>OU862908.1:14710000-17110000 GCA_917880885.1 Limnephilus marmoratus
GGCTTTTACAATCAAGTGAAACATGATTTTATACAATGATACACAGCAGGGTAGTTAGTAATTATAAAAATAACTACATAAGAATATACATTAAACATAGTATGCATGATAACAACTAGTATTTAGTTATAGATTGTTAATTTTCGGGATGTTGTGTTAATTTTCAGGATAAGCGTATTTAAGAGCGTTTAACCAGCCAGTGGACGAAAATCCACATTTCGTCGAAAGTTGTTCTTCCGACCGTGCAGGGCGGTTACAATGAGAAAGATTAATTATTCTCCGTACCAGCTTTTTAAAATTATAACTCAATATCGAATTTTTTTCAAACCAAATTAGCTTTAATTTATACCTTCATCCAAAAATGCTGAAAGGCGTAATGATAAAACTACTAAAATAATGTACTTTCTGTAATTATTTTTTGATTATAAGTATTTATCATTTTTCAATAATGTCTAAATTTAATAAGAATGTTAAAAAAATCTGAAATATATTAGTTTGTAATACACAAATGGACCAATTTTCGTCAAGAAACACATTTACGTACATATTTTTTAATGATTTTATTGAAACTAAAATTAAAATTCTTAAACATGCGTTTGCTAGATAATGTATTGATTTATTTTACTGCACGATTATATTATTTGAAATGGGTGTGGTATAATACAAAATCTTTTTTGAAAATTTAACAAATCTGCCAACGACTTATGGAATAACCTTATTGTACTAAAAATAATTTTTTTTTCTCAAAATTTATTACATGCGAATGCTAGATAAAAGAACAATCTTTCGAAATCCGTCTAAAATCTGATTTGAAAATGACATATTTCTGGCTTTCTCTGGTAATGCCCTCTTAAGGGTCTTTGCTTGTTATGATGGATTATGTATTGATATGTTTTTATTTTTAACTAAGTTCAATATATTATGTGTGGGTGGGTAACGAATTATTTTGGTTATAGTTGATTCTCGTAGGTTAAAAAATACTGTGCAAAATGGGTCAGCGAAACAACTTTACTTTTATTTGATGAAATTGATATATTCATTTCGCTACAATAATAAGCAGATTTTTTTCTTCTTTTTGATAAGCTGTCTAGACATCTCAGAAAGAAAAAAAAGTTTTTTGGAGATGGTTACCAATACATGGCTAAAATAGATAATATGTAATTATGTATGGTTATTTCTACGCAGTTTGCATCTCATATCAAGCTCTGTTACTGTTTATATAGAGATGTTCTTTGCAGTAATTTACGATGTTGCCATTTTGAGTTTTTATTGTTGTTTTTGAGTGAATGACCGTATATTTAGATATACAGGATTTATCTAGTCAACACTATGAGATGATTATCATGTTTAATTCTAGGTCCTATTGTTTTGGTAGTGCAGTGAAATTGTTAGAATATTTAGTGATGTTGTGGTGAATTATTTTTAGTTGTGGGATCATGATAGGTGTCAAATTATCAGATAGTAAGGTTTTACGAGAGCAAATTAGATCATTTTATTTATGTTTGAATGTTTAATGTAAAGATTCTTCTCTTTTTCAACTTTTCGTGCCATGACTTTTCCATCTTTTGTCCAGACAAACGCGAATCGGTTTTCCATAATAATTCTTTCAGGTATGGTGCCAAGACTATAATGCATATTTGGGGATACTTCGTATCCGACTTTGAGTAAAAGCTCACGAAATTGAAGATTTGTGGACGATCCATTGGTTTATTTATGGTTGATGCTACAGACGGTTCCCCTGGCTGTGCCTTAGCAGTAATTTATAGAGTGATTGATTGATAGATATTACCATAGTTTATTTGCACAGTCACATCCCTGGGTTAAATAACAGCGCACGCCACTGCTGCGTAAATACCACGGTTTCAACTTCAACTATCGGTTAAAATCAAACACTCATTGAAATACTTGTACATATTTAGTTTGTGATTCAAGTCATTAAAGAGAAAAAACAGCATTAATTTATTATAAATTAGTTTGGACCGACTAAACGCCCGTTCTATTCTAACTGCCAAAATTATTATGCGATATTTATTAGCCATTCTAATTTCCACCAATTGTTAATAGTTAATAGCTAGAGAGAGTAAAAATAATGACAAAGAGTGCCATTTTAAAGCGACGAATCGGATGATATTTTTTTATACAATAAAAATAAAATTTAAAAAAACGTTTTAACAAAGTAGGTAACAGAATTCTTAAAACATTCATCGATATTCCTCCACAATGCCAGGATTTCTGCTACAACAGTTTCGAAATAATGGGAAATGTTTGTTTGGTACAACAATTGCAAGGAAATTAACGCTGCAACATTTTTTTTATATGCAGTTGCCTAACAATGCAGCATTCTGTCTGGTCGACTGCTTTCAGTCTTTCAGGCCACAAATATCTAAACAAAGGATTCTGGCAGAAATGCTGTTAACTTTATAATGAAAGTTTCTTTCGGGAAGGCTGAAACTATAATATTTTTTATCACAGATATTATTGTCTAAGCGTCACGAAGTCCTGTCTTAACTCAATCGATTTGTATTTTTTATATCTGTAATTTTTTTTTATGTCTCGTTTTGTTTCAAGATGGTGTCTGTCTTAATAGTTTGTATAATTAGAGTATAATTCGCCTATTTGGTCCCCCTTTTATAAAATACATTCCAACAATATTGAAAGGGTACAACACAAATTTCTACGATTTATTAACTTTAAACTAAATATTCCAATCCAAAATATAAATTATATCCAGCTGATGCACCAACTAAATTTGATTACGCTGTCAGATAGGCGAATTATCTCCGACCTTGTTCTACTAAATAAAATTATTAATTATAGAATCGACAGCCCTGAAATTCTGGCCACAATAAAATTATTTGTACCTTCCAAAAATACGAGAGAAAATTCCACGTTTTTCTGTGACAATTTCAAAACAAATTATCAAGCGAACATATCCCTAAATCGAATACAAAATTTTGGTAATAAATTTGGTAATGTCGTTGATATATTTAGAGATTCCGTAGCAGTGCTTAAACTGTCCCTACTAATGCTGATTAATTTCAATCCCGTTATTTTTGTTTGTAAGTACAAAAAAAAAAAAAAAACTGTTCTCCATAATTGTATTCTATATTATTTGTAAAACATTTATGTAGGTACTACACATATAATAATTATTTTATTCATATATGTACTTAAACTTTTATATGCCATATAGTTAATGTAATAATACTTATAACAATGTATGTAAAAGCCCAATGGGCGTTTAAATAAATAAATAAACTAAATAAATAAACTAAATAAACTAAATAAATGGTTTAGTAAAAATCCTTTTAAATAGTCTTGTTTATCTGGACTTTAATATTAGCATTTTATTCAATGTATGGTGCCTACTTGACTACAGAAAGTTTGAAAAAAGAACTGTCTTTGAGATTTCTTTGGACATTTTATATTGTTCCAGATCTTAGTTAGTTTGTTCCTTATGCGCTCCTGAACCATTCATCCGATTGCGATGAAACTTTGGGGATTTGATGTGCGCATCCTCTTGATGGTAGATATCTATTAGTGACCGACCGAAGGTTCGGTTTCGGTTTCGGCAAGTTTCGGCGAAAAAATCTAGTTTCGGCATCATTTTCGGTTTCGGCAGATTTTCTACCGAACCTACGGCCGCACCGAAACTCTGCAAAAGATCTCAATAAATGGTAAATTTAGTCCTAAGAATGTTGTGATTGTAAACGCAATTTAAATTAAAATACTCAATTAATGAGGTTCTTCCTTTATAATGTACGTAAGTGTTAAAATTTTTAAATTATTGACAAATTTTTGTTCGAAGAAGTAGTTAATATATTTGTTAATTTTTAGTGATATAATTTTTTTTTCACATATTTCAATTATTGCTTTTTATTTCATTTAACGCATGTTAACTGTGTGTATAAATTTAAGTAAGCAATAGATTTTTAACATGTCTAAAAAAGTTTTGGTTTCGGCAGAAACTGAGACAGCGACCGAAGATCCGGTTTCGGTTTCGGTAGAAAGTCCTGTTCCGGTCGGACACTAGTATCTATGTATAATAGTGAGCCCTGAATTTGTGAAATTATTTCCTACATTCCGATTGAGATAAAACTTAGGTAAGGTTTCTATGAATGGGAAAGGACACAAAGGAAGAAACCACATCTTTATTTAAGTGGTATTGCAACGCATGCCGGGAACTGTTTCAAATAAAGTTCTCGCTAGTTTCAAATAGAAAAAGTTTAATATACATAAATGCTTTGCAATTAAGTAGGTACATATTTAGGTAAGTAGGTACCTACCTGCGAATCTTATGTTTTCAGTGGAAACTTTTATTGTGATTTAATAAAAAAGATAAAATTAGAAACAGACTGTTCACAGAGCTAGGAGTTATTATTGGGTTCAAAGGTGTTAAATAAGAGACAAAATTCAAACAGTTAAATAAGATGTTGACAATGTAAGTATTTCAAAAGTTTGTCAAATGATGGTTAGCAAATTTGCAATGAGGCAATATTTAGCAAGCAATCTTTTTTTTGTAAAAACGCTACTGCTTAAATTGCACTATTACAACTACTGTTTAGTTGTTTAGTAGGTATAAAATGTTATGCCTAAAATGTTAAAATAAGATTTACGAAACTTTTGTCGGAGATGTGCAATGATTTTCACGACACTAATAAGAAAATCAACAATAAGAAAAACCCTTTATCTCGGCCTGCTTTTACATTGAAATGCAGCTTGTGATTACTTATTTTTTGTTGTACCGATCAATAGGTATTTAAAGATTGTTCATAGAAGAAAATAAGTTGTGAATTCTCCAAAATAGGGCAATACGAATTTTTTTGTAATAGATTTTCATAAGTAAATAAAACGTTAATGGAACTAAATTGGCTAACGGTGAAACAGATGCTGACCTTGAACACGGTGATATATAACCTATTTCAAGAAAAATTATATACAACAGGCACATTCACAGACATAACAAAAGGACGTGCGATGTAATCAGACTAACAAAAAAGGACAAAGCAAATACACGAAATAGTGGAGAAAGAAACTTTAAAAGTCTGCACCAATTGGTAGAAGCCACATTCAATTTTTGAGGCGGGAATGGGTACCGCCGCCCCGGGAACCTTTATTGGATAACCAACACCTCTGCCATAGATCACCCCAAGTGGTTCGCTATGTTTTTTAACATTTATAAGTTAGTTGTTGTGATAACTTTTGTGATAAAAAGCCATACACTAAAGTTAAAAAAAAAAAAAAACAAAATACTGGCAAAAGTATAAACATGTATATAAGAATAGAATAGACCCAGTAGCAAATTACATTGTAATAAAATTTGAACAACTCATCAAATTTAAAAATGAATATTCAAGTTCTGTGAAAGACCTATTCAAGATTTGTGTTTATCCAAGCACATTGAAATAACAGACCCATGATGACATAATGGTAGAAATTGATTCAAACTTTTGAGACTTTGAATTTTATCTTAAAAAATTTATGAATAGTTCAAATTCTTTGAAAAATCTCGATCTTCGATTTACAATTCTAAAATATTGACCACCGAAATGTATACATTCATTTATATTTTAATATTATAATTGCAGTTGTACATATTATATTATTATATATGTACAACAGCAGTTGACAACTGAAAGTAATGATAAACGGTGATTCGCCCCTCCCTCGGGTGACAGCAGCGCCGGATCTGCCATACGTTCAAAAACGTGCAAAAAACCTGGCGCCAACTCCGATGGGGCGCCGTGAGAAAATAAATATTGTATTAAAATTTAGTTATAATATTCCCTGAATCGTTTAAAAATTACCCATAGTACGAAATAATTTTTACGCTCTAGCAACACTTTCCAAAGAAACAGAATGCGCACGCACCAGGTTAGTATGAACGGCTTACGAATTTATAGTCAGTTACAGAATATTTTTACAAATTCCATATATTTAGTTTAAACGTAAGATCTATTTTTCCACAAATCTTTTACCGTCTTTTACGACGAATGGGTGCGATCCAAATTCAATAACCAATCACAGCGCGGTATTTTTCTTCTAGTGTATCAAACGAACCGACTTGCGCCTTTCAAAGTACGCTCCTATTGTTTTATTTTGTACGATTTGAGTCTCTAGGAGAGGGTAGTTAAAGACCATTTTCTTATGAAATCTTCAGTAAATTCCATTAACAAAAGCATCTTTGTTCAAGCATTAAGTTGCAACTTGTTGACAGTTTCGTCATTGGTTTGACAAATTATTTTTTGAAGTTCGTTAATAATTAATATCTATTAGATTTCTTGAATTTGTTATTTTACGGTGTCAGTGTAAACGTGTTTGTATGATGTTTATTCGCTCAATTTGGTGTTTGTTCGCTCAACACAGGGGAAATGCAAGGTATAAATTTGAGGTTATATTCTTATTAGTATCCTGTACAATTGAAAGATTTTGATTGTCCTATTACGAACAAGTCTAAATTTAATACTAAGTATTAATACAAGAAACTGCCTAATGGAGAAGAATTACATAGATCGTGGCTTATTTATTCGAAAACTTCAGATAGGGTTTTTTGATTTTGTTGCAAATTATTTTCTGTATCTAGGAATGGCGCGTTAACTAGTTCAGGATTATGTGATTGGAATCATTTAACGCAAAATTTAAATTCACCTGAAAAATCACTTCAGCATTTGGATAGATTTATGTTCATAATTTTATGTTTACCCGATAGATTCAGAGAGTATAGGACTCCTGGCGATTCTCTCTTTAAAAAAACGAGTGTGAGAGCTACCGCCAGGTCACTTGGAAAAGTTACACCCTTTATATGTCTTGATTTTATTTGATAAATTAGTGTAAAAAAAAAAAAAAATTGGGGTGAACGAATTTTTAATCAAAATAAAAATATAGGGGGGGGGGGAGGGGGGCGCCATCGGTACCTACTGCACAGGGCGCCAGATTTCGTAGATCCGGCCCTGGGTGACAGCAAGCATTAGCAGTAACAGTGAGAAATAGTTAACTTGGTAGTTAGTACTTTCACGTAGATTGTAGTGTCATCTTCTAGTACAGCATCCACCGTGCTTGCATTTCGCATCGTTAACGTAATGCTACGGAACTAATTGTTATTGGAAACGGTTCGTTGTTGATTTTATTTATCCCCGTCATTACCCGCGTTATAACGAAAAATAAAGCAAGTCATTCGTTACGTCGTTTCATTATCTGGGCTACCAACGGCGAACACCTCCTCCCGACTCATAACCCCCCATGTGCCCGTGAGAAGTAACTACCTACTACGAGTACCAACACGTTATACATGTTTCCAAGTAACTTCACTTCAATTAAAGTCCCTTAATATCTCCCAATTAGTATCTGGATTATGTTCAATTAATGAAAAACGTCTTCTCATCTTTACAACATGCCGTCTCCTGTTAAATTATATCAATTATATTATATAAATTAACTGGTTCACGACGAGTTCATCGAAAACGAATTCATCGAAAATCAATTCATCGAAAGCAAATTCATCGAAAAGGAGTTCATCGAAAATCAATTCATCGAAAATCAATTCATCGAAAGCAAATTCATCGAAAAGGAGTTCATCGAAAATCAATTCATCGAAAATCAATTCATCGAAAGCAAATTCATCAAAAAGGAGTTCATCGAAAATCAATTCATCGAAAACCAATTCATCGAATGATCAATTCATCGAATCGCCGATTCATCGAAAAAATATATTTTGTTGATAATTGAGAGAAATGCCGAGCGGACTGAGAAGTTAAAAAGCATTGGTCAACCTAAACTAACCTAACCTAACCTAACCTATTTAACCAATTTTTAAATATTTTTAAATATTTTTTTATCATCACTCTTAATGACCTTTCTGAGTTGTTTATGAGTTGGTTTCATTATGAGTTGTCTGGTCACCGTTCCTTAGATATCCCTTTTTTGCAGTATCAGACAATCGGAAATCGAAGAAATAACCCATATATTTTACATTGTCACTACGAAACTGACAGTTGTTGCTAAACACATTTAACTCAGTTAAACAGACCTTTTTGGGTATTTAATTTTGGCAGCTCTAATATCTACACAAAAATGTTTTTCGATGAATCGGCGATTCGATGAATTGATCATTCGATGAGTTGATTTTCGATGAATTGATTTTCGATGAACTCGTTTTCGATGAATTTGCTTTCGATGAATTGATTTTCAATGAACTCGTTTTCGATGAATTTGCTTTCGATGAATTGATTTTCGATGAACTCGTCGGTTACCAAATTAACCATGATACACAAGAACATGAAAATATGTAGTTTATTCTTTAAATTTCTTTACATAATATGATCGATTTTCATTTTCCGTCGCTTTAGTCAAAGGGTTAGTTAAATATCGCCGATGTTACTGTGAAAGCCCGTACTACAGTCAATCTTTAGATTTTCTAGTAAAACCTAAGATTTATCAATCTACGGGTTTTTGCACTAACACCGACATCGATTTTAGACTTCTTACAGGATTTTATAAGGTCCCAAACTCAGAACAGATATCAATTCTGAGGTCGTGAGGTAAACCAGTGGACATTCATATAATATCTCGACTGAAATGCGTGTAATTTTATGATTTAAAGGTTGTACAATTTATTTCTTTTTAATTTCAAAATTTCTGATAGTTAAGTACCAAGGAATTTAAGTAAAATTGTGCCGGTTTTGAAGGGTTCCTAATCAAGAAACGTATTTCTTAGTTACGTCTCCACGTTTCCCGAAGGAGAATATAATTGTTCTGCGCCATTTCATTATTTTTAATATCCTGTCCCGATTCAAGTTTCGTCGTAAGTATTAAGAAAACTTTGTTGCTACCACGAGTGGTTTAACAATGATTTTGCATGAATGTTTCCTAGAACAATCAATGGACAAAATTGTAAGCACTGTCATCTATGACATAACGATATTAGGTGTGGCTGCCAGATTAAAAGATAAAGATATAATAATAATCAAAACATTTATTCATCAATAGATTTATCAATTTCAAATAAATTTTGTTTAGTTATCATCTATTCTATTGACAAAAAGGATACAAAATGGGTGTGGCAAGTCTACAGTCCTTAGGTGGACGGCACAGGGTTCACCTTGAAAATCCAAATTCGTTGACTGCCGGCCGTATTGTAAAATAACAACGCGAAAATGCACATTTTATTTTATTTTGTAAAGTTCGGGTGTAAATATCATTTTTTTGCGATTATTATAAAAGAAACTGAATTTGCCTCATTAAACAATAAACCATATCCGAAAAGGGATTTATAAGTAGGAGAGTTTGCACTTGAAAGTTTTTTTTATAGACCTAATACTTTATTTTTTAGGCTTATTAAAAAATTATCGATTTTTAAGTTCTACACTCAGTATTTAATTGAAGCGTCTATTTCAAAAAATACATGAATTGCACTATTTCGCATGGCTCCATCTTAAGGAATGAAGTTGAATATAGCGTTAGTTCATGTTTACGCCACCGCTAACTTACACGGGATAAAAAAATGCTTAAGAAATTTTTAGCTTATGCACTTTTATTGAAATATTTAAAGCAAATTTAACAGTGAATTTAGTTGTGTGCCAACACAAGAATACCAATTACCGGAAGCCAGTTGCACCTTCAACATTAGGGAAGATTGTCAGGTGGAAGGAGAAAGGATAAATAATAGTGATTGGGATAAGTTACTCGTCCATGGTCATTAATTCACCAAATATAATCAAAGGCAGCAAAGCCATTTTAATCAAAGCGAGGAAACAGCAAACAAAGGCATTTTAATTAATTTAAGTGTTCCACAGTAAAACGATAACATTCTGTACTTAAAACAAAAATTCCTAGCACACTTACAATAGTCGAGGATATTAATGATTTTCTCTCCATAAAACGGAAAAACGTAATAAAAACGACAGTATGATTATTTGAATCAGCACGGCTGTGGCTTTTGGTTGTGCCTGATGTTGGTCGCAATCAATCAACTTTATTTTAATTTTCCCTTTCCAAATTACACACGTAGCCGGCAATAAAACGTCATGTTTGATTTACGTGATGCTTTATAAGAACTATCAGGAGCAACACGACTAGAAAGAATTCACGTTTGTGGAATTGAATTACTGAAAAACGTTTGCTTCCTCGTATTTACCCACAGGTTTGTATTAAAAAGCGATGAATTATTTTTGAAGACGGAAATTACAGGCTGCTCATAGGATTTATTGAGCGTTAACCCCGCAATTTGACTTCTACTCTCGATTCACTATTATTAAAGCCCGCTCGCCGGCGCTCTACTAAACTACAACACACACAGCCTCAATCAACTTCTACCAACAACACTTCATGTGCGGTGTTTCTGTCCGTGCAACCAACAACCACCAACCAGTAACCAACACTCAGTCATAACGGATTCAATTTCTAAACTTTGGAGAAGGATGCGCCTCGTACGCAACGATTCTCAAAGGTAATTAGAATTAATTTCGTTTGATTTGAACCGAAATTATCGAATTCTACCGATGCCTATCGAGTAGTTTTATATATGCTACGCCAAATGTGATGTTATTTGATGCTATGTTATTCTGTATCGATCTATAAAATTTGGAAGGATCCGCTTTATATGCAATGATTTTTAAAGGCAATTAGATTTGATTTCGTTTGATTAGAGCCGACTTTATCGAATTCTACCGATAAACGTCAAATGTGATGTTATTTCAGATTCTATGTTACAGACTGCTTGTTAAAAACTTATTTTAAATAAGAAAATAACTGTGCTGGAATTAGATTAATTATAGACAATTTATAATCGACTCTCAATTCTCAGTTGAATTACAACATTGCAATTAAATTGGAGAAAGTAGGTACGTACTGCGTAATAATATTATTATTTGAAGGTGCTCTATCTTTCATGATGGCCTATATACTAAACTTCTAGAAACTCATAAGTAGGTACTAAACTTAAAATAAAATGTGGTTTTGATATGTGGCTATGAATGGGACAGTATGAAGCTAAAATTAGGTGATTGTTGTAAATAGGGATGAATATGCAAGTGAAAAGAAGAAATCATGCAAGAAATGTAGTTATTACTAATAAATTAGTTTTATCAATTTATAGTAGGTTCCTATCTAGTTTATTTTTATGCTTTGGTAACTAGCAAGGTATTAGAAAAAATAAAAAAAATTATTTTAATTGTGTTAGGAAACTTAAAAAACCCTAATTAGCATGGTTTAATGGCGAATCAATACTATATCGTTTAAACTTTATTTCATATGCAAGACCGGTCAGTGGTTGAGTGGGCATAGCGCTTGGATCCCACCCGAGCGTCGCGTGTTCATTCACCACCACAACACAAGAAACATTTTTCGCTTTCTGTGGTGGTAGTAGGAGATTTTCAAACATTGTTGAGTTATTCGTAACCCGGGAATGTTTGTTTTTCTTTTAAAAAAAAAAAAAAGAATTGAAGAATTGCTGTATGTAATATGCCTATCAACTAGGTACCTATTCGAAAGCTGTGGGAATTATTGAATAAAGAATAGAAGTAAGTGCCTACTCGTACATCATGTAATGTATATTTACAGGTAAATGTGGTTAGGTACCTATCTAGCTAGGTTTTCTTCCTCCATTCATTTGTATTTATTTAACTGAAGTGTATTTAACACCTTCATTACAAATGTACACATTTTTTGCGCATCAGCATCACAGCATCTTCTTCATGTGTGTCCTGAGTCCTAAAAAAACATTCACAGTAATATTATACAAATTATTGTTTGTTGTCCGAGAGAACACACAAACAGCAAACCATTTCTTCTGCCAATAGTTAATAGGATTTGAAAGTAAAAGCGGTTTCTATTATCAGTATTAGTGTCGATATGTTGACAGTTTGCTCGTGTCAACATTTCAATTGACAAGTGCCCAAGGGACAATGTGGCTGGCTTATCCGTTCCCTATAATCCCATCGAGCACAATGGATTTCCTATTTGCAAAACTGTGCATCTTAACTGAAACATCAAATATTTATTAGAAAAAATGACGAAGGCTTAGAAGTTTGTATACGTTTATTTTGAACACCTAACGTCCTTTGCTTTGACAACTTGAAGTGATTAAAAATGAAACTCTTTCTTGGTAAAAAGGGAGAAGGAAAAAAAAAAATTTTTTTTTAATTTATAGTAAAGAAATAGTTTACGAATATTTCAATAGTGTTGGTTATAATATCTTTTATAGAAATCAATTAATATTATATAAGAGTGCGTACGAGGTCTATTCGCTGAACTCTCCTCAAGGACGGTATTTTAATAAAACGACAAATTAATCCTAACCTACGCTTTATGTCAATCACAAATAGAGTACGGGATAACTGGATGGGGGTCTGCTTTGAGCACTCACACAGAGCGACTCAATATAGCCCAAAAAGGAGTACTGAAGACAATACTGAAAGTTCCGCTAAGAACTCCGACGGAAGAAATATTTAATAACTTTCAAGTCTTCAATGTACAGAAACTTTATTCAAAAAATATTTTATTTAAACTGAAAAAAAACATATATGTATACTCCACTGCCCAACATAAATACTCAACCAGGTCAGTAAGCAATAACATCCTGGTTACTCCCAGTTTGAACACATCTTTTGGACAGAGAAATAATAAATTCCATGCTATAAAATTATACAATGCTCTACCAGATCAAATCAAAAATATAAAGGAAATGAATATATTTAAAACAAAAGTAAAAATATGGCTGAGAGATCAAAGTGATAATAAAATTACAAACATCATGAAGACGATATAAAGACAATCCATAACCAAATACAAATATTTTAAAAAACTACAGGCCACCTCAGAACAGGAAATCCTAGTGAGGAGGTCTGTGAAAAAAAAATGAATCTATACTTATTATATACATCATACATACATGTACAAACCTTGTTATTGAAATTAATAAAAAAATAAATAAAATAAAATAAAATCATAATCTTACGAACTACCACTTTTAACAAAATTTATAATGACTTTATTCTTACGAATAATTTCGAAAATATATAATCAAATTGTAAATCATTGTAAATTATTTACTCTCTTTGATTAACAGGTTTTAACCAATAGATATTAATGTATTTAATATAGAGCGGAGACGGTTTACTTATAGTTCCCGTTAGCATTTAGGTTATAGAGTTTATAGACCCATCTCCTATTTTACCTCAATCCTTTAACAGTCACCCCGTCACGTCAGTCCCTTTATAAAGTTCACCACAGTTGTCATTGAATTTGAGACTTCTGGTTCCACAATGTGTCTTCCCAGGTCTATCCTCTCTACTCCTTTTTGGTTCCCTCTACTCCCCTTTGGTTCCACGACAGAAGAGTCCATTCCCCCTTGGTTCCCTGAACGCCCTAGAAGGGAAAAGTTTACGGAGTTGGCTTCAGCTCTCCTCTCCAAGGGTCCTCCATGCAGTCCACAGAGCTGGCCTCAGCTCTTCTGTAGGTCCCCAAGGGATCCTTATTTTTTGAATGGTCCATTTTTCCGACGAGTATCTCGCGCTGGGATAAGGTTTAAAAACTCTGATATGCGACCCTGTTTCTCGGAGGCACCATTCGTGACACTATTCCCCAGGTCATTCAGCCTGAGCACGGTAGCACCTTGGCTTGGGATGGCTATTTCAGGTCGTGTTTCCACTCTCTGACCTACGGGTTCACCACACTCCCTACGCTGCAACCAATAGATAACTTCAAACGCATTACACATTTCTTAGAAGTCAACATATTTTCATGCAATTTAAAACTGAAATTTTTTAACAATTATATATTTACCTATTTTTAATACCGACGTATAACTTACAACTAATTACGCATAACATATAAGCAAGTAACTTATTTACTAACAACCTGAAAGTAACATATTAAATTACCAATTCTAATGTAATATTAAGGTAATTTTTAAATGTAGGTGAAGTATGCATTACAATATAGTATTATAATAGGCACAAGCGTACCAAATATTAGATTTAGGTGGCAATCAAGTGTTAGGTGGGTACTTAGTTATTACTTATTCAAAAATAATCACTTGTGAAATATTAAAATTGCAAATGTCTCAATTATATTTTTGTTTGTAAATCATATGTCTGTTAACAACCGCTTTCTAGTTTCCAGGCACCAACAGAAAGGAGAAAGCTCGGCTTACTTAGGGCCGGTATTTCAGTTGAATTAAGCTCGACTTGAGAGATATTTACTTTCGTCGTGGTGCTTTCTGGTAGGAAACATGACATTCTAATCCAACTATTATAGGAGGTGCTAAAATACAGGTCCTTAATCTTAAAAAAGCCTCTACCTCCGCGAAATATCTGTGAACACATTCATTATGATAGGAACGTGCTTTTCAAAAGATACATTCCGACTAAACTTCAAAAATCTCTTGAAAAATCTGATGCAAATTATAATTAGTTAACCTAAGTTAAATATTTGGTTGCATTAAAAAACACATACGATACTCTCAGTAATCCGCTACCCCTCAAATCAAACAAGTATCCAATAAGTGATAGCGGCGGATTATAGTGCATCGCCTTCATTTTCCACGTCTCCTTCTCCTTCCCCTTACCTTCAGCCTCACTACATACTCCGATTGAGGAGCCGTGATTGGCTCCAGACGGTTGGGAGCTGTTGGAACTTGTATGGTTTCACATTAAAAAAACTACCCACAAAATATGCTAAAATTTAAAAAACGTATTTCGTAAAAACAAAGCAAACACCGCTACATTGATATTTGGTAAAATTAACATTTTTTGTTTAAAGTGGTACCTGGGTTTACACATTTTGAAAGGTGAAAAAAGAGGTAATGATACACTAATATAAATTACGGTTCACCAATTATTATCGACACTGTAGATAATATGTTTACGGGGTATTAAGGGACGTGGTACCTGACTTACTTTAATTAACCAGTGATTTCTGACTTTATTTGGAGTGAAAAAGAGACAAACAAAAATCATTTACATTTTTTTTTTTTAACTTTTTTCAATTTGGGAGGCGGGAATGGGTACCGCCGCCCCGGGAACCTTTATTGGATAACCAACACCTCTGCCATAGGTCACCCCAAGTGGTTCGCTACGTTTGGTGATTTAGCAGGGGTGCCCGGGTTCATGGGGTGAGGTTTGTCTAGGTCTTGCAGGCGGATGACCAGGACATACTGAACCCCAGATTCCTACCCACCCCTTAAACCCTTTTCCTCCCCAAAACTCTCCTCTCCTTCCTTTCCTTAAAAAAACCCTCCACACAGCATCCCCAAAGATGACATAGGCCCTGAGGGAAATTATTTTCCTCAGGGCCTCCTGTGTGGAGCTCATGTAAAAAAAAAAAAAAAAACTTTTTTTTTTAAAGAAAGACAAACATTCCCGTGTTACGAATAACCCAACAATGTTTGAAAATCTCCTACTACCACCACAGAAAGCCGAAAATGTTGCTTGTGTTGTGATGGAGGACATGTCGTCACTGTTCACCCAGCCGAATAACCGCCCAACCCCTTACACATACTCTAACTGTCCAATACCTAGCTATTGATTTTTTATGCATTTAGTTGAAAAAATTGTCACCCCAAACTAAAATTTCTATTTCATTTAATAAATGTAATTTTTTATTTTTTTTTTATTATTTATTTTACACCCTTTACAAATATAAGACAAAAAAGTCTTGATAAACTACTTTTTTAGCAGTTTGCCTAACGGTTTTTTTTTTAAATTAAAGAACTTATTATAGTGAGTTAATAGTAACATTTTTAAAATTACGCAAAATAAAATTTTTAAATTTTACAGAAATATAGAGGAAAGAAAAATTATGAAAACATAAATAACAATTTTAAAATCTTTAGAATAATATGTCATTGTAAGCTAACACAAATTAATTCTTTCAAGTAAATCAGATACGCCCTTTAACACTTTGCACATGGATAGGTACCTAATATAAAAAAAAAATATTAAAAACTGTAATATCTCCCAAAAATGTTGGTGGGTAAATTATTTTAGTTTAAAACTAAATTATGAACGCAATAAATGTTGGTGGGTAGATAATATCAGTAACTTACAATAGTGTTTTTTCTTCGTCTAAGAAACACTTCACTGAGCACTACACCATAAATAGAGGTAACTGTTATAGGTAAAGCTGGACCGATTTTTTTTTCACTAACTTTTGTTAAAAGAAAATATTGTTTTTCTATACGTTTTTCTTTTTTAAACAATATGTTGTCTAGTTTGTACACTGAAGGTATGTTTGGCGTTCAAACGAGGCAATTTTAACAATTTTTGAAGGGTCCTAATTTCTATAAGAAGTAACTTATGAAAAAAAAAACAAAAGGTACAAACACGCAAAGTGGTAGATTATATTTAAAAAAATATTTAGAGCAGTGTCAAATCCAGAGAGGAAATTAGGGAAAACGCCGCTCGTTCTCTTCTTAAAACGTTGAGTAATATTTATTGCTAATAGTTGGAGTACCTACCTACTTAAACGAGATAAATAAATAATGAGTTTGGTTCTGAATAATAGCCCAATGTATTTCCATAGAGATCTCTTTGGGTTATTGTAAAAAAATCTCCATAATGATAAATGTGTGTTTTAATGAGTTGTTGAATGTGTGTTTGTAATTAATGTTGTGATATTTGGAGGTAGGGAGGTGAGAGACTATAATATGGTGTGCATACCTCCTTTTCGCAGCCCCCAGCCTGCTGCCAGGGGCATAGGCCCAGGGCTTCCCTGGTTGCTTCGTTGGGTCCGGGAAATGATCTGGGCATGGGGCCCCGCTGTTTTTACAAGGGCCGCCTTCAATGTTGCCATTCCTACATCTCGTTGAGGTTCTTGCCTTGATACTTGATAGGTGTGCGCAACATTTGGTTGAACCTGAAATATCATTTGAGTACCGCACAAGAGTCGCAATCGCTTCTTCTGAATCTATCTTCTGGAGCCAGTGAGATTACGGCATCTCCAATTGCGATATGTTGTAAGGTTGAAGACAGTGGGGAGGGGAAGGAATTAGGAAGAGAAAGGTGGAGAATTATCTGGCTATTAATGTCTAGTCACCAAACATGACAAATGCCATTTCAAGCACCGTTTCCATTCTGAATTGTGGTCTTTCACCAGGGCGATACTGAAAATCTCTACCACTCTGAAACGTGCCTACTATATATAAATAAACGATTAAATTGTGAAATAAAACAAATTAATCATGCAAAATTTACTTGGGATTTTAAATCGCGACCTCCGGATTCGTAGCTAAAAATCGTAATCACTCGACCACGAAGGCCATCAATACTATTTATGTAATGAATGTTGTAGGTAATTCTCATAATAATTAATAGCGAATTGATTTATAAAACAATACCAATTATTAAGAGTACCTGGCTTCATACATATTGAGTACCTACCTGGCTTTACTTTTATGTTTCTAAATACCTATCTATGAACATTAATAACTGGTCTGTTTTTTAACATCCTCTTATGTATATTATGTTACTGAGACTGTTTATGTTCCTTAAATAAATAAATAAATAAAGTTAAAAATTGATAACTTGGTTCGATAGCTATCTGAGTGGAAGAAAACTATTTGTTCAAGTTAAAACTATAAAACCTAAAGATTTCTAAGCCTCACCGGTCTACCGCAAGGTAGCCATTTAGGTCCTGTACTCTTCTTACTTATTATAGAACCATCATCCCATTGAGACGGTGTTCATGAGACCGTCAGCTTATCAATGGCAATGGCACTTTTTGGAATACCTGATTTTATTTATTTTACCTGCTTTTATTATCCAATGTTTGTTTACTAAATAACTTCGAGTTTGTAAATAAAATATAATTTATTTTAACAGGCTTATTGTGCAATTATTGTTTACATACCAATGCGATAAACTTGTGCAACACATCTCGTTGAAATTGATAAATTTTATTTGAGCAAAAAATAAATATATTTACTTCCAGTATAATACTCGTACAATTTCTTAATCGCATTAAAGTTGCTCTTTTCCATATTTGTTTGTGTGTAATCATAAGACTTTATTTATATTATATCATACTTGCTTTTTCCCGCGGCTTCGCTCGCATGGTATTAGGGGGGTTCCCACTCCGCCTCCTCCACCTCCCCTCCTCCCCCTCCCTCCCCATCACTCCCCCCTCATTACTTCGACCACCCCCTCTCCCTTCCTCCCTCCTCCCACCCCCCTCCCTCATTCCATACATTAAATCCCGGTACATTCAGTTTTCAAACTGCTCGCGTGCCACCTGTAGAATTTTTTTATTTATTTATTTACGGACAAATAGTCCAATTAACAATATAACAATAACACGAATAGAAAAAAAGAGAGATCACAATGAAAGGAGATTACATATAGATGAAGAGCATTGACTAAATACATATAATATAAAAGTACATAGAGAAGATAACTATAAGTAGCTTGAAGATGGATTTAAAAAGACTTTAAAAAACCACATTGCGTAACGACTGCCGAAAGTCATTTAGGCTTACACCAAAAAATTCAATGCTTTGATTTGCGTTGATTTGCGTTGACAAGTAAACAATTTTATAAAAAAATCATAATGCCAGAGCTCACCAGTAGTTTTATACAAAAAAAGAATTATCAAATTTGGTGCAATCGTTCGGATGTTATGCGCGTACGTACTTCGTCAAAACATCGTTTCCAAGCCAACCGTTTGTTTTGCTTTTCTTCTGACGTTTGCAATAACTCGATTTTATTAGGGACAGAAAACGTATGATAAATAATTTCATAACGCCAAAGCTTATTCTTAACGCCAGAGCTAACCAATACATACAACCAGTGGCGGCTCGTGACTTTTGGTTGTGCTAGGGTGCTAATATTAAAAAAATGGCATCATGAATGTTGTCGTATGCGAAAAATATATATTTTTTTTTTTCAAAAATCGGTGTTTTGTATGAAGATTTTTCAGGAAATCGGTGCGGCACACCGCCAAACTGAAACTTTCTGAAATTTTTCATACAAAAAACTGATTTTCAAAAAAAAAAAAAAATTTTTTTTCGGCTACAACATCAATAATGCCATTTTTTTTAATATCAGCACTCTAGCACACCAAAAAGTCACGAGCCGCCACTGCATACAACCTATATTACTCGCAAATAATGTAGCAGCTCTCTATTAGTGAAAGAGTTTGTAAAGTCCGTTCATTATTTTTTGTGTGAAAGAGCAAGAAATATCCATACATCCATACTTCCATTCACACTTTCGCCTTTATAATATTATTTAAAATATAATATAATAGGATTTTACTTCCTACCGATATTTTACTCATTTTCGGTTGTATAATCGTGTTATAATACCTTACGTTTATTTTTTTTCCAAAAATGTTGTCAATCCATCCCGAAACAAAAGCTTATAAATCACATGTTTTAGGTTTACTATCGGAGTCAAACAAAACCCCGCCCCGCCCCCCACTGCACTCGTAACTCAAAATTATAAAGTGTCAAAACCTCATCGGACACGTGAGTTATTTATTAGGACGGGTATTAATTGCATTCCTCGGACGGAACTGTAACAGCGTCAAAGTGCATCAATCTATTGTTTCTTACCAAATACCGAACCGGCTGAGACCGGGCGCATCCCTTATCATCCAACCTGTCAAAACATCCGAAAGCCGAACGCTTTTGTCTTATTATTTAAATAAAATTAATTGTAATATTCAAGGATATCGGCTAGAAATATTGCTGGATATCCCCTCGAAACGCAACAATATTTTGAAGAAACAATGCAACCCCCGTGACCTTCAGCAAAAGCAAAAGTTTAATTATTTCTTTTGCATTATATGAACTGACATAACACTTGTTTTGCTATAGGTTTCTTGGATTCCTTGTCCTTGGATTTGCAAACTTGTTTCAGATAATCGATTAAATTGTATAATAAAGGGCGTTATAAAGACGTAATATAATAATATTGTTAATTTTAAAATTTGAAATTCGAGATTGTCAAATATGACGGTTTGGTTTTTTGAAGGTGGCAATAGCGAAATTGGTTAACGCGCACGTCTCGCTTAAACGAAAGGTCTGTGTTCGAGTCCCAGTTGCGACCATTGCCAATTTCTGTTTTTCTGCGTTTTGTCACCTTTATATTTTCGTTTAGATTATTATTGTTATCTTCGTCTTCATTGATATATTACATTGATGGGCATAACCTTCAAAAGTTATAAAAAGAGAGTTTTTCTTATAAAAAAAATTTAGTAGATAATAAAGGACGATTATAACCTGTGATTTGCAAGTATTGTATTTACGAACATGTGTATTATGGTTTTTTTAAATCAATTTTACACGACAACCTCCGTGGTCGAGATAAGGCTCTCGACTAGCAATCCGATAGTCGCGGGTTCAAATCCCGGCGTGCGCAAATATATTTTATTTGCTTTATTTCTGTTATTTCATAATCCGTTAAATAAAAATAATACATAGTAGGTATATTTGGAAATGGCTTTAGCCGTGTTTGGGAACCAGATACTTCCCTACCTTTATCTACCCCATCTCCTTCTCCTTCCCATTACCTTCATCCTCACAACATTATTCCAATGTGATATTTTCACAAATTATGAATACCTACCTCTAAAAATATGTTGAAGATTTAAAGTTTATTTTTCTGATTCTGATCATTGTACTAAAAATGTGTAATTTTAAAATTTTCATTCATAATTACTGACTTGAAAACCCGCACTTTACAAAACAGTTTCAACTGGCTACAACGTCATTATGACATAGAAATCGCCACTGGCTGGTAAGACGGCCGTCATCGACGTTGCTCGGCATGACGTCAACGCCGCCGAATTCAAGAATTAAAACAAAAAATGGCACATTTTAAATCGTTATGGAAAATACACAGATACGTAAACATAAAAAAAACTTCATTATAGTAATTTGCGTCTTAATTTTTTTCTAGAATAAAAAAACAGTGAAAGTATGCTATTGGGTATCGGGGAACTGTTGGGACTCTTATGCGGTATTCACATAAAAAATATTGAGTTCCTAGACGACATTGAAAAATTAGTAAACTCTAAATCTTGAATGTAATCCGGTATTGCTTACCATCCGGCTTTATATAATTGAATACCTACCTTCAGGATATTTTCACCAATTGCCACCAATTCAGAAAAATTTCAAAAGTAGATAAACTTAGCGGTTTTTTGCAATTCAAATGACACCATTTGACTCAGTGTCGGGTCTGAAATAAGAGTGTAGGTACATTTGCGCTAATTTTTAACTTAGAATCCGCTCAATTTGATAAATAAAACGACCGCAAGAACCAACTAGATATAATAATAAAAAAGGTGAAAATAAAGTTAAGGTAAAAATATTAACAAATGATGGAAGGTGCATGAAAAAATAATAACAGCACAAGTGCCGTAAAATCTGAACTAGGCGTGCATACGATTACAGTCCGTGTGTAGAGCCACTCTCTACTCTATACTCTTGGCGTGTAATAAAGGTAGGTAAGTAATGTGAAACGCGGCGTGGAACTAGATTACAGGGGTGAGGAGATATTCACTCCCTTCGAGCTACCTGCCTCCTTATAAGGAGTATAATTTCACAGGGCAGTCATTCTGAGCTCCGTATTACGCACTGTCTCTCCGATGTTTATTGCGGGTCACCTTCCGTCAAGTTATTTAAATATAATGGCAGGTCACGTTAAATGCTACCCCGAAGGTACCTAAACAGTAATCACTATATTAATTATCGTTGTGACGAATAGTAATTAGTGCGAGAACACGCATAGTTATTTTTAATATTTTAAATGGCGTGTTTTAAAATTGTTATTCACATTTTAATGGAAACATGAAAATAATTTAACTACTTAACGACAACGGCTGCAACGAAATTGATGAAGGCATTTCATAAACTACGTGTTGCGCACATATTTAAAACAGCCGACTATAGAATTATTTTACTAATTGATCATCACGACATTCTTTCGCAGAGATAATCGGGGGTAGAATGCTCATAAATCTTGCCTCATTCGCCTATAATTTTCCTGAGTACATTCCTGAATTTTTATTCCATTAACTTAAACATCATTGACACCCCTTTCTCATCCATCCGCTCCTCAAATCTGTCTAAATCTTTGACAGCTTCTTTTTCGTCCCTTTCTTGGGCATATTCCATCTATTGACTTTAGATTTTATACAAGCGCACTTTCACCGATTTACGAATGAAGGTTTTACCATATTTACCACAATTTTGGAGGCGAGGAAGGGTACTGCCGCCTCGGGAATCATTCACTAACATCTTTGCCATAGGTTCGCTACGTTTGGTGACTTATCGGCCTATTGAGGGAAATTCTTTGACCTTTCCAGCCGGACTCTCTCGATCCAACACGCCTTGTACCGCAGTGTGTTGGATGGACTCGGACGTCACTCCTGGACACACTGATCCCCAGATTACTACCCATTATCATACCTTTTCCTTTCCAGAACTTCCTCTTCTTCCTTTCCTTAAAAAGACCTTCCACACAAAATCTTTAAAGATGACATGGGCCTTGAGGAAAATTATTTTCCTCGTTGCCTCTTGTGTGATTAAATGTTAAAAAAATAAATGAAGATATACTGAAATGTGGATGCGCAGTATCCGTCCGCATAACGTCGTATTTTTCAATCTTAGCACTCTGGCTTGCTGAAAACTCACGGACCGCCACTGCTAGGTAGGTACCAAAACTTATAAGTATTCCTAAAGGATCTCATTTCTACTTTACTAAATAGGTACTGCTTTATTAATTACTCTTTCACTGACAGTTCCTTTTCCCACTGCGTATTGGCGAAACAGAATCTCATTGTGGACTGCTAGCTTTCCTTGCCTTGACATCTTTACTGCATCCATCCTCCATCGATGAATATCCTCACTTTTCAATAATCGTCCTTACCAGCCTCCTCGTCTCTCCGGAACATATTACTTACCTCATCAATGGCTTCAAGAGATCCCCTTCACAACTAAATTACACAGTATTCTCGAATCTTATCTTTCACGTTACTTTATCTTGGAAATACCATGTGAATACCTGATAAAGATTGAAAATGCCTCGGGGCAGTTTCAGAACTGAAGACTTTTATGGGAGGAACTATCGTTATCCTCGGTGCTTCATTACCCAGTCCCTGCAGTACCGAGTAAGACATTCCGCCGAAGAGAAGACACTTCAAGGAAGATGTTCCATCAATCCTCGACTTACTTTATCCCGTTTACTTCAAACCTCATTTATACACAGGGTGTCTGGGGATAAAGTATAGTAACTTCGAGAGGTGTATCTGCTTAGTTGAACTATCAACTAAGTAAAAACCTTCAAGTAAAAAAAGGTAAATAACTTTTTCAAAATAGGTGCCTGCCATTTTTTGGAAAAAATCATATCTTCTAAAAATCTGCGGTGGAAGGTCTAACCTACCCGATAAATACGGCGGGTGTGAAGAGTTTCAAAAACAAGAGTTTTTACATAATGTATAAATAAAACATGGTGACCGGACAACTCAGAATCACGCAACTTCAACACCTCAAAAGCACCCGCAAAAGTTACGAAAAAAATACATAAAAATTGGTTAGCTAGGTAGATTACGTTAGGTTAGGTTATGGGCTATTTTTCAATTTTTTTCATATCTTTTAATGAATTTTCAAATGATTGTTTAAATGGTATAATTCTGAGTTGTCATGGAATGGATATGGACATCCAAAAGAATTATCGTGATTATTTTTAGGGTATTACGCTCCTTCTTCAGTCAAAGTTTCTGACAGCTTTACGGTGTCCATCATCAGGGCAGATGCAGTATTTTCACAAATTAATGATGAGTACCTACTCTTAAAAAATGTGTGAAATATTTAGTAGTTCATTTTTCTGGTTCTGATCTTCGCACTTAAAAATATTAAATTCAAATATAAAAAAAAAATATATATATCTAAACTCAAATTCCTAAGCGATTCCTAAGCGATTTGACTATGGCGTTGGTAATGCTACCGACTGATAACACCGCTTTTACCACAACGAGGGACTGCTTCTAAAAAAGTACGCACGAACATATCGTTATAACGGCAAATCAAAAAAGGGCATATGTCAATTGTTATTGAAAATTTATTATCGTAGTTTTTTTTCAAAAATTTTTCGACATTTAAAAACAATTAAAATGCCCTATCGCACTTTCTTATCGAAAGAGTACCTACCTACCTTAAATGTTGAAATTTCGGATAAAGTTGTAATTATTTTATGCTCATAGGGAGGTACTGCACTCCCGGATCGGACACCTTGTACACTTTCCCAAGTTTTATGGGACATCATTCAATTTGGTGTGTTCCCAAGTACGCATTGTTTAAAAAACGTGTCAAAATGATATTTGTGCAACTCCCATCCGCTGCCAGAACACAGTACCTACCTACACACTGCTCGTAAGAAAGCAGTAAAAGGGTTTCTGTTACATCTCCCCATAGGTGTTTGGAGTTATGACAGTAAGTGTCCGCCGTAATTCCGCGGGTTATTTACTGGACACACCTGGCCGCGGACTTGAGAAGAAGTATTCACAACCTCAAATATAATCCTCGCCGAATCCCGAGGCGGGTCGGCTAGAGATCTGAGGCAGATTCCTTGAAATAATCGCATAAATTCGGGCCATAGCTAAAAAGAGAGGATGTTTTCATATTTTACGCTAAGATAACAAAGATATGCGTGGTACCACGAGGTAACTAAATCATGAACAATGTGTGCATCTTGAGTGTTCGTTTTCTCTTCATTCAAGGTGTGTAAAATCTGGAAATTTGCGCAGAATGAATGCACAATAAAACGTTATAACTTACAACTACTATTTTCCAGCAAAAAAATAAAACGATGATTCGTAAAACGAATATAAAAGTTTTTTACGTAATATCGTAATCAACAAAATACTCGAAGAAGTAACGTTCCGTTTATCTAGTGTTAAACTGTTCTAAACGATATTTTTTTGTTTTTTTTTTCTTATTCGGAATTAGTAGGATCAATTCCAAGTATAAATCCAAGTTCTCGATATACGTCGTGTAAAATTCGGGATCAGACCGCAACCAATGACACTTTTTATGAAGACGGTGATAAGACCTGATACTCTGGGCTCATAAAAAAACTATGAAAAAAAACTCAATTATTTCGATAGCGAATATGTACATTTCGAAGAATCGCAATCATTGTATCGCAATATATCAAAGAATCTTAAAAATTTAAAAGTGATCTAATTTTCGAACCAAAAGAACATGATTTTGCATTACTTAGTAGTGCTTGGCCAAAAAATAGTTCTATGAAGAGTACTATTTATATAAAGTTAGTATATACCTAGTCTGAAGATGAAGCCATACCAAATAATGAAAAATCATACAAAATCACATGATTTGTTCTGAAAATTTGATCACTTAGAATTATTATAGATGCTTCAATTAAATACTGTGTGTAGAACATACCTTAACCCTAAAATATCGGTCATTTTCTAAGCCTTTTAATAAGCCTATAAAAAAATAATGTATAAGGTCCGTAAAAAAACACTTTCAAGTCCAAACTCTCCTATTTATAAACCCCCCTTTCGGATGTGGTTTCATTGTATAATGTGGCAAATTCAGTTTCTTTTACAATAATTGCAAAAAAATTATATTTACGTCCGAAATTCCCAAATTAAAATAAAATATGTATTTTCGCGTTGTTATTTTACAATACGGCCGCTAGTCGACGAATTTGGTTTTTCAAAGTGAACCCTATTAGTCCAGTCAGCCTGTGTCGTAGAACACCGGTTGAAGGAACTAAATAGTATAAAGCTAATTTTTTCCCCATCGACTACTACCATTTAGACAAGGGTTTATCAAAAAGTCCCCGCCCCTACCCCCCTTGCTTCCCCCCCTGTGCCCCCCCAAACATGAAAAGTGTAAGGGTTTCGTAAATCGCTTCTATCTCGATTACTAAACAACATATCGGATTACAATTTTTTTTATTCTCTTTGCTGTAATATTGTTACAATTAACATCTAGTTAATTTTCGTTGTAACTTTTACCGTTTGTGTGTGATAAGGTAAAAATTTGTATTTTTTTGGCAAGTAATTTTACTTTTTGTCACATAACTTTTTACGCCGACATTTTATGAAAAAATATTTCCCACAAAAGTTGTAGCCCCTATTATTACCTTTAAAATAATATATTTTAGTATGTACTTTATGGCTAGTAAACGCCAGATATCAACCGTGAATGCTTGGTGCGCACCATCCCTGCGTCGCTCCGCGACACTCTGATGTCGGAACTTGTTCCCTCACATCCTGACTTATCCTAGCCTGTCCTGTGCCCTTTGTAGTACTAGTGGAAATCGTGAACGTGAAATAATAGTTATTCACTTTGCTGCTAGGCCCTGCGGGCGGCTTTTAGTTCGGCTTCGCCCGGTTTGAGTGTTTGTGACCATTTTGTAAATCCAACAGGAATTGGCTCCTAAAATAGCCAGCAGGGCCGGATCTACGAAATCTAGCGCCGTACCGATGGCGCCCCCCCCCCTACATTTTTATTTTGATTAAAAATTCGTTTACCCCAATTTTTTTTTTTTTATTTAATTTTTTTTTTTTACACTAATATATCAAATAAAATCAAGACGTATAAAGGGTGTAACCCTATCTAAAGTTTTTGAATAAATAAGCCACGATCAATAATTCTTCTCCATTAGGCAGTTTCTTGTAATAATACTCAGTATTAAATTTACGCTTGTTCGTAATAGGAAAATCAAAACCTTTCAATTGTACAGGACCTTCCTGAACTAATAAACTAATGGAATTTTGAGTTTTGAAACGAGTTTTTTTATGTCATTATGCTCTTTAATTCTAAGTTTTAGATTCTGCGAGCCTGAAAGTTTTTTTAATTATTGTTCTATTCATTGTAATCCACAATCCACAACCTCTAACAACCAATAGAAATTTAGTTATTAATTAAAAAATCTAACCTCAAATTTGTACCTTGCATTTCCATTTCCCCTGTGTTCTGTGTTGAGCGAACAAACACGAACGTATCTATGGTATCAACGGCTTACGAAAGATGCTTACACTGATTTTATTACTGACTGTAAAATAACAAATCTAATAGAAATTAATTATAGGTACATTTAACGAACTTCAACTGTCAAATCAATGATGAAACTGTTAACAAGTTGCAACCTTGCAAACCGTGCGATGTTTATGCTAATGAAATTTTGAATTTACTGAAGATTTCGTAAGAAAATGGTCTTTAAGTCCCTTCTCCTAGAGATTTAAATCGTACAAAAGCATTTTGAAAGGCGCCGTCTGTTTGTTTGTTCTCTTGAATAAAAGTACGGCGCTGTGATTGGTTAATGAATTTGGATCGCACTCATTCGTCGTAAAAGACGGTAAAAGATATATGGAAAAATAGATCTTACGTTTAAACTAAATATATGGAATTTGTTAAAAAATTCTGTAACTGACTATAAATTCGTAAATCGTTGAATTTCGTTGAATTCAAACCAGATGCGTGCGCAGTCTGTATCATTGGAAAGTGTTGCTAGAGCGTAATAATTATTTCGTACTATGGGTAATTTTTAAACGATTCAGGGAATATTATAACA
The DNA here is from genome assembly GCA_917880885.1 of Limnephilus marmoratus. NCBI lineage: Eukaryota > Metazoa > Arthropoda > Insecta > Trichoptera > Limnephilidae > Limnephilus > Limnephilus marmoratus. Next base: position 14,737,549 of record OU862908.1, read on the forward strand.
AATTTTTAATACAATATTTATTTTCTCACGGCGCCCCTTCGGAGTTGGCGCCAGGTTTTTTGCACGTTTTTGAACGTATGGCAGATCCGGCGCTGATAGCCAGTTCCTCGGATCTACTGTAATCCTGTGACTCCAAAAACAGCTGTGTCGAGTGATGTCCGAGTTCCACGTGTCAAGACATGCGACTTTGAAGGTAAATTCAATGTCCCAGTTTTAATGTATACTAAAAAGGCGAAAAGTGGCTTAAAGTCCTTAAGAGCGTTTAACCAGCCAGCAGACGAAAATCCACATTTCGTCGAAAGTTGTTCTTCCGATCGTGCAGGGCGGTTACAATGAGAAAGATTAATTATTCTCCGTACCAGCTTTTTTAAATTATAACTCAATATCGAATTTATTTCAATCCAAATTAGCTTTAATTTATACCTTCATCCAAAAATGCTGAAAGGCGTGATGATAAAACTATTAAAATAGAGTACTTTTTGTAGTTATTTTTTGATTATAAGTATTTATCATTTTTCAATAATGTCTAAATTTAATAAGAATGTTAAAAAAATCTGAAATATATTAGTTTGTAAGTGCGCAAATAAATACACAAATGGACCAATTTTCGTCAAGAAACACATGTACGTACATATTTTTTAATGATTTTATTGAAACTAAAATTAAAATTCTAATACATAACTTTGCTAGATAATGTATTGATTTATTTTACTGCATGATTACATTATTTGAAATGGGTGTGGTATAATACAAAAACTTTTTTGAAAATTTAACAAATCTGCCAACGACCTATGGAATAACCTTATTATACTAAAAATTTTAAAAAAATCTAAAAATTTATTACATATGAATGCTAGATAAGAGAACAATCTTTCGAAATCCATTTATAATTTTTTGTGGAAAAGAGTCAATACGTCTAAAAACTTTTTTGAAAATGACGTATTTCCGGCTTTCTCTGGTAATGCCCTCTTAACAATAGAAAACATTTCTGAAAATATGCCCACTCAATGCTTAGTCTCAGCTCGTAACATGCTTTGGTTATGTAGTTTTGCTTTTGTGCCAGTTTCACTACCTGGATGGTCTGGATACATGCGAAACTGTTACGATGGTAGACAAAACTTTGAACCATCTTATGTACTGGCTTTGCCTTTTATAAACATAGATCCAGGAAATCCGACTGCTATTTACTCTGCCTTAGTTATTGTGGTGAACGTATGTCTTGCGGTATGAAAGAGACATGCGTGTATGAGTGAGACAGCATGAGGAAAGTATAAAAGGGTGTGATTGCTGTCTACCGTCCTCTTTGGATTATTGCTTCGTAAGAAGCACTACCTGTACCATATCTCGGAATAAACTCGCTAAGTCTACCTACGAGTATTTATTGTTCAATCTCCCTGAACTGAGAGCACAATATAGAGGAATCTGGATCCATACAAAGGAGTCCAGAAAGTAATGTTGATACCGGCCACGGTCATCACATTTGGCGCAGCCGATAAAGGAACGAGAAGCAGCCAAAATCACATTTGGCGCAGCTGAAAAGGAACGAGAAGCAGTCAAATCATATCACATTTGGCGCGGTTTGAAAAGAACCACGGGCAGCCAAATTGTCACATTTGGCAGTCGAAAGAGGAATCCGAGATTGAGGCTACAGGGGCAACAGGCAAGAGCAGCAGATATTGGCATCCGAGGAACAGCAAGGCGCTGGTTTGGTTATTCAGTGCCGAGAATCAGGAGCATACACGTAAGGCGTGGATGGAGAAGTCCGGGTCTTCAGGAGAAGACCAGAGACCAGGTGCAGACCTCACGGAAGGCGTGCCGGGCATTTGAAGGACGACCAGGGTTCAGGAGCCAGGAGACGATCCGCGGAAGGGCGAGATCGGAGCAGCAGCATCAAGTCAACAGAGTCGTGAGTTGAGTGCTGTTTGTAAAATTTTCTGCTTTTACTGATTGTATCTGTGTGAAGATGGAAGGGGGAGAACTGCCCAGGTTTTGTCATTTGAGGGACAAACTGGAGACGTTCGTGTTGCAATACGAACAGTTCATCCTCGTCAATGATGACAAGTTAAATTCGGTAGAAAAAAAGAGAGCGGTTTTAATATCTCATTTACATACAGAGACAATAGATTTATTGATTGATTTGTGTTTTCCTAAAAAAATTACAGATATTACGGTCGAAAATTTATTGTTATTACTAGAGAATCATGTAGGTATCAAACGAAATGTTTTCAAAGAGCGCGAAATTTTTTTTGCTACGAAACAAAAAAGTTCAGAATCGGTTAATGATTATATAGCACGGTTAAGAAATCTCGTTAGATTTTGCAAATTCGAGGACAGACTTGAATATAATTTAAAAGATGTTTTTGTCACCGGTCTTCGAGTGGGGCGTATTATACATCGTAAAAATACATCGAACAATTTGTCACAAAAACAAAATTCGGTAGGTAAACATTTTTTTAGAACTTCGGACAAGAATGTTACATCGTACAGAGCGAGGTCAGCGGACCGAACAAAGTGTAAACATTGCGGGAATTATCACGATTCAGTAAACTGTAAATTTAAAGACGTGTTTTGTTATAAATGCAGAGTGAAAGGGCATATTGGGAAGATATGTCGCGGTTTAAAATATAATAACATTTCTTCAGTGTTCGTAAATACGCAGGAACATAAAAACATGTTGCGGATAAACGCAGTATATTGTGAACCAATATTGTGCAAAGTTTTAGTGAATAATGTGGAACTAAACGGTTTATTGGACACAGGGGCGGCAATTTCGATTTTAACGGACGAAGATTATGTTAAACATTTCAAACATTTGATGTTAAAACCAAAGGATTTAACCTTAATGGGTTACGCTAACTGTAAGTTAAATTTATTAGGTTGTATCTTATTAACAGTTGATTTTAACGGTTATAGGGAAATGTTAGAATTTTGCGTAGTAAAACATGGAACAATTACGGTTCTAGGGCGTGATTTCATTAAAAAGTTTAATATTGGATTTACGGGCTTACAATCTACTTTATCCCAGGAGGGAAGTGAAAATGTTTCTCACAATATGGTTGAGAATAATACTAGTGTAATTGATAATTTAATTCGGAAATTCCCGGAGGTTTTTTCGGAGAAACTGGGTAAATTCAATAAATATAAAGTGCATTTGAAATTAAAAGAGAATGCGGAACCGAAATTCTGCAATCCGAGAAATATACCGTTTGCTTTAAAAGCAAAGGTTAAATCGGAATTGGGATGTTTACAATCGGAAGGTATTTCAGTTCCGGTAAACTATAGTAAGTTTGCGTCACCAATCGTTCCAATAGAAAAAAATAATGGGGAAATAAATGAACAATCAATTTCAGCCCAGGAGGGTAGTGAAATTTTTTCTCATAGTGTTTTTGAGAATGATAGAAGTGATTTACAATCAATTTCATCCCAGGAGGGTAGTGAAATTTTTTCTCATAGTGGTTTTGATGATGATAGAAGTGATTTACAATCAATTTCATCCCAGGAGGGTAGTGAAATTTTTTCTCATAGTGTATTTGAGAGTGGTAGAAGTAAAGTGAATAAAAAAATTCGAAAATTCCAGGAGGTTTTTTCGGAGAAAGCGGGTAGTTTTAATAAAAGTAAAGTGCAATTAGAATTAATTGGGAATGAGGAACCAGTTCACGTAGAGAATGACTTGGATACTCAAATTCTAAGTTTATTTAAAAATAACAGAGATTTACCTATAATGGAAGAAATATGGAGTAGGGTGCATATTAATTATGCGGGCCCAATTGCAAATAAATATTTTCTTGTAATTATTGACTCAACCTCAAAATGGTTAGACTGTGTAGAAGTAAAGTCTCCAAATTCGTATAACACTATTAAAATATTAAAGGGTTTATTTAGTTATTTCGGGAGTGTACAGACAATAGTTTCAGATAATGGAGCCGCTTTCATGTCAGCGGACTTCAAAGAGTTTTGTGAGATGAATAACATCAAACATTTAACTACTCCGGTAAATCATCCACAATCAAATGGTCTAGCAGAAAACGCGGTTCGAACGTGTAAAAATTTTTTAAAAAAAATGATGATAAGAAATAAGTTTCAGTCAGGTTATGAGGAAAAATTAGGAAATTTTTTAATTGATTACAGAAATGCACCACACTGTACAACTGGCTTAGAACCTGCAGTTGTAATGTTTGGAAGGAAACTAAGGTCAAACTTAAACAGTTTTGTACCGAGAGGGGGGAGAGATAAGGATAATAGAATTAAGAAAGAAACAAAAATTAAAATGTCTAAATGTCAGGAAAATCAAAAATATTATTATAAAAGAAATAATAAAGAATCGGTGGGTTTTTCGATTAATCAAAAGGTAATGGTTAGAGATTTCAGAGACCAAAACAATGATAAATGGGTACCAGGGAAAGTGTATAAACAATTAGGAAAAAAACTTTATATAATTGAGGTAAATTTAAATGGTAAAATTATGTTTTGGAAAAGGCATTTTGATCAGTTGTCTAAATTATGTGTGTCATGGGAAAAGAAACACAGCAATCCTTATGTCGCGTCTGAGACGAAGAGACTGTCGTATGATGAATACGATGTCTCCAGCTTTGGCCTGGATGACAGTCTAATGGGTTTTTCTCCTTCTCATTCCAGCCCCAGTGATCCAGTGGCGTCAACGTCGGGAAATTGGAAGGACCGACTACGACCACGAACACACAGATGAGTCAATGAAGGCAGCACTCAGCTCTCGACTCAACATGAATTACTTACATTGTAAATATTGGAATATTTTATGTATTGTAAATAATTATCAGTTCATGTTGTGTAACTGTCTTCGGATTTAAGTGTGGAGGGATGTGGTGAACGTATGTCTTGCGGTATGAAAGAGACATGCGTGTATGAGTGAGACAGCATGAGGAACGTATAAAAGGGTGTGATTGCTGTCTACCGTCCTCTTTGGATTATCGCTTCGTAAGAAGCACTACCTGTACCATATCTCGGAATAAACTCGCTAAGTCTACCTACGAGTATTTATTGTTCAATCTCCCTGAACTGAGAGCACAATATAGAGGAATCTGGATCCATACAAAGGAGTCCAGAAAGTAATGTTGATACCGGCCACGGTCATCACAGTTATGCTCCTAAAGAAAGCAAGTTAGCTGGCCAGCCGTGTATTGTGACATTTGACCAACCATTTTTCCTGAAAGCAGTAGACATTGTTGCAAGTGAAGTGCTCCAGATATTTCACAGAAAGTGAAATATCTGGAGTAATCGTCAGACTAGGCGGATTCCATCTTCTAATGAGTTTCCTTGGTTGCTTAGGAAAGTTTATGGAAGGTAGTGGAATCGAAGAAATGTTGACCTCTGTTTATGGAAAATCAACGATTCCTCACCTTATGTCAGGACATGCTTACGCAAGGTCTTATAGAGCTCACATAATGACCCAGGCAGCTTTGATATTACTGCTATTCGAGGAATGTTCATATCTTAAAGAAATGATTACAAACGACTTTAAGGATATTCATAAACAAACAATAAACAAACAAACAACCGTTGAAGACGCCATGAGAGATTGTAAAACAAATGAAATAATGACAAGACTAGAAGAAGTGTATGAAGATTTGGTTAAAACTAGTAGAACTTCAAAACTGTGGCTACAAGAGTTTAAATTGGTGAATTTGGTTCTAGACTTTATTCTGGCAGAGAGAATCGGCGATTGGAATTTGCACATTAATACAGTCAAGCAAATGATAGCGTATTTCCATGCTGCTGGACATTTGCTCTACGCCAAATCCGCACAAATATACTTACAACAAATGTTGAGTGTACAAACTAAAATGTCAAAGAAAGATTGTCATGTTGTGTTTGATGGGTATCCTGACTATCCCACCACAAAAGGGGTCGAACATATGCGGAGAAGTAAAAAAACATCTCTAGAAATGAAATTCAACGTTAATATGGAGTGCTCTGTTAAGCAAAATGAATTTTTGGCAAATCCAAAAAACAAAAGCCAGCTTATTGAACAGCTCTCTAAAAAGCTTAATGAAGCAAACATTCCAACCATTGTGGCGAAGGAAGATGCAGATACTGAAGTGGTCGGAAGAGCAATAAATGTTTCCCAGATTCAATGTGGGAGGCCTGTAGTTGTTGTCGGACAGGATACTGATCTTTTCGTTCTATTGTTAGGGCTACCACAGTGTCAAAATGTGCGACTATTCTTTCACAAACCCTCTGGCACACCATCAACGTATGACATCAGCAAGATTCGTGAAGAGGTGGGTGATATGAAGTATGTGAAATTATTTTTGCATGCTATCACCGGATGTAATACCACGTCTTATTAATTCGGCAAAGGCAAAATTAACGCGTATAAATTGCTAAGTTCATCAAATGATCTCCGCACAAAAGTTTTACAGTTTTATGAAAGACAGGCAGACAAAAATATTCTCAAAGAGGTAGGAGAGGCTTTTGTCTTGAAACTATATGTATGCACAAGGTCTGCAAGTCTGAATGACAGTAGATATTCAATGTACCTTAAAGCTGTTGCAAAAATGTCATTAAAATCCAAATTTAACATGGCATCCCTTCCTCCAACATCTGGTGCTGCTGAACAGCACGCCTATCGAACATACTATCAGATTCAAAAATGGATCGGAGATAAGGAAATCAGCGCTACGGACTGGGAATGGATTTTAACTGACAACATGCTGTACCCAGTGCACTCACTGAAGAAGTTATAAACTTAGTTTCCTGCAACTGCAAAAAGGCTTGCAAAATAATTGTAGCTGCTTTAAAGCATCACTTGATTGCAGAGAAATGTGCGGGAGCTGTGGCGGATCATGCAGCAATGTAACTTTGGTTGAAGTCGAGGAAAATGAAGAACTTCTCATGGAAGTTTAGGATATCATAAAATTAAGATACCGCAATTATTTTGTTCTAAAATAACATCTTTAAAAAATATTACATGCATTTTCAAACCAAAAACTATTTAAAATACCTATTTTCGCTGAATACTTATTATTATTTGAAACAAATTTAAAAAGTGAGGAATTTAGGTTTTACCGAGACTCGATTAGTTTTATTTATAGAAAATGCAATAGTGTACCTTAAAGATAAAAAACACTCTCACTATACAACAATATTTGCATTGCAAAGCCGCGCCGGCCGGCCCCACCTCGACCGAACCCGCAATGATAATCTCGCTGGATCTCCAACAAAGTAAGTACTATTTTATATCATTTTAAAGGTTATAATAGGGGCTACAACTTTTGTGGGAAATATTTTTTCATAAAATGTCGGCGTAAAAAGTTATGTGACAAAAAGTAAAATTACTTGCCAAAAAATTTACAAATTTTTACCTTATCATACGAATTACAAACAAACGGTAAAAGTTACGACGAAAGTTAACTGGACATTAATTGTACACAATGTTACAGCAAAGAGAATAAAAAAAATTGCATTTCGATATGTTGTTTAGTAATCGAGATAGAAGCGATTTACGAAACCCTTACACTTTTCATGTTTGGGGGGGCACAGGGGGGGGGAAGCAAGGGGGGTAGGGGCGGGGACTTTTTGCTAAACCCTTGTCTAAATGGTAGTAGTCGATGGGGAAAAAATTAGCTTTATACTATTTAGTTCCATCTAAAAACACAAGCTGACTGGACTATATGCCGCCCACCGAAGAACTACTGACCACGCCACACCCATTTTCAGTCATTCCTCCCCCGGCCGTAGCGGGGAACAGACGTTACGCTACGCGTCGCTTGATTTCGTGAAATCAATTTTAAATATCCGTTTTATGCGTAATGCGTAAAAAGGAGTTAATGTTTTTTACAGGTTCTTATGAAATTTCAAATACCTTTTCCAACCTTTCCAAAAGCTTTTTCTCAAGTATTTTAAAACTCCTCCCTTAAAGGGGCGTGAATTCCAATTTAGATTTTTCCTGGACAATTGGATCGCCTTAAACGACAAACCGTTTTATTATAAATGTAAAATTGTGCTAAAAGCATGTAGCGTGACGTATTAGGGGAGACCCAGGCAAAGCGGATGTGTTAAGGGAGATATTAAATAAAACACACAATGTTTGCATAACATAAAAACTTTATAAACAGTAATGTTAAGAAAATATCTGTCTTCAGACGTAAAATAAATGAAAAGGTAAAATTAATTATAATTATAAAAATAATGCAAATTTAAAAAAAGTCTTCGTCTTGTTCACTTTCCGAAGTCCAAATTCGCTTTGCCCGGGTACCCGGGCAAAGCGAATTTGGACTCCGGGCAAAGAGAATTAGGAATCACAATCGTAGCAGAAGTAAGAACCATATCCACTATATGACGTGCATGATTCGTGAACCCAACTTTTACACTGGCTGCATTGAATCCAATCCTCTGTTAATGGTTCAACATAATTTTCGTCACAAATAAGGCATTTAAAATTTTTATTTTCATTTGTTTTTGCTTTGACTTTTAGTCCGCTGGTAGATGGGCCAAGTTTTTTTTTCTTTATGATTTCATTTTTTTTATTTTTTTGGATGTTGGCTTCGTTTTTCTCTTTTTGTATGTTTTTTATGGGAGAAGAAGTAAGAATGGTCCATCCGCTTTGCCCTATTCGCTTTGCCCAAGGCAGTATCAAATAACATTTTGTTAAAAAATACTATGTGGGTGCTGTATTTCATAACTAAACTAAGTTTTTTAAATAGGAAACAAATAAAAATTGGATGATATAAACTAATCTTCACATGAAATATAACCAAATAATAATAATCACAAATACCTTACCTTCGTTTATCGTAAGAAAATTAAAAAAAATCGTTTTTTTTATCAAAAAAAGTGTGCGTTCCTGCCAAACGACAAATATTCACTGTCATGGCGTCGGTAGCGCTGCGGTACACCGATTGTGAGACTATTAGCTCATTCTAGTGGTAATTTTCGGAAATATTCAAGTCATCCGCTATGCCTGGTCCATTCGCTTTGCCTGGGTCTCCCCTATATTTCTGTCTTAATATTTCTATTTTTGAAACTGACAATTCGAGGTGGATTATTTTATTATAATATATTATTTCTGTTTTGTTTATAAAGCTACCTGTATCTTATGTATTTGGTATAGTTTTACCTACAAAATTGTCTTCAGTTCTTGCTCGACCATAGGTAATGGACAACTATAGCGGCCTCCTAACTCTAATCTCCTCCCACACAAGTACATAAGTATTATTAAATCTACCGATCTTATTTTATTTGTATTGCTTCTTTTTTATTTCTATAATTTTCTTTTACTGTACTTGTTATGGTCGTGAAATTATTATGCTTTTTCTTATAATTCCAAGGACCCAGAAAAACGGATATTTTACTAGGTTATTAATTGATACTATAGAGAAACATTGTTTGATATTGTGATTTTCGAGGTCCCAGAAATAAAAGCATCCTTGCACCACCGTAATGGGACGTTAACTGATACAATTTTCAAATAGTATTTACGCCGGACGACGTAAAGTTTAATTCTCAATTCGGAATTTGTTGAATTTTGATTTACGCCGAAAAAAAACAGCTAGAAAAATGCCATGTTTTGTTTTATTTTGTGAAATTCTGAACAAATATTAAAATGCTTTCTTGCTAAAGAATTTAATTTGCCCCAATTTACAACAAAACTTTATCCGAAAAAGGGTTCACTAGTTCGAGATTTTGTACTTGAAAGTATTTTTCATAATATTTTTTTCCAGACTTTCAAAGATTTACTAAAAAAATTATTTATTATTTCCAAGGCCAAGATGTACTCTACTCGCAGTATTTAATTGAAGCATCTATAATATTTGTAAGTGATCAAAATTTCAAAGCAAAATAAAAAGATTTTGTATGATATTGCTTTATTTCTCATGGCTTATCATTGGTAGGTATATATCACGTTACACTTTCTTGTTTCATTTACTTTATCTATAATTTTTCGGGAATCGTGAAGCATCGTTTGGTTTAATTTAAAAAAAATATATACGAAAACCCTAAAAGTTTTTTAAAATTTCATATTAAAAAAAATCCTAGAATTTTTTAATTAATATTAACTTATCAATTTCTACAAAAACAAATGTAAAAAATTTTATACACGCACTTGTGTTTTAAAAATTATCTTTTATTTTGAAGTCTTGTTGAAGATATTGCTAAAAGCTAATAATAGTGCGCGTGTATAACAGTCCAGAAAGTCTCTGACGGTTAGAATTGTATTTCACCACAAAATTACCAGTTTCCGTGTTTTTAGAACAGTCCCAAATGTAGATAGGTATAATATAAACATATAAGAATGTTGAGAAATGTAAAAGGACACGTTATAAGAAATATATAATTATCCTCTCCCTCTAATCACACTACTTTAAGGTGAACAAAATCATAAAAAAAGCTCTCCAACATTCAACCCTTCACACCCCGGACATATTTTATCAGAAGGTCAAAATATTTTCGCTCTGCAATTAATGGAATATTTCTGAATGCATCCAAAAACTAAAAACTGTTTTAAAAAGTGATGAATTACGCTTTCAAATTTTATAATTCGAAATAAACATATACTTATTGAAATACAAAAATTTTGAATGCAAAAATAAGAAAGTTTAAAAAGAGGCTCACCTTAGGTTTTTTTAAACTAAAATTATTGATAACGAAAAAAAATTTAAAACACATGTATTTTATTAGGTATTCAATGTATGATGGACGTCATCGTCAACTCACTTTTTTATGGTTTCATGTAGAAATAATTAGGTAATAAAAAAATAACAAGGTTTCATAATTTTTTTCAAATTGTTGTCGGTAACTTTGTTTTCACTAAAATGTACATTTCAATTTTTTTGCAGTTAACTTTTAGATTTGATTAAAAAGCACGATATTTTCTCTTTCTAACACCGTTTAAATCATATTTCTAACCATAATAGTAAGAGACACAACGATTTCTGTAAGACCTATAGGTATGGGTTGTTCCGAAAACCGATAAAATTAACCAGAGGGGTTGAGATACTGACTGTCGTTTAGGACAGTTTTTTTTAGATACGTCTCCGAGTATTTTGTTCATTTCTATTCATTCTTTCCCCAAATCTAAACTTTCCGTCAAATCGGTTCATTGGAACGATAATTGGCGTTTCTATCGAACTCGAGCTTTTTTTCAAATTGTTTTGATTTTTAATTTTAAAATTCGCTACATTTTCGAGTCTTTTTATATATATTCATCTTCAAAGCGTCATTCTTAGCCCAAATCCAAAATTTCAGTCAAATCGGTGCAGTAGAGCTGGAGTAGACCGTGACTTTTGTCTGACACCAAGGTTTGCAAATATCCTCACAGATCATTTTTCTCATTATGAATAAGTACCTATGCATCACATTGATCACTTTCTTATGTGCAGTGGCGGCTCGTGACTTTTGGGGTTGCTAAAGTGCAAATATTAAAAATATGGCACTTTTGATGTTGTTGTAGCCCAACAAAAAAAAATTTTTTTGAAAAAAAAAATATATGTATGAAAAATTTCGGGAAATTTCAGTTTGACTTTTCGGATTTCCTGAAAATCTTCATACAAAAACCGATTTTTGAAAAAAGAAATTTGCGTCTGCGACAACTTCAATAATGCCATTTTTGACTCTGAGGTGATTTCCCAAGCTCATCATACCACATCACAGACGTTACAGAATTTTCGACCACCAGACTAGGCACATGCCTGTGGTGTGGTGGTGTGATAATATTGTACCTACCTACCTAGTAGGTAATATATTTTATATAGATGTTGATTATAAAAATATAATTGCGTCATCCCTACAGTAGGTATATACCTACCTACCTGTAGTAAAATATTTTTTTAAGCTAATTTTATCATTTCCACTTTCGCCAGGGGCGTGCAATGTCCTTTCCTAGGGTTCAAATTTTCAAATTATATGAAGAATGATTTCGTCCTTGTTATAAAATTGAAAACCAAATTCAATTTCTAAGTAATATACAAAATTTTAACTCGTTATCAAATATATAGGTACCTAGGTAAAAAATAATTTAATCTATATGACATTACAATACAATTTGAAAATAAAACTAATTTTATTACCAACCAACTTAGTTTTAAATTAAAATTAAAATTCATTTTCAATTTCAAAATCCAATTGAATTTCAAATTCCAACTCAATTCGAAATTCCAACAACGCATTATCGCGTAATGTGAAATATGTTGACTTTGGTCTCTAATTGGAATAGGGCTAAAAAAGATGTCTTGTGGCCGTTATACACGACATCGTTTTTCAGCCCGATTCCGAATAGACACAAAAGTCAACATTTTTCGCTCTACGCGATCGCTATTTTCATCTCTATTTTCATATCTACGATTTCAGTTGGCATTACAGCAAATAGCATGGTTCATGTGTTGTTTGAAGTGATGACAATTTAAATCGTAGATATGAAAATAGAGATGAAAATAGCGATCGCGTAGTGCGAAAAATGTTGACTTTTGTGCCTAATTGGAATCGGGCTGAAAAAAGATATCGTGTATAACGGCCATTATATTGCAGGCATTAGTTCCGTATTCTAATTGAATTTCAAACTCCAGTTTAATTCGAAATTCCATTTCAATTTTCAAAATATATTATAATGTTTCAATTCATTTTCGTATTCCAATTGAGTTTCAAATTCCAGTTCAATTCGAAATTCCATTTCAATTTCCAATATATTATCATATTTCAATTCATTTTCGTATTCCAATTGAATTTTCAATTCCAGATCGATTTAAATTATTAAAAAAATATCTAAAGGCAAATCATTTTAATGAGCACGAATCGGAATGCATTTTTGCTCATATAAAGACAGTTTTGTCCCAATATTCAATATCCATAACTGCAATCTTTATTTTCAAAATCCATTTTAATTTCAAAATCCATTCAGTTTCGTATTCCAATTGAATTTTAAATTCCAATTGTGATTTAGTGGGGGTGCCCGGGTTCATGGGATGAGGTTTGTCTAGGTCTTGGAGGCGGATGGCCAGGACACACTGAACCCCAGATTCCTACCCACCCCTTAAACCCTTTTCCTTCCCAGAACTCTCCTTTACTTCCTTTCCTTAAAAACCCCTCCACACAGCATCTCCAAAGATGACATAGGCCCTGAGGGAAATTATTTTCCTCAGGGCCTCCTGTGTGGAGCTCACGTAAAAAAAATATTTTTGAAATTATTACAAAAATATATAAATCAAATCATTTTAATGAACGCAAGTTAGAAAGTAATTTTACACACCCACAAAAACAGTTTTGTTGAATACAATTAAAATTTATTACTAATTCAAAAATAGTTTTATTTTTTTGCTGAAAAGCGCGACTTATATATTGATCTTATTGCGCAAGTTGAGATGAAACCATGCGAAGTAATGTAGGTATGTCTTTTAAAAAGCCTAGAAAAAAATAAAGTATTAGGTCTATAAAAAAAACTTTCAACTGCAAACTCTTCTACTTATAAATCCCTTTTCGGATATGTTTTTATTATTTAATGTGGCAAATTCAGTTTCTTTTATAATAATCGCCAAAAAATTGATATTTACGCACGAACTTCACAAAATACAATAAAATATGTATTTTCGCGTTGTTATTTTACAATACGGCTGGCAGTCGACGATTTTGGATTTTCAAAGTAAACCCTATGCCGTCCACCTTAGGACTACAGACTTGCCTTGCCACACCCATTTTGTATCAGTTCCGCCCCGGCCGCGACGGGGAATAGACGTTTCAGTTTCCGCGTCGCTTGGTTCCGTGAAATCAATTTTAAATTTCGTTGTTATTATAATAAACAATGCGTTAATAATGAATTAATATTTTTTACAAGCCTTTACGAAATCAACCTGTAAAAAAAATTCTCAAATATCTTTTCCAACCTTTCCAAAAGCTTTCTCGAGTACTTTTAAACTCCTCCCAAAAGGGGGCGTGAATTCCAATTTCAATTTTTTCCTGGACTATTGTATCGCCTTAATAGGGGAAATAATATTGAAATTGATCAATTATACATTATAATACAAGTTATAAGATGTAAATTTTTACACGGTTATGTACCTATTACTTTAGTCATAGAATGTCATTTGCTAGTTACGCCTGACATATGTAATAACAGGGTTTAAAACTTTTTTTTTTGGTTTTAGGCAATTCACCCTGAAAAGAGTGCTTTGTGCCGGTAATAGTTAAAGTGGATAAAAAATTCGGTTAATCTATTGGGAAAATAATAAAACAAATTAAATATTGGACTCATTTAGATCACTAAAACAAATTAAAAATATTACTATAGTCACTTTTGAAATTCGTCCTACGGAAGAAATTGGAAAATAGATGTCCTAGAGCAGGGGTCGGCAAACTTTTTAGCCAAAGAGCCAAATATGTACATTACAAGGATTCAAAAAGAATCTGGGAGCAAAATCTGTTTATTTATTTAGCAAACACTTATTATTGCACTTCATTAAATTGCGGATACGCTGAATAAAAATTGATTTCATACTTAATAAAGATTTTATTCACTGATTAAAAAATAATATGTAAATAAGGAATCCATAAATTTAAATGATGAAAATGACATGACTTGTCATTGAATCCTCCTTGGAAAGTTTGAGTAAGTCAGGTTTTTATGTTGTTATTCTTAATTTTAGGCACGATTTCAGGTTCTCATCAATAAGATGACTTCTCAGTTTATGCTTGAAAATTTGCCTGCGGTGCTTTTAGAAGTGTTTACATAAAAATTACTTTTTTTCAAAATACAAATACGTTTGCGACACTACCGACGGCACTAACTGCAAAAGTTTAACAATGTAGTAAAAGTTTAAGGCTGTAGGTACCCCCTGCGGTCCGCGACCAAATTGAAAACAAATCAAAAACGATTAGCCGGAGGGCCAATAAAATTGGTCTAGAACAGGGGTGACAAAGATACTGCCTTCAGGCCCTCTCCTTACGGCCCGTTACCATATTGTGACAATATATGACACCCGACATCAATTAGTTTATCAAAAACAAGAGAAGTCAGGTGTCCGGCTCAAGATAAATTACCATTTTATCCTCCTTTTTAACTTTAATGAAAATTTATAATAACTAGGTACGAGTATCTAACTAAATAAAGATTTTAGCAATTCAGTATGGGTTTTAATTTTTAATTTTGAGTCTGGCCTGATTACGCACGCTAAATCTTATGAATGGCCCTAAGAAAATCCAGCTTGACACCCCTGGTCTAGACTGCAGCGTTTCCCAATTTTTTTTCGCCCCGGAACCCTTATCGATCATACTTTTCTAGGCGGAACCCTATTTTTATAAGAAAAAGATTAACTTGTAGCTGGAATACTTTCATGTTTACCTTAAAAAGAAAGTTCAAAAGTTTTGTGTAAAAGTTTTGTCAAAAGTTACTTTAGTGTGAAGAGTGATATCTTTTTAATTTTTTTGTTAAAATAGCATTAAAATCAGGCTTTATGTCAGATAGCTGAATACGAAGATCTGGAGCTGCATCCAGTCTGTTTCTGTATTTGTTTTTTGTGTAATCGTAAGCCGAAAAACCAGTTTCACACCGATAAGTGGTCACAAACGGTAACAAAACTGTGATAGCCTTCCAGACGACTTCTGGATATTCGTTTTAAGTCCAATCCAAAACTCATCCAGATTAGTTTTTCTGAATTAAATTTGGTTGTAAGAAAGAAGAACATTTGATATCTATCAAAGTCTCGTATTCTGTTGCTGTAAGAGTCGACGATTTCCTGTGAACTAGGAATGGATTCTGTACCCAGTCAATGTCCTGCAGTTTTTTTTTCGTTCGTAAATGCATTTTTCAATATCTAAGGTTACTTGCAACTCATTTAAACTCGTTTAAAAGAAAAAAACATTGGCACTGTTTCTGTTCAACACATTCTATCCAGAAGACAAGTTTCTTTCTAAGAGAAGAGATTTTGTTGTTTACTGTAAAAGTATTTGTGTTTCTTCCTTGCAATGATCCTTGCAACAATCGGACGGAACGCGGAACCCTTGTGTTGCTTCTACGGAACCCCAGGGTTCCGCGGAACACCTTTTGGGAAACGCTGGTCTAGAGTATGTGCAACGAGAGGCAATAATTAAAAATAATTCAATTTGAATTTGAATAAATAATTCAATCTCACCTTCTTCCCGTATTCGGGTATTGAAGTAAACTGAGTACTGAGTGAAATTATGGCGTAAAATTTATTCAAATATTCACACAAATTTGATATAAACTACAATATGAAAATAATAGTTCTATAATAGAATAATTTCGCATATATATTATAACGGTGGCAATATTATTATAATAAAAGATAACTTTTTCGAATGATTTGAAAGTAATATTTTTCAATCGGAGCCATCTGTGGTCAATAAACCTAAATAGTTTTCGAAGGCTTTTGAATAGTCGATGAATAACTAATAACTACTACCATTGCCATCTGTGAAATCAAACTACCAGCTTGTTCTAAATTAAAGAAAATATTTTTATTGCGATTAGCACCATCTGTTGTTGTCTATTAAAACTTTTTCATCCATCCAAGACATTTTCTTCTTTCTGATAATATTTCGATGCTTCGGCAATAGATGGCAGTGACTATAAATATTATTTCAGCCATCTAACGATTTATGGTAAAACTTTTTTCCGCTTCTCTAAATTATAAAGTTTACGATTTTATCAAACAGATGGCAATTTAGTTATTTCTCATACATTTTCTAAAATTATTTCTGTATATTTTTGTGCATCTTATATACATAAGGGAACGTACCCATACTACGTGACCAACTTTTTGCAATTTTTAACCCCCCCCCCCCCCCCCCCGGTGACCAAAATCCTAAGCAATCTGCCGCTCATTTGTATGGAGCGTGACATTTTGAAGACCCCCCCCCCTTAAAGTGTCACGTAGTATGGGTACGTTCCCTAATGTATTATATTATATAATTATGATAATTTTTGAATTTTTATACTAGCCAAGTTTAGTACCGCCTTATTTAAAGACCCGTTTGGACCTTTCAATGAACACTGTAAACATAAAAATAAAGCATAAACCAGCTTGGGTTCTAAGTTATCTCACAAACTGGAATAATGAAATTTAGCGAAAGAAATTTCACACATAATACATGGGGTAGGCCGAAAGGATAGAAAGCAACACTTCTTTATTCCGGTGGTTATCCGTTATCCCAATTGTTGCAAAGTAGTATCTACAATTTATTTGGCCTCAAGTTGTTTTAACGAAACAAATTTCACACATACAACATGGGGTAGGAAAAAATTCAAAATATCGTGGAGAAAAAACCAACAATAAAAAAAAAGAAGCCAAAAAAGGAGGGCCAACGGCACGCGGTGTTCCCAAGCGGTCACCCATCCAAGTACTGACCGCGCCCAATGTTGCTTAACTTCGGTGATCGGACGAGAACCGGTGTGTTCAACATGGTATGGTCGTTGGCAAGTAGTCGTTTCGAGATTCGAATCATAATACGCGTGAATATTATTTTAGTATATTTTTTAATGCATTCGTGCTGGTGTTGTTGAGTAAAATATAACGAATGCTTCCAACGAAGTCACTTTTTATTCCGATAGATGTCTCTTTCGCGCAAGCTACTGAAGAAGGAGAATTCAAAAAAGAAACATTACAGAGAGTTTCCATGCCCACAAACATATTTTTGACATCAGCATTGCTATTCTAGAAAATGATCGGAAAAAAACTAGAAAGCAAATTCATTAGTTTTAAAATTCATATAAGGTAGGCACTTTAGGTTGTTAAAAGACATACTACTTAACTTACTTTAACCAGTGATTACTGACATTAGATTGGAGTAAACAATGTAAACGAAATTTTGGTCTCCGGTTACATTTTTGATGTTTTTTGTTTGTTTTTTCTACAAAAATATAAAAAATGGTAGTTGTTCTACAATTGGAGGCGGGGTAAGAGATTTTGTTTTTTTTTTGAAGAAAAAAATTTGAAAAAAAAGTAATCAAAAAAGTCACCGGAGACCAATACAACATTTACATATTCTATCCCAAACAATGTCAGGAATCACTAGTTAAAGTAAGTCAAGTACGTCCCTTAACACCCTGAATATATATTTTTGTAAAAAAGGGAAATATATCTCTGGATGATGAAAATATCCCAGGATGCTGAAAATATCCTTCGATGCTGAAAATATCCTTGGATGCTGAAAATATCTCTGGATGCAGAAAATATCCCTGAGAGCTGAAAATATCCCTGGATGCTGAAAATATCCCTGAAAGCTGAAAATATCCCTGGATGCTGAAAATATCCCTGGATGCTGAAAATATTCCTGGATGCTGAAAATATCAATGAAAGCTGAAAATATCCATGAAAGCTGAAAATATCCGTGGATGCTGAAAATATCCCTGGATGCTTAAAATATACCTGAAAACTGAAAATATCCCTGGATGCTGAAAATATCCCTGAAAGCTGAAAATATCCCTGGATGTTGAAAATATCTCTGAATGCTGAAAATATCCTTGGATGCTGAAAATATCCCTGAAAACTGAAAATATCCCTGGATGCTGAAAATATTCCTGGATGCTGAAAATATCAATGAAAGCTGAAAATATTCATGAAAGCTGAAAATATCCGTGGATGCTGAAAATATCCCTGGATGCTTAAAATATACCTGAAATCTGAAAATATCCCTGGATGCTGAAAATATCCCTGAAAGCTTAAAATATCCCTGGATGCTGAAAATATTCCTGAATGCTGAAAATATCCCTGGATGCTGAAACTATCCCTGGATGCTGAAAATATCCCTGGATGCTGAAGATATCAATGAGAGCTAAAAATATCCCTGGATGCTGAAAATATCCCTTGATGCTGAAAAAATCCCTGGATGCTGAAAATATCCAAGAAAGCTGAAAATATCCGTGGATGCTGAAAATATCCCTGGATGCTGAAAATATCCCTGGGTGCTGAAAATATCCCTGAAAGCTGAAAATATCGCTGGATGCTGAAAATATCCCTGGATGCTGAAAAAATCCCTGGATGCTGAAAATATCCCTGAAAGCTGAAAATATCCGTGGATTTTGAAAATATCCCTGAAATCTGAAAATATCCCCGGATGTTGAAAATATCCCTGAAAGCTGAATATATCCCTGGATGCTGAAAATATCCCTGAAAGCTGAAAATATCCCTGAAAGCTGAAAATATCCCTGGATGCTGAAAATATTCCTGGATGCTGAAAATATCAATGAAAGCTGAAAATATTCCTGGATGCTGAAAATATGCCTGGATGCTGAAAATATCCCTGGATGCTGAAAATATTCCTGGATGCTGAAAATATGCCTGGATGCTGAAAATATCCCTGGATGCTGAAAATATTCCTGGATGCTGAAAATATGCCTGGATGCTGAAAATCGTTTTTTTTTTTAACTGATGTTACGATCTCATGCAGTTGAATCTCATGGGGTAATGTACAACCTCTGAATTGTGTATCTCTAGCGATTAACAAAAAGGTTGAATTCGTCTAAAACTTCTTTCAGACTGAAATCACATTTTGCATGTTTTTTAATGCATTTTAGCTGTAGATTGGTATGTGAAATTTTTCTAGAAAACCGTGTGGCTGAGTTTGCATCGCGTTTGGGTACCACCCAGGCGTCGCGTTTTCGATTCCTCGGCTGGCTAAGTCCTCCATCACGACACAGACAACGTTTTCTGCTTTTGTGGTGGTAGTAGGGTATTTTAAATATTGTCAGGTTATTCATAACTTGGGAATGTTTGTTATTCTTAAAAAACCAAATTTAAAATGTTTGTTGTAAATCAAAGACTAACTAACTAACTAACTAACTAACCATCACGCCGTTTCCCCGCAGGGGTAGGCAGAGAGAACGGACCGCCAAACAACTCGGTCTTGGCACACACTCTTTGCCTCACTCACATTCATACATCGTCTCATCAAATCAAAGACTGTAGGGATAATGGAAATAGGTAATGTAATTTGAAAGGTAATTTCACAAGAAAGCAGTACCTACGAGAAAGCAAACACTTGCGTTTATTATACCAAAAAACTAATCAACGGTGAGCTCTTTTTTTACATTAAGGTCCAGGAAGAAATTGAAATCGGAATTCACGCCCCTTTTTGAAAGGAGTTTAAAAATACTTGTGAAAATGCTTTTGGAAAGGTCGTAGAAGGTATTTGAGTTTTTTTTACAGGTTGATTTCGTAAAGGCCCGAAAAACCCATTAACTCCTTTTTTACGCATTGTTTATTGAAATAACAACGAAATTTAAAATACATTTCACGGAACACGGAACGCGTAGCCTAATACGTCTATTCTCCATCCCGGCCGGGGCCAAACTGATAAAAAATGGGTGTGGCAAGTCTATAGTCCTTGGTTGGACGGCATAAGGTTCACTTTGAAAATCCAAATTCGTCGACTGCCGCCGTATTGATTGATGTCAAAAATAACAACGCGAAAATGCACATTTTATTTTATTTTGTGAAGTTTGGGCGTAGGTAAATATCAATTTTTCTTGCGATTATTATAAAAAAACTGAATTTGCCACATTACACAATGAAACCATATCCGAAAAGGAGAAAAGAAAATCATAAATAGGAGAGTTTGGACTTGAAAATGGGTTTTATAGACCTAATACTTTATTTTTTTCTAGGCTTATTAAAAGACTTATAAAAAATTACCGATATGTTTGGGCCAAGATATGTTCTACACGCAGTATTTAAGGGCCCGCAACCCGGATTTGTACCGATTTATTAGACTTTGCCCGCGTCGAAACGCAAATTATGTAAAATTCCCTCGATAGAAAAAAATCGCTAAGTATGCTCCAAAAATTATTATTAACACGTTTGTTTCAGTTATTTTACAAGTTATATATATGAAAAATCACAGTGTTTCTTTAAATGCTGTTTAAGATGATGCCCGCGAGATTTTTGCTCTATTTTAATCGAGTCGTGTTTTATTAAACATTTTCGCAATTTTCGCATCGATTTTGTCGCTGTAAATGTTAGCGCTCTCCTCTAACATTCGTAATTTCATATCTCTTCATCTTCTTCTTTTCGGGCCCGGTTGCAGAGCCTTAATTGAAGCATCTATAATACTTCTAAGCGATTAAATTTTCAAAACAAAATATATGACTTTGTAAGATTTTGCATTATTTATTACGGCTTCATCTTAACGTTAAAACGCGTTACTTAAAAACAAGCACTACATAATTCTACCACATAAAAACAGTACCTACTTGACATAGGTTCCTATAATCGTAATATTATTTGCTATCATAACCGATCATAAAGATCAATGACCGATTGTTATAACAATGCGGGGGCAATCCCCCTTTGATTTAGTAGGTACCTACCATCAGTGGCGGCTCCTGCCTTGGTGCATTTGTGCAATGCACTGCCAACGTCAAACGTGTAAATTCGTACAAACACCAACAAACGTGTAAAAGTGTAAATTTGTAACATTCATTCACGAAGAATTCCCGCCAATTAGTTATAATATCCTTACCAATTAACTTTCGTATTAGACTCACTAAACTCGCATCGGCGCATACGAAAAAGCAATGCGTGCATCTTCCGTTGTGCCGAGACGTGACGTCACATGAAGTGATATTCCTACTGGGACAGTCTACAGAGGCTGGAACCGTGAAATGGGCGAGACATAAGGGAAGATATATGAGACGCTCGTGCACTAGCGGCGCACATGCGCAGAAGCACCCTGGTTTATGACAAAACCTTTAACATGCGTTATATGTTACCGAACGTTTGGAATGAGTTAGTTAGGAATAACGAATTTTCAACTAATTGACAATGTTATGTATTAGCTCTACCATCGCACAAGCATTTGGCAGATCACTGATCATTATTGACACATTTTTAATGGTTTTCGCTAGTTTTGCACTGTAAAAAACTTATTTAAAAATGAGTGGTAATGAAAACATTGCGATTAAAGTGGATTTTTTCAAAAGCAACCGAATTTCATTTGAGAATAAATTGTTTTTGAAAAATAATGGCTCTCCAAAACCTTTGCTAAATATAATACCTACAAGTAAGGTTAAGGGAAAAAAACTATGAATAGAGTTTTTAAAACGAAGTATTAAATATTCGAAAGCATCTTGGCTTTGTGAATGTGATCGCTTGAACACATTATTTTTTTTGTGGTTGATGATAAATTGTGAAGTGAAAGTTGTGTAAACGATACCCTTTATTTTACCGAAAAGTTAATGAACATTCATACTCCCAGTACATATACATAACGTATTGCAATTTAGTTTGTTGGATCGAGTTGATAGGTATACGATTACAACTTGATGTTGGTTTTCGCGAATCTGTGAATCGATTAATTATATTTTCCCGTATTAATGTTACCATTTTTTGTGAAATGCACTGCCGGCAAATTTTGTCACGGGCCGCCTCTGCCTACCATATAAGAAAGGGCGTCGGTGGTAGGTAGGTAGTGTAGGCTACTACCTAAACTTTATAAACACGAGTTAAGCTCATAGGTAAGCCATAACGCTTCTAGTAAATATATTTGTGTTTGTGCAATGCGGCCTAATATTGCCCCGAGTGAAGAACCGCCCCTAAACGAGGAAATGGTACAGGAGCAACAGAGAAGCTAGAATATTTTTAACCCTTTCAACGCGAAAATATTTCTGAAAATAAATAAATATTTTAGTTTATTTTTTGATGGCACTGTCGTTGGTTGAAAATAGAATCATAGGTGGCTTATTATATTTTTTTTATTTAAAAAAAATGTTCTTCATTTAAGATGAAGCCATACTAAATAATGCAAAATCATGTGTTTTTGTTTTGAAAATTTGATCGCCTAGAAGCATTATAGATGCTTCAATTAAATACTGCATGTAGTGTTCGATTCCTCGGCTGGCTAAGTCCTCCATCACAACACAAGCAACATTTTCGGCTTTCTGTGGTGGTAGTAGAAGATTTTCAAACATTGTTGGGTTATTCGTAACCCGGGAATGTTTGTCTTTCTTTTAAAAAAAATTAAAAGAACGTATCTTGGGCTAATAATTGTCCAATTTGCATTATTTATTTGTAGTTATGAGTTACGAGTTTCCGTACAGGGGAGTGAGTTTCTGAATTCTGTAAAGAGTAATTTTCCGTGCATAATATTGAAATATAAAAACACACCTCTGTTACAACACAAAAAATCTTTATTCCAATAAAATAAATAATTACTTATAATAAATTAGTTTTTCATTTTAGGTTTCATTTAGAATTAAAAACTAGCTGTGTTTCCAAAAAAATTAAGTGTCACGTCAAGAGTGTGTAAGGTGACAAAGTTATGTTTTTAAATAGTTTTTCTTTAGATTTTATTTATCTTGTATTATTTTGCTTAGATTGTTTTATGATGTATCTTTGTTATATATTTTTTTTTATTTAAGTTTTTATTCCAGCAGGACTGGGAGGGTAGTGCAATCCCAGTCTGCCATATTACATAAACAACACTATAAACTATAAAAGAAAAAAATGTTTACATATTAGGTAGTACCTAATTAAAACATATAATGAAAATAAAATTCATCACATAAATAAAAAAAATAAGCATAAAATTAAAATAAATAATGATTAAACAGAATTAAAAATAAAAATGTATTTTTGGAATGTCCATCAGGGTGGTCGCCTCATTTGCATCCATCGCTCATTTTTTGTGGAACTGAGCCACTCGGATGCAGACACGACAATGATATTGGTTGAGTTCGTGTCCTGCTCCAGAAGCGGGCTAGTCGGTGGCGAAGTAAGGCTGGGAATGAGTGCACCCTCCCCTCGGTGAACATCGTGGAGGCACTGCAGAACCTCGGTAGTTGCATAAGTTGCCTGTATGCATTGTTGTAGCACACCCTCAGTTTGTCCCATTGCGCTGCTGGGTATTGTGATATATTTGTACGTAGTTTAATTTTAGCTTAGTTTGTTTTATTTTAATATGTTTAGGAAACAAACATTTATTTATAATATATTTACAATGTAAAATCTATGCATTATAATTGAACAACGAATTAACTTTCATTAATTATAAATATTTAATTTTATATAACATATAAAAATATGAAATGAATAATACATAGGTAGGTACTTACTCCTTGATGTATGGACGATGTACGTACTACAATAAAAACAAAAGAAAAAAGAAGAGAAATACATAACACATAAACAACAATATCAGTAAAACAGTAAAAACCAGTATAATTTTTTTTTTCTTCAAGAAATTAGTTTCATTTTGATTTTATTATTTTATATGTACACAAGATACAAACATACATTAAAAATGTCTACATCCGGGTGTTGAATATTTTGCAATTACGTTCGATAATGAATTTTGCGCATATTTAGATTTATAAAATAAATCATTCGATCTGATGTGGCGTTCAGGGCAGTGAAATGTTATCTTTTCCAATAGATACTATGAATTAATAAAACGGATAAAAATTTTGTATAAGAACAACGAATCAGTGATTTTTGACGTTTATATGGAGCATTGGGATTTAATCGACGATTGCTAAAGCGATATTATCAGAGATGATTAATTTCGAAGTGAAACTTCTTTACCACCGTTGTGATTTGAAACTCGTTGAAACGGAAACGAGTGACACTAAAAAGTGACAAAAACATACATCTATAGAATTTAGCCTGCCAGAGAATGAGATAGAATGAAACCCTTATTTCGTACTGTACCTACGAAGCATAGCGCTCTGCTCTGTGTCCGCTTTGATTATTTATTAAGCTCACTTTTCAAGGCTCCTATTTGTTGGGATTGTGTAGGTGAAGGTTTCACTTCTACCGCGTGTAGACTGCATTATATTTTTTGGCATGTTTTCAATAGATCAATAAAAGTTTTTTAAAGGGCATAGGGGATTCTAATTATTCTAAATGACTGTGAGGCGAAATCAAGTTGTGGTCTGACATATGTCATATATAGCAAAATAAGTATATGCGGAATGGTAAAGCTTTGCAATCCGTTAAATAGATCCCATTTGTTTATAGGTCTTAGGGTTATTATTTGGTTATAGGTATTTTCTAAATTTTGTTCTCAAAGAGTTTTTAGTAAAAATCTTACAGTGCAGTATTCATTAATCCTGTTTAAATCCTTTCTGTTTTACCTAAAATCATTTTTAGAGCCAGCATTTTATATATTTAAATCTAGGAATGTATTTTAATTGTTTTGAATGATTTTTTTTCTCTGAATAATTATGTTTTTCTTTGATCATGTATTAATTATTAATGTAATGTATTTTATGCGGAAATTTCACTGGTTGATGGAACCCAGTAAACAAAATATAATTTTATGCAAGGTATGTACATAATGAGAAGTTTTATCCAAATAATGCAAATAAAAAAATAATAATAAATGAATAACACAAACTAAGATTATTTAACTTTAAACAATTTGGTGTTAACGGATCAATGTTTATAGAGCAAGCCGTATTTGTAAATATGAATAAATTTGTCTATATCAGAAAAATAGTGTAGTGGTTGGTTGATGCTAGCATAATAAATACGTTACTTACTTACTCCAAAGAATTTTATTTCCCACCCTAATATAGTAAACCCTCAAGAAATGACTAATATTACAGACAGGGACAGCTGCCTCTCGCACGCAGCGGGTTAAGGCAGATACGGAACGCGGATAGTGCCGGCACCAGACAACACAACACACAGCAGACAGCAGGCGGCAAGCGGCAAGCGGCAAGCGGCTACTAGCAGCTATCATAGCAGGCTCTACCGCTCTACAGTCTATACCGGCTACAGACAGTACAGGCTACGGCCGCTACGGGGCTCGTACAGTTAACAGGCAGCCAGGCAGTACTGAAAGACCGGTTGTCGCGTTAGCAAGTCGCTCAGAGCCCGCTAGTCTTCCGATCTAACTCTCTAGCCGTTGTCAATCGCGTTCTATAATAAGTTCAGTTCTAATCACGTGTGATTAATCAGTGATTTGGATAAAACATTCACATATCCTTATTTTATGTAAGTACATATTTTCTTCATTTTTGTGACATTTATTTGTTTTGTTTACATTTTATAAATTTAGTTTTTATTTTAATTTTCCTGATAATTTAAACATCCCATTAGCTTAATATTGTATTTACTATTGCTAACAGAACATATATGATGTGTCACGTGTTTTTGACACATGTCATTATTTTACATATAAGTTTAACAGAAATAATAATAATAAAAGAAATATAATGTTTTTTATTGTTTTTGCATTGTAATGTATAGCAATAGATATATTTCCTTCAATTTCCTTATTAAACTGTATACTCGTAGTTGTCTTATTTCAAGTAACGTTTGCATAATTATTTCCGTAAATAACAATAACTTTAAGTAGTACTTGTCCAATATAATTTTTTCGTTTGTTTAACTAAATTAAAAATTATATTTTCTCATTTAACTAATGTAAACAAACTCTTTAATAATAAAAATATATTCAGATTTGGTTAATTTTATTATACACATTGCACGTAGACTTTGTTATTTAAACGATTGTCGATTTATAATAATGTTGCGTAGGTCTGGTGAAAATGATAAATTCCAGATTTTTTATCACGTATGCCCACAGATTAGTGTTCATAATAATAATATATTTGATTGATTTGGTTAAATATCTTTTATTGTATTGTATTATAAACACCGACGGGACTGATCCCAATAATCCGTCGGCGCGCATTCCGGGAAAAGTGTCTCAATTGAGTATTCTTCTTTCAGGTAAAGTCTGAGCTAGTCCAGCGGGTCCAGTGTGTAGGAAGGAGGGAAGGACGAAGGATTCGATGGCCACGATGGGCGGGCAGGGGCAGGAGTCCCCGGGGAGCGTGTCCCGCACGGCGCGCTACAGGAAGGTGACCAAGCCGCTGCTGGAGAGAAGGAGACGAGCGCGCATCAACCGCTGCCTGGACGAGCTCAAGGACCTTATGGTGGGTGCACTAGAGGTAAGACCTCTTTTAAACACAAACAAACTCTGACATCTTCGATGTACAGACTAGATAACAATTTCTTGCCCGTCATTTTTATATATGCATTTGTAACTAATCTTTGTTTTCGCTCCATTCATAGGTTGAAAGAGAAAACATCAGCAAACTGGAGAAGGCAGACATCTTAGAACTCACAGTGCGCCATCTCAGCAAGCAGCGGGCCCCCCGCGACCCCAGGGCCGAGGTGGAGCGCTTCCAGGCTGGCTTCGGTCACTGCGCTTCCGAGGCGTACCAGTTCATCCTATCCTCACCTGGAATTGATGCTAACATTACCCAGCAACTCGTCAGGCACCTCAGCGCGCAGATGAATGAAGGACCCATCGGAATCCCAGCCCTCGCTTCGCCTGTACCTTCAGACTCTTCCCTGAGTCCCAGCACCTCCAGCAGAGGCTATTCCCCCAATTACTATACGGAACAGCGCCACTCCCGCCCTGTTATCTCTCCCGTGGAGTACCTGGAGAGGCAGCATCCTAGTTGGAAGGAGGACTCTCCCAGTGTCCCCATTGAACAATCTCTCACGTGTGACGTAGCCCCCTTCAACTCCCGTCCAGTCATTGCCAGAAACCCGGAACCCATGACAGGATTGCTGATGACTGTAAACACCGAATGTGCTCCTCGAAATATTCACATAGACAATCCCATAAAACGAGCGGAGCGGCAACGCACTCCCGAGATCAAAGAAAGATTTGACATGAGAGGCCCGCAAAACTCAGAAACTAAGAATCTAATAATGCAAAAAATTCGGGAACACATTCTGGAGCGCCAGCACAGAGAGTCCGACACGCAAGACCCGCCACCAAAACAATCACGGAACGAATATCCCACTCCGCCACCTAATCACATTCGTCCTCTGAATTATCCCAACTCGAATCATTCACACAGAGATGAAGCCCACCAGTTTTCCCTCTCTAAAGACGTCAGAAATATGAGCGTCACCCACCGGGAACCCAATCTCCGCGTAATGCAGCACGTTCTCACTCCGAGTACGAGCGAAGAAGCTATTAACCTGTGCGCTATGCCTATTATAAACAAAAAAGTTTGTAACGAATCGCAAAACCAGCAAAGATCGCCGAAATCCGTTGAGGGGCCGTTCAAGGCAATGAAGCATCAAGCGGACTACAAAAGTATTCACCCCAAGAAAGTAATGATTCGAACTCCACAAAACAACCCCGACTACGACACAGGCGAGGGTTCATACACGCAGGGGTACGTCAAACCTGCAGGAAACGATCTCCGACCAGCTAACACGGATCAGCATGCAACTAGCCCGAGAGATAGGCAGCTAGATGACAGCGATGTCAGCGCAGCAGAGGCTTATTATTTACGGTACAAACAGCAGCAGTTCCAGGACCCGATGGATGCTGATGATGCTCAAGCCTGGCGACCCTGGTGACAGTGACGGGTGACGGTGACGGGTGAAGGTGACGGGTGACGGTGACGGTGACTCACCGGACCCCACTCGGTGATAATGATAACATCAGTCTTCCTTTCTTTGAGCTTTAATTAAATTAAGTGATTTATTTTAATTGTTGAGGTAAAGCAGCTTTAAATTGCATGTATTTTGTATTGTCTCTTTCTGTCTCATTGAATTACACACTTAATTAAAGCCATAATTAAACAAAACAAACTACTTAATACCACTTACAAATAATGTGTAGATATTTCAAAGTAATTTAACGTTCTGATAAGTCTCTTGTTCCTAGGTGAGTTGACAGCTATTAATTGTTGCCACAATTCTATCTCGAATTTCCTAATCTGCATTTCTATTTATAGTTGAATGGGTGCATAATATATTATGTATCATCCATCATAAATGGATGTACATATTTATGAACTTTGACAACTATAAATTCTAGTTTCTATAATCGACAATACAACCTTTGATTGAAATGTAATGATATGAGTAATTATAATTCCTGTTCTCAATAATGCTGATTTAAAAGCTTTAATAAGTGTAAGATTTAATCTTTATGCATGTACCTACGTGATGTATTTTCTTAAAGTGTGATGTAACGTAATGATTATGTTTAAATAGTTATTATTGTTAAATGTGTTTTTGTTTTGTTCATCCTATTTGAGATTGTTTTTTGATGTTCAATAAATAATGATAAATGAATCTCGGAAATCTTTTATTTGTGTAGTTTTTCTAAGGAATGTGTCAATAGTCAATACCTTATAAATAAGCATCTATGTGCGTAATAAAAGTTCGTACAATGATGTACGAATACTAGATATGGATTACAAAAATCATAAAAAGTACCTACCTATTACAAAATCATGATCAACAGTCATCGAACATACCAGGAAAACCTTTTCACACTTGAAGGAAAGGCTGCGCAACATTTTTCATATAAACCTTTTTTGGTTTTGAGGCCAAACTAAAGGCTATTTTTTAAATAAAAATATATAGCATATTTTCATGACTGTTCATAATTATTTTGAATATCTTGTTTAAAATTATAAAATATGGACCATTGAATAAATCGATTTTTAAAGACTTTGCCAATTATTTATTACTTACGTATTTATTTATTAGAGACACAAACAGGATATTTATAGAACTTTCTTGTGGGTTATATAAAACAAGTTGAAATACAAATATAAATATCCATAGACTAATGTGTCTGCAGTAATCACATTTGCATATTCACAGAAGCACATGAAAAACAATGTAAGTATTTTTATGCATAACTTAAAAACTTAATTACAAAATTTGAAATTAAGTAGAAAATATTTATGAAGTATTTATTAAAAAATAATAAAACAACAACCATTTTTTTTGGTGGTACACAAATCGTGCAGATATTTCTCGAAACAAGTTATATTATTCACAAAATCAAATAAACAAGTTATATTATTCACAAAATCAAATAAACAAGTTATATTATTCACAAAATCAAATAAACAAGTTATATTATTTAGATAATGGTAATCACTAATCACATGTGACGAAAAACAAAATGGCAATTTATAAAATGCTCAAAGCACATTTTAAATTTATAAACAAGCTATTCGTGTTGGAACAAAAATTTGTCATATATAATTTAAAATATCGACCCGAAAAAACGCTTTTATGGTGATGTTTTATTTTTTTATGTCATCACAGTTATATTTTTTTGTTAATCAAATACCATAAAATATCAAATAATTCTCTCAGTTTCCCATAAGTTATGAAAAAACCATTTGCTTAATGGCCTACATTTTATAATTCAAAACGGAAATATTTGTTTTAAAAAGCCTACTTCTGAGCTATCCTACATAATATTTTCTATAGCTTTAATTTAAAAAAAAATCATTTAGTTTGTTTGAGTATTTAGGCTTCAAATCCAAAATTAAGTTTCGTTTAAAAATGCTGCACTGCCTATAATAATAATAATTGGATAATTTATACAGTGCCAATTTGTGAAAAACCATGTCATTCTAACAATAAATTATGTATTGTTATAATAATAATTGGTTGTTACTGGATAAGACCGGAAAAATATAATGTTTAATATCTACGTACCGATTTTCCGTAAAAATTATTTTTTATTTTATTTTTTACGGAACCACGACACTTAACATCGTGATGCATAATGTAAAAATACACAATTAAAATCACAACTATTACGAATATTATCAACAGCAGAAAGGTAGATAAGTACCAACAATGAAATAATAACGTAGATAGGTAGGTAAATATTCACTATTTTATAAAATGTGATTTTTAGCCCAAAACACAGTACCTACGTTTGAAAATTAGATGTTTTCGTTAAGGGTTTAACATAGGTATTACAGCGCAATAATTTAAATAATGTACTTATGTCATATAGGCTATACAATGAAATGGTTCAAAATCAAAGCCTTCAAATTCTAGGGTGGGGCTTCTTTGGTTAGGTATAATAAACCGAATAATATTAAAGTGGACCCCGTCCTCCGCTCCACCCACGCATCTCTCGTGAGTTATTACCAGGTTCTTCAGTAGTCTCTACTGTGTGAAAAAGTTTATTTTTTTTATTGAGGTACGTTAACCCAAAATATCATTAAAATGCCACGGGTTTTTACACGCTGGTTTAGACATTCGTTATTTTATAGCGGTGCCTTTACCCTTCTGTAAACCGTTGTGGCTTCTCACTCTTTTTCAGAAATGAGGCAAGTAACAGAAAGAGAGCTTACAATGGGGCTCTCAGTGGCAGGACGCAATTTAGGAAAATGTAGGTATATAATACCTACCCACACCTATCTGATCTCTCACTCATTTTCATAAAGTCATAAATGGTATAGGTAATACCAGAAAGGGAGGTAACGACGGAGCTTTCATTGGCAGGACTAATTTTATTTATATTGGTAGTCGTAGGTACCAATCGCTAATAACACCTTTGTTACCTCTCCCTTTTTATCATAAATGACGCACGCTACAAAAAGAGAGGTTACAACGGACCTCTCGGCGGCAGGACCACGTTGTTGGGAGTCCTTGAGTCACGTTCGGCGTTCACGTCATCTATGAAATCATCATATCTCATTCTGATTTAATGATAGGTTTATTGATGGAAACGGAGTGATATAAAGTTATTACGGCCAGGCCCCAGAGGGCAGACTCTGATATGCGCGATTGGCTGTTAGGGACCGCGCAGAGCACGACCAGCTTCCAACTTGTAGCGACATGCTTTTTTTGCGAGCTTAGGTACCTTAAAAACAAGAAAAAAAGAGCTGAGTCGGCGCTGTGGCCTGTGAAGCAAGAAGCAAGCGAGGAAGAGAGTAGATATAAGTGGTAGAGGCGAGCCCGATTGCCCGAGCCGCGGTAGCTCTGCCGTGTCTCGTGTTCTTTTCAATTATCCATTATCACCCAAATATTAATGGCCGTGTTTCACGGACCAATAATTACCATGGACCTCTTTTTCCTTTTGGCCTTAGGACCTCAAATAATAATAATAATAATAATACAATGTCCACCGCTAGGACCAGACCCACAACACAACAACGCACGTAGCTAAGTTTATCACAGAATTATTAATACTTATGATTACATAATGTATCAAGTGATAAGTGTTTATTACCCACTTAATTGATTAAAAGATGTTTTTCTTGTAAGAATTCTTGCAGTTAACCTTTGAAATATAGCATTGCGAGAATTGTATGGATATTTCTATAACGACTGCTGAAAAAACAAGCTTTTGTGATCACAGATCAATTGAATAACTTTCTCACGGAATCTCCAAGAACTGGCTGTGATATCCAGTGCCTCGAGGAGGTATAAAGGGCCACGTGTGTCCAATACCACGTCTATCCCATTGTGCACCCTGCGCAGGGGGCATAATAGCGACAATCGCCAACTTTGTAAGGAAGGACGAAGGATGAGGCTCCGAGGACTCTGCTCCTGCTCTTGGCTATTGTCCGCCACCCTAAAGGTAAAGATTAAGGCTATTGTATCGCCGAGATGAATTTACTGTACCTACCGGCGCGGTGGGTACGAGGTATGGGGGTATGAGGTATGAGGAATGAGGTTGGGGCATGGGGCATGAGGCACGCGCATTCTACTACTTATCGTCACATTTTATCATGACAAACACCACTAACACTAAAGATATGCCACGTCCGTTACACCGGATTGTATCACACAATGGTCTGCCTGCGACTCAGACCCAGAACACTATAACACTTTAAAAAAAAACTATTAATATTGCATTTCTTCATATTACACTTATTGAAAAGTTACAAACACATTGAAATGTAAGTATGATGCAATGACATGCGCATTTCTTGTATTATCTTATCACACGAATTGCTTGCAACCTATATATAAGTATGACACAACAAAAGCCTACGTGCATTCTTCTGAAGAGCATCTTCTTTTTCTTTGCCACTTCCCACTTTAAGTGGGGTCGGCTCTCCTAATCAATCTGCGCCAAGACGACCGGTCTTGGGTTGTTGGATTGGGGAAATTTTGAGCTATTTTTGCCATGCTGGTCCACCATGTCAGAGGGGGGCGTCCTCTTCCTCTTTTTATTTCAGGTATAGCTAGCGCTTTATGGCACACGTGTTCTTTGTCTCTTCTCATTACATGACCATACCACCGTAAGCGACTTTCTGTTAGTTTTTCAGGAAGGGGGGCTACCTTGAAACTACCCCTTATATGTTCGTTTCGTGTTCGTTTCGTATTTTGTCCAGTTTCGTAACCCCACCTGACCATCTAAGCATTTTCATTTCTGCAACGTGCAGTTTTTGGACGTGATTTTCCTTCACTGTCCAACACTCAGCCCCATACAGCATTGCTGGTCTCACTGCAGTTTTGTATATTTTGCCTTTTGTGCGAATGGGCATGCTTGAATCGCACAGTACTCCAGTGAGTGATCGCCACTTCTGCCACGCAACATTTACTCTGTGAGATACATCGGCTTCTACATTTGCATCTTTTGTTATTACTGAGCCAAGGTATTTGAAGGATTCTACTTTTGGCACCGGCATTCTGTCTGGATAGTAAACGGTAGTGTTGCTCGCTGTACTGCTGAAATTACATTCCAAGTGCTCCGTTTTTGACCTGCTGACACGAAGTCCTGATGTTTCAAGTGCTGTTATCCATTCTGTCAAGGTATTTTGCAGATCTTCCGCAGTTTTGGCAATCAGTACGATATCGTCTGCATACAAAAGGTTCCATTCTTCTGAAGAGCATATTTCAACGAATTGCACAAATACCCACGCACAACTAACTAACTAACTAACCATCACGCCGTTTCCCCGCAGGGGTAGGCAGAGAGGACGGACCGCCAAACAACTCGGTCTTGGCACACACTCTTTGCCTCACTCACATTCATACATCGTCTCATCGCACAAAAAAAGTAAAAATAAAGCACGTTTTACAGTAAAAAAGCTAAAAACATGCACTAAGTAGATAACTACATAAAATAAAAATAAAAACAGAGTGTGCAATACACACACGGTAGAAGTGAAACTTTCAGAAAACTAAAGTAGACAAGAGTGGGAAGGCTACGAAACACCGCACAGAGATGAGACCGGTAGGCTACGAAGCTCCGCACAAAGAGGAGACCGATTATACTGTCTCATTCTCTCGCAGGCTAAACCAATGTTGTCAGTTTTTAGTGTCAAATAGAATTTCAAATCACAATGATGCTAAAGACATTTTCACTTTAAAAAAAATGGATCAGGTGTATCAGTGCCTACCACGTGAAAACATTCAGTAGTATGCCAAGACGACTTAACAATGATAAAAGGAAATTTTTAGATATATAATGTATTATAACATTTATGATGTATTTATCCACCGTCGCTTATCTTATCAGTAGGTCGGAGTGGTATGTTCTGGCTGCGAGCCACAAGTGGTTAATGTGGCCCGTGTGGGACACGAGCCGATCTCGCGTTCCCACGGTGTGTAGGGGCCGGGGGGCGGTGCGGCGGGCAGGCGGGGGGCGGTTGGGTCGGGCGGGGGGCGGTGCGGCGGGGGGCGGGATGAATGAACAAACTACTACTTCTCCATTAGCGCGGCCCGGCGCGACAGGGGCCGGATTGACAGATTTATTAAATTGAATAAATTTCAAGATGAATTGATGCACCGGGCGCTAGAAATACTCGTACTTTAATCACTGTGCATTATTTTTTTATGGTGTATTAATTTTAATTATTTTACAACAGATTAATCATTCATTTGCAGTAGAAGATATCGTATTTTAACAATCTTAACATTTGGGAAGATTATTATACATTGCGCATAGTTTTTTTTTTTAAGTGAAACTTCTTTAGCGCCGTTAGTGACTTGAGATTGGGGTGAAACGGAAATGCGTCACAACTTAATTCTACACAAATACTCGGTTCCAATATAATGCGGTAAATTCGCGCCTCGGTGCGTGCCTTCCATAGCCTAGTGGGCAAGGTGCCTGATAAGTCTCAGCGGCCAGGGAGACAAACATCCAGCGAACGGGGTTTCGAATCCTACGAAATAAAAACAAATAATATTTTGTGAAATCAATATCTAATCTTTAAACCTCTTAAAAAAAAACAAGCAAAAGAAAAAAAAGCGACATCTAGCGGCTTTCTAGTTTCACTTCTACCGCGTATGAATTGTACTCTCTGATTATTATTATTTTTTTTTAATTTAGTAGTTACGACAGATTAATCATCCATTTACAGTTGCGCTACAAGATTTCTTATTTAAAATTTTCATCACTTGGGAAGGTAGGTAAGTATACAAAAAACTTTTAAGATTATTTCAAATGCATTGTACGTAATATAATTTTGTATTATTGATCGATGAATCGGTGCATGCATTCTTTTAGCCGTAATTAGATAAAAAATGATGTGTATCTCAAGTGTTTTGGAAATTTTATTCAAAAGCACCATTATCATGATGTGCTGTGTTAGAACATTTGTTCTGCCATGTGGTATCTTGAAAAAATCGTGGAGACGACTACGGCCGAAGTTTTTCACCTTTATTGGTCAGATGCAGGTAGTTAATACGTAATAAAGCCGTGGTTCGGTGTTCATGTGTTTGCCAGGTAAAACAGAAAACGAAGGGTGACACACACCTAATGACGTACCTATATTCTTAACACGAAACAGTCAAGCAGGACTGTGACATCACTATTTCTTGAGGAACTTCCTTTGAAGATTGAAGGAAATTGAGGAGAGTAAAGCCGAATTTTCATTACGCAACAAGTTGCATCACGCAACTATTCGTAGTTTACTCTAGTGAAGCCAAATTTGCATGCATGTTCCAAATAATTGCATGACACCAAAAAGTTGGTGTAAATTGCAAAAATATAGTGTCGTGCAACCTTCAGTATCACAGCAACCATGACGCGCATCAACATCAAAGCTTTTGTGGAAATAATAACAAATAAACAATCTTGTTGTGCACTTCTCTCACGCGGTTACAAGGAACATATACATCCGCTCAGCTGAAATGGTTTCGCAACACTAGTTGCATCATGTTGTTACACTTAGTTGCATACCATTAGCACGATTATATTTTTGTGGCAAACAACTGTTTACACGTTAAATTAGTGGTGCAACTAATGTCGTGACACAACTTGTACGCAACTAGTTTCGTAATGTAAATTCGGCTAAAAGGAAGATGGTTGCACGATGGTTGGAAGATGACGTGGTTATACGTAATAGTTAAATAAAATTTTGCTAACGGTTCGATACTGAATTGAGGACCAAATGTTTGTTTTTCAAATACGCCTTCGTGGAAATGTCTGTTTTTACCTCCTACGCAATGATTTCAAGGAAAATGAGATCACTGAAAAATCCGCATGAAAATAAACCGTTACATTTTTATTTACCTATCAAATATTGTAAAGTAGATAAACACCGACAACAACATAACCCTACATAACCCGAGTTTTAAAACACTGTTTTATATTAAAATAATATTATAATAAATGAATTGACATCTTATTTTCTTGATAAGTTGAAAGTTTATTTCAAAGCGCTATTATAGCTCACGAATGTAGGACGCAGCTCAAAAAACATAAAGATTTAAAAATGGCAATTCAAAATATCTACCTATTACAAAAATTAAATAATGTAAGTAGTGAAAATATTTTTCAATTGACGCTAAATTAGTGTTTAATCTATTATTAATCTATTGTTGATAATAATCAATGTAATATTTTAGTGAACACGTCAAAAGTAAACAATAAATAAATAAAAGAAAGCCAGCAATATAAGTGGAGGCCGCATCGCCTCTGCGTGAATCGTGTTTATCACGAGCATACTTAAATTACCGCGTAAGAAAGCACCAATACATAAAACTGCGCGCCGGTACCTACATAAATTCTTAAAACTACTTATAAAAAAAGAAAAACAACATAGTGGCTGCAACCCGAGTGTCATGCGTCTGAGACCTTTCAGTGGTGGGCTGTAGGCTGTAGGACTGTAGACTGTATAGGACTGCAGGCCCCCATAATACGGCACATCCGCTCCGGACTGTGGGAACCTCGGGCAGGTGCTCTCTACACCCAGTACTCGAACACTCCGTCTCTGCTCACTCTACTGGCTTCGAGCCGCTTCGAACCGCTTCGGCGTAAGTCTCCGCGCACAGCGTCCACTTAAGCTCTTTCTCCGTCAGCAGCCCTGATTCTTGCGCCATTATCGACTCAACAAAACGCCTTAAGTAACCAAAGATCCGCTCCCCTTACGTCGTTCTTCTCTCGGCAACAAACGCCAGTCATTAAGGCGCTCTTATCGCATATCTGAACGTTGATTTTATGGTTATCCTACGTTTGTGTGTTTATTATCAGGGCGGATTGGGGCTGAGGATCGCCCGACTGCGGGGTGGGAAGGGGAGAGGGAAATTTGGAAAGGGTTCTGCAATTTCTGCATTTTTACGGCAGCAGAAAAGCATCGCGCAATACCAATTATTCGGTCTACCCTATTCGCACCTCAATGTTGAGGCGAATCGACTCGGTTCTTCTGAGAAGTGTTTATTTGTTGAGGGATAATGTTTTACAAAAACATAAAAGCAGTAATCAAAGGAGTTGTAACCATAATTGATTAGCTACTGAAAACAAAATACCTAGTCTCATAAAAACTAAGATTTGTTCTGGAAACAAATTTTGTTTAAATTTTTAATTTAATTTTGTTTAGATATGATTTTAGATTTTCACGGCCAAAAATTTTATGGTTATTTCCTTTTGGGGTATTATGCCGTGTTGCGCTACCTCCTCCTTTAGCCAACGTTTCGGACAGCGTTACAGTGTCCATCATCAGGGCAGATGTGCCCAATGTAACACACACACTGTAACGCTGTCCGAAACGTTGGCTAAAGGAGGAGGTAGCGCAACACGGCATAATACCCCAAAAGGAAATAACCATATAATTTTGTTTAGTTTTTATGTGTAATTTAATAGAATTGAGGCTTGAGATTTAGGTTAACTCCCATTGAGGTTACCACAAAATAATTATGATGAATAATAATAATAATAATAATAATTGGACAATTTATAGAGCGCCGTTTTTGTGAAAAATCACCTCAAGGGCGCTTGAGGTGATTTTTCACAAAAACGGCGAATGTAAGTAAGTCTAAAGTCATGGTGTTTGAAAGAGAGAGTACGAAAACAGTATGCAACATAGTTGTGAATGATGAATACTTGGAGCAGGTGAATGAGTTTGTGTATCTGGGTAGTATGTTTACGAGAGATGGGAAGGCTGATAGAGATATTGAAAGAAGGGTGAGTGCCGGTAACTCCATTAATGGTGGACTGAATGCCGTTGGCGCTAATAAAAAACTGTCTAAAGAAGCGAAGCTAGCAGTCCACAATGGAGTCCTGGTACCTACCCTGATGTATGGCAGTGAGGCATGGAACTGGCAGAGGAAGGATGAAAGTAAGCATGCTGTTGAAATGAGATCCCTGAGACGTATGTGTGGTAAAACAATGTATGATCGTGTGAGAAATGTGGATATCCGCAAAGAATGTAAGGCTGATGTAAGCATAATGAGTAAGATTAAGAAAGGGACCCTCAGATGGTTTGGGCATGTAGAGCGAATGAACAAAGAAAGTAGTGTAAGAAGAATATACGACGCGAATGTGAATGGTAGAAGAAGTCGGGGACGCCCGAGGAAGACATGGCACGATCAAGTGAATCAAATACTTGAGTCGGGCCATGTCAAAAGTCAGAATAATAGAAGAGAATGTATGAGACGATGTATGAATGTGAGTGAGGCAAAGAGTGTGTGCCAAGACCGAGTTGTTTGGCGGTCCGTCCTCTCTGTATCTGATTCACTAAGTATCTGATTCACTTGGTCGTGCCTTCCTCGGACGTCTCCTTACATTCTTCTTACACTCCTTTCCTCGATCATTCGCTCCACATGCCCAAACCATCTGAGCGTCCCTTTATTAATCTTACTCATTACGCTTACATCAGCCTTGCATTCTTCGCGGATCTTCACATTTCTCACACGATCGTACGTGGTTTTACCACACATGCGCCTCAGGGATCTTATTTATACAGCATTCAGTCTACTTTCATCCTTCCTCTGCCAGTTCCATGCCTCGCTGCCATATATCAGGATAGGTACCAGCACTCCATTGTGGACGGCTACCTTCGCTTCTTTGGGCAGTTTTTTATTCATATTAGAAAATGATTATTTTTATTCTATTATCTACTCCCATTACTACTAGTCAAAAGCTCTTAGTTATAAATATACGTTGTAAGAAGGATTAATTTTGCATTAAATTTTGTAGGTTTTATGGATCATTTTACTAACAATAAATAATGTGACCGGCTTTAAGGCGTTTTTTTCACAAAGGCATTGCTTATACAAATCATCCGTTTATTATTAAGAGCGTTTAACCAGCCAGCGGACGAAAATCCACATTTCGTCGAAAGTTGTTCTTCCGATCGTGCAGGGCGGTTACAATGAGAAAGATTAATTATTCCCCGTACTAGCTTTTTTAAATTATAACTCAATATCGAATTTATTTCAATCCAAATTAGCTTTAATTTATACCTTCATCCAAAAATGCTGAAAGGCGTGATGATAAAACTATTAAAATAGTGTACTTTTTGTAGTTATTTTTTGATTATAAGTATTTATCATTTTTCAATAATATCTAAATTTAATAAGGATGTTAAAAAAATCTGAAATATATTAGTTTGTAAGTGCGCAAATAAATACACAAATGGACCAATTTTCGTCAAGAAACACATGTACGTACATATTTTATAATGATTTTATTGAAACTAAAATTAAAATTCTAATACATAACTCTGCTAGATAATTTATTGATTTATTTTACTGCATGATTACATTATTTGAAATGGGTGTGGTATAATACAAAAACTTTTTTGTAAATTTAACAAATCTGCCAACGACCTATGGAATAACCTTATTATACTCAAAATTAAAAAAAAATTCTAAAAATTTATTACATAACTTCACTAGATAAAAGAACAATCTTTCGAAATCCATTTATAATTTTTTGTGGAAAAGAGTCAATACGTCTAGAAAATGACGTATTTCCGGCTTTCTCTGGTAATGCCCTGTTAATATTATTGGGTATAGATAGGTACTATCTGTACTCATACAAAAAGCTTTACCGTAGACAGTAATATGAGGACGACATCTTATGAAATATTGAAAGGTATTTTTGAATGGCGTTTACGTGTTAAGTTTTTTGCCAATTTCCCGAATCTGTCGAGGTGCCACTCCCCCTCAAGTGATATATTGTGGGCTTCCTTAGAAAACACGCCTCGAAGTGTAAGTATTATACCAGAGTATACTCATGCTCGAGTATACCATTATTATTATTCACGTCGGAGAGTTTTAGCACAAAAAGAGTGCGACACGTCACAAAACTCACAAAGCCAGAAGTCAATTGACCGGGAAGTTGGGCTCAGAACCAGAGGGAAAAAGGACCACAAAGACCTTGTCTTACTGACTGCTGGGACCGCCATTAAAATGTTTTGTTATGGGTGTAATTGATTTTTATTTTCTACAATTCCGCAATAATGTACAAAAAAACTGCATAAATAACGGTAGCGGAAACATCATCGTTCGTAAATCAGTTCTTTTTTATTGCAAGTACAAAAGTGGCTGGCGCCTTTTTCTTATAATTTTGATGGTCTCCGTAGTCGAGGGGTAAGACTCTCGATTAGCAATCTGAAGGTCGCGGGTTCAAATCTAATTTGATTATTTGTTCTTACTCATATGAGAACAATCTAGTTATAAAAAACTCAGTTAAAACTATTACAAAAGTGGCTGGCGCTTCCTTCTTATATAATTTTGACGGTCTCCGTAGTCGGTGGATAAGACTCTCAACTAGCAATCCGAACGTCGCGGGTTCAAATCTAATTTGATTATTTGTTCTCACTCATATGAGAACAATCTAGTTATAAAAAACTCAGTTAAAACAATTACAAAAGTGGCTGGCGCTTCCTTCTTACATAATTTTGACGGTCTCCGTAGTCGAGGGGTAAGACTCTCGACTAGCAATCCGAAGGTCGCGGG
Organism: Limnephilus marmoratus; assembly: GCA_917880885.1. NCBI lineage: Eukaryota > Metazoa > Arthropoda > Insecta > Trichoptera > Limnephilidae > Limnephilus > Limnephilus marmoratus. Next base: position 14,778,414 of record OU862908.1, read on the forward strand.
TTCAAATCTAATTTGATTATTTGTTCTCACTCATATGAGAACAATCTAGTTATAAAAAACTCAGTTAAAACCTGAGGCGTATGTGTGGTAAAACCATGTATGATCGTGTGAGAAATGTGGAAATCCGCAAAGAATGCAAGGCTGATGTAAGCGTGATGAGTAAGATCAAGAAAGGAACGCTCCGATGGTTTGGGCATGTAGAGAGAATGAACGAGGAAAGGAGTGTAAGGAGAATATATGACGCAAATGTGAATGGTAGAAGAAGTCGAGGACGCCCAAGAAAGACATGGCACGACCAAGTGAATCAGATACTTGAGTCGGGCCATGTCAAGAGTCAGAATAATAGAAGAGAATGTATGAGACGTTGTATGAATGTAAACGAGGCAAGGAATGTGTGCCAAGACCGGGATGTTTGGCGGTCCGTCCTCTCTGCCTACCCCTGCGGGGAAACGGCGTGATGGTTAGTTAGTTAGTTAGTCAGTTAAAACAATTACAAAAGTGGCTGGCGCTTTCTTCTTATATAATTTTGACGGTCTCCGTATTCGGTGGATAAGACTCTCAACTAGCAATCCGAAGGTCGCGGGTTCAAATCTAATTTGATTATTTGTTCTCACTCATATGAGAACAATCCAGTTATAAAAACTCAGTTAATCAAAAATAGGTAACAATTACATAAATCTAATCAGACATATATTATACATTTGTAAAGCTTGAAATTAATTAAATTAATTATTAATTAAATAAAGATTAAATAAAAAAATAATCAATTACAGAAAATTATAAAAATTCAAGTGCATGAAAGTAATATAATTAAATTGTGTTATTTCACAATTTATTAATGCAAAAAAATATTCAGAATATTTGCGGCACGTTCCAAGGTGGAAGATACCCTCAGTATCTCCTGGTGTAAAACCACCATTCAGAAAAGAAACATTGCTTGAAATGGTTTTAGCCGTATTTGGTGACCAGATCTGAATAGCCAGATTATTTCCCACCTTCCTCTTTCCATCTCCTTGGACTCTTGTGCGGTACTTACAAAAAATGTTTTTACAAACCGGAGTTACTTTGCATCCCTTTTTCGGAATTTTTCATTAAAATTGTTTTTTTTAAGGCATATGAGTTGGTAATTTTATTGAAATTTAATGGTAGGGTAATATGAGAAGTCTTTTTGTTTTTGTTAAATGTGTACGTAGTTTTTCTATTTTTTTGGGTTGTCTTTGTATCACTTTCTTATTTCCTTATTATTTCGTCAGATACCGCAAATTGATGCCATTTAATTCCATAAACCAAATATTTGATGCGCCCTTAAGAGTAATTATTAGTTCATCATGAAAATTTACCCCGTAAGATGCAAAGTAGGTCCGGTTTATGGTATTTTAACATTCAATTTTAAGCATGGTTTATTATATTTGGAAAATTGTCATATGAATTGAAAAATTTTGCTCTTTAAAAGTTATGCAAATTGTTTTCAATTTGATATTCAGGGGATATAACTACTGAATACCTAGTTTAGTTGTATCTTTTTGTAATTTGTGATGCTTATAATTTTTTCCATTCCATGATTTCAGGCGAGTTTTTGAATTTGACATTTAACGTTCACTAGATTTATTGTTTGTCCTCAGCGAACTTATCATTTGGTTTGACTTTTTGACAGATGTTCTGAAGAAAACCCCGTGCATTTTATGCTGTCTGTACGTGTTTTAGAGGTATAATGGGGTTGGTGCTGATTTTAACAAAATCAAATTTTATAATATTCTTATTTTTATTATAATTTACAAGTACAAGAATATTACGTTGGATTTAGTAATATAGACGTTGTACATTATAATGATTTATGATCAATAAGATGGATCAAGGAAAAAAATATTTATGTGATGTAATATTTTTGGTATGCCTCGTTATTCTCCAGTGCCATTCGTGTGGAAAACGTTCTTTTTTAAAAATGATTTTCGGCTATGTAATTATCGTTTTTTCGCACCCATAAAATTATGTCCGGTTTATAAAAAATGGTCTGATTTTTCGAATTGCAATTTTCAAAAAATCCCCAGGGTTTCAAAAATACGATTAAAAAAAAATAATACAGAATGTCTTAGAATATTTGCCTAAACCGGAAAATTTTTTAAAAAAATGTGATGCAAGTGGCCTATCGAGTCATTCTTGACGTTGGTTTAAAAAACTGTATTTATTTTACAGCTATGTTTATAGTGCGTATCAAAATTATTATTTACTGTCATGGTTTCGGACACCTACCACTCCGTAATATTACTGATAAATTTTCAAAAGTCCTACCTTCCAATATTGATTCTGTTCACCGCAGACCCTATTTTTATTTGCCTATTATTTATTTCCCAGGAAAAAAAGCGTTTTCTTGACAATATTGATCAATATTTACACTCCCTATTAGATATTATTAGGAAAAAGAGTTACATGGAGTACCTACACACTTGGAAATGTTCTAATAAAGATACAATTTACCTGAAATTTTAGAAATTACTAAAGTTTTCCTACTTGTTGATTTCAAAATAAACACAATAAAACAAAAAAAAATGAATACGAATTTTTTTTTATTTTATAGCTGGACGACATGGCAACAAATATGGAAAAACCATATAAATTGAATAAAATCCTAGTAGTTTACCGCCCTCCCTCTCCCTGTGTCATGAATACAAACTCTAGTATTGTACTCAATAATGTGGACTCCAGTTACTAATATCTACAGCCTGTATGTCGGACGAATATCTACAGCTCATATGTTGAACTAATATCTACGAACTTCAGAGTGTTGACTAATATCTACAGAGCGTAGGTTGAACTAATATCTACAGAGCGTAGGTTGGACTAATCAGCTAAATGTGTCCAATAGTCCGATATCAGGGATTTTTACATACATACTTACATAAATTAAGTTTTTTAAACTGCATACGCAATATTACGTTATTCCAATATGCTATACATAATTGCAAATCCAACCTCTGCCAGTACTGTAGATATTCGTCAACACTTTGATTCTCATAGATATTAGTTCGATTTTTCAGTTTTTGGAATTCCTGTAGATATTAGTAGACGCCTCCATAATTTGTAGGAGTCTGAAGAAGGCTTTAACAAGCTGAAACCGGTTACGGTAAAATAATAAATTAATTGGAAATAAGTTTTATATGTCTTTTATTATATTGCTAGCTGGTACCCGGCATGCTTTGCTATGCCATTTAATAAAGAAATTGTTTCTCCCTGCGTGTCCTTTCCCATTCGTCTCGATCCCCTTCCGCCTCCCCTTCCCCTCTCGCGTTCCCACTCCGCTTCCTCCATCTTCCCTCTCCCCACTCCACTCCCCCCTTTCCCCGTCCCGCGAACCACCCTCCTGAGTTCCCCCCCCCCCCCTCCCAGATTCCCCTCCCCCTCCCTGGTTCCCCTCCACCCCTCCCGCGAACCTCTACCCGGGTTCCCCTCCACCCTCCCGCATTCCATACATTCAGACCCGGTACATTCAGTTTTCAAACCTCTCGCGTGCCACCTATTGCAATTTTTTTATACAAATTGCATAATGCCAGAGATCACCAGTTATACAAAACATTATTATTAACCACTATAGGTACAGTTATACAAAACATTGGGGTCAGCTATTTTTTCAATAAATAATTCCTTCCAGTTTGTAAATGCTTTGAGGAAACTGTTTGAATAGGTATTCTTCCAACCACTTGATTCTGTGATAATTATTTCCCTAATTGACACTTGTATTGTGTTATACTAGCACAGACCCGTGAAAAATCACGGGATATTAAAATTCCAAATTTAAAAATAGCAACTATAAAATTACAGGAAAAAATATTATGTTATAGATAGGTACTTTATTGCTCGTCTGAATTTTCACCAAATCAGTTCCAATTTTGAAAATGACACTTAATACCGCACAAGAGTCCCAACTGCTCCCGTCTGGAGCCAGTGAAACTATGGTGTCCCCAATTGGGATATGTAGTGAGGCCAAAGGAAGCGGGGAGGGGAAGGAGATGGGAGGGAGGAGTGGGGAAGTACCCGGCTTTTCAGATCTGGTCACCAAACACGGCTAAAGTCATTTCAAGCAACGTTTTAATACTGAATGGTGGACTTACACCAAGGCGATACTCTGAGTATTTTCCACTCTGGAATTAATTCTAAAATAACACAAATTATTCAAATAAAATTTATTTACCCACGCGCAGGGATTCGATCCCGCGACCTTCGGATTACGAGTCGAGAGCTTTGCCCCATGACCACAGAGGCCGAAGTTACTGAGTTTCGGACAGACTCACAACCGAAATGACTCAATGAGTATTTTTGATGATAATTATTAATTGGGGAGTCGGGAATGGGTACCGCCGCCCCGGGAACCTTTATTGGATAACCAACACCTGTGCCATAGGTCACCTCAAGTGGTTCGCAACGTTTGGTGATTTAGCAGGGGTGCCCGGGTTCACGGGGTGAGGTTTGTCTAGGTCTTGGAGTAGGATGACCAGGACACACTGAACCCCAGATTCTTACCCACCCCTTGAACCCTTTTCCTTCCCAGAACTCTCCTCTCCTTCCTCTCCTTAAAAAACCCTCCAAACAGCATCCCTAAAGATGACGTAGGCCCTGAGGGAAATAATTTTCCTCAGGGCCTCCTATGTGGAGCTCATGTAAAAAAAAAAATGACGCGCATTCGATCCCGCGACCTTCGGATTACGAGTGGAGAGCCTTGCCCCTCGACCACGGAGGTCGAAGTTACCGAGTTTCGGACAGACTCATAGCCGAAATGAGTATTTTTGATCATAATTATTGCTGGCTTTAATCTCTGAATAGGTACTAGTGGAATATTTCTAATTATTATAATTTGGGACCTGTAAAGGAAATGGTCACCAGCGTCAAGTCGCCTCTGTAGAACTTAACATTGTGATCATGTTGATTAATATGCTGTACATAATTGCCTACCGTTGTATGTAAGTCGGTGATAAAAATAAGTATTTAAAATATAATCTGCAATAATTTACGAGATTTTTATTATTATTTTAATGGTATTTGACCTTTTCCCGGCATCTTTTTAAATGTTTTAATGATTTGTTTAATGGCTTTGGGACGATTCACAGAGCCGACATAATTTTTTTGTACTAACCTACCCACGACAGAGCACCGTTCAATAAAAAGGTAATTATTTTTGAGAGGAAATAAATAAACCAATTTTTCAACTACTGATCTGTGTTTAGGGGGCATACATTAAATACGTGAGCAGTTTTTCTTCTAATCTAGAACCCCCCTCCCTCTTGGTGAGATAAATTTGGGCCACTTCGTATATTCTTTTCACGTAACGGGAGATTCTGGAACCCTCCCCTTTTAAGCTCACGTAATTAATGTGTGCCCCCTTAGTTGAGCATCATAAAAAATTTAAATAATTGTTTTAAGTTACTAAATAACCGTCACGCCGTTTAGACAGAGAGGACGGATCGCCAAACAACTTGATCTCGGCGCACACTCCTTGCCTCGTTCACATCCATACATCGTCTCATGAGTCAAACGTCAAATGGCGTTAATCAAGTGCAAAAAACAAAAACCATTAACCTCGGACAGGAGTGCCTGAGGAAAAAATCCCTCAGCACCTGTCTTCCTTGGGGATGCCGTGTGGAGGGTCTTTATAAGGAAAGGAAGGAGATAAAGTTCTGGGAAGGAAAAAGGTGTTAGGGTTGGGATAAGGGGAGGAATCTGAGGTTCAGTGTTTCAAGGAGTGACGGACGTATGAATCCATCCAGCTGGAGAGATCAAAGGGTTTCCCCAAACCGAACCAAACCAAGATCTATATACGCTTCAACCGATAAATCCGCGCATCACCAACGAGCCACTTAAAGTGACCTATGGCAGAAGTGTTGGTTTTCCAATAAATGGTTCCCGGGGCGGCGGTACCCATACCCACCTCCTAAATTAAAAGTATTGATTAAGTGTATTATCTATTATAGATTTTATACCTATAACTACATTTTCAATATTGTTAATATTGAAGGATGTTCTTGAGTAAGTAATACTTTTAAAGATATAGCACTTACAATGCCTTTCCCATATAAAAATAAAATTGGTTGTTTGCAGGTGGAAAAATGTAATAAGCAATAATTGTTGAATGAAACACTAGTATATATTGATTTATTTGGCGGGCAGGAGGTAAGCCGACGTAGCTCAGTGGACAGAGCAGTTGACCGGAAATCAGGAGGGCGCGGGTTCGAGTCCTTTATCGAGTATCTTTTCTCGGGAGAATTTTTCAATGTAGATGAGTGTTTCAGGTTAATAATTATTACTTACCAGCTGGTACCCGGCATGCGTTGCTACGCCATTTAAAAAATAAAGAAATTGTTTCTCCCTGAGCGTCCTTTCCCATTCATCTCGTTCTCCTTCCTCACCGAGTTCAACAGTAGTTTTACACAAAATAACGAACAAAAATAAAGAATTATCCAATTTGGTGTAGTCGTTCGGAAGTTATGTGCAAACATACATTTGTCCTAAATTGTCCAGTCTTTCAAAATAAATATCAACTATACTTTTGTCACTAATCTTTTAATAAATGGAATAGATGGAATAAATGATGGGGGTAGCAAATGTAAAATCGTGCAATGTCCAGTGTTTTAAATAGAATGTCCTCCGCGTGCAAAGCCATATCTTCTAACATAAACTTTCTAATTAAAGTGTGTTTATCGGAAGTGACCTGCCAGGTAAGTTTGTTTCTGTATCTATTTGTAAATAGTAAAATTAGGTAGAAACTAAGAATTCTTAATAAATTGTACAGCGCCCTTGAGGTGATTTTTCACAAGAACGGCGCTATACAAAAATTTCTTAAGATAAAAAAAAAATTATTCAACTATTATTATTATTATTACTGTGGATGCTTAGCTCTTCCAGAAAGGACACATGTTCATCTGGCCTTCCATGGAATCCTGAGTATTTTTCTACAGCAACATTTCGAGGGTGAGGGTTTGTTACTTTAAGGTCTAACCACTTTCTTTTGCTGGCAGTAAGTATCCATATTTCGGCAATTAAATAATTTTAAAAACTTTTCGAGCCCGGTTTGGACTTTTCGGCGCATTTTAAAAGACATTAAAAAGCTGTATTAACACCCTCGCGACAGATTTTTTCAATTCGACCAAAAAATTTCATTTACCTACTCGAAAACGAAAGCTCAAAGCAAAAAAAATGTAACACAAAATCGCCTAAAAAAGTAACGTGGGTTACCGGTCCCGATTTCCCGCGTGTACTACGAGTTTCCGGACACCGTGCATAATATTTATTTCATTAACGTAATAAATAAAATTGGATCTTTTTTTAGTAAGTTGGTACCTACAACGGCACCTGTATATTGATCAAAATTAAATTATTTCGAAAATCAAAATCTTACTTCAAACAAAGTATGTACCAGGTGTTAGGCGTTTATCAATTGTTAGGACATTTTTATAAACGTATTTTGTATAACTTTTTTGGCAATTATTAGAGTTTGTATAAAATTATCACGTGTTAAAAAAATCACATGTCTATCGTTTCTCCCTACCTGCAATTTAATATACTTAGTTGACAAATTACATTAATTTGAATTATTGTATTATTCAGTTAATTCACTGAAATTTTTAGTGTCATATCTGATCAATATCGTTGCCGATACGTAAGTGTCATCCGAACAATCATTTTGTAAATATTATTAATTTGTTATGAGTAATGTAGATATGAGTTGAATTTTAGTCATTTTTATTAATACGTGCAAAAACGAGCAGTCCTTTGAAGATTTCCGTATTTTTTCGTACGGTTTTTAGAACATAAATATCATAATATGGGAATAATGTTGTTTTACTTAATTGAAAAATTTACTATTGTGGACTTCAACGATCCATTGCGTATGATGAAGCTAATAATAGTAAAATTTATTCTAAAAAAATTACAAAATTTCACAGACGGAGAACACGCTAAACACACGCCCAACATTGTACACCGTTAACATTTTCCGCATGAGAACGGGCCGAATTAATGTATGGTTCTTATGCTCAATGGCTATGGAATTTTTGCAGGTTTTTGTGTGTCCTCCCTCCCATATTACAGATCTTTTCAAGGTCATCCCTCCTACAAAACAGTTCTTTTCAATTGCATCCTACCTACAACATTGCTATTTTCAATTGCATGCCTCTCTCCTACAACACAGGTCTTTTCACGTGCATCCCTCCTACAAAACAGCTCTTTTCAATTGCATCTTTCCTACAACATTGCTATTTTCAAGTGCATGCCTCTCTCCTACAACCCAGGTCTTTTCAAGTGCATCCCTCCTACAAAATAGTTCTTTTCAATTGCATCCTTTCTACAACATTGCTCTTTTCAAGTACCTCTCTCCTACAACACAGGTCTTTTCAAGTGCCCCCCTTCTACAATACAACCCTTTTCAAGTGCACCCTCCTACAACACAGGCTTTTTCAAGTGCCTCCCTCCTACAACACAGGCTTTCAAGTGCTAACTCCTACAAAACAGGCTTTTTCAAGTGCCTCCCTCCAACAAGACAGGCTTTCAAGTGCTGTCTCCTAAAACACAGGCTTTTTCAAGTGCCTCCCTTCTACAACACAGGCTTTTCAATTGCCCCCCTCTTACAACAAAGGCTTTTTTAAGTGCCTCCCTCCTACAACACAGGCTTTTTCAAGTGCCTCCCTTCTACAACACAGGCTTTTCAATTGCCCCCTCTTACAATACAGGCTTTTTTAAGTGCCTCCCTCTTACAACACAGGTCTTTCCAACCGCCTCCCTTCCATGTTAAACCATAAATTTAAATAAATTTGTAAGCCATTTTTATGTAAACAACTATTTTTTTCTATATTTAAAGGAATTTGTATCGTAAATAAATAAATAACGTTAACTAGATTATTCTATTGTACAAGACGGTGGCAGACGGTGTTGTTTGACTATGTAATTATCCTGATCGTTAGATATACATATGTTTAATCTTGTATCTTTCCAAAATTGTGTGTTATTCCTCATGTTTTGATATTTGTGATAAGAATATGAATGATTGATTGAATCATTATCCTGCCATTGAGAGCTAAGTTCTATTCTCTCGTTCTGTAACGCACGTCGTCCATGAGAATCAATACAAAGGTTAGAATTTACAACGGATCTATCATCGGTATGCCTTCACACCATGCTCCAATAAGTTCCCATAGTTCATAGTGATTAATGAATAAAATGATTCATTTGGCCCCACGGACATTTTCCCACCTAAATTCACGTCACATATGATTGCGACATAATATAAACGCTGTCCCAGCTCGCTTGAGCAATACTGAAATTCGTAAATCACCATTTTAATAAATGAAAACAGCAACACGTGTACATATCGTAATAATTATATTCGGATAAATATACCTCCTCTTATAAAGTCTTCGCATTTGATTATTATTATTTCGCAGATGTGTTTAAATTTTATGTTTTGATTTGTTTTTCTTAGAAGCTCTCGTCATTTACTTCTCATGACACAGTTCTGGGAACCAAGTGTCATGTTTTGTTCATAATATTTTGGATCTGGAATTTAACTTCTGTTTTATTTCAAAGACTTTATTAATTAAAATAACTTACAAGATAATGAGTAGATCACAGATGTCATTTAATACGTTGTTGCTTAAGGTATTGTATTATAATGATTGCCTTTCTTTGCAAATGAACTCGGAAATAGGAAGTAAGGTTGGAGTTGATTTTTATTAAAATACTAGCTGATCCGGCGAACTTCGTACCGCCTCAGAATTAAAAACTGTTGTCAACTTATTAGCTGAATTAATCTAAATTGTTTCTCCCTGCGTATACCATACCTTGATCTAAATTGTTTCTCCCTGCGTATCCTTTCCCCTCTCGCGTTCCCTCTCCCTCTCCCCACTCCACTTCTCCCCTTCCCCCGTCCCGCTAACCCCCCTTTCTGAGTTCCTTAGCTTCTGGTCACTTAAATTTTTTTAATGCACTGAATGTTTTCAGTTACAGCTTTCTTTTACAGTTTTCAGTAAAATGTTTCGTAACAGTTTTCAGTAACAGTGTTCAATAACAGTAAGACTTTCGGTTGTTATGTGTTCAATAATAGTTTTCGGTTACAGTTTTCAGTTACGTATTGCAGTTACAGTTTTCAGTTTAAATTTTTCAGTTACGTGTTTTAGTACCTAATAGCGTTAACAGTTTTAAGTTTCAGTTATCAGTGACAGTTTTCAGTTAAATAGTTCGAAATTTTTCAGTTAATTGTTGACAATTTTCAGAAACAGTTTTAAGTTTCAGTTTTCAGTAACAGTTTTTAGTTGAAAAGTGTTTCGTAACAGTTTTCAGAACAGTGTTGAATTAGTGTACCCCTCAGCACGGGTAAGCCACCCAGTGAGGCCAAAATTACTGGATTGTGCTATGAAATGTATAATTTTGTATCAATAAATAAATAAATAAATGAGTGTTCTTTTTTTTTGGTACATTTACATATAGGTAAATACATAATAAAATATAAGTAATGTTCAGTAAGTGTTTTCAGATATATACTTAAAAAAATGTACCCTTTTTTCGTAAAACAAAAAATAAAAGAGAATATATAAATATGTTTCAGTAATAGTTTTCAGTCACGTGTTTCAGTAAAAGTTTTCAGTTACAGTGTTCAATTACAGTGTTCAGTAAGAGTTTTTAGTTAAATGTTTCAGTAATAGTTTTCGGTCACAGTTTTCAGTCAAAGTTTTCAGTCACAGTTTTCAGTTTCAATTACAGTTTTCAGTTACATGTTTCAGTAACAGTTTTCAGTAACAGTGTTCAATTGCAGTGTTCATTCAGCAAGAGTTTTCATTTAAAGTTTTCAATTATTATTTTTAAGGTACAGTTTTTATCTACGGTGTTCATTATCACTATTATCAGTAAGAGTTTTCAATTAGGTACAGTTTTCAGTTTCTGTTTTACTTACGGTTTTTTGTTTTCAGGTGTGAGTTTTCGGTTTTCAGTTTTATGCATTCAGTTGTACAATAGTCAGTGTTGTTGGTTTCAGGCGGCGCGGGGGCAAGCGGCGGTGGGGCATGGGCGAGCCCGAGGAGAGCGCCGAGCTGGCGGGGGGAGCCCCGGAGCGCGCGAGTACCAGCCCCTGCTCGGAGGGCGGGGGCGGGGCCGGGGGCGCCGACGTGAAGGTGTCCGCGGGTGCGGGCTGTATGGCCGTGCAGTCCCTGCAGGCGCTCCAGCGGCTCCGAGAGGACCGGCTGCTGTGTGACGCCGTGGTTCGCGCGCAGGACGGGCTCGCCTTCCCCGTGCATCGCGCCATTCTCTCGGCGTCCAGCTCCTACTTCTTGTAAGTATCAAATTTATGGTTTTTCGATTGCATATGAGAAAATCAACGTATAAAGTTGTGAATTTTCTTTCAGGGCTCTGGTTCACGACGGTACCGCGCGTTTTCATTCCGCGACAAAATATCCCCGACACAATATACTCCGACAAAATGTCTACTAAAACCTAACCTTATTTTACATTTTACTATTTTTGAACTTAAAGGATATCTGAATTATTTTTGTGCCATTCTACTATTTTTGAACAACAGTTTATTGTCTTTATAAGATGTCTGTCTTATTTTTGTCTCATTTTTTTGTTAGGTTAGGTTATTAGGTTTTAGTAGATATTTTGTTGGGGGATGATTTATCCGTAGGATATTTTGTCGGAGGATGTTTTTTCCGTAGGATAGTTTGTCGGGATATTTTGTCGGGGGTTATTTCGTCGTGGGGTGAAAAGTTGCGGAACCGTACACGACCACCCTCCACTCACACGAGGAGAGCGACTTGAACAAGACAGAGTAAAAAATTGCTATATTTCTTCCAGGGCTCTGTTCACGACCACCCTCCACTCGCGCGAAAAGAGCGACGTGACCATCGAGGGGGTAAGCTCGGAGATGCTCCAACTGCTGATCGAGTACGCCTACGTGCGCAAGGTGACCATCACGCAGGCCAACGTGCACGGGCTGCTGGCCGCCGCCGATTACCTCTGCTTCCTGGACGTGCTGCAGTTATGCTGCGACTACCTGAGGGCGGCGCTCAGACCGGACAACTGTCTGAGCACGATGCTGTTTGCAAGGTTCTCTTTGCGATTGCTGTGTCAAATAAATAAATTTTATTAAATTATAAATCAAATGCAAAGGTTTGAATCACGGCCAGAGTCAATAAAGGGTTTTCCATTTATAAATTAATGGAGGTAAAAGCATTAAATGTGCACAATCTCGTACCTAAACTATCTTCTGCACCTTCAAAAATCTATGAAACTCACAACATTCACTTATTTGGGAATGTAATAATCCTACCAGCCCAGAAAGCTTAAACTCCCTATTTATTTTGCAATACTTGTTCATTTGGATCTTATATAAGTTTTGCATAAAGCATAAAAAAGTCATAATTCTTGAAATTATCGTAACACAATTTAAAAAGACGTAAACAACTAACTCCCTTCCCTTTTTTACTTTACATGAGTGATATACTGCACTACATGAAAATGTCCCGTCTCCGAAAATGTTCTTATTAATTTTGTAAAATTCAACACTAATTTAGTTTTTTATATGGCAACACTTTGATTTCAGGCGAATTTTTGAATTTGACATTTAACGTTCACTAGATTTATTGTTTGTTCTCTGCGAATATATTATTTGGTTTGACTTTTTGACAGACGTTATAAAGAGAACTCCTTACATTTCATGCCGTCTGTATATGTTTTAGAGGTATAATGGTAATGGTGCTGATTTTAACAAAATCAAATTTTATAATATTCGCATCACTATTATAATTTACAAGTACAAGTATATTACAATGAATTTAGTAATATAGACGTTGAACATTATAATGATTTATGATCAATAAGATGGATCAAGGAAAAAAATATTTATAAGATGTAATATTTTTGGTACGCCTCGTTATTCTCCTGTGCCATTCGTGTCGAAAACGTTTTTTTAAACGATTTTCGGCTATGTAATTATCGTATTTTCGCACCCATAAAATTATGTCCTGTCTTTCCGGTTTATAAAAAATGGTCTGATTCTTCGGATTGAAATTTTTGAAAAAATCATCAGGGTTTCAAAAATACGATTAAAAAAATACAGAATGTCTTAGAATATTTGCCTAAACCGGAAATAAAATATCTCAGGCAGTACTCCTGCAAAGAGCTGGAGCGCGACGCGCGCCACCACGCGCTGCGGCACTTCGTGGAAGTGGGCACGACCTGCCCGCAGTTCGTGAAGCTGCCCGCCGAGGAGGTGCGCGCACTGCTGGCCGAGGACGAGCTGAACGCGCGCACCGAGGAGGCGGTGTGGGAGGCGGCTCTGCGCTGGGTGCAGCACGACCCCACCACGCGCCGACACCACCTCGTGGGGCTCATGGCCAACATCAGACTGGGGCTGCTGGACACCCAGGTACAATTCATCTAGATTAGGTACCCATCATTTTATTATATTTATTTATTACTGTTTTTTAGAATACATTTTATGTAAATATGTCCATACTTTTAATTTTATAAGAAACACTATCTTTTTATAACTTTTGAAGTTTATTCCCATCAGTGTAATAATTCAACTAGCTCTATGCTCTAGCAACGTGAAATCGATAACTTTTCGATATCTGATCGATAGGCTTTGCCTCCGATGATTTTATATCGATTTTCACCGTTGACAACCGAACCGATATTGTACTTGTAATAAATAAGAAATCGATATACCCTGGCAACATTGAAGGTATTTTTTATGAATTGACACTACGAAATGTCAGACGAAAAGCAATTACGTAAAAATATTTTTAAATTAAACTTAAATATTCTTTGTATTGGCAGTCCGCATTTACTTTTTGACACTAAACGGAAGTTAATTAGTTTTTTCAAAGATAGAACGGAATAAATTGATGGATTCTTAGATGCATTATTTAAGTATATGGATCGCGGATACTATTTCTTTCATTTCTAAGAGCTTCGTTAGTTCAATACGTTCATTAAATAAGACAGTAATTTTGCATAACGAACGACACAATTAAAAAATGTGTGTATATTGATAGTTAACCGAAACACTATTTAGGCCGCGGCAAAATTTATCAATCGTCGGTCGGAATATGTGTTAACAATCATAGACCATGCTCGCAAATAATGGTAACTGACTGATTTATACAACACAATATAATATCTTATTGATGTAGGGTTTTATCGATCGACCATACCAGACCTTTTGCGGTCACTATTAATTCCTAAATAGACATATAGATAGTTTCAAGAAATTAATTTTTGGTGTGTATCAAAATATGAGATAATATAATATAATGAGATGAGTTGTAACGTGTCTTATTTGGCTAATTATTATTATTTATTGATCTTTAAAATTTTTACTTTACACTGTTTTGAAAAAAAAATGGAAAAAATATGTAAATATCTAAAAAAACATGGAATTTCAATTGTCAGGTGACGACCTTATTGTATCATGCAGTCATTATTTTGATAAATGATGGTTGTGTAATTACTGTTCCAGAATATAATTCCCACAACGGTGATGGCTCGTATCTTGATAGTCTCATTCTGTAGCATCGAAGACATAAAAAAATTACAGTTTGATTTCGCCTTGCAGGTGTTTCTCGAGCGCGTCAAGAACCACCCTTACGTGGCGGGCAACGAGTCTTCGCGTCCCATCATCATCGAGACGCTGAAGTTCATGTACGACTTGGAGACAATCGGCCAGCGCGACGGGGAGGTGGCCACGCCGCAGCTGGCTCGCCCGCGCGTGCCGCACGAGGTGCTCTTCGCCATCGGGGGCTGGAGCGGGGGCTCACCCACCGCCTTCATCGAGACCTACGACACGAGGGCTGATCGGTGGATCAAGGTACCTACGCTATTTGGCAGCTCAACTCACTAAGTAACATTACCTAATCCATCCTATTTTAACCGGTTCCACGAGAGTTGGTCCGGCGACAGTTGGTCCGGCGACAGTTGGTCTGGCCGACACTTCGTCCGGCCGACATTTGGTCTGGCGACAATTGGTCCGGCCGAAAGTTTAGAAGATGTTTTCTTCAAGTAAGTATGCAAAGAGGATATACGGCCGTACAACCAAAGTCGATATACTTATATCTGAAGGCATCTTGAGTGAAAATCCGCTGTAAAAATATTTTTACTAATTATTTCGATTCTCCGAAGTAGCATGCGGCAATCACAAAATACGACATACTTATACGTTCAGTCGGCTTAGCAAAAAAACGCTAAAGATTCCTCCTTTCATATTATATAACTTGTATATCTGAATATAGCACAAAAGTCCCAACTGCTCCCAACCGTCTCGGGCCAGTGAGACTATGGCATCCCCAATTTGGTATGGTGAGTTGCTGAAGGTAGTAGGGATGTCGAAAATGTAGTCAGATATAGTCATCAAACACGGCTAAAGCCATTTCGAGTAACGTTACAATTCTGAATGAATACCGACGAATAGCAAAATACGACCTCCTAAATCTTAAGTAGATATTGCACATGTATTTTGGTATTATGTCGCCGGACAAACTGTCGCCGGACCCATTGTCGGGTCACCATTTTAACCTTATCTTAACTAACCTAACCTAATGAGGGCTGATCGGTGGATCAAGGTATTTGGTAGCTCAACCTAACCTAACATTACCTAATACAACCTATTTTATCCTTACTTAAACTAACCTAATGTAACCTTAATAAAATTATTTATATTTATTCTGATACAAACTGTCCCACTGATTTTTTGTTCAGTGACCTAAACCTAATTTTATTTGTTTACAGAGCTTAACCTTGAATTGTTTTTAGGATATTACGCCGTGTTGCGCTTTCTCCTTCTTTAGCCAACTTTTCGGATAACGTTACATCGTCCATCATCACAAATTCATCATCTACACAACTGATGATTGCTTCATCAACAACAACACTGTATTGTTTAAACGTAACATTACTTACTGTCGACTGTGGCTTGAGCGAAAAGAATATTATAGGCTTTTGAAAAATTTAATTTGTGAAAACAAAATCTGAAAATGGACTTAAATATGGGAAATCCAGCGAGCTTCTAGATTAGATGACGACTAACTAAAATATTTGGTAACATGTACAAGGTTTCGTAGACACTACAATGTTTTGTAGTATCTACGAAAGGGTGGTTTCTTAACAATGTTTATCTGCTTCATCTTTTATCTGTAGATATACTCCACAGTGTTATTTTATTGGTCATTTTAATATATTGTATATTTGGGATGCTGTTGATTTATTAAAGGTAGAGGAAGTGGACCCTGCGGGACCCCGAGCGTACCACGGAACCGCCGTCATTGGGAACTGCATCTACGTCATCGGAGGCTTCGACGGCACTGATTACTTCAACTCCTGCCGGTGCTTCGATGCCGTCAGTAAGACTTGGAAGGAGGTTAGACACGCGTAATTATTATTTTTTTTCTTTTATGATATGAAGTTAGTCGAAGCTGCTTAGTTTATAGTTATAGGGAAGTTTATAGGGAACATTTTTACCGGTGATGATTATAATTTCTAGCAAAACTAGTATAACTCTATGTAGAAACCGCATATTAAAAAAAAAATTAAACAAATAATATATTTAGTTTGCAGACAGTAGATCGCGGTATATACCTGCTGGGTTTTGTGGATGTAAAATTTTACGAGATTACGAAGCGCCTTGTTTGTTTTACTGTTGTAAAAATTATGAAAATAAGATCGTGTTTTTAAACTTTACATGTTAGTAGAAAAAAAGTGACCAGCAACCACTGTTAGTAGGAGTATTACTACAACCGAACCTGTTAATATTAAACTGCCGTTCATTCATGGTCATTCCTAAAAAAATGTCAACTGACACCACGGAAATCAGAAAATAATAACCTGATAACCAGCAATATGGGGGTGAGCAGACCCCATAAGGCGGTGCTTCCAACAGATGGGTGCATTATCATCTTTCACCCCCAGGAACAAGTGTGTAACATGATCCCTTCCCTGAGTTCGGGTAAACGAAGTTACGACACTGGTGAGTTCCTTGTCGTATTGGTACCCTTATAATTTAAGACAATGTAAAGGGTGGCGCAACACTACCGATATGGTTTGAATCTTATTACACATTACAATAAGATTCAAAATAAACGGTAGTTTTGAGCCACCCAATATAATTATCTTACAAGGCCATTTTCAAACTATCTGTTTTCAAATCTTCGTTATAACTATAAGACAAAATTATAACTCGGTACCTACGCTCAATTCGCCATACAATGACAACGATCAATAC
Source organism: Limnephilus marmoratus (assembly GCA_917880885.1). Lineage (NCBI taxonomy): Eukaryota > Metazoa > Arthropoda > Insecta > Trichoptera > Limnephilidae > Limnephilus > Limnephilus marmoratus. Next base: position 14,795,662 of record OU862908.1, read on the forward strand.
AAATCATTAGTTTGTGACAAAACTACTAAAATGGCAACAGCAAAATCAGGACTGAGTCATTTAGATTCTCGCTTGTACCTAGATTGCATGCAGTTATCACAGAAATAGTAGATGTGTTAAACAAGTATACAAATATCTCTTATATTATTTTTAATGATTAAATTGTCAAATAACACAAATCAATGAAATAAAATTTAATTGCGTACGCCGGGATTTGAACCCACGACCTTCGGATTGCTAATCGAGAGCTTTACCCCTCGACCACAGAGGCCGTCAGATTCTTTAAATTGATTATGTTATGTTCTGTAAAAAACCCAATCGGGCGTAATAAACCTTTGTTCATGTTTTTAAACATAATAAATGCTCTTGGTAATGTGCTATGAATTGTACACTTATTATAGGCTTCTTTGAACAACTTGCCCATAATAATGTATTTAATACAAAACCACCAAGGCGTGAACAAACAAATGTATTAATGTTAATTTGCGTCTATTATCACCTTTGACCCCAGTAAGGAGAATTGTCCCGCAGGTCGCTCCGATGAATGCCCGCCGCTGCTACGTGTCCGTAGCCGTAGTGGGCGAGGTGCTCTACGCCATGGGCGGCTACGACGGCCACCACCGTCAGCGTAGCGCGGAGCACTATTGCCGCCGCACCAACCAGTGGTCGCTCGTCTCCAGCATGAACGCGCAGAGGTCCGACGCCAGTGCCTGCACGCTTGAAGGTAAAATTATTATTACACATTGTTTGATGAGCATGTTGAAGGGGGCGTATAATAACTTTCTTTTCGCGGGAACCTCATTTGATAAAAGAGGTAAACATTTAAATATGATAAATACCAACTGGAGGTAGCGTATCACTTATATAAAGCATGTTTATTTATTTATTTACATTGACATTTGCACTAAATTTGTTCCATTTTATATAAAGCTTTTTATTTTATGTACTGAATGATATCACTAGTATTCAATTATAAAAAAGTATTATTTATAGGTGACGAGTTCTTTGATATATCGGTCCATTAGGCCGATATATCGATATGTCTTTATTTTTTTTAAAGCTTATAGAAATCCAATGTAGTTTTAGTTATATCAAACTTTTATCGATTATGTATGGATATAATTTTTTACACTAACCCATGTGAATAATCACAAAATTTCGTTAGGTATATAAAATACGGTTTATTTTAATAAATTTATTTAAAAAAATATTAATTCCAGTATTTTGTACTAGCTATCGTAACATTTGTAACTATTTATTAATTAATTATGTATTAAATAGTAACTTTGACAGTCTGCTTCCTTGTAGCCGGTTTCTGCTTTGAGTTTTTTTTTTGATATTTCGATACGATATATTGAGTTTTTCGATATTGATATATCGATATTTATCGGTTTTCCTATATATCGTTGCATCCCTAATTACAATACACTTTAAGCCCTGCTTTCCGAATTTCTACCGATTTATAATATATTTCACTTCGACACTTTAAGTTTTTAAGTATCAAAAAAAAATTTATGTAATTTTTTAAGATAATATCTACACATTTATGGAGCCGAAACGATACTGATATGAAACTCCCTCGATGGAAACAATCGCAAAGTATGTTACGAAAATTATCAAAAACATTTTGTTCTGTTATTTAACGTCTTTTTTTAAAGAAATACAAATATTCCCGAGTTACAATTAACTTGACAGTATTTGAAATTCTCCTACTACCATCACAGAGAGCAGAAAAATGTTGCTTGCTCAAGGAATCGAACTTGCTACGCCTGCGTGGGCCCAAACGCGATGCCAACTTATCCACCGATTACCGGGTATGAAAAAATGCACAGTGTATCTTTAAATGGAAGATAAGCATTTGTCAAAAGATTTTTGCTCTAGTGTAAACGAGTCGTGTTTTATTAAATATTTTCACAATTTTCGCATTTATTATCGATTTTTGTATTAGAAAGCTCCCAACATTTGTATTTACATATCTCCCTTACAAACCATCTTCTTCTATTTTTGGATCCTTAACGGAGCCTTAAGAGGGTAAAATCAGAGAAAACCAGAAATATGTCATTTTTTAATCAAATTTTAGACGCATTAACTCTTTTCAAACAAAAAATTATAAATTGATTTGATGATAAACGCATGTTTCAGAATTTAAATTTTTCTTTAAATAAAATCATAAAAAAATATATACGTACAGTTTGGCAAGAAAGTGTAGAAAATAAATGATGGCGCTGCGATCGTTTTATAGTTTTAAATGGCAACACCAAGATGGCTCATAAGACAAAGAACGTATGTTTTAAAAAAACACTTCTGGCAAAATGCATTTTCATAGCGTATTTGTATTTTCAAAAAATATGCACAAAAAACTGTAATTTAATAGAAGCAAAATAAAACAAAACAAGTTTTAAGTGGGTGTTTATTTCGATATAAAAACGTAGGTACTTAAAAAATTAAGTCTATTAATTCAACACCCGACATGTAATTATTGTCTTTGTCCTCGTGTGATTCTTCTTCTTCCGTATCTTTATCTTCATCTAAACGCAGTTCATCGATATCATCATATATAGTACTGCTTCGTGAAAAATATTCTGCCTCAATTTTCATCACGTGTTTGCAACAATTTTTCCAATCATCAGCACTTATGCTATTACATATTATTATTATGCCCATTTTCCGTTTTCCCGGTGTTTCAAATTTTCCATCTGCCTTTTCCCCTTCCTTGACGATTCGTCTTACCGTTGTTTCAGATTTACCTGTGTGTGAAAAACATCATTAAAATTATTATTATAGAAGGTAGTTTTAAAAACACACACTAGATAATAATCACTTAGAAGGAAAAAAAGAGAAAACGAGAAAAAAGTAACTTTTCTACGAGTTTAAAGAAGTTGCATATTATTATTTTTTTATTGAGATATTCCCTTTTTCCTGTGGCCGCATATTAACTGTCAAATTGAAATGTCAAATTCGAATTTTTTAACATAACCTCAAATCAGATTGTAATGGTTATTATCGCTCGAAAATTTGCTTAAATCTTGTAATACTAATGAAATTTATTAAACAAACTATACTACGTACCATTCATTTCTGCAGTTCGTTTGTAGACATCTTCTAAATCGGACAGAAACTTCTTCGCGTGACACTCGGCTAGGCAGCGTTGAAAAACGCAGAATATAACCCCTCTTGTATCACTATGTAATAATTTATTCATTTTAATTGAATTCAGGCAAACAATGAATAAAAATATTATCAAATCAGCGATATTCTACTCAGATTTAAGACAATAAATCAACCGCAACACGCGTTAACATGACAGCCATAGGAAACGTCATATAATTCGGTGTTGCCATAGTAATGAACACGTTTAGTTCCAATTGATTTAATTTCTACACTTATTTGCCAAACTTACACATGTGTTTCTTGACGAAAATTGGTCCGTTTGTGTATTTATTTACGCACTTACAAACTAATAATATGTTTTAGTTTTTTTGCATTCTTATTTTGCTTAGACATTATTGACAAATGATAAGTACTTAAAAATAATCACAAAAAGTACATATTTTTAATATTTTTATCACGCCTTTCAGCATTTTTAAATGTAGGTATAAATTAAAGCCAATTTGGGATTAAATAAAACCGATATTGAGTTATAATTTTAGAAAGCTGTTACGGAGAATAATTAATCTTTCTCGTAGGAACCGCTCCGTACGATCGTAAGAACATCTTCGATTTTCGGCCGCTGGCTGGTTTAACGCCCTTAAGTAGGGAAACTAAACAGGCGAATAACTAAAAACCATTAATAATAATTGTAACAATGGTTAACCTTTTTTGGATTTTTTTTGATCAATTCACATAATGAGTGAAACCTCAAATTGTAATATTTAATCATTGAAGACAATTTTAGCGATCCTCAAACGAAAATTTGAAACAGAAAATAAGAAAAAGATAAGATCGCCACTTGAAATTAGGTCGCTCTAGGAACTTTCCTAGATGCGACCGTATCTTTTTCTTATTTTTCTGTTTCAAATTTTCGTTCGAGAGTCACATAAATAATTAATTTCTTACAATTTGCAAGGAAATTAATAAAAATAAACCGATTTCTCCAAAAATTTTCATGCCCACCAATGAAACACGGCTATTTCCCGTGGCTCTATCCTACCGACTTTCTTTTGGGTATGCTCGGAATGAACCATCTACGTATCAGAAGGGATGTACACATTGCTACGCATTTCTTCAGATTGATTCGCGGAAGGTTTGAAAACTCAGCTATCTTGGAAAACATTCATTTTTATATTCCCGATGGTTATCTTCGCCATCGACAGCATAGGCTGTTCTATCTTCCGGCCTGCAGGACTAACTTGCAAAGGTCATGCCGGTCGGGAGAGCAATCTTGCTGTTAAACAGAATTAATTCGGATATCGACATATTTAGCGTCAGTGAAGCTGCCTTTAAAAGGCAAGCTCAATTGATGCTCGTATAGTTTTTTTTTTTTTTATGCTAACCATTTATATTTATGTTTAATATAATACTGCTACAGATGTATTTTAAAAACGCATTAAAATTTTAAATTCTGTAATGTTTTTGAAAGAATAAAATAAATTGAATTGAATAAATTGAATTGAACAGAAATAACATAAATACACAGACAGTCTTTTAAGCGGCTTTACCACAGTTTGCTATGCCTTCGGAAGGCGGAACAGCTGTCACGCGTAATAATAATTACACAGTAGAACTTGCTTAGGTATAAATAAACAGTTTTATTTTTGGTTACGTTTTAAGATTTTCACGGAAAAAAATATTTTTGTTATTTGTTTTTGGGGTGTTAGGCCGTGTTGCGCTACCTCCTTCTTTAGCCAACGTTTCGGACAGCGTTGCAGTCTCCATCATCAGAGCAGATCCGGCAGACCCGGTAGATGTGTCCGGTAGATGTTTTTAGTTGAATAATAACAATATACACAATGGAAATAAATAAATAAAATGTAGCTCCACAAATTAAACTTGATACTACTTATGTATATATTTTTTCTAAACATATTAATTTTGCTATTAAAATTGAGTTACCATTACGTTTTGACAGGTTTTTTTCCAATTTTCACTGTTTTAAAGGTTGTAGGTTTCGGACTATTTTCTTTTTGTAGAAATGAAATATTTAAAATGATTTTGGCAAAACCTGACTTCTACTTTGAATATTTTGCAAAAAGAGTTCCATGTCAAAATAACCACTTTCTTTGTAAAATGAATATAATAAATTTCACACATGGGCTTTATAGACATCGTAGTAAAATAATGGCAGAAACACATTATTAAAACCCGACGCGACCCGATGAAAAGCGATGCGTGTTGAGTCGAATCAAATGTATTGTTTTCTATAGACCAGAAACACACTATGAACACCCGACGCGATGCCATGCGCGCACACGCCACACGATCCAGACGTGCCAGGTCGGTGTGTTGCCTATGGTGGGGGTAAACACGCCATCCGACGCGGCGCGCGCGGTATGTTTCTAGACAACACCCGACGCCACGCGTCAGTCGTTCGAGAACTGTCACAGAGCATATTCGGAATTTATGCCAAAATAATATTATTTTTTGCATTTATTTAGCGAAATGTCTGACGAACAATTAATTGGGTTGGTAAAACGATATCCTGTTTTATATGATACGAGTTTAGCTATATACAGGATTCATATTGTGAGAAATAATGCATGGGAAGAATAAATAAAAATAATGGGTTTTAGTAACCCAAAAATACATATGAAATCCTTCATTATCTTGAAGTAAGTCTGGATACAGAGTATGATATTCACCACACATACTTCTCTTTTGATTTATTTCATGTACCCAGTAACACCTAGTTATTCTCTTTTTCTTGAGTCGTTTAAGTATCAGATATGTACCCAAAATTTATCTTCTTCAAAGTCTGACTCGTTATTTATTAAATCCATAGTACATAACCTAAGAGTATGGATACGAATCGAATCATAGTTCCATGTACATAACCGTACACTTCCACTGCTGTTAGCTAACTGTATTCAGAAAATGCTAGTATTTCGTGGCGTCGCGTGTTGGTAATGTGCACGGTGCACATCGGGTGTTGACACGTTGCGTCGCGTCGGGTTTTAATAATGTGTTTCCGCCTTTAGTCTTTCGAAATCAAATTTTCCACACTTTCATTGATTTTATTTTATTTTTTCAAAAATAGGAAGACAAACATTCCCGGATTACAAATAACCTGAAAATATTTGAAAATTTCCTACCACCATATTTTGGAAATATACCTATGTAAGTTCTATTCAAGTTCTGTGATTTTTTATAAAGTAACTGGCCTATCCTACTTATATAATACTAGCTGATTCGGCTTCGACTTCGTACCGCCTCAGAATCAAAAACTGTTGTCAACTTATTAACTGAATTGATCTAAATTGTTTCTCCCTGCGTATACCATAACTTGATCTAAATTGTTTCTCCCTGCGTATCCTTTCCCCTCTCGCGTTCCCTCTCCCTCTCCCCACTCCACTTCTCCCCTTCCCCCGTCCCGTTAACCCCCCTTCCTGAGTTCCTTTCCCCCCTCCCCCCCTCCCCCCTCCCCCCTTCCCCCTTCCCCCCACCCCCCTCCCCCCTCTCCCTCCCCCCTCCCACTCCCCCCTCCCCCCTCCCGCCACGTTCACAGTTCAATATTATACCCCTTACAATATTGCTGCAGTTCTTTCAAAATAGGAGAATTCGTTCCATACAAAATGTATGGGGAAAATAATTTTCTTCGGAGTGGAACACCCTTTACTTTTAGGGGTATGAAAAATAGATGTTGGTCGATTCTCAGACCTACCAGATAAGCACACAAAATTTCATCAAAATTGGTCCAGCCGTTTCGGAGGAGTATGGTAACAAACACCGTGACACGAGAATTTTATATATTAGATTATAAAAGGTGAAAGTTTGTATGGATTACTCTTTCACGCAAAAACCACTGAATAGATTTTAAAAATTCTTTCACTAATAGAAAGCTACATTATTTGCGATATCTATATGCTTTATATATTGGTAAGCTCTGGCGTTATTAATAATCTCTGGCGTTATGAAATTATTTATCATACGTTTTCTGTCGCTAACAAAATCGATTTATTGCAAACGCCAATTGTCGCCTTGGAAACGATGTTTTTTTTAAATTAGGCTACTATGGACATTCCTTTGATGTTAAAATTCAAATAAGTATGAAATACTAATTCCTACTTTACTGAATGGATTTTAATGAAACTTTACAATAATATAAACACATAGGTTATAGCTCAGAGCTCTGGCATTACGAAATTTGTATGAAAAAATTGCAATAGGTGGCACGATTAGTAAGATATCTATAATTATTTAATCTTTTTAAATTATTAGGGAAGTAGGTACTTCAAATAAATTCGCTCATTTAAATATTTTCTAAAATAGAATTTTTATTTAAGAACCTTTATTTTGCAAAATGTCATTCTCAAATTTTGACATTTTGTATCACAAAACAATTATTGGTTTTATTGGATAGACAGGTATCGCATTTTTTAAGTATAAAACTGCCATACTGGATTTTTTTGGTGGAATATAAAAAGAAGAATAATAATTCGTATCTACTTAATAACTATCTCTAAAACTGAATCACCGAAATGTAGGTATGTATGCGCATAAACCCGAACGACTGAACCAAATTGGAAAAATTTTTTTTTGGTCGTTTTTTGTATAAAACTACCGTTGAGTTCTGGTATTATGAAATTTGTATAAGAAATTATAATAGGTGGCATGCGAGCAGTTTGAAAGCTGAATGTATCGGGAATGAATGTGTGGAATGCGAGAGGTGAGTTGGGGGAAGTGAGGAGGGGGGAGGGAGTGTTGGGAGAATGTTGGTGGAGGGGTACGGGGGGGGGAGTAGGTTGGGGGGAGTGGGTTAGGGGAGGGAGAGGGGGGAGGGAAGGAAGGAGAAAGGGGAAGGATGGAAGAGGGTGTGGGGAGGGGTAGCGTTGTAGGGAAAGGTAATGTGGAGGGGAAGGGGGTGAGGGGAGTGGTGGGTGGAGGGAGAGGGGGAGGGAGTTGATGGGGGAGTGGAGTGGGGAGAGGGAAGGTGGAGGAGGCGGAGTGGGGTGGAAGAGGGGGGTGGGAAGGAAGGGAAGGGGGAGGGGTGGAGGAAGGTGGGAGGATGTGAAGTGGGGAGGGTGTGGGGTGTGGGAGGGGTGGGTGGAGGAGGAGGAGAAAGAGGGGGGTTGATGGATGAGTGGTGTGGGGAGGGGAAAGGTGGGCAGGGGGCTGGGTGGAGGGGGAGGGGGATTGATGGGGGGAGTGGAGTGGGGATAAGGAAGGTGGAGAGGGCTGAGTGGAAATCGCCTAATACTATGCGAGCGAAGCCGCGGGAAAAAGCTAGTAATGTTATAATAACAGAACTTAAGAGCGTTTAACCAGCCAGCGGACGAAAATCCACATTTCGTCGAAAGTTGTTCTTACGATCGTGCAGGGCGGTTACAATGAGAAAGATTAATTATTCTCCGTACCAGCTTTTTTAAATTATAACTCAATATCGAATTATTTCAATTCAAATTAACTTTAATTTATACCTTCATCCAAAAATGCTGAAAGGCGTGATGATAAAACTATTAAAATAATGTACTTTTTGTAATTATTTTTTGATTTATTAAGTATTTATCATTTTTCAATAATGTCTAAATTTAATAAGAATGTTAAAAAAATCTGAAATATATTAGTTTGTAAGTGCGTAAATAAATACACAAACGGACCAATTTTCGCCAAGAAACACATGTACGTACATATTTTTTAATGATTTTATTGAAACTAAAATTAAAATTCTAAAACATACGTTTGCTAGATAATGTATTGATTTATTTCACTGCATGATTTTATTATTTGAAATGGGTGTGGTATAATACAAAAACTTTTTTGAAAATTGAACAAATCTGCCAACGACCTATGGAATAACCTTATTATACTAAGTATTAAAAAAATTTCTCAAAATTTATTACATACGAATGCTAGATAAAAGAACAATCTTTCGAAATCCATTTAAAATTTTTTGTGGAAAAGAGTCAATACGTCTAAAAACTTTTTTGAAAATGACATATTTCTGGTTTTCTCTGGTAATGCCCTCTTAACACAGGACGTGAATATTAACTTCAAATTTTTGATGATTCCGTCAAATTTTTTGAAATAAACCGCCCTAAATTTCTTCTTCAATTGACTCAAACTTTGTTTTGTCTTGTTTTTCATTTGTAGTCTTTTTACACACTTACTTCCTTGGTAATAAACGTGCTTTATTTTTTATTATTAAATGGTAGTCATTATTTTTTAATCTTGCAAAATTTTTTTTGGTACTCACTGTCTGTTGGTCAAAAAACTAAAAAAAATAAGAGCGGTTTGTTAATAGTTAATTACTAATATTAAATATATAACTACGTGAAATTTGGGAACGGTCGGGAAGGGAAGTAAATTTCTCATTAAATTTAATCTCCGGCTACTGTTTGGATTGCGTGCGACGGGATGGCGTGACGCGACATGCATACACTGCATACCCTGCACAGCACACCGAGTGATGTTCGAACGGAGCGTTTAAAAGTATGATAATTATTTATAATAAATGCCCTGTCAGTGATTATGTTTAACGGAAGCTGGATGCTTCTTTTTACAGTTGCGGTGATGATACGGCTTAACCCGCAATTACAAGTTGTTCTGGATCAATTTGCAGGCAAGATATACATAACCGGTGGGTTCAACGGTCAGGACTGCATGAGCAGCGTGGAGGTGTACGATCCGGCCACCAACCAGTGGACCAACATCGCTCCCATGAACTACCGCCGCTCCGGGGTCTCTTGCATCGCCTACCACGGAAAGGTAAATAATAAATAATAACTACCACGAGCGTTTATTTGATCGCGTTATGCAGTAAAAATCCAACCCACAATACGCTAAAATTGGTACAAAACTACCGTAAGCATTAATTGGGGCACGTTATGCAGAAACCTTCCAACCCACAATATGCAAAATTTGGCACAAAACTACCACAAGCATTAATTGGATAACGTCATGCAGAAACCACCCAACCCACAATGTGCAAAAATTGACACCAAACTACCACAAGCATTAGTTGGATTACGTTACGCAGAAACCATCCAAACCATAATATGTAAAAAATTGACACAAAAATATCATAACCATTAATTGGATTACGTTACGCAGAAACCATCCAAACCACAATTCGTAAAAAATTGACACAAAACTACAATAACCATTAATTGTATCACGTTATCCAGAAACCATCTGACCGACAATGTGCAAAAATTGACACAAAATTAACATAAGCATTGGACCGCGTTATGCAGAAACCATCCAAACCACAATACGCAAAAGTCACACTAACCTACCATAAGCATATTTGGACCATATAATGCAGAAACCGTCCAACCCAAAAATTGACGCAAAAGTGCCCTAAGCATTAATTGGACCACGTTATGCAGAAACCATCCAACCCACGACACGCCTTCAATGTCTTTATAAGAATCATACTTCATCAATAGTGATTTGCTAATTTGCTAATGACAACCAATCCAAAAGTTCAAAATTTGGAATAAAACATAATTAGGTACATAAAATACTTTCATGCAAAAAAAATTTAAGTGGTTTGGATGACGTGTTCGACTTTGACATAGGACAAAAAAATTGTTTCGCTTAAATCATCAAAACCATGAAAATTCTTGAAAAATTGTCATTATTTTAATTTTCTAAGACCGTCAAACCCATAAAATTGACAAAATAATCAAGGTTTTGAATATGACACACAAAATTCAACGTTACTTTATCGTAATACTTCTAATATTAAAAAAATCCAACCTCTACCATTTAACAAAGTGATAATATTTTATTTATTTTAATTTTTAATTTTATGAGTAAAACTTAAAAATGTAATATTTAATTAAATGAAGACAATATTAACGAAAATGAAGATAATGTTGATGGTTCTTAGTGGAAGTATGATACAGTTAAAAATGACCGAATCGGATATCGACACCTTGGCGCAGTGGTTAGCGCAGTGGCCCGGAAAGCCCAAGGTCCTGGGTTCGAGTCCCAGAGGCGCCAATATCTTTTTTCTGTTTCCAGATTTTCGATTGAGTTTCGATGATATTATTTTGATTCAAAGTGATAATATTTATTTTAATCCAGCTTTCCATTTTGTAGGTTGGATGGTGTGTGCATAACATGGTTCAATTAACATTAATCCATCATGCCAGAATCCATTAATGTGAAGTAACACAAAGTCATAATAACTACATACAGGGAAATAGTTTTAGGCCCCCGAATTCCGCATTCTACCGATTTACAACATATTTCTCTTATTATTATATATTTTTATATATTTTTTAAGATAATATCTGTTCATTTCTAGAGCCGACACGGTAATTAAATGAAATTCCCTTGATAGAAAAAAATCGCGAAGTATGCTCCGAGAATTATTAAAAACAGAACAGTAAAATCAGAAAAAGATTTGGTCGCATCTAGGGATTGAATACAGAACCTTGGCGGGGTGCTGAACGATTCTTTTTCTGTTTTTTCAGTTTCAAATTTTCGTTTGAGAATCGCTAATGTTGTCTTCAATGATTAAAAATTACGATTTTAGGTTTTACTCATTTAGTTATTAAAAATATATATATAATAATTGATTATAGATGTCCTATCAAAACAACCGCGGGACATTTTAAATACATAACAATGATTGATCCATCAAAAATAATCTACGGATTAGCACGTGACAACAGTTAGTACTTGTTATCAATTTTTTTTTAAAACAAAAATTATAACAGCTGTTTTCCCTTTATCGTGGGATGTTTTAGAATATCTCTGACGACCTGTTCAGATTGGGACTAAAATGTTTCTAATGACATACTTTTAGATTATCACCAGACTTATTATTACTATTTTATTTTTTGGCAGTAAAATTTTAAATGGGTCAGGCAATTCATCTTAAAGAGCGTCTTGTGTATTGTATATGATTAATATTTAAAATCATAATCATTTACTTACTCCTGGATCCTTAAGGGATAAAGAGTATCTACAATCAACAAAATACAAACTATAAACATATTTTCACAAAAAAATTGAAAATTTAGATATTATTATTCCTTCTGAAATATGTACTTTATACTTTTATCTTCCACAATTTTTTTTATTTATATTTATGTCTGATAAGTAACTCTGTAAAAGTTCATGTAAAATAGACATCCCTTTCACAGTATTTACTACCACTGTGGGAAATTGTTGGGGGTTTGATTTGTGGGAAATTGTTGGGGGTTTATTTTAAAAGATTTTATTACATCAGTGAGATGACCCATCTTTTACACCGTAATTTACAAATTGTGGATAAAGATGTAGTGCGTTTATTTGCCAGTTCAAAAATTGCAAAGTTTACTTGCCATTTTATTTTTGTTTTTATTATTTTTTTTTTTTTTTAATTTTTTTTTTTAAAGAAAGACAAACATTTCCGGGTTACGAATAACCCAACAAATCTCCTACTACCACCACAGAAAGCCGAAAATGTTGCTTGTGTTGTGATGGAGGACTATAATCTTTTATTCCTTACAGTTTATTCTCTTTTTCGACTACCACACTACCCTAGTATCATAGTTTTAATTTGCCAGTGTATTTAAACGCTATAACAAATAGATTTATAAATACTTTATTAAATAAATGTTCAGCTTACGTTTAGTGATATTTTTCACCCGCCGTTCTGCAGTAATCTTTAATTCATGGTGGACGAAAATCAGTTTGTTCTTCTTGGTTTAAAAAAGACTTTTACTTGGTACCAGAAAACCATTAAAGATGATTTTTTGTTGTTGTTGATACCCTCAGTTTTCATCAGATGATTTTAACAAAATAAGGTCTATTTCGAGCCCAACAAATTTGATCGTTTTCCGAGCAGGTTGTTCATGTTTTAGGTTTACGTAATAGGTGGTTTCAACGGCGTGTCGCGGATGGCGTCCGGCGAGGTGTTCGAGCCCGCCACGGGACTGTGGGCTCCCGTTCCCGATATGTACAACCAGCGCAGCAATTTCGCCATAGAGGTCATAGACGAGATGATCTTCGCCATCGGCGGCTTCAACGGGGTCACCACCACTCCGCACGTCGAGTGCTACGACGAGAGGACCAACCAATGGTTATTATGCAACATATTATCTACCTAATCTTGGTATTAAATTTATTTGTTATTGCAGTGCAACCATTTGTTTCAACCTCCCCCACTGGAAAATATGACATTAGGACTTTGAAATCCTGATAAATATTAAAGTGATATAACACGCCAATGGCCTCAAGTTAAAGAGAGTCTTATGGTTGTGCATGGTGTCGGGAGATAATCATCAATGGCCTCCGAAAGATCTAATCAATTCGTGTAGTTTTCTGGAGCGCCTTCCATTGAATGCAGAAAAAGTACTCTCTTCCCAGATGATCTCTCCGTATTTTGAATATCAAAATCCGTCCTTTAAAACCAAGGGATCTAAACGATTGTCTGTGATTGTGGAGATAAGAGTTTGTTTGGTGGATATTAGTAGGGTTAATTTATTTTTTGTACAGTGTAAACGGTAGTTGTGTTCTTTCATTGTTTTTTATGGTTCTTTACTGTGTGTACTTCGCTCTGGCTTCGATGGATGAATGATTTTAAGTTATGATACCCGAATGCAATATTTTGTTTTATCAAAAGTGTATCCACTTGTCCAGGTACGAGGCGACGGACATGCTGCTGTACCGCTCCGCGCTGTCGGCCTCCGTGATGACGGGGCTGCCCAACGTGCGCGACTACATATACCAGTACAGAGAGGGGCTGATGGAAGAGAAGCGGCGCTTGCTGGCCGCCTCCAGCGCGCGCCAGCCCGCCGCGCGGAGCCCGCTACCTGACGTGAGTGTCTAGCGTCTTATAGCCTGTCACGTCTGCAGGTACGAGGCGGCGGACATGCTGCTGTACCGCTCCGCCATCTCGTCCTGTGTGCTGCGTGACCTGCCCAACACAAGGGACTACATTTACAACCGGCAGGGGCTGATGAAGCAGCGGCAGCGTATACTCGCACCCTCCTCGCCGCGCCACATCTCAGCCAGGACACCTCTGCCACACATTCCCGAAGTGAGTACCAAGTGACTACCCCTCCTCACCAGCATTTTAACTCTAAATCAGAAATCAGCAGCAAGATGTACGAAGCAACAACCCTTCCGAAAGACCTCTGGGATCATGAATTCGTGCCTCTGATAATTTTTGGCGTTAGGTCTAGATTACTCGTCAATAAGAAAATTCGAGAAAAAATTCTGAACCTCAAATGAATATCGAAAAGATATAAGCTCTCTCTAACCACTGGAAAAGAAATGTCGTCCAGTGCTACGCACCAACTTCTATTTTACTCAAACGAAGACGTGGTGCTTTCTACATTTTGCCATTGATATAGAAATATATTGTAATGGGCGACTACGATGCAATACTAGACTACCAAATGGATGGAACGAAACGGATTCTTTGTAATAGAACCATGATCACCTGGCTACATCTCAGAGATCTCCTCAATACATGGTATCTTCTGAATGCGCTCCCTATTCATTCCCTCTGGTCTACACGCCTTCTCGAACCTACTCCACTTAGTCAGTCCATACCTCTTCCTCGATATGCCTGTTGCCTGACCAGGCAACAAAGAAAACCCTTTGCACTGAGCACCAACTTGGTGATGATTCATTTCAGGAGTAAGTACATATTATGTAGTATTCAGACTCATTCTTAATAACTACGCATAATTAAGAATAAAATTTCGTTTCAACATATTTTTTTTATTTAATGAGCAGGTAGCAATCTGCTGATGCTTTCGTATCTGATTTCAAAATAAAATAATGGGAAATAAAATTTTACAAAATTGTGGCGTAAATGCATCATTTTACTTATCCCTCAACGTAAAGAGATGTTTCATAAATTTATTCTATCCATCTTACTAATCAGGTCAGCCTATCGCAGTCTTTGAGAGCTACAGAATCTTACGATTTATCAGTCATGACTGCCGAATTCATGCTTCAATTTAGTTGCAGGTAATCCATGTTTTCGCAAAGGTCCAAAACAAAATAAACGCCAAATTGTTTGGTCAATAATTTTCAATAATTGTGCAATAAGATCACAAACGGATTTGTAAACAAGACTGTTGAAACTATTGTCTGTAGTAACCATTATTAAAGACATAGATAACTACATCGTCGTTCAACACAGCATGCTTAGGGCCCTAACCCGTGTCACGTGCCGATATATTAACCCTCTTACTCCCAGTGCCTACATATACTAAGCTAAATTATGTTTATCAACGCGGAAGTGTGTCGTACGAACCCACCCTATTAAATCATTGCTTATATAATTGACTAATTCTGACATTTCAAGCAAAACACCTGTGGTTTCTTGCTCGGAAGGCCACGCGAGAAAACTTATACAAATTTGCTTGGACCAGGGGAGGTCAAGTGTGCGTACGCAAAGATGCCGGAACACCTGTCATTATTATTAATGAAAAAAACAAACATATTCTGTCTCTCTCTTCCACTCATCAGTGAACAATCCTCGCTTAGCTACAAAACCATCTTTATTGCATTATTGTATTACTTTTATATATTTTTACATTTTATTAATTTATTTTTACACTTTCCTAAAATCTCTATTATTAACGACAGTAAACTATTATTAAATATTTCAAGCGTAAAGGCATTATCTTTGAACATACATTTTATTATCGCCATTACATTAAATGTTAATTTCAACCTATTATATAAACATGCAGAACCCATTGTTATAAGCGATGTGACTAAACCGTTTATATATTTTATACAAATTACTCTGTTTTCACTACAAACAACATCAATAGTAGAAATACCAGAACAAAATATTAAAATAACACCCTATATAAAATGTACTATATCAATTATTAAAAATGGAAGATAACATAACTAATACTTTGGACAATATATCGCAGATTCCATGTATCGAAACAAATAGCTCCATAGAAGTTCGAAAAACCCTAAACCAATCTAACCTAAAAATATTTTCCATGAATATCAGAAGTATGAACAAAAATTTCACCGAACTAATGATATTACTTACCGAACTTGACTCAGACTTTGACTTGCTTATTTTGACCGAATGCTGGATCAAAGATAACTATATTCCAAAAAACATAAAAAACTATAACCAATACAGCACCCAGAATAATCAATCTCAAAACGATGGCGTCATTATTTACATAAAAAATCATATACAACACTCTGTAAAGGAAATCACAATAACTAACTCAAACTTACTCAAACTCGAAATAGAAAACATCGTTACTATACTATCAATATACCGATCACCGAGCACTTCCAACATAACACCATTTTTAAACGCACTTAATCAATTTTTGGTATGTATTAAAGAACATGAAAATGTCCTTATTATTGGTGACCTTAATATCAATATTATAAATACAATGCATCCCCAAGCAAACGAATACATAAATTTACTAACTCTGCAAGGATTTCTCCCAGCTATCACAGCACCGACTCGTGTAACAGAGTTATCTGCCAGTTGCATAGACCACGTTTTTGCCAAATGCAAACTAAATATCAAATCTTTAATATATCAATGTACTGTTACAGATCACTACGCCACTATCACTTCCATTTCCCATAAAATACCAAAACCACCAGCATCTACTTTACAACAACACAAAATTTCATATGACACTCTCTTCAAACTGGTTTCCGAGGAAAACTGGTCAAATTTCTATAAACTTAGTGACCCGAACTTAGCATGTGAATCGCTCATCAACACCCTTCACAAACATCTGGAAAATGCCACATTAAACCCAAACAACCACCAAAATAGACATAAAATTAAACTGAAACCCTGGATAACAAATGGCATTCTACACTGTATACGTAAGAGAGACAAACTTTATAAATATTGTAAAAATAATCCCACTGACTACGAATCTCTATTATTCTATAAACGATACAGAAATGCTTGCAAAAAAATTGCATGTACGGCCAGAGAAGAGTATTATGGGAAACAGATAGATGAAGCTGCTAATGATAATAAACAAATCTGGAATATTATCAAAGAAATATGCTATACAGAAAAAGTTACCACACCCATAAATAAGATCACCATCGCAGATAAAACATTTAGTGCAACTTAAAACTCAGAAACAATTACAAATCATTTCAACCAATTCTTCTCCACAATCGGATCAAACCTAGCTAATAATATCCTAAAAAAAAATAGAACATCTGAAGATAACCTTGCAAATAATATCTCTCTCGCTAATCTCAGTTATAACCTTTTTAACCTCACTCCAACAACAGAACAAGAAATCACCGAAATCATCTCTTCACTCAAAAATACACACTCCACGGGAATTGACAATATATCCACAAAACTAATTAAACACCTCAAGCCAATCATCAGTAAACCCCTCCAACATATCACAAATCTAAGTTTTCGAACTGGCCTCTTCCCAACCACCCTAAAACATTCAACCATTATTCCTATCTTTAAATCAGGGGACAGATCATCTGTGAATAACTATAGACCAATATCCTTACTGAGTCCGATTTCAAAAATAATTGAAAAAACAGTTAAACGAAGGCTTTACAAGTTTCTTGAAGATAATAAAATCCTGTCAAATAATCAATACGGCTTCCGCAAAGGTCGTAGTGCCTCAGATGCAATTGCAAACTTCACTAAATTAATTTCTGACAAACTCGATAAAAGTCGCAAACCCCTCGCTGTATTCTTGGATCTAGCTAAAGCCTTTGATACTGTATCTCACCGCATACTTCTGAAAAAACTCCTGCAGATAGGAATAAAAGGCATGCCCCTTAAATGGTTTGAGAGCTATCTAACAAACAGGTCCCAGTCAACTATTATCAACTCGGCTAAAGAGCATAGAAGTACAAGTTTACCAAGCACATATGGCGTGCCCCAAGGCAGTGTTTTAGGCCCACTTCTTTTTCTAATATACATCAACACGTTATGCAATCTGAATACTGGTGGCACTATTATATCTTTCGCCGATGACACGGTTATCGTATTTGATGACGAAGATTTAAATTCAACCTTTAAAAAAGCAAATTATGGCATGAACTTAGTTAAAAACTGGTCAGATTCCAACCTCCTAACTCTTAATATAGATAAAACAAAGTATCTACTTTTTTCCATACGTAATCCTAATCTCCTCCACAACTGCCAAAAACTTACCATACATTCATGTTCACAGAACCTTAACACACCTACATCACCTCACAAAAACTGCTCATGCGATAACCTAAAATTATCAAACGAAATTAAGTACTTGGGAGTTATCATAGATGATCAATTACGATGGGAGGCACACATAAATTCTGTAACAAATAGACTTCGCAAATTATGTTACATTTTCTACTCTCTTAGATCTATCCTTAACCTACAAACACTAAGATGTGTTTACTTTGCACTTTTTCAATCAATTGCCGCATATGGTATTATAGGATGGGGAGGTTGTGCAACATCAATTCTTCATCCCATGGTCTTAATACAAAAACTATTGCTAAGGATAATATTCAAATGTAACCCATCACACCCATCAGAACCACTTTTTGAAAAACTCACAGTATTAGACATTCGACAATTATACATAAAGACGATTCTCATATATTTATGGAAAAAGGATTTGATGAAAAAAACACAACAAAAAATTCGCACCCGGTACTCATCCCAACTAAAATGCATAATTCCTCCAACAAAAACAGCCTTCGCACAGCGCCAGTTCTCTTACATTGCGCCCAAAATGTTTAATTCGCTGAGTATTGATATCAGGAAATCGAAAACTGGCGATAGTTATATCACAAGGGTTCAGAACTGGTTGATTCTAAAGGGAAGGGACTATTTTAAAGAATGCCTCACATCATTAATTTAGGCTAACTTGAATCAACTTAAATTAACTAGATTACCTAAACACACTTAATTAACTTAACTTAACATTTTCTGCTAAAACAGGGATAGATATATAATTATATAATATAATTTTATTATGAAGGTCAACATTTGCCTAAACTGCTTTTATTACTGTTATCTGTATAATATAATATACCATTTTACTTCATTTATTTGGAGGAAAACATCATTTTATTTTATTATCATTTTATTTATTATCATTTGTTTTATTTTCATTGTGAAAATATAATAAACCTAAAAACTTTGTTTTATCAAAATGGGAGAAAAGAAAATCATTTCTTAGCCCTTTCCACTCCAAGCCTTTTTTTTATTTATTTATTTTTTTATTCTTTGTTTCTTGGTTTTATTTCACCAGCTCCACGACGAAACTGTGTATTTAAGTTTGAGTTACTTTTTATAAATAAAATTGATAATAGATTATATACCACCAATAAAAGTTTTTTGTCTGTAAAGAACTGTACGTAATTACTATAATATAATTAGCTGAAAGTTTAAATACTTTTAGACTATTTACTTAAAACTGTTTGGCACCACTGTGTATCGAATCCGACGAAGTCCCATATGTACTTCCCGGCAATAACCATGGTAACAATAATTATAATTTAGTATTCGCCGGACTGAAACATGAACAACTATAATATATACTACATACTTACTGTACAGCTGTTCAATGTAATTCGCCGGACTTGAAGAATAAAGCCCAACATTTAATTGTACAAAAATTGGTGTTAAATAATGTAGATTTTCAACATAAAAATCCTTCCTCATTTGCTTACCATTAAGTACTCTCTCTGATTTTATAATCGTAAATCTTTTAAATTAAATTCTTTTATACTATTTTGTATTATATAATATTCTTTATTATTATATTATTTTATGTATATATTTTCTTCATACTCTCACACATTCTTTATATTGCATATGTTAATTTACTGTATAAAAAATCGACCACCACAACACGGGCATGTGCCTAGCATGGTGGTCGAAAAATCCCCAACATTTGTAAAAAAAAAATTTTTCAATGAATAAAGAAAACTTAAAAAAAAAAAGTAATAGTATTAAGGTGGTGCACCATGTCGTGTAAAATTCGGTATCAGGCCACTAACAATAACATTCGTTATGTAAATGGCAATAAGGTTTAAATTCCTGTTTAGCACCAACCGCCTATTTTGATTTAATCACAAAAAAATATCTCCAAAAAGCGTGTTTTATTTTATTTCGCGGAACTCAGACACAAATATTAAAAAAAAATTGTAATAAAAAATATGAGTTACATACTACCTACATATAAATTTTTGAAAATATTATATTAAAGGTCATCATTGGTCATGTATACCTTATCAGAAAAGAGGAGCTCTTGTGCCTGATAGGGGAGCCACGATTCTTACTTAGGTTGTAAGTTATAATATGCTTTGTATAAAATATTTACTTTTTACTGTAAGTTTTTTTTTATTGTTTAATTTTATTTATTTGTTCTGATTGGTTGATGATACAGCGTAATTCAGAATGGAGGTTATTATAATTTTTTATGGCTTCGAAAATATAATGATTTTGCATTTCAGTTGTTTTAAAATTAGGTGTATTTCTCATTAGTTGTAAAATTCTTGATATTCTTTGTTATTTTTTTCTTTACACATATTTTTTTACTAATTTTTTAAGATTATTTTTTTAAGACTTTATTTTTCCACATTATACAATAAAACTATAATCGAAAAGGGGTTCGTAAGTAGGAGATTTTGAACTTTAAAGCAGTTTTTATAGGCCTGATGCTGTATTTTTTTCTGGACTAAAACAACATAAATGCTCGATTATTTCAAAGGCACATGTGTTCCACTCACAACAAGTTACAAGTTTACAGTGACAGGCTGCATATTTTTCTGCTCCCAATTCAAGTGCTCCGCAAAGTAGATAGATTTGGCGAAAACAAACAGTGAAGCTGATATTTAAATGAAACAAAGTGCGCACTATTGATTGGCATTAAAAATAATAATCAGTTCGTAATACATCTTTTACAAACAATAGTTAAAAAAAATAAATATTTGAACATTCTGAAACTGTCAAACTGGTGATAATAATATTTGTGCAGTACTACTGATTTAAAAGTGTAAAGTGGAGTAAGTTTTGCGAAAAAATAAATATGGCAAATCTTCACAAATTTATGGAAGAAGCAAAGGAGGTAGTTAGTGAACTACTTTTCGCAGTACAAGATCCCAGCAAAAAATTCAGTAAAGATCAACAAATTATTGTGACGAATAAAGCCACAAATATACTATCGTTATTAGGTCACCTGGCAATTGAAATGTCAGAAGATAAAAATAAAACAGAAATCGCTAATAGAGATAAAACATATGATTACCCTCAAAATAAACAAAAAAATATAAAAAATAAATATTGTCTAATGATTAGTCCTAAAACAAGCAGTGACACTTCTGACTCAATACTTAAAAAAATACAAAAACATATTAAAATTAGTAAACTGGGAATATGTATTGAAGGCATCAAAAAAATATCTCGAAACAGAATCATCATTGAGTGTTTAAAAAAAGAGGACGCGGAAAAATTACAAATGGAGATCTCAAAAGTAATAAATGATATCGATACTAAAAAATTATCAAAAAAGAAACCTACTTTAATTTTCAAGGGAATATTTAATGATTATGATAAAGAAGATTTCACTTGTGACATCATCGAACAAAATGAAGAAATTAAAATTATGTCAGAAAATAATGAACATAAACCTGTCTTCAACATCAAGAAAATAATTAAAAATAAATTTAATGATACATCTAACTATGTGGTCGAAGTAGATAGTGAAACCCGGAGAATACTCTTAAACAAAGATAAAATTAAAATCGGATACCAAAGAATCTTTTTTGAAGACGCAAATCCAGTTATGCAATATTACCACTGTTTACGCTTCGGACATGGTACTGCAAGATGTCTGCAGAGAGAGAAGGACGAAAAGCCTGTTTGCAGTTACTGCGGTCTCGATCACACACACAGCGATTGCGGGAACAAGGACAAACAACCAAATTGCAAAAACTGTTGTATTCAAAATGAAAAATATAAATTGACATTTCCAGTTAATCATAGAGCAAATGACAAAAACAACTGTAAGGTATATAAAAAAATGCTCGCAATTGCTGAACAAAATATTGAATATTAATTTTATCATATCAAAAAAAATGCAACAATATATTTTAAATATATTTTTGTTATATTTTAGTACTTTGATAATTAACATTAATGAAGATCATCAATTTAATTTACATGTATATGTGATATGTAAACTCTCACTATACTGTTGTTGGCAGCAAATGAATGTAAGGCTTTTAATGTATATGTCAAACTGTATGACTAAAACAAATTCACTTTATATTGAAAACATTGTGACATGTTACCTTCTCATTAAAATAATTGTTTATTTATATTTTTGCTCCTATTACATTCTAAGCATACTGATGGTAGGATTTCAGGTGAATATTTTCAAATAAAAAATGTCTTTTAGTTATATTGATGATGAAAGAGATGTAAATTATTGTAAAGTTAATAATTTGCATGAATGGATTCAAATGCAGACTACAAGAAAATGTGAAACAAATAATCTAACTTGTGTAGAACTAAACATTAGGTCGATGTGCAAGTATTGGGACCTCTTTCATGCTTATTTTAAAAACTGTATAAATCACATTGACATACTTATGCTTTGTGAAACAGCAATACGTTCAGAACAAGTTGGTTTCTATGAAATTCCCGGATTTAATTCATATCACTATTGCAGAAGTAACAAATCCGGTGGAGGTATTTTGTTATATGTAAAAAATAATCTTACCTTCTCGCAAATATTTATAGACACAATATATTTTGAAAACGTTTTTGGAAAATTGACACTTAAAAATAATAAAAATTTAAATCTTTTAGCTATATACCGACCTCCGAATCTCAATAAACAAGCATTTTTGTCTGAAATATCTTCTGTGTTTAAAAATAATATTGACCCAAATGAAAGTGTCATATATTTTGGTGACATCAATTTAAATTTATTAAATAGAAATGATTCAGTCATAATAACTTATGAAAATATCCTTGCAAATAATTATTTAATAAAATGTATAAATGACGTAACAAGAGAAGTGATAGTTCAACAGCAAATAAACAGCTCGTGTATCGATCATTTTTTTGTAAGGATTAGCGGAAGACAATCCGCTGGAGCTTTTACAGGTGTGAGTTCAATCTCCTCATGCGTATGTGATTATAACATTGCAGATCACCACACCACGGCTATAAATGTTCGGTTAGATTCTATAGAACAAATAAACTTAAACAAAACTGAAAATATAACGATTCTTTCGCAGAGACATATCGATAATAATGTCCAAAATTATGATTGGAAATCACTTCTAGAAGAAAATGACTGTACCATTATTTACTCAAAATTTCAAAAATATTTTGATGATTTGTATAAAAATAGCAGAATTGTGATAAGTAAAAAATCCAAAACCCGGCCTTATGCGAAAAACGATTGGATATCTTCCGATGTTTTATGTAAAATTAAAAAAAGAGATAACTTATATAAACGTTGGAAAAATGCTCCGACAAACAAATATTACGAGAAAGAATATAAATGTTTTAGAAATGTGTTAAATAAATTATTAGTTAAACTAAAAACTTCTTACTATAATGATAAATTCAAAAACTATTTTCAAGATTCAAAAAAAACATGGGAGGAGTGTAATAAAATTTTAGGAACTAAATGTAAAAATGACTGTGATGAAAATGCTTCTAAATATCTGTTGAAAGATCGAACAAAAGAAGTTTTAATTAATGATTTTGTTGATTATTTCTCTGAAAGTGTTTACAATATGTTACACAAGTGCAATCATAAGACAACTGAATTTGAACCAGAGGCGATGCCTCAAAGCATGTACCTACCGAGGGCAAAAGCGGCGGATATAGAAAGTATTGTTAGACAAATGAAGATTTCTTCCCCAGGAATTGATAATATCAGGATGAAAGATATTAAAAAACATATTTTAATCCTTGGTCCAATTATAACCCATTTTATAAACAGAATCTTATTTCAAGCTAAAATCCCCGATGATTTAAAATGTAGTATTATAAGACCTATATATAAGGGAGGTGACCACACTGTATTGGGTAACTACAGACCAATTAGTATCTTGCCATCTCTAGAAAAAATTCTTGAAAAATATATTCAAATAAAATTAATAAAATATTTAGAAGATTTTTCTATAATAGACACTAATCAATACGGTTTCCAAAAAAAAAAGAGTACCGAATTGCTGCTTCAAAAATTTTCCAACATGATAAATAATGAATTAAACTGTAAAAAACATACATTAGTCTTATTTATAGATTATTCGAAAGCTTTTGATACCATTGATCACGGTAAATTACTTAAAATACTAGAAATTATAGGAATAAGAGGAAAACTACTAAAACTTTTTGAAAATTACTTAAACAACCGATGCATGAAATTAAAACTCTTAAAATCTTTAAGTAAAAAAAAGAAGTTTTTTGCCGGCGTTCCTCAAGGTTCCATATTAGGTCCAATCCTGTATATTATATATGTATCTTTTATTAAATTCATTTTTAGACATGTAAAGTACTTTGTATACGCGGATGATACTGCTTTAGTTATTTCTAGCAGTGATTTGCAAACTTGTATAGATCTTTTACAAAAAGACTACATTGAACTCTTAAAATGGTCTCACGACTCTGGCTTAATTATAAATGCCAAAAAAACTAAATTGTTACACATAAGATCCCCTAATGTTAAGGTATGTATTACACCTGAAATAAAGACACATACATCAGATTGCTTACACAATGGTATTCCAGCATCGTGTACATGTGAAAATATGGAACTAGTTAAAGAGTATGTTTATTTAGGTGTTATTATTGATTGCTTTTTCAAGTGGGATATACAAATAAACAAAGTCTGTGCACGATTAAGATCAATTGTAAACAGATTGTATAAACTAAAATTTTTTGTTCCTCTCTGCACACTTCGAATAATTTATTTATCTCTAGCTGAATCTGTTATAAGGTATGGAATAACAGCTTGGGGATTTTCTTGTAAAACAAATATAGACCATGTTCAATCAGTGCAAAATTCATTGGTTAAATTATTAGCTGAAAAAAATTTATACAAAGAAAGGCATAATATTCCATACTTTTATCAAAGTCTCAAAATTCTTTCAGTGAGAGCAATTATGTGGTACAAAATTATATTTCAGCACATAAATAACCCTTTATATATAAACAGGCTGGAACACAACCATAATACTCGTTTTAACTTTAATGAAGGACTAATTGTACCTAAACATACAAATAAATATGGACAAAGAACGTTAAATTACATGATTCCCAGTTGTTTAAATATGCTTCCAGCTGAAATTAAAAACTGTACCCAAAACAAACAATTAATGAACTTACTGAAGACTTGGCTTATGGAAAGAATTCATTTGTATTAGCTTACAATAACATATTACTTATTCTAAAGACTTTAAAATTGTTATTCATGTTTTCATATATTTTTTTTTTTTTTTTATCTAAGTATATTTCTGTAAAAAATTTAATTTTATCTTATATCTATAATTGTAAAAATGTATCTACTTAAGTATATTTCTGTAAAAAAAATTAATTTTATTTTATATCTTTAACTGTAAAAATGTAACTATTTAAATCTCTATAATAAGATCTTTATTGTAAAGAACCCGTTAGACAAACTGCTAAAAAGTAGTTTATCGGGACTTTTTGTCTTATATTTGTAAAATGTATAAAATAAATAAATAAAAAAAAAAAAAAAAAAAAAAAAAACAATGAAAAATATCAAATGATAATCTGAAATTTTCAAACCAAAATCACATGATGTTGCATTGCCTAGTAGTGCATCGCCTACACTTTTCTTCCGATTACTGCACTTAACATTTTTTCATATAATTTTACTTTGGCAACCGAAAATAAAATTTTCGCTAAAATCGAGATAATTCGGACTTTGGTCAATAGGTACGACTTGAACTACTTACTTGTCAATATTTATTTGTTATTTTCACTTCGTTTCAGTTCCAACCCCTGGAGGAAAATGACGAAGGGGTCGTAGAAGATCAAGGAACTGCATAAAATATTTTCCGTTCCCTTTGGAAATAAAACAAATAATTTGTAACGTAACAGACCTTCTTGTGTAAATTTTACTAAATCTTTTTAGTTCGGTTTTTACTGAAACATATTTTTTGATAATATATTTTTGTAAATTATGCAGTATTTATTTGATACGAATTTATTTTTACTAATTAACTTATTGTAAATTTTTAATGATATATTACAACAATAAATAATAAATCCAAAGATTTTGTACTATTTATTTTGATAGTCATATTTTGTAGGGAGAGTCCACATAGTGATTTGACGTACGTTATTTTTTTTCTACTTTATTTTTTTTATCAGAATATTAATTGCATTTACACATAAAATAAATATTATTATTCTAATAAGTTGACTAAATTAATCTACATTGATAAAAATTAATATTTTTCTGAACACTTCAGAATATCTGTACATGATTTATATTCCTATCGAATGCACCGTATCAAACTTTTATCGAATATTTTACGCCAAATTTTACGCTATGTAAATAACTACCTGTCAGTGGTTGAGTGGGCATAGTGCTTGGATCCCATCCGGGCGTCGCGTGTTCGATTCCTCGGCTCCTCCATCATAACACAAGCAACGTTTTTCGGCTTTCTGTGGTGGTACTAGGAGATTTTCAAACATTGTTGGGTTATTCGTAACCTGGGAATGTTTGTCTGTCTTTTAAAATAAACCTGAAAAACATATCAACTTGCTGCTTATTGAAGTCTGAGGTCACGTCAAATACTTTGATTCGAGTTTCCTTTAGCGACTTTCATAAGGTCTCCTAAAAACAGTTGACCAGCGAAAAAAAATTCGCTTCATTAGTGGTAGAAGTTATACGGAAATAAAGTAGTCCCTATCAGTAGCGTGCAGTCCATACAAGCTGGAAAACTGTGCCTGTCCTAAGAAAAACGAACCATTAGAAAAAAATTCAGGTTAAAATGTGTTTTGAATTTGGTTGAATTAATGAATTTGATTCACTCATAATTGAGTTGGCAATGACAATCAGCGCCATTGCACAATTATTCATACCCGAACTACATACAGCCTACCTTTGAGCTGTGAGAAATGCACATCACACAATTATTTCAACTTTTGAATTCAGAAACGCCCGGGGTCTAAAAAGTTGCGTCTTGCAAAGAAAATGAGAACTGCATTTAAATTTATTTTTTTAAAAGTGGTTATAAGCCCGCTAAAATGCATTGAAAATCAGAAAACACACCTAAAACCGTATTTTTTTAAAATTTTTAATATTTTTTTTTTCAGTAATCTAACCTTTTAACGTTTGTTTATTATTAAAAAATGCGTATAACTGACAAAAATGAAAAAAAAGTTCAACTTTATGAATACAAGTAAGCCAACAAGAATTCTGATTTTATCCAGAAAAAGTGTTATTTTCCCCTTTTATTTTTTTAACCAACACATCACATATGTTTAAAAAAAAATTTTTTTTGGTTCTTTATACTGCAGTTATGTAGTGAAAAATAAGTTTGGTACAAAATATAAAATATGAACCCTTTGTTTTATTTTTTTTCCAAATCACGAAATCTATTTTTTTTTCGAAACTTCCGGCCATTTTAGCGGGCTAATAGTGAACAATAATTTAATTTATTTTTACGTTTTCGAATATCTACAGATCATACGAAACTTTTGAGACCCCGGGCGTTTAAATGTAAGGCAATTTTTTTCTCTCCATGGAGAGCGACACACGCTAATGCACATCCATGTACTGTTTAAAATAATAATTTTTAAATAAAATACAGTACTACATATTGAGATGAACAATGAGAATTTGTTAACCTCTAGGGTACGGAAAGAAATTTCAACAAATATTAATAATAATGGTCCTTATTCCAGAATGTGGGGAGAAAAGTGCAATCCCACACATCCATAGAGAGTATAAGTACATAGTTACATAAAAAGATTCAAGCAAAAACATAGGTATTCATATATAAGAGTAACGATGGAATAAAGTCAAAACTAAAAATAAAAACAAAAACAAAAAAAAAGTTAGTAAAGAGAGTATTATCGTGAGATAATAATAATAGTTATGTGATAAGTACTCGTATATAGTGTAATATATTTAAATGTAATAAAATCATTTATTGATCTCTTATTGGTCCATCGGATCGAAGATTGTACAAGTAAATATCTTTTTCCAATATTCTACTATGCTCGATCCTGAAGTCAGATGGAATTCAGTGATAAAAAGGTTTTTTTGTTAAAGCTATCACGTAGATCAGGGTTTCCCAAACTTTTTCTGCAATGGAACACTTTGCAAACCCGTAAATTTTAACGGAACACTTAGGTTATTTTTAGGTTGTGTAATTTCTAAACGTAAAAATTCAAAAAATGTTATTAAACATATTATTTATTTAGTATATAAAAAATGGAATGTAAACAAAACAAAATTCAATAAATAAAGCACCTAATGACTTTGACTACTTTTAGTCCGTGAACTGCATATTTTCTTGATATCAGACAAAATATTGGTAAGTCGGATTCTAATATCTAAAGTGGCGTCGAGCCTGTTCATGCACTTTGGCTTGGTTGCAGCATTATTAGAAAATCCCACTTCTCATAAATAGGTTGTAAAAACGGAAGTAAAACAATAATAGCTTATGTATGAAAATATGTTTTGATAAATTGGGGTACCTATTCTTCTGACAAACTGACCCAGAAAACATTGAAAGGCTGATCTTTGTATTTTTGTTTGAAGTAAGAGTTAAATGAATTAAATCAATTAGATTTTCATACTCACTTGCGCTAAGGCTGTCACAGAAAATGGATTCCAAACCCAGGAATCGTCCTTACCAGTTTTCGAAAAAACATGCCTAGTCTAGGGGTAAGGCTCTCGACTCACAATCCGAAGGTCGCGAGATCGAATCCCGGACTGCGAAAATAAATTTTATTTGATTAATTTGTGTTATTTCACAATTAATTCACATAAAAATAATATTTAGTATATTTGCAGCACGTTCCAGAGTGGAAGATATTCTCAGAATCGCCCTGGCGCAAGACCATTCAGAATTGAAACGTTACTTGAAATGGCTTTAGCCGTATTTGGTGACCAGATCTGAATAGCCAGGTACTTCCCAATCTTCATCGTCTCCATCTCCTTTCCCTACCTACTACCGTCAGCCTCTTAACTTACCCCAATTGGGGACGCCGTAGTCTCACTGGCTCCAAACGGTAGCAGTTGGGACTCTTGAGAGGTATTCACATAAAAAAATAGAAAAGACAAAATAAAAAAGACAAACCAAAATGATTGGAATGAACTGATGAAATCCAAAAATGTATTTTTTTTTTAATTTTCACCAAAATTTACGGCACCTTGCGCGTTTATATTTCGACTAATTGCTAACGAGGATGTAGTAAGACTGATTGGTTTTTACATTTCTGTACTTTCAGGTAAAGTCGATTTCGAAAAAAATATGTTTGGGTTCCTTGGGAATTGAAATTTCGTGAAACACATGCGGATCCGTTATACCGTAGTTATTGTTTCCACATCGCACAGATGTTCTTATTATTGACTCTCATCAAAGTATTTATTACACAGCACAGTTATAAATTTCAGAGATTTTTTTATGTTTGTAAAATGAAGATTTACTCCAATAACAGCAGCATAAACGGCTCTTTAAACTTCCATAATGCTTAGTCTCTGTACCCGGAAGGGTCTAGTTCTAGTGCCTAACTTAAGAACTAATTTCTTGTGAATAATTTCAGTAGTGTTGAAATATGAATATGTGTATATTAACTAAAAGAAATTCTGCCGACAAATCGTCGCGGAACCCCTGTTCAGGTTCCGCGGAACCCTAGGGTTCAAGATATTATATTTTTCTTTTGTTCGCTCCATACTAGAATTTGGATCAGTGATTTGGAATCCCCAATACAAAGTCAATATTGAAAGGTTAGAAAGAATCCAAAAAAAATTTTTGAAATACTTAGACTTTAAATCGTTCCGAATATCAGAACATGTAAAAGATTCCTTAGCATTCTATAAAATTACATCACTAGAAGAGAGAAGAAATATATCCGACCAGAAATTTTTATACAAAATCATCAACAACGCTGTTGACAGCAACTATCTTCTGGAAAACATCCATTTCCACTGTCCAGTACGTAATACAAGAACAAACAAACTATTCCACATCCCACAATCAAAAACTAACTACTCACAACATACATTTCTGAAAAGGACGTGCACAAAATATAACAATATCCTTTCAGACGCTGATATTTTCCATTTGTCCTCAGTTCAATTCACAAAATATGTAACGGAGAAGATCAAAACAGATTGTTGATCGTGAATCCTGCTGTGTGCCTTATTTTATTGTTTTTCTCTTATTATGTTGGTTTCATCTGATTTTCGTATGAATTATTATTTTGGTTTCATCTGATTTTATTATGTTGGTTTCATCTGATTTTCTGTAATCTAGTTAGGTATTATGTATGTATAACTTCTTATATTAATGAGTTTTTTGTTTTTTCTTCAAATTCTATATTCTCAAATGTGGAAACTTCACTGGTTCATGCAAATTTGTCAAATGTAATTATTTAATAAAATATGTACAACTGTTTGTTTCCCAAATAAAGTAAAATAAAGTAAAATAAAAATAAAATAAAATAAAATAAAAGAGTGACATTTTCATATTATTTTTTACTTAATCGAGTAGAGGCAATATCTGAAGACAAAATAATAAGTAAGATCGACAATGCAATTACAACCACATCACATTGTATAAAATGCAGTCGCTTAAAATTTATGTGCGCATAGATCTTTTAAACTACGCAACGGATTTTCATGCGGTTTTCACCAATAGATAGAGTGATTCAAGAGGAAGGTTTACATGCTTATTATATTAGAGGAAAGCCGAGAAATTCAAAAATTCAATTCAGGCAGCAGGCAGCGGGCAGCTGGCAAGCGGGTGGTGTGGATTTTATAAAGGTTGGGTAATGGCGTTGTGTTTCGTTAGCCACAGCAACGTGTGGCCGGGTCTGCTAGTTAGTAATAATTCAAAAATATTTTCTTCGCTGAAGAGAGTTTAGGTACCTTAATTAGATTAAAACAAACAGAAAATTGTCACATTCCACAGATTGAAAATATCAATGCGACAGGCTTGGCGCTTGGTTTGACTGTTGTGAGTTAGCTGCATACTTACGTCAGAAGCCATGTACTGTCATTTCATAAATATTCTAAATAAATATCAACTCTAAATGTACTTCTCATAAATGTACGAGTAATATCAACAATAAATGACAGAGCAAATGTAAAATCATGCAATGTCCAATGTTTTAAATATAGTGTCTTCCGCCTGCAAAATCGTATCTTCTCCAAGCATAAACTTTCTAATTAAGACGATCCAATAGTTCAGGAAAAAATCGAAATCGGAATTCACGCCCTTTGTGGGAGGAGTTTAAAAATACTTGAGATAAAGCTTTTGGAAAGGTTGGAAAAGGTATTTGAGATTTTATTTTTACAGGTTGGTTTCGTAAAGGCATGCAAAAAATATTAATTCCTTTTTTACGCATTGTTTATTGAAAGAAAACGGAAATTTAAAATTGATTTCACGAAACTAAGCGACGCGGAGTCACACGACTGTCTCCCGCTCCTGTCGGGGCGTGACTGATACGAAATAGGTTTGCCCAGTGGATGGTTCTTGTGCCCATGCCATAAGGGTCACTTTAAGAACCCAAATTCGTAGAGTGCGGGCCGTATTGATTGATGTCATAAATAACAACGAGAAAATGCTTATTTTATTTTATTATGTGAAGTTCGGGCGTAAATATCATTTTTTTTGCGATTATTATAAAAGAAACTAAATTAGCCACATTATACAATAAAACCAAATCCGAAAAGGGGTTTATAAATAGGAGAGTTTGGACTTGAAAGTGTTTTTTTAGACCTTATACTTTATTATTTTATAGGCTTATTAAAAGACTTATAAAAAAAATGACGGATATTTTTAAGGGCCAGGGTGTGTTCTACACGCAGTATTTAATTGAAGCATCTATAATACTTCTAAGCCATCAAATTTTCAAAACAAAAACACATGATTTTGTACGATTTTGCATTATTTACCATGGCTTCATTTTAAAGTGTATTTACCGGAAGTGACCTACCAGGTAAGTATTTTTTCTGTATCTGTAAAATAAATAATAAAATTAGGTAGAACCTAAGAAATTTTGAGGTGATTTTTCACAAAAACAACATTGTAAAAATTATCCAATTATTATTATTAGGGGGTTTCGGGGTATCGGATGGTCGGCGTTAGACGGACACCCAGATATGCAGATAGTCTACTACAAAACGATACCAAAATAGAAAATCTATCCGAATATTTTTAGAGTAGACTGAATACTTGACTGTGCGTGAACTTGAATAGTATAATTCAAAATACAATAAAGCTGGAATTACATATTATATGTGGTTCCTTGACAACTCAGAATCAAATCAACTCAACACCTTTTTTAAAAGTCATTAAAAAGCTTGGGAAAAAAAATTAAAAGTACCCCATGACCCTAACCTAACATAATCTATTTTACCATTTTTTTTATACATATTTTTCATCTTCTTCGTACAATATTCTTTGGTAAAATTATTATTAAAAAAAAACTGAATACGAACAAAGACATGACATACCAAAATCATTACTATACAACTCTGTAAATTTATTATCTGTTCCTGCTATATTGTGGCTTAAAATTGCGAGTCAGCATACATCTCAATCTGAATATAATAATAGTAGCTCATGTTCATAATACAAGACTAACTGTAAATGATGGACTTATAATTCCCAGATACCTAAATAAATACGGTCAAAGAACTCTAGAATACCTTGTTCCAATAATTTACAACATGTTACCCAACGCAATAAAAAGCTGTGAATTGAGTTTCAGAAGGAAATGTACGCTAAAAAAATGGTTAAGTGAAAGAACTTTTTTGTACTAATTTCTGTTATTTCCGCTTTTCGTATGAATGTTTTTTCCGTTATTATTTTCTCTTGTCTTTTCTTTTAATTTCTTTCATTTTCTCTGTTCTGTATTTCTTATAAATTCTATTAACAATTTATTTTTTCATGTACCTGTTTATTTTATGTACCTGTCTCAATTTAAAAAAAGTAATTGTCAAAAGATCCCGTTGACAAACTGATATCAATCAGTTTAACGGGACTTAATTTAAAAAAAATGTAAAACTGTAAATAAATAATAAAGAAATTTTATTAATAAAAAAATATCCCTTTTAATGACTTTTCAAAGGAGATGTTGAGTTAAATTCAATCTGAGTTGTCCGGTCACCATTATATAATAGGTTCGAGTATCTTTGGCGGTGACAACTTAAATATCCCAATAATTTGTCAATTAGGCTATTGAGTTGTAACCAGTGGCGGCCGCTGCCCTGAAAACGTGGTGGTTCACTGATAATCCGTAACTATGAGATAACGATTACTAAGCAACATTAGGTAAAAATGATCCCACTAATCTTATTTGGAGAGAAGATCTATTTTAAGCTGTTTTCGAAGTGCGAAAACTTCTACATATCGCTTTTTAATTAAAATTTTTATTTTTCGGTACTAAGAAAATAAAAACACAATAATATTTTTTCGTAAATAAATCTTATTTTTCAACCCAAAAAACACTTTTTTTTTACAATGTTTAATTTATTTTATTTTATATTTCATAAAATAAAATAAATTTGAAAGTAGTGTAAGAAGGATATATGACGCAAATGTGAATGGTAGAAGAAGTCGGTGGTGCCCGAGGAAGACATAGCACGAGCAAGTTAATCAGATACTAGAGTCGGGCCATGTCGAAAGTCGGAATAATAGAAGAGAATGTATGAGACGATGTATGAATGTGAGTGAGGCAAAGAGTGTGTACCAAGACCGAGTTATTTGGCGGTCCGTCCTCTCTGCCTACCCCTGTGGAGAAACGGCGTGATGGTTG
The DNA here is from genome assembly GCA_917880885.1 of Limnephilus marmoratus. Taxonomy (NCBI): domain Eukaryota; kingdom Metazoa; phylum Arthropoda; class Insecta; order Trichoptera; family Limnephilidae; genus Limnephilus; species Limnephilus marmoratus. Next base: position 14,829,761 of record OU862908.1, read on the forward strand.
GTTAGTTAGTTTTATATTTCATTTTAAACAGGATACAAACAGTATTTAAAAATAATGTATAAACAGCAGGAGGGCAAAATTGTCAAAGTTACCTATTGTATTCCTTAATGATCAGCGTTTTATAATTTAAAACACCAATCCATAAAAAAGCAAATATATGTAAAATTTAGGTATTTTCTGTACCTTTTAAAAAAAAGAATTATTCAGTTCGGTTAAGTATTTTTGCCTTAAATCCAAATTTAAATTTGTATGATAAAGGCCGCTGGGTGGCACACCGATATAGCTTAATTTTTCATACATATGGCCGGCGTTGCGCGCTGGCGATGTTTGGGATATTCGATACAAAAACGTAATTCGTTCCGCTTGCAATGGGCCTGCACACCGGACAGGGTAACTTCGCGCGGATCTTTGAGAATTTGCTCTCCCTGATTCACATTATATTATACATTATATTGGTAGGTGATATTTTTAATGAATTTCATAGATTTTATATTTTTCGGTAAGATATTATAAAGTAATTTTAGACGATATAATTTACCAGTGCTGCACACAAACACACTGTTCAACCAGCCGCCCTTGGTTGTAACGGCTTACAGCTACAACTTTCTAAAGGATGAACAAAAAATAAATAAATAAAAACTCTTGTAAAACGTAAGAAATTACATATTTTCGCGTAAACAATAAAAACTACATCAACATGGGAATATGGAAAAGCAAGAACATTCAGAAAAAAAGGAAACAAAGAGAAACGCATTATTGCACCGTTTTTCGTAAATAATAATTATTGGTACCCGCTGTTTGTGACGAGTTGACGAACCCGTGTTCCCATTAAACCACTTTGGCACCGCTGTCCTTAACTTAATAATACCGCGATTAAACGACTTTTTGGACATTTACCTGACATTGGCCCCCGATCAGTCAGTCAGTCACAGCGGTGTTTGTATTGAAATCGTGACAAAAAGCCGATGATTTTATTTTGACGGGCGCGCAAACAGTTATGTACAGTAAAGCGGGTATACTGTGATCGTGCGAGTATTGTTCTGCCACTGAGAGCTTTATTGTAACTACTTTAGTTTAATTTGATCGCTTTTCGAAACAACTCATATTACTTACTGAATATTCATGAAATGATATTTACAAACGCTTACAAATAGGATTTTTTTTCTACATTTTTACAAATTCGTTATTTACAGTATCGCGGGCATTGAATGAGAAGGTGAAATATTTTTGAGTTTATGGATACAAATGTCTATGTATGCGAATATATCACTGCCTGGAGGCATTGGGATTCTGATATCCCTGCTGTATGTTGTTAGGCTGAATGCGGTGGGGGAGACGCGAAGAGGAAGGTTGTAAGTAACTGGTTCGACGACAAAAGCCAATTCGAGCAAAGTTTCGATTCTGAATGATTCGATTAGAGTCTGTGTCACCAAGGCGATACTGAGAGTATCTACCACTCTGGTAAATCAGATGATGTCATGATTGCACGCTCTAATTGGCATTCCCAAATTCCCATACGAACAAACATAAATAACTTACCGTTAATTGCTTATAACTTTCCGTATTTATTTTACGAATCTACAAGCGACGTTATTAATTATATTTTATTTAGTATCTACTGGAATACCAATAAAGTTTCATGGCCCTGTATTTCGTCGCCTTAGTTGGACAAGGTTCTAAATGACTTTTTTGAAGTAAAACTTCTTTACGCACGCTCGACTTGGGGGTAAGCTGGTGAATGCGTTACTGAAAGTGGTGATGTGTTACGAAAAGTGGTGATTGTTACGAAAAATGTCATGCGAACGGTAATCGAAGCGAACAGTGATCGATTGTTAGGCGAACGGTCGGGTCTTTACGCACGCTTGACTTTGGGAGTGACAAGGATAATGATAAGGATAAGGATAAGGATAAGGATAAGGATAAGGATAAGGATAAGGATAAGGATAAGGATAAGGATAAGGATAAGGATAAGGATAAGGATAAGGATAAGGATAAGGATAAGGATAAGGATAAGGATAAGGATAAGGATAAGGATAAGGATAAGGATAAGGATAAGGATAAGGATAAGGATAAGGATAAGGATAAGGATAAGGATAAGGATAAGGATAAGGATAAGGATAAGGATAAGGATAAGGATAAGGATAAGGATGGTCACCCCAAGGTCGTAGGTCACCCCAAGGTCGTAGGTCCCCCCAAGGATGTAGGTCACCCCATGTTTTTAGGTCACCCCAAGGTCGTAGGTCACCCCAAGGTCGTAGGTCCCCCCAAGGATGTAGGTCACCCCATGTTTTTAGGTCACCCCAAGGTCGTAGGTCACCCCAAGGTCGTAGGTCACCTCAAGGTCGTAGGTCACCCCAAGGTCGTAGGTCACCCCAAGGGCGTAGGTCATCCCATGGTCATATTTCACCCGCATGTCATATGTTACCCCTAGGTATAGGTCACCCCATTCGCTACGTTTGGTAACTTAGCAGGGATTCATTGGGCGAGGTTTGTCTTGTAGTTTTACTTCACTCGTGTGGTCTAAACTCTAAAACACAATCATTTATTTTCAATAATCGCCTTTGAATGCGAAAGCATTTCTTTGGCTCATTTCTACAGCCAAAATAATATTGAGAGCCATCGTTGAATTTTCGCAGATACTTGTGTGACGAAGTTCTAACTTTTAACATCAAGTTTTTAGAGATTCCATTTATTTACTTGGTTCTAACATCTCTTCGAACCTTTTTCAATTCCCATTTTGATTGTTTCTGACAGTTGATCGTTGTTACCAGGCGCAGTGTAGTTTTTCACTTTGGTTTGATAGAGTGCTAACATCGTCTTACTTTTTTCTGAGATGTCAAAGTTTGCAAAGACGATTTCTCATAATCTATTGATGATTTTGATATTCAACATTATGTAAAGCATTTTGGTCCGACTCATTTTCAAGGAAAATATTTCAATAGAATATAGCCCTTTCTACCTTGAAATAGCATTAAGGAAATGTAGTTAGAACCTTATGCAATAAATTATTTTGCCCTAGCTCGTTTAGATATATTCTAAAATGGTAAGTACACGTCCTACTTAAATATTTTCCTTTAAAATATATTAAACTAAAATACTTTACACAAGAATATGACAAATAGTCTTTGCAAATTTTGACACTTCATATCTCAGAACAAGATAAAGTGAAGTTAGAACCTTGTACAACACAAGTAACTGTGTTACCTGCTTGACGTTTCGTCGTAATTTCCAGGTTACTTATATAATACTTACACACTTCACTGACGTAAAAGAAGTCGGGGACAACCCAGCAAGTGGTTTTATTTCATTTGACTTAGTGTCATTAATGTCATTATTTATTTTAAGCATTTGTAACTTCGATGTAATTGGTCGATGATACTCGTACGTGGGTCACTGGTAGGTAAATAATATATATTTACTAATTTTCCGTAAATTCCAGTGCCGCAGTGAATCCGTTACCCATACTATTGTTTTCTTTTCACCTTGAGATTAATTTTTTTCATTTTATCATTTTTTTTCTTTAATTAACTTATTCAATTAATTTAAAAAAAAATTATTTTGCATTGATTCAAGATTCGTTGATATAGAGGGTTAGAATAACAGAAAAGTGTGAATAAGACGATGTATGAATGTGAATAAAGCAATGAGAAGGTATATGTGCCAAGATCCTGTTGCATGGCTTTCTATGCTACCCACACGGATAATATAAAGGACGCGATGGTTACTTAATTGCGATTATCAGCGGCCGAGAATTCAAATTTCGTCGAAAGACTGACTTGCGATTGTACCCTTGCAACTGTACAGGGCGGTCCCGATGAGAAAGATTAATTATTCTCCGTTCCAGCATTTTTAAATAATAAATCAATGTTGGTTTTATTTCGATAAGAATTTGCTTTAGTAAATCTGTATTAAAAATGCTTGATGTGTGATGATAAAACTATTAAAATTATGTACTTTTTGTAATTATTTTTTATCATAAGTATTTATATTTTTTCAATAACACATCAGGAAAATAAAAGTGTAAAAAAAACTGGTATGTGTTAGTTTGTAAGACCGTAAATAAAATAGACAAACTGAAGTATTTTCGTCACAAAACACGTGCTCGGATCTATTTTTTAAAGATTGTATTTGAACTAAAATTAAAATTCTGAATAGTCGCTTTCAGTTTTCTTCAATAGATTAATTTTACTGCATGATTATATAATTTAAATGTCTGTTGTATAATACAAAATTTTGTTTGAAAATTTAACAAATCTGTCAATGACGTACGGTATAACCTTATTATAAAAAAATAAACATTTCTTCTGAAAATTCAAAACATAGCTTTACTAGATAAAAGATAAATCTTTCGAAATCGATTTATAATTTTTTGTGGAAAAAAGTCAATACGTCTAGAATTTCATTTTAAAGTGACACATTTCCGGTTGTGTCTGGTTATTCCTTATTCTTAATATATAAAAATTAATGTTTCTTTGTTTATCCTTAAGAGGAATATAAACGCTAGAAATATTTCGAATCTCATGCCTGCAAAATTTTAAAATCGAGCGTCTTTTTGCACGAGGCTAGTAAGCGAAAAAGTGGTTTTTATTTATTTTGTGCATAATTTTATAAGAACAAAAAAAAGTTAGAACATGGAAAACCCCAAAAATAGTCTTAGCCATAAAGGGGTATTTTTTAAAAATTGTTTCTTGTATTACTTCATAGTTAAGTCATGAGAAAACATTTTTTTGGTGGTTTACGCTTATATTTTTTGTTACGTAAATAATAATTTTATTGTAATTCCAATACATATAAAAGCTAGTAAAAGCTTCGATTTATCCGTAGCATATTTTTTGATGTTAATACTGTAAGCCGATTCGTCGTAAAGATTAATCAAAATAGTATCTAAATAGGATTTCACGTATATATTCATCTTAAACCATTCATCCGATTGCGATGAAACTTTGGTAAGTTGTGCGCACGCCCGCGATGGTTTCTATATATGCATAGTGGTGAGCTCTGGTGTTATGAAATTATTTTATTCGTTTTTTGAAAAATATATATTTTGTGAATACATAACATGATATTACCTATAAAATGAAATATTTATTCAAAAACACTCTGCTAATGAAGCAGATGCTTGTGCTTAGGAGAGGACAACTATATATTTTTACATCTAGTTAAATTTAGTAGGCAAAAACTATCAGTACCTAATTTTATAAAGAAAATACAATAGGTATAAGGCAAGCTTTACACTCGTAAGTTTTTTTCTCGTAAATCGCTCATGTAAGCGATTTATGGCCAAATTAACAACCAAAAGTCAATTCATAACGTAATTTATACCAAGTTACAGAACTTGTTCTTTCGGAAGTTTTTTGACAGGTCTAATCGCGTCCGCGCGAACTTCTGGCCCTCTCACAGGTTATAAACTTATAATCGAATAAATACATATATATCCAGTAGCGTAGCTAGCATGGGTGGCCCCCGGGGGATAACGGGGTGTCACATAAGATAAATAATTTCATAACGCCAGAGCTTATTTATAACGCCAGAGCTTACCAATATATGCAGCCTATAGTAGGTACTCGCAAATAATGTAGCTTTCTATTAGTGAAAGAATTTTTAAAATCCATTCAGTAGTTTTTGTGTGAAAGAGTAACAAACATACATCCACACATCCATACAAACTTTCGCCTTTATAATATTAATAGGATTATCAATAAGTGTACCTACATCGACGATTCCGATGTATAAAATATTACACGTATGCGTGTATGAAATGAAAAAATGCTTTATTTCATGAAATAAAGCATTTTTTTATTGTATTTGTAACTGGAAATAACATAATTATTCTACAATTCGAATGAAACACACATACGCGAAATGTCTATAGAAATGAGCACTTTTATTATTACCGTGACAGTTCACGGTTACGGTACCGTAACGGCATAAAACAGGCAATAAACATACGTTCCTTAACACAATAATGCTGCAGCTATTTCAAAAGATGAGATACACAACGTACGTAGGTCTGTTTCCACCAATGGAAAAAAGCCACCATTTCTTACATCTCTCTCACACGCAGCACCGTGACGTTTCCGTACACCCCTACAATACTACCTACTTAGCTACGTTGTCTACTAGGTGTGAGTAAATTCCAAAAATTCAAAAACGTTAAATGTCAATGCGCTGATAGTTTTGCTTTTGTTCTTAAATTTATAATGCTGCAGCTTGCCTTGCACCGCAGTGGGAGAGATGGATTCAAACGTTCGTCACTCCTACCGATCCCTAACACCCTTTTCCTTCCCAGAAATTCCTCTCATTCCTTTCCTAAAAAGACCATCCAAACAGCATCCCCAAAGACGACATAGACCCTGGGGGGAATTATTTTCCCCAGGGCCTCCTGTGTGGAGCTAATGTAAAAAAAGCTCTTTCTTACTCACTAAATAAAACAGTCAAAAATGAGACGTCCGATGTCTGCACCCCCCCCCCCAAAGGAAACATGCAATCATTATCATACATCTCCCTCACACGTATAAAGAAAATGAAACGCAATTCCCATGGAAAAAAAATAGTAGGTACTTTGAAGGAAACAGACACTTATTTTTAGTCTCTTATCTCTTGTCTTACCTCTCTCTTATGAGGGTATTATTACCAGAGAAAACCAGAAACATGTCATTTTTAAATCAGATTTTAGACATATTGCCTCTTTTCCACAAAAAATTAAAAAATGATTTCGAAAGATTGTTCTTTTATCTAGCATTCGAATGTTTTAAATTTTGAGAAAAAATATTTATTTTTGGTATAATAAGATTATACCACATAGGTCGTTGGCAGATAATATGTTAAATTTTCAAAAAAAAAATTGTATTATACCACACCAATTTCAAATCATTTGATCATGCAGTAAAATAAATCAATACATTTTGGGTATTGCATGTTTTAGAATTTTAATTTTAGTTTAAATAAAATCATTTAAAAATATATACGTACATGTGTTTCTTGACGAAAATTGGTCCGTTTGTGTATTTATTTGCGCACTTACAAACTAATATATTTCAGATTTTTTTTACATTCTTATTTAACTTAGACATTATTGAAAAATGATAAATATTTATAATCAAAAATAATTACAAAAATTACACTATTTTAATAGTTTTATCATCACGCCTTTCAGCATTTTTGGGTGTAGGTATAAATTTATTAAAGCAAATTCGGAATGAAATAAAATCGATATTGAGTTATAATTTTAAAAAGCTGGTACGGATAATAATTAATCTTTCTCATTCTAACCGCCCTGCACGATCGTAAGAACAACTTTCGACGAAATGTGGATTTTCGGCCACTGGCAGGTTAAACGCTCTTAATGTGTAAGAAAGACCTGCAGCATTATAACGTCAAGGAACGTGTTTGTAATCCGTTTTTTGCCGTCACGGTACCGTAACCGTGAATCGTCACGGCGTTATTATAAAAGCGTTCAATATGGTAATATGATTAAAGATAGTTGACATTCTAGTATCTTCTCCTTTTTTCGTTTTCATACAAGACGTGTGAGAAGGAATATTTTTATGAACGGCTTTTAGGACGACCGTCGATGACGTAGACACGATCTCACCCTGGGACAAATATAGTACATAATATCCAGTTATGTACTATTTCTCTACATCATGGGGGTGAATTTCTCTCAGGATGCGCAAGTGAGTGTGTGTGTGTATACATGTATTTTATTATCCAAGAGTAAACCTTTACCCCTTCTATTTGTATCAAAAATAAAACACAAGTAAAGTTACCCCTCCCACAAAGCTACCAACAGGTAAACCGACATTAATTTGTATCCCACGAGTCCAGTTTCCAAACAGCTTTTTCTTGTTTGAGTGCGTCGTTAATTTTTTAATGCTTTTTACGATTTTTATTATTTTGTTCAGAACACTCTTATGGTAATTTCAAACATGTTTCATTGTTTATGTAAATGCATAACAAGTTAAAAACAACCATATATTTATCTAAACAATATATTTAGTAAATTCATAAACTTTTTTTAATATTTAGTACATTAAATTTACATGGAAAAAGTTCGGTTTATGGGCGAAATTCCTAAAAAATAAAACTAGTTATCTTTATACTAACTTTGGGCCGGGGAATCCGAATCTGAAAGAATTAGGTTGGGGCAAGCAAATATAAACTGAATAACACGACTGCAAAATTTTGAATTCATACACAGCTTACAGGCCATTTTGACGCTCTCAACAATGTCATAGAAAAAACCAAATATATTTTATGTTCAACCACAGAAAATTAAGTGATGCCATAAGCAATAATATCAATAACGTAAAACTTTCAGACACGATACTTCCTCACATGATAATTCATCACATAACTCACATTAACCTGATGAATTGTGACTATCTCAACGGCCGTATTCTTAGACCAAAAGTGTGAAAATTCGTAGTCTTAAAAAGTTGTGACGTACACCGGTCACCAATATCAATGTTATTATATGAATCAATGTGATACAAAAGAAAGTGCCCCCTTCGTAGCGCCTACTCGCGTCAAGGCAAGAAAACATCCCAGTTTTCAAGTAGTTTAGCGGCTACGCTAGGTTTGTGTAACATGGTTTGTGATACAAAAGTGAATAAAATTTATAAAAAATAATTACTGAAATTATAAACATGTTTTATTACGTTATTGATATTATTGCTTAGTGGCAACACTTAATTTTATGTGGTAATAAGTAACATCTTTAGTTTTTTCTATGATCTTTATTCTCAGAAAGGGGTCAAGATGGCCTGTTACGTTGTGTGTAAATTCAAAATTGTACAGTTGTTTAACTCAGTTAATATTGCCGAGTGTAACGTAATTCTTTCAGATTCGGATTTCCCAGCCCAAAGTTAGTATAAAGATAATTAAATTTCTTCTTTCGGAGTATCGCCCATAAAAAGATGTGTCATTAATTTATTGGAGATTGTTTGTGTATCGAAAATTTTTAAGTCGTGTAATTCAGTTTATATTTGCTTGCCCCAACCTAATTCTTTCAGATTCGGATTCCCCGGCCCAAAGTTAGTATAAAGATAACTAGTTTTATTTTTTAGGAATTTCGCCCATAAACCGAACTTTACCCTTTTTTATTTATAACATTATTTGGTGATGTCCCTCCCAGTGAGGCCCCCATTTTACAATTTAATAAAATTCAATAAATAGATAAAATGTGATAATTGATAATAGATACATACAATGAAATAAAGTTTTAAAAATAAAATTGATATGAAATAAAATTAAACACAATAATAAAGATGGTAACAAAAAAAAACCAAATTTAATTAAATCAGCAAAATTGTTGAGATACGGTTGGATATGATGATGTGCGCATTGTAATGAATCTTTGGTGAATTGTTGTGCGCACGCCAGTGAAGGATTCCATAATATATACTGGTGAGCTCTGCTGTGGTGCATTCATCTTATGTATAAAAATGAATCGCTAAATGTGTTGCTAAGCGCAAATCTCGAGAGCAGCTGAACCGAATTCGCTAATTCTTTTTTTAGAATATTCCTTGAAGTACGAGGATGGTTCTTACGGAGAGGAAAATTACGAAAATTGCTCAGAAAATTGGATAATTTCAGAAAACCTAACGACTAACGCCCGTTTGACAGTTCGCGTGTTTGAGAATGACATTTTGCAGAACAATTCTATTTTTGAAAATTTTTAAGTTGATAAATTTATTTAAAGTAGGTACCTACTCCCTTAATATTTTGAATCGAATCAAGAATTTTATAGGTACCTATGTTAGGTACCAAATTTAATATACATGAAAAATGGAAATTTGAATAAAAATAGTATAAGGTGGCACGCGGGCTGTTTAAAAACTGAATGTACTGGGATTGAATATATGGAACGCGGGAGGAGGGTTGGCGGGACGAGGGAGCGGGAAAGGGAAGGGGGAAGGTGGGGAAGGTGGAAGGGAAACGCGGGAGGGGAAGGGGACGTGTGAGGGGGGAGGGGAACTCGGGAGTGGGGTTCGCGGGAAGGGTGAAGAAGAGGGGGGAGTGGATTGGGGAGAGGGAAGGTAGAGGTGACGGAGTGGGAACGCTAGAGGGGAAGAGGACGCAGGAGAAGAAGGGGAGGCGAAAGGGGAACGGGACGAATGGGAAAGGACACGCAGGGAGAAACAATTTCTTTATTAAATGGCATAGCAACGCGTGCCGGGACCAGCTAGTATAAAATAAAAAATAAAAAATTTGTTGGTGATTTTGCCTTTTTTGTTCTTTAATCATCTTTTAATTTTGTATCTAAAATGTTTTCTGTTTCCCTCATTTAATACCTGTTTCGAGAGAAAGATTGTTGAATGCTTTTATTACCTGGTACCTTCAAGTAGTGTCCTTTGTCCAAAGCTTGTGTTTACCATTGGAGTTTTTATTGTTTGCTTCGTTTTTAGATTGCATTACCAACACTGACCAGTTCTTTTCTAGAAGTTTGATCTGTATCAATTTGAAAGAAAAATGGTATAAAATATATATTACACGAGACTTCTCAAGCTTTCGACTCCTGGGCCATTAAAATTATATTATCGGAAAAAAATCAATACCTCGTTGAAAATATCATGAAAATCAATTTCAGCAGAAGGAAAAAAATGCTTACTTCGGGCATGCGGACACACCCAAATGGTGTCAGAATGAATTTTACACGTTATATTAAGAATTAATTACCCCAAATTTCACATAAGTAGGTATCTACCAATATTACATAGTAGAATTACAAATGGACGGAATTACCTACATATAGATTGAGAATTTTACTAAGGTACTTAAAATTACATCAACTGGAATTAAAAACAACTTCAAAATATCTAGAGTCTGTCAAATAAAAGTAGAAAATAAAAAAAATTCAACTATAAAATTTGTAGGCTGGCAACACCAATTTATCTGTCAAATATTATTTTTAAGTGCAGAGACAACGATAATATAGAACACTGTATACACATTTAAAAATACATTTTTTTGTTCTTAAAAAAAAACGATGAAGCACTGTTGTTAAGCTACCTGCTTAATGACATAAATTTGATAAATTGTGTTATAGTCTGTCAAAATAGAGTAGAAAATATAAAAACTTGAACTACTAAATTTGTAGACTGGCAACACCAATTTAACTGTCAAATATTTTTTTGAAGTGCAATGACACTGAATGTGCAAAACACAGTAAACCACATTTTAAAAAACATTTTTCTTCATGACATAAAATTGATTAAAAGGTGATTTATAAAGCGATTTGCTTTAATTTAATTTAACATAAATTTGAATTTAACGATAGATAGAAAGGAAGAATCACTAATGGTGAGTTTAGTAACACTACTTTTAGATCTGAACTAACTAACTAACTAACCATCACGCCGTTTCCCCGCAGGGGTAGGCAGAGAGGACGGACCGCCAAACATCCCGGTCTTGGCACACATTCCTTGCCTCGTTTACATTCATACAATGTCTCATACATTCTCTTCTATTATTCTGACTCTTGACATGGCCCGACTCAAGTATCTGATTCACTTGGTCGTGCCATAGATCTGAATGAGTTAATATATTCAGATCTAAAATTAGAGATATGATCTAAAGCCTAGGCAACGCTGGGTACTTTATCTAGTATTAAATAAATGTGAGCAATTTCTAAACTGTGCTTTATATTTCATTATAGTTATTCTTCATTATATTAACACAAAATTGCAAAGGTATAATAATAATATACCTATACGCAATTCTAATTTTGAGATCGGCGGGTATCTATACTGCAATGAAAAAATATTTTTCCACTATTATGCCTTTTTAATTTTTTATAAAAATGTAGGTTACACAGCTTTACTTTAACACCATGGGTTATGTGTTTAGTATTGCCATTTGATCAACAGTGGCGCCCTCATTTATTTTCTACTCTTTTTTGACAGACTATACACTACACTACTTTTAGATCTGAATGAGTTAAATATATTCAGATCTAAAATTAGAGACATGGTCCAAAGCCTGGTCAACGCTAGTGGTACTTAAGCTAATATTAAATAAATGTGAGCAATTCCTAAAGTGTGCTTTATATTTTATTACAATGTCGTTATTCTTCTTATGTTAACAAAAATTTGCAAAGATGTAATAATAATTTACCTATGTGCAATTCTAATTTTGAGATCAGTGAATGAAAAAAAAATTTTTTTTTCAATTTTATGCCTATTTAATTATTAATAAAAATGTTGGTTACACAGCTTTAGATTATCACCATGATTATATTTTTAGTATTGCCATTTGAACAACAGTGGCGCCCTCCGCCGCTAACACCGGGAGGCATAACGGTCCGGTACATTAGTGTGATATTTCGAAATGTCTTACTAGTGATCCAGAAAACATCAACATTTGGTTGAATTCGCTACAAGTTTTCTGCATTATAATTGATTTGATGGCGTTTATGAGTAATTTGAGTATTGTATCGAGTAGGGGGTTCACTTTACATATAATTGCATAAAAAAACCACAAATGTCCGTTTAAATTAAGTTAGGTTAGGTATTTTGACGTGTGTAATACCAGTATTGGTGTACATAATTCTCTCAGTGTGTAATTTCGTTCATGTGTACGTGTAATTCGGTCCGTACGAAATTCTGGCAGTGTAATAATATTGGTACGAAAAATTCACACAAAATCAAGTAGAGACTGCTTTTAAAATTATATATTTTTTCCTGCATTATCCACAGCTGCAATGGTATTTTCATAAGGTTAATCAAACATTCCAATCATCGCCGCAACAAAAAAGCAGGCAGCGCCATGATAAAATCCATGAAAACGTTTTTTGTGGTGCGCGGGAATTGATTCCGCAAACCCTTGACTCAAAAGTCAAAAGTACAGACATCTATCTACTTTACAAAGGTCGTCTTGTTTCTTTACATTAAATTTTTATCTGTAAAACATATCAACTACTGTCCTTTAAGTATTAACTTACTGAATTACGCTGTCATGGTGGATGTTTTGTTGATTGGTTGTTTCGCTGCGATTGCGTGCGATGGAAGCGCGCTCGAGATTTACGTTGTTTTTACCGTTGTAGAACTTTTCTTATCGGAAAAAAATACTTTATTGCTTATTGATGTGGACTGTTGCATTTCAGGGTGACCAACGTCGACGATGAATTCGCAAGGATGCCATTATATATTTTTTCGAACTTTGTGACATTACTTTATTGAATTAAATATATAGACAGCCGACCGCTTCGCTTTGCTCAAGAGCTTATTTTATTATCTCAGAAGGCCTTGAGGAAAAAAATCCCTCACATATTTGGGCCTATGTCATCCTTAGGGATGCGGTGTATAATTTAGTGATTATCATTAAATATAGCTTATTATATAGGAAAAATGTAATCTTTTTACGTGAATACCGCACAAGAGTCCTAACTGTTTCCAACCATTTGTAGCGAGTGAGACTACAGCAACCCCGATTGGGGTATGTTGTGAGGCTAAAGGAAGTAGAGAGGGGTAGAGGAAGGTGGGGAGCTACATATCTGGCTATTCAGATCTGGTCACCAAACACGGCTAAACCCTTGTTATGCAAAATTTCAATTTTGAACGGTGTTCTTACACCAAGGCAATCCTGAGAATATCTTCCACTCTGGAACGTGCCGAAAATTACCTTACATTATTGAAAATTATTAAAAATGCGAAATAACACAAATATATCAAATAAAATATACTTTCGCAAGCCAGGATTTGAACCCGCGACCTTCGGATTGGTAGTCGAGAGCAATACCTCTCGACCACAGAAATCATTCGATCAAAGAAATTTAATATTTTCGAATAATATCAATGAAGAAATTATAATTTTGGCGGTTGTATCTGTGTCTGTGTGTAACACAGATTCAATGAGATTTGCTTTTATATTAAAAATCGGAATTGATTGTGGAAAGATTCAGACAAGCGGTAGAGTAGGTAACTACCAAAATTATTTTATTTTAATTAATTAATTAATAATTTTGTATTTTAAACGAGTATTTCTTAACTAATGGTGTTCATTTGAATTCGATGACAAATATATTATTTTATAAATACTTTCAGCGTCACAAATCCTACATTTATAATTTCTCGAATGTGATGCTAAATAGTTTGATATGTTCGCTAGGTACCTAATTAAATAGCTTTAATACCTACCGATAACTTTACCTGATATTGTAGAATCCATGGTACTTAGTCATCATCATCATCATTACATAGTATAAAATGAAGTCGTTCAAAATGTATGTGCGCGTTAATCTTTTAAACTACGCAACGGATTTCATGCGGTTTTCACCAATAGATAGAGTGATTGAAGAGGAATGTTTATATGTATAATGCATGCAAATTATATTAGAGAAAAGCCGAGAAATTCAAAGAAAACATATTTTTGTGCAATTTAAAACAGCTGGCCGTACTATAAGTCACTTTTGAAATTCGTTCTACGGAAGAAATTGGAAAATAGGTGTCCTAGAGTAAGTAGGTATTTTTTGATTTTCCCTTTTCAAATATCCAGTGTTGCATTGCAAGCATTGTATAATTAGTGGCGAGTTATTATAGTAGAGAAAAGCCGATAAATTCAAATATTCAATTCAGGCAGCGGGCAGCAGGCAGCTGGCAAGCGGGTGGTGTGGATTTTATAAAGATTGGGTAATGGCGTTGTGTTTTAAAATAATAATAATAAATGCATACATCAATTAAATTTTCTAATAATTATATATTTTTAGTAGCTGACATCACTGAGGTTATAATATTTTGAATAAATTTCATGTTTTCCTCATCAATTTTGTAAGATCACAGATTTATGATAATTTTATTTCTGATTAGCGTGTTTTGTCTGTCTAATTGGTTTAAACTTTGGAATGTTCCCCTCGGGTAAATAAAAGGTTAGGTCTAGGTGGGTTACCTGCACAGAGAGAAGCAATTAAGTGGGATAATGATTTGACCCCTTCCCGGGCGTGTGTGGCTAGTGTTGCTAGTTGTTGTGAGTGTATGGGCATGCAGTGTGCAGTGTACGGCAGGGTGGAGAGAGGGGTGTGTGAGCGGCGTGTGTCGGCAGGTGCTGCACGCTGCCTGGTCGGGAGCGTGGGAACCCGCGCGCCGGACGCGCTCCCACGGCGCACACCACGCTCCACACTTCCACACACACCGTGATGCGTGCTGCGTGCTGCCTCTCTCTTCACACACACCAGCTCACCCTCACGCGTGCTTACACGCTCCACACACTCCACACTGCATACACAATCAAGGTGATGTTGATGATATGTATTGTATGTACATACTCACTGCGTACGACGACCAATTAAGATATTGCGAGATCATTTTCAACAAGATGTTTAACATGGGCATACTGGCTTTAAATGATGCGTGCGCATAAATTGTAGTTTATTCAACTACGAGTACATTGTCGCAAGATCGATTGTGACCTATTAGTTTTATAGATGCGTTGATGTGTGATTCTTGCTACCGTTTCTCAATTACCCATTTGTGTCAATTAAAATACGTGTTTCATTAATTTATTATTGAATCTTTCAGGCCTCTGGTATTTTCTGTTAAAATGTGTGTGTATTTCCGCTTTGTAATAAAATCCAATTAAATGGAATGTTTCTGAACATATCAGAAAAATAAAAACTGTTTTTAAAAGGCGATGAAAAACGCTTTCAAATTTTACTATCTCTTCTCTACATATGAGTATCTCTACATACCTACTACATATTATAAATTAATGTCCCCCGCGTCGTCTGTTTGTCTGTTCGCGATAAACTCGAAAACTACTCAACGGATTTTCATGTGGTTTTCACCAATAGATAGAGTGTTTCGTGAGGAAGGTTTAGGTATATAATTTGTCAAGGATTTGTGTAAATTGGCTGAAACATAAAGATAATTGTTAGAAGTGTCGGAAAAAGTCAAGCCGCCTGGTAGCTTTCATCGAAAACGCTGCCTAATCCTTTTGGGATGTAACAAAACAATGCATGGTGGGATATTCCTCTTTTATAGATCTACAAAAAAGTCCGCGAAGGCATATATCTATCTTTTACGGATAGCTTACTATACCCATTCTATCTTCTAAAAAAATGGTAACGTACATTGCGGTAATTGAAAAGTTATTTAGGCGGATACAGTATTAATCCTTATTACGTTAGTTACCCCAAGCATTTCATTCACTTTATTATAATCTTTCACACCATCTCTACGTATTATAAATTAAAGTCCTCCGCGGCATCTGTCTGTTTCTTCGCGATAAACTCAAAGACGGGGGTGGTTATAAAGGTTGGATAACCATTCAGTAGATGACGTTGTGTTTTATTAGCCACAGCAACGCGTGGCCGGATCAGCTATATAAAAATAAAAAAAATTATGTTTTAAAATTTTGAATGCATACATAAAAAGTTTAAAAAATGGCTCCCTAAAAATTACTCAAAACATAATAAAAAGCTATTTGTGTGGTCCTGGTTTCAATGATTCATCTTTATTTTATTCCCTCAATTATGCAGTAGCTTTACAATTATTATTTCAACATAATATATGTTACTTTATGGTTTGGAAGTATGTATTGATGTTACTTTGCGTCCATAAAAGCTCTGTGATGTCATATAGTGTCCAAAAGAAACATTAACATATTATTATTAACTAGCTGGTCCCGGCATGCGTTGTTATGCCATTTAATAAAGAAATTGTTTCTCCCTGAGTGTCCTTTCCCATTCGTCCCGTTCCCCTTCCACCTCCCCTTTTTTTCTCCCGTTCCCACTCCGTCACCTCTACCTTCCCTCTCCCCACTCCACTCCCCCCCCCCTTCCCCCGTCCCGCGAACCCCCCTCCCGAGTTCCCCTCCCCCCTCCCAGGTTCCCTCCCCCATCGCTCCCTCCCTCCCACTTTCCATAGGAATAGCCGGTTACTTGCCTGCCACCAATGGCAATTTTTTTATGCAAATTTCATAATGCCAGAGCTCACCGGAAGTTTTATAAAAACCTTGTGCTGAAAATAATGAACACACAAAAAAAGAATTATCCAATTTGGTGCAGTCGTTCGAAAGTTATGCGCTTAGCAACACATTTAGCGATTCATTTTTATATACAAGAAGATGTGCTATTTAGGTATGTATTCTAAATTGTTTTCGACTATCACATTTCCATTTCAATTCTAATTATTAGTAGATTTCAACTAATTTATCATTCATATTAAAAATATGTGTTTCACTGTTTACATAGGTACGTTGATAGGTATACCCAACTAGTATTAAATACTTGTCAATAGAAGATTTAAGCAATTAAAAAATTTAAACTAATGCTTTTTCACAGAATTTTTTTTCACAGTAATTCAGCGCCGCGCCGTTTTGCTTTTTGGACAGTTGAAAGATCACCATTAAATGCAGCCCGTTTCAGCTTTTGAACAAATTATGATCTGAGAAGAGGACAGCTAATTAAAATTAAGTTAAACTTATTAAACTTATCAGTTATACAATGATAGAAAGCTGAAAGAAACATCAACGCGTTAAACTAACAACCCTACCTGAAAGTGTTATTAAATCAAATACTGACATTACTAACCCCATTTTCTATCAAAACTAACAAGGAATCATAATAGAGAACTCCAGTCCAATTTTTTTAATGAATAATGACCTTCTAACTTAAATAACTGTATTTTTATTTTTAGAGTTAGTTTTAATAGTTAAAATAATTGTCAAAGTTTTAATTTTTCAAGATCCCCAGAAAACCACCGTACGTATGGTGAATCGTGTGACGTCATCACTCCTGAAAAGTTACTATAGGGTTTGGAAATCAGCTGATCAACTGCCGCCATTTTGAATTTCGTTGTTCGAGTATTCTCCCTAGAAGTAGCATACTATTTTTTTGTGCAGTAGTTTTGAATATTTTCAATAATAGAGATAAACTAATAAGAGATACCTTTATTTGTGAAACATTTAGGCCTAAATAATGTTTCAATAAACACAACAACTAAATCTCTGTAAACAGTATGTGAATAAACGAATAAATTAATACGATGGCTTGTGTCATATGTATATTCCCATACAATGACTTACGGTGACGTCACGACACGACGAACAGTGAAGTCACCACTAAACATTTCAATAATGCCAACTTGACGGTGTGTTTTTACGACCCGATTAAAATTGGCCTTTTTTTTAAACTCTGCGTTTAATATTAGGTATTAAATAAAACTTATATATTCAGAATCAGCGTTTATTGGTCTATATGAACCTATTTTTTAAAGCCATAATATTTTTCACTGGAGTTCCTTGTTATATTATTACGAATGAAATATAAACATCATTGACGTCACTAGAATGCATTTCTAGTTAGATTAAGATTATTGTACTGTTACACATATTTCCATTATGGATATACTCAATTCCAAAGAAAGCAGATGGGGAAGGACAGAGGAGTATTTGAATTCAAGTGTCATTCAGAATCATATGTGATTCTTTCTATTCTCTTTGGAATTTTTAGGTAAATGCAATAACTTTTTATAGCACGCAGTGTCAATTTCATTATGAGGTACCTATTAATAGCCCACGATTTAATTGATATTGCGAGGAATAATTTTAAGAATTTGACCACTGAAAAGGGATACTAAATCATTATTTTTAAAGTTTGTTATGGTAAAACTTTTTTTTTCATTCCAGAAAAAAGTAAATTACTTTTACACTAATATTTATTTTAATTTACCCATTTTTCTTCTTTTTAATGCCGTTTGCGACATTGTACTAAACTAATTGTTTAAAATGTTAAACATTCTAATTTGTAAGCTATGGTAAAGGTTATTTCATAAAAATTCTCCAGCCCTAAAGAGTTCTAAATTCTCCAGTTTTTCAAAAATAAATATCAACTCTACTTATACCACTAATCTTCTCATAAATGTAATACCAACGGTGATGGGGTACAAATGAAAAATCATTTAATGTCCAGTGTTTTAAATATAATGTCTTCAGCCTGCAAGGCGTATCTTCCCCAAGTGACTTTCCAGGTAAATGTTTTATGTATCTATTTGTAAATAGTAAAATTAGATAGAGCCTAAGAATTCTTAATAAATTATGTACAGCGCTCTTGAGGTGATTTTTCACAAAAACAACGCTACAAGTTATCCAATTATTATGTTTAATTATAAAATGTCCTTGATATTTCCGCAGTGATTATTCAGCAGTGATATAAAACAATTCTGTAGAATTTCAGAACATTCTAAATAACGATAAATTATTTATTTTACTTCTTCGAAGCGTGGCAATTGGAACAGTAACGGTTTTGTAATCTTGAGAAATTGCATGCGCATAAAGGGGAGGAAGTGCACTTTTTGCAAAAGGTTATACGATACGCTCATACAAACCAAACCAGTAAAGCTCCGGTACTAAATAATATAATTAAAAATAGTGCTTTCTATGGCGTCCTTTGTAGATAAATCACTTCAAGGGCGCTTTACAATAATTGATCACGTGACCTAAATAAACTTAAAAGATAAGAAAAAATTTTCATACTTGCAATGCTTGTTGTGTTTAGATACTCCTTCTGATTAAAAAAACCAAAAAAAGATTAAAAAAACAAATAAATTGTCTTTTGATTTACCTAGAGCCTTCTGACGTTAGGGAACGTACCCATACTACGTGACCAACTTTTTATAATTTTTAACCGCCCCCACCACCCCCTTCCCCCCCTCGGTGACTAAAAACCTAAGCCCCCCGCCGCTCATTTGTACCAAGCGTGGTATTTTGAAGACACCCCCCCCCCCCTAAACGTGTCACGTAGTATGGGTACGTTCCCTTAGCCAATTACATATGGGTAGGTATAATAAAAATTTGCAAATCTTATTTTATTAAGGCTTATCCAAAGGTTTTTTTTTTATCAAAAAGTCATATTATGCATACATTCTGGAATAAACTATTATTATTGTCTATCAGTCTGTGATCATTCTTAAATCATGTGGCAGATTTAATAATGATCACATAGGCTCGGAGGAATTTAGAGCTAAACTTAAAACTCACCTTTACAGACACTCGTTACCGTAAGAAAACCTTTTACCTTCACCTTCACTGCCCGCGACATTGTAAATAACTAATTGTGTAAACATATAAGCAAATACTTATTTGTAAGCTTTTGTATAGGTCATTTCATGGAAATTTTCCAGTTCTAAAGAGTCCTAAACTCTCAAGTCTTTCAAAATAAATATTAACACAACTTTGGCTTTAATCTTCTTATAAATGTAATACCAACAGTGGTGGGGGTGGCAAATGTAAAATCATCCAATATCCAGTGTTTTAAATATAACGCCCTCCACGTGCAAAGTCGTATTTTCTCCAAGCATAAACTTTCCAATAAAGTGTGTCTACCTATTTGTAAATAATAAAGTTAGATAGAGCCTAAGAATTCATATTAAATTGTACACCCCCTTGATGTGATTTTTCACTAAAACGCTGCTCTACATATTATCCAACTATTATCATTGTTTTGTTTTCATGAGGTATGAGGTATTTTACAAGAAGTTTTCTCTACCATTTTTATTATATCTACAGAAATCTTCGACTTACAGTATTATGATTTTGTTTCTCATTATATGCACCTACTTACTACATGAGTATTTCGTTTCAAAACATAATTGGTTGATTTTAAGTAAGTTCCTGCATGCTGAGAGCTTGTGTACATAGCATTTCCGTGGACTCCTGGAGAGTGATAGATAAACGCGCAACAAAGATGTATTAGTTGGAAATGTTTGCTTTTAAACAATAATAAAGCCGTTCCTGTGTAAACATTTTACTTAAAAACACAATGTGGCCAAAGTCACAAATGGTATTTCACCATCTCATCACGGGACGTCTTACAGATTTGGGTAAATAATCTCAATTCTAGAGGTGGGTTTCTTGATTTTGTGAAGGTATCAATTGTGATCGTCAGGTACGGGGCATAAGGGTATGTGCCCACTCGCCAATTTTATTATGTCTTCAATTTAAAGCCATTCATCTTTTCAAAATAGTTTAACACGGTTAAACTTCTCAGTGTGGGCAAACAAAACCAGGAGTCACAGTGTGAAGATTATTTGTTATATCTAGCTTAAGAATTATTTAATGTTTCTCTCCGCGGGTGAGTACCTAGTACCTACCCCAGTTCTTTTCAGACCTCACCATTCTAACCGAAAATTTGGATTTTCCCCAAATTGATTATTGTTATTTTTTCTTTCTTTTCGAAATCTGTGCCATTTTGAATGCAGGCAATTCAAGCAAAAAAAATCAGAAGACAGCTATAAATACACAGATGATTGGTTACTACTTTGTACAGGGTATCACAGATCGGTCGTATTCGTTTCCCGGCTTAATTATTAGATGTTTTTCAGCGTAACTTATAAACTTTTCTAGATAAGTGTTTATCTCATCCGGAAAAAGTTAAACCAAAAATAAGAATTTACTTGAATCGGATAATTAGTCTCTGAGATAATATTATGAATTATGATCCAACTTATGGACACGTCGTGTCGAATCCGGAAAGACGAAAATTGTGGATTCCCTTTGCGCGCACGCAGTTTTCGACTTGTGGCCGCCACTGATGTGGTAATGATGGGTGTATATTCGCACAAGCTTTCATCCTTCATATCTCTCAAAAAGAAGAATATGGAGAGATATGTGTTAAGAAATTAAAGTTGATATTTAGTTGAGCAAGGGTTGAAATGTTTCTCCGCTTTTAACAAAGAGGTCAGGCATAGTTGTGGTTCGAGGATTTACACATAGATGTCAGGGTTGGCTATAGTCTTCCCTCCCAAATGGACCCTGTTGTAAATTTATAAATAGGATGAATTCATTATTTTCTACCTCTTTCTGCATTAGTTTGCCTTTAAAAGGAAACGTTAGATTATCAGTCCGTTGGGGGGATTTAATAATTTATTTGGATTGGAATTGTTGTACATTATTGCCAATAAATTAATTTTGTATCTACCTTGAATTTCTTGTTGGTTATCCCATGACAAGCCTAATATTTTGCTGTCATTTGAATCTGTACTAATAATCATATCCGACATGCTTTCTTGCTTTGAACATAATGAGGGCAAATTTGATCGCCATTTTCTCAAGTTCATTCCAGCGGATGCCATGATAGATATTAATTGCTCTTTAATTAATAAACAGCTTTCTTCTGTTTCATCACCAGTAAGCAAATCATCCATGCAAAAATTATTCTTTATAATCTGACTGACCTTGTGATTTGATGACATATTTTCATTTCCCAACTGCTCAAGGCATCTAGTTGCCAAAAATGAAGACGGCCCCAGACCGTAGGTAACGGTGTTAAGTTGATAATGCTGAATTTCCTCCTCCGGGAAATTTTTCCATATTATACGCTGTAGATCCCTGTCTTCGGGTCGCACCAATATCTGTCTGTACATTTTCTCTATGTCTGCTGTTATCACGTACTGGTGCTTTCTGAAACATATCAATTGTGTTTTGTATTCCGGTAATCGGTATGTTTGCACTTTTGGGTTTTAATTGCAACCTAGCTTCGAATTTCTCTGAGATAAAATTAGACTGCGCTCCGCTATCCAATAATACTCTTGCCTTAATTAAGTTTCCATTATTATTCAACACTTTAATAACGGCCGTAGATAACAAAATAAAATTATTAGATACCTTCGCTGAGTGATTGGTAACTAAAACTTCATTATTTGATGTTGATTGTGTATCATTATTCTGAGGAGACTTATTATGAGATGAATTATCTATTTCCTTTTTTAAATGTAACAATGTATTGTGCGAATTATTTTCGCATATTCGACAGTTGTATTTACTTTTACATTCCTTTAGTTTATGACCTAGGCACAAACATTTCAAGCAAGCACCTAAATGACGTATCTTTATAATTCGATCCTTAGCATTTAATATTAAGAATTTTTTACAATTATAAATCCTATGATCGCCTTTGCAAACAATACATTTTATCATTTGCGGCGTTAATGAAATCATAGCTTCCTTTCTGTACTTGACAGGGAATGTTTTATTTTGATTAACCTTTGCTTCAGTAATCCCGGCAAATTCTAAAATCTGGACGCGATCTGATAAATATTTTATAAACTCCTTATATGTAGGTAGGTTATCTTTGGATGCAAATGTTTCCCAATGATTTCGAGTTTCGCTATCTAGTTTATGTGACAATAAATATATTAAAATAATATCCCAATTTTCGGTGGGTATATTTAAATTATTCAACGATTTTAAATGTAATTCGGATTCATCAATAAGATTCCTTAATGCTGTGGAATTTTCAAATTTTATTTCAGGCAATTTGAATAATGCTTCCACGTGCTTATGTATAATAAATTTTGTATTTTGGTATCGGCTGGTCAACATTTCCCAGGCCGTGTAATAATTGTCTTGGTGATTTGGCAATGATATCAATAATTTAGCCGCGTCACCTTCCAGGCATGATCGCAGATAATACAACTTTTGAATAATTTCTAAGGATGGGTTATTTTCAACCAGAGCTACAAAAGTATCTCTAAAATTTAACCACTTTTCATAGGAGCCGTCGAATTTAGGCAACTCTAAAATAGGCAATCTAATATTGTGTGAAATTGCATTCGGAACCTTAATTAACAATTTATCTTTAGCCTTGGCAACAAGACTATAGTAGGAATTTTCAAATGCTTGCCTTTCCAATGGTTTAGCCAATTCGTCCGCTGAAAGCGCTTCAATTTGATCTTGGATTATATCGAAAGAATCTAAAATTGGTTCGAGTTTCTTTAACCTGACTTCAATTTCAGATTGCGACAAATTATTTCCTTGGATGTATTCGTTGAATCGAGTTAATTTAGCTTTACAGATTCCCCTCTGGGCCACTAATGTTTTGAGATCCATTTTTTAAATATCAAAAATAAGGTACTCACAGAACACAAACGTTAAATTATAATCACTTGTAATTAATCACTACACGTGCACTGCCCTTGATCACAGAATTTTACTTATTAACCGATAAACAATGAATTTTAACCATGAAATGAATCTTATCTCGCAAAATGCCACAGCCCGTTAGCTGTCAAAATTAAGAATAATATTATTTGTTATTTGTTCCTACCGCGCATGCGTTAGGCTTACGGCTGCGTTTAAACAACCGCCTCGCGGTAAAATTCGAATTTTAACTTACGGATTTTCAAATAATCATTCGTAATTAATCATTTATGAAATTTAAAATGCTTTCTCAGTATTCTAAAACTTCTTTTTACATTGATGTAACAATTTTTATCGACAATGTTGCTGTTGGGTATGAAATCAATTTAACACCACAGCAATAATCAGCCCGTTTTTTTTAAATAAATTTAAAACAAACAAAGAAATACGGTTATGTACTCCATCAATCATGCTCTCCTGCCTGGGAAAATAAGGTATATAGGAATGGGAATTGGTCACTTGCCCTTTTCTCTGAAGATCTCTCTTGATGAATGTTGAAGATGCTGGTTCTTTTATCACTCGCGATTCAATCGTTAATGCGGCACGAAGGATCAAATGTTAGGGTTTTGATTCGATTAATCAAATAATGTAAGTTTTTAGGTCTTCAAAAACTTCAACAAGAAATTCAAGGTAGATACAAAATTAATTTATTGGCAATAATGTACAACAATTCCAATCCAAATAAATTATTAAATCCCCCCAACGGACTGATAATCTAACGTTTCCTTTTAAAGGCAAACTAATGCAGAAAGAGGTAGAAAATAATGAATTCATCCTATTTATAAATTTACAACAGGGTCCATTTGGGAGGGAAGACTATAGCCAACCCTGACATCTATGTGTAAATCCTCGAACCACAACTATGCCTGACCTCTTTGTTAAAAGCGGAGAAACATTTCAACCCTTGCTCAACTAAATATCAACTTTAATTTCTTAACAATATGTAATTAGTAATGTTGGAGAGAGCGAAGAGAACGATAAAATTGAAGCGAAAGTTGTGAAAATATTTAATAAAACAAGACTCGTTTAAAATAGAGCAAAACTCTCTTGGGGGGGTTGTCTAAAACAGCATTTAAAGAAACACTGTGAATTTTCTCATACACATAACTAGTAAAATAACTGAAACAAACGTGTTTATAATAATTTTTGGAGCATATTTGTCGATTTTTTCTATCGAGGGAAATTCATATAATTTGCGTTTCGGCATGGGGAATATATAGGTATTATCTTCAAAAATAACATATATTATTTATTTATTTATTTTATTTTATTTTATTTTATTTTATTTATTTTATTTTATTTAAGTATATAAAACAGGCATGGTGCCCAAAAAATTATATACATGTATGTTTAAACATAGTGATAACGAAAATACATAGTATCGAAAATGGTAATATTAACATAGTGATTGTATAATAACAAATAAATGAAATGATAATAATAACAAAAGATAGTAACAAAAGTAATTAAGCTGAGGTGAGTATGGTAGGTAAATGTTCATAAACAATTTATGATTGTTACCTGTACTGGTGAGACGCTGATTTGGTAGGTACAATATTGCCTCTCTATAAATAAAGGGCTTCATCACAGTATCAGCTTGTTATGATAAAAGGTAAAACTTTTTTTTTGAAATGTTTAAATTGGTCATTAAAAATGTCTATTTCTTTATTAGAGCAATGTATAGCGTTATAACTTCTCAGTGTTCGTGGTAAAGGGGAGAAATACCCTGTATTTGTGAGGTAGGCTTTAATATAGAAAATGTCTTTCATCCTCCTTGTTGACTTTCTTGATGATGTGTTAATGTTAATTTGGGACAAAATGTTTGGTGTATCAACTGATGAGTGTATAATTTTGTGTAAAAGTAATAAATCAGAAAGTTTACGTCTGGCTGTTAGAGAGTGTAGTTAATAGTGTGAATTTCGGTCTTTGTACGTTCCAAATTGATCAGATATACCTTCACGATAAGCAATATTTTTTTAAGAGCTCTAAAACTTCAAATGTTTAAGGGAAAAATTAAAGAAATCGGTCGAAATCCGGGTAGTATGTCTATTTTTAGCTGAGTTGGATTGAAATAACTACGACAGAAACTTTAACTCATTGCCTCCCAACAATCGGCGACGATTGCTTTAGAAAATATATATCACCCCCAAGTATTTTTTTTTGATAGAAGACGTAGTGATATATTTTTTTTGGTGTCATTTAAAAGTTAATGTTTATATAACTCAATGTTTTATACACCGTATTTGACCAACCAGTGGCACCCAGGCGTCGCATTTTCCATTCCTCTGCTAGCCTAGTCCTCCATCACGACACAAGCAACATTTTACGCTTACTGTGTGATGGTAGTAGGAAATTTACAAATATTTTAAGGTTATTCGTAATCCGGGAATGTGTCTTTCCTTAAAAAAAAATTTCGTGTTAATAACTTTCTAATGCCGTATGTACAAAAACCCAACGATACTTTTACTTATGGTTTTAATGTGAATTGCAAGCTATGAAAACAAAACATAAAAAAAAATATTACCTTATACATACATAAGCGCAAAAAGATTAAAAGTGCTCTCCGGTCCCGGTGGGTAGTATTAACGCACAATTATACAAAATTTGAAGCATAAGTATTAAATAAAATTAGGTCGATTTCCGTCACCCTGTATTCACTGGGTGACAGAATGTACCTAGCATGCTAGGTACATTTTAAGGTAAGGCAAGGGTCGTTAGGAAAGATCTTCGAAAAAAATATGTTCAATACCAAGCAATATAAATGTTACATGTTTTAATAATATATTTCTTGTTTGCATTGTAAGGATTTGGAATATTGTGGGCGGCTTCGCGGAATGCACTCCGGCAGGGAATGTCCTGCGATGGTTATCTGAATCTCATTCCGACAAAAAGTTAAGTACATAGGTATATTGTGTTTTGATCACGTTTTGATAGACATTTCTTACGGTAAAAGCGTAGAGATTTTTGAAGGTACCTACTTAGCTTTAACTTATAAAAATTACTTCTTAACTTATAAAAATTGTTAGGTCGGTTATTGAATCCGAATCCTTATACAACTCGCGACACCCGTAAATATCACATCCCGAATTTCTAAAGATTTCTTACATATCTCCCTTAAACATTTGAAGTTTTTAAGCTCTTAAAAAAATATTAGTTATTTTTGAAAATAATATCTAGACGTTCCCCACGCCGAAACGCAAATTATATTAAATTCCCTCGATGAAAAAATCGTAAATTATGCTCAGAAAATTTTTCACTTATTTTAGAAGTTAATGTATGACCAAATTCACAGTGTTTCTTTAAGAGCTATTTTAGATGTTCCCCCATAGAATTTTGCTCTATTTTAAACGAGTCGTGTTTTATTAAACATTTTCACAATTTGCGCTTAAATTTTATCGTTTTAAATATTAGCGCGCTCTCTCTTACATTCATAATTACATATTTCTCCATCTTCTTCTTTTTGAGCTTGTATACGGTGCCTTAACTCATTTTGCGTAACGTTTTTATTTGTATTCGACATCAAATAAATAATGGCTTATTAATTAGACGTGTGCATTTCAAAACAACAACAAAAAACTTTCAATGCTCGCTAGATGTTAAAAATAACAAATGAGTACCTACGTAGAATCATTTCCTAACAGGACTATAGTCTGTCAAAAAAGAGTAGAAAATATATGAGGGCGCCACTGTTGATCAAATGGCAATACTAAACACATAACCCATGGTATTAAAGTAAAGCTGTGTAACCTACATTTTTATAAAAAATTAAAAAGGCATAATAGTGGAAAAATATTTTTTCATTGCAGTATAGATACCCGCCGATCTCAAAATTAGAATTGCGTATAGGTATATTATTATTATACCTTTGCAATTTTGTGTTAATATAATGAAGAATTACTATAACGTAATGAAATATAAAGCACAGTTTAGAAATTGCTCACATTTATTTAATACTAGATAAAGTACCTAGCGTTGCCTGGGCTTTAGATCATGTCTCTAATTTTAGATCTGAATATATTAACTCATTCAGATCTATGGCACGACCAAGTGAATCAAATCAGTCGGGCCATGTCAAGAGTCAGAATAATAGAAGAGAATGTATGAGACATTGTATGAATGTAAACGAGGCAAGGAATGTGTGCCAAGACCGGGATGTTTGGCGGTCCGTCCTCTCTGCCTACCCCTGCGGGGAAACGGCGTGATGGTTAGTTAGTTAGTTAGTTAGTTCAGATCTAAAAGTAGTGTTACTAAACTCACCATTAGTGATTCTTCCTTTCTATCTATCGTTAAATTCAAATTTATGTTAAATTAAATTAAAGCAAATCGCTTTATAAATCACCTTTTAATCAATTTTATGTCATGAAGAAAAATGTTTTTTAAAATGTGGTTTACTGTGTTTTGCACATTCAGTGTCATTGCACTTCAAAAAAATATTTGACAGTTAAATTGGTGTTGCCAGTCTACAAATTTAGTAGTTCAAGTTTTTATATTTTCTACTCTATTTTGACAGACTATACCTACCACAATTTCTGAAAACTGTTGCATTTATAAACAAATTCACTTGAACCATAGGTTAAGTTACATCTATTTACCTTTCAACCATCTTGGTGTTGCCATTTTTTTATCGCAGCGCCCTCTATTATTATCTTCATTATTCTGGCAATATGTTATTTTTATATCAACTCATTTTTATTGTGATTTGTAAACTCTAGTTTCATGTTTGATAATGATTTTATTGAAGTAATAATAGTATTAATTTATTGTTCTTTCTGAAAATTGTATAATAAAATTGATTTTAATTTAAAATAAAACAATAACTTTGTAAACACCACTTTTATTTTATATACTTTATGCCGACCGGGTTTCGCTACAACCGTAGCTTCATCAGGGCAGTATAATTCTCTACTAACATTAGGTTACATGTGTGTTATAATATATAATGGGCTGGACTCGTGCTGGAACTTAGGAAAGCCATCAACACTAATAGTAAGGTAATTAATAATCAACTAAATTTAAATAAAAGTCCCATACTAAGATTGTTCCCTATTGATAAAGAACACGTCCGTTCCCTTCCCAATTCTCCATCTATGTCTTCTTCCTCCCCCTACACTTGACGAGTCCAGCCCATTATATATTATAACACACATGTAACCTAATGTTAGTAGAGAATTATACTGCCCTGATGAAGCTACGGTTGTAGCGAAACCCGGTCGGCATAAAGTATATAAAAAAAATTAAAAAATTGGTGTTTACAAAGTTATTGTTTAATTTTAAATTAATAATGTCGCATCACAAAGTATCCGCTTCATATGAACAAATAAATTGATTTTATTTTAAAGAAAACAAATAACTTTGTAAAACACCACTAAATAATCAATATTATTATTTTATATATATTATTAATGATTTGGGAAGGAAGTTCGGAAACTTAGACCATTAATTATTGCCTACATTATTACATTAAAAATTTATCATTGACTCGAAATAATTTGCCAAAATTAGCCTCTAAAATCATGAAAAATTGACATTTTGATGGTCATTGTTTTATAATTTTAAACGTAAATAAAAAGAAGTATCTACTTAGTACATATTTATACAATTATTTTGGGCATGAATTCAAATTTGTCTAGCACGAAAAAGGCCGCGTAGACCTACACAAACATTTCTTTATATTAGGTTGAAAGGGATTTCTTCTTCTTGTGCCCTGTCCTTTAAACGGACGTTGGCTATCATGTTGGCTATGCTATCATTGTCGCTGATCGTTGGCCACCGGCCAAACCACTGTCTCAGGTTTTTCAGCCATGAGGTTCTCCTTCTTCCAGGGACCCGCCTTCCGGCAATCTGTCCCTGCATTATGAGATGCAAGATCTCATACTTATTTGGATGTCTCATCACATGTCTTTTAAAGTATGTAAATTTTCCAAGTGCACAAGAAAATCAAAGAATTAACTGGAATCAGTCATAAAACCGACATAGGGCAACTAGAGGACCGAGATAGAAAACATCTAATGAGTATATAAACGAAAAACTAAAAAGATGGAAAGACTACGTAGCTCAGAACTCTTTAATGATAATAGAAAGGGATTTACGATTAATTAATTAATTAAAACCAATTGGTATTTCTCTAACTCCTAAACACATTATATCATAATATATAGGTAAGTTGGTAGCAAATTATCACTAGGAATGTATTACTAACTAATTACGATGCGCACGATGTCGTGACACAAGGTGATTATTATAAATATATGTCGGTTAATCGTGCTATTCATTATAATTTGGAACCTGCTCTTTACCGTATTTGATTATAACGGTAATTATTTATCGGCGACTAAAAGAAGAAAAAAATCTGGATACCTCAAATATAGATGGCCTCCGTGATCGAGGGGTAAATCTCTCGACCAGCAATCCGGAGGTCGCGGGAACAAATCCTGTCTGTATAAAATAATTTCACAATTAAAATAATAAATAGTATGCCTATTTGCGACAAGATCTACAGTGTCTCCCTGAAGTACCTAAGACAATTATTCAGAATTGAAACATTGCTTCAAAAGGCTTATTTTCATTTTTCATATATTACAAATATTCATTTTTGTATATTATAAGAACAATTAATCATATTTGGTACCTACCTTCAATTACCTATTTAAAATTTCTATAATTCTTGATTCGTTTCTAATTATTTGGCGAGTACTCCAAATAAATCCATTAATTTAAAGATTTTCGAAAATAGAACTTTGATTTAACAATCACTGTTTTGCAAAATATCACTCTCAAATTTTTGACAGTTTTGCACAAGTTTTGTAAGAGTTTTTGTAGTGATTAAAAAACTTTTCAGATGTATTGTCATGTGGTTGTAATAATCCAGAAACCGTCGCGCGGTTTAAAAAATGTATTTTGAAAGTTTCAAACATTTCCTATACTTAATATAGCTATACACAGCACTATACATAGCAGCACTACGTCCTACATATAGCAGCACTACGTCCTGTTATACCCTGTATACATAGACAGAAATAAGCATATATTTTGATGGGGGGTATTTCACCATCCTCCTGATAACTCATCCATACGATAACGAAAATTAATAAATACTTGCGGTAAATTATGGACAAGCCGCCGCATGCCGCTACACTTTAAATAGGCATAAAAATTGAAAAGTAAACTACTTTTAAACTTAATTACCACAAGAACCATCGGTTTCAGTCGGGATAGACAGAAAAATATGCATTAAAATTCGATTTTCATTAAAAGTTTAAAAATCACCATCTCCATTACGGACATGTTTTTTTGTATGGATTTGACATTTGCGAAGTTTCGTTTCAAACTAAAAACGCATGAATTACTTAATTTACCTAAACTAAGAACCTATTTTGTGTTCGTAAATAGTTGTTTCTTGTAATAATTGTTGAAATAAAGCCGTATATAATAATTTATTATATACGGCTATTTATAATAATTTCCGTAATCTGTGCATAAAAATGCGGCGGCTTATCCATAAATTAATATACTTGCAACTGCTGAAAAATCAGTTAACTTATCCTATATATAGCCACTATTTATAGGTCCAAGTACCGAATAGTAAACTCAGACTTTTTAAATAGTGTTTTATGATTCAAAGTTATCGAATGGGTAATCTAATGGGGCGTTCAGACGTTTCAATTTTTGTTGATCGACTTTTATTGAACGTAAAAAGTTGAACGAGATTATGTTCACACGTTTCAATTTAAGTAGAACCGAATTTGACATTCAAGATGGCGTCAACTGAAATTGTCAGTGCGTGCGTCTCTCTAACTTCTGATGTTTTGCGAGATGAGCTCGAGATTATGAAAAAGCATAAACAACGTCGTATTTGGGCGAGAAAATGGATCATGAATTAGGCGCATCCAACACAATTTTGAAAGAGATGGAACTAGAAGACTCTGAAGGATATGGATGACAGAAAAACAATTTGATGAGCTGCTTTCCAAAATTGGCGATAAAATTTTTCAGAGATGTTTAAATTAATAATAATTACTACTAACTACAATAACCGGAGAAGCAAGGAAATAATCCATATTTCGTTAAGATTAGCTTTACCATAACCTAAAAACAACAACGCCAAACGTTATACCTACTTTGACATAGGTAGTTATTGTTATTAGATTTGTACAAAGATTTTTTCTTTTAATTTATGCGTATTAATAATGACGCATGCTCTGAATATTTACCGTTATTTTTTTGTCATTATCATAATATATTGGGTAGGTAGTGTAAATGAAACACATATTATTTATTGCAGTATCACGGGCATTTCTATTTGTGTACACTTCTTGCTTTTGATCCCAAAGACAGGGATGCATAAATCTGAACATCAAATCATCCGACCATTTCAAATATTTTTTCGTTGAAACGGATTCCATGACGGTAGAACTAGGAATGTCTACGAATATGGACATAAATGTTTGACGTCTAGTTGTGCACGCGAGTAACTATGGTAACCAAGATGGCGCGATCATACTTGAACGTCAAAAGTAGACGGGCTATCAACTTTAGCTAGTCAACAAAAAACTTGTTCAACTTTGTTGAAAGAAGGTTCACACCTGTCAATATGCTTTCAAGTGTCGAGTTGATCAACTAAAGTTGAACCGTGTGAACCGGCTATAAGAGAAGAATGGTGAAATACCCTCTCAATTTTAAAGCAATATTATTGCAAATAAATAACAAGTTCACGGTTCGTGTTTTAAGATGAGTATAATTTTATAAAATAGGTACATTAGTGTGTTATAAACTTTCTTTTGCCTCTGCTGAAATTTAACAGCAAATATGAAATGAAATTATTTAATATTTCAATTTTTGAGGGTGAGAATTCATGGTGGAATTCCATTATAATATATTATAATAAAACGAATATAAAACTTTATTCCACTTAATTTTATTTGTAGAGTCTCTTTAGTGTCGCTGTGTTTGCACTTTTTAATATTTCTATTTTCGAGAGTAATAATAATTCATGGTGGAATTCCATTATAATATATTATAATAAAACTAATATAAAACTTTATTCCACTTAATTTTAAAATTAAAATTTAGTGGAATAAAGTTTTATAATAACAATAATAATTTTAAAATTAAGTGGAATAAAGTTTTATATTCGTTTTATTATAATATATTATAATGAAATTATTTAACTGCTAAAAAAGAATGATCGGCGCGTTAGCTAGTCGTGTAAAGATGCACACATACTATCGATGTTTAGTTAATAATCATTTCTACAAAAAAAATAACCAATTATCAAATTTCAACACCCCTGCCATAGGTCACCCTGAGTGGTTCGCTATGCTTGGGGTGCCGTTCTGGGGTGAGGTTTGTCTAGGACTTGGCGGTGAATGTGTTTTTTTCTTTTATAAGAACACCTCCCAAATCCTCCCAACCGCTTGGAGTTAGTGAGACCACCGCATTCCAGTATGTTGTAAGGCTGGAGGTAATGGGGAGGGGAAGGAGTTGTGAAGAGGAAGGTGGAGGAGTATCAGACCTACTTATATCTATCTATACATTGGGCTATTCAGATCTGGTCATCAAACACGGCCAAAGCCATTTCAAACGTTTCAGTTGTGAATTTATTCATACTGAGAGTATTTTCCACTCTGAAACGTGACGCTAATATACCACATATTATTTCAAATTATTAAATTGTGAAATAATACAAATCAGTCAAATAAAATTTTCTTGCGCACGCTGGGATTTGAACCCGCGACCTCTGGATTGCTAGTCGTGAGCCTTACCCCTCGACCACGAAGGCATTTGCCCGTCTACTGCGTGGCTGGCAGGATAGGGAGAGACTGGTTGATGGGAGACCTTTTGGACTCTCTCGGCCCATCGTCTTCCACCGCAGTGGG
The DNA here is from genome assembly GCA_917880885.1 of Limnephilus marmoratus. Taxonomy (NCBI): domain Eukaryota; kingdom Metazoa; phylum Arthropoda; class Insecta; order Trichoptera; family Limnephilidae; genus Limnephilus; species Limnephilus marmoratus. The sequence goes on from OU862908.1 coordinate 14,863,549, forward strand.
CGAGATGTCCGTCACTCGTGGACACTGACCCCAGATCCTACCACCCTCATACCTTTTTCCTTCCCACAACCTAATTTCACCAAAAAAACCATCCACACAGCATCTCCAAAGATGATATAGGCTCTGAGGGAATTTTTTTCCTCGCGCTGCTGTGTGAAACTGATTATAAAAAAAAAACAAATAAAACTCGGAAATAATTCACACACACAATTTTATTAAAAAGAGTAATTTTGTACATTCATGTTAATTTCACAATAGCAACAAAATAATCCGCTTTGAGATCGAAACACAAAGAAAAAACTTTACATTAATTGTTAAAAATAATTATACGTTACAACAATGGGTAGTTAGGTACCTATACTATTTATAACAAAATTACTTTATAAGAATATTCTTGAATAGAAGTGTTTCTCAAAATAAGCATTCTTATCTAACTACGTAAAAAGATACAATTATCAAATTAATATCTTAACTCTATTAAAGCTGGCAAAATTTTAAAACTAATTGAACGTAAAATTTACGCTGTTGTACTAATCTATAAAGACAACTGGGAATTGAACTTCCCAAGTAATAAAAGCCTTAAAGATAAATTGGCACTTTCGGCCTTCGAACACACCTTTTATTTATAAACAAATCAATAAAGCTAGTTCTTTTTTTTTATTTTTATTTTAACTTTAAGAGTAAAACCTCAAATTGTAATATTTAATTAAACGAATATAATATAAGCAAAAGTCAGTCGAAAATCTGAGAACAGAAAAATCAGAAAAAGATATTGACACCGCTGGGACTTGAACCCAGGACCTCTTGCTTTCCGTTACTTTCCGACTTTCGCTTATATTATATTCGTTTAATTAAATATTACAATTTGAGGTTTTACTCATAAAGTTAAAATAAAAATAAAAATATTCATCCTAGACTTGCAGAAAAAGTCAATAGATGTCGCATATGAAAATAAAATGGATAAAGATTTATCCAGACACTATCTAGAGAGCATTTAGTTCGGGTTTGAATCTTGCAATCATACATAAAGATAGTTGCCAATAATATATGCGTTAAGAGAATGAAGATAATGTGGGCGGTTCTTAGTCGAAGTATGATACAGTTAAAAATGACCGAATTGGATATCGGCACGGTGGCGCAGTGGTTAGCGCGTTTGCCCGGAAAGCAAGAGGTCCTGGGTTCAAGTCCCAGCGGTGTCAATATCTTTTTCTGATTTTTCTGTTCTCAGATTTTCGACTGACTTTCGCTTATATTATATTCGTTTAAAGCTAGTTCTATTTACTAATTAATAAAGCTCTCAATATCACAGGAACAAAGAAAATCATTTACGTAATATACAATAACTCGGTCAAATCATGGCAACAAATAATACTGATCTGTCCGAGTGATGTTATTACATTTTATTTTACAATTTATAACACAACACTGATATAATAAATTTATATTTGCATTTCAACATTATCACAGGTTCATTTTTACAACCATAAACTCTATAATCAAAACATTACTCTACAATTTAACCAGAATAAACGGAATAGAAACTCTATTTGTGCAATTGCTTTAAGAAAAGTTTGTAAATGTGTCGAGAAATTATGGAAGTTGGAAGACAGAGGTGTAATAATTCTATAATTATAAAATCTATGCATTTCTTGAATATATATTTGTGCAAACTTAATTTTAAAGTGCCATATATTTAAAGCTTCTACCAAATGTGTAATGTACAGCGATATAATATTATACTTTAACCAGACGTGTTATTGCAATCATATATTTAATAAAAAAAGTTTAATCAAAATATAACATACGAGAATATAATAGTATGTATCTGCTTTCAAAACACACTAATAAAAACATAACAATGATTTACCCACAAAATCTTCTATATTTATCTTCAGATGCTAGGAATAGAATGCATTCTTTCAATCTAGGCATCTTTTATTTAATGGAAGACGTGGATTATTGATTTTACGTCCCAGATATATAATATACATTACAACTAATTAAACTAAACTCAAACAATAAACTCAACTATAACTAACGGAAGACGTTGGAAGCATACTCTAAATAGAAGTAAGAGAAATACGGCGATGTAAACACAAAATATAACTAACCTTATCTAAAAAGTACTATATAATAAAGTAAAGTAATGTTAAAGCTGATTGACCATAAAGCTACGTAAAAACAACAACTCAAAATAATTAAATACACTTACAGGAAGAGTATTTAGTGTTGACACTGATGCTACAAATTTCACGGATCTCATTGACCAGATTTTCGTCAATTTCTGTCAAGCTCTCTGATTCCAAGAACTGGAATCTGGATCTCTTCCTCAAGGGGCTGGTAATCCAAGAAGTGTTATCTGTTACAGTACCTTCGTTGTTATCTTCAGGTTTGTTGACATTATCGTTCTCCTTTCGCTTGGTGGCTACGCGGCTCCTCTCCTTGGTAAGTCTGTCTAGCAGACTAGATCTGGAGTTGACTCTCGGGTTCATTATTTCACCAAACTTGGTCCAGTATTTATTGAGATTGATTTTGACGCCAGATACAATTTTTCTGGACAGTCTTGGCTTTGACAGCTGAAACAATAACAAAACGAGAAATTAGCAACATTGTTTTTAAATACCAAATGTTAGTAGTAAGGAGGGTGAAGTGATTTCTAAACAAAGGTTTCTAATGGTAAATATTCACTGCACATATCATTATTTATGCTATTAATATACGACTACATTCAAGAGAACTAAACGATGTTTATTAGAATAATGTAAACACCAAAAATAAGTAAGTCGTGTATTTACATAAAAATTGAAAGATAATGATAGTGACTCAATAATCAATATACATCTAAAAGCTCTTTGGAAAAGTTTATATTCATATAGTCAAGAAGAAGTATATATCAATATTATAAAAACATAAATAAAAGCTCATGTAATAAAGTAAAAAGATTATAAAAATGTACCTGATACTGATTAGTCACTGTCGTAGGTGAGTTCTGCTGAACTATTTCCATGGAAATCGCACCACACATCGTCGGTAGAACATTTTCCTTTCCCAAGCACATTTTGCCGAGATGCAAAAAAGATCAACAACAAAGTTCGCAACAAACGTCAAACGAGAAGGAAAAAATAGTCCGTGGCGCGCGACTGGTACGCGTCTGGCGGCTGAACGAAAAGTGAAAAGCTCCGGCCGCGCGCCCGCCTATATACCCGTGCTGCCGAGTGCCGGGTCCCTCTCGGTGGCGGGCGGCGCAAGGCGCAAGCGTGGCTCGTTTCCCGCGCGCGCCCGGAGCGTGCGCAGCTACTCGCGCGCAGTTCACCAACTACCCGAGCAGCGAGGTACGAGGTATACGTACAGCGTACAGCGCACAGCGAGCTAAGCGTAGCGCGAGCCTCCGTTGAGCGCTCGTTCCGCCGCCGCCGGTCTTACTATTTACTCACAATACTCACCCGACAAACTCTCTGAAAGCTCTTGGCTGACGCATCTTCTACTGATCACACTTTGATTTAGGAGTAATACCTACATTTTGCACGTCATTTTTGCGGTACATACTTGCAAAAAATACGCGTAGGTGAATAGGTACTGACATAAAATATATGAACTAATTTATGATATTGTACAAATGAACAGATTTACCTCCATGATTAAAAGGGAATTTCCATGTAAGGGTTGTTTTAGAAAATTTTAAACCAATGGCAATGCAATGCTCAATACCTTCAGCCCGTGCTTTCAAATAATAATAATAATATAAGTTTATTCCAGAATGTATGCAGGGGAAGTGCAATGCAATACATTCCATATTTTAAAATAACAAAAAAAGATAAATAATAAGTTAAGGTAAAAAGTAAATAACAACACATAAATTAAATAAAATAAACGAATAAGCATGAAAAATGAAACTGAAAAAAAAAATTATGTAGATTTCAAACACTAAAATGATTTTTAACTTAGAAGTCATACTTGAATTACTTTTACTGGTGATTACCTAAAAAACAGGCGATATGAATTCTTAAAAAATATATAAAAAAAACGTTCTATTCTCTCTCCTGAACAATTAACAACTAAATAACTAACAAAAACAGTGGCAGTATATTAGCCTGGTTTGAAAGCTATCTTACTGGAAGACAACAAATTGTTAGAATAAAATCCTCATTGTCGGAAAAAATTTACGCAACAAGTGGAGTTCCACAGGGTTCACACCTTGGCCCAATATTATTTATCTTGTTTATAAATGATCTTACAAAAATATTTCATGATGTATTTATCTTACTTTTTGCTGATGACCTCAAAATTTTTAGAATAATTCAAAATATTTACCATTGCAACATTCTTCAAGATAATATCAACAAATTGTTAATTTGGTGTAATGAAAATAGACTTTACTTAAATATCTCAAAATGTCATATAGTTAGATTTTCTCGAATAAAAAATCCAGTGATCTTCAATTACAACATTGATAACAATACTCTGGAGACATTAACACAAATTAAAGACTTGGGCATCACTTTTCAATCTAATCTTTCATTTGTTAACCACATAACAGAAATCTCTAATAAGGCCTTAAAAATGTTGGGATTTATAACTAGGCTAACTAGAAATTTTAACAATATTAAGTGTATAAAACTGTTATATTTTGCATATGTTAGAAGTCAACTTGAATACAATTCTCCCGTCTGGAACCCATATTACAATATACATGTACAAGCTGTTGAAAGAATACAAAACAAATTCTAACGTTTTCTTAATTTTAAAATGGGTATTCCAGCAATTATGTTGAACTACAATACTATTTTGAATGATATGAATATGCTCAAATTGTCAGACAGAAGAACTTTCACTGACTTGGTATTTCTGTATAAAATTCTAAATGATTTAGTTGACAGTCCGATATTGCTCGAATTGATAAGCTTCCGGATTCCAATACGTAATACTAGAAGTCAGGATTTATTTCAGTGCAGTAATTCTGGAACTAACTACCATATGTATTCCTCTTTGCCCAGAATACTAATGGAGGGAAACAATTATACCAAGTCAGTGGACATCTTCAATTTATCTTTAAACAAATATAAAATATTGTTACGAAGGCAGTTCAGTCATGTACAATAAATACTGTGTATTTCTTACTATTCATATGTAAAAGCCCCGAAAAAGGGCGTTAATAAATAAATAAATAAAAACTTACGTCACCACAAATAATCTGAACTGATTGTTCAAAAGTTTTGTAATATGGTTGACTGAAAAGGAAATTCAAAATATACTAAAAAAACTAACAGGAGTACATTTTATAGACATTTTCTTTTCATATAATTACTCACTAAATTATATATCTAATATTAAAGTAATAAAATATGCAGGGTACTGCTTCATAATCATGTACCGATGTACCTACTGTATTTACATTTTCTTATCTCTATGTGTAATCTTATATTAGGTAGGTTTAATTTTTGTCCCTTACTCTTACAGGATTTCAAATTTCCGTGATTCATATTATTAGAGTGACAATTAATTAATGAGAAATGAATTTCTTCATTTAAGACACACAATGAAAACCCTTTTCAAAAATTAATTTGTGAACAAGTTGAAACAAGGAAAATGGCCGTTATCCAGCCCGCTATAACGAGTAGTAAAATCGCCAGCTATGATAAACCGATGATAGGTATTTGCTAGCATCTTTCAACTTTATCTCACTTCCTCTGTACAAATAAGAATATCACATATATTTATGAAGGCTTGTAGTGTACTTTTTGAACATCTTTACTTTGGATCATAATATTATCAGATATTTACGTAGTATTTAAAGCGCCCTTGAAGCGAATTTTCCCACGAAAACGGCGCTGTATAAATAATCCAATCATTACTATATATGAATGTCTATGGTGTTTATTTCATTTCACTGTGGATTTATTTTATTCACCAACAACTCATTTTTTTATTACGATATGATTTTTCACAAAAACGGCGCTATAAAAATCATTCAAACATTATTATTATTATTTAATACGACGAAATCTTCAATATGAATAAAATAACAATTGATATTTTTCCATTAATTTTTTTCTGCGTTACTTTTTTTTTGTAGGTATTATGCACAACTTAAATTAATTTATGATAAAAATTTGGATGTATGTATGTGCATTGTAGTTTTTTTTTCCTTTGACTCCACACAGGGAAATTATTTTCCTCAGGGTCTATATCATCATTGGGGATGCTGTGTGGAGGGTCTTTTTAAGGAAGGGAAGGACAGGTTCTAGGAAAGAAAAGGGTATAGGGGTGGGTAGGAATCTGAGGTTTAGTGTGTCCGGGAGTGACGGACGTATGAATCCATCCCTCTAACTGCGGTGCAAGGCGATGGGTCGAGAGAGTCCGGCTGGAAAGGTCAAAGGGTCTCCCTCAACTAGTCTCTCTCGATCCGGCCCACCACGCAGCAGGTGGACAGACGCATCCGCCAACAAGACCTGGACAAACCTCACCCCATAAACCCGGGCACCCCTGCTAAGTTACCAAACCACTTGGGGTGAACTTTGGCAGAGGTGTTGGTTATCCAATAAATGGTTCCCGGGGCGAGGGTATTCATACACGCCTCCCAAATTGAAAAAAGTTGAAAGAAAAAACAAATATTATGGTAAAGTCTATTCACATTAAGAATATGAACACACGATTGTAATAAAAAATAGGTCAACTGCCAATTTGCCATTATGTTTGCCTTGACGATATTAATTTCCAGATATCTAATGATAATATGGCCTGTTCTAAGGAATTAAATGTCGAGGGAAGATACAAAATATTGAGAAGAGTATCACGTGCTTAATTTTGATTTTTTTGTCATTATTGTGTAACTACTAATTATTGTATTTTATGTGAATTAAATAAATACAAATATAATTTTTTTTTAACTTTTAATGTTTACCTAATCTAATCATACTTACAACTGCTAACAACAAACGACCGTGTACCGCCGTAATAAATAAATCTTATAAAGTCATTGAGTCTTTCCCTTCAACATAGAATTTCTCTATAAAACTTTTTATTTTCATAGTTATAATATGTTTTATTTAAATATCTTGTCTGACGGTCATTTCCGGAATGACATCCTGTTCTGTACTAATTAAGAATATTATAACATTAAATTGCGCTAGTTTGTCATATAATTAATAACAAATAATGTAGGTTCATTTACAACCATACTATTCAGAATTTGCTTGAAAAACTAATTAATATGTTCTTGCGAAAATCTACTTATTTCACAACCCATAAATACTATTTTCATCTGTTTGTAATATTGTGTAGAATCTTCTTGAATCTCTTCACCTTATAATTTTTGGCAGTTGTTGATCCCTCAATAATTGAATCCTTTATTATCTGTAACTTATTCAATTTGTAAAAGGCATCATATTTTTGGTTTTTTTTTTAATTATTTTTAAAATGGTGTTCTGCCCACTAGTTTTAAGTTTTTTAGGTTGTCAAACGATCCCTGAGGTAATCTATCTATGTATAGGTGTAAATAAAAATGAATCGCCGAGATGTATGTACCTATTCACATAACTTCCGAACGACTGCACCGAATTGGATTTTTTTTGTTGTGTTATTTATTGTCAGGATAAGGTTTGTATAAAACTACTGGTGAGCTCTGGCATTATGAAATTTGAATAAAAAAAATGCAATAGGTGGCACGCGAGTTGTTTGAAAACTGAATGTACCAGGAATGAATGCATGGAATGCGGGAGGGGGGAGGGGAACTCGGAAGGAGGGTTTGCTGGAGGGGCGGGAGAGGGAATCCGGGAGGGGGGAGGGGAACTCGGGAGGAGGGAGGGGAATTATTACTTAGTCCACTTCATTCACTTTCCGCGCAACTGCCATTTCGTCATTTAAATGTATTTTTAAAATGTATTATTTGACGCTTAGGGGTCGTCCATTAATCACGTGAGGCTCGAAAGGGGGAGGGGGTTCGAAAAAAATATCACCGGGGGGGGGGGGGTATAATGAGATATCACGTGTATTTATTTTTCGTGATAATATTCTGAAAATTTCAAAATACTTTGTACTAAAAAAATACACGTGATTTTGAGGGGGGGGGTTAGTCTAAAACCTCACCACATATCACCACGGGGGGGGGGGGGGGGGGTTAAAGAGTTGCTAAAAAAACACCACGTGATTAATGGACGACCCCTTAGGGAACGTACCCATACTACGTGACCAACTTTTTGCAATTTTTAACACCCCCCCCCCCCCCCCCCCCTTCCCCGGTGACCAAAATCCTAAGCAACCCACCGCTCATTTGTATGGAGCGTGACATTTTGAAGACCCCCCCCCCCCTAAACGTGTCACGTAGTATGGGTACGTTCCCTTACTCTATTTTAAAACATTACCTCTCTCGTTGCATGGGTCTCACTGGATGCCTTAACCGTGCTGAGGCTCCTATTTTACCATTTTATAAAATTACAATAAATAAAACAGCAGTACAAGAAATAAAAATGATAATTGCGGCATTTTTTTAAACATGATAATGAAACAAAAAAAAATCGAAAGTAGGTGTAATTAAATAATATGTAACGCCAAATGGACAAATAAAAATTTGGTTAGAAGGAGCTTAGGAAATCTTGGTTCGAATTCGTTATGAACTCATCGTAATAAGCATGGAATTCGGACTCCTAAAACAATTTTACTATTTCACGTTTATTATCATTGAATTGGAGAAAAAACATTTTATTTATGTATAGTATAACACAACCGAGGTAGGGTTTTGCGGAGTCCCATTTGAAAAGAAGCCGTCCTTTGAAAAACCCTAAATCTTAATAGTTTCATAGTTTCAAGATCGGACTGAGATATCCTTAATTTCTCCGGCCCAACAATGCAGACAATAAATGCTTTTGGATGTGTTATTGTTATTTTATGGGACCTTTTCAGCAATTTGGACACGTGTTCACTCCAACGTCTTTTGTTCCCCCGGCCCGACCGTTCACAATACCCTCGGGTTGCTAAGCACTAAGCGGTAACCATCGCAAATATCTTGTTAGCCACGAGCTTTATTTGTTGCTTTTAATGCAGTTTACAAGTTAACGCATTATGTGATTCTTTGTTTAGAAACAACATTCATTATCTGCAGGTTACTCGAATTACTTACTTTGTTTGTTCAACATTGTGCCCTTACCCAATGAGTAAATTATTTAAATATCATGTGTACCTACATAAGGCGTATTTACCTTTTTTCTTCAGTTATGTGATTACATGCGGTTTTATTTCTTTAAAAGGCTTCTTCCTGCTAATTACGAAATATTATATATTAAACCAAAATACCACTAAAGTCATGGAGTGATTTGAGGTAAATTTTCATAATAGTCCTAAAAAAAAGGATGGAAATGAACAATATAAGGTTGGGAAGAATAATTTAAAAGTATCTAACTAACAAACCATCACGCCGTTTCCCCGCAGGGGTAGGTAGAGAGGACGGACCGCCAAACATCCCGGTCTTGGCACACATTCCTTGCCTCCTTTATATTCATACAACGTCTCATACATTCTCTTCTATTATTCTGACTTTTGACATGGCCCGACTCAAGTAACTGATTCACTTGGTCGTGCCATGTCTTTCTTGGACGTCCTCGACTTCTTCTACCATTCAAATTTGCGTCATATATTCTCCTTATACTCCTTTCCTCGTTCATTCGCTCTACATGCCCAAACCATCGGAGCGTTCCTTTCTTGATCTTACTCATTACGCTTACATCAGCCTTGCATTCTTTGCGGATTTCCACATTTCTCACACGATCATACATGGTTTTACCACACATACGCCTCAGGGATCTCATTTCTACAGTAAATAAATAAATTAAGTGGTTAAAGCAAAATACAATGATTTTTATCAACATTGATTTATTGGTGACCAGACAACTCAGAATGAAACCAACTCAGAAGCACCTCAGAAAGGTCATTAAGAGTGATGATAAAAAAATATAAAAAATTGTTTAAATAGGTTAAGTTAGGTTACGGTTACCGGCTATTTTAAAATTATTTTTTCGTAGCTTTTAATGACCTTTCTGAGGTGTTTATGAGTTGGTTTCATTCTGAATTGACATGGAACCGATGTATTAACCCGCGACCTCAACCTGAACCTTGAAATTAACACCTATTCTAGATAAATCAGAGATACCTTCCTACGTGCTAACAAATTTTTCCATTTTATATCTTTCTGGGTAAGTATTATTTGTGTATATTGTATTTGTGTATTATTTTCTGTTTTCATAAGATTTTTTTGACTTCGATGTAACATAAAACGATAATACTTAAAATTCCATAATATATTTTGTCTACTCTGATCAATAGATACGCCCGACCCGCGCCCTTTACAAAAACATCCGATTTCGGTCGAATGATTTCAAATAAATAATATTGCACTAGCGAGTAGCGAGTAGCGGCCCAGCTTAATTGTTACACCGCTGAATCGCCCAAAATCCTTTGTAAACTTTTCCAAAGATGACGTGTCGTATTTTAAGGAAACCCATTTTTATTGTGGAGAATACTTTGAAGTAAACTGCGCCATATTGTAAGCATTGAAATTTGAAATACTGAAAGAGGTTCGGAGCACAACAATTCTCCTGGACCCCGTCCCGTCCCGATTAGTTCCGTGTACCGGGATCTATGGACTTCTCTCCACAATACAAGGATCCTATACATTATACACGTTCGCGGGTTCGGGTACCCTGGGATAAGGTACAAAGCTCGGTGGTATCGAGTTAGAGCGTGACTGATTGACACCGTTGCGAAAGGTGGAAAAATTTAAGTTTCTCGCTGTTTTCTTTCAGATTTGGACGCTTTTTAAAGTCGATTAGATACGCGTATAACTCCTAGATGAATGACTTCGGCAAACGATGTGGATTTTGTGTGTTTCATTTGATATTTCTTATAAAGGAAATGTATTATTATGTACACGGTCTCGCTAGTTACGATTAGCGCTGTATGACCGTTACCAGGTGTGAAAAATTCAATGAAAATAAGTCCTTTAATCTTTAACATGCGATAAAGTTCGAGTAAAACTAACATCATTCAAATTGTAAGTGACGTAAATAATAAAGGACGCATGCTCTGTCTTGCGAGATAAAAAAATGTCAAACGCACAAAATAAGCTCATACAAAAGTTGCGTTGTTCGAGTTGTGTTCCTTTTTACTTCATCTGAATCAATTGTACGAACACAGAAGCCTCAAGAAAGCCAAGGCAGCCTACTGAACTTGTTCGAACTTGTATTTTACATGCACCGACAAGAAATCGCTTGCGTTATTATCTTCCTTATTGCGTCAAATTTTGGCGAAAACTTGCCCTTCCCTCGAAAGCTCGTAAATGCTTTTAAAGAGATGAAATTGACCTGTTGAAATGAGTGAACCTGTGGGAGAATCAAATTGTAAATAGGGGGCGGTTGGCAATAGTGTCGAGGGGGTGGATGAAACGATTGTGTTGAGGGTTGGAGGGTTGGTGCCCCGCATTTCACCGTGGCAAGTGGATGTGGGACGGCATTATACATAATTAGTGGCATAACGATACTCCACTGTGGAGGTGTATGTGTGTACGGTAGAGTGGGGTGTTATTATAAGCCGGTGCGGGTGAACAAACACCAAATCAGGTGGGAAACCAAAGCCTGGGTATCACGTGTCCCCTAGTTATACTTGATTAAAACTGATTCAAAGCCACTCTGCATTATTATAGACGACTATCTAAAGGCCTATAAAATACTATCAATGCCTTAAAAATGCTTTTCAAGATTTAGGTGTAAAACTTTTTACACCATTACTTCGATATTGTGAAATGATAGATGGTGTTAGAAAATTATTTTCTACGAATAATCTCAATGAATACCTACATATCAGGTAGGTATTTATTCGACCTAACTAACTAACTAACCATTACGCCGTTTCCCCGCAGGGGTAGGCAAAGAGGACGGACCGCCAAACAACTCGGTCTTGGCATACTCAATGCTTCACTCACATTCACACATCGTCTCATACATACTCTTCTATTATTTTGACTTTTGACATGGCCCGACTCAAGTATTTGATTCACTTAATCGTGCCATGTCTTCCTCGGGCTCCCGACTTCTTCTTCCATTCACATTTGCGTCATAATATACATATGTTCTTCTCATACTATTTACTTCTTTTATTCGCTCTACATGCCCAAATCATCTGAGGGTCCCTTTCTTAATCTTTCTCATTATGCTGACGTCAGCCTTACATTCTTTGCGGATATTCACATTTCTCACACGATCATACATGGTTTTGCCACACATTCGCCTCAGGGATCTCATTTCAACAGCATTCAGTTTACTTTCATCCTTCCTCCGTCAGTTCCATGCCTCACTGCCATACAACAGGATAGGTACCAGGACTTCATTGTGGATTATTACATTTCGACCGATCCTATAAATATTTTACCAAAGTAGGTTGTGTAACAAAAAAAAACATTTGTGCTCATTTACTTAATTAATGTAGGTATAATCGAAAAACGCATAAATCATTCCGAGGGAGCTCTACAACAAGAACAAACACTTTTTACACCAAAATATATTCTGCGCCAAAAGAGATGCATCTAAAGTTTCAGTCTAAAATCTTGTTTGTTCAAAGTATCATTTATGTTGATCTTGTAATGTTAATAATTCGAAAAACTTGGTAAAACTGTCGAAGTACTTGCATGAAATGAAAATCATTTTAAAACGAGCTTCACAAATCTGCAAGTCACCCAATAAAACGCTGCTTTAAATCCATACCTTTATCCGTCATAATAAACCCTTTGGTCTGCGCTCATTATCTCGCGATTCATATTGCCATAGAGGTATTGAAAAGGTTCGACGTTCAGCTTGATGAAGAATGACTAAACAAGGAATAAACAATGCTCCACAATGGCGTCCCTATCACAGGGAAGGTAAGCTGCAATTCAGATGCAAACACCCGCACATTTTTAATTTAATCCCTAGCTGCAAAGGCAATGAAAATAAATAACGATTTATTCAGTTTTTTTAGCATCGCATATTACGTTCTTTTAGAGCTAAAATAACTAGGATACTAGGATAGGATTTATGACGGAGTTACCTGTCTCTGTACGAGTAGTAATTTTAACACTTGAATACCCAGTCAAAAACAAATTTCGAAAGAAAAAAAACTCGCGTGGTTTAGATATGTAGGGGTTGTACAACGCTGGACAATTCCAAAAAAGTTTCATAAAATAATTATTTTATAAAATAATTATAAAATATTTATGTAAATATATTTATTGGCTAAAAGATTGCATCCACCAGTTGGTCGATCACAATCACTAAAATGATTTAAGTCGTATCTTCCCCAAGCATAAACTTTCTAATAAAGTGTGTTTTATCGGAAGTGTCCTGCAGGTAAGTATGTTTCTGTATCTATTTGTAAATAATAAAATTAGATAGAGCCTAGGATTCATAATAAATTGTAAAGCGCCCTTGAGGTGATTTTTCACAAAAACGGAGCTCTACAAATTATCCAATTATTATTATTAATGCATTTGACCAACGAACTCGATGCTGCGAAAAAATGTACAAATATTGTGTACACGCAAAAAATATACAGGACTGATACAATGATACTCTCAGATAGGTATATTTAATTTAAAAGTATGAGACTTCTACCAGGGTATACTTTGTCGAAGGTACGACTATGAGAGTATAAAAAGATCGGTTTTTAGTTTGGAACTAAATTCTGTTGGGCTTGTAATGCAATTACTAATTAAATGGAAAACGTGTATTACTACTGTATTTAATTTGACTAATTTAAATACATAACGTGTCCATATTGCATATTCATTAGGTATTCTTACCTTAATCTCCTCAAACATATATTATTCGAATTACCAAGATATTTAAAGCTTTAAGAAATCATTTGACACTTAAAACATCTTCTTCGCTTGACTAATGCGATGCTAAAGAAACTAAACACCGTTTAAATTTGTAAAAGATTACAATGGCTATACCTAACTACGTCCTATAAATATTGTATATAGCATACCTGCTGTGACTCACCACTTCGTTTGCAAACCCTCCCTCAGGCATTTAAAACCCTTATAGGGATTGTGCTTAATGATACTAATTTCACAGGAACAAGACGCCACCGCGCAAAAATGCTCTCAGCAAAGAAGCTAAATGTTTTAAAGTATTAAGTTTTACTTTGCCATTCTTCCTGATTCCTAAGATACTAACATAGCTTTTCACAAAATCAAGATCAGACCTCAAAAGCCATACAAACGCATGAATGGTCTTAAAACTCTACACACTGTAACCAGAAACATAAACAACCCATGGCATTGGTTTGGGACAAAAAAATAGATCGTATTTTAATATTTACCCACTTTAAATAAGGCACCATTGTCACGGGTCGTAAAACAATAGTGTTGAAGAATGCAGCTTTAAAAGAAAAGCTACCACAAACTTAAAATATGCACAGCGGGTTTACAAGTTTGCACCCAAATTTCTTTGAGAAAGTTTGTGAGGTCTGTCTGGTCAGGCGCCATGGGAAGTGTAAAGTGTAAGGACGGGTTTGTTTTATGGTATAAGTGTCATAAATACTGGGCAATATAAATATCTAGCACTACTGTATATGTATTGCCCAGTATTTTGTACACTTTGCATTGATGGCGTTAGAGAAATTGGAAATTTTGGGAAAGTGAAGGTGGGGAAGGATAAATAATTATTACCCATACGTATTAAAGTACGAGTAATTAACATAATTTCAGTTGTAAATGTCGTCTCTTCAGAAAATCTTATCATAAATGATATTGTAGTTGAAAACCTATTTTACATGGCTAAGTTAGCCAAGTTTTCTCCACCTAGTCATGAGACTATCCGTGGTAGAGGGATAAGGCTCTCGACTAGCAATTCGAAGATCGCGGGCTCAAATCGCTGAAGTTTTAGTTCCGGAGTGGGAGTAACTCTCAATATCGCTCTGCGCTCTTTGAAATAATTATATAATTATATGTGTACACACCTCGACTACCATAATACGGACATGTGCCTAGTGTGGTATAAGATATTTATAAGATATTTTTATAAAGAACAATAAAAAGAAAATTAAAAAAATTAGCTTTAGCCATATTTGGTGACCAGATCTGAATAGCCAGGTACTTCCCCACCGTCCTCTTTCCCGCCTCCTTTCCGCCTAACTACTTCAGCCTCATAACATACCCCTCTTGTGCGGTACTCTTATAAAAAAAATGATCTACTAGGTATTATATTTATATACAAAAATCAAGAAACTTTTCACAGTCCGCGTTATTGTAAATACATCAAAAAATGTTTATGTAAAGAATTATAATTGATGGTAAGCAGAAAAGGAAAATAAAACTGATTGTGCGTAATAAAATAAATCCTAGCAAGTAATATATTATGTACAGCGCTCTTGAGAAAATTACTCTTAAAAACGTCGGTCTGCAAATTAGCTAATTAATATTACCTACATGCAGGCATGTAGGTAATAAAAGACACAGAATGGGAGGATATCAGTGGTTAACGGTAAAAATTCTTCGAACACCTCCGTTAATATTCCTAAAATAAGAGGGAAAACTAGTCCAACTAGTAATCAGAGGTTATACGTTATTTTGATACATTGGGGTTTCCAATTATACGCATAATATGATATGGAGGTATTTGATTTCTTCTTGGAGATAGGTATTTGTATTCCGCGAAGTGGTGAAAGCCGGAAAAGATTCCAAGAAACGTTGATCTACAATTTATTACATATTTAGGTATGATGTTGTAAAGATAGGTACCTACCTATTCAACGGTCGGGAAGATTGGCCAAACCTAATTGCCTAATTGCCTACCTGAGCTACCTGTGTCCTCTAAACTCTACCCACATTTAGTTTGGTTCCCACTAACCTAAAGAATATCCTTCACAATGAACCTGTTCTTTTTCCCAGATAATAAAAGTATGTCATGCCGGTAAATAGAATGTCAGGTTGCTAGCTATATACCTGCGTTATTAATTGTGATTCACCCAGATATTTCCATTTCGGTCCATCCCAGCCTCCCTCACTCTCGCGAAGAAAAAATCCGCTCATTTAACGCTACAGTATTGTGTTAGGAGATCTACCCTCCATGTGAAAATGTTGGGTCCATGGGAAAATTAGTTAGAACCTAAGCATTCCTAATAAATTGTACAGCGCCCTTGAGGTGATTTTTCACAAAAACGGCGCTTTATAAATTATCCAATTATTATTATTATTATTGACTGTATTCTGTATTATACGAGTAGGTGCTCCCTCGCCATCTGCCATCTGCCGCGTGAAACGCGCCCACTAAAAAAACTCTCCTATCAACCCTGGGAACCTCGGATCCACGGCGTTTCCCACGATCCAACCCTCTTGTATATTAAAATGAACAGCAAAATAATACATAAGTTACCCTACTTGGGCAAGAAGTAAAACGTCGCGCGTCCCTTTCGCGCGCACTGTATTTCGTGGGCAGGTATCGCGGTCCCTGTCTGGTCGAGGCGCGGGGCGCACACGTGTGCAGCGCACCTGCCTGCCACTTGTGGAGAGGTTTTTTTATACAAGTTATCTCGATGCTAAGGAGAGTTCTCGCTGTTTGGCGAGGATGAGATTGAAGGCTATGAAAAGTTTCTTTGGGGCGTTCAGCCATCAGCACACACTGTTATTATTTTTTAACAGTTTTAATAAAGTTTTCTACTCTCAAAACAAGAAATTCTGATATCCTATTAAGAATTCATTATGTTTCCTTAACTTGGATCAAACCGTATATACAAAGATATTCGGATTTAAAAATGACTTTATACGTTGCATTTTTTTATTGTGAATTCCGCACAGGAGGCTAAGCGTTCCCTTCGGACTTCGGACCCCCGTAACATTTTTATGAATAGAGTTCACAAAGTTCAAATAGCTATTTCATTGATGAATCTGAATAAGAGTTTATCTCCCCACTTACACGCGGCCAATAAAGGGGTCAACAGCGAGGGGAGCGCACAACGCACCCCACTTATTGACTTGTCTCCGCGGGCTTATTCCCCTACTTGCGCACCCCATTGCACCTTACACCCCACAAGCTATAACAATAGTTAGACAATCTAAACCATCGCCGAAAATACACTTGTCTTAAAATTCACCTGATTTCTACTGTTGACATTGTGGAGATAAATAAATTGTGTAATGTAAGGTGGTCGATTTGTTTTCTTCTATATTTTGATTAACAATTCGATATTATGAACAAATCTGTTTATCAAAATGATGTTTGTTGGCGAATAATAGTTACATTTGGAAAAATAACATCATGACGAGTTCGGCGAAATCTTTAGTAAAGTCTGTGATCAAAGTTAATGGAACACGTGTGGATGTTATGAAAGGAAAATATAGTTGTATCGGAGCCACCCCCGGCTGCGGCAGTAGGGGTGGAGTGCGGAGGGGGAGTGGAGGGGCCTCCGCGCCCTTATAAGGCCGCGGCGCCGCTTGTGGAGCACATTCTGCCACCGACCGCAGCCCGCTAACCTACCTTTACCAATCGTGTCTTACCTTGTGCTCTACAACATGTCTACTTACGCCGCCAACGAATTCATCGTTTCATCGAACAATTCGATGAACGATAACACTTACAACAGTCAGAAGGCCACGAAGACTCACAGAATCAAATCAATCTTGAAGCCTCTGTTGAGGATGCTGAGGAAGAGCTCCACACAGAAGAAGAGGGACGCATCTTTCGACTCTGATTACCACAGCCAAGATCACTGCGTGGAATGCAGCGACAACTCCGCCAATGAAGATCTGGAAACCTCCATCATGGATGAGATCAACAACTGCCAGCCCAACTCTGCCATCTTCGTAGCTGATGAGGATGGTCAGTGGAACCTGTCCCCCGTGACCCGCGGTGCCTGCGTGCCCGTTCACTTCGCCAGGACTGAGGCGGGAACCTTCTTCTGGACCTCCATGCGCCCTGACTGCGACGTGTCTCCCGCCTTCCACTGCTACACAGAGTGCCAGCAAGCCGCCCAACAACAGCCCATGCTGACCTACGACCGCTGGGTCCAGGCCTGAACTGACAACAGTCACTTCAACAGACGATGAATCCTGAGCTTCCAATTTGTGATAATATCGAATAAACCCGCCATTTGTTATATCTACGCTTCCGAATCCTACAAGTGCGAACGTGATTTGACATCTTCCAAGATGAACTTTAATTATTTTAGATTGAACATTTGTTCATTGTAGATTAGGTATTTTTATTGAATATTGTTTAATGTTAGATAGATAGCAACCTGTGATTTAGTTTATATTGGTTCCTTTATGAAATGCCTGAAATTGCTCAAGTTAACTTTGATAATTCGATTAGTATGTAGTTTAGATATAGGATTGTGATATTTTACTGTATAACTTAATAGTTTTATATTTGTTTTGCGAATGTTTATTATTCGTACTAACTAAATTGTGATGAACTCTTGAATGCTTTAATTTTTCTATGTTTTAAATCAATGTCTTCCAAACAATTGATATGTTTTACTAAAATAAAAAATACTATTAACTAAAATACTTTATCTTTTCCTTGATACCTACACCAAATACCCCATACATACCATCATTCTGTCAATGACAGATATATCATTCATTGTATATACATTAAATAATTTCCAAAACATGTACCGACCTGTTACAAATCAAATAATATATTCATTTAAGGCATGTACCTACCTAGGTATATATTAGATAAAATAGATCCACAATGAAAAGCTTATTCATATTATATCACACCTTAAAAAACACACACCCACAAAGATAACATGTCAAACAAGGGATAAAAAAAAAGTTATCTGGGACCTCAAAATACCTACAAACACTTTCCTATATCTGGATATGACCCATTTTTATGATGAAATAATTGTTTTTTAATCTCATAATGAAATCTCTTAATCTATGTGATCTTAAGATGCGAAAAAATAAGGTTTTCAATTACAATATTTTGATTTTTTATAAATATTCATAATAATAATAATAAAAATTGATATCCTAGATATCTATGTAGATTCATTTTTCATATTATAAAAAATAACATTTATTCTAATTAGTTTTTTTCACAGGTTTCTTTAAAAAAACATCTTCATGTATAATTAATTAATTAATATTTCGTGTGTCTTAATTTGTTGCTTCAAACGTTCATAATACATTTAAGGTTTAAAATTAATTACAAATTGTGGCAAGGCAAGAAGGAGCGATTCGGTGGCGTGGACCGTAAAGATTTTTTTCTCCCCGGACCGTCTACCTGACCGGGATTGATATCAACATCCCAAACAACAAAAAAAGACCTTCAACCAAAAATGAGCTTTATGTTAAAGCTACCTAGGGAGCTTTTTGGCTCACCGCTTTTAGTTAAAGTTCGGTCGTTTCAAAGCTTCATTATGGCTTGAGCGGAACACGTGAATCGCCTCGGGCTAAAAGCTCCTTCAATAATATACTCTTAGTTGGTATGCTTGATTGTTACAGAGGTATTTCTATTGTATCGAGTATCCCTCGGTAACATAAGCTTTTCTTCACTTGGTTGGGATTCTATCTCTCAACCCTATTGTAAACACTTTGGAATAGGAACATGTACAATCAAATTTCAGTTTTGAATAGAAAACGAAAATATTTTAAGTAAAAAAAAAAGTGCAAAGTATTTCGGTAAATTGTACTATATTTTTGGTTATAATTCGGTTACCTATTTCAATTATTTAAGGTTCATACAATTCAAGGACTGAGATCATTATGAAAAGCAAGTAGGTACCTACATTTTGTATAAGAGATGTAGAATGTAGATAGTAGCTACAAAATAGTTCAATACATTGAGGAATTTGCTATTTGAAGATAAGGGTTGAAAATTATTTGAATGAAAATTATACCTACATAGAATCCTTTTTGGGGTATGACACATAAGTAGCTCTTGAATAGTAGAACAAATAATTATAATTAGGTGGGTATTACGAAATTCATATTTTTATTTCCGTTTTTGACTACCGAGGTATTTATCAAAGAAAGTTTTTTTTTATCAATTGTGATATACAGTGGCGGACTAAGGGGGGGGCGGGGGGGGCGGTCCGCCCCGGGCCCCCGGTCCTGGGGGGCCCCCAAACGCCTCCATGTTCCCTTGATCAAATCCTAAACAAGGCTTTACGGCACCAGGAGACTGTAAATATTTTTTTGTCATTTTTTTTATTTCATTTTTTAATTTTTTAAAAGAAAGTCGAAAATTGACGGAAATAGAATATTTTATGTGAAAGCGTAACTTTTTCTCTCGAAACTTTTTAACACGTTTTTCAACCTGGTTGGCAACAAATTAAACAAACTATACATCCGATTTGCATGCACCAATTCTTAAACTGTTCGAAAATCCAGTGACTGCGTGTAGGTGAATTTTGATATCTAAATGAAAGAAAAATGGTGGACCAGCGAATTTTATTTTCGATTTTTTATGGTAAATTTTCATCGTTCATAAAAATCAAAAATCAAATCGAAGGGGGCCCTTTATAAAACCAAATAATCCCTACATAATGTCATAGTCAGTACCGGATTAAACATGTCGGGGCCCCTAGGCAATGAACGTCTCGGGGCCCCTTTACCATGGGCTCCTAGCTGATATGTGGCCCTTAGGCAGTGGCCTACACTGTCTTGTGGACAATACGGCACTGCCAGGGCTGGCTTAAACATGTCGGGGGCCCTAGGCAATGCACGACTGGGGGCCCCTTTACCCTATGGGGGGCTCCTACCCAATGCGGGGCCCCTAGGCAATGCTCGCACGGGGCCCCTTTACCCTCGGGGCTCCTAACCAATGCGGGGATCCTGGGCAGTTTCCTACACTTCTTATGGATTATACGGCCCTGGCTATAGTGACTGAATTTTCGAAGGCAGTGGCCTACACTGCCTTATTGACAATACGGCCCTACCAGGGCTGGCTTAAACATGTTGGGGCCCCTAGGAAATGCACGTCTCGGGGCCCCTTTACCCTACGGACCCCTACCCGATGCGGGGCCCCTAGGCAGTGACCTACACTGCCTTGTGGACAATAGGGCCCTGCCAAGGCCAGCTTAAACATGTCGAGGCCTCTAGGCAATGCGAGTCTCGGGGCTCCTTTACCATAGGGGCCACTAGCTGATACGTGGCCTCTAGGCAGTGGCCCACACTGCCTTATGGACAATATGGTCCTGCCAGGGCCGGATTTAACATGTCGGGGTCCCTAGGCAATGCACGTCTCGGGCCCATTTTTACCCTCAGGGCCCCTACCCAACGTGGGGCCCCTAGGCAGTTGCCTACACTTCTTATGGATAATACGGCCCTGGCTATAGTGACTAGATTTTCGAAGGCAGTAAAGCCTACAATGCCTTATGGACAATAGAGCCCTTCCATGGCCGGCTTAAACATGTCGGGGCCCCTAGGCAATGCACGTCTCGGGCCCATTTTTACCCTCAGGGCCCCTACCCAATGCGGGGCCCCTAGGCAGTTGTCTACATTTCTTATGGATAATACGGCCCTGGCTATAGTGACTAGATTTTCGTAGGCAGTAAGGCCTACACTGCCTTATGGACAATAGGGCCCTGCCATGGCCGGCTTAAACATGTCGGGGCCCCTAGGCGATGCGCGTCTCGGGGCCCCTTTACTCTAGGGACCCCTACCTGATGCGGGGCCCCTAGGCAGTGGCCCACACTGCCTTATGGACACTAAACATGCCGGGGGCTCTAGGCAATGCACGCATCGGTGCCCCTTTGCCATAGGGGCCCCTAGCTGATACGTGGCTAACTTATGGACAATAAACATGTCAGGGCCCCTAGGCAATGCACGTCTCAGGGCCCCTTTACCCTCGGGGCCCCTACCCAATACGGGTCCCCTAGGTAGTTGCCTACAGTTGTCTTATGGATAATACGGCACTGACTATAGTGACTGGATTTTCAAACAGTTTAAGACTTGTTGCATTTTTTTACTATCTTAGACCCTTTGCAAAAGGTTATTTTATCATTACAGATAATGTAGATAGTAATAAAATAGGCAAGTAATTAAAAAGGTTTAGTGGCGGTCCAACGGGGGGGTTGAAGTGGTGGCCTCTGGTCTTGGCGGACCAGCGTATTTTATGAAAATTTTCAGCGTTCATAAAAAATATACGGGGTCCCTTTATAAAAAAATCAAGACTTTTAAGACTTGGTGCATGCAAATCGGATGTATAGTTTTTTTTTTATATGTTGTCAACCAGGTTGAAAAACGTAGTTTCGTGAAAAACGTCTTCCATGTTTTGCTGAAGGAAAATTCAACATACAAACTGATTAAAACGGTGTCATATAAAAAATGATGTATCTACATCAATTTTACGAATTTCCTTAAAACGTTACGTGATAGCATTATTAACAAATGCATATTTTAGAAAATTAAATTAAAAAAATGACATTTTTAAAGTGCTGTGCCTTGTTTAAGATTTGATCAAAGGAACACGGAGACGCTTGAAGGCCCTTTAGGACCATAGACCCGTGTGAACTGAATAAAAATCTTGTAAAATTACATCAACTTTTTCAACTAGGGGGGGGGGCCTCATTCAGCTTTGCCGCCCCGGGCCTCTGACGGGCTTAGTCCGCCACTGGTGATATATTTACTTCCTTTGAACAGCGAACAATGTGTTAGGTATCCATATCACCCCACAACCTGCGGCTTAAAAATTAAACTTAAACCAGCTACATTACCTTTAATACCTATATTGTCTTTGTCGGTACACATGAGAACACATGAGTATATTAAACACACCTAACTAGCATTTACATCACGTTTAGGTAGGAACTAATTTCGCGGACTATAAAAGGGTTTAGATTTGAAGGGGGAAGGTAATACGAAATAGCTCTGAAATAAGGGTCTCAAGTCTCGAAATTATTATTTTTTATGAATATTTCAAAATTGAACATAATAAATGCGCCTTGGGTACAACTTCAAAATTGAACATAATATATAAGTCTTTAACTTCAAAATTGAACATATAAATATACAAGTATTAGGAATAACTTCAAAATTGAACATAATATATAAGTCTTAGGAATAACTTCAAAATTGAACATAATATACAAGTATTAGGAATAACTGCAAAATTGAACATAATACATAAGTCTTAGGAATAACTCCAAAATTGAACATAATACATAAGTCTTAAGAAAAACTTCAAAATTGAACATAATACATAAGTCTTAGGAATAACTTCAAAATTGAACATAATATATAAATCTTAGGAATAATTTCAAAATTGAACATAATACACAAGTCTTATGTATTTAAAAATTGCAATGACGAATCTATCAATCAACCATGGGACTAGAACCATACATTACATGTTTGATTAATGAGGGTGAATATTGTTTGCACTATAATAGTACATATAATAATATACTTTATTGACACCTATACTTATTTTTATTATGCACGAACAATAGCTTCAACTTAAGAAAAGCGCGACAATATAATGGCCAATAAATACTTAAATAAATGTATTAACAAAAAAAATTGAAGGTAGTTTTATGTCAATTTCAGAAAAATCATTCGCTTTTGAGTTTTGAATAAGTTTTTCGACCAATAAAGTCGCAGACAATGATTCCGTCAGCGGTAGTTTATTATCCTTTTAGCGTTAAACTTCCAACAAATGATTTCTAATATTCCAAGATAAGTTTCTGCCCAATAACTAAACATAAGAGGCTGCCTTTGAAAGGAATATATATCTTTTATTATTCGATGAAGAAATGTATATCTTCAATTCGTTGAACATTCTATGTGTATGATTTGTAACAAAGTGTTTATTATTGTTTAATCTCTCGTGGGTCCACAAATGAAAGGAACAAGAGGCGGCCGTACCTACTTTGTGCCACGAACTACGGCATAATGGTCACAAAAAGCTTTTCAAATACAAAATAATAATAATAATTGGTTCGTGTTTGTTATCACCTCGAGGGCGCTTTACGGTGAGTAATTTTACTAAAGAATCATGTATAATAAAAAAGTTCAAAGCTTTTCATATTATTATTAACTTTTAACAGCTTTATTCCCTCGATTATATCTCGATCCACAAACAATAACTCAAATTTTAACCATCGATTAATTAACATTAGAATAGATTATCAAAAGCTTTGAAGATTGGTTTCTTTGAAAATGCTTGTAAGTCAAACTCAAAAAATTCAGAGTGCTATGGGTAGATTTTGAGTTAAAAATATCGGTACCTGCTGATTAATATTTATTTTTTATTTATTTATTAATTTTATTTTTTATTTATTTATTAATTTTCAACGCCCTGATGGGCTTTTACATGACAAGTTTATAATACAGAGACAGTTTTTTTGAATAAAAAAGATAAACTATAAAAATATAACTTGTAGGTAAACATCATACAGATAAATTTAGGAATGATAGTGCATTACAATAAAAGAGAAAGTTTCTAAGTTGTAAATGACATAGAAATAAACTAGTAGGTATGATAGTGATTACAAAATTTACAGGTGACTGATTAAATGTCATGAATATCTACCTATGTCAATTTTAATAACAAGGGTGTAAATTGTAAGTGAAAATATGCCTACATTATATATTATGTAAATAGAACGCTAATAGTAATTTATGTAAGAAAATCTCTCTTCCGAATTTCATAATTATTTTTTGAAGTGAAACTTCTTTAACACCGTTGTGATTTGAAACTTGGATGAAACGGAAATGACACTAAAAAGAGACGAACGCATAGAATGAAACCTTATCGCATTGACCGCTTTGATTATGAGCTGACTTTTCAAGGCTCTTATTGGTTGAGATTGTGCGGGCGAAGGTTTCACTTCTACCTCGTCTGAACTGCGCTCGATTTTTTTCTACTCGGTATCGGTAACCACCAAAATAGGGAAAACTTTTAGTAAGAATAAGAACACCTGAAATTGAAAATACGGTTTATTTACACCTGAAATTGAAAATACGGTTTATTTATCCCTTAGCGGAATAGGCCACTTGCATCATCACATTTTTTTCAATTTTCCGGTTTAGGCAAATATTCTAAGACATTCTGTATTTTTTATTTTTTTTATCGTATTTTTGAAACCCTGGAGATTTTTTGAAAATTTCAATCCGAAAAATCAGACCATTTTTTATAAACCGGAAAGACGGGACATAATTTTATAGGTGCGAAAAATGATAATTACATAGCCAAAAATCATTTAAAAAAAAGAACGTTTTCCACAAGAAAGGGCACAGGAGAATAACGAGGCATACCGAAAATATTACATCATATAAATATTTTTTTCCTTGATCCATCTTATTGATCATAAATCATTATAATGTTCAACGTCTATATTACTAAATCAAATGTAATATACTTGTACTTGAAAATTATAATAATAATAAGAATATTATAAAATTTGCTTTTGTTAAAATCAGCACTACTACCATTCAAGGGCGGATCCGGGATTTTTTTCTGGGGGGGCACAAGGGGCGGACGGGCAAAAAAATCAACAATTACTGTTAGAAATAAACTTGAAGTACATACTTCAATTTTATTTCTACAAGTTCAAGTTAGGAAGGTTTATGTGTCAAAACAATAGAAAAATAAAATGTTTAAAATAAAGACAGTTTTTGCTTCTAAGTATGTACTGTGATGGAATCTCCACAGTACACAAAAATACCGTCTGGGGAGGGCACGTACCCCCATGCCCCCCCTCCCTCCCTAAATCCACCCTTGCTAACATTATTCCTCTAAAACACATACTCCAGCGTAAAATGTACGGGTTTCTCTTCATAACATCTGTCAAAAAGTCAAACCAAATGAAAATTTCGCAGAGAACAAACAATAAATCTTGTGAACAATTATTCAAAAATTCGCCTGAAATCAGAGTGTTGCCATATAAAAAAATAAATCAGTGTGGAATTTTACAAAATTAATAGGAACATTTTCGGAGACGAGACATTTTCATGTAGTGACGTCACGGGCCCAAATAATCGATTTATTTAAATTTAAAAAATTAAAAAAAAAAATTACTAAACATTTTCGTAATCTTAGTAAAAAAATCTATCCACACGATTTTTTCCAAGTCGTTATGAAATCCGTGCAAGTGGCCTATTGTGGCATCCTAGTGAGCACACGTATAAAAAATAACACACTTAGAAGTGATTAGATTAATACTGCCACATATTTGCCGCTGCCAAAAAACTTCATTAAAAATTTTAATAACATCATATTTACCGACATTTTTGTCATTCAGCTCAATTTTTGAATTAAAAAAAAGTCAAAAGTTCCAGAGTGGGTTTAGGTTTAAAAATACTGCAATTTTGATGAAAAAATAACTAAATTACGTAGGTACTGTACGAAAATAGATATATTATTATGAATCACTTTAATTGGCCAATTTTCAAACCCAATTAAAGCATTTAACTACACATTTGGGTAGGCACTTAATATTTTTTTCGTATTTGACGAATCTCATTATACTCATATACCTACCTAAACTTTCAAATTCTCTAATCCTAATCTAGTTTAAAATCCTTTTAAAATCCTAAACTTAACAAGCACTAACCATTATTAGATTACGATCACGTTTACCCAGAAAAGGACGAAGGTGATATTTTATTTGTTTTTTACCGAATTACAACAAACCCACAAGGAAGAAATCCGAATAACATCACTTATTTTTTTGTGACTCTTCTAAACCCACGTCCCAGAGCTAAAGGTTGGCATGCTGGGATTGCTGGGTGTGGGGTGTAGGGATCCATCTTCCCTTATCGCCTGAGTCAGTATTATTATAACAATATTACCCCAACACGTGGTGCAGGAATGTTCTTCATCACTGGATAGGGGCGCGGGTCGGAGTTCAGGTACTCGGGCAAAAAATCAGGTGGAATGTCGAAATATTATCACGTGCGGCCCACATCAGGGAACTTTGTCTAACTAAAGGTTTTTTTTTTACAGCTAAAACCAATTAACTAATATTATGGAAATTAGTATACCTACTGCTGCATACCTAATCCTTATTACAGAATGACATTGTGTTAGGTATTACGGCTTTTATGGACCAATCAATCAATCAACCCTCAGGTCAGCAGCAACATCAGCGATTGGAAGGTTGAAGGAACCAAAGCGCACACCAGATACTAAATTCGGTGAGCGTGCTTTCGGAGTGTCGGGACCTAAAGCCTGGAATGGACTGCCACACGAGTTAAGAATGATCACAGATTCAGCGCAATTTAGAGCTAAACTTAAAACTCATCTTTTCAGACAGTCGTATCAATAAGTTAAAAAAAACTTTCACCTTCGCCTTCACGGCTCGCAACCTTGTAAATAACTAAGTGTGTAAAGGCAAATTCTTAAAATTCTCCAGACTTTAAAAATAAATATTTACTCAACTTTGGCATTAATCTTCTGTTAAATATAAATATAAATGTAAAACTCATGCAATGTCCAGTGTTTTGAATATAATGTCCTCCACGTGCAAAGTCGTATCTTCCCCATAGCATAAGCATAAACTTTCTAATAAAGTGTGTTTTGTCGGAAGTGTCCTGCAGGTAAGTATGATTCTGTATCTATTTGAAAATAATAAAATTAGATAGAGCCTAGGATTTATAATAAATTGTAAAGCGCCCTTGAGGTGATTTTTCACAAAAACGGCGCTATACAAATTATCCAATTATTATTAATGAATTAAATTAAATTTTAACGAGTTGGTACCTATCGTACAATATTAATAATAATAATTGGATAATTTGTATAGCGCCGTTTTTTTTGAAAAATCACCTCAAGGGCGCTGTACAATTTATTAAGAATTCTTAGTTTCTATCTAATTTTACTATTTACAAATAGATAGAGAGGGGCTTTGTAAAGTATGCAATTAATGTTAATTGTATACTTTACAAAAGATGGGTATGGGAAACATAGCATTTTTTACGTACCTAAGACTTATTTTACTTATGTGGGTAAGTACTTATTTGCTCTTACAATTTATCTTAATATTTATAATATAATCCTAATAATACCGTAACGTACAATAATCTTTTTCTATGATCTTCGTGCGGTTAAACCAGTACCTTTTTGATGTGTCAACACATCGGCTTAGCACGCGCCTAACTTACTAATCATCGTCACGCCGTTTCTCTGCAGGGATAGAGAGATAGGACGGATTACCAAAAAACTCACACTTGTCTTGACACATACTCCTTGCCTCCTTGACATTCATACCCATACCCTTCTATCATTCTGACTCTTGACATGGCCCGAATCAAGCATCTGATTCACTTGATCGTGCCATGTTCCTCGGCAGTTCTCCACTTCTTCTAACATAATTTAAATTGGCGTCATATATTCTAATAACACTCCTTTCTTCATTTTCAAACCATTTAATCATCCTTTTCTTGATCTTACTCATTACATCATCTCATCTAATCAGTCTTGTATTATTTGCGGATATCCACATTTCTCACACGATCATAAATGGTTTTACTACACATATGCCTCAGGGATCTTATTTATACAGCATTTGGCACGCGCCCATGACGGAAATAACTCGTGTTTCTACATACCTAACCTTAATAACAATCTAATAAAAAAATCCCAAAATCCAGTTCACCGCCGATTAAAAAAACATGGCTACAAATAGATTGAATTTACTTTGAATTTATACGAAGGTGAAATTTTAACACCCGCAGTCCAACAATAGACTTAAGTTTTTTTAGAACACTGTCCAACCTCCTAATTGCCTAAATTAATAGCACCTATGTATACCTTTAAAAGAAATCAGATATCTGTTCTGATAACAATCAGAAAAGAACAACTTGCCACCTCTTTCTCGTAAAATAGTTTGTTGTCTTCGCCTAATTATTTATGAAATACGATTTGAACATGTTACCCACTTAAGTACTCAATAACTTCAAGAATATCGCAGGAATTCGTATAAAAAATCCGATCCAAAAATGAGTAGACAAGATTTTGTTGTGAAATAACTGAAATCCGATAGGGTTCGTGTAAGAAAGACACGCCTTTTTAGTTTTTTTGCAAAATGATTTGTAAAATAGTTCAAAATAAGTAATATGCAATTCAAAATAGTTAAGAGCGTTTAACCAGCCAGCGGCCGAAAATCCATATTTCGTCGAAAGTTGTTCTTACGATCACGCAGGGCGGTTACAATGAGAAAGATTAATTATTCTCCGTACCAGCTTTTTAAAATTATAACTCAATATCGATTTTATTTCATTCCAAATTTGCTTTAATTATATTTTATCATGCAGTAAAATAAATCAATACATTATCTGGGTAACGCATGTTTTAGAATTTTAATTTTAGTTTGAATAAAATCATTAAAAAAAATATACGAACATGTGTTTCTTGACGAAAATTGGTTCGTTTGTGTATTTATTTGCGCACTTACAAACTTACACTTACATATTTCACGCACATACATATTTCAGATTTTTTAACATTCTTATTTAACTTAGACATTATTGAAAAATGAAAAATACTTATAATCAAAAAATTATTACAAAAAGTACGTTATTTTAATTGTTTCACGCCTTTCAGCATTTTTGTATGTAGGTATAAATTAAAACAAATTTTGAATGAAATAAAATCGATATTGAGTTCCAATTTTAAAAAAGCTGGTACGGAGAATAAATAATCTTTCTCATTGGAACCGCCCTCTACGATCGTAAGAACATCTTTCGACGAAAATGTTATTCTCGGCCGCTGGCCGGTTAAAGGTTATTTCATTATCATTGTTATATACCTACGAGTACAGCCCCCTTGAGGTGATTTTGGCGCCCTTGAGGTGATTTATATTATTATGTATTTCCATCTTTACTGCCTATTTCCAAGCACACATTGTACCAAAAATTAAACAAGCAAATGCGCTCTGCCAATACTCTCAACAATGGAATGCCCACGAAATGGTTTGCTTAATTTAAGATATGCACTTCTCCAATTTCATCCAGAAAGGATGAGTGAAAGATCAACAGGCATTCAAAGATGTTTTCTCAAAGGTTTAATAACAAATAAACCGGTCGGTTTGGGCCCATACAAATAATCAGTCGCCTGTTCCTTACACCTATACTAATGCACAAATTTATTTAGACAGGGCAACCTAAGTATGCGTCATCTGGAACAATCTGTCATATTCCTCGGGATTCCTGAAAAATAATAATAACAATTCTTTACGAAAGATTTTGTTCAATAATTTTGATAGTGCTCTACAAAAGCTCGAAAATACATACCTCTAAAACTACTTAAAATTTTCACCTTGATTACTGGTTTTAATACAAAAATAATATCTTACACTTTTTTATGCTTTACTTACTGACAGCAGAAATTTAAATATGCATAATATTAGTTGTAAGATTTTAGTAAGTCATAAAGCAGTATTATAAATTTAGACCCACTTGGTCATACATATGTATTAGTTTTAAATCACTAGTTATAATAAGTCTTACAAAGAAGTATAGGTATAGTTCTCAGTACTTAGTTGCTAGCTAAGTTGTAAGTCACTAGTTATAAAACTTAGTTTTAAGTTACTTGGTATATAATAAGTCTTAGATGTAAGTCATAGGTATAAGTCTTAGTTACTAGCTATTATAAGTCTGAGTTGTCACTAGTTATACATGTTAGTTGTAAGTCACTAGTAACATATATCTTAGGTGTAAGTTTATGTTATTAGATTAGTTATAAGTACATTAAATAAATTTGAGTTATAAAGCGACTTGGTGATTTTTCCACGAAAACGGCAATATGTAAATAAACCAAGTTACCAATCGTATTAAATCAATCGTTAACCGAAAAAATACTGGGCTTTTATGTACCCAAATCATGTGTCAATGCCAGTGTTCGGATTTGTAGAATACATAAGTATAAACCTTGAAAAGGCACGTGATGATATTTTATTTATCTTTTTTCCATTTAATTTTCACACATAGGTCCACCACATCATTATAATGCCTACTGTAAAATAATAAAATTAAAAGAAATAGTTATTATTAAAATTTTGCAGACAGCGATGAAAATTGTGTAAGTAGGGAGAGATTTTTTCAGGAAATAAAAGGATTTCTTACACATCAACTTTGTATGCTTTACTTACGAACAGCAGTAATTTAAATATGTATGTTAGTTGTTAAGTCTTTAGTTTTACCACTCCTCGATTACATAAATTTGATTATATACGAATGGTAGTACCTAGGTACCTACTTATATGATGCGATTTTTTCGTACAATTCGCCGATCAATTACAGAGAAGGTATACGGGACCATTTAAATAGAGCTTTAACGATTTCCTCACCAAAATAATCATAATTCATTTCTCATCCTTTAGAATAATTATTGTCATCTCGAACTTACGCTCGCTCATGATATTTATCGTCTAAGCTCAACATAAAGGATGCAAAATACTTGTGCAATCCTGAATGACATTCGCGTGTTATCCTATTTTATTGCGTACTTGGGCAATAAGGATAGAAGAGAGAAGAAGAAAAGCACGGTGTTATGGAATAAGTGTGTAAGTTGCGGCAGGCAGGTGGGATGTGGACGGGGCAAGCAGAACGCACGTCAGACGCCATGTGTGCTTTTTGTGCACACATTATGTTATAATAATGAATACATTTCCTTGGGAGAACCGTGGGAACGTGGGAACGGAGCTGCGAGCTTCTGTTGAAAAAAACCCCATTATAAGATGGCCTTTCAGAACTGGGGGAGGGGCCGCGATCCTTCGGGTTCAATCTCTTTGTAATTCCCCTATTATAAGAAATATCCTTTTTTGTAAATAGGGTTTTATTGCACCACGTGGAAATAAGTTTACGGGCCAATCTGACAAAGCGTGAAGATTTCCAACGTTATTGATCGTGATTCTCAATTCAATGCGTGCATGAATTCAGCGTGCAATAAAAAAAACATCTTGTTTGTGGAAACAGTACCTACCAGATATTTAATCACACTTACAATCTGTTTTTTCATAGTGTACTCATGCATGTTCCATAAGACCTACATAACAGTAATGGCACGTTATCAACACGCTTAAAACATGATTTTTGATGGCGTGAGTATATTACTTTAAGCTTTTGATTACTTGTGAGTGGTTGAAGAGTTCTAATCGATACTAATTCGAGTATTAATTGGTAGGTACTTATTTGCATTAATATTGTAAGTGTCGTAAGTTATCCATGAGGTACAAAACCAGTTACCTACCTAATTAACGAAACTAAGTTAATTATTGGGTCAGTAGTTACAATTTGGTACAGGTATACGAGTATTAGGATTAAGTCGTTAATTAAAA
Organism: Limnephilus marmoratus; assembly: GCA_917880885.1. Lineage (NCBI taxonomy): Eukaryota > Metazoa > Arthropoda > Insecta > Trichoptera > Limnephilidae > Limnephilus > Limnephilus marmoratus. Next base: position 14,895,805 of record OU862908.1, read on the forward strand.
GTCAATAGTTGTAAGATACAGAAATAGTTTCTGAATGTTGTGGGCAATTTCGCTATTGAATTTTAATATAACAAAAAAGTGCCCTCACTTATCAACACGCTTTAAAACATGCTTTTTGATGGCGTGAGTATATTATTTAAAGCTTTTGAGTCATTAGTGTCATTACTAATTGGTTGAATAGTTCTAATCGATTCTATGGTGTGTATGGTCTATGAGTGTTAATTGGTAGACATCTACTTGTTTTAATGTTGTAAGTAATGAGTTATGTGTCGTAAGTTATTCATTAGGTACCAAACCAGTTACCTATGGTTATACAGTTACCAGTAATTACAATTTGGTACAGGTATGTTAGGAATTGGTTACTAATTATAAGTCATTAGTCGTAAGATACCGAAATAGTTTCTGAATGTTTTGGGTAATTTCGCTAATTAGTTTTATTATTATATGCAAAGCGCCTTCACAGTTAGATTTGACAACTAAAAGAAAACGATTTAAAACTTTGTAGTAAAAGGGGTAGGTACGAGATCCTTTCGTAATATTTTGTGCTGATTTATAAAAGGACATTATTATTTACAAAATCATACCAATAAAGGACACAGTATGCGGTGGTATGCACTACGACCTCCTTTTCAATTAGGCGTGTGTTCCTCAACCACAAGTCAATAGAAACTGTAAACTCGTGTGGACGTTGGACGTTGGACGTGTGGGTGGTTGTTGTGGAGTCGTGGTCAGATTTTATATTGATGCGATCACTTTCAACACTAGAATAACCGATTGATTTAATAATAAGTATCTATTTAATACCTATAATTGTAGGCTAACATAAATATTATTAATGAGGTTGGAAAAATAAGGCAAAAGCTAATAAATTTAAGGCCTTAATGAATGTGCATAAAAATACGATTTTCTTATGAATAGTGTTTAAAATGATGTATTTTTTATATTCTCCCCACACGGGAGGCCCTGAGAAAAACAAATCCCCTCAGGGCATATTTCATCTTTGGGGATGTTGTGCTGAGGGTCTCAGAAAAGGACGATGTGGAAGGTCAGGGAAGGAAAAGGATGAGAGGTGGGTAGCAGTGGCGGTCCGTGAGTTTTCAGTGAGCTAGAGTGCTAAGAATGAAAAATACGACGTTATTGTTGTTGTAGTATCTGAAAATTAATTTAATTTTTTTTCAAAATTTAAACTTTTTGCATGAGGATATACTGAAATGTGGATCGTATATCCAGCAAACCGCCACTGGTGGGTAGGAATCTGGTGATCAGTGTGTCCAGGAGTGACGTATGATTCCATCCCTCCTGCCGCGTCCTGCCGCGTTGCAAGGCAATGTCCGGAGAGGGACAGGTCAAAAGGTCTCTCAACCAGCCTCTCCCGATCCGGCCTGCCACGCAGTTGGTGGGCAGACGCATCTGCCACCAAAACCTGGACAACCTCACCACCTGCTATATCACCAAACGTAGCAAACCACTTGAGGTGACCTGTGGCAGAGGTGTTGGTTATCCAATCAATGGTTCCCGGGGCGACGGTACCCATAGCCGCCTCCCAAATTGAATATCTACCTAAATATGAAAATATTGAAATTGCATAGTTATGCTTCTTAACTTCTTAGTTATGCTTCTATAATTATTAACTTTTTCCGCTGATCCTAAGTCCACATATAGGTGTGTACCAACATTAAATACATGAAATATAATTAATTTTATCTATGATATCTTAGAAATAAAGTTATGTAAATCTTAAAGTATGTAAATCTGTAGATAATTAATGCATGAAGCGGAATCACTCCGCCGATAGGTGGGTACTTTGATTATAACAAATTGAGTGCAACGCTCCGTAATTATAGCAATGCAGGGTTGTGCCGGGCGCGTGTATTGGTGCACTTCGGCGTGGCGTGGTGTGCGGTGAATGGGTGTACTGTGTGCCCCGTATAAATACCTACCATGTACCTATCGCCAGTAGAGTGTAGTGTGTAGCGGCACGCATATAATCTGCTCGTGCCATCTCCCTCGGTCGCTTCCTGCGATCCGTGGGAAAAGCGGCAGGTGCAAGTGGAGAAATATCAAGCAGGGCAGCACGCACACCACTCCCGCGTAAGCGTGCACACGCACGCACACAGGCGCAATCCCCCGCACCGCACACCCCTCGACTCCTCACCAGAGAACCAGATACCTCACCACTACAAGAATAATATTATAACAACTCGCCCCGATTACGCTGCCCTAATACGTTGGGACAGTTTTTTTGGTACTGAGTCACGCACGTCCCTTTTTATCTGATTCGATTCCTGATTTTTTATACAAATCGAAATGCAGCGATGCACTCAATAAGATTGGGACCCCTGACCGTCATGTATTCTGTTTTGTAAAGAAAATAAAAATGCTCGAGGCCGTGGGTAGGTAGGTACCATTCAATATGAATCTTTTTTGTAGAAAAAAAGGGATTTAATTTCTTTAGAATATCACCATCATTACTATGCCTTATTGGCTAGCGTTTCCGGCCGTTTACGTTCAGCGATAAAAATGACCATTTAAGGATTATTGGCCGTTGATTCCTATCGAAAAATTGTGACTGTAATAATTATACTTCTATTATTTGGTGACCGGATAACTCAGAATGAACTCAACTCAACACCTTGTTTGAAAAATCAATAAAAGTCATGAAAAAAAATGGTTAAATATGTTATGCCATGGGCTATTTTTCAAATTTTTTTCATATCTTTTAATGACTTTCCAAAGGGGTGTTCAATTGAATTGATCTGAGTTATCATGGAACCCTATTACTTTTATAACTCTTTTTGAGAAAGCTCAAGGACGCTTTATAAAATTTTATATAAAAAATCAATTTTTTACCAAGTGACGTACTTGACTTTCTTTAAGCTTTAACTAGTGATTCCTGACTTTATTTAGATTAAAAAATGTTAATGATTTTTTTTTCTCCGATGCCTTGTTTGGTAAGTATTTCTTTTTTCATTTTATTTTTTTCTTCTAAACCAAACAATTAAAAAAAAATTCCACACATCATCGCTAGCCACTCAGCCGACTAATCACCCGACCCCTTACCCAAACTCTAGCTGTCGAATAACCACTGATTTTTTTAAGTTTTTGAAAAACAAAATAAAAAAATAAACATCGAAAAGTCACCGGAGACCAAAATTTCATTCACATTTTTTACTCCAAATAATAATAATCACTGGTTATAGTCATTCAAGAACGTCTCATAACACCCTGTACATCTGTAAATGTTAAAAGTGCCTACGTTAGTTTATGGTTAATATATTTACCTACCTACCAAAAAGTTCTCTAAAATGTCCCATATTTGAATGCATTGTATAAGTCAAAATATTGGATACGTTTTAAGATTTTCACGGCCAAAAGTATTTTCGTTATTTGTTTTTGGGGTGTTATGCCGTGTTGCGCTACTTCCTTCTTTAGCCAACGTTTCGGACATCGTTACAGTGTCCATCATCAGGGCAGATCCGGCAGATTCGGTAGATGTGTAGCTACACTCTACCGGATCTTCCCTGATGATGGACACTGCAACGATGTCCGAAACGTTGGCTAAAGAAGGTGGTAGCGCAACACTGCATAACACCCCAAAAACAAATAACGAAAAAAGTCAAAATATTGTTTCGGAGTTTTTTACGCCAAAAATCGATGAACAATCTACATTGCAGAGCGATTTACAAATTTGACTTGGGTAGGTACTTGGGTACAAATAAATAATATATATTTTCATGTTTCAGGTGTCACGGACTGTGAAAATGTTCTGAAAGTTACAAAAGATTTAAAATTAAATAAGAATTTAAATTTCTCAGTGACTTCTGTTGTGCGAGTTGTTATTTTTAATCCAAGATCCTAAATCACACCATCGAAAGGGCTTTTGTCAGCATGTTTTATAAAAACATTTTTCAAATGCTTATAAAGCAAATATTTCAGACAGGAGAAATGAACTGCAGTTCATTGTCGTTAAAAAACACTACATAAATATCATTGTAATCGGATAGATGCATTACTTTGCATATTATTTCAGCGGTATCTGAACTATTATTGGCATTCCGCTGATAACAAACAGTGTTGTAAACTCTCGTGCTTTCTCAGAAAATGACGCATGAGAGAAAATGAGATATTACAAAGGAGCCCTCCGAGGCAGAACCGTAGAATGTATGTGTGATTTTAGTTCAGCGTTTACCTCAATGCTGAATGCTGACGAGAGAAGAGGTAAGAAAGGCGACTCGTGCGGTGGTGACTGTGACGATGACGACGAAGTTTACAATGCGAGATGACTGGTCGATTGTTGAGTGGTCGGCTGGCGTTTAGTGCTGAATGTGTAAAGATTCGCTGAGATCAGCGATTGGAGGTCATTACCAGATGATTGAATAGCTCGATATCGTGGGACTTTTGCTACGCAAATATGTGTGGCGGATATGCATATCATTTCAAATATTATTTGCATAACGAGTAATGCTGATGTTCGGTAGCGGTATATTATACTCACGCACACATTCATGGGGAGTTAATTTTGATATTCAATTCTTGGTAGAATAAAATACCAATGTCGTTAGAAAATTTCATATCTTTTCCATTTAATGTTTTTTTTTTACATTAGCTCCACCCAAGAGACCTTGAGGAAAATAATTCCCCTCAAGGCCTATGTCATCTTTGGGGATGCTGTGTGGAGGGTCTTTTTAGGGAACGAAAGGAGAGAAAATTCTGGGAACGAAAAATATATGAGGGGTGGATAAGAACCTGGGGTCAATGTGTCCAGGGGTAATAAACAGATGAATCCATCCCTTCCACTGTGGTACAAAGTCGAGATAGTCCGACTGGAGAGGTAAAATATCTCCATCAAACAGTCTCTCCAGATTCGACCCGCCACAAACGTATTCGCTACCGAGACCTAGACAAATCTCATCCCATGAATCCGGGCACCCTTGTTAAGTCACCAAATGTAACGAACCACTTAGGTGACCTGTGGCAAGGGTATTTGCTGTCCAATAAATGGTTCCCAGGGTGGCGGTATCCATACCCGCCTCCCAAATTGTTTAATTATATTTGAGAGTTTTTACTGCGACGAACGGAATCCAGCTTTAAAGTTTGTAATTGCAACCATTCAAGCATAATGTCTGATAACTACAGGTAAATTTTAGTTTAGAGTCATTTTTGTGGGTTTATAATGACTATATCCTAACTGGTGACCGGCCAATTCAGAATGAAACCAACTCAGAACCACCTCAGATAGGTCTTTAAGAGTGATGGTAAAAAAATTGGTTAAATATGTTACGTTAGGTTATAGGGTTAATGGGTATTTTAAAATTATTTTTTTCTTTGCTTTCAATGACTTTTCAAAGAGGTGTTGAGTTGACATGATTCTGAGTTGGCATGGAACCATCCTTACTTAACCTAACCTAATATTTTACTGAGTGTCCATGTAATCTTTATCACTGTTGTTGCCGATTTCGATTGCGCTATTTTTATCGAATAGTTGCCGCTTTACAAGTATAGAAATAGTTAAGAATGTAGTTAAATTAAGCACCTACTTTATGGTATTTATTATATCTACCTACATACCTACTAAGCTCTTAATTAACACATTAATACAAAGCTTAAAAAATATACGAAAACAGGTATTTACAGATGTCGCGGACTGTCGTGCTGTGAAACGGTTTAAATTTATGTGATAATATTATGCGCTATAAAAAAAACACAGATCACATAAAATTTTTAAATGCAATTGACAAAACTTGAACAAAAAAGCGTTTTATACTACACTTTATTTTATACACAATCTACATGTTTCGTGAACAATGTTCACATCATCAAGAGTAAATAATGTACACTGAAGTCACAAATTAAATACAGATTACAGATTAAATAACAGGGAAAGGGGTAGAAAGAAGGGGGAGAAGTAAGAGTGGGGGAAGTTTATTGGAATTAGGAATTACAATATTATTAGCAAGGAAAGACCGGTTAAGTGGGAAAATATTCAAAAGAGGGTTCATAAGAATTTTTTGCTTATTAATTGTACCTTTCTGTTTTGGCATTAACATTTTTCCTTTTTTCTTATATTTCAAAACTATTTATCTGTGATGCCTCATAACCCGTATGAAGTAGGTACTTTAAGTCCTAAGTTTGTATCAAATGTATGATCATCTGATCAATGATCTGCGAATTCAGATTCGCTATTACCATTTAATGCCCTAAGATGTTCTTTTACATTACCTCAAAATTTCTGTTAGTTTTACCTATGTAAAAGCAATTACAATCCTTACAATTGAGTTTATAAACGCCTGATTTATGTGTTTTGCTGTCGTTATCTTTGTTGTTAAGATGTATTTCTTTAATACTGGTTGAATAGTACTGATGGGAATGTTATTTTTATTTTTGCGGTATCGTTATCAACAAATAGAATTCTACGCTATTGTTTATTTATATCTTTAGCAAAAGGGTAGATGTAGGGTTTAAAGAAATTCTGTTTAATTTTTTATTTAGTATTTGGTCTATTAATTTAGTGGAATAACCATTATTAATTGCTGTTTGCTTTATTTAAATTAAATTAAATTAAAAAAACCGTTATTTAATAAAACCACAGAGTTTTCACCGATTATAATTATAACGTATTGCGAAACGTAAGTAAGATAGTAAAAGAGCATAATATGTGTAAACTTACATAGATAATAGATAGTGTAACGGATTACGAAATAATTCAATTTTTTTATCAACAACCACGCGAATCCACACTGTTTTTCCTTATCGGACAATATTAGTGAGCTTATTAAAACCCCATAGCTCCTGATAAAAACGACATTGCAATCTGATGCGTTGACATAGAAACCGCAGAGTAAAATTCGTGCAAATTTCTTGAACTTTATTCGAGACTTTTTTGTGGTAAATACGCAAACGGCAGTTATTTAAAGTAAGATAGGTAATCGGTCTTTTCTGTACCTATACACGAGGTCCGGGGGTAAAGTGCACTTACTTCATGAGGTGATTTAACGTGATAGTACAAGTAAGAAATGTAAATATACTCGTACGTGAAAAAGTTGAATTGTAATATTTTTTGAATGGGGGAAAAAGATAAAATTTAAAAAGAGTTTTTTATAATGCGTTTTACTATACCTACGGACTGTAAGTACTCAATTTGGGAGGCGGTTCCGAGAACTGCCGCCCCGGGAACCATTTATTGGATTACGAACAACTCTTCCAAAGGTCACCACAAGTGGTTCGTTTAGGTATGGTGACTTAGCAGGTTAGTGCCCGGGTTCATGGGGTGATGCGTCTGCCCACCAACTGCGTGGCAGGCCGGACTGGTTGAGGGAGACTGACTCCCAGATTCCTACCCACCCCTGATGACCTTTTCCTTTCCAGAACTTCCTCTCCTTCCTTTCCTTAAAATACCCTCCACACAGCATCCCCAAAGATGACATAGGCTGATGACAAAGATGACTGAGGGGAATTATTTTCTTCGTGTCCTGCTGTGAAGCTAATGTAAAAAAGGTATATATATACACATTATACAATAATATACGTGTACGAGATAATACATAGTTGCGCACACACACAAAGCACTCTCTTTGGGGTGAATTATTATTTTTTTTTTTCAGGAATACCGCACAAGAATCTCAACTGCTCCCGTCTGGAGCCAGTGAGACTATGGCATCCCCAATTGGGGTATGTTGTGAGGCTGAAGGTAGTGGGGAGGGGAAGGAGGTGGGGAAGAGGAAGGTTGGGAAGTACCTGGCTATTCAGATCTGGTCACCAAACACGGCTAAAGCCATTTTCAAGCAACGTTTCAATTCTGAATGGTGGTCTTACACCAGGGCGATACTGATAGTATTTTCCACTCTGGAACATGCCGCAAGTATACTACATATTATTTTTAAATGATTTAATTGTGAAATAACACAAATTAATCAAATAAAATTTATTTGCGCATGCCGGGTTCGAACCCGCGACCTCCGCATTGTGAGTCAAGAGTCTTACCCACTGGACTACGGAGGTCGTCGAATTGCCTATTTTAAAAAAAAGATACGCGCGCATAAAAGTACATAGGTAGTTTTAAAAACTTGGAGATATCGAAATCAAAATTCGAATAAAAAAACCTGGTGAAAAGAAACAGGCGCCGCCTTTTAATCGTGGCATTGCGTTTGTTGACTTTTGCGAAATGCTGTTGTTGAATAAAATCGGCGTGATGGCGCACCTGTCACAAATTCACACGGAAATTTCAATCCCATTAATTATATCAGTACCTACCTCTACATATACATCTACCTGCCTATCACACACATCACCCACACTACATTGTATCTCGCCTCTCAGTAGCTATAATTAAAATTATTTTTAATACACTGAAATACAAGATCAGTTACCTGTGATAATGCTCCCGTGTCAAAATGTCAAAATTTTCACCAAACGTTGCCCGCTGTAAAGATAAATTATGCAAAAAATTTTAAATTCTTCTTATTTCTTGGGAGCTCTTCACTTTTCTACAGTGTTATTATCAGTCCTGTGATGTTGACTTCTTTCAAAAAGGTGTTCTTATAATAATACCCTTATGCTGATTTTTTTTTTTTAAATTTGCTTTTTATTATTATTTGTGTATTTTATTTCTACTTTCTTTTAAATACTGCACTGTAAAATTGACTGTCCTGAATTATTTCAAATAATCAGCATCCACATTCCCAATCTGGGAGATATATCTAACCTTAAAAATAATCAGTACCTATAAATATTGTTTATTTATTTTTTTTTGCAAACCTAAACACAAATAGTTGTTTAAATTTCTGCAATTTTTGCTTACATTAAATAAATAAATGTTTATTTTAACATTCAGTGTGATTTTTTTATTAATGTTTATCAATGTATTTTAAATAATGTTTTTATTTTTGTGTCTACAATTTCAATAACATTATTGTAATATAAGCAGCATAAACACGTTGCCATGATATGTATCTAGTATAGTGGTCATATGGTGGTTAAAGTGGGTCACGACTGTATGGGAAAAAAATCTTGTTTTGATTTTTCTAATAGTGAAAATAGGGTGTTAAATGAAGATATAAAATCATGTATTTCTTAAAAAAATATTCGGATATCATCTTCTTCCTCTGGATTGACTTTGAAATTTCACATAATAGAGAAAAATCCAGCCTTCTTAAATCTTAAATTTTTTTTAAAATAAACCATTAAAAATTAACTATTTTTCAATAAAACACGAAATAGAGGGAATATTTTTATTGATTTATTTTAAAAATATATGAGTACTAGCTTTTTCCCGCTGCTTCGCTCGCATGGTGTAAGGGGGGTTTCCACTCCGCCTCCTCCACCCCCCCCCACCCCCCCTCCCTCCCCTCCCTTATCTCTCCCTCCCTCCCGCTTTCCATACATTCAGTTTTCAAACCTCGCGTGCCACCAATAGCAATTTTTTTATACAAATTTCATAATGCAAGAGCTCACCGAAAGTTTTATAAAAACCTTGTTCTGATAATAGCGAACACACAAAAAAAGAATTAACCAATTTGGTGCCATCGTTCAAAAGTTATGCGCTTAGCAACACATTCAGCGATTCATTTTTATACATAAGATAATTCAAATCCCAAGGCAATTTATTGAAATACCAGCAAAAAAAATCATACTCTTAAATTTCGGCATTATTTTGCGAAATTCAATTTTGGGACTTTTTGTAAATGATTTCGTAAATATATATTGCATTTGCTGTACAAGATTACAAAAAACATGGTTTAAAAAAAATTTTAATGAAAATTTTTCTAAACTTTGAAGTGAATCCGGAGGAAGAAGATCGTATCAGAAATATGAAACATTTTAAACACGTCGTTTTGAACCATTTGGCACCCTTTTATTGCTCCTAGAATTTAAAAATCACATTTTTTTTAAATAACCCACCTTTGGTAGTCGTGATAAAGTTAATAAAAATAAATATTGTAATGTTATATTTACGTAAAATAATAATAAAAAAATAAGTGCATGTATGAGATTGCCTTGTATATTGCTGTTCTAAGGAATTTAAATTGTGGTGGGTATATAAATCAAAATATTCAGTTGAATCGTAAGGTTGTAAGATTTTTTTTTAATTTTATTTTTATTATTTTATTTTTTAAATTATTGCTTCAAGTTGTAACCACAACCAGGGGCGCAATTCGCAGTTTCCTCATTTTATAATTTTGGTCCAAGAAATGTGATCTATTTTTGGTACACTGTCGTAGCATTCACTGAGATTGTCAAATCGTTTTGCCACGGCTCTGGTTTGAATTACAAATATCCCTTTTGAATAGTTCGTTTTTATCTTACTCTTTTTAGTACTGATTAAAATCTCGCCGATTGGGTTCAGTTAAATAATAATTAGTGTATTAAATAAGTTTATTGAGAAAAACAATCCAGCGTTCGATTCTTCATAACGGAAGAGTCGATAATTCCTATAAAAATCTATAAATTGGTTAACCACGTTTAATGTGCACGAAGCTATCGAAACGTGATAGGTACTTAAGATGAATATATACGTGAAATCCTATTTAGATACTATTTTGATTATTCTTTACGACGAATCGGCTTACAGTATGAACATCAAAAAATATGCTATGGATAAATTGAAGCCTTAACTACTTTATCTTTGTATTGGAATTACAATAAAATTATTATTTACGTAACAAAAAATATAAGCGTAAACCACTAAAAAAAATGTTTTCTCATGACTTAACCATGAAGTAATGTAAGTAACAATTTTTAAAAAATACCCCTTTACGGCTAAGACTATTTTTGACTTTATCTATGTTCTAACTTTTTTTCGTTCTTATAAAATTATGCACAAAATAAATAAAAACCACTTTTTCGCTTACTAGCCTCGTGCAAAAAGACGCTTGATTTAAAAATTTTGCAGGCATGAGATTCGACATATTTCTAGCGTTTATATTCCTCTTAACTATTGTTTTAAATTGGCTCTAAAAGGTAGGTTTATGTATTTGAAAATCTGTTTGCTGTGATAACGGCTTACAATTGCGCGTAGAAAAAAAATGATAAGCAAAGAAAAAAATTATTTTGTTTATTTTAGTCAAAAATCGCCTCGGTGAACCTATAAATAAAATAATATCCTATAAATGATTTACGACTCTGTAAATTTATTATCTGTTATATTGTGGCTTAAAATTGCGAGTCGGCATACATCTCAATCTGAATATAATAAACTAGTGGTTCATGTTCATAATACAAGACTAACTGTAAACGACGGACTTATTATTCCCAGATACCTAAATAAATACGGTCAAAGAATTCTAGAATACCTTGTTCCAATAATTTACAACACGTTACCCAACGCAATAAAAAGCTGTGAATTGAGTTTCAGAACGAAATGGACGCTAAAAAAATTGTTAAGTGAAAGAACTTTTTTGTACTGATCTCTGTTTTACCGCTTTTCGTTTTAATGTTTTTTCCATTATTATTTTCTCTTGTCTTTTCTTTTTATTTCTTTCATTTTCTCTGTTCTGTATTTCTTATAAATTTTATTAACAATTTTTTTTCCACAATATACCTATTTTTTGTATACATAATGTAATAATGTGTATATTATATGTACCTGACTCAATTAAAAAAAAAAGCAAATGTCAAAAGAATCCGTTGACAAACTGATATCAACCAGTTTAACGAGACTTAATTTAATTTTTTTTTCATAATCCCAGGGCCTCAGGGCCCTCTCATCTTTGGGGATGCTGTGTGGAGGGTAATTTTAGGAAAGGAAGCAGAGGAAGTTCAGGGAAGGAAAAAAAGTATGAAGGGTGGATAGGGATCTGGGAGTCGGTGTGTCCAGGAGTGACGTATGAATCTAGACCTTCCTAGTCCTGCTGGAGAGATAAAAGGTCTCACTGCATAGTCTCTCCCGATCTGGCCTGCCACGCAGTTGGTGTTTTGTAAAACATTTTTTCCACATTATTTTAATGAAACATTTTTTCCACTCAAGTAGATAGGTGCCTTCGCTGTAATTAATTTAAAGAGGCAGGTGGGTATTAACTGCATTTTAAATTTATTTTTCAACACTTTGTTTAATAATATCATTAAAAAAATTAAGTATTTTTCGCAATATTATAAAACATAATCAACCATTTCAAATACATTTTATTGTGAGTAGGCACCCTAATTAAATTTATGTCATAATTATCGATAATCGGAAACCGCGAATTAACCTTCATCAGTTTACGCCTTTTTATTGCCGCATTAATGATCATAGGCAGACACCAGATACCCAATTCCTAATAAGCCAAAACACGTAGTTGTTCCTCGTAGGGCCGATTGCTAGCGGTGGTCAGTAGTAGTACAAGTAGGTGCCGGGTGATTTGAACGCGCGATAATGAACCATCGTTAGCTAATTAACATCTCTTGGGAAGGGGGGCAAGGGGGCAAGGAGGAAAGGGGGCACGGGCGGCGGACAATAAACACTAAATCTATCGCCGTGATTGCCCGCAGCTATTGGCGATGGTTGCTGAAGAAGTCAACTAGAGATCCAGACCAGAGTTTCTCAAAATTTCTAAAATTTAATTTCCCAAAATTGCTGCAATATGTTTTTAAATATTTTTTCCTCCCATAATTATTATAATACAAGCACTGAAAGCATGCCGCTGATAGTTCCTTTAAAATTTATAGTGAAACAAAACGATGTGTTTTTTTAAAATTAAATGTTATAGGAATATTTAAACCTGTGTATTAGATATTGATGTTTATTTATTTATCTTAAAATAGTATATAAGTCGTAGGCCGATCGTAAAATAAGGCAGATCATGATGATCTGCCTGATTTTACGATTGGCCTGCGACATCTACACGACACCATACATTAGTCTAGTGTGGTAGTTGAAACAATCTCAAAAAACTATAAATAAAAATATTTATCTATCTATCTATCTATCTATATAAATAAAAACAAATCGCCGAAATGTATGTACGCGCATAACTTCTGCACCAAATTGGATAATTCTTTTTTTGTTGTGTTCGTTATTGCCAGTACAAGGTTAGTATAAAGAAACGGGGAGCTCTGGCATAATGAAATTTGTATAAAAAAATTGCAATATGTGGCACGCTAGATATTTGAAAACTGAATGTATCGAGACTGAATGTATGGGAGCGGGGAGGGGAACTCGAAAGAGGGGAGGAAAACTCGGGAGGGGGGTTTGCGGGACGAAGTGGGCGAGGGGAGGGGGAGAGGGAAGGCGGAGTGCGGACGCGGGAAAGGAAGGGGAGGCGAAGGGGAACCGGACGAATGGGAAAGGACACGCAGGGAGAAACAATTAAATGGCATAGCAACGCATGCCGGGTACCAGCTAGTATTAAATAAAAATAATTTGCAGGTGAAATAGTTACATAACAAATCATTTGCTAATACAAGTATAAAAATAATATAATTTTAAGAAATCGAAGTTAAAAATTACAGAAATACACAAATAAAATAAAATAATAATTTACATATTTCACCATTTCTTTTTTTTTATTTTAACACATTTTCCTGTTTTTTATAAAGGTCGGTATTTCTTTATTTATTTTGTATTAACAATCTCATTACGTATGAAACGCCAGTGTTGACATTTTTTGGGTGTTTGTTTAGAATGTTCAGCTAGGTTTTATTTTGTTATACAGGTTTTAAGGGACATACCTACTTATTTTAACCAGTAATTCTTGACATTATTTGTAGTGAAAAATATAAATTAAATTTTGGTCTCCGGTGACTTTTATGAGATTTTTATAAAACTATTTCATCATGACCAAATTACCTAGCCCAGTAACCCCTGACCCCGACCTACCTGTTCAATACCTACTGTTTTTTTTAAGTTTTAATTGGAAAATGTCACCGGAGACAAAAAAAAATCATTTACTTTTTTTTAAAAACCATTTGGTTAAGGGTTGTACTTGACTTACTTCAAGTACTACCCCTATCACCCTGAATAAAATGTCTAACAAAGAAATATTTTAATTTTTTTAAAGATTCAACCAATTTAAAAACCTAATGGTAAATGCTTATTACTTACGCGTATATACCTAATATCTAAACCTTAACAAAATAAAGTTTTCAGCCGTGTGACCATAATTAACCGAAAGTGCATTAATGTCTTGAAAACCGATTGCTTGTAATATGCATAATGTAGGCAGGTACCTATGGTAGATTTTTTTTAAAGTGTACCTAAGCGATCAATTTGTTTACATCTTTAATGTTGTTTTTTCATTTCTATTTCACGTCATTTTTCGTCCTTCTGATTGGGGAGCGTTTTCACAAAGAGATATGTGTACAAAACCTTTTTTTTTCGTGAGACAGTTATAAGGCAATATTTTATGACAATCTAAATGAACTTTCGATTAATTGAAGAATACTGAATATATTTGTGAAAAGCCGTCTTTACTCAATTTTGACAAAAGGAAAATTAGTAGGTACCTACATGTTTGAAAAAAAAACTTTCCACAATAAGAAATTTCAATGCATTTTAGTTCTGCGACAAAATTGCATATGTTTTTAATTTTTTTTTGCTAAGTACCTACTTAGGTACCTACTCACTTACACCTAAAAATAATTGTATAAATTAGAATTTAAAATATAATATTTAACGTCGTTACGTGCATAAAAAATGCATAAGCTAGGATTTTTTTTGGTTCGCTAGAAATAAAGTTTATTTTTTTATATAACTGAGGGCCTACTCAGATACATTTAAATAAGATTTATATAATAAATCTGCTTAATTATTTCTCTTTTTAATAAATTTAGATATGTAGGTGTTTTACAATGTGAAAATTAATCATTTGCTTTTACACATAAAGCAGGTAAATATGTAGATTTATGAAAATCTGAATTAGCCATTTTGTACACTAAATGTGAATAAAAAATCGGTTGGGGTAGATATTTCTCTTTGAGAAAACTCTCCTCAATTACTCTCACCGCCCTACATCTACATTTCTGCTGTTAAGAGCTCTGATGTTACCTCTAAAAGTAGAAGTTACAACAGATCTACTAGCGGTACGCTTGTGTAATACTGGCATTCAATGTCTCCTTGAAACACACCTGAAAGACTCATAAGTGTTATTCTATTGTAATTCATGACTGCATGTTATATATCTTTTCAACGCCTTCAAATTGCCTTCGCCACTCCTTCGCTACTTGACGTATATTGACTACAATGACGCATTTTGTCTCAGAGTCTATAAACGTCCCTTAGACCTCTCCACCCCCCACAAGCATCGGGGGCGCGATCCCCCAATTTGAGAATCACCGGTCAATCGGTGGATAATGGATAATGGCCGCGGAGTTGTGCTGATGTACCTACCGCACATACGCTACGTGCCTACACAGCCTACATCTACCGTACACCGTACATTACAGTAGGTATGGCGTACAGTGCACGGCACGAGGCACGAGTGTATTATTATGATTGTGAGCGCCGCGCGCCGGGTCGTGAACCGTGAATGCCGTCACACCGACAGAGGTACTTACCTACCGTGGGACCGTGGGACCCGCGCGCTAACTCTGCCGAGAAGGGTTCCTAAATTGCGATAGATCGGAATAAAAAAACGCCCAGATGTTTTCGTAAATAAGGGGGAACTTTATACGCAGCAGGTATTGTTGAAATTTATTGAAATTTTATACAAATACAAATCTTGGTATGTGTGAAAGGGGATCTTAACTAAAAATCAGAAATCTGCATGTTTAACTGAAGCAGTAAAATTTCTTGAAGAGTGAGATCTGGCGTCTTGAAATTTGTACAGATGGTTAGGTACTTCTATAATTTCTAGTTCGATGTTACCGTTTTCATTTCCCGATCACCAGATATGGCGTTTTGAAAATTCCATTTCTCGTTTAAAGAATAAGGCAATACGTTATGTCTTATAGTTTTTATTAATTAGGTATAATATGTAGGTATTTTTTTCAATCTAAATCTCAGGTGTATAGGCGGATTGTAAAGCTAACATAATATTTAATCCGTAATTCTATTCTAATCCTTAATTTAATCTCTAAATGATTTCATTCTTAACATTTGGACTTCTATAATCTTTACAGTACCTACCAAACACGAGTGAAATAATCCAGTAGTAAATTATCAATAATTGTTACGTACCTAGAAGTTACGGATTAGATTGAACTATCTGGAAAGAATAATTAATCCACAAACAACATCCACTGATATTACATTAATTACTATAAAACAGATAAGCTTCTGATCTATTTATCCTTAGTTTACAGATAACGTGTAAGTAAGTACCTTCTTTTAAAATAGTAGGTACCTACCTACCCGCTTGGTTTAAAGTAGAGACCGTATATATTAGTTCCTAGTTAGGTCAATAGTAGATATTGTATACAATTCTGGTGTGCATGACATTTGATAATGATTCTTACAATTAAAAAGAAGAAAAGGTACTTTATAATCATGAGATATAAGGAAACGAGGGGAGAAAATAAACAATAACAGATATCCTTTTAGGAAAACAGCAAACATGTTATATATCCCTTATGAATCATAGTACCTATGCATATTTTCAAGGAAATTCCAGTCAGAAAGATGTAAAAAAAATTGCTAATTTACCTAATAACGTATTCTTACTATCTAATGTTTGCTTATTAACCGAACAACCAAATACCCGAATGGATCATATATCACATCCGATGCATAAAATTAATAAATAAATTCAAAGTTGTAATTTATTTTTCTCTTTTTGTCTTACTTCATTAAGTTCACTTCATGTAGAATCTTTGTATTTACTTTTCACTATATTTTTACTATGTATATATATATATATACTGTTATGACGTACTTTAACTCCTACTCACAGTAACACTTTATCTAAAACATGCGAACACCTCAGCATAGGTTCTTCTAGTGAGGTGTTTACAAAACAATACTATCTACTAATCTACTAACAAACAGTTTTTACCTGTAAACTGATGTACGAGTATTGAAATAAATATATAAAACACCCGTGATAAATCTCGAAGCTTGGTGAGGAATGGTGTTGTGCCAGTAGCCAGCAGAAGCCATCATCAGCGATGGACCAGTAGTAGGTAGAAGCAGCTATAGGAAGAAGTGGCTTGTGCCGCGGAGGCGGGCGTCACACCGCGCAACGCCGAGCAGCCATGGCGCGAGCCAAAGCCGGTATCGTCTACCTCCGCCGCCGTCCACTCGTGCTATGAGGTACACTGCCTACTAATGCAAGTATCTCACACTAACGTACTTAATTGCCATTTGTAGACAATATTTAGATACATAGGCATGAAGGGAAATTCCAATCAAAAACATTAAGGAAAATCGCAATTATTTGTTTGTTTTTTAACCACAGTCATATCGATGTCATGTCAGTTGATATCTTATTTGATCTTGTATCAATTGTCTAATCCATTTTTTTCTGTAATCAATGTGAAGAAATTGATGAAGATTTGATGATTTAAAAAAGGTGTAACGCCAATTAAAAATCACTGCGGATTTGGTTGTTTTTAACCCTACGTTCATATCAGCTATCAATCGATATCTTATTAAATTTGATCTAATATCAACCGTCTAATTCAATTTTTTCTGTAATCAATGTGAAGAAATTGATGAAGATATTGATGATTTTAAAAAAAGTGTACCTAACTCGTTTACCGGTAGATTATAATAATTGGCATTCTATCATAGGTAAATTGAACAATTATTCATAAAAAAGCGAACAATCAGAGATGAAAAGAGAAGTGATTAGAAGTGTGGTGTGGTGTGAATGTGGTGGTTGGTAATTAGTGGTGGGTGACGGAATGCTGGCATTACATAAGCGTGCGGGGAGCGTGGGGGAGCCGGAGCTGCAGCCGAGTGCCAGTAGTACTAGTGCTAGTGAGTAGATCCGAGCCGAGCGGCAGCTGCGGCCACAGGTGGCCCTGCCTGCCCGCCTGCCCGACCGAGCCCGCGCCTGGGAACTCGCCGTACGCCACGGTTCCCACGCCCGGACCCTATATAAGCGGCACTTACATCATTCTGCTTCATTCCGTATCACAGCGGAGCGCGCGCTAGACGTGTTTAACCAACCCACAACTCATATTCAGTCTGAAACCTTCACATTATTTGCCTTACGATGTCTTACGAAGTCGCTTACGAAAACAACACCGCCTTCGGGCCGGAAGGAGTTCGTCCCGTGTCCCGTACATACCAGTACAGGAAAGTGATGAAGCCCATGCTGGAGAGGAAGCGCAGGGCTCGCATCAACCGCTGCCTCGACGAGCTCAAGGAGCTGATGGTCTCCGCCCTTCAAGCCGAGGGCGAGAACGTAGCCAAGTTGGAGAAAGCCGATATATTGGAACTGACAGTTCGTCATCTCCGCGGCCTGCGCAGAGCTGACCGCTTTAGGGCTGGCTTCACTCATGCCGCCGCTGAGGTCTCCCGCTGCCTCGCCTCCACTCCTGGAGTGGACGTCGCCCTGGGAACCCGCCTCATGACCCACCTGGGCCACCGCCTCAACCGCTTGGACTCCGAGCCCGCCTACAGCCCGCCCGCCTACAGCGCGCCACCCACCCCAGCCCCCTCTGAGCACCTGCCGCCCACCCCTGCCAGCTCTCCGGAGCCTTGCGCCATGGACTGCACTGCCGCCACCATGATCAGCTACTGCCCCGAGCCCCTGTGGCGCCCCTGGTAGACCAGCCTGGCGACTAGCTCTCAATGACAGTTGACAGTCTGACAGCAATCACCACGGTTCCTTCAGTGACATGTTTTTACTACTGAAGAAATCTACTTCTCGTTGAATACAGTGTTTGCCTGACAGTTTGGAGTTTGGACATCGACGTCTTCCGTAGTTTTTAAAATTACTCAAAGTTATTTGGATATTGTTTAAGTTTTCCTAGTGTTTAATTTCGGTGTTTTCCTTTCCCGAAGACTAATGTGACATCGAAAGATCTCAAGCTTTAATTAGATTAGTTAGTGATTAGGTTATGGATAATAACAAACCAGCTTTAATAGGATAGGATTAATGTGATATAGACTAAAAATGTTATTTTATACAAGAGTTAAATATTGTTATTGTACCTGTGATTAAGGAAAAATGCTTTTCTTCGTTATTTCTAAATGAATTGAAAACGTTGAAAATAATCATCATTTATGAATATGATGTGTATCGCTCGGAAGTTTTTTTTGAATTCCGCGATATCAAAAGATTGAAAAGAATATATTGAATAAAAAAATGCAATTAAATGAACTTACTTGTTTATATTTACAACAAAATATTCCCCCTTTTTCCTATCATCCTTGAACGTCACATTTATACTACAACATCATGAGTAACTGTTTACCTTGATTGAAAAAACGCTTATCAATCCAATGATATCAGGAAACACTTTCAATTCATACCTACACAAAACATTCCCATGAAAATAATGGAACATTTATATTCAATCTCGAAATTACATTACCTGGACCAAAACACTACCTCTCAAAGAAAGCATTACCCTTTCCTGCATTCCTCACCTTTCTAAAGAAGGGTTGTAATATATAAGGGATGTTTGTTATCTGCACTCTACAATCAATAATAGAATCGCTCTCACGCGTTGTAAATCATAAAAAAATGTTTTGTGTTGTGACAATCATTTGAAAAACAATTTACCGACATTAAAAACCGCAAGTCAAAATTGCTAAATAAATTTGTTGATGTGGTTATTTTAACCAGAATTATCCAAATAAGTTCGGTTTACATACAGAGATGACTCAATGAGTCTATCATAATTATTAAAATGATTCAATTTCTCGATGATTCTAACCGATCTGTTTTTTCCGCATCAGTTTTAATCCTTAAAAACTAACATCTTTTGACTTTTAACAAATGAATCCTTGGATGCTTATCAATAAATATTGTGAAGGAAGTCATTTGTACCAATTTGCCATTGCTACAATTAAAAAAATATTTTTTTCGAACATAACTCCTATTTTCCAACAAATTGAAATCAATATGCTTTTATAATACCTGCCTACCATCATAAAATTCATAAATAAACCAAACCACTCACCTTACCATTAAACGAATAGACCAATTTGACAGCTCAGTGCTACTCACAAAATTGGTGACCGGACAACTCAGAATTAATTCCACACCTCCTTTGAAAAGTCATTAAAAAGTGATGAAACAAAATTGGTTAAATAGGTTACGATAGGTTAGGTTATGTGCTATCAATTATTATTTTTTTTCATAGCTTTTAATGACTTTTTAAATAGGTGTTGAGTACAGTTGATTCTGAGTTTGCATGAAATCCACAAATGTATACTAAAAATAGATAGGTATTTAGCCAAATTGGTTTTACTACATTTCTCGTTTACCATGTATAACTGAAATTTTGAGACCAACACAATATAACACCTCTAAACAGACACTAACAAAATATTATCACGAGAGTCAAATTGTAGCTAATTGGCTTTACTCGAATGAATCAACCAGCGAATTGTGGGTTTAACTAGAACTTTACCCACATTTAATCAGAATCGGGAATCTAAATGAAAACATTATTATTTGTTCATGTGTGTAATGTGTATAATTGCGCAAATTCCGCCGGCAGTGGTCAGTACCTAATCAGAGCAAGTGTGAAGTGTGAAGTGTGCACTGTGTATACGTGCCCGGAGGCACGACATACTATTAATCAATGAGACTAAACTCTGGAATTAATCGATCTTATCGTGCCCCTTGATAAGTGTCGCCGGCCCGAGTGCTTGAGAACGAGATAAATCGATAGGTATAGTGTGGAACCCACGGTACACTCTTTGCACGAGTGCGGCACTGAGCCATTACCCATTATCTCCACCAATAAACCAAACACTCAGTTTTATTATTATCTCATTCAGATATACCGTTACAACTTTCAACCATAATTGCAATGTTTTCGAGAGGTTTGTTATGGACGCACGTTCGGCACTCTAATCCAAAATGATCCAGGATAAATAATGTGATTTCGAAGGTGCTTGAACAGGTATTGTATGCAATAATTTATTATTAATTAGCAGACTCGGACACAAGTTGCTGTGGCTAACGAACACAACGCCAATATGAATCACTCTATCTATTGGTGAAAACCGCATGAAAAACCGTTGTGTAGTTGAAAAGATCTAAGCGCACATACAGCGTGAGCAACTTTATTTTATTTATTTACTAGCTGACCCGACGAACTTCGTACCGCCTCAGAACTCAGATTAAAAAACTGTTGAATTAAATTAAGTTTTTTTATTAAGTTAAAAATTACACAATGAAGCAATTATCTATGCGCAACTAATAATAATTGGATAATTTATAGAGCGCCGTTTTAGTGAAAAATCACCTCAAGGGCGGTGTTTTGTTTTTGTCAGTATCAGAGATGGCGTTGTGTACGGATTTATATTTTTTGTGATTTTCTCAATTTTCCACTTACTTACGGAAATTTTTTTAAGGAAGCGGGTACCGGTGCCGCCGCCCCGGAAACCATTTATTGGATAGCCAACACCTCCTCCATAGGTCACCCCAAGTGGTTCGCTATGTTTAGTGATTTAGCAGGGGTGCCCGGGTTCATGGAGTGACTTTTGTGCGGGTCTTGGCGGCGGATTCGTCTGCCCACCTGCTGCGTGGCGGGCCGGATCGAGAGAAACTGGTCGAGGGAGGCCTTTTGACCTTTCCAGCCGGATTTTCTCGACCAATGGGTCGAAAGAGTCCTGCTGGAAAGGTCAAGGTAAAAGGTCAATTCCGGTCATGACAATGGCCTTGCACCGCAGTTGAAGGGTTGGATTCACTCACGGATACACGGACCTCCAGATTCCCACCCACCCTCATGCCTTTTTCCTTCCCAGAACTTCCTATCCTACCCTTCCTTAAAAAGACCCTCCACACAGCATCCCCTAAGATGACATAGGTCCTGAGTGGAGCTTACGTAAAAAAAATCGTTTCATTTCAGAGATTTATTATTATTGTATTTTTCCTTAAGGGGTCGTCCATTAATCACGTAAGGCTCGAAAGGTGGGGGGGGGGGTCGGAAAAAATAACGAAATATCAGAAGGAGGGGGGGGGGATATAACGAGATATCACGTGTATTTATTTTTCGTTGAACGCACGATAATATTCTGAAAATTTCAATATACTTCGTACTAAAAAAATACACGTGATTTTGGGTATGGGGGGGGGAGTTAGTCTAAAACCTCACCACATATCACCAGGGGGGGGGGGGGTTAAAAAGTTGCTCAAAAACATCACGTGATTAATGGACGATCCCTTAGGGGTGCAGAGACATACGTTCACCGTTTGTCTCATTTTCGACTATTAGTGTGTAAGAAAGACGGGCAGCATTATATGATTAAGAACAAAAGCCAAACAATCAGCGCATTGACATTTGACGTTTTTGAAGTTTTGGAATTCACGCACAGTTAAATATTGTACCTATCACAATATTGCTGCAGTTCTTTCAAAATATGAGAATTCGTTCCATAAAAAATGTGTGAAAAAATTAATTTTCTTCATAACTTTCTTTTTCGTGAATTTTTGCGATGTTATTCTGTTATCCGGGGCGGAGACAAATCCAACGAATCAAAGATCATCAAAATCGGTCCAGCCGATCTCGAGTTTTAAATAGTGTAACTAACCCGACTTTGTTTTATGTATTACTAGCAGACCCGGACACACGTTGCTGTGGCTAATGAAACACAACGCCATTACCCAACCTTTATAAAATCCACACCACCCGCTTGCCAGCTGCCCGCTGCCCGCTGCCTGAATTGAATATTTGAATTTCTCGGCTTTTCTCTACTATAATAAGCATGTATTATACATATAAACCTTCCTCTTGAATCACTCTATCTATTGGTGAAAACCGCATGAAAATCCGTTGCGTAGTTTAAAAGATCTATGCGCACATACATTTTGAGCGACTTCATTACATTTTATACTATATAATGAAGATTTCACGCCCTAATAGGCTTTTGCATTCCAGTTTATAAGTTGAGTATCAAATTTATTTTAAATATTTGAAAATTAAAACAATGCAGAATATATATAAAACAATGAAAAAAAATGTAAATAACAAAAGCATATAATAAAATAAATTACATAGGTAAAAATTATAAGAAGTCTCACATAAACAAATATGCAATATAAACAACAATTGCAGAAGTTATTATACACGTCTATTGTGAATTGTGACATGTCTATTTGTGCCTAGACATTTTATAAAAGGATTGGAATAAACAATATTTGTACTGATTATTTTTAAGGTAAAATATATCTCCCAGATCAGAATATTTATTTCCGAGGCAGTGACCTGGTGTTGTTAAAGGGGTAATAAATATTTTGGGAATATGGATTTTGATTAATTGAAGCAATTCAGGACAGTCAATTTTGTAATGCAGTATTTTAAGTAACAGTATTAAATCTGTGTTTATTCATCTTTCTGAAATTTTTATCCAGTAGGCAATTATAAAATCAATGTTACTATGTCATTATTATTATTCCATGTAAAGAAGTTCCTTGTGAAAAGCGGGTAGCAGCGCCAATGATACCAAACGATAAAATCAATGCATTAAATTTTAGAAATCTAGGTGTAATTAACCAGGCAAATGTAATTTTAATATTAGTAAGCAGAGAATGTGTGCTAACATAACTGCGATCTCTGAAAGACATTTTCAGTAAGTCGAACAATATAATCATGAAATGTTGAGTAGGTATACCTGCCTAATCTAATCTTTGTGGAAAAAAATCCCTATTATTCGCATCCAAATAAGGATGGGTGTTTTCTTAGACCTTTTGGATAGGATCAATTGACTGCACTCATGAGGTATTACATTTGTAAGATTAAAAAAACAAACAACCCTAAAAGTCATTCCTTTGTTGTTGTCATTGTGATTAACTTTTACCGGTCATAAATCACGGAAAAATAATAACAAAATTACAATTCAATTTGTAAGGCGGACATGGGTACGTGTACGATCAGGTACAAAGCGGGATTCGGTTTTCAGATTAACGGCGCTCAGTGCCCTGTTCCACCGGCGGCTGTTGACACCGAGATGTGGACAAACAGAATGCGGATAAAACTTGCGCTACCTGCGCGGTAGCTTGACAGCAGCTGTCAGTTTTTACGAAATGTCGAGTTCGTAGACGACGATTATTTACTCTTGGAGAATCCTTTCTTAAAATTAAGGAATAAAACAATGGTATTTGGTAATTGGTATCTTTAAATATGAAAAAAACCTCAGGAGAACATGATAATATGTTAAGTACGTGCCTGAAAGGAATTCACTTGTGACATTTGAGGTTATTTCAAAATTTTATCTTGTTGATTTCATTCCATCACTTGTCAATAACATTTCTGGTGCTATGGAATATATTTATTTTATCCCAGATTGGCGATTGATTGAAAACAGAGGCAATTAACAGGTCGCTCATTTTGATATCAGATTCTGACCGGCGTCACCGGCGAGCAGGAATTAAGAATTCATTCCGGTAAAGCTTATCGGCGCCGCCTCGCGCGGACACAAATCTGAACCTGCCTTCACTATGGGCGGTCTGATACGTTGACATACAAACATTCTTGTCAGCACGCCTGCGCCAGTCGGCCGCCCATGCGCCGACTAATCAGAAAACCGAAACCCGCTTTGTACCTGTTCGTACCCTACCGCCGCCCCGGAATCCATTTATTGGATAACCAATTTTATTTTTTATGTCATGTATATTATCGAGGCTTCTGACTCACACAATGTTGTAATTTTTTGCCTCATCTGCTTTTTTTTTTTTATTAGAAAGAAAAAGTTATACGATATTACAGGAAATCAAAAAAAATAAAATATTGCAGAAAAAAGAAAAGTCCCAATAAACTACTTTTAAGTAGTTTGTCAATGGGTGCTTTTACTTTGAAATTTAAAAAAAAATAAAACTTATTATGCAGTTAGACATTTTTTTGTGTTACTACTTATTTAACTAATGATCTTTAAAAGGTACTTAGAGTCCTTTTAAATATTCATTTCGTATAAAAATTCACTTTCAAATATTTTCCAGTTTACATGATCTAATAAATTTAATTATTCTCGATATGGCATGAAACTCAGTTGAGGCTATTAAATTCTGAACTTCCGATGGGTTCGAGGTCATTAGTATTGTAACTCTCTCTCTGATAACCAACGTGACTGCGATAGGTCACCCCATGTGGTTCGCTATGTTTGGTGACTTAGCAGTGCCCGGGTTCATGGGATGAGGTTTGTCTAGGTCTTGGCAGCGAATGCGTTTGTCCATCTACTGCATGGCGGGCCAGAGACCTAACTTAGACCTCTCCATGTCCGTCAGTCCGGATGGGTGGATTCATATGTCCGTCACTCTGCCATAGGTCACTTAAAGTGTTTCGCTACGTTTGGTGATTTAGCAGGAGTGCCCGGGTTCATGGGATGAGGTTTGTCTAGGTCTTGGAGATGGATGACCAGGACCCACTGAACCCCATATTCTTACCCACCCCTTAAACCCCTTTCCTTCCCAGAACTTTCCTCTCCTTCCTGTCCTTATAAAATCCCTCCAACAGCATCCCCAAAGATGCAAATTATTTTCCTTAGGGCCTCCTGTGTGGAGATCATGTAAAAAAAACTCCTGGACACATTATGTATTTTTCATCACCTGTGAAGGGACTTTTTAAATGAGGTGTTGAGGTTGCGTGATTCTGACTTGTCCGGTCACCATTTTCAGGCACCAAAGTTATTTTTATTTAAATTATGAAATCTATATTTGAAATGTTTATTTCCTGTGTTAAAATTTTTGACAGAAGTTGTAAAACTTTAAAGTTTAAACGCTGCTTTCAAGTTTAGTACGAAAGGTAAACAATCGTATTTTGACCCAATACTTTCAGCTGCACAGTATTGTAACATCCCGTGATTTTTCACGGGTCCGCGCTATTATTTGAGAACTGTTAAATAATTAACATGAATATTAAAGTAACTTATAACAACCCTTTGTCTTTATCAACCCATGACGGACTTGCGTTTGCAATAAAATTACATGATAACAATGATAACACATGGATTGCCAGCGTATTAATTGCTGTTGTAGAAAAGTGGATCAGTCATTCAAAAAAATCCCTGCTACCCTTAATTTCCTAGCCACCTGAACTGTGGGTGAAGGAAACATTCTTGCTTCCAAATTTCAGTGAATTAAAGATAACATCTAATCAAAGCCTTTTATAAACGTGTTTTTTTCTTTTCAATAGCACTACGCGCGCATGTTTGCAGCGAGAACCAAAATCATTTACGAAAACAACAACTTATCAATAATTTTCAAGAATTCTATTGGAACTACGGCGACATCTGTGTTCAGTAAAATATTATAATTTTTCAGGCACAAACTTTATCCTACCATGATGGTAGATGAAAAACTTTCCCTCAGATGTTTAGGTTCGGAAAAATGTTAATAGATGTCACTAGTGTAACTATGAAACCTTCACTTACTAGTTTTACTGTAGTACAAAATAATATTGTTATGCTGCAGAGTATTTATTTTTTCACTCTGGCAGTGTTTCGAATATTATTTCAACGTTCGAAATTAAGACATTTTCAACTCCATTTTAGGACTAACGCATTTAAACTTTTTACTTACCTAATTTATTTTAAATGGTAAACATTTTTCTTAACGTTACCATAAATTGATTTGACCAATGTTTTGTAGATGCCGCTATGACAAAATATTTTCTATCATTCGCAAATAAAGAATCGTCAGGCTGGTGTGCCACCAGAACGCAAATTATTATTTTTAAACTTCATGTACCTACATTTTTAAAACAGTACACATACGATACGGGGCCAGCACATAGATTTCTTTCCTTTGTAATGAAAAATTTAGAAGATATTTTGATAAATTTATTTTTGCATGGCTTAGTTTTTTTACATCCAAGTAATACAGTTAAATTATTTTAAAAGGTACGTTGCTTTTTTAGTGGTCTACTGAAGGGTCTAACATTAATATAATTTAAGGGAACGTACCCATACTACGTGACACGTTTAGGGGGGGGGGTCTTCAAAATGTCACGCTTGGTACAAATGAGCGGCGGCGGGCTTAGGTTTTTAGTCACCGGGGGGGGGGGGGGGGGGGGGGGGGGGTTAAAAATTGCAAAAAGTTGGTTACGTAGTATGGGTACGTTCCTTAATGATAATTTAGTTTTTGTTAGGAAGCTGAAGAATGAAACAAATAGAAAACAAAGGATGAAATAACATTTTTAAAAAATATAGGCCCCAGTGGCGGTTCGTGAGTTTTCAGTGGGCTTTCAAAATTTCAACTTTCTGTACGAAGATCTTCAGGATTTTTTCTGTCAAGGAATGCGCCGCATCCACATACTGAAAGTAATAATACAAAAAGTTGAAATTTTGAAAGAATAAGTCATTTTCACTTACTACAACATCAATAATGTCGTATTTTTCAATCTTAGCACTCTAGCTCACTGAAAACTCACGGACCGCCACTGATAGGCGATTGGCTTGTTTAAAAGATGGGTCCTGAGGAAAATTATTTTCTTTTGTGCCTCCTTTATGAATTTTTTTAAATTTATTTTTTTTATTTTAAATGAAATTAAAAAAAGCACTGTCGAATTGAATCGCGAGTTTAAGGGCCCGCAACCCGCAGCCCGGATTTGTACCGATTTATTACATATTTCCCTTAAACACGGTAAGTTTTAAAGCTCTTAAAAAAATATATGTTATTCTTGAAGATAATATCTATACTTTGCCCGTGCTGAAACGCAAATTATATAAAATTCCCTACATAGAAAAAAATCGCAAAGTGTGCTCCAAAAATTATTATTAACACGTTTGTTTCAGTTATTTTACAAGTTATATGTATGAAAAAATTCACAGTGTTTCTTTAAATGCTGTTTAAGATAATGCCCGCGAGATTTTTGCTCTATTTTAAACGAGTCGTGTTTTATTAAACATTTTCGCAATTTTCGCATCGATTTTGTCGCTGTAAATGTTAGCGCTCTCCTCTAACATTCGTAATTTCGTAGCTCTCCATCTTCTTCTTTTCGGGTCCGGTTGCAGAGCCTTAGGAGGGTATTACCAAAGAAAACCAGAAATATGTCATTTTTAAATCAGATTTTAGACGTATTGACTATTTTTCACAAAAAAATTATAAATGGATTATGAAAGATAGTTCTTTTATCTAGCATTCGCATGTTTAAAATTTTGAGAAAAAATGTTTATTTTTAGTATAATAAGGTTATACCATGGGTCATTGGCAGATTTGTTAAATTTTCAAAAAAGATCTTGTATTATACCACACCCATTTCAAATCATATAATCGTGTAGTAAAATAAATCAATACATTATCTGGGTATCGCATATTTTAGAATTTTCATTTTAGTTTTTTTTTTTTTTTTTTTAAAGAAAGACAAAACATTGTTATGATAAAATATTTGTTAATATTTCTCGCAGTTTATTTTATCATAGATTTAGGCAAGCAGGTACCTAATTTCAAGAGGTGATTAAATAATATTTAAAAAAAATAATAAACTTCAACATAGATTTTTTTTTTTTAAATTTTGGAAGTAACATCATTCATTTTTTCTTTTTTGAAAAGGGTATAAAAATCGAATATTTTGTTTAGTGCCCACTTCTTAGTTATCTTTCAAGGTGGTAGAGGGTTTAACTGACGAGTCGGTCGTGATTTCATTTGATATTATTTCGTATAATTTAATTAAGAAATACGAAGGTTATTGTCCGAAACTGGAACATAATTAACTAGGCTGCGATCATCGTTATCGTGATGCCCATAAGTGTATTTAATAACACATTTCTAACGTCGTAATTTACACGAAAATAACCGATGGATAATTTCAAATCTTAATTGCCAAGTAACAGGCATTTTATGTAAACACATGGAAGTAAAATATCCTAAAGGAAATCAATCTGATAAATAACGAAGATATATTATTCTCGCCTTGATATACAAGATATTTATGGCTGGATTTGATTTTGGGAGCAAATAAACATTTCGGCTGAATACAGTACCAGGTATTTTGTCTGTCTATACTACAGGAGAAAAACCAGAAGCTCAAGATCGTAATTAAGATAGATAGATAGAATCTTGTATTTTTGGTCTATCCAGTATATTGTGTATGTAGTTTAATTATGTTTTAACTTTTACATTGTTATTTCGTTAGCAATTTGGCCGCCTTAAACGTGTTGGGTTTCGTTTTTTTTTACTTTACGATTGTTTTACAAGGATTTTAATGTATATTTTCTTTTTCAAAGTCTGTTTGTTCATAACATGTCGTTTTTTTTTTTCTCTCATGAGCTTTTGTTATTAACGAGTTTCATTTGTTTTGAAAATATTTCATTTGTTTAAAAACAATAGAATGTTATCAAGTTGATTATTTTTTTAGGTTAACTATTTTCAGCTCGTAACGTCATTTCTAATTTTTAATCAAGCAAAATTTAATACCTTTTCTTTATGTTTGAATTTTTACGACTGCGTACTATTTATTATACAATTGAGAACGTCTTCAATCTTCGATTAATTCTACGGCTATTATTATGGAATAATGCTACGAACACTTTATTTAAAAGAAAAACAAAGGATAAACAATCAAATGTTATTGTTTATTGTTTGTATTTCGGTATAACTATTTTCATTTCGCTACGTCATTTCCAAAATATTATATTACTACGAATTATAAATGAATTATTGCGGCAGTAATTTTAAAACGAAATGCAAATAGAACAACTTTGAACAAATTAAACAAATTTGATTTTCCGTAATTTAAAAGAGAATAAATGTATTTACTTCTACGAATTTTATAATTTTAAAAGTTTTCTACGTGATTCAAATCGTTTATTTTCTGAACTGGAATATTTTATTATTTTTTTCAAAACGTCGACTTCATTCGGGAACGTAAATGGTAAAACAAAAGAAGGTCTAGTTAAGCGTCTTATTCAACGACTGCATCGAAAACAAGAATCAATTTTTCCTTTTATAATATTTTAACAAATAAGGTATTTTTCTAAACGTAGATTTTATAATTATTTTAAACGTCATTTACAAATCTAGTAAAGATTTTATTCAAAAAAATATTAATATGGAATACAAATAACTTGAATGGAGCTACTCGATTTTCTCACATTTCAAGCGCACGGAATGCAGATATTTCAGAGTTGTCTTTTCTGGTTAGACAGTTTCTTTCTATTTCGTTTTTTTTGAGGTGGTGGGCCCATCATCACAGGATTCGAGATAGGATGAAATAGTCAATTGTATTGTAACGTAATCGATTGTTTAACAATATACATAATTATCAATAACCTTTAAAACTTCTTTTTGCCAATTGTGACATTTTCTTATATTTTATTTACAAAAACGGGCATTATTTTCAATAACAATTCTGAAAATCGTTTTGAATTTAGTACAATCAAGTAATTTTCAACGGTGACACAAGGAATAATGTGATATTTATTATCATTATTTTAACAAATAAAGGACAATATACACGAAATGTAATAAGACTTGGAGAAATAATGGACAATGACGCAACGTCATTATTATCATTGGAGGGGAGTTGGCGGAGGTATATCCAGTTTGAACAACTGGGTCCTGGTGTTCAACTTACCATTCCTAATGGTCTAAATAAGTTCCAAAAGGTAAGGGTGGGCGTGTACCCCATCCGCAACGTATCGATCCGGCGTCGATAACGTTTACCTTACATGAGAGACAGAGGGCGAGAGATGCTTGCTGTCTGCTCATCAAACCCTGAGCTGCTGTCTTAGGTACGGAACAGTGTGCTACATCGTCAGTCGGGAGGCAGTGGATCCGTTGTCTGTAGAAGGATAATACCTATAGGTGATGGAAGGACTGCAGTCCACTGGTCCATGTGCATACACGCAGTACTACGTGATGTGAAACTTGTCTGAGTGGTTCGAGTTGTTTTGGAAGTTTTTATGAGCAATTCTGACACAACATTCTACAAGTAATTCATAAACTCGGTACTATTGGTAGTGATTTCTGCAAAATCACATCATTATTTTTCTCAAATATATCAAGTCTCAATTAATTTGTGCACGCCTTTATATTGTCTTATGTTATGCTCTACGTCAGAGCCAATAAAAGTCGAGCCCATACAATCAATAATAAATATTGTACACTCGACGCGTAATTTTTTTTGATGTCATAATCATGGAGAATCTATCCATTGACTTTAAAACATGTAAGTTCTGTAAAGCCGAGCTTATATACCGAAGTTATATGGTGGTTTCCAAGGGTTTGGCCAAAAACATCAGAAGAAATTTACTTAATTTCGAACCATTTTAATCAGGTCTGATCAACCGGGTTAATACATAATTAATATAATTTGAATGCGGAGTTCGATTTAATTTCCTTGAAGGAAAATTATTATTTTTCAACTCTAGTATTCGACTCGAGTTCAAATAATTTTGAATATACTTATGGGAAATAAAGAACATTAATTATGAAATGAATTATATATATAGTATTGTTCACTTTGGAGACCCTTCACTTTTTTTGCCGCGCTAAAAACGACCACTCTGCCCTTAACGTTTCAACCACCTTAAGGGTCACTTTCGCTCGAAACGGATTCAGACAGGGTCGTGTCCCGATTGAGGACCAGATTTCATACAAAAAAGATGATGCAGGATTAACAGCGCACCCGACGGCGAAAACTACAATTAGATCTCTCACCGACGAAGAAATTCGGCCTCAGTTATATTTTCTGCCGACAGGTTCACCCGTTAAAAAATGTCGAATATTTCAGTGCGTCAGAAAAGTTCACCTCCCATACAAAACTGTATTTGCTAGGCATTTATTAATTTTACGGCTTTATTGAAAATAACGTAGAAAAATTGACATTTTAAAGGCTCTTTGCGGGAACGCAGATTACAGCGTAAAAAAATATTTTGACCGAGATGTTTTTCAATAAATTGTAAAAATACAAGTTTTAGAAACTTTTAAAGTTGCGACATGTACCGCATTCCATTCAAAATGTTACACAATTTTGCATTAAAATTCAACATTATTTTGACATTTAAGACATATTCACTTTCATCGACAATGTATAATTATGCGGCCAGTACAAATCGGTGGTTGAGTAGGTACTTAAATTCCTTTCAAATCACAAAAAATAACAATTAACAACGTGCTCGATAATCGAGGTAGGTACTGCAGATACTAAATACCTACGTATAAAATGAAATTTGCTAGGGAAATTATTCTCAGTACCTAATAATACGGCTTTGCTGAAAGAATTTGACATTTGAAAAGTGCATTACGCCAACGAAGATATCATCAAAAACACACATCCTAATGGAAATGTTTTTGGATAATTTCAAGGACTGGAGGTCATAAAACTTTATTATCACATAATTACGGTTGCGATCCATTTAAAATATGTCACAGTTTTGTATTAAACTTTTGACATTTTGACAAAAATCAAAGTGAAAATCGTTCCTTCGAGGATGAAAAATTCTGTTGCCAGGTAATGCCAAAGTAGGTAGGTAGGTACTAAATTCGTTGAAAATGTCGTCGATTTACATGTTTGAAATATTCGGGCAATGCTGCATTCATATAAATCAGAAGTTTTATGATATTGATTTCAAATCAGATGGGTAGGTACCTACTTAATTCCTTCTAAAATCAAATAAATTCCTAATTTTTTTAATGCTGCATCCACATTTTAAGTCAATAGCTTTAGTTTGGTGAATTTCTATAAATTCAATAACAAATGGGTCAGAAGTACCTACTCAGGTGGGAACGTTATCGATCAAATATTGAGAAAATAATAAAATGAGTTAATTTAAATAACGATAGTCAATTTTTTTGCCAAATGATGTAGGTGTCTACTTGAACATAGTACGTCGATATAATTATTTTTTCCTTAGGAAAAACAAAGAATGTTGCCATTTTTGCGTACTATTTATTGCGCTAATTTGTTAAGAAATTAAATAAACTCGATAAAATTATTTTTTCCCAACATTGCCATTTCTGCAAAACATCACACCAAGATCGCAGTGCTCTATACAAGGAGCACAGAAGTACGAGTAGTTACAATATCAAAATGATTTGAATTAAATTAAATATTTATTGAAAAAAAAAAATTTATGAAAAGACGTAGGTACCTAAAATAATTATCTTTTCTGTGATTTTGGTTTTGCTGAGGTAATAATATATTGTTAATAATTAAGAATGGTCCAATTTTTTTGACAAATGGTGTAGATACCTACTTGAGTAATGCGCTGGAACTACATTTGTTCTGTAATTGTTATGTACATTTTTAATTAAATTTTGATGTGAATACCTACCGCACAAGAGTCCCAACCACTGGAGCCAATGAGACTATCATCTTTAAGGATGCTGTGCGGAGGGTTTTTTAAGGGAAATTAAGGAGAAGAAGATATGTGAAGGAAAAGGGTATGAGGGGTGGGTAGGAATCTGGAGGTCAGTGTGGCCAGGAGTGACGGACGTATGAATCTATTCCTCACACTGCGGTGCAAGGCGAAGGGTTGGGAGAATCTGGCTGGAGAGGTCAAAAGCCTTCCAATAATTATGGTAACAAGGGAAAGGATAAGAGGGAGATATAAGTTAGTGACGTATTTTATATTGTTAATGGACTTTTTGTCCATAAATAAATAAATTATATACAGCGGGTACCCGGCATGCGTTGCAAGGCCACTTTAACCTCGGGGTCCATTAAACTGTAATGGTTCCATCCCAAATCTCGGAAAACAACATTATAATGCAAGCTCCTGTACTATATAACATTATATACAACGGGTACCTGGCATGTGTTGCAAGGCCACTGTAACCTCGGGGTCAACTTTGCTGTAATGGTTCCATCCCAATTCCCGGGAAATAAAATTTTAATGCAAGCGCCTGCAATTTATAACATAATATACAACGGGTACACGGCATGCGTTGCAAGGTCACTGTAACCTCGGGGTCAACTTAACTGTAATGGTTCCATTCCAATTCCTGGGAAATTACATTTTCATGCAAGCGCTGCACTACATAACATTATATACAACGGGTACCCGGCATGCGTTGCAAGGTGACGGTAGCCTCAGGTTTCTTCATATATTTAATTAAACACACACTCTTCCTCGCTTCATCCACGTTCACACGTCAAACCGCATAGTGTTTTAACCCGTTAGTTGCCGCTGCAACGGGCAAAACCTAGTTCCAAAGTATTGTTTAAACAACAATTCATAACACAGGTAACTCTGGTACATCGCTCGAGTTCAACCATTATCGTGTATTATTACGGAGTTATTAATAATACAACTTATTAATTTACATGTTATGAATGAACAGACAAACTAAAATTTTAATCACGACGTTTTGTATATATATGTATATGTTTTGATTTTATTTAACTTAGAATTTTTAAAAAAGATTTACCACCAAGTATTTATACTTTATTTTTTTTTTTAAATTCTAAGCAATCCTGTGTACTTTTACATTTAATTCTACAATTTTTGTTATTTAATTAACGGGATTATTCAGAGATCTAAAGATTCGTACCTCTTTGCAACTTGGGTTGTCTTGTTAGTTGAAAAATATAAAATTTACATAAAAAATGATCAATTTAACTTTATTTCATGTCGTATTTGTTTTAAAAAAATATATAAAACATATATAGAGATATAAATATAGATATAGATGTTGTTAAGTTAGTTTATAATAGAGCATATCTCCTATGCATTCGAGTATGTAATATATATATATTTTTTTTTTATTAATTGAAGAGATTAGTTTACTTTATTTAAAAAATTCTGCACAAAAGTGTTTGTTTTCTCTTGGGAAACTGAAATTTGTTTGTTTCAAACAATTTACTAAACAATTTCGACTCCACAAAGCTGGTTGTCTACCTCAATTATTTGGCACCATTCATTGGCGATGGTTGATGACTTTATGACATTTAAATAATTTAATTTTATATAAATATTGAATGCTATTATGTAAATTTCCTTCTTGGATAGACCAAATGACCTTAGTGAGTTAGTCAGGAAACTCCACGGAGTGAACATTCTTGATATCCTAAAGATGGATTTAAATTCAGTGCAAAGTGAGGGTTGATTGATCTCCCTAAAAGTGATGCCTATTGAGGCTTAATACCCTGATTTGGGACAGTGACGCTTTAGAGCATAAAGTGATATGACGTTTTTGAAGGAGTTATGTAAAATTTGTAGAAATAATATTTATAATATTTTTTTTTTCAGTTTAATGTGTGTTGTTTATTTATCATTTATTGATTGTTGTTCATGTAGCATTTAATTATGTCACGTTTATTTTAGGTATTTTAACTATAATAATCAATAATATTGTATTCTAATTGTAAATCAAATTTAATCAATTTTAAATATTTCAAAAGTTCATAGAATTATTTATTATATATTATGTTTTATTAATCTTTGAAAAGATTGTTAAATATTATTAATCGCTTTGTTGTTTTTATTTTATAGAAATCCTTGGATCGACAAGAGTATCAGATAGAATAGGTTTCTTTTATAGTTATGTTTGGGGACAAACATTTGCGTGGTCCGGGAGGTAATGTTATGATAAAATATTTGTTAATATTTCTCGCAGTTTATTTTATCATAGATTTAGGCAAGCAGGTACCTAATTTCAAGAGGTGATTAAATAATATTTAAAAAAAATAATAAACTTCAACATAGATTTATTTTTTTTAAATTTTGGAAGTAACATCATTCATTTTTTCTTTTTTGAAAAGGGTATAAAAATCGAATATTTTGTTTAGTGCCCACTTCTTAGTTATCTTTCAAGGTGGTAGAGGGTTTAACTGACGAGTCGGTCGTGATTTCATTTGATATTATTTCGTATAATTTAATTAAGAAATACGAAGGTTATTGTCCGAAACTGGAACATAATTAACTAGGCTGCGATCATCGTTATCGTGATGCCCATAAGTGTATTTAATAACACATTTCTAACGTCGTAATTTACACGAAAATAACCGATGGATAATTTCAAATCTTAATTGCCAAGTAACAGGCATTTTATGTAAACACATGGAAGTAAAATATCCTAAAGGAAATCAATCTGATAAATAACGAAGATATATTATTCTCGCCTTGATATACAAGATATTTATGGCTGGATTTGATTTTGGGAGCAAATAAACATTTCGGCTGAATACAGTACCAGGTATTTTGTCTGTCTATACTACAGGAGAAAAAACCAGAAGCTCAAGATCGTAATTTAGATAGATAGATAGAATCTTGTATTTTTGGTCGATCCAAGGAAGGTGAGTTTATGTTCTGTTATTATGTTAATTTGTCCCAGTTTAATTTATTATGTGTTAATAAAATCTTTAATTTAATATATCTTAACAATACTGTTTAATTTATTTTAAAATAATCCTTCTAATTTAATCGTATAGTTTACATATCAAAGGCCCTGAGAGTGTTTCATTGCTTTACTATCTGCTAGCCTGGTTAATCAACCAGTGGCGCCCCTATAAAAATAAAGCTGGCAGATCTTTTATTCTACCCTTTTAACATCATTATTTATTAAACATTACATATTGCGTAACATTTTGACCCACTCCGGGATCATGTAACAACATTCCCGGATCATGTAACAACATTCCCGGGTTACGAATCACCCAACAATGTTTGAAAATCTCCTACTACCACCACAGAAAGCCGAAAATGTTGCTTGTGTTGTGATGG
This sequence comes from Limnephilus marmoratus, assembly GCA_917880885.1. Classification (NCBI taxonomy): domain Eukaryota; kingdom Metazoa; phylum Arthropoda; class Insecta; order Trichoptera; family Limnephilidae; genus Limnephilus; species Limnephilus marmoratus. The sequence goes on from OU862908.1 coordinate 14,932,442, forward strand.
AGGACTTAGCCAGCCGAGGAATCGAACACGCGACGCCCGGATGGGACCCAAGCGCTATGCCCACTCAACCACTGACCAGTTTAAATACAATCATTAAAAAATAAATACTTACATGTGTTTCTTGACGAAAATTGGTCCGTTTGTGTATTTATTTGCGCTCTTACAAAACTAATATATTTCAATTTTTTAAAACATTCTTAATTAACTTAAACATTATTGAAAAATGATAAATACTTATAATCAAAAAATAACTACAAAAAGTACATTATTTTAATAGTTTTATCATCACGCCTTTCAGCATTTTTGGATGTAGGTCTAAATTAAAGCAAATTTGGAATAAAATAAAATCGATATTGAGTAATAATTTTAAAAAGCTGGTACAGAGAACAATTAATCTTTCTCATTGTAACCGCCCTGCATGATCGTAAGAACAACTTTCGACGAAATATGGATTTTCGGCTGCTGGCTGGTTAAACGCTCTTAAACGGAATTGATAAGAATCGTTGCGCACCCAGCGTCTTGGGGCGTTTGCGGGGTAAGAGGGAACTGCTGGCGGGTGTTTCAAACTAGTTACTTGCAAGAAGCTGATCGGTTAGATATTAGAAAAAAATATATTGTCTACAATGCTCAAAATATATGTTTTCTCGAAACGTTCTATTTCCAAAAAACGAAAATCGTTTTAGTAGTAGAATAAATAATGTACTTGAGGTTTCTCTGTGCTAGACTAACTAGGCGCAGAGACATGCTTTTTCATTGCACCAAAAAGTATAATTCACTCTATAAGACAGTTGAAATTAAAACTTAAACAGTAGTTAATTAAAAGTAGAAATTAAAAACATATCGATTTACATCGCATATAAAAAATGAAATAAAAACTTGGTTCATAATCAATGATAGAAATATTACCTGTTGTAACTTAAAATTCTTAATACTTTTTTTGAATTGTAATTATGTAAATATAGTTTTTTTTTAATTTTCTACAAATGTATAATTATTTAAATAAAAGCAATCTGTATATATAATAAGAAGTACATTTTAAATGTTTTATAAAAAAAATCACATGGGTTCCCGCGAACTGACTATGCCCATGTATACATATTTTTTGTTTTTGTTAATTAGATCCATTTTTCATCTATATTTTTAATCACTGTTTATAAAAAAGCTTGTTTTGTAAAATGTATCTATAAATAATGTAAGAAAAAAAACTTATTAATAAAAAGTAAAATTAAAAAAACTTTTTTGTAACTTTCGATACTATCTGTAAATCTGTATGCATAAAAGCATTTAAAAGTGTCCTATTTGCCTGTAAGTACTTTATAATGTTTTTTTTTCTTTTTGGTCACATTAACTTACAGATTGGAGTACCTACTTACAAGAAGTAACCAAAAGAGGAACTTTCGCACGAATAAGTACACAACACTTTTCTAATCCATTCTTTTTGCAATCATAAAGCCGTGTCTCCAGCGACATTACCAAAACATTGATCCAAATGTGCGTACAAACATGAAATGTGATGGATTCTTACATTTATCACTTCTGGACACACTGACCCCCAGATTCCTACTACTCCACACGGCAACCCCAAATGACATAGGCCCTGTGGCCTGTGGGGAATTATTTTCCTCAGAGCCTCCTGTGTGGAGCTAATGTAAAAAAGTGGTATTTCATTCCAATGTTTTGATGATGAATGGCTGAAACGGAGGCGTCCACTAATATCTACAGGAATTTAAAAAACTGAAAAAATCGAACTAATATCTATGAGAACCAAAGTGTTGACGAATATCTACAGCTCAAACTGTTGACTAATATCTATGAAAACCAAAGTGTTGACGAATATCTACAGCTCAAACTGTTGACTAATATCTATGAGAACCAAAGTGTTGACGAATATCTACAGCTCAAACTGTTGACTAATATCTATGAGAACCAAAGTGTTGACGAATATCTACAGCTCAAACTGTTGACTAATATCTATGAGAACCAAAGTGTTGACGAATATCTACAGCTCAAACTGTTGACTAATATCTATGAGAACCAAAGTGTTGACGAATATCTACAGCTCAAACTGTTGACTAATATCTATGAGAAACAAAGTGTTGACGAATATCTACAGCTCAAACTGTTGACTAATATCTATGAGAACCAAAGTATTGACGAATATCTACAGCTCAAACTGTTGACTAATATCTATGAGAACCAAAGTGTTGACGAATATCTACAGCTCAAACTGTTGTCTAATATCTATGAGAACCAAAGTGTTGACGAATATCTACAGCTCAAACTGTTGACTAATATCTATGAGAACCAAAGTGTTGACCAATATCTACAGCTCAAACTGTTGACTAATATCTAAGAGAACCAAAGTGTTGACGAATATCTACAGCTCAAACTGTTGACTAATATCTATGAGAACCAAAGTGTTGACGAATATCTACAGCTCAAACTGCTGACTAATATCTATGAGAACCAAAGTGTTGACGAATATCTACAGCACTGGCAGAGGTTGGATTTACAATTATGTATAGCATATTGGAATAACGTAATATTGCGTATGCAGTTTAAAAAACTTAATTTATGTAAGTATGTATGTAAAAATCCCTAATATCGGACTATTGGACACATTTAGCTGATTAGTCCAACCTACGCTCTGTAGATATTAGTTCAACCTACGCTCTGTAGATATTAGTCAACACTGGGACCGTCATAGATATTCGTCTGACCTTAGCTCTGTAGATATTAGTCAACACTCTGAAGTTCGTAGATATTAGTTCAACATATGAGCTGTAGATATTCGTCCGACATACAGGCTGTAGATATTAGTATCTGGAGTCGCTGAAACTACCCTCATTACAGCAGTTTTATGTCTGGGGAGAATGAATAAATGGTCCCTTTGGCGTGTACTGTGTGCACTGTGCATGAGAGTCACGGGACCACTATAGTCTGTCAAACAGATAGGCAGGAACCTTCGAATTCATCAAATTGTGTGTTTGACACATTTGACGTAACTTCCTTCTGTTCGGATACCGATAGAGATAAGGCGAGACATGCTCACGTCTCGGGACATCGTGGCAACATCGGACAAATGCATTTTGGACACGTTGCACTTGTTTATGTTTTTTTTAATAAAGAGGGACCGTACATTGTGTCTCCATAGTCCAACACTGAGAGAACAAGACGATTAGTAGTAATCTTACGTATTTTTTCTGATATATAATCTATTACATTATACAACAGACGAAGTCTTGAATTGCACCACTGTGACCTATTTTTAACGTGTTCCTCATATCTTAGTCTATCATCCATCATTATTCCAAGGTTGCGCGCAGCATCAATAAAGGGAATAGAGGTTTCATTTATTTTTACAACATGTCCTCCATCCCTTACGCATGATATTTTTTTGCTTAGTTGCCATTAATAAAGTAAGAGTTTTTTTGGGGATTGAGAAGTAATGCGTGCTCTTGTACCCAAGTGCAACCTCTACGTTGGTCACTATTTACCATATTCTTTACTTACGTCAAACGATAAATAAAGGATGGCGCAAAACTACCATTTTATTTTGAATCTTATTGTAATGTGAAATAAGATTCAAACCATATCGGTAGTTTTGCGCTACCCTTTATAATTGGGTGTCATCAGCATACTTGTGCGAGTCACAGTGTTCAATGGATTGTATCGTGTCAGCGATATATATAGCAAAAAGCAATTGCCCTGGTATCGATCCCTGCGGTACCCCTCGCGTTATCATAACATCAGATGAATATTTTAGAGCCCTATTGCATACTTTGCGCTGAGTTCTAATTGTAAAGTAATTCTGACTGTGAATTTATTCTAGCTGTGGAGTAATTTTGAAACCATTTTATTGCTCCATCGTAAAAATCATAGTAACGTAACTTTGAAATAAGCGATGGGATGCTCAGTAAGTCAAATGCTATAAAATAAAAGTCCAGAAGAGCTATCGAGGCTTTACATGCATCAGTGAAGGCAAGAATATCATCTGTAATGCATTGCTGAGCTGCTGTAGTGCCGTGGCCTTTACGAAACCTCGAATGATGACGAGGTATAATCCCGCATGTATTTATATATAAATTTATAAGAAATATTCTTAGACCAGAAAACCTAAAAAGAGAGTACTACGCAATTGTTCAATCTATATTTCAATACGGTATTATGGGCAGGGGACTAACATACGATCGATGTTATTTTAAATCCTCTTAAAACACTTCAAAGATTGATAATCAAGATTATCCTGAAAAAACCATCTACATTTTTTTTACCAAAAAATCATTTCAATATTCAATATACCTGCAATAGACGAAATACAGCTAAATAACTTACATTTCAATATATCAGCAAGATATCAGAATAATATTAAAATCCTCCAAATTTAATACCAAGCACATTCAAAAAACTTATCTGTATCTAGGAATAATCATCATGAATTCCAAACATAAATTGAAAAATTACCTGAAACCAGTGTAAGGATGGGTTGCTTAAAAAAATTGACGGATTCATCAAATATTCTATATCCTTACATATGAAATTGGCGTTTTGCCGTACTGGCAACTTTGATCTCAAATATCTTCTCTTAGGTTACGAATTCCAAATTCAAATTTATACAGCTATTTACTCATGTATTTGTGTTTCGAAAATTATAATTTATTTGTTTTTTCCCTAATGGTTTTTTTTCTTTGCGTAACTTAGTTCACAAAATGGAAAACTTGAAATATCGCGTTATTTACGAGTACGAGTTCCACCGTGGCACTAGTGCTGCAGAAACGGCTCAAAGGATTAATGATGTGTATGGCGACGGTGCCGCAAAAGAAAACACAGTTGTGTTTTTTTTTTCTTTTTTTTTTCGTTTTTTTTTGTGTCGTTCACTACAGCTTTCTTAAATCTGGCCAGACGATTACGGCAGATGTCTATTGTCAGCAACTACAAACCATGATGGAAAAGCTAGCTGCTAAACAACCGAGGCAGGTGAATCGCTCTAGGCCACTGCTGCTTCATAACAACGCTAGACCACACACTGCACAACAGACGGCTACCAAATTAGAGGAGCTTCAATTGGACATCCACCGTACTCGACCTTGCCCCAACAGATTACCATTTTTTTCGAAATTTGGATAACTTCTTCCAAGGGAAAAAATTCAACTCCAATGGGGCAGTCCAACCCGCCTTCAAAGATTTTATTGATTCCCGTCCGAATGTTTTATTTTTAGTAAAGGGATCGATGAACTACCTATGAGTAAAAGCCCCGAAAAAGGGCGTTAATAAATAAATAAATAAATGAGATGGCAAAAGTGCATAGATAGCAATGGTACATACTTTGATTAAATAAATATATTATATTTAAAAAAAACCGACTTTATGTTCCTCCCATATAAAACGCCAATTTATATGTAAGGACCTAATATTTGAAATAAATTTTCACATTCTGTGATTATTTCAGTTTTATGAAGCAACTGGCCTATAACGATATAATAACAGAATTTGAATAGAACTTACACAGAACGCAAAAATTAACTTTAAATATTTAATGAATCCATAAATTTTTTTGAAACAACCCGTCCTAAGAGTTCATATCTAGTATTATTCTTTTTTTTTAATTTTTCTTTACGTATTGAGTTTTTCTTACCTATCTTTTTGTTATTATTTGCAATATTTTATTATTTACTTACATGATTTCACATAATTGAGCACGATTTCCCTCACTAAACACAGGAGCCTTGTCTCTCTATGGTGATAAAATTTATATTTCTAGAGTATTTTTATTTTCAAGAGTATTTTTAATTCCATTATATCTTATAACACTGTGGGGGTTTTTCACCATCCTCCCAATAGCTTATCCATACACATAATGAATATTTTGGATTAATTCTACAGGATTTATTTATTTAAAAAGTCTGAGTTTACTATTCGGTACTTGAACCTATGAACAATGGCTACATATAGGATAAATTAGCCGAAGTTTTTACCTGTTGCTAGTATTTATTTGTTTTTTTATTAATATTCGTTATGTGTATGGATCAACTATTGGGAGGATGGTGAGAAACCCCAACAATAATATAAAACAAATGTATAGGTACTTATCGTAAAAAACATACAAATATTAAATAAATAAAAAAGGATAATGCTGGTAATATGCTGATCGGTCTGATATCACTATGGCTAGAAATGGTTTTCTTAATTAATTAATATAATTTTCTACCCAGAAGGTAAAGATTGAACACGAAACGAGTAAGCATCAGAATATTGAGCTGATATTCTCAAATTCCGTTAATCCATCCAACTCGTTACAACAAAAGTTTGCCGATGATTTTTTAATTATTTACTATTTATTATTAAATTAGTTACCATCATCAACTCAAAATTACACCAAGTAAACTCTTCGAACTGTTTAGTCGTGACTATCTTCTGTCTTCAATGCATTCATCACTTTGTAACATCCCCATTTGTTTGGTCAATATGTATAAAATTATTAGTTCAATCGTGTTGTTGCTTGCACCGAGTTTCAGTGGAAAATAAACGCTGTTGTTTGTAGTTAAATAATTGTAAGCTTTATTGCGCCCTTTTTATGAAGTGAAAACTTCTTTAGCACTCCATTTGAAACTCGATAAAGAGAAAAGCACATACATCTATAGGATTTAGCCTGCGAGGGAATAAGATAGAACAATCGGTCTCCTCTTTGTGCGGTGCTTCGTAGCCTACCTGTCTCCTCTCTGTGCGGTGCTTCGTACCTTACCACTCTCGGTCTTGTCTACTTTAATTTTCTAAAGGTTTCACCTCTACCGCGTGTGAATGAATACAGGGCCTATGTTATTTTAAGTTAAAGGAAGGATGGGAAGTTCTGGGAAGGAAAAATGTATGCGGAGTGGGTAAGAATCTGGAATCAATTTGTCAAGGATAATAATCCGTCCCTCCTACTTCGGTGTAAGGCGATAGGTCGAAAGAGTCTGGCTGGAGAGGTCTATAAGGTTAAGTCTTACTCAGCCAATATCTCCAGATCCGTCCCGCCACACAGTAGGTGGGCAAACGCATTGGCCGCAAAGACCTAGACAAACCTTACCTCATGAACCTGGGAACCCCTGTTAAATCACCAAACGAAGGGAACCGCTTGGAGGGACCTACGGCAGGAATGTTGAATATCCAATAAATGGTTAGTGGGGCGGTGGTTTCCATACCCGTCTTCTAAATTGTTTGTTATAAAAAAAATGATATATTTACAGGTTAATTTCTTAAATGCATATTGTTTTGCTCATTTATGAAAATATTTTATTAGTGTTTCTTAATAAATAAAATATGATTTGTGGTTGAACCATTGAACTAAAGTTCTCTATAAAATGAAAGCAATTAAAATAGGGACACACCCTTCGACCAAGTATATCTAGACAGGGCGTGTAGGTCTTAAAAATGACACCGAAACCAAAAATATTGGTTTACGAAAACATTTATCAAAAAGAAAGTTCTTTGACTCGCAGACAAAAGATCGCAAGAAGCATTGGTTTGTATATATAGGTCTCGCAAGTTAAGTTGACTTCATCACAGTACTCACACAGATGCAAAACTTTCATACAGCGTGTTTCGTTTTGGGCTTTTAACGAAAAACCAATTAATAATTATTTCACAATTGAGAATTCGAATCCAAAGCGTGTTTAAATCGGTAACATAAAACTAATATTGTTTTACAACATTTTTATAGAAATACTGAAGGTTTAGGAAGAAAAATAAGTTTATTAACTAAATGTGATAATCTTCAGGATTGAATTCAAATGGGTATTCATAACTAACAACAAGGTTAAAAAAATATTGTGTTATTTAAAAAGATTAATTTATTATAATATTCATACTTATATAGATAATATTTTATAAAGTAAATAATCTACAAGCCGCCACATGCAGCTACACGTTTAACAGGCATAGATTTTGAAAAGTAAACGACTGTCAAACTTAATTACCAAAAGAAACTATACCTTTAGTTGGTCTGCGTGGAGCTAATTTGTTTTCCAGCAAGTTCGCGGTAACGGAATTACTAGCTTTGCGAAGATCATTTTTAAAACACAAATTTCAGGCAGTTAGATATATTTTAGGTATGGGCTATCGCGGACTTTATTTTTAACAATTTAATCACTTACATGAATATCTAAAAAAATATGTAGGTACATAATATATGAATTCACCGCAGCTTATCGAGAAAAGTAACATTTGATAAAAAATTATTAATTTCTTCCTAGTAAAACAACAACGTCACGCAAGAGATGCAACGGAATTCGATGGGCAGTTGTGTTATGAAATTTCTCGAAGGTGGTGTCATTTTGGGATTGGAATTGGGTACGGGAGGGCTAATCTATAGTTAATATATCGATGGACACACCATTACTCACCGTTAGTATTATTAAATTTCAAATAATATTGATTAACTTTCTAATAATATTCAACGCTGTATCGATGCAATAGGATAGTAATGATTCCATTTCAGAGAGAAATTACAAAACAAAGAAACGCTTGTCAAATGTCACTAATTAAGTAATTGCGTTAATAAAACATTTCACATAGTTATGAGTGACGCGGCGCTCCCAATTTCTGTGGCAGATGTGGTGGCCTTTTGAAAGGTTTTCATTTATTAAGTACCGAAGTGAGGAAACAGTTCACCCTTCCCCGGGGGATGTCTGGTCTGGGAGGGTCTGTGGCTAAAGGGGATAAACACACCCTGTCCTGGGAACTTGTGCCCGGTGTCATACATAATGTTCTGATCAATTAACATTGCGAACTGTGTTTAATTTGACAAATTAGCCAACCTTCCCCACCAATTACCTATTAGTGTGATGGAGTTAATATTAGAGTTATCTACTTAAAATATACTTAATAACATGTTTGTAAATTTCCAGGAATTCCTTGGTGGGTTTTGCGAGCGTGTTTGCAGGTACATTTGTATTATTTTTTTAATGCGTACCTAGTCGAGCAAGTGGAAAATTTATGTATTTTCAAAAGCAATTAGGAAAATGACAGTAATTGAGTCAGTTAATTACCAATAGCTAGAATATTAAAAAAGATTGCCATACCGCAATAATCGATCCGTGCATATTTTAGGAAGGTTTAGTGTAGTGAATTTTCATGTTCTGATAAAATAAATTATTTTCTTGAGTATATTTAAGATATACGAATTAAAATGCATAATCTAATATATAAAATTCTCGTGTCACGGTGTTTGTTACCATACTCCTCCGAAACGGCTGGACCAATTTTGATGAAATTTTGTGTGCTTATCTGGTAGGTCTGAGAATCGACCAACATCTATTTTTCATACCCCTAAAAGTAAAAGGTGTTCCACTCGCCATACATTTTGTATGGAACGAATTCTCCTATTTTGAAAGAACTGCAGCAATATTGTAAGTGGTATAATATTGAACTGTGAACCGGGGAGGGGGGAGGGGGGAAGGGGGGGAGGGGGGAAGGGGGGAGGGGGAGGGGGCGGAGGGAGGGGGAGGGGGGAGGGGGGAAAGGAACTCAGGAAGGGGGGTTAGCGGGACGGGGGAAGGGGAGAAGTGGAGTGGGGAGAGGGAGAGGGAACGCGAGAGGAGAAAGGATACGCAGGGAGAAACAATTTAGATCAATTCAGCTAATAAGTTGACAACAGTTTTTGATTCTGAGGCGGTACGAAGTTCGCCGGATCAGCTAGTATACCTATATAAACATAAAAGGGGCGTTCTCCGACGACATCTATAAATTCATTATTGACAAGTTTAAAACTGTTTTTATAGCAGAGGAACATTGTAAAAAAGGTATTAGAAAAATTACACATACCAGTTAGGAAAACTCTGCTTGCAATATATTGCATTCAAAACTTGGGATGTATATCTAAAGAGCCCTTCAAAAGTTATTATTTTGTTATAGGAAATCATCAAAATCTAGGTCAGGTTATGCAGACCTGGCCACACGTTGCTATGGCTAACGAAACCTTTATAACCAACGCCATCTGTTAAATCAAATCCACACCGCACGTTCGTCAGCACATTGCCCGCTGCCCGCTGCCGCTTGGCCAGATATATTATGTATTTCAACCAATTTACACAAAACGTTGACAAATTGTATACCTAAAAACCTTCATCGTGAATCACTCAATCTATTGGTGAAAACCGCATGAAAATCCGTTGCCCAGTTGAAAAGATCTAAGCGCACATACAGCGTGAGCGACTTCATTTTATACTACGTAAAGATTTACAAAGTTTTATTAATTATCTCAACTAGATATCCCTGGTTGGGCAAATAACTAGTTGTATTAATAATATGTATATTTAAAGGAAAAATCTATGTTTACATTGATTTTGCCGGTTTTTCCTAAATTGCAATGTCGTGTGTTTTATGCGTAATTGGTTTGGTGGACTTTTTAAGCGTAATAATAGATAAGAAAGAGGAACTATAACAATGGCTTTTTTACATTTGGAACGTACCCATACTACGTGACCAACTTTTTGCAATTTTTAACCCCCCCCCCCCCCCCGGTGACCAAAATCCTAAGCAACCCGCCGCTCATTTGTATGGAGCGTGACATTTTGAAGACCCCCCCCAAACGTGTCACGTAGTATGGGTACGTTCACTTAGCTCCACACAGGAGGCCCTAAGGAAAATAATTCCACTCAGGGCCTATTTCAGCTTTGAGGATGCTGTGTGGAGGGTCTTTTCAGGGGAGGAAGGGGAGGAAATTCTGGGAAGGAAAAAGGTATGAGGGGTGGGTAGGAATTTGGGGGTCAGTGTGTCCAGGAAGAATGAATCCATCCATTCCACTGCGATGCAAGGCAATGTTCCGAGAGAGTCCTGCTGGAAAGATCAAAAGATATCCCTCAACCAGGCAGATACATCCGCCACCAAGATCCGGAGAAACCTGGGCACCCCTGCTAAATCACCAACGTAGCGAACCACTCGGGGTGACCTATGGCGGCGGATTCGTTTGCCCACCTGCTGCACGACGGACCGGATCGAGAGAGACTGGTTGAGGGAGGCCTTTTGACCTTTCCAACCGGACTCTCTCGACCCATCGCCTTACACCGCAGTTGGAGAGGTGGATTCATACGTCCGTCACTACTGGACATGCTGACCTCCGGATTCCTTCCCACCCCTCATACCTTTTTCCTTCCCAGAACTTCCTATCCTTCCCTTCCTCAAAAAGACCCTCCACACTGGATTCCCTAAGATGACATAGGCCCTGAGGAAAATACTTTCCGTTTAAAAAAAAATCTATTTAATGGAACTGAAAATTTTTTTGTGTAAAATTATTGAAATTAAATTTGTTATTAATTATTATTATTAATTATTTGTGTCAAATAATTGTAATTAAATTATTGTTATTAATTTGGTTATTAATCATTATAATTAAATAATTGTAATTAATTGATTGTGTAAAATTATTGTAATTAAATTACTTTTATTAATCGATTGTGTAAAATTATTGTAATTAATTAAAGGTGTAAAATACTTGTAATTAAATTATTTTTATTAATTGATTATGTAAAATTATTGTAATTAAATTTGTTATATTATTGTAATTAAATTTGTCATTAATTATTGTAATAAAATTTGTTGTATGAAGTTGTTTATTTGTTAGTGTGCACTAATTTATTTATGAACTCACCTGTGGGGAGAGCTACGTGCTTTTTGAATGCGGTGGATAAAAAAATAGATTTATTTTTTTGTGTCCTATAGCGCATTTGTAAGATTTTTGACATTGCATATACACTGCATAAATGGTACAATTATAACGTCTTAGGCTATATTGCCTGTAATTGTTATAAATAAATGTACAAATTATATATAAATAAATACATGAATAAATAAATATTATTTAAATTTAATTTGTTATTAATTATTGTAATTAAATTATTCTATTTGGAGAGAAACAGTTTTTCAGAGGGTGTACCCTCCACGGGGAAAACGAATTAATTAGCGTGCAGGGCACTTCTGTAATAAATACGATTAATATTATAGGTATAATATTCCTGTTCTATTCTACGCCAATTTAATCAACCCATTCTCAATAATATAACGTCCATAACATTTACATTTAGGTTTAAAAATTAACCCGTCAGGCCTCGACCATATTTTGTCGGAGGGTCAAAATATTCCCGCTTTACAACAAAATCCTAATAAATGGAATATTTATGAGTATCCGAAAACTAAAAGCTGTTTTTGAAAGGTGATAAAATACACTTTCAAATAGTTTTCTTAATTTTTGACGGATATAAATTTTGCATGCAAACATAAAAAGGGTTTTAAAACTGGATCATCCGACGCTTTTCTAACAAAAATTACTGATAAACGAATAAAATAAAAACACACGACATGTTTTATGAGACAAATGTATTATAAACGTTTTTGTCACCTCACACTTTTTTATCGTTCCAAGTAAAAATAATTAATAAATAATTCCCAAAGTTTCGTAGGTAATTTTTTTTAAAAATCAATATGTATTTCAACTACCCGCCCCAGATTGCACATTCTGTGGTCTAGATGTTGGAACTTTAGATCACATATTTTTTGGGCTGTCCCTCTTTTAACCACTCGAGCCCCAGACCAACTTAAAACTTTTAACTCGGATTGCGCGTGATTTTTTGGTGACCATTTAAAAAAATCCCACCTTAACTTAATAATTCAAATTAAGTACAAATGCATCTAGGGAAATTTGCCTAAAACTGGCAGCAAAGCAATCCGAGGTATTTTAAATAGTGCCATATTATGGCAAAAAGCGCTCCAGTGGTTAATAAATATGCTCTTTTCTATCAAGCCTTTAAAATTGCCTCCCCTCCATCCAACATCTCATCTCTTCTAAGTCTGAACTCGACTCCAATCTTCCATAAATTCTGAAATTTGCATTAATAAAATTAATTTGAATAAAATTAATATATAAATTTACCTTTCCTTTCTCCGTAATTTTAAATGATGGCTTAGAACACCTTGAAGGGTGAAAGCCAAAAATAATTAAATTAAAACTGCCCATGTTCAGTATTATTAGGATGAAATTATAAATGGTAAATGGTTATAATAGGAATAGTGTAATAGCGTGATAGTTTTAGTTGGTAAAATGATGATTTTTTTGGTATTTTCTTGAAAGTCTCAAACCAGGTGATGATAGTTACATATTATGCGTTGAGTGTTTTGAGGAGGAAATGAAGAAATCTTTAAAACAATCATTGATTATAAATAAATCAATGAAAGTGTATTTTTCTCGTACGTGCTTTTTAAATGTGAAAAGAAAAGAACACAAGACGACGTACGCTACATAGCGACACACCAAGTTTCGTGGAAAATTCGTTTAAGATGAAGCCACGCGAAATAATGCAAAATCATACAAAACCATGTATTTTTGTTTTGAAAATTTGATCGCTTAGAAGTATTATAGATGCTTCAATTAAATACTGCGTGTAGAACATATGCCCTTAAAAATATTGATCACTTTTTTATAAATCTTTTAATAAGCCTAGAAAAAAATAAAGTAGATATTAGATCTATAAATAAATCCAAACTCTACTACTTATAAATCCCTTTTCGGATATGATTTTATTGTTTAATTTGGCTAATTCAGTTTCTTTTGTAATAATCAAATTTTCAAAGTGTACCCTATGCCGTTCACCTAAGGACTACAGACTTGTCACACCCATTTTGTATCAGTTCCACCCTCCGCATCGCTTGGTTCCGTGAAATCAGTTTTAAATTTAATTGTTGTTATAATAAACAATGCTTATATAAGGAGTTAATATTTTTTACAGGCCTTTATGAATAAAACTGTAACTCAAATACTTTTCCAACCTGTCAAAAGCTTTTTCTCAAGTATTTTTAAACTCCTTCCAAAAAGGGGCGTGAATTTCGATTTCGTTTTTTTTCTGAACTATTGGATCACCTTAACAAGGTTAGCCCATAGAGGGGGTAGAGCGGCTATTGGCTAAAAATTCGTGACGTAGCTTGAAGTCCATGTTCCACTGGGAGATTTGAAAATTAACTGCAATTGGGCAGTGTTTTACTTCAAGCTACGTCACCCGTTCGAAATTTTGAAAGCGGGCGACGAGTTTTTTTTCGAAAAAGGCCCAGTATGAGCTAACCTTGTTAAAAACATTTTCTACGAACCTTGGGGACACTATGATATCTGTACTACTTGCACTACTTACGTATTACTTACTTTTGTTTTTCTTTATTATTTCCATCACCTAAAAGAGGTAAAGGTAAGATTTTCATTGTGTTATCCTTAGATATTAACAATTGTACATAGCAGCACTTGCATACTGCTGCCTAACAACGTATGCGGGGACATTGGAGGTCTGGTTTGTTATCAAATGTAGAATCGTTTTATACCAAAAAATTAGAGTCATTGCAAGAGCCTTGAAGGGATAACCAGCTGTTACCTATACCAGGGCGGGTAAGTGGTGGGTCCTCCAATGTACTTCTTGCAATCCATATATTCTCTATGGAAATAGATGCTTCAGTATCACATTGGCCACATGCATCGCAACAATCACGTGGCCAGTAAAAAATGAAATTTCCATTTCCATAGAAAACGTTAAATTGTAAGTAGTTCGGATATCGTAGTGTGTCCTTACCTGCATACTAGAATGAAGGTAAAAACACATATACTTGTGTATTAGAAATATATTATACATTTGTGAATATATCGATAGTAGAAGTAGTTAGGTAGGTACCATACGATTTTTAAAAACCTATTTCTGATTTGACGAGTGATGGCTGTAAGTAGCAAATATAGTCATTCCCAGGTAGGGTTCCCAGATCAAAAAATCAAAATTCCGGAGAAAATTCCTGCCTTTCTTGTAAATATAATATGAATGTCGTTATGCATCGTGGCATGTTAAAAAATATTACTTGCGAAATGTTCTACAAAACTCATTCGGAAGTGTTGAACAATATTTCTGGGAGCATTAATAGTCCCCAGTCAGTGGGGAGTTGGGGAGTTTTACCTTGCAAAAGGTCGTGTAGTAGCGATTTTGATTTTTGAACGAAAGGCGGGTAGACGTAGGCTGAGACGGGAGGATGATGTCAGGAAGGATGCAAGAGGACTACTCCATGTCGCAGTTAGCGTCGTCTTCCTAACCGCCAAGGACGGAGGGCGGAATGCCATTGAAGAGGAAGAAGACCTACTGGGGATACCACAAAAAAGCGCCATTTTCTCTACCTCATGGTGGTGTGTAAATGAGTGTACAAAATTATAATTATGTAATGAATAGCCCGAAAAAAAAAAGGGAATTTCACCATTTTTTAGAAAAGTATTCACATTTCCGCCACTGTAACTCGTTACCTACTAGACTTACAAAAAAAATTTTGAAACAAAAAATATTAGAAATTTTATCTCCTTAAAGTTTGTATTTGGCAATTTGGTCGTAAGATCAACCATTGTACAATTATTTTGAAAAAACCAAATTTTGTCACCTTCAATCCAAGACGGCGGCTCGAGCTCGACCCCCCCAAGGTCGAAAACTTTTTTTTTTGTTTAGAGTCGCAATCTTAACAACATATATCAAAATCGCTACTACACGACCTTTTGCAAGCTAAAGGCCTTTTTTATCCCCCACTGACTGGGCTATAAATAACAGAAGTGATGTTTTTACTTTGATTTGTAATAAAAATAACTTCATTTATTTCATTTTTTAAATCAATCTCCACTTAATTGTAGAAATTCCGGACTGTTTAGAATTCCTCCCGCATTCCGGACAAAGACCTATATTTCCGGACTTGTGCGGAAAATTCCGGACGTATGGCAACCCTATTCCCAGGTCAGTTGTAGCCAAGTTTGACTGTATGTAAATAAAAACAATGTTAAATGAATGAGCATTTATTAATAGCTTTTGACACCGATTATCACATTTTATAGACAACAATATGAAATATAGGAATAATAAGTAATAGTTCATAAGTTCATACAAGCCAAGATATGCAAGGAAGGACTGTAAGGAGACTAAGAAGAAGCGGGGTCCACCAGACCAAGGAGTCACTTGTTGTCCAAGAGACCATTGCCGTTTCCGTTGTCGTAGGAGAGCCTAGGAAGGCTGTGTCTCACAGACTCCGCAGCGGCCGCGGCAGCTACCGCAGTGGCGTGGTTGGTGTTCGCGTATGATTGTCCTGTTATACTTTTACGCAGATTGCAGAAGACCCTGAAACAATGCATAAACTAATAAATGTTTATTTTTATACAGATTTTTTGTTTGTTATTATGTTTATCTTTATTAATAATTCGGAAATGAATGAGCAACAAGTGCGCTCCAAAAATATTATTATTTGCAATGTGCCTGAAAGTATTAAAACGACAGAAGTCAGCAGAATCTTGGATGACCAGGCAGCTGTCACCAGTATAATCAGTGAAATCGACAAATCAGCAAATGAAAATATTTCAAAATTTTATAGAATTGGAAAATTATCAAATAGCAAGCCTAGACCAATAAAAATCGAACTGGAAAACTCAATACAAACGAGAAATATTCTCAGCAAACGAGGTCTTCTTAGGAACAATGTCAGAATCTACCCCGACTCAACCCCGGCTCAACAAAAATTTCTAAAAGATCTGAGGGTTCAACTGGAAATACGAAAAGAAAATGGTGAAGATGTCACCATAAAATACATAAACTCCACTCCCAAAATTGTACCAAATCTGCCAAAAAACTAGCCAATTACAAAAATATCCAAGCAATTCCTCCTAACAATCGAACCAGAACTTTAAAAATTTATTACCAAAACGTCCGCGGACTGCGATCCAAACTCGATGACCTACGAGCAGCTCTACCTTCTCATCATCATGACATCATTATACTTACCGAAACCTGGCTAAACTCCGATATCAAGTCGACTGAACTCGGTCTTACTAATTACAAAATATTTCGTTGCGACAGAAACGTGAGATCAAGTTCCAAGTCAAGAGGTGGAGGAGTTTTAATTGCGATAAAACAGATGTTGTCATCAAGAAAATTAACAACGAAACACAAAAACATTGAACATCTCTTTGTACAAGTAACGACTCCTCTCGAGAAAATTATATTTGGAACGGCCTATCTACCACCACTTTCTGACCCTCAAACATACAGAAACCACTGTGAAGACATCGAAACAATTTCCTCAAAATATTCTCACTCGAAAGTTGTTATCGTTGGAGATTATAACTTACCAAACCTAACATGGAAAGCAAACAACTGTGGTCTCATCACAAACGAAAGTGAAAACGATCGTGCACGTGAAGTTTTGGACATGGTAAACTTTCTAAACTTTCACCAACATAATTTTATATATAATAATAACAATCGCTTATTAGACTTAGCTTTATCAAACTATCCTAAAATATCTGTAGAACTCTCAAATGACCCACTCCTACCAATAGATAATCACCACCCTCCCCTATACATTAAATTAAATATTAAATGCGATAATGAAAGAATACCTGTACAAAGAGTCCTAAACTTTAAACGAGCCGACTTCGACTCCATTAACAGCGATCTCTCAAATACAGACTGGTCTTTTTTATCCGATGAAAACATTGATGAATCTATAGACCAACTTTATTTAAACTTTTCTAATACTATTGAATCCTATGTACCTTTTTATACACCGAGAAACTATACCTACCCGGTTTGGTTCTCACCAGAGCTTACTGCCTCTCTTCAGCAAAAAAAGAGTCAACACAAAAAATTCAAACACAGCAAATCCATAAGTGATTATATAACCTTTAGCGAAACCAGGAAAAAATGTAAAGATCTTTCCAAAAAATGTTACAAAAAGTATATAACCTCTATCGAGGAGACTGCCTTTAAATCCAAAAATCTTTGGAAATTTCTTAAAAAAATAAACAACGAAAACACAGAATACCCGCCAATAATGCAAATGAACGGAACCAGTGTAAACAATACACGGGACATTGTAAACCTTTTTTCGGATTTCTTCAAAAATGTTTATGATGAAGAAACCCCAGATGCAAAATACCTGATTACAAATTTAGCAAGACTACACACTTAACGCATTGCCATATCACACAAAAACACTGCGAACAGAAATTACTTTCCTTAGACACTGACAAATCCACTGGCCCAGACAACATTCCACCAATATTCCTCAAAAAATGCTCTAATACATTATCTAAACCACTCACATTATTATTCAACCGTCTCTTGACCCTTGGACACTTTCCAGACCGCTGGAAATCTAGCTTCATTACACCTATCTACAAAAAAGGAGACGACACTAATATAGCCAATTATCGCCCCATTTGTATACAGTCAGTACTACCTAAGCTTTTTGAATCACTGGTCCTTGATGAAATCTATCCCAAATTAATAAAATTAATTGACCAAAAACAGCACGGTTTTATCAAAGGTAGATCTACCGCAACTAATTTAACAATATTTCAAAATTTCATAATACAATCTTTTGCAGAAAATAAACAAGTCGACTGCATATATACAGACTTTTCGAAGGCATTTGACAAAGTATCCCATAAACTACTAATCCAAAAACTATTTGCTCTAGGAATAAGGGATAACATGCTAAAATGGTTTACTAGCTATTTATTAAATCGTAAACTGTTTGTGAAAATAAAATCATGGATGTCGAAAGCTTTCTGGGCTACTAGTGGCCTACCACAAGGTAGTCACCTTGGCCCGGTTTTGTTCCTCATTTTCATCAATGATATAACCAATTGCTTCAACGATGTCGAGGTATTGCTCTTTGCTGATGACATCAAGCTATACAAGAAAATAACTGATGTAAATCATTGCCATATACTTCAGTCAAATATTAGTATGTTTAAAGATTGGTGCGTTCAAAATAATTTATTCTTAAATGTAGAAAAGTGCAAAACTTTGACTTTCTTCAGAAATAAAAATCCTGTTTTATTCGAATATTCCATCAATAACACAGCTTTAGAAAGAGTCACGGAAATGAGAGATCTTGGAATTATTTTGGATGAAAAACTAAGTTTCGCTAATCATATCCACCAAATTGTAAACAAAGGTATGAAAACACTGGGCTTCGTACTAAGAACAACCAAAAACTTTAATTCCATACAAGTAATTAAATTATTATATGTATCTCTAGTTAGAAGTCTAATGGAATATAACTCGGTAGTTTGGTCTCCATCTTACAAAATTCACATTAATAACATTGAGCGAATACAAAAAAAATTTCTGCGTTTTATAAATTTTAAATTAAATATCCCACTAGAAGACTTGAAATATAACTTATTATTAAATGTTTTAAAAATACACACACTAGAAGACAGACATAAAATAAACGACTTAACATTTTTATTCAAAATACTTAACTCTAAATTTGACTGTTGCGAACTACTGCAACTCATAAACTTACGAATACCGACAGTAACTACACGACAAAATACACTATTCTACTGTAGCATTCATAAGCGGAACTACATTGCCCACTCTCCAATACAACGATTTCACACTATGGGAAATCAGTACTTAAGTGATATTGACATATTTGACATAAACTTGGCGAAATTTGTTGATCTTTTAAAAAACTTATTATTCCAAAACTATTCCTAAACCTATCTGTTTTTCTGAAAACCCTGTATTTTTGTATTTTTATGACTTGTGTGCTTTTTTATTAAATTTTATTTTTATTATTCTGTATATGTTAAATAATCTGTCATGAATCATTTGTACTACCAAAATGTAAAAGCCCATTGGGCGTTAAATAAATAAATAAATAAATAAATAAATAAATATTCAGGACATAGGCCTATCGTGTTATCTCCCATATTTCATCGTATTCCTTTTATAGTAGCCCAATCTTTAAGTAAACCGAATTACGGGGTCGTCACTGGGTGGTAGACTATTAGGTGGGTACCCCTGGTTCACAGATCCATGTCGTGGTTCTTTTTTTTATACTTGGGAAATCCGAATCCCGTCTCGGTACAGTGGGAGCTATATAGCTGAGTGAGCAACATATATCAAAGATAGAAGGCATATCATATCCGTCGAAAAATCCTTTATCACTGACAATGACTACCTTCTACAAAATGTTCATGTATATCAAGAAAAAAACGCTCAAACCAAATATTCCACATCCCACACTTGAAAACTAACTACACGCAACATTTATTTTTCAACAAAACGCACACCAAATACAATAACATCTTTTCTTCTTAATATCTTCCATTTATCTTTTAATCAATTAACCGAATAATGCATATTAGAAAAAAAATAATCACAAGCTTAATTACGAAATCCCTCCCTCTCCCCCTGATGTTAAATTGATAAGCTATTTTTCTCATTTTCATTCCCATGACGTTGTTTTTCTTTATTTATATTAATTATCTTTTGTCATAATGCTTACATTTTTTGCGTTATTTCATAAAAAATACTATGTGACTTAATTTTTTTCTTTTCAAACTGTATTAAGTATTACGTAATATTTTAAAATAATTTATTAGTGATTTTTCTCAATGTTACCCCAAAAAATATGTTTTTCTTTTATGATTTTTTTTTCATAATAATGATTTTAAGCGGAAACTTAATTTGTTTTTTCAACCCAGTGTGATCAAATAGGTTATGATAAATATGTTGGGATAAAATAGGCGTATAAAACTGCTTGTTTCCCAACGACAACATCCATGATGCCATTTTTTTAATATTAGCACCCTAGCACATCCAAAAGTCACGAGCCCCCACTGATTGTGAGACGGATTTTGGAAGGGACTAATGGAAGAATTTTTCTGTTAAGAGGGAAATATGATCGCTGGTTGTTCATACGAAATTCGTGTCACTTTTCAAACTTTTCAGCCTCATTTTCTAAATATATTCGAAACTTTGAGTCGCAAACGAGAAAAAATCGAAAATGATTAAATTTTTTTAAGAAGGAATTACCACACAAAACCGAAAATATGTCATTTTTAAATAAAACAAATTGCCGTGTTGACTCTTTTCCACAAAAAAATGTAAATTGATTTCGAAAGATTGTTCTTTTATCTATGTTTTAAATTATAAGAAAATATGTTTATTTTTAGCATAATAAGGTTACACCGTAGATCGTTGGCAGATTTGTTAAATTTTCAAACAAAATTTTGTCTTATTCAACACACATTTCAAATCATATATAATCATGCAGTAAAATAAATCACTTATCTGGAAAAGTTATGTTTCAGAATTTTAATTTTAGTTTAAATAAAATCATTAAAAAAAGATCCGCGTACGTGATTTGTGACAAAAATACTTCAGTTTGTTTTTATTTGCGGTCTTACAAACTAATGTATTTAAGATTTTTTTAACATTCTTATTTTGCTTAGACATTATTAAAAAAATATAAATACGTACGACTAAAAAATAATTACAAAAAGTACATAATTTTAATAGTTTTACAATCAAGCCTGTCAGCATTTTTGCATGTAGGTATAAATTAAATTAAATTTTGAATTTAAAATCAATCTTTCTCATTGAAACCGCCCTGTACGATCGTAAGAACATCTTTCGACGAAATTTGAATTCTCGTCCGCTGGCTGGTTAATGGCCCTTAAATCAAATACCAACTATCATATAAAAAATGTTATTTATTTTACCTTAAGGTGAGGAAGTAGATGATTTCCACGAGGCTGAGGAAGGAGAAGCCGAGGAAGAGGCCGAGTAAGCCGCCACAATTGGCGAGGAAGTCAGTCTGTCCATATAACTCCGACCTTCTGGAAGTTATGAACTGCGCTTCCTTGAAGAACAGCACCGCCCTCGCTATGTTGACACTAATAAAAAAATCCAAACATTTTTAAATGCATTTAAAATTTTAATATCTCCTAGACATTTAACCCTTCACGGACCAATGTCGCGCACTGCGAGATAAACAATTTTAAAAAAAATGGAAATTATATAGTAAATTTTTAGAATAATAGTATATTACATAACATTTACTAACCATTTTAATTACACAGTGAATAGAGAAATAATCTCGAGTATTATATAGGTACAATGTATAAAATTTCGTGTAAAAGGTTGCACGTCTCGTATTACTCGAAACAGCTAAAAAGATAACATCAAATTACAATATATATACAGGATGTTAAGGGACGTACTTGACTTACTTTAGCCAATGATTCCTGACATTATTTTTAGTAAAAAACGTAAATGAAATTTTAGTCTCCAGTGACATTTTTGATTTTTTTTGTATACAAAAACATTAAAAAAATAGTAGGTGTTGGACAGTTGGGGGTGGGGTAAGAGATTGTGCTGTTACTCGGCTGAATAACCAGTGACGACATGCGGAAGAATTTTTTTTGGTTTGATTTTGAAGAAAAAAAATTGAAAAAACAGGCATCAAAAAAGTCACCGGGGACCAAAATTTCATTTAGATTTCATTTACAATTTCTGATTAAAGTAAGTCAAGTACGTCTCTTAACACGCTGTATATAAATATGCTAATGACGCTGCAGTTTGAAAATTCGTAATTTACCAATATTATTCTGTATCATATTTGTAGAGCGGATCGAATGTCGCGCACTGTGAGACAAGTCTATTGTGTATATGTATATATAATAATGGATGCTCGTCTAACACTCTGCGACACATCTAATAGGATAATTTTTTTTTAAATTATAAAAAACCAGGTAATTCAAATCAAACGTGTAATACTAATGGCACTACAAAGAAAGCATATTAGATTTGTCAAAGAAAGCATATTAGATTTGTCAAAGAATTTGTATATAAAAATGCAAAAATTAGTAATTTTAAATACATGTAGGATTACAAAAGATTATTTAAATATTTATATTGAGGGATCAGTAGGATTTATAGGTTCAATTAGAAATGCCACAGAGCCGAACCCTCTGATATGAAAATATCTGGAGTCGGTGAATTATATTCCCATTTGGTCTCTAGTAGGTTGACATGTTGTTCTTGTATTGTTTTGTATTTATAATACTTATATAATAGTACAATTGCATAGCGTGGGTTGACTAGATGATCATTTGGGGAAGTGTGTGAAAGGGTTTAGTTTTTCCTGTGGGGAAAATTTAACCCGGACATTTAAATCTGATCAATAATCGCAATATGATAATTAGTGACCGACCGAAGGTTCGATTTCGGTTTCGGCAAGTTTTGGCAAAAAATCTAGTTTCGGCATCAGTTTCGGTTTCGGCACAAAATGTGCCGAACCTTCGGCAGAACCTAAATTCTGCATTCGTGAATTATCGCGCGTCGTTCGGCTGACTTCGGGTGAGTTCTTGGCTCGTGTGTCACCTGCCATCGTCAGCTGAGTTCGCCGGCCCGTCCGGTGTGATTGTGTTGTGAGTTTAAGTGTTATTTATCGCGCATGGCGATTTTTTTATTTTTTTTTAATACCTTACAAGAGTCCCTGCTGCTCCCGTCTGAAGCCCGTGAGACTATGGCATTCCCAATTGGGGTATGTTGTGGGGCTAAAGGTAGTGGGGAGGGGAAGGAAATAGGGAAGAGGAAGGCGGGGAAGTACCTGGCTATTCAGATCTTTTTTTTTCTTGATCACCAAACATGGCTAAAGCCATTTCAAGCAACGTTTCAATTCTGAATGGTGGTAATACACCAGAGTGACACTGAGAGTATCTTCCACAGCGATTAGTTAATTGTTTGTATATCTTATTAATTTTGTCTCATATATTTTATTTGGCATTTATTAAGCATTGAAGTTCTTTCCGTTGAGTTATTCACTCGGATTTATAAATGTTGAGAATTATGTAAAAAAAACATTGTTTTATTTATTTCATTTAACACGTAATAAGAATGTTGTGATTGTAAACGCAATAAAAATTAAAATACTCAATTAATTCCGTCCTGTCTTTATAATGTAAATGTTGATTATTGTCAATTCATTGTTCCAATTTTCTTAATTTTTGTTTGTTTCATAGCAGTAATATAAAAAAAAATATATTTCTTCACATAGGTACGTAAATTATTGCTTTTTTATTTCATTTAACACATGTTAACTGTCTGTATAAGTAAAATTTCAGTAGACAATAGATTGTTAACATGTCTAAAAAAGTTCCGGTTTCAGTTTCGGCCGAAACAGAGACAGATAGCGAAGATTCGGTTTCGGTTTCGCTAGAAAGTCCTGTTTCGGTCGGACACTAATGAAAATACTTTTTTTTATCATAATTAAAAAATGTTACTCCGGTAGCTCGCTGAAGCTGGTCTTATACGCGATGAAGAGCTTCTGCCAGTTAAAGTCAGCCTGCGAAGTCTCCGCGTCGTACGTGATGGAGGTGCAGGCCGGCAGACACTCGCACTGTGCGGCCACCGAGTCCAGGCCGCGCGCTGCCCGCACCGTGCTGTCGCCCCGCGCCAACCCCTCCTGGATCTCGCGCGTCAGCAGCATATCTGCGAACAGTCCCTTTAATGACTTCTTACTTCTTACACCTAAAATATTTCGATCGTTTAGTTCATTAGTCGTACAAGTCCGAAATCACGACATTTGAGTAGAATATGCAAAAGAAATGTACTCATATTAGGTACTTATTTATTACTTTTATAAATTACGTTAATGGCTTGGAAGGCATTTTCCTAGAAATTTATAAAGCGTATAAATAAACTTGTAAGGGATTTAAACATGTATCGATGTTATTTGTTTTTGGGTGTTATGCCGTGTTCCGCTACCTCCTTCTTTAGCCAACGTTTTGGACAGCTTTGCACATCTACCGGATCTGCCCTGATGATGGACACTGCAACGCTGTCCGAAACGTTAAAGAAGGAGGTAGCGTAACACGGCATAACACCCCTAATGAAAATACTTTTGGCCGTGAAAATCGTTAAACGTATCTAATGTATCGATGGTTTATTGTCTGGGTCAATCGGGTCAATAGTGGGACATTACTAAATTTCCCAAGTGTACCTGCTTGTAATGCCTCCTTGCATTATTTTATGGCACACAATCCAAAACTCTCATAGGTTAGGCGAGGTTATATTTATGATGGCAATTTTATTTCTCTCGTTATCTCAAAACTTTGTATTTTGAGATGTTTGACTAATGTTCTGTGTAAGTCCTATTCAAGTTCTGTTTTATATCAATATAGGCCAGTTACTTCATAAAACTGAAATAATCACAGAACTTGAATATAACATTCACAGAACGTGAAAATTAATTAAAAAAAATGGATGAATTGTTCAAATGTTTTTAAACAACCCATCCCTTTAATCTTGGTCATTTAAGGTGAGCGTCTATCCGTCCGGCCGACCGCAACGCACGCACGGCACGCAATATATCTTTATATGAATTAGTACAGCACTGCGTCCGCTACCGGCAAACACCGGCGGTCGATACGGACAACGGATTTTTCTATTAAAAGACAGAACAATCCGTTGCGTGCCGTGCATGCGTTGCGGCCGGCGCGGACAGATGGACGCTCACCTTTACGCTTACATTCTTTTCGAATCACCTCATTCTTATATTCAAACATTAAAAATTCAAAATCATTCAGGGATTTCAATTCAATCTGGTACGAGATTTTCAGAGATTATTTTTAACACGAAAATCCTTGTTTTTCATTTAAAGGAAAAAAAATAGAAAAGGTAGAAAATATCATTTTTGAGATCACGTTCATAACATCTTTTTAAACCCATTTCTAACCCGTTTTCTTTTTCCTTCCAACTAAATGGGGACATAATTATTATGTTTCGATTTCTTCAAATATATTATTATTATTATTCAGGGTGTTTAGGGAGGTACTTGACTAACTTTAACCAGTCATAATTAGACATTTTTTGGAGTAAAAAGTGTTAATTAAATTTTAGTTAATAGTCACCTTGAGCAGTCGCCATACAGCTCACTCTGCCCGCGGAACAGATGTCTGTGTTATTATTACCTGCAGGAAAATAGAGAGTTAGTTCATCATGATGTAGGTATTCAATCTTCGGAGTAA
Source organism: Limnephilus marmoratus (assembly GCA_917880885.1). NCBI lineage: Eukaryota > Metazoa > Arthropoda > Insecta > Trichoptera > Limnephilidae > Limnephilus > Limnephilus marmoratus. Next base: position 14,958,300 of record OU862908.1, read on the forward strand.
TAATGATATTATAATTGACTGAGAGTAATTAAATCATTTTTTATTGGACCGTTTGGCATTTAATCTGACTGTAAATTTATTTGTTTGTTTCGTTTCCGGTACAAAATGGTGGCCGTGTTGGATACTACCTGTTTATCCCGCCAGAGTTCGCTTGAGCATGTATCCTACTACGAGCTTTCAGGTCGAAAAAATCTTTATTTTTTATTTTTTTTATTTATATGCCCAAACACAGTGTGCACAGGAGATTATCTGTTTTACCATTGTAGGAAATAATAATGTTGATTGATATAATTGTAAAGTAGGAACAAAATAGCCATGTGAAAATATTAGACTGGGAGACGAGATAGGTAAACCCTACGTCATCGAGTACACGGATGAAACTACTTTGTAGTGATAATGGACATTTAGAAAACCTTAAAAAGCTGGCCTGCCAGTGCGCCCCTTGGCAGGAGCCGCGCAGTCGTGGAAATAGTGGGCGATTTTCTTCGAAAAAATTACGTAATCGAGTACACGAACGGGAATGGTTTCATATGATAAAGGTCGATTAGAAAATGAGAAAAAAGCTGATCTGCCAACCGGCAGCCTGGCACGTTGGTAGGCAGACGGCGTCAATGTGGGGTAAAAAATAGTTAATTTTACGTATTCGAGTACACGAATGAAACCAACTAATAACTTACTATAGTCCAGACCATTCCATTTACGAATTTCTTGGTCTGCCGACCAGCTGCCTTTTGTGTACGATTTTTTAAAGTTTTTTTTTTAATTTTTGTTTGTCTTTATTATTATTTCTATTTTATTCTATTTTTAAAAGCTTAGACTGTCATATTTTAAAAAAATAAGCGGTACCCATCCGTCGGGCGAGCCTTTCGACGCCAAACCACTTACGAAACCTGCCGCGGTGCGCTGTCGCGTGTCCATATTTGTAATGTCTGTGTGAATTGTATGAGTGCAAGCGAGATAGCATGCATGCGCGAATCTATATAAGGCGATGCGTGCTAGATCCGTCCTCTTTTGTGTTAGGCAGCTCCATAATAAATACTAGTACAGTATTCCGTTACTCTCTCTCTTCTTTGAGTACTACCTACCAATATTCGTCTACACTTCCAATGTAAGTCCGCTGGACCTTACAACAGACTCAGCCTGTAGAGCTGAACACAACATATCGCAACCGATATTACAAATTGTGCAAATTTATAATAATAATAATAGTCCTTTTAAGATTGCCTAATAGTCCATAGTAGTTGGAAGTTCGAACAACCAACGCACCGTCGCCGTAAGAGCTGCAATCGTCCGTAAAACGACGGAAATTTCCGAACCCCGTCCGTTTCATATCGGTGCATCGATTACATCGAATACAAGATCAAAACTAACGAAAAATTATAGTCTAAATCATCACATTTATGATTTTTTTGGTCTTCCGACCAGCAGCCTGGCAGTTTTTTATGTACATTTTTTTTAAATCGTGCACGACTTAAACACACAATTAATTCACAATTATCCTACGAGGAGTTGCCGAGACTTCAGGCTTCCCAAAACTAAACTTACGTGTACACAGAACAGCGTGTTTTATAAAGGTCAAAAACTTTATAATAACCTACCAAATTCCATAAAGGAAGCCTCAAGTCTTGGCACTGTTCGTAAAACATATGCTACATACATTAAGAAAAATTTATGAATTGTATTTATTTGTATTAACTGTATGACTTAAACCCTATTGTTTGTATTTCTAACTGGAGTAACTGTATTGACTATGTTATGACTATATTTATTTTATTATGTATTTTATATGTTTTTTTAAAACTAGATGTATGAAAATTTGCTTACATCTAAATAAAGTTACAAAAACAAAAAAAAACAATTATATTTGTATGCCCTAAACTAAACTCTTATTTTGCCCAACACCATTATAAACAACAAGGAAATTTTTCTTTAATAAATCTCCAGAAGAATGACAATACACAATTTACAAGTACACAATTAATAACATAATGTGCATTCGTTACTTTGCGATGCTTCTAAATAATAAAGTAGCGCCCGCTCTTGTACAATTCATCGCAACGCCACTGGTTTCGTAACGAAGTCACCGCTGTTCATCTCCACAACTCACCGCGTCGAGCGACGGCCTGGGCGACTAAATCTTGGTGCAGTGATGGTGCAGAGCTATGTTCTGCAGACCCGTTGTCTGCTCCACCGCAGCATTATCGACCTTTATCACTCATCAGTGTGATAAAGGTCATCAACATCGCTCCTGTCAGCACTCTGTTACTCCACTCCTAATTGACCATCGCTACGTAGCTCTTCAATAAAAACTTCGACTCACTACCAAGACCGGACGCCTTTCATTTATCACCCGTCGCTGCCGATCCGGAGTCTGTTCCCTCAATAATATTAATGCTACATACCACAAAATATCATTCAGGTATCACTTATATATTGGTAACCTGGTATTAAATATGACAATATTTGAGGTGACATTGTTTCTAAATGTCTAAGCGAGGTATGTATGTGGTGCATGTAGTTGGTCCCGGATGAATAATATATTTTGCCTGGTTGCTATTTTAGGTACCTTGAAATAGTTGAGATGCTCCCCAATTCGGAGTAAATAATTTAAACAAAAAAGTAGTTTTTTTTTTTCTATTTCATTATCCATTTTGGTTTTTTGGTAAATATGAGGGGACATTAGATTTCATATTTTCGAAAAATGTTTGATAAAGTTTTTCTAGGGCCTGTTCGACATCACTGTCATCAGTCCAAGAAAGTCCAATCTGTATTAGTGAATTGGTAGTTAATGGAATCGTAATCGGCGTTCATGAAGTTGATTTGTATGTATTTGTATGTGCATACGTATACATATATCTTGTACCTACCTTAAATATTTTTATCTTTTTTCTTTCTCTTGTTTCTAATATCTTATAATTTCTATTTCAAACCTATATTTTGTTCTAGTTCACACATTGTATAATTTATATCATGTATGATTACCTTAACACGGGCATTAGCCTAGTATGGTAATCAAGAAAAAACATAAAAGTGTATTTTCAAAAATTGTATGAAATAATAAAAAATAAAATAAATAAATAAAAAAAATTATTTGTTTCATTGGGGGTTTGTTTGTGTACCTACTTCCCACGTATTTAGTACAATATTTAAGGGAGGATGATGTTTGTCCACCAGTACGAGTTAATCGTTTGACATTTCAACACATAGTTTAAAGCAATTTGAAATGGCTAAATCTAGAAGGCGATCACGTATATTATACATAGAATTATGTTCGTGCAAATTCAAATAGTTTATAGTATCAATCACTTCACGTGCCAGGTCGATAGAACTTTCATTTGTAATATAACCATTGTCATTAGAGTTCCATTTTAAATTGGGAAGATTATAATCGCCGATGATAATTATTTTCGATGTAAGATTTTTAGGCATAAGAAATTCGATGTCTTCACAATGAATGTCGGAGTTTGGTGGTATATTTTCCAGGGGGGTAACAATTTGTACAAATAATTGCGCCAATGAAGTATTTTGCGTGTTAAGTCGTTGTTAAATTTTCCTTAGTTGCAATCAAAACTCCGCCTCCTCTGGATTTGGTATTAGATTTTGGATTTCTGTCACGCCGGAATTCTTGCGATTTGTAAAACCATGTTCTAGAGATTTTATTTCTGGGTAGAGCCGTTTTTCGGTAAGGCTATATATATCATGTTCGTGTAAAGGTGCTGTTGTTTAGGTCATGTTGTTTCGTACGAAGTCTTTGTGTATTTTGATAATAGATTTTAATTACGTGAGGGCATTTTCGGCTACTTAGGCCGTATCCAATAGTGAGTTTTTTTTCATTAGCTCCACACAGGAGGCCCTGAGGAAAACATTTTCCCTCAGGGCATTTGTCATCTTCGGGAATGCTGTGTGGAGGGTCTTTTTAGGGAAAGGAAGAAGAGGGAGTGAAGGAACAAGGTATGAGAGGTGGGTAGGAACCTGGGGGTCAATGTGTCCACGAGTGACAGACGTATGAATCCATCTCTTCCACTGCGGTACAAGGCGATGGATCGAAAGAGTCCGGCTGGAGAGATAAAATGCCTCCCTCGACCGGTATCTCCCGATCCGATCGGCCACGCAGTAGGTGGGTACGCATGTGCCGTCAAGACCCAAACAAACCTCACCCCGTGAAACCGGGCACCCCTGTTAAGTCACCAAACGTAGCGAACCACACATTTTTGGGAGATTTTTTATCTTTGATGGCTTATTATTAATAAATTATATGGTGAGTCGCCTTCCAGGGTACGGTTTCCCAGGGTTTGTCTAAGATCATTAAGATTTTGCCGTTGTAAAGGGTTTTGATCGGAGAAAATTTTATATTCGGCGTTTTTCAAGGTTAGGATATGTTTTTAATATTTCCACATTATCCGGTTTAAGTCGGTCCAATTGATTCACCATGACATTTTCGGGCACATTTTTGTTGATAAAATTTTTGGCTCTCATCTTCCTTTCTTTCGACTTGTCGGCTGTTTCGCAAATTTGATCTATTTGTGCCCCATTTAACAAGTTCTCTGAGACGAGGTGATAAGTCTGAAGATCACCTTCTAAAAAGCCAATTTTAGCTGCAACAAGGCTTATGTATCCCAGTAGTTCCCAGAGTTTCGTAGGTATTGCCGGTGTCCACGATGCTGCTGTGAACTGCGGTATGGGTAAGGGAACGTACCCATACTACGTGACCAATTGCAATTTTTAAGCCCCCCCCACCCCCGGTTACCAAAAACCTAAGCCCACCGCCGCACATTTGTACCAAGCGTGACATTTTGAAGACTTCCCCCCCTCCCTAAACGTGTCACGTAGTATTTGTACGTTCCCTAAGGTTTAGCGGCCCTACAAAGTGTGGGCGGTGAATCAGCCTTTGAATGACCGTAGTATTACACATGGTACCTAACTGCATGTTGCATGTTTGAAAAAAAATGGTCATGGAGATGTGACATTCCTGTGTAATTCCTTTTTTTACATTAAATGTATGATTTATCATAAAGTAGGCAGGTATTTAAGTTCTTACATTATAATCATAACATTTCTAGAAAAAATTTTGGTTATGATTTATTAAATAATAGCAACATGCTTTTGTGGACATGAGGTCTTTTTGAGGGGACCCCACTACTTTCCCAATGGCGTTATAAGGAAACATATGATTTCCTCCTTCACCGCACACGTCAAGACTCTACTTTTTTTTAACGAAGCTACATTTATTTGAACGACTTTAGACCCTCCAATGTCCATGCATACGGGGTTAGTAAGCAGTACGCAAGTACTTACATTAACATTATAAAAAGATAAATAGAAGTAGCAGCCCGTGGACTAATTCTTCTGAAATAGGTTACATCAAAAATAGATAATAGTGTTAGTAAAAGAAAAAGAAAAATAAAAATAACGGCTATGACCAGTCGAAGAAACCTTCTGAAAATAAAATAAGTAATGAGGAAAAAACAGTTATATGATTATGTTATAATGTAGGTAATTAAAATAATAGCGGAAAGAAAATAAAATATATAAAAAGAAAAGCCGGAGAAAGTATTCCATAGACCACCAGGCAGTCCCAATGAGAATGCGTATAGCTATCGGCCCAACCCCAGACGATGCTCGAAGTCCGCGCCCTTTAGCCGGTTCCCCGATTTTGCCTCGAAGAAATGTACTTGGGAGAGATGGGGAAGTTTTTGAAGACCTTGAGAAAAAGATGAGCGTCTTGTTACCGGAGGGGGGACGGAAGGACATCGAGACCGCGAGGTTACGCCTCAGGCCAACGCATGTCGATGGGGAGGCGCGGGCGGATCGCGGGAAGACCGCCCTGGTGTGCGTTCGCCTGGCAATGTGCATAGACAGGGTCTATCCCACCCGTTTCTATGGAGAACGACGATACATAACATGTACAGTTCAGTTGCGCCACCAAAGACATGAGGTCTACTGTTCACAGAATCACTAACATAATATTTATATATTTTTTTAAATGCATCTAAAAGACTCACGCGGCATAGATATGGATACGCAGCCACAATACGCCAGGGTGTAATTGGTCAGGCACTCCAGGTCGCAGTTCTGCTGGGTGTAAATCTTGTAGAACTTCAGCTCTCTCTCCGATGGGAAGTAGCACTGTCTCCTAGTTATTTAAAATATATGTTTAGCCTTCCGTTAACTCAAATAAGTAAACTATGATGGGTCAAAAAGACAAATTTCCCCACACCACGCAATCGGATGTACACAATCTACCCAACCTAACCTAATCCGCAGTAACTTAACCACAAAAAACTGAAAATGGGGGCTTTCGAAAAGTACAGCATCCAGTTTTTGGATTATATCGTTATTACGATTATAACCTAAAAATGTTCATAAATGGAGGTAGGTATATTAGATACCGGGCACAGTGAACAGTTCATTGGAGTAATCCAATATTCTTAACATCTAGATTCCAATTTTTTAAATCATTAGGGGGCCGCCAGACTCAGCTATAAAAACGCCAGCGTTATTTGGGAATAAAATGGGAATGTACGGCGAGCGATATGCTGAAATAGGCCAAGTGATATGCCAAATCCGAAGGTCGTGGGTTCGAATTCCGGCGTGGGTATATAAATTTTATTTAATGAAATTGTGTTATTTCACAAATTAATAATTTAAAAAATATAAGTTACGTTTGTGGCACGTTCCACAGTGAAAGGTTCTCTCATTATCGTCCTGATGTAAGACCACCATTCCTCATCTCTTTCCCCTCCCCACTACCTTCAGCCTTACAACATAACCCACTTGGCGATGCCATAGTCTCACTGGCTACAGATGGTTAGGAACAATTGGGACTCTTTTGCAGTATTCACATAAAAAAATAAAAAATACTCATTAACATGATCTCTCAAAGACACCAAGAACACGCTTCTGCTTCTTCCATTTACATTTAATAGAAAACTCCAACTGCACTAAATCAAAACGCATCGCTGACAACCGAACATTGAGCAACTTGATTAGGAAAATTTTACTACGCTTTCATAGAAGTGTTTCTTTGAAATATCATTTGCTTCCTGCATTGTGTTGAGAAGTAATTATTAATTACTGATATTGGTAAAATTGAAAGAATACCTCTTGGGATCGTAATTCTTCAGACCCTCAGAGGTGGTCATCATGTTAGGTTTGATGGCCGCAATGACCTCCTGTGCCAAAGGGACCCTGAAGTACTGCTGAGAGACTCGGGGAATTTCAGAAGGCGTGTGGAGCAATATCTATAATAATATTTTGCTAGAATTTAATAATATGTGGGTAGGAAACATTCAAAGTGACATTGAAGCAGGCCACTCCGGATGACAAGCGTTGATAAAACGTGGTATTCGCCTATTATCATTATCATTAGCGACTGTGAGGAATTTAAGTTATCAAATTATGGCACACATTTTATTTGCATTAGGTATGTTTGATGGAACTGTAGTTGCAATTTTTACAAACCTTAAATCCTTGAACGGGTCCACGGCAAATATAGTCCAAATCATAGTTAAACGCCTTCATTAATATAGTGAGTCCAGCTTTAGTGCCCGAACCCTGCGAATGATTTGGATAATATTTTATTGAAAAATACGATAACACTAATAAATCTAAACGAAACAGGAAACAGAAAGAGACTCATATAGAAAAAAAGTACATGAAGATAATATTGTTAATTCTGAAGTGAAATATGTTATAGATATCATTACACACTAGACTTCATTCAAAGTAACTATCCTCTATTGGTCATCATGAAACAGGCAGCCGCCTAGTATGGTGTATCTTCTGATGTTAATGTGTCTTCTCTGTGTAAATCATTTACAGTAAATGTCTTAATTAACATGTATTTTATAAATAAATAAACAAAATCAGTTGTTTAAAGCCCTGTCCCGGTAAAACAGAGATCCTGGGTTCTATTCCCAGTTATTACCTTTTTATTTCTCTTTATCTTGTTCTGTTTCACGTTTCGTTATTTCAATAAAATCAGATAATATTTATTTGTTAGTTATTTCTTTCGCGTATTTTTATTATTTCTCCATCCAATTGTACTAATTTGGAAATTAAGAAGTTGGATGAAACATTTAACCGCCTCGTGAAGAAGCTTTCTAGAAACCGACCCAAATATATTTTAGTTATTTGTTTTTGGGGTGTTACGCCGTGTTGCACTACCTCCTCCTTTAGCCAACGTTTCGGACAACGTTACAGTGTCCATCATCAGGGTGTCCATCATCATGAAATCATATCTGACCCAAAGATAGTTTCAGTGTGTGGAATGGGAATGTTGTGCTTTTTAATATAAATGAAAACGTAAAGATCGACTAATGCAGCGCATTGCCATTATTTATTTCAATGTTATCCGTGGTTTCCTTTGTCGATATAGAAATTCTGTACTTACATCATTTGATTAACTTGTGCAAGTGCGTAATTAAAGTTACTATCGCATCCTTCATTAACTAGATATGTTTTCACCTATTAAAATAAATTTCTATCGTCCTTGTAAAAAATTCAGTGGTTTCGTATATTATATGGCATAAAACATTACATCAACAAATTTGTATATTGTGTCAAGACCAGAGATTAGGCCGAGATAAGACCAGCATCTACGTTCGGTTAAATCAATTGAATTAATGAGAATATTGCTATTTAGGGGTAAAATTATTACCGTTCCTCTGACCGGGTAGGTGTCGAGGGGAACATCTTTGGGATATCCCCCGTCCAAGGACCATCCCTGCGAATGTTTATTCTGACTCAGATAGTGGTTTTCTGTGTCCATCCTAAAAAATAAAACAAAGAGGAATCCATTATTTTTTTAAAAAATTGCCTTCTTTGCAACAGAACTAAATAATGCACCTCCACTGGTCATTAGACAAAACAAAAATTATGCTAAATATAAATTGGACGCCAGCCAAGACAAGTCAAAAATTAACATTTTTTTAAAGCTACACTATTAACAATGGTAAGATGTTGAATGTCTTTTAGGTACTTTTTATAATAATTGCTGTAAACAGTGATGTGATTTGATATTTTCACGGCTATAACTATTTTCGTGTTGCATTTTTGGCGTAAAATGTCGTGTTGCACATCGCAATAAGTGATGTGATATCTTGAATGTTTACAAATGTTTCGAAAAAACAAAACATTTTACACGCAGGAGAGCCGCCAAGTTTAGTGTCAAAAATTATAGATCATTTATCCATTTTCGACCAGTAAAAATATCTATTCATACTTTGTGAAATTCCATCGTAATGAGTACTTTTTTTTTTACATTAACTCCGCACAGGAGGCCCTGAGGAAAATGATTTCCCTCAGGGCCTATGTCATCTGGGATGCTGTGTGGAGGGTCTTTTTGAGGAGAGGAAGAAATGAACATTGGTCTTGAAGTTACGCCCAGTTTTTGGGAGGCTAACTTTACTCTGGCTTCGATGGAGCCCCCATACCTGAGCTGGTCACTTAGGGTTACACCACACATATCAATGGAGGGCCTGCTCGGAAGATTGCTTCCGTTGAAATATACTAAATTTTCATTTCGTTCCCTTTTAGACGTAATCAGACAAGATTGGGTCTTTGAAACATTAAATTCAACGAGATTATTTTTACCCCAAGAGAAAACACTCTCGAGGTAACCGTTCATTCTTTGCTTCAAAGCCCTACGAGCCGTTGGAGTTTGTGAGCCCTTTAGGGGCTTGTCAAACAAAAAGCTATCATGGACTGTACTCTCATCCGCGTAACAATGAATCGGTGCACATGACAAAAGGTCGTTGATGTGCAACAAAAACAAAGTCGGCGACAGAACCGATCCCTGTGGGACGCCAGCATTTATCGAGTGTGAGGAAGAGATGAAACCATCGGCTACCGGCTGAATCGACCTCTCCCTCAAAAAGTCGGCAATCCACATACACAAGGATGCGGGAAGTCCGTAAGAAGGCAGTTTGTTGACAAGTCCTCGTTGCCAAACCCGGTCAAAGGCCTTGGAAATATCCAGTACAACCGTTTGGGTCTCACCAAAACATTCCAGGCACTGCCCCCAAACATGCGTCACATACGCGAGAAGATCACCGCACGAGCGGTTCCGCCGGAATCCGTATTGACGGTCGTTAATAATTTTGTTCTTCTCGAGGTATGTGAGCAGTTTGTCGTTGATCACACGTTCCATCACCTTAGACAGAACTGATGTGATCGCTATGGGGCGGTAGTTGGCTGGGTTGGAGCGGTCACCCTTCTTTGGAATAGGATGGATAACCGCTTTTTTCCAACTAGAGGGCACAGAGCCAGTCTTCAGGAACATTTTAAAAAGCTTCTTCAAAATTGGAGCTATTTCTGCAGGGCACCTCTGCAGCACCAGGGCAGGTATTCCGTCAGGCCCACTAGATTTATTAACATCAAGCCCTCGTAAAACATGGAGTACTTCCCGATGCCGGATCCTCAGCTTTTTCATATGAAAACCGCAGTGAGGAACCGACGCGACGTCGGGACAGACCTTGATCATCAAGGGTTGAGTTAGCCGCAAACATTTTACCTAATAAGTTTGCCTTTTCGGTGGCGGTGTTTACTAGTGAGCCCTCAGGTCTGGTGAGAGGTGGCAGACTGGATTTGCAGAAATTGCGACCTATTGAGCCCGCAAGCGACCAGAATCGCCTGCTGCCATGCGGGCATGCAGCCAGCTTTCTGCTGATCTGCTGGTCGTGCTCGAATTTTGACCTATTTATGATTCTCTTGGTTTCCTTTGCCATTTTGTTGTAAGCTGTTCTGTCTTCGGATGTTCTAGATGTGTTGTAGACTCGGTAAGCCGCGTTTTTTCGTCACACTGCTTCAGCGCATTGTCGACTGAACCACGACTTTGAGCCTCCACCAGTGTCCTTAACAGTGGATTGGATGAAGCCATCTATCGCGGATGTGATGATTTCACTAATTTCCTGGGCACTTCTTGAGGGATCCGAAGTCCGAAAACAGACAGCATTAAAATGTGCCCGCAGACCGAACCAATCTGCTGACCTATAGTGCCACACTTTTCTCTTCAGCCTCTCGTTTGGCGCTACGAAGTTTACAGGGATTGATGTCGTCACCAGGCAGTAGTCGGACGATCCTAAAGGCGCTATGACTTCAATCTTGTAACCGTGTGGCACAGTAGTTAAAAATAGGTTTAACAGATTGGAACGGTGAGTCTGGACATCAGGAACCCTTGTAGGCTCCTGAACCATTTGCTCCAATCCGTAGCAAAGGGCAAAGGATTCCGCTTGTCGTCCAGCCGAGTCTGTTGATCCTGAGAACTTAAACCAAGGTTCGTTATGAACATTGAAGTCCCCCAGGACCACAAACTCTGCCGTAGGGTAGCGGGGCAAGAGGTCATCCACAGTGTCGCTTAAATGTTTCAAGAGCTCGGACGTATCTGATTCGCTAAGGTTCGGTGAGCGGTATAAACATGCGTAGAAGCTTACCGTACTGGCAAGATTGACGCGTACCCACATTTCGCCGAACCTGGAATTTTCCAGATGTCAGTACAATGAAAAATCAATAAATTTTTAAATTGGTTTCATTATTCACAGATATTTTCTGGTGTTTGAACTTAACACGTGGTTAAGGTGTAGGAACTATTTTTTGTTTTTGTTGAAGTGTTTGACAAATCGCAACACCACCGCATGCGCATGGAATCGCAGATTTCCAATGATCTTGTAGTTTGGGGAACTAAATTTATTCTGCTTTGATCGTCGCCGGCAAATACCTACATCCTAGATATTTATTTAACCTCCGTGTTTTAAGCCTTTTGATAAATTCCATGTTTGGAATTTATGTGAAAAATAAATTTATTGAGTTCAACCTTTTTAATTTATCGATACCTCATAATTTCATCCCGCGTTAAAGATATACTGCATTTTCCAAAATTCACCCATTCTCCTGATTTCTCCATCGAGGAATCGCCTCTAATAAGAGCGCTGCTCTTCTAAATTCGTTGGTGAAATTTCAAAACTTTGCTATAATGGAGAGCATTCATTTCTATGTTCCCAATGGCTATCTCCGTCACCGACGGCATAGCCTGGCCGCACACATCAGGTTTTTCTATCCGATTGTCTGATCAAACAAAAATCGATTCGAAAACCGGATTGGTTATAATACGGTGCGGCCGGAGCGGCTGTTATTAAAATAGGCCACGCCTTTCTGCGCCGGCCGTCCAACCCGGGCCAATCGATTTTTGTGTGATCAGAAAATCGGATGGAAAAACCTGATGTTTGCGGCCAGGCTTATACTGTTCTATCTCGCAGCCTGCAGGACTAACCCGCCAATGATCATGTCGATTGGGGAGCAATCTTATATAATCTTGTTGAACAGAATCAATTCGGATATCGACATGGTTAACATCAATGAAAAATGCCAAAAAACTTGCTATAAATAGAGTCATGGTGTATGATTTGGAAATGAGATAATGCGTAGTTCCTACTCCTCCCTAACCAGCACCTTGCTGAAAAATATTTGAAATTCGGAACAATGTCAAGAAAAATAACAAATTCAAGTGCATTTATTTTTTGGATACAAGTTGTGTTGTTTGTTTTTTTTTCGTGCACAAAAACATCTTTTTTTTTTACAAAATGAAGGTTTTTGACCCTCTCGGAAGTAACTAATAATGTTTTGTACTTATTCGTTTTGATGTGGCGATAATTACCTCGAGGTATCGCAGTGGAATAATTTACCTATATTGTGATTGTGCGGTGTGCGCCTTTGCAGAGATGCAGAGATAAGTTATTGGTTATCCCTTTTCCTTGCACACCTTATTTTTCCTACACATATTATCACCCATTTTCAGCAAACACAATTTCGTCTATTTATTCGTTATTTAGTATTTACAGTCCATTTTCAAATGCATCTGAAGCTGTAATTCGTAAGCAGTTCGGAAGCAACACACGGAATTAATGAAAGTATACTCTATATATTATTATTTATGCTGATTTCCTTACTCCTCCTTCCTGAACAACTCCTCGGCGTTGAGCATGTTGAAGGTAAAGCACAGTCCCTCCTCGGTAAAAATAGGGCTGAAAAGGGTGTTACAGTTCCCTATGAAGGTTTTCCACTTGCAAGACCACATCATTTCTTCAAATTGCGGAGCCACCTAAAAAAATAAATATATGTATTCGAAATGTTCAATTTTACATTACTAATTATAATTCTTAATTCAAAAACATTTATAATAAATTCTTTATTAGAGGCTGGTGTTTGTCCGAAAACCACAATTTACTACCTACTTACCTACTTTGGATTATTTATTTTGGAATTTTAACGACTTTTTGTTTAATATCTGATGACCGTTATTTTCGTTTTACGTTCGGCTTAATCAACGACTAATAACAAACCCAACATAAAATTTCACCAATCGCTTTCGGGCCGTTCAAATAAAAAAAAATCATAATTGCGCTGATTTTCGATTTGTGACGGTGTCAAATGTGACAGTCGGTCAAACAACCACCCATTAAAAACTAATATACTTGAAAATGATATTTTAACCCTAATTAGAATTGAAGACCGCTCCCGATTTTCGGCGACGTAGACATTATTTCTCAAAATATAGTGGCACTAGCGTGTAGCTCAGACTTTCCCCTAAAAAAACTAATGGTGATCCGGCTTGGTAGCTGCTTTAGTGCGATCTTTGTGTCCGTTCGCGGACGCTCCGCTGTGGAATCTCGCCGCCCGCGGGGTGCACTCAATTATTCGCTTTTTCAACTAAGAGGGAGTCTGCCCTGTTGAAATTCGTAAGATCGCCATTTTAATCCCAGACGTCAGTAAGTCTACCACACGAACGATTTTGAAGGAAAAATGGCGTTTGCAAATTGCGTGCTCGTTCTAACACGGGTTCACTACCTAACCCCGGAATCAAAAATACATAATTTTATTTTCTACTAAACTTTTTAGGCTACTTTATCCAAAATTTTTATTAGAAATGAGATATATTTGAGAAAAACTAGATTTTGGCGCGATTTCGGCTGGCGGCGAAAGCTCAAGTGACCCAAGGTCGAAAACTCAGATTTTACATCAGGAGATGAGTGTATAAAACATATGAAAACATTGGGACTTACGGAATAATTCCGTTCGCGGATCGCTAATTGCACTGGCCTACTATGCAGATGATGCGCTGAAAGCTCAACGTTATAAGCTGTAGCCGCTGCTCACGCGATATAAGAAAAGTTGTGTCTCCGCCGTAAAAAGGGAGGGGGTCATTTTAATTACGGAGCTGCGGATGACAGCTGTAAAGTTAATAGATCCAGTACAAAGAAATTATATTTCGTGGCAGCTCCCTAATTCAACTGACCTCCTCTCCTACCATAGGAAGAAATCTTTTATAACGTAGTGTGTCGGTACAACGCATAAGCGCTCGCGGTACGATACATAAGCGTTCGCGATAAAACAGATAAGTGGTCGCGTTTTTAACACTCCGTGTGGCCGATGCTTGATGGTTTAAAAAAATATGCATAATATTAAACTGTGACATTCTGCAAAAACTCACCGACGTTAAAAGACCGAGGGTTTCGTTGGCATCGGTTGTATTGCTTCCTTGGGTCAGTAGGTGATTATCACACAGAAGTGAAATCGCCTCGTAATCCTTGCGCCTGATAAAATAATAAAAAATATCTTTGAAAAATTAGTGTATTTCATATATATACTTTAGAAAGATTCCCGGGGGGGGGGGGGGGGGTAAACGAAGGAGAGGGGATTCGCGAGAGGGTTGAGAGTGAGGAGGGGAGTGAGGGACGGGGAGGGAGGGACGGGGGAGGGCAAGATGAAACGCCGGGAGGAGAGGGAAAAATCTAAAAGTTAAACTCACAAATGCTAGGCTATGATTTTTTTAAATGCTTTCTCCACACTCGCTATGGGGTATTTTAATTTCACACTCCTTATGGGGTATGGTATTTTTATTAAAATTTAATTTATTTCTTGTTCCAAAAATGTGAAAATTTAATTCATAATTATTGATTTTAAAAACGATCTTATTCCAACTGGCTTACAACCTACTACGTCATTGTGACGTAAACACGCTACTGGTTAAAGACGGTTGTCACCAGTGACCAGTGTTGGCCGCATACGCCATATTCACGAACAAAATGGACACGTCGTTTTGACACAAAAATGGCACATTTCAAACTGTTACGGAAAATTTAATCGTTAACATAAAAATGCGTGCATTATCGAAAATTTTGGCGGATTAAAAAAATTTGATGTTACCGTATTCTTCATGTTGCTTTGCTCGGCCACATGTCAGTTATTTGTGCTCGATTCAAAAGGAAACCAAACTTAGTAAAACGAGGAATAAATGCGCAATAGAACAGTCAATAATAAGTACTCCGGATAAAAGTCTTGTTGAATGTGAGAGTATAGATCAGGCATTAGGTTTTCAACAAATTTAATGGTATAAAAATTAATGGAAAAAATGATCGATTCTTACTCTTGTTCAGTAAAGTTTTCTTTATCCCGATGATACATTTCAGTGAAATTATAAATGGACTGCCGAGCTTTTGTTTCGGAACACACTGTAATAGCAGGAAATGGTACCTGAAATCAAAATACAAAACAAATAAAACCCCTTTTCTTCGATATTACTAGTTGACCTAAGAACAATAATTCGAGGGTATTTAATATTCCCCTAGTGATAGCCAAGCTTTGACAGGGGTGGCCGCCAGAAAGGAAGAAGAAGACATCTTATACTCTTGGCTCCTCTTCTTCAATTTGGTTAAACCTTTGGTTTACCTGCCATACAGGGGTGGATGACTCTGCAAAACTGACGATGACGGGGCTCTGCTGCCACTTGTTCCAGATCTTCATGATGAGGTGTCCACAGGCTGCCACGCTGAGGATCAGCATGACGCCCCACCAGATTCTACACAAAAATAACATGTTTGTTTTTTAATAATTTTTTTTTGTGGAAATTTCACCACTTATACTTTTAGATTTATTTATTGTTATTAAAACCCGTCTGTTTGGTTCAATATATTCGCACCTCACAATCCGGAAGCCTCGGTTTTGCGCGTAAATTCTGAAACCGTCACTTTGGATCGAGATTGTAAAATATCTATACAAGATAGCTTTCTTATTTCAAAGACAATAAGAAGCATTATTTCATTCTCTTTCTGTTTAAAATAAAAATACATAAGTTTGCATGAGATGAAGAGAGATATGCACTGTGACTGGTCACTTCAGAATCACCTCCCGAAGTTAATGCACTTTACCCCCGGACACCCTGTATAGCTTTTTTAAAAAGTAAGGTCGCTCGGGACGTTTTTGGTCTTATGAAAGTATAACGCAATTACGTGTTTTAGGATGTATTTATTCCTAAACAATCAGACGAGTTAAGTTTATTTTGTAGAACTCCATTTTAATTTTTTTATTTATTTTATATATTTAATAATACTATTATTCAATGTATTAAAAAAAATCATATTTTTTCCATACAAATGAAGTATTGAAAATCCGTAAGTCTGAGCTTTAACTTTAGGGCGCACAGTTTACACCCGCGCTGTGCAAGCGGGTTCCCCACAGAGCATCGGACCATCCTTTTAGATATCGACCGTTTCGTGAATAATTTATCTTTTAATGTATTTATAATGACTATCGTCTCCAAAACTGACTTTTTTATTTGTTTTTTTATTGATACATTAGCAGTATTTAAAAAAAACATTATTTGGTAATGTGGGTCTCACTAGGTTGTTCGTTTGCCCCAGTATCTTGTAAAATGTATTACCATTTACAAGATAATTTTATAGGATACAATAAAATGGACTATATCGAAAATGAATTTAATTAAATTAAATGAAAAATGAGGTTAAATAAAACACCAATACGTAAAAATAATAGATAATAAAACAAAGTAATAAAAAATATGCAATTTGTGTGTAATTATGAGGTACGGTTGTGTATTAGGTACGTACTAATAAGTTTTATTCTTTAGATACATTTTTTTGTAATATCGCCTTTTTGTTTTGTATTTTGTATCCCTCATTTGGAGTGAAAGATTGTTAAATGCTTTTATTGTCTGGTATTTATATTGGATATACAAAGAGTAGGTATAGTCAAAATAATTTATTAAGTAGGTACCTCCCTACAATTGAAGCAGCATTTAATTTATTTGTTTACGGCAGAAAGCCTATGAATATTTTAGCAGAAGCAATCAAGCAACATCATTATTGTTATCTTTTGACATTACGAGTGACATAAAAAACTCACTTATGAACTAGGTTCTAGATCTAGTCTATTTATCTATTACGAGTGACATAAAAAACTCACTTATGAACTAGGTTCTAGATCTAGTCTATTTATCTATTACGAGTGACATAAAAAACTCACTTATGAATTAGGTTCTAGATCTAGTCTATTTATCTATTACGAGTGACATAAAAAACTCACTTATGAACTAGGTTCTAGATCTAGTCTATTTATCTATTACGAGTGACATAAAAAACTCACTTGTGAACTAGGTTCTAGATCTAGTCTATTTATCTATTTAGTCTACATATTATTTTTCCCTGGTTTCGCCGAAAATACAATTCGTTTCTTCGATGAAGCATTTATTTTAACGTGGGTTCCACATAGGAATACTCCACAATATATTTCGATCGGGGAAATTTGATGGGACAATATTTTATTAATATAATGAAAATTGTAGCAGCAAGAAAATTAAATTATTCATCATCAAATTCTACACGATCACTCGTTTCTTCCTCCTCGCTCTCTTCTTCCTTTTCTTGCTTAATTTGTATTGACTGCTCCAAGAAGGATAGGGGATAGGGGCAATACGTGTTCCTCTGGACGATTGTTCCTCTGGATAGTAGTGTTATATCCTAACCTATCAAATTTTGGATTAATTAAGTACTTTAAATAATACGCATTTTAAAATTGGCAACTCTGATTTAATCTCCATTCTGTCCCGTCAAAGTTAAAGTGAGGGACGCTGATTGTATTTTTTTCATCGAAAAAGTAAATTTTTTTGATTTTTATCTTGTGAAGTGAAGGTGGGGCAAAGAGGAGTTACTGGCTTCAAAAAATCGCTGAAGGCCCCCCAGACCGAGCAAAGGGGTGGGGCTGGTGCCGTTAGGTCGGGGAAATGATGCCGTTTATAGTAGTGACCATACCTTGATCAGGTATGTGCCGGGGATCTGTTGTGGAGACGTTCTTTAAAAACGGGGAAAGCGTTGTAGCTACGCATGGTGCTTTCCGGGTCCGGTTCGAGTTAAATCGTAATGACAGTGTTCCTGATCCTAAAACCATTCGGAAATGGATTAGTAATATAAGGTGGACAGGAACTGCAGATCTTAAAATACCAGTTAGGCGATCTAAAATTGCGCAAACACCTGAAAACATCACGGTAGTAAGAGTGTGAATTGAACAGTCTCCTAAGCGCGGAAACATGCCGCAGCGCTTGGAATATCGTCCAGAATTATAAGGCAAATCTTACACTCAGACCTTCACCTGTACCCCTACAAGATGATGCATACACGGGAATTGAGCCCACAAGATTTTATGAAACGTAGTGATGCTTGCATTGCAATCGTAACTGCTGTATCCCTCGGCTCTGTTTTGTGCACTAACGACGAAGGATTAACCATTACCGTTATTGAGTTATTCATCTCACTATTACGAGATGTTGGAGAACCTTAAGCGTCCCAAAATGAAAGAGTAAGGCGAGTAACACAACACAGAAGCCTTCTGGTTTCAACATAATGAAGCCATGGCCCATGCTGTCCAGTCCATCGTTCATGCGAATTTGGAAATAAAAATCTGGATAAGCTCCAAACTATTATTCATAAATTTCCAGCCCCAGTCTTCAGGATTCAGTCGATTGCCCAGCCACACATGCACTCACGAAACAAAGGTTGATAAGTAGAAGCAGATATTGGAGGGAGACAAGATAACTGCACTCTTTTATTGTTCCATGTATTTTTCAGGTAATTCAGACTGAATTCACGAAATTTGATTCGCTCAGAATCGTATATTTCAACGTATAGTAAGTATTTGAGCGCTTGAGTCACAAAAACTAATATTGCAATTTTTTTTCTGCAAATGGATGCATACTGGCCACATATTTGTGTTTTTTAGGTTTGAAATCACGATAACTCGAGAACGGTGCTTTATAGGGAAAAAAATATAGATGTCTTTTTTGTAGAAAATTTTATGATCTACAAACATTTTTCATATATTTTTCGGTAGCTCTCACCGAATCAGAGATATACGCAAAAAACAAAAATTTGTGACCTTTGACCTCGGATAAAACAACGCACAAGTGGGATCGATCGATCGATGGGGACCTTTAACATAACATTTGTAATGAATGACGTATTCAAACCTGTACAAAAATCCAGCTTGTTGGGAATGAATGCCAGTACTGTTTTTCGTCTATTTTGTCTGGACGATAAAACACTTCGTCATTGCTAACATTGGTAAATATAATATGTATTGTCAAGGGCCGCTTTTATTAAAATGAATAAATTTTAAATAACATTATGTACATAACCACGATAAACATGGATCATTTCATTGAACGCAATTATTATTATTTTGTTATGAATAGTTCCGTTAAAATTTATGAAGGAGAATGTCAGTCTAAAATACATTTCAATGGATTTTAAAATCGCAAAGTTAAGTGCATTTTGATGGGATTTTTTCCATCAGACGAATAATAATAAATTATCTTTAGGATCGCAAAATATACACTTAATAAAATGGACGATCATTTTAAAGTCGGTATCTTTATCACGCCTGTTACTATTTGTAAATATGAATCCTAGGATTCGATAGGAACAAAAAACGCAAAAGAACGAGAATATTTATCAGTTCTCCCAACCACAGCTATAATAAAGCTATTTTCCGAAGATTAAGTCCGAAAATTCAATTTAATTCATGGTAGTATTCCCGAAATTATTTAATGAACTCATGATAATACCCCTCTTAACACGAGACATTCTCAATTAGGAATGTATTAATTTACATTGAGAAACAGATGTCTATTCTGTACATTAAAAAAAATTAAATCGTCGACCTAGATCGACTCATATGAGTTACCTGCAAGGACGTGCCAATGTGCTTTTGGACATGTGGATTGGTTTTCTTGTATTGTAATATAAAACCTCGAATAGTTAACAAGAAACCATTCCTAAAACTTATCAAAGCATGGTGATTTTTTTACAAGTCTTTTAAGTTCTTCACGTACAAGCTTTTAAAACAACTTGCAATAAAGCTGTGTTTATAAAATTTGAAAAACTCCGCCAGGACACACGGGCAGCAAAAATGGAAAAAGAAGACAAAGGCTTCTATCTTTCTAAACATGCAGGATTAAGGAATATAGAGGGTATGAAGGCAAATACTGCAGCCCTTAGATGTGATGAATTAAAGGGAAACAACAGTAGACCAGCAAAGGTAGAGACTTTCCCAATAATGAAGAGGTGAGTAATTTTTATCGCTGTACAAAACTGTAGAAACCAATGTTTATCAATGCGCGGCTTTAGAGAATTTTTGAGGATGATGTTCAACGGTTGCCCATCACCTGGATGGAGGAATTTCCCAAGATTACTGCCAAATCGGTCGGGTTCAACAGAGGGCAACGGAACTTGGAATAAATTTTAGAACGCGATATTGGAGTTCAACGAAGTACAAATTAGTCAGCTGAACCAATGCTCAAATGAAAAAAAAAGTTACAACAGTTTCCATTCACCAGTTTTCCGCTTGCACTACAAATTTCCGGACACACTGAGTAAAGCATAATTATATTTAATATAATTTTAGTGTAATATTGGTATCTTCGTAAATAAAAACTCTGCAGATCACACGTCTTCCGTTCTTGACCATTCGACTCCGTAGCGGCGATGATGTTTGATTAAAAATTATAAAAAAATATATGTTAAAGTTGCCTATTGTCCAAGACACAGATTCTCCTGAAGATTTCACCCAAACTACTCGTGACCAGTAGTTTTAAGAGGGCATTACCAGAGAAAGCCGGAAATACGTCATTTTCAAAAAAGTTTTTAGACGTATTGACTCTTTTCCACAAAAAATTATAAATGGATTTCGAAAGATTGTTCTTTTATCTAGTGAAGTTATGTAATAAATTTTTAGAATTTTTTTTAATTTTTAGTATAATAAGGTTATTCCATAGGTCGTTGGCAGATTTGTTAAATTTTCAAAAAAGTTTTTGTATTATACCACACCCATTTCAAATAATGTAATCATGCAGTAAAATAAATCAATACATTATCTAGCAGAGTTATGTATTAAAATTTTTAATTTTAGTTTCAATAAAATCATTAAAAAATGTGTACGTACATGTGTTTCTTGACGAAAATTGGTCCATTTGTGTATTTATTTGCGCACTTACAAACTAATATATTTCAGATTTTTTTAACATTCTTATTAAATTTAGACATTATTGAAAAATGATAAATACTTATAATCAAAAAATAACTACAAAAAGTACACTATTTTAATAGTTTTATCATCACGCCTTTCAGCATTTTTGGATGAAGGTATAAATTAAAGCTAATTTGGATTGAAATAAATTCGATATTGAGTTATAATTTAAAAAAGCTGATACGGAGAATAATTAATCTTTCTCATTGTAACCGCCCTGCACGATCGGAAGAACAACTTTCGACGAAATGTGGATTTTCGTCCGCTGGCTGGTTAAACGCTCTTAATATGTTTGCTGTAGTGATAATTTGGTATTTCTACTTGAAATTAACCGTTTTCTAATTAACTTACTTTTCAGCAACAGATCGTCTGCTCTCCCCAAGGTACTTGAGTCCGTGGAGACTGGTGTTCTCTGTGAACTCCTTGAAGTAGTTGCAGCAGGTCTTGGCCTTGCGCTCCTTCCTGCGGGGAACCATCGCCTCGCACTCTCCGGCCTCCGTCACCTTCGCCCCTAGGGCATCCTTCATCTTGGTGGGACTCCCCGGCACCCCTTCACCATCCACCCTAAATGGAACAAAATACAGACAGCTGAATACTAGCCTTATATTGTCAATATAAACAAACTCTTAGACTTAGTTCATACTAGAGAAAAACATCTCTATACATATCAACTCTATACTTAGCAGGGGTGCCCGGCAGTGGCTAGCTATCCGTGAGTTTTTAGTTAGCTAGAGCGCTAAGATTGAAAAACACGACGTTATTGACGTTGTTGTAGCTGAAAATGATTTTTTTTTCAAAATTTCCACTTTTTGTATGAAGATCTTCAGGATTCTTTCAGTCAAGGGATGCGCCGCATCCACATCCTAAAAGATTTTCATGCAAAAAGTTGAAATGTTGAAAAAAAAATTCATTTTCAGCTGCAACAACATCAGTAATGTCGTATTTTTATATCTTAGCACTGTATCTCACTGAAAACTCACAGACCGCCACTGGTGCCCGGGTCTTGGCGCCATATGCATTAGCCCACCAACTGTGTGGCAGGCCGGATCGAGAGAGAATGGTTGAGGGAGTCTCTTTGAGTCTCCAGCCGTACTCTCTCGGAATATCGCCTTGCACCGCAGTGGGAGGGATGGATTCATACATCCGTCATTCCTGAACACACTGAACCCTAGATTCCTACCCACCCCTCATAACCTTTTCCTTCTCAGACCTTTCTCTCCTTCCTTTCCTAAAAAGACCCTCCACACAGCTCGCCAAAGATGATATAGGCCCTGAGGGCAATTATTTTCCTCATGGTATGGAGCTAATGTAAAAAAATCGAGATCGGACCCGATGGCCCTCTATCACGGTCAATCTATAAGGATTGATAGTGTAAATTCCGGTAACTTCTCATCGTTCCCTAGGCCAACTGCAGATCGTAGATTAATAAAACTTCGTCTTTGTGAACTGTAACTTATTCGTTGGCGGTCTGTAGTTATGCTAGGCTTATGAGAAGTTACGACGAAGATGATCGACCGTGCTAGGGGGCCAGGGGTCCGTATAATCTGGAGGGAGTCCCCCTTCTGGGTAGCTAGAGAATTCTGAGATGAAAACAAAGATTTCAATAAATAACGTTTAACTTATCATTTTATGTGAAAGAGTTCTGTATAAATTAAAGAGCTGGAATATTTGAATAAAAAAACTAAACCATTTTTTTTCTCCATGACCTAGAACTGAGAGCATTGGCAACAAATGTTTGAGTCAGGGTTCATTCAGCGGCTCCGTCTCATAGGGCTGGTTGAGTGAAATTGCAATTCATGCACGATGATAATGTGCAAACATTGCAAACGCCTATCAAATACAAACGGAAAATAATTCATCACTTCGATAAAAATACGAATAATTTGATGTCCTTTTTTAATTTTAATGAAATAAGTATTAAAATCCATTAATTTTCATATCCAGTGACTGAAATAGTTGTTTCTCATTGTTATTAAACTGATCTAAAATGTCCAAAAAATAACGTATGCGTGTTAACCGTGTCCAGTAATTCTGGATACATACTCAACTTTTAACAATTTCTTCTGTAAATCGTAAACTATTAATAAAATACCGATGGTCCCGAAAACAATGTCGAATCTGACGGTAATTGAAAATCGTTCTTTTGGATTATTTTGTTGATTTAAAAATCCGTATTTTCGGAATTTTTAATGAAATGCGAAATATCAAAACAAGACTACATTTTCTGATACCAGAAACGTATAAATACAGAAACCGTACTTTAAAAAGCTTTAGGTACTGCAAAACTGCAAAATCACTTCCGACATTGTTCTTTCATCCGTCGATATGAAATTAAGCACTGAGCTTTAGGGGCCATTCATTTATTACGTAAGACGATTTAGGGGGTGGGGGGTCGACCATGTCTTATTTTTCTTACAAGGGGGTGGAAGGGAGTCTCGATAGTTCTTACGTAAGATCACAAAAATGCGCAAAGTTAAAATTATTAGTATCTTTGTAAGTACAAATAAACATTTCTAAAAATTGTTACTTTGAAAAATAAACATTAAAACAAACCAAACGTATATTAATTTTTTCCTTAGATTCTTAAGTAATAAATATTAAACAGGGGGGAGGATCGGCCTATTCTTATTTTTTCTTATAATAAGGGGGGGGGGGTCGAAAACTAGCAAAATTTGTCTTACGTAATAAATGAATGGCCCCTTACATGAAAATTTTATTCATTTGATAAACGACCGTGGATGTGAAATGTAATTAAAAAATAATATTAAAAAATAACAAAAAATCGTTCATGGGAAGATATATACATTGCTTACACACACAGCCAGAGGGGTTTGGTTATTTATCTATTGTATTATGCTTGTTTTATTAATAACTTTGAACGAATTTTGGAATTTTTCCAACGCATTTTTAATGACTTGTATATTTCTCGTTTTTGAAGATGTCGTAAAAACAAACACCTTTAAAGAAACTAGATAAAATTATCTTTGAATTTTAAAATCAGGAATATACATTCGTGTTTAAAAATTGCCATATTTTAAACTTCGAACATGGGAAAAATTGAAAAAAAAAATCATAAACATTTTGAATCGAAATGTTGAGAAATTTAAAAAAAACTCAGCACACTGCCATAGAAAACTGTCACTTCACTTTTTCTCGTTCATACAATTTAAAATTATAATAATTATCACGAGAGTAACTGAAAAAACAAATCTGACTTTTTGAAATCATTTCGCATTATTTTAATTTGTTGATAACTCAAATTTGGTATTTATTTACACACGCGAAAGCCATTTATGTTATTAAATAACATTACTTTTATGGAAGTTTAATTAAACCTAAGCGGATAGAAAATAATTTACATAATAATAACCTGTATTTTTATGTTAACAAAATTAAATTAATAACATGGCATTACGAAAGCACTATAACTGACTAAAATGACGCAAATAATAGTTATAATGTTCAATTACACTAATATAATGGTGAATTGATCATTACAAGGGAAATCACGTTCAAAAACATTAAATGAACTGCGCATAAAATATCACATGTCACAAAAAAATTTTACCACAAATGATAGAAAAACAATTAGCATTATTAGTAGTTATTAGTAACGTTAATCACCCTTTAACTGTTACTGAACAGAAGCACTGTTTAACGGTCGGTATGTGTTTTTTTATAGTAAAGCTGTGATAAAAATGTTGGAATTAAAGAGCATTTAAAACCCCATAGCTCATGATGACAAAGACGCCACAATCCAAAAGCAGCGGTTGTGTTTTAGAAATCCCAGAAAGGAAAATGTTACACAATTTTCCTGAAGCCAGAGCACTCTGTTGAAAGATATAACAGATTTCTTTCCACATATTTTTTGTAGAGATTGTAATGCTTTCAGCGAGTGATTCAATGATATGTTTGATGTATTAGTCGCAATATATTTTAATAGTGAGTTTTCAATTTACTTTTTAAAACCAATGAATGGCTCATGTGATAGATTGGCCGGCGGCCAATTTATAGGTCGATTTATAATTGAAATCTTTTGTACCAATAACAGATTTCTCTTGAACATCTTAAGTTTTTAATTCTTCTTATTATCTGTACATTTGTAGAGCCGAAACGATAATTATATAAAATTCCCTCGATAGAAGAAAATCGGAAAGTATACTGCCTCATGCTACTTATTTAACATGTTATTGGTAAGAAAAAATTCACAGTGGGTTTTTAAATGCAACTTAGGCATTTTTCGAGAGATTTTTTGCTTTATTCAAGTTCACTGGAGCCAATAGTAGTAACACTCAATAGAAATTTTGAAACAGAAAAATTAGAAAAAAATTCGGCCGCATCTAGATGCGGCCGAATTTTTTGAGGGCTTTGGTTCTGGGCGAGGCAAGCCAATAAGGCTAAAGTCCTGGTTTCAATTCCTAGATGCAATCGTATCTTTTTCAGATTTTTCTGTTTCAATTTTTCGATTGAGAGTCGCTAATATTGTTTTCACTAATTAAATATTACAATTTGGGGTTTTAACCCATTAAGTTAAAATTAAAATAAAGAGTGTTTTATTCAATAATTTCACAATTTTTTATATCAATTATCTTTTTTCAATTATAACAATTCGTACTAACGTTGGCCTTTACATATCTCCCTTTTAAAACATCTTCTTCTTCTTTTTAAACGCTCACTACGGAACAAAGGGGGGAGCTGGGTCCAGTCGATTTGAAAAACGACTTTTTCTGTTGCCTAAAAATCTTCCTTTACATGTAAAAAATACATTCCCAAAGTTATAGCATCAAATTCAACATAAAATATAGTTAGGAGCGGTGCGCGCCAAGCAAGTAGAATGAAACACGGAGCGACCCGGTTAAATACAAAAACTTTCTGGAATCGTAGCTCATCGAATTTTCATCCGATTTACTTCATTCAAACTTTTAATTAAAGAAAATGAAAATTACATGCGGATGGATGGATGGATGGATTTACGAAAAATTATTATTAGAGGACAAAGTTTTTGCTGAATTAAGGCCCAATTTTTCCGTAAATTTTCATTTCATGCCACTTTTTGGCAAACTGGGGTTCATGCGAATTCTACATTCATACTTTAACCAATTTTGTTTGAATTTTATGTTTCGGATAATTTCTAAGGTCTTGAATTTGGGGAGCCTTGCGACCGTTTTATCTATGTAATAGATATTCAAATCAAATTTTCAACAGCGTTTTTTTCTTGTTCAAATATGAAAAGTTTCGTGAACGAAAATAAATTTTATCTTTGAGAAAAACGCATTGGAAAAAAACTCGGCTGGACCAAACTCTCCCCTTAAATGTCTTCTTGTTAAACTTAATTTCAACAGAGCGCGTTGAGAGAAAAATATTAATCACAACACTGAGTCCGATAGAAGTGTATTTGGGTGTGTCCGTGTGTCCAAAGTAAGCTTAATTTTTCCTTACTTCTTCTGCAACTGATCAAACATTTTCAAATACCGAAATACTTTTTTAAGAGATCAAAAAGCAATTTCATTGGCATATCGTAGGTTCAAAAGGTTTTATGTAAATCGGCGACAACAGTTTTCGATATAGATTGCACTTCTACGTTTTCTCTATTCAGTGTTACCAACAACAACTTGAGAATCTAGGGAATAAGAAATCACTGTCTGTTTGTTAAAAGAATCTATTTTTACCAAATAGATCATGGGGGGAATGTAGCACACATTTAAATACCAAACAGTGCACCGGTAAAACATTATTATTTATTACCAGCGCAGACCCTTTAAAAATCGGGGGATATTATAATTGTAGGAATTGTGACGCTAAAAGTATTTATAAAAAATTGTTTGCTTAGGATCATCGCCTTTCAAAAACTAACATTGTCAATTTTAAAGACAATCAGAAATTTGCATTTCGAATAAACACCGTCAGTAAACTTGAAAGATTACAAAATATTAAAAAAGGTTCAATACTCATTTCACATATAGAATTACCAAATTTATTATTGTTCCACAATCAGTTCCAATATCCAAGTTCTAGAGTTCATTGAACCTACAAAGAACATTGAACATTGGAGTTACAAACAGAATCGCAACAGAAATTTATACTTTTTATTAATGATATTTGAAATAAAAATCATTAGAATGTTTATTTATTTATTTGAGACACAAACAGGATATTAATACAACATTTTTATGGGTAGAATGTAATAAATTAAAATACAAATAAAAATATCCCTATGTGTCTGCAGTAATCACATCGTCATGCATTTTCACAGAAGCAAACTCATGAAAAACAATACAAGTATTATTTATACATAACTTGAAAACTTTAATACAAATTTGAAATACATACTAATAACAAGTATACAATATGTATGAAGTATTTATTTAAAAGTAATAAAACAACAATTTTTTTTTAAGTGCACAAATTGCGGAGATATTTTTTAAACATATAACATTATTTACAAAAATATCTATGAATCTGAGTATTTTAACAAGATCGTTGTATGATCGAGACATTCTAGACATAGGATTAAAATATCCAGTATTATTTCTAAATATTCGGTCCAAAATATGTTAAGGGTTCTTGTAGATTTGGGCCTGGCGTATAACTTGATTTGGTTGACTAAGTTACTGTCTACACGATTATTCACAATTTTATAAAGCTTTAAGAGGTCATTTATCTTTCGTCTTTTAACCAGACTCTCCAATTTGAAATGTGTAAGTCTTTGTTCATACCCGTCTAGAAGATGGTAGACACCTGATCGGTAAGACAAAATCCGTGTAAATTTTCTTTGGACTGATTCGAGTTTAGATACCTGTGTAATATAGTGTGGATTCCAGGCTGTTGACCCATACTCAATAACACTTCGGATTAAGGAATTGAATAGAATTATTAGACTATTAGAATTCTTAAACAGTTTGGTTGATCTTACAATAAAACCTAGTAATTTATTTGATTTACTCACAATGTATTCAATGTGTTGATTGAATGTTAGTTTGTTGTCAAATATAATTCCTAAATCTTTTATTGATTCAACTGTTTCCAAATTGTGACCACATATGCCATATGAATATAGAATTTTTATGGTGTTCTTGGTAAAGTTTATAACTTTGCACTTAGCTAAATTCAGTTCCATTTCATTGTCAACGCACCAGGTAGATATTGTGTTAAGTTCTTATTGTAAGAGTTCACAATCTTTCATAGATTTAATTGCTTTATATAATTTGAGGTCATCAGCATATAGAGAAAAATTACAGCGGAGTTTATGTGTAAGGTCGTTAATAAAGATTAAGAAAAGTAAGGGTTCAAGGTGAGATCCTTGTGGTACGCCCGACGTAACTAATATTGGGGAAGAGTTAAATTCGTTAACAGTAACTAATTGACTTCTATGTGATAAATATGATTCTAACCAACGAAGCAGGTTTCCGTGAATGCCGATTTTATCGAGTTTATTCATTAAGATAGAGTGACTAACTTTGTCAAAGGCCTTACTGAAGTCGATGTACACGGCATCTACTTGTGTTTTATTATTCATCGATTTATACAGAAAGTCCATATACTCGAGTAAAATAGTATTTGTAGATCTTTTAGCTACAAAGCCATGTTGGAGAGGACTAAGTATATGTGTTACATGGTTAAAAATGATTTTATATACAATGGACTCGAATATTTTGCCAAAACAAGATAAAAGGCTGATAGGACGGTAGTTAGTTACATTATTTTTACTGCCAGATTTATGGTTCGGAATTACATGGGCAACCTTCCACAGATCCGGAAATACCCCATCGTTCAGACTTTTGACGAATATTTTGTGTAATGGTATTGCAAGCTGATCTGCACAATTTCGAATAAATAGTGGAGGAATTCCAGCTGGGCCGGAACCCTTATTGATATCAACAGTGTTTAATTTCGCTTTGACCTCATCTAACGTTATTTTGATATGAGACAGTGGATAATTATAGAGTGGGGATGAAAGTTTAGAGTCACTTTTAGAATTGGATGGTAAGCTAAAAACAGAAGAGAAGTAAGTAGATAACATTTCACATGTATCTTCTGCATTTGTTGCTGATTTGTCGTGGAGATGCATGATTTTGGGGAGAGAATTAGAAATTCTTTTCGAATTAATGAGGGTTGAAAGATTTTTGATACTGTTAGGGAGAGAATTTTCTATTGAATCTACATAGGCTTTAAGGCATGTACGTCTGGATACTTTTACTCTAGCCCTCAAGATAGAAAAACTGTCATAGTCACATTGATTTTTGTATTTTTTCTATTTCTTTCTAAACTTTTCTTTTTCTCTGAGTTGGTGGATGAGAACACTGCTATACCAAATTGGAAACTTATTATTCCTGATTCTTAAGCGCGGAGTGTGTTTTTCAATTGATAGCCATAACAAGTTATAATAATGTAGTAGGGAGTCATTACAATTCAGGGTGTTAAGATCGTCCCAGTTATTAAGTGATAACATTTCATTGCATTTAATGTAATCCGTTTTTTTGAAGTTATATTTGATGTGATCAGGATTGGTGGGTAGGGGTCTGTATTTGGACATTAAAAAATCAAATTCAATGGGAGGATGATAAGAGTCAATTTTGAATAGCACATGTGAAGCAATTTGAATGTTGAGGTTATGATTGGAAAACACTAAATCTAAAATTCTAAAATCTAAAAGTATTCACAGCAGTTTTGTAATAAACATTCCCAGCTTCATTCACGATTTGATTTCTTATTTAATTAGATAATTTCACATAAATAACTAAAAAAAAAATAATTACAAAAATAATAAAATTCGAAAAAAATTAAATAACCTTTCTTGTAACGACTTTTCAATGTAAATCTGGGAGCTCCATTAACTCATGATTGAAATTCTATTACGTGATTTAAATGCCAGACAAAAAAATTTGTGAAAATTTCCAGAGCTCAAAGTTCGATAGTTGTCGCCACAAATATGAAACTAACAAATTTTCTGTTTTATTTTTAAATGGTAACTGAGATAAAAAAAAAAAAACTTTTTTTTACTTACCACACTACGTTATTTCGTCTCATTTGAACTGGCACGTCAACAAATCCTCAAATCGTACCAGCCTACAAGTTAGGCACTACAAACAATGAAACAATTAAAGTCACGCCTGAAGCCTGAACGTTGATCATGTGCTGTGAAGAGATCAGGCTAATCGGCAGACCACACCACACAGTCGGGCTGACTGCCAAACTGTGTGTGAAATGTTCCTTCAATATGCTGCTCGACTATGAGCCAGGGTTGAACTGAATAAGTACGTCACCGGAAAAAATAAACTACGTGAAAACATCGCTTATGTTACTTGAAATAAATTTAATTACACGGTACCTACCCCAAACGAAGCAGGGTTTTCTTCGTGGTTCAAACTATAGATTTTTTTCCAGTTTATTGGAATAACTTTTGTGGTTTTAGATGAACATCAACGTAATACGTAAAGAAGAAAATAGTATTAATAAATCTAAACGAAACATGAAATACATTGAGGTCTCAATAACTTAGTGGTAGAGTGTTGTCCAGATAGTGATCCTAGGTTCAATCCCCAGTTGCGACGGTTACCTTTTTTTTATTTTCTGCGACTTGTTCGTTTCGTATTTCGTTCAGATTTATTAATATTATCTTTGACTCCAATATTTTTGTTGTGATATGACCAAGTCGTAACAACTCTTAAAGGGTGAGCTCTGGCGTCATGAAATTTGATCAGCTTCTTCTGAAATATTAATGCATCACTCCAAGCGCCAAACAATCGTCATTCTCAGATCTAACCGTAGATGATTTCACCCCGGCCCACAGTGGTCCCAAATCCCAATCTAGCTAGACAAAAATATTTTTCCACGGTATATGATGCAAAAGGGTCACAATATAATAAAAAAAATACTTTAAAAAATTTACATTTATTTTAACCATTGTTACAGAATTTTCAAAGTAAAATAAAATATTAATAAAATGTGTATGGTATAATGGTTAAAAAAAGTCACGCCAATGTGTTTATTTTAAGTAATTACTTAAATAAAATTATAACCTGTATAGAGATGACTTTTTTTATGAACTATATCGAGTCACTATCAGCACTATATTATATAACTATACTACTATTAAATGATAATTCACCTATAGTGGCACTGTTGATAGACTTCCGCACTTCCTTCGCTGTAACTTGATTTCGGCAGACACTTCTGTTATTAAAATGGACACTTTTGGAGAATAACACTCGTCCTTGATTTAAAAAATAAATTGTATGAGGGGTAAATGTTTGCCCTCCTCTCTTTGGCCTCATTTCGTATGTTAAAATATTGCTGCTTGGTGAATTTATTGTTAATAATGAAAGCTAGAGCTTGCTGAGTGAATACGGGATTGGTTTAAAATTGTTATTCTTCATAATGTGTTTCATCTTTGTAGCTCGTTAAGGTGAAAAGTCCGTCGCCTGATGAATAATTTTGGCAGCATCCCGCTTTCCATGTGACCTTAAGCTGGTTTGAGAGCTCTTGTGGTCTACGGGATTTCAGAAGACATTTAATTTTTCTTCTTTTACTTTTCAAGGAACATAAATCAAATTATTTTTCTGGCCTACCACGTGGCCCCTCTTAACACAATAACACAGCAAGAACAAAAACTGCATTAAGCCATTTTGTGTTTTTTTATTTGAATTTTAGCGTACTTCTTCCGACATCAATCTATTTTTTGTGAAATGTTAACAGAAATGAACCGATTTTCTTCTTTAATATATTGTCTTCGAAACGTGTGAAATTTTTTTTCTTTAGTAAAATTTTTATATCTTCATAAATACACTCCTTTGTTGCAACACAATTCATCTTTGAAGTGCTTCGCTCTTCTAACATCTCCAAAATATCTGAACGATAGATCGTTGGAACAGGCTCTGTAAAAGACAAAAGAGCACGTAAGCGCAGACGAATTATACAAAACAATAAAGAAAAAGAATGGTTTTATATGAAAATGATTTCGTTCAGAGGCACGATTTTGTACGATTAATTGAAAGTTTAATCAAACTTTGGAAAATAGTTGTAAATATTAACACTGGTTTCATAATTTTTCAATTAATAATAAATGTAATGTTGAATAAGCCAATTATTAAATACTTAAATACATTTGAAAGAACATACCATATACTTCAATTTTCATCTTTACGTAATTTCTCTCCAATTTCAAATAACGCCACTAACGACCGAACAGCATGCACACCCGAAAGCGGCTAGCCGCTGGGCGGCCGACTGGCACCTCCAAAGTGTCGTGTTTACAACGTTGCCACGTATCGTGCGTATTGTTTTAATTTTTTGATCAATGAGATCATAATACTACGGACTGTTTTCAATGCTGTGAGTATAAATTTGAACATAAATAAAAACATCGTTAAAATCTTTTTGTCTAGCTAGTTTCCTTTAAGGGAACTACTGTGCGGCCTCGCCGTCCCTTGACCAAAACATCAATTTATCAAGCTGCAAACAGCAATCACGATGGCTAATTCTCGGTATGTTGTTTACCGCGTCATTACGAGCGTCAAGCAAAAATTCTTCACAGAACTAATTGTAGAGGTCCGCACTAGCCTCTCTGGCTTGTTGAACAAAAACCCGGAATATATTTATTTATTTATTTATTTATTTATTGTTTCTTTACACTGTAGGTAAAAATGTTTACAATACAATTTGTTACCTCACTAGGACAAGCCTGTGTTGAGGTTAACAATAATTATACAAGTTAACAAAATAACACAAAATTATACAGATTTTGAAAGAACAATATTGTTGTATTTCTTACAGATTGAGATTATGGGTACCCACTAAACTTATGGCGCTAGGTAGTACATTAATGTAGACTTTTAGGGTGACCATAGTTTTGAGATCTGATTCAAAATAAAATAAAATAAAGTATTTTTTTGTTTTGTTTTTAAGGATTAAGTCGTAAATAATAAATATATGTATATAATTTAACATGCTATAGATTTAGCAGGAGGAAGATGAAAAAAAACAGTTTAAACAAAAATAAAAATTATTTTAGCTTATTTTATAAACATACTCATTTAGCTAATAATTTAGAAAGGACAAAGTAGAGAAAATTAATTGGCAATCCTCGACTAAAACAAATAATTTAAGATTCTTTTTAAAAGTGTACAAGGAATTAGATGACTTTATATGTTCTGGAAGGCTATTAAATATGAGTGGAGCTTGATAAAAATAATTTCTTTGACCAAAAGAATTTACTTAATTTAATATGAAGCAACTATTCGGTTACGAAGTAAAGTCGCTGCCATCGCTGATGGAGAAATTTACACAATCATTTACGAGTAGCAAACTCCTTGCAAATCAAACTTCCGACAATTGATTGTTATGTCATGACGTAGCACTTATAACAGTTTCTTCTTTAAACAATGGAGTAACGTCAAGGCAACTTGCATTTATCAAACACGCTCTCGCCATCATCTCCACGCGTCACCTTTTTAAAAAAATCCCAAAAAAACGTCCGCCGCCATCTTCGCTTCCTTCCCCGGCCCCTCTCAGTGCGGCCAACTTCTTTCAGTCAAAATTATCAGTCGTTGCCAACGGCACGCAGAAATTAATATTACTAATTCTGAGTAAGTGCCGACTGAATCACCACCATGAAAATAATTACGTTACACTATTGTACTTATACTACAGTCACCACAATATTAGTAAAAACTTACTATTAACTAAACTAACTACTTGTAAAAATTAATTTGTTCCTTTCCGATCAATTTATAGCTACCAGTGGTGTACCACAAGGGTCTCATTTAGGCCCAATTTTATTTTTACTGTTTATAAACGATATTGTTGATATATTTGATAAAGATGTAAACGTGTTGCTTTTTGCAGATGATTTGAAAATTTTTAAAATAATTAAAACCGCCGAAGATTGTATCTGTTTACAAAATAATTTAAACAAGTTAATTAATTGGTGTTCTCTTAACAAACTTTTTCTGAACATAAATAAGTGTCATTCAATAAGATTTTACAGAATAAGTCAACCAATAATTCATCCGTATGTTCTTAACAACTCTACCCTTACCTCTGTCGAAGAAATTAATGACCTGGGCATAATTTTCGACTCGAAATTAAACTTTATATCCCATATAAACACAATCACTAATAAAGGAATAAAAATGCTTGGCTTCATTCTTCGAAATTCAAGAGGTTTTAGGAATATTTCTACATTAAAAATTTTGTATACATCCTTAGTACGTAGTCAAGTCGAATACAACTCCTCGATCTGGTCCCCCCATTTTAAATTACATTAAGATACAATCGAAAAAATTCAACACAAATTCCTAAGATATATAAATTTTAAACTCGGTATTCTCATTGAAAACATAAATTATAATTACTTAATGAAAGAATTAAATATATTAAAACTCTCAGATCGAAGAATTATATCCGACTTAATATTTATGTTCAAAATTGTAAATGGTAGAATAGACAGTCCTGATTTAACTAAGCTCATCGAATTTCATATACCCACTAGAGCAACTCGCTCCAAAATCTTGTTTCATTGTAACAACAACAGGACTGAGTACACGAAACACTCGCTTTTACCTAGATTACATGAAGTTAGTAATAGATACGCAGATGTGGCGGATCTATTTAACTGCACGGAAGCTAGGTACAAGAAGGCTATTCTGTCATATATTCTCAATCAATATTAATTTTATTTATACTATAGTATTGAATGTAATTGTAGCTCTTTGTGTCATTTCTTAATCAAATGCCACAATTAATTTATAACTCTTTTTTTTTAATTATTTCTTGAGTACCTACAACAATTATTTTGTGACATGTAATATGTATTTATGGTATATTTATACCGTTAATATAAATTTAAAAAATTTAAAAAGGCTCAATGGGTCAACTCTTTCGTAATATTAAGTCCTTACATATGAAATTGGCGTTTTGTATGGGAGGAACATAAAGTAGATTTTTTTTAATATAATATATTTATTTAATCAAAGTATGTACCATTGCTATCTATGCACTTTTGCCATTCATAGGTAGTTCATCGATCCCTTTACTAAAAAAACCATTCGGACGGGAATCAATAAAATTTTTGAAGGCGGTTTGGACTGCCCCATCGGAGTTGAATTTTTTCCCTTCCAAGAAGTTATCCAAATTTCGAAAAAAATTGTAATCTGTTGGGGCAAGGTCCGGAGAGTACGGTGGATGTCTTAGACATTCCAATTGAAGCTCCGCTAATTTGATAGCCGTCTGTTGTGCAGTGTGTGGTCTAGCGTTCTAACGCGCGTTTGTTTATTTGCTTCACTCAATTCGTGAGGTACCCACCTTTCAAGCTTTTTCACCTTCCCAATTTGATTCAAGTGGATTAAAACAGTTTATCAACCGCAACCACAATTAAAACCACAATTAAAACCGCAGCCAGCAGCTAATTCGGACGTGGTTTGCAATGGATCCGCTTCCACAATAGCCTTCAATTTTTCATGATAAAGTTGATAAACTTTGGTCTCCGGCCGTCCACGGGGCTTGTTCTGCAGGTCGAAATTTCCAGAACACATAATTAATCCTTCGAGCCGTTTCTGCAGCACTGGAGCCACGTGGAACTCGTACTCGTAAATAACGATATTTCAAGTTTTCCATTTTGTAAAATAAGTGACGCAAAGAAAAAAAAACAATTAAGGAAAAAACAAATGAATTATAATTTCCGAAACACAAATACATGAGTAAATAGCTGTATAAATTTGAATTTGGAATTCCTAACCAAAGAGAAGATATTTTAGATCATTGCCAGTACGGCAAAACGCCAATTTCATATGTAAGGACCTAATATTTAAAAAAAATGTAATAAGTATAGACATGGCCTCTGTGTTTCCTCCTTCCTACAACATGGGTCTCTTCAAGACCAATGTTCATTCCTTCCTCTCCTCAAAAAGACCCTCCACACAGCATCCCAGATGACATAGGCACTGAGGGAAAACATTTTCCTCAGGGCCTCCTGTGTGGAGTTAATATAAAAAATAAATTAAAAAAACATGTAAAATTCACATTTTGAGATTCAATTTTTTTTTGTAAAAAGGGGTATGGTAGTCACAACGAGAAGGTATCTACCACACAATGTAATTACTGTTGACATTAAACTCTGGGGGTTTGTCTGTCAACTCCCCCATATCCCCCAATGACCCATTCACCATAATTTCGCCATTAATACACCATGGGAAAAATTGTTAGACATAAACAGTAAAAAATTTCATTTCTTTCAATCAACAAATGATAATAATATTATTTTTTAAAGAATACACATGCTTTTATTACATATGCACATTATTATCATGTCCTAGCAGGGATATATTATTTATTTTAATGAAAAAACAAATAACTTTGTTTACATCACTTTTATTCATACACAATCTACATGTTTCGTGAACGATGTTCACATCATCAGGATCAAATATATATTAAACATAAAAATTAAACATACATCACATATGGGAGGAAGGGGTAGGAGGAAGGGGAAGGGGTAAGATTAAGGGGACTTTATTAAAATTGGGGATTTCATAGTCATTAGCAAGGAAAGACCGGTTAAGTGGGAAAAGGTTCAAGAGAGGGTTTATAAAAATTTGTTGCTTATTAATTATGTCTGCTTTATTATTTACATTTTTCCTAATTTCTAAAATATCTAAATTATTTATCTGTGATGCCTTATAACCCGTTTGTAATATTTTAAGTCCATGATTTATGTCAAAATTATGATCGTTTTTATTAAATGATCTGCGAACTCAGATTCGCTATTGCCATTTAATGCCCTGAGATGTTCTTAAACCCTTACCTCAAAGTTTCTATTTGTTCTACCTATGTAAAAGCAATTTCAGTCTTTACAATTTAATTTATAAACGCCCGATTTTTCGTTTTAATGTCGCTATCTTTGTTGTTAAGGATGAACTTTTTTTAATTTATTATTTGTATAAAATGCTGGTTGTATAGTACCGGGAATATTTTTAATAATTATTTTTGACGTATTGTTATTATTTTAACAAACAGAATTCTTCGCCATTGATTATTTATTTGTTTAGAAAAAGGGTAAATATATAGTTTTAAGATTTTCTGTTTACTCTTTTTATTTATTAGTTGATCTATTAATTTAGCAGAATAATCATTATTAACTTCTATTTGTTTAATAAGGTTTAGTTCCAAAGTGTAATTCGGAACAAGTAGATGTGCTATCTGCAGTTTTTACTAGGTGGGACTGCGCTTCCGGGTGTCGCCGATATTGTTTACCAATTAACAAATAAACTAAATGAACGAATAATTAACGAATAAAGCAAACGAACGTTAAACTAAAAGAACGAATTATTTCCGTATTCAAACTATATTGTTAGCCAATACTAATGCACACCTTCAAAAAATCAACGAAATGAACAAATTCTTTTTGTATGCAAACTACTCTACGGAACAGACAAAGGAATCGTAATTAATCTATTAATCATGGAGTGAAAGGCCGAGAGTTTTTGAGAATAAGGATGATTTGATGAATTATCTATAACAATATCGGTGTACGTATCTTTACGGAAAATATCGAAATCTATTTTATTACCTATTAATGTTAAATTTAAATATAAGAAATTTAAACTCTTCTCTTTACCTATTTCTAGTGTGAATTGAATGTTTTTGTGAAATTTATTTAAAAAGTTCAAGAATATGTTCAGTTGTCTTTCTGTACCTAACCAAATACATATTTTATCATCGACATATCTTTTCCAGCAATAAAGGAATCGTAATTAATCTATTAATCATAGAGTGTTTAATGCTCCGACACTCCTGGGCTTTTGGCACCAATTGTGATGAACCCTACCTAGCTGATTTACTTTTCTAAGCTTCTACCTCGTAGTTCAAATCTCGTAGCTCCTATCTCGTAGCCACGTTCATAATTCTACCCTTATGTCCTACTGATCACACCACTAGGTATGATGGCCTGACTTAGCCCTCTTTCCGGTTTGTTTCTACCTCAGGCTCGTGATTTTTCAAACCCCTATACTTTTATAATCTAGCTAATCCTACCCAATTTTCTCAAATCCCTGTGATTTTCTCACAGTAATCAAGATTTAAGATTTTTGTTCACATTATTTCTATATTCTTCTTTGTGTACTTTTTTTTTAGAATTTACATCTGTTTGCATACTTAATATGCACACATATGTAGAGAAGATAATGTATTACGTGTGGTAACCCCTAGATTCTTTTAGAGAAAGTGTGAGAATTTTACGATTTATTTAATTATTATTATTTTAGTATCTTTTACCGGGTTTGATAAACTAGCCCCGCCTTAAACTTTGTGTCTATTTGATTACCGTAGGAATTTAGTTTGTTTATTTAATTCTTCCTATCACCGCTGCTACATCGATAACATAAAACAACAGTTAATAAATTTCAACATTCCAAGAAAGAAAATTTTACTTTACCGTTGTTGGATGATCGTACTCGAGGGTCCTGTTTTCTCAATTGAAGTCCTTGTCTGCAACTTCCCTTAACACAATGTTTTTGTATTCATGGTTAGTATTCGCAAAATTGTTGGAAAAGTAGGAATGGATGGATATGGGGAGGGGAATAAAATGTTTTCTGAAAAGTCGGCTCCTCCGCTATCCAAGTAAGGGAACGTACCCATACTACGTGACACTTTTAGGGGGGGGGGGGGGGTCTTCAAAAGGTCACGCTCCATACAAATGAGCGGCGGGTTCCTTAGGATTTTGGTCACCGGGGGGGGGGGGGGGGGGGGTAAAAATTGCAAAAAGTTGGTCACGTAGTTTGGGTACGTTCCCTAAAGACCGATGAACAACAATTACAAACCGGTTTCTCCCAGTACGCTTGCTAGGCTTATCCTTAAGTCCGAGTTTTACCCTCTTCAACGGGCGTCTCATGCTACGAAAGGGGCCCTTTACGCCAGCTGGGGGAATACCAAGTCT
This sequence comes from Limnephilus marmoratus, assembly GCA_917880885.1. Lineage (NCBI taxonomy): Eukaryota > Metazoa > Arthropoda > Insecta > Trichoptera > Limnephilidae > Limnephilus > Limnephilus marmoratus. Next base: position 14,997,598 of record OU862908.1, read on the forward strand.
TCATGTCGTTTTTCTGTCTTACTCCGACTTCCGTCTCCTCCGGATTGAATTTAACTCTACTGAGTCTAGAAGGGGTATTTCATGTCTTCTCTGTCTGTTGAATGTGGCGTAAGCTTGTGACAAGCAGATCCATCCTTCCACGTGACCGACCTAGCGTTACACTCCACCTCTGACTAGCTGACATAAAACGCACCTCATGAGCCTTATGTTTGCTTTCAGGTTCGACAAGGACTTACGGTATGCAAATAACCTTTGATTTTAGATGTCACGTCAGCGTATTGTCCGCATACGTCCTTCCTCTCCCCCGCATGCCCATCTCATCAATACCGCCACAGAATCAAAATCCTCCCTTCGGAAAGGTTGACACGTACATTTCCGATTAGCTCATAATTACATACCGGAGCCTTGAAGTTTAAATGCGAGAGCAAATTCAGGATTGTATGGTTATTTGAACAAGTGTTTTTTAAATGAGGTCACTAGCTCCTCGTGTGTTAGGTATTTAGGATTATGGGTATTTATGGGTTCTTGGATACCTACTTCCTATAAGAAAAAAATGAGATAAATCATGTTGTATCTTTGTAAGTTGTCTTTGAATTAATGACCTCCTGAATAATTGTGATGAGCTCTCTTTGAGTTTGAAGCTAGTCGCAGTACTTTACTTTGCGAAATTTTGCATGCTGAATCAATGCTACCTATTGGTGATTGCCCTGGTATAATCAAGTTATTTAGAATTGAGTGAATTTAACGTCGATGTTGCTTTCACATATTCACTGCAGATTTCGTCGTAAGCTATAATTGATAAACTTGTCCCTTGACATTAATGCTTTGTTTTGTTTGTTCGTTAATGGAATCCAGGTGACTGTGTCAATGGATGACATTGAACTCCAATCAAAATTTTCGAAATACAATCAAAGGTCATATAGACATACCCTAATCATGCTAGTGAAAGGAAACGATAGGTATTTGTTTTACAAGTACGCTAAGATACCAACATTGATTTAGTGATGCGTTTCTATCTAATTATGTTATATTTGTTTTGCAACATTTCATTCCGTATGGGTGAAGTGACATGTATATGCGAATAAATTAGTTTGTTATTTACTTACCCTTACTTAGCATCACATTCATCAGAGCCAGGTTATCAGTATGAACCTAGAAAAGCTTAAAGATTGGAAAACTCACCAAGGTTCTAATGTTTAATTTCAATTCCACCGGGTAATTATCATCGATATGAAATTTATTAGAACATTCAGCCTACCTGTATAACTTATCGCTCTCTTATTTCGACTCCCACTTAGCTTTTAACAATTTAACCGGAAGATCCCTACAAGATCCGGAATTTATCTCCTTCCTTTCCCCTTTGAATAAATCTCTGATGTATAAAATCCTCACGTTTTCCTTTTATATCTGCCGTTATTATAGAAGAAGAAACGATTCTATCTAATTACCCCCCCCCCCCCTCCCCCTTTACCTCCATATTTGATTTCAATCTAAAGAGGAGAATCGATTCTAAATAAGCGTTCACTCGAATATTATTTTATTATTTGCTATATAATTACACTTATTTACTCTTTAATGAATTAGTTTATTAATTCTAAATTTTCTTTAAAATTGAATTATTCAACTTTATAACAATATTTAAGTTTTATTTTTTTTTCAATATAAATTATAATTCTCTTATAACAACTAAAGATTATTCGTCACTCAAATTACCACAAAACTAAAAGAAATATTTCACTTTATTTTATAACACTTTCGTTTAACAACAAATTAGTAATTTGGGTTATTTATTCGAACTTCGGGTTAATTATTTTCCAGATTTCGGATCAATTATTATTATTACTCTGTCATCTAACGATAATTAATATCTCGTAATAAAATTTCCAACTTTCAGCTTAAACGTTAATTTTTATTTAACAAAACTTATTAGACTGTAATTTTTCTTTATTTAACTTCGGACTGAATAACTTAATATTAACCTTCATAGAACAGATTTAAATCAATTCAAACACACTCTATTAAACTCTTTCCGCATTGAATTTGTAATTAATTAATTAATTATTAGATTTTATTGAATCGGAAAATATTGCAAAAACTGATTTTAGATTTATTATAAGATCATAACACTCCGTTAAATTGCACGATTAACCCTATCCGGACACTCCACTGACTCTATTTTACCACTGAATTTTCAAAGTATAAAACTAACTCTATTTTACCACTGAATTTTTAAAGTATAAAACTGACTCTAGACTCTATTAATAAATTACCAGGGTAATTCTCAAGATACGCGCGACGTTTTAGGCAACCTTTCCAGTTGTCGAAGGACCTCCTGAATGGCCTAAAATATGCTATTTTATACCCAACACAGCTCCAAGAGGGCGTAATCGTATTTTCCTTGACAAGAAAATTTAATATTTAATAGTTCAAAACTTTTCGAAAATCCCATCTCGTTATGCTTTGTTCATACATAAGACTTTTCGATTTTTACATCCTTCTAGCTCTGGTTACGTCCTACAATTTCATCTCGCTTCTCTAAGGTTTATAGTCCCGGACTTACTAATTTTCACGGAAGTTCTTCCTTTTTTCCTGGTCTACCTAAGCAATTATGTCTCGGAACCGTATTCTCTTTATTTTTCTGGCATATTTAACTTTTCCTTTTTCCCACGTGAATTTCCTTCAAGTAACGGTGTTTTAACAACTATTCTTAATGATTTTCCCTTCGTTGTTCATAAGGAACCATATTCTGGTTCCGTATCTGCTCTACTTATAACGTTTTGAGTTTTTTCCATTTCCCTACCTGAGTTTTCCGGTTATGTCGGTTTTACGTTCTCTCCCTCCTCCCTAACTCATGATCCATTATTGAAATTTGACGTTTGCCTTTTATGTCGTAATTCCATCCCCACGCTAAAACCTTTTTTCCCTTTTTGATATATTATTTATGGTGTTTTTTCTGCCCACTACCCAATTTCACACTGGAATATCTATCAAGTTAACTACTTCGGTCAAATCCCGCCCAATAATCCGTCTCATCTCAAACAATTTCAAATAAATCATACGCGTTGACATCTGTTTACTTTACAATTTTTACATACCTGGTCGTAATTTTGATTTTATCTAAGGGTCATAAAATTTTATGGCTTTTCCTTAATCTAAATACTACGTAAGGTCCGTGTTAATTTTTATTGCCTTTTTAATGGTTAATAGTCCTTGTATAAATAAAACCCATGTTCGAATCTCCATTGTTTTTTAAAACCAAATACATGTGGGATCGTCAACCATTTCCCGTGTCCACTTCGTCAGTAACCAAGCTCAATTATGTGATCCATTCAACGGCACAAATGACGTAAAACGATCCTTTCTGTTGAATAAAATCATCCGTAATGTGTCCGGTATTGTTACTCGACCCCAGGCACTAATTGTATTTCCTTTGAGATTACAATTAGCACACCGAGCCATCTTCTCGTATGCTCTACGCTCCCAACGCAACCACCATTTTTTATTAAATTTTCTTCTAAAAATCGTCTTTCTAATATCTCGGCTTTATCTGAAATTGATAACAATAATTTTCCATTGTTTTATACATTTTCATTTTCCTTTCGTACGTTTTTTCCTCGAATTTGGCATCTCGGCCGTCATACGTAGTCATTCTTTAGTTGAAAATCCTCAGGCAAGCGTGCCCCTCGTCCCCGCGTCCTCCTACTCAATATATTACTTATAAAATTTTCCATCATTATCCGCGTGTGTTTTTCCGTAACTAAAAAAGGCTCCAATACATTCGACATCTAAGGTTTCTCCTCTCCTAAATGTACCCGTTATTAATAACATTTCCTGGGTTCGTTGTACTAAGGTCCTTGAATAGTTCGATATTTACATCTCAGTGCATTCACCGTCGATCTCTGTGGGAACGACAAAACAATAAATTACCTAACTAATCACTCGGGTCAAAGTTGAATCTTTTGTCTTCACAATGGGCACGGCCCTCTTCTTGCTGATAGGCCGGGTTCATTTTTTATTGTTTTTCTCTATTCCTTTTTTCTGTTTATAATTGGCCCTAAAAATGGAAACCCCGTTAAATATCGATCTTATCAATACCTGTGTGTAATCTAAGACAACTTTTAATCACCAACCAACCTTACAATACCTCCGTTTTTGAGTAAGTTTTGAATCTGATCATACAGATGTCGTTGTGCAGCGCTTTTCTTTTAGAATAAAAAAAAATTTCCTCGTAGGCTTTCTCGTAGATTGGAGTTTACCATTCATCACAAGTGAGAGGACGCGAGTTTTTGAGAATAAGGATGATTTGATGAATTATCTATATAATGTCTATATAAAAATTGCCACCACAAAGTGATGCCATCACAAAATAATAATATTAATAATTCCTATCTAATGGAATGTTTTGGAATTACCTCTCTGATAAAATAACTTGTAATAAAAACATTTGATGTATGAATAAATAAATAAAAAAAAGTGTTTGAAGTTATACAGTTATTTCATTATCCGAACCATGTTAATTCCCAATTATTCGCATTGAGGACGATTAGTCGGGACAATGAATAAAATATATATTTTTTGACCTTTACTGGCTTTTGAATCCACACGATTTTGATGGCACAATAGAGATTTTACAGCCTGATTATAATTGAACATACCTAAATTTTATCACCATCGTTTTCATTGTGATTTATACTGTCGGGTCTAACTGATGTGAATTCGAACTACGAAATAAAATAATACAGCAGTACCGAAAACTAGCAGAACTTTACATAAATAATAACATTATACAATAAAAAAAAAATTAATTTACATGTACCTACCTAAATATACAGGTATTTATGGTGTCCGAAAACTGGTGGTACAAGCGGGAAACTGGTTAATCTGCTTCACTATTGGAGTCGATTTTGTATTATAATATTTTTGATTTGAGCTATCGTTTTCGAGTAAATCGTGTCCTAAGTTGGAATTTTTTAGGTCAACGTTGAAAAAAAAACATCGCTACGAGATTTCTATAGATTTTTATTGTCTTTTAAAATGCGTTGAAGAGGATCTATGCTTAAACCCGGCTTCAACAGTTTTTTTTTTTAAATTCTTTAGTTGCCGAAAAAAAAAAACATCGAAATGCTCAAGTTTTTTTTTCTTATTTATTGGCTCACCAAAAGAATACTTCACGTGATTATTACAGTAATTAACATATTCAACGTAGTTATAACTATGATTCCAATAATAGGTGAGCACACCATTCATCACAACATTCTTTATGCAACAATAAGTAGGAACTCGTACATAAAACAAAGAGTAAAAATTATTTTTTTAAATTTTTCTTTATTTATTGCATATTATGGTTACATCATTTGTGGGTTTTCGACCACCATGCTAGGCTCATGCCCGTGTTATGGTGGTCGAATCAAATATTAGTAAATACATACATTCGCACACCTTTAAGTATATATGTAGGTATCAGGGTAGGCTGAAAAGTAATGCACATATGCTTGTAAAACAAGATCTAAAACAAATTGCAGGATTGGGCAAAAATTACATTAAAGTACGATTTTTAAGTTCAAAATCATAATGTGTTTATTTTTCAACATAGTCACCGTTAAGGCTAAAGCTTTTCTTCCAATTTTTTTCATTACGTAACTGAAAAATTCTTCCGACATTTCTCGAATCCAGGACTTGACAGCTGCCTTCATCTCATCGTCCAAGGTGTCTTGATGTGTCTCTTGAGTAGAGGAAAAAAGTAAAAATCGCAAAGCGAAAGATCGGGGGAGTGAGAAGGGTGTGGAATCCGTTCAAACTTCAGGTTTTGTAGAGGCTCTAATTGACGCTATTTGTTCTCGTCTGTGAAACGGCGTGGTACCCATCGTCCACAGATTTAACGGTATCCTAATTATTCAACAATGATGCCAACACGTTACTTGGATATTCCAAAATGGTGTGATACGCTTTTGGGTGATTGCTGATCATTTTGAATCAAGTCGTGGATGAGTTTGGATTGTATATCATCTGTATCAATGATCGGACGTCCGCTAGGTGTTTCATCAACAATTGTTGTTATTCAAGGCTCACAATCATGAAATTTTATTACCCATCGATTTACAGCAGACCTACCAACAGCATCGTCATCGTAAACATTATTTAAACGACAATGAATCTCAGTAGGAGTCACTTTTTCAGCAGTTAAAAATTCGATAACAGCACGTTTCCATACTTTCGCTTCTCAAAATACACTGGATCAATTCAACCACCTAAAATTGCACACACGTATAGAGGAGGAATGTTACTTCCATATTCCATCTGGCGCGCTTCAGAAGGTCATTGTGTTCGCGCTGTACAAGCATGGGTATAGCACTTACTCTCGTATATGTGTATTTATGTACATACGTAGGTCAGTTATAGCAAAGTTTGACTGAATGTAAATAAAAAAACAATGTTAAAAGAGCTTTTATTTATTAATAGCTTTTGACACCGATTATCACATTTTATAGACAACAATGTGAAATATAGGAATAATAAGTAATAGTTCATAAGTTCATACAAGCCAAGACACGCAAGGAAGGACTGTAAGGAGACTAAGAGGAAGCGGGGTCCACCAGACCGAGGAGTCACTTGTTGTCCAAGAGACCGTTGCTGTTGCCGTTGTCGTAGGAGAGCCTGGGAAGGCTGTGTCTCACAGATTCCGCAGCGGCCGCAGCAGCTACCGCAGCGGCGTGGTTGGTGTTCGCGTATGATTGTCCTGTTATACTTTTACGCAGATTACAGAAGACCCTGAAACAATGCATAAATTAATAAATGTTTATTTTTATACAGATTTTTTGTTTGTTAATGTATTTATCTTTATTAACATTCAGGACACAGGCCTATTGTGTTATCTCCCATATTTCATCGTATTCCTTTTATAGTAGCCCAATCTTTAATTAAACCGAATTACGGGTTCGTCACTGGGTGGTAGACTATTAGGTAGGTACTCCCGGTTCGCGTATTTACAAAACCTATACCGATTCAGTCGCGGTAACGACAATTTACATTTTAAATATACCTCTATATTCATTATTTTTTATCACATTGCAAAAACAAAAATTGTTCTAAAATCTAGATAAAATAATCTTTCTGATGTGTATATTAGAAATTAATAATTTTATTTCTAAATATTTAAATTTTGATATTGATAATTTAAAGCGACTGAAACGCTGTAGGAATTGTAAATACGCTCCCGGTTCACAGATCCACGTCGTGGTTCTTTTTTTTTATACGTGGGAAATCCGAATCCCGTCTCGGTACGATGGGAGCTATATAGCTGAGTAAGCAACATATATCAAAGATAGAAGGCATATCATATCCGTCAAAAAATCCTTTATCACTGACAATAACTACCTTCTAGAAAATGTTCATTCCAATGTATATCAAGAAACAAACGCTCAAACCAAATATTCCACATCCCACACTCGAAAACTAACTACACGCAACATTTATTTTTGAACAAAATGCACACCAAATACAATAACATCTTTTCTTCCTAATATCTTCCATTTATCTTTTAATCAATTAACCGAATAATGCATATTAGAAAAAAAATAATCACAAGCTTAATTACGAAATACCCCCCTCTACCCCTGATGTTAAATTGATAAGCTATTTTTCTCATTTTCATTCCCATGACGTTGTTTTTCTTTATTTATTTTAATTATCTTTTGTCATAATGCTTACATTTTTTGCGTTATTTCATATAAAATACTACGTGGTTTAATTTTTTTCATTTCTAACTGTATTGTTATGTAATATTTTAAATTAATTTATTTGTGATTTTTCTCAATGTTACCCTAAAAAATATGTTTTTCTTTTATGATTTTTTTTTCATAAAAATGATTTTAAGGGGAAACTTAATTTGTTTATTCAACCCAGTGTCATAAAATAGGTTATGATAAATATGTTGGGATAAAATAGGCGTATAAAACTGTTTGCTTCCCAAATAAAGTTGTTGTTTTTTTTAAATTACTAACTGGTTGAGCGACACCGTGAGACGGATTTTGGAAGGGACTAATGGAAGAATTTTTCTGTTTTAGGAGGGAAATATGATCGCTGGTTGTTCATACGAAATTCGTGTCTTTTCAGACTCATTTTATAAAGATTTTCGAAACTTTGAGTCGCAAACGAGAAAAAATCGAAAATGATTCAATGTTTTAAGAGGGAATAACCACACAAAACCGAAAATATGTCATTTTTAAATTTAAAAAATTGTCGTGTTGACTCTTTTCCACAAAAAATATAAATTGATTTCGAAAGATTGTTCTTTTGTCTACGTTTTAAATTATAAGAAAGTAAGTTTATTTTTAGCATAATAAGGTTACACCGTAGGTCGTTGGCAGATTTGTTAAATTTTCAAACAAAATTTTGTCTTATTCAACACATATTTTAAATCATACGTATAGTAATGCATTAAAATAAATCATTAAGTTATCTGGGAAAGCTATGTTTCAGAATTTTAATTTTAGTTTAAATCAAATCATTAAAAAAAGATCCGAGCACGTGATTTGTGGCGAAAATACTTCATTGTTTATTTATTTACGGTCTTACAAACTAATATATTTAAGTTTTTTTTACATTCTTATTTTGTTCAGATTATTGAAAAATATAAATACTTACGATTAAAAAATAATTACAAAAAGTACATAATTTTAATAGTTTTATCATCAAGCCTTTCAGCATTTTTTAATGTATAAAAGAAATCGATATTGAGTAATTATTTTAAAAAGCTGGTACGGAGAATAATCAATCTTTCTCATTGAAACCGCCCTGCACGATCGTAAGAACATCTTTCGACGAAATTTGAATTCTCTTCTGCTGGCTGGTTAATGGCCCTTAAGTCAAATACCAACTATCATACAAAAAAGGTTATTTATTTTACCTTAAGGTGAGGAAGTAGATGATCTCCACGAGGCTGAGGAAGGAGAAGCCGAGGAAGAGGCCGAGTAAGCCGCCACAATTGGCGAGGAAGTCAGTCTGTCCATATAACTCCGACCTTCTGGAAGTTATGAACTGCGCTTCCTTGAAGAACAGCACCGCCCTCGCTATGTTGACACTAATAAAAAAATCCAAAAATTCTTAAAGGCATTTAAAATTTTAATATCTTCTAGACACTTAAGCCTTAACGGACCAATGTCGCGCACTGCGAGACAAACAATTTAAAAAAAATGGAAATTATAAAGTAAATTTACAGAATAATAGTATATTACATAACATTCACTAACCATTTTAATTACACAGTGAATAGAGAAATAATCTCGAGTATTATATAGGTACAATGTATAAAATTTCGTGTAAAAGGTTGCACGTCTCGTATTACTCGAAACAGCTAAAAAGATAACATCAAATTACAATATATATACAGGATGTTAAGGGACGTACTTGACTTACTTTAGCCAATGATTCCTGACATTATTTGTAGTAAAAAACGTAAATGAAATTTTAGTCTCCAGTGACATTTTTGATTTTTGTTTGTTTACAAAAACATTGAAAAAATAGTAGGTGTTGAACAGTTGGGGGTGGGGTAAGAGATTGTGCTGTTACTCGGCTGAATAACCAGTGACGACAAGCGGAAGAATTTTTTTTGGTTTGATTTTGAAGAAAAAAAATTGAAAAAACAGGCATCTAAAAAGTCACCGGAGACCAAAATTTCATTTACATTTCATTTACAATTTCTGATTAAAGTAAGTCAAGTACGTCTCTTAACACCCTGCATATATAAAAATGCTAATGACACTACAGTTTGAAAATTCGAAATTTTAATATTATTCTGTATCATATTTGTAAAGCGGATCCAATGTCGCGCGCTGTGAGGCAAGCCTATTGTGTATATGTATATATAATAATGGATGCTCGTCTAACACTCTGCGACACATCTAATAGGATAAATTTTTTTTTAATTATAACTAAACCAGGTAATTCAAATCATACATGTAATACTAATGGCACTACTTATCAATAATCGTTATATAATAATTAGTGACCGACCAAAGGTTCGGTTTCGGTTTTTGGCAAGTTTCGGCAAAAAATCTAGTTTCGGCATCAGTTTCGGTTTCGGCAGAAAATGTGCCGAACCTTCGACTGAACCGAAACTCTTACATCAATGCATTCATGCCATTGTGAGACTATGGCATCCCCAATTTTGGGTATGTTGTGGGGCTGAAGGTAGTGGGAAGGGGAAGGAAATAGGGAAGAGGAAGGTGGGGAAGTACCTGGCTATTCAGATCTTTTTTTTTTCTTGATCACCAAACATGGCTAAAGCCATTTCAAGCAACGTTTCAATTCTGAATGGTGGTCTTACACCAGGGTGATACTGAGAGTATCTTCCACAGCGATTAGTTAATTGTTTGTTTTTCTTGAAGTTCTTTTCGTTGAGTTATTCACCTGGATTTATAAATGTTGAGAATTATGTAAAAAAATATATTGTTTTTTTTATTTCATTTAACACGTGTAATAAGAATGTTGTGGTTGTAATAAAAATTAAAATAATCAATTAATTCGGTCCTGCCTTTATAATGTTGATTATTGTCGATTTATTGTTCCAATTTTCTAATTTTTTTGTTTATTTTATAGCTGTAATATAAAAAAAAATATTATTTTTTCACATAGGTACGTAAATTATTGCTTTTTTATTTCATAAAAAATAAGTCAAATTTCAGTAGACAATAGATTTTTAACATGTCTAAAAAAGTTCCGGTTTCAGTTTCGGCCGAAACAGAGACAGATACCGAAGATTCGGTTTCGGTTTCGCTAGAAAGTCCTGTTTCGGTCGGACACTAATGACAATACATTTTTTTTAACATAATTAAAAAATGTTTCTCACTCCGGTAGCTCGCTGAAGTTGGTCTTATACGCGATGAAGAGCTTCTGCCAGTTAAAGTCAGCCTGCGAAGTCTCCGCGTCGTACGTGATGGAGGTGCAGGCCGGCAGACACTCGCACTGTGCGGCCACCGAGTCCAGGCCGCGCGCTGCCCGCACCGTGCTGTCGCCCCGCGCCAACCCCTCCTGGATCTCGCGCGTCAGCAGCATATCTGCGAACAGTCCCTTTAATGACTTCTTACACCTAAAATATTTCGATCGTTTAGTTCATTAGTCGTACAAGTCCGAAATCACGACATTTGAGTTGGGTATGCAAAAGAAATGTACTCATATTAGGTACTTATTTATTACTTTTATAAATTACGTTAATGGCTTGGAAGGCATTTTCCTAGAAATTTACAAAGCATATAAATAAACTTGTAAGGGATTTAAACAATGTATCGATGTTATTTGTTTTTGGGGTGTTATGCCGTGTTCCGCTACCTCGTTCTTTAGCCAACGTTTTGGACAGCTTTGCACATCTACCGGATCTGCCCTGATGATGGACACTGCAACGCTGTCCGTAACGTTAAAGAAGGGGGTAGCGTAACACGGCATAACACCCCAAACCCAAATAATGAAAATACTTTTGGCCGTTAAAATCGTAAAACGTATCTAATGTATCGATGGTTAATCAGTGGCGGCTCGAGCACAATTTCGATGGTGGGGACCGATATTGTTTGTGTGTATAAATAAATATATGTACCTACCTATGCAACAATTTACCTTTAACTCATTATAATTGAGAACATTCAAAATACCTACTCTTTTATATTCATGTACCTATACGAGTAGGTATATTTTTATGTTTTCAATTCTAATTTCTAAAGTCTAAAGTAATTATTACATTAATTTTTTTCGAAAAAATATTTATTTTTCTCAAAAAAATATTATTGGATTAGTTACGCACCTTACCAGAAATACAAAAATTAGTACACATATAAAGCTAATAAAAAAAAAAACAAATATAATCCAACCAACTTTGTTTAGAGCGCTTTTGAGGTAAATTTTCCACCAAAACGGTGCTATAGAAATAATCCGACCTATATTATTAACAAAATACGTACAACAATAATACCACTAACGCGAATCCCGGTCCGTGCATAGCTCACATCTTTCAATTTGAACGAAAACAAACTCCCAATTATCCACGAGGGGATCCTAGAGTTTATCCCCAAGATAATGATTCTATGACTCAAATGCGCATGCGCGAATTCGCGAGATCCCTAAGAAACGTATTCAGTACGAATAAAAAATATAAATTTCAAGGAAAAAATCCCGTGATGTCCCCCAAGTGCGCAGAACGGTTTGCGCAGTACGCATGGCGCATGGCAACTGAGTTTCGAGCTTCTGAGATCGCGTTAGTACGCAACAAGGAAGTGGGCGGAGCGGTCGCATGTTCGTCCGAAGCAATTTCGAGCTTAAAAATGTTCTGAATTAAAATTATAGATTATGTTTCTGCAAATGTTAATAATTACTTTTATGTTAAGAATTCATGTTTGTGAACATAAAGCATCGAAAAAATTCTCAATAGGTTTGTGAAATATGAAGTGGGGTCTGTCCCGCCACTGGATGGTTTATTGTCTGGGTCAATCGGGTCAATAGTGGGACATTACTAAATTTCCCAACTGTACCTGCTTGTAATGCCTCCTTGCATTATTTTATGGTACACAATCCAAAACTCTCATAGGTTAGGCGGGGTTAGATTTATGGTGGCAATTTTATTTCTCTCGTTATCTCAAAACTTTGTATTTTGAGATGTTTGACTAATGTTCTGTGAAAGTCCTATTCAAGTTCTGTTATTATATCAATATAGGCTAGTTGCTTCATAAAACTGAAATAATCACAGAACTTGAATATAACATTCACAGAACGTGAAAATTAATTTAAAAAAATGGATGAATTGTTCAAATATTTTTAAACAACCCATCCCTTAAATCTTGGTCATTTAAGGTGAGCGTCCATCTGTCCGGCCGGCCGCAACGCACGCACGGCACGCAATATATTTTTATATGAATTAGTGGTGCGGACAACGGATTTTTCTATTAAAAGACATAGAAAAATCCGTTGCGTGCCGTGCGTGCGTTGCGGCCGGCGCGGACAGATGGACGCTCACCTTTACGCTTACACTCTTTTCGAATCACCTCATTCTTATATTCAAATATTGAACATTCAAAATCATTCAGGGATTTCAATTCAACCTGGTAGGAGATTTTCAGAGATTATTTTTAACACGAGAATCCTTGTTTTTCTTTTAAAGGAAAAAAAATAGAAAAGGTAGAAAATATCATTTTTGAGATCATGTTCATAACATCTTTTTTAAACCCATTTCAAACCCGTTTTCTTTTTCCTTCCAACTAAATGGGAACATAATTATTATGTTTCGATTTCTTCAAATATATTATTATTATTATTCAGGGTGTTTAGGGAGGTACTTGACTAACTTTAACCAGTCATTATTAGACATTTTTTGGAGTAAAAAGTGTTAATTAAATTTTAGTTAATAGTCACCTTGAGCAGTCGCCATACAGCTCACTCTGCCCGCGGAACAGATGTCTGTGTTATTATTACCTGCAGGAAAATAGAGAGTTAGTTCATCATGTTGTAGGTATTCAATCTTCAAATGATATTACAATTGACTGAGAGTAATTAAATCATTTTTTACTGGACCATTTGGCATTTAGTTTGGCCGTTTGGCATTTAATTCCGGTGCAAAATGGTGGCCGTGTTGGATACTACTTGTTTTTTCCCGCCAGAGTTCGCATGAGCGTGTATCCTACTACGAGCTTTCAGATCGAAAAAATCTTTTTTTTTATTTATACGCCCAAAAAGGCTTTTAATTACATAAAAGTTATAAGTACATGAAATCGTAAGTACACAGTGTGCACAGGAGATTATCTGTATTATCAATGTAGGAAATAATAATGTAGATTGATATATTGTAAAGTAGGAACAAAATGGCCATGTGAAAATATTAGACTGGGAGACGAGATAGATAAACCCAACGTCATCGAGTACACGGATGGAACTACTTTGTAGTGATAATGGACATTTAGAAAACCTTAAAAAGCTGGCCTGCCAGTGCGCCTCTTGACAGGAGCCGCGCAGTCGTAGAAATAGTGGGCGATTTTTTTCGAAAAAATTACGTCATCGAGTACACGAACGGGAATGGTTTCATTTGATAAAGGTCGATTAGAAAATGAGAAAAAAGCTGGTCTGCGAACCGGCAGCCTGGCACGTTGGTAGGCAGACGGCGTCAAAGTGGGGTAAAAAATAGTAAATTTTACGTCATCTAGTACACGAATGAAACCAACGAATAACTATAGTCCAGACCATTCCATTTAAGAATTTCTTGGTCTGCCGACCAGCTGCCTTTTGTGTACGATTTTTTAAAGTTTTTTTTTTTTAAAATTTTTGTTTATCTTTATTATTATTTTTATGTCATTCTGTTTTTAAAAACTTAGATTGCCATATTTTAAAAAAATAAGCGATAATGATAAAAAAAATAATTTGAGAGTTCCAAGTGTACCCATCCGTCAGGCGAGCCTTTCGACGCCAAACCACTTACGAAACCTGCCGCGGTGCCCCTCACCGCTGTCGCGTGTCCATATTATTGTGCAAATTTATAATAATAATAGTCCTTTTCAGATTGCCTAATAGTCCATAGTAGTTGGAAGTTCGAACAACTAACGCACCGTCGCCGTAATAGCTGCAATCGTCCGTGAAACGACGGAAATTTCCAAACCCCGTCCGTTTCATATCGGTGCATCGATTACATCGAATACAAGATCAAAACTAACGAAAAATTGTAGCCTAAATCATCCCATTTATGATTTTTTTGGTTTTCCGACCAGCAGCCTGGCAGTTTTTTATGTACGATTTTTTTAAATCGTGCACGACTTAAACACACAATTATATTTGTATACCCTAAACTAAACACTTATTTTGCCCAACACCATTATACACAACAAGGAAAATTTTCTTTAATAAATCTCCAGAAGAATGACAATACACAATTTACAAGTACACAATTAATAAAATAATGTGCATTCGTTCCTTTGCGATGCTTCTAAATAATAATTTAGAGCCCGCTCTTGTACAATTCATCGCAACGCCACTGGTTTCGTAACGAAGTCACCGCTGTTCATCTCCGCAACTCACCGCGTCGAGCGACGGCCTGGGCGACTAGATCTTGGTGCAGTGATGGTGCAGAGCTATGTTCTGCAGACCCGTTGTCTGCTCAACCGCAGCATTATCGACCTTTATCACTCATCACCTACGTGTGTCATCAACATCGCTCCTGTCAGCACTCTGTTACTCCACTCCTAATTGACCATCGCTACGTAGCTCTTCAATAAAGACTTCGACTCACTACCAAGACCGGACGCCTTTCATTTATCACCCGTCTCTGCCGATCCGGAGTCTGTTCCCTCAATAATATTAATGCTACATACCACAAAATATCATTCAGGTATCACTTATATACTGGTAACCTGGTATTAAATATGACGATATTTGAGGTGACATTGTTTCTAAACGCCTAAGCGAGGTATGTATATGGTGCATGTAGTTGGCCCCGGATGAATAATATATTTGCCTGGTTGCTATTTTAGGTACCTTGAAATCGTTGAGATGCAGCCTAATTCAGAGTAAATAATTTAAACAAAAAAGTAGTTTATTTTTTTTTCTATTTCATTATCCATTTTGGTTTTTTGGTAAATATGAGGGGACATGAGATATTATATTTTCGAAAAATGTTTGATAAAGTTTTTCTAGAGCCTGTTCGACATCACTGTCATCAGTCCAAGAAATTCCAATCTGTATTAGTGAATTGGTAGTTAATGGAATCGTAATCGGCGTTCATGAAGTTGATTGTTTGTTTCATTGGGGGTTTGTTTATATACCTACGTCCCACGTATTTGCTACAATATGTAAGGGAGGATGATGTTTGTCCACCAGTACGAGTTGATCGTTTGACATTTCAACACATAGTTTAAAGCAATTTGAAATGGCTAAATCTAGAAGGCCATCACGAATATTATACATAAAATTATGTTCGTGCAAATTCAAATAGTTTATCGTATCAATCACTTCACGTGTTAGGTCGTTAGAACTTTCATTTGTAATATAACCATTGTCATTAGAGTTCCATTTCAAATTGGGAAGATTATAATCGCCGATGATAATTATTTTCGATGTAAGATTTTTAGGCATAAGAAATTCGATGTCTTCACAATGAATGTCGGAGTTTGGTGGTATATTTTCCAGGGGGGTAACAATTTGTACAAATAATTGCTCCAATGAAGTATTTTGCGTGTTAAGTTTTATCGTTGTTAAATTTTGCTTAGTTGCAATCAAAACTCCGCCTCCTCTGGATTTGGTATTAGATTTTGGATTTCTGTCACGCCGGAATTCTTGCGATTTGTAAAACCATGTTCTAGAGATTTTATTTCTGGGAAGAGCCGTTTTTCGGTAAGGCTATATATATCATGTTCGTGTAAAGGTGCTGTTGTTTAGGTCATGTTGTTTCGTACGAAGTCTTCGTGTATTTTGATAATAGATTTTAATTACGTGAGAGCATTTGGTCCGGCATTTTCGGCTACTTAGGCCGTATCCAATAGTGAGTTTTTTTTCATTAGCTCCACATAAGGAGGCCCTGAGGAAATCATTTTCCCTCAGGGCATTTTTCATCTTCGGGGATGCTGTGTGGAGGGTCTTTTTAGGGAAAGGAAGAAGAGGAAGCGAAGGAACAAGGTATGAGGGGTGGATAGGAATCTGGGGGTCAATGTGTCGACGAGTGACAGACGTATGAATCCATCCCTTCCACTGCGGTACAAGGCGATGGATCGAAAGAGTCCGGCTGGAGAGATAAAATGTCTCCCTCTACCGGTCTCTCCCGATGCGATCGGCCACGCAATAGGTGGGTAAACGCATGTGCCGCCAAGACCCAGACAAACCTCTCCCCGTGAACCCGGGCACCCCTGTTAAGTCACCAAACGTAGCGAACCACATATTTTGGGACATTTTTATCTTTGATGGCTTATTATTAATAAATTTTATGGTGAGTCGCCTTCCCGGGTACGGTTTCCCGGGGTTTGTCTAAGATCATTAACATTTTGCCTTTGTAAAGGATTTTGGTCGGAGAAAATTTTATATTCGGTGTTTGTCAAGGTTAGGATATTTTTTTAATATTTCCACATTATCCGGTTTAAGCCGGTCCAATTGATTCACCATGACACTTTCGGACATATTTGTGTTGTTAAAATTTTTGGCTCTCATCTTCCTTTCTTTCAACTCATGGGCGTTTCGCACATTTGATCTATTTGTGCCCCATTTAACAGGTTCTCTGATGAGATGCGGTGATAAGTCTGAAGATCACTTTCTAAAAACCCAATTTTAGCCGCAACAAGGCGTATGTATCCCAGTAATTCCTAGAGTTTCGTGGGTATTGCCGGTGTCCACGATGCCACTGTGAACTACGGTATGGGTTAAGGTTTAGCGGCCCTGCACAGTGTGGGCGGTAGGGAATGCAAACTCGACTCGAGATCGCAAATTCGAGATTTCGCGAGATTAGAAATTACAATCTAGCGAGATCTCGGAATTTTCGGGATCTCGTTAATTAAAAGAAAATATTATTTGAAAGAAAACGAAAACCTTTATTCTTTAATATTGGTTACTGAATAATCAACAGTTTTTTTTTAAATTAAAATAATCAAAAGAAAAAATATAGCTTAAGGAGATTAGAAAGTAATTACGGGTGATTTTGAAAGTAACTTCTTAAAAAACAAAGTGTATCAAGGGTGATATCTGCTAAACGGTATCTAATGTCCGTTGCAATGTACCCAGCTGCTGAAAATTTTGTGGATTGACATTATATGGACGTGTAAACCTTTTGTAGACCCGGATGTGGTTTTGAAAACAGCTTCACGTAACTTGAATTGAGCAGTCAAATTGTTAACTGCTTTCTTGAAGTATCTCCATACCGGTACACGACTGCTAAACTCAATATACATTTGATCTGGATTATTTTTCGACATTTTAAGGTATTAACAACGTAAGAATCCAAAAATTATGTGTATTTAACTCTTATAAACAATAAAAAATGCATAATTTAAGAAAAAGCAATTAAAACACAACCATTTTGCACAACTAAAACAAATGGCTGCCTGCACGCACGCAAGTATCTCTTTCTCATTCACTCGACACAGTTTTATATTATCTATCCCGCTCATCATCCGTCGCTAATACTCGTAAATAGTCGGGATAGTTTTCTTTCTTCGATCGACACTCCCGCCCGACCGTCAGTCAGTCAGCGCACCACTCGAGGCCCGAGTGAACGTGTGTAGCTTCCCTGACTACTGCCACCCAATCCCGTCGATCTCGAACGGGATCTCGTCATATTATGCTTCGGGATTGATCCCGAAAAATGTCACAAGATCACCCGATCTCGCGAGATCGGGATTGCATTCCCTAGTGGGCGGTGAATGACCGTAGTTTTTTATTTTATTTTATTTATTTTATTTATTATGGAAAATCAACAGATATTTTACACTTATAATAATAACATTAATAATATACATAATATCCAATGACAGATTTTCACATAATTAAAATTATAAATAAAAAGTAATACAAAAAAGCAAGGGTCCTGTACCCGTAAGAACTTAACAAAAATATAAAAAATATGAAAATTATTCAAAAAAAAAAAGATGAGATATAAAAAAACACAATATAAACTATAATAATCTGCTTACTAAATTTCAAACAATAAGTATTTAGAGTCAGAATTCTATTTTCACTCCAAACAACAATAATAATAATATGTACATTGTACAAATTGTACATACCTACAACTCAGAGTGAATACAATAGTAAAGTCGAATGACAAGTATGTAACTGGAAAGGATTCAAAGCAATAACATGGTAACTTGCAAACGGTCAAAAAATTATTTAATGTTGGCTATGACATACTTTTTTAGGGTACTTAAATTACATGAGAATATGTCTAAATTATTAAAATTCTTATCAAATACATTGCATGCTCTGAATATAAATGCATTTTGTCTGAGATTAGTAGAACATTTTTGAAGATGAAAAAGTGATTTTTCTCTGGTTCTAACACCACACAAAAGGGGCGAACAATCAATAAAACCATTGATAATTTTATGAAGATATATTATATCTGCAGAGTCTCTTCTAATTTTTAATGGTTTAAGTCCATAAAGGTCCAACGAGCTGTTTATGTCACGATAACCAATATTAAACTTGAAATTTAAATGATGGACAAATTTTCTTTGAATGGCTTCCATGCGTTTAATATAAATTTTATATTGAGGATTCCATATCTGAGAAGCAAATTCAAGATGACTGCGAACATATGAAAAATACAATATTTTAAGTGTTAGAATGTTCTTGAATTCTTTTCCAATACGAAATAAGAATCCTAACATTCTAAGGGCTTTCTTCACAATCATGTTAATATGTGCCTCGAATGTGAGTTTACTATCAAGTAGAACACCTAGATCACGAACTTGAGTAACCCTTTTGATTGATTGGTTCGCTATAAGGTAGTTATGGTCAAATTTAATTTTATTTCTAGTGAAGGTAATCACATAACATTTAGAAGTGTTCATGTTGAGATGATTAATTATACAGTAGTCATTAAGTCTATAAAGATCTACCTGTAATTTAATGCAGTCGATGATAGAGTTAATCGGAAGATATATTTTCATATCATCAGCGAAGAGTAGAACTTTTGCGTAGTATTACACATGGTACCTAGCTGCATGAAGAATGTTTGAAAAAAAATAGTCATGGAGATAGTGACGTTCCTGTGGACAACTTGTATAATTCCTTTTTTTACATAAAATATATGATCTATCATAATGTAGGCAGGTATTTTATTAATACCTTAATACAGGTACTTTCTAATCATAAGATTTCTAGAAGAAATTTTAGTTATGATTTATTAAATAATAGCAACATGCTTCTTTGGACGAGAGGTCTACTGTTCACAGAATTACTAATATAATATTTATATTTTGTTTAAATGCGTCTAAAGGACTCACGCGGCATAGAGATGGATACGCAGCCACAAGACGCCAGGGTGTAGTTGGTCAGGCACTCCAGATCGCAGTTCTGCTGGGTGTAAATCTTGTAGAACTTCAGCCTTCTCTCCGATGGGAAGTAGCACTGTCTCCTAGTTATTTTAAAAATATATTTTTAGCCTTCCGTTAAGTCAAATAAGTAAAACTATGATGGTGTCAAAAAGACAAGTTTCCCCATACCACGCAATCGGATGTACACAATCTACCCAACCTAACCTAACCCGCAGAAACTTAACCACAAAAAAACTGAAAATGGGGGCTTCCGAAAAGTACAGCATCCAGTTTTTGGATCATCCCGCATCCCCAAAGATGACATAGGCCCTGAGGGAAATTATTTTCCTCAGGGCCTCCTGTGTGGAGCTCTATCACAATAGCAAAATATAGATTACTACTAGCGCCAGCTTGTGGCCTATATTTATAGCAAACCGATTGTCATTTTGTATTCACGCAAATAAAGTCTCTTATCTGTTCTCACGAAACAAGCTGCGTTTTATTGTAGGTTATGTGCCCAGGAACCCATGTAATTTACCAGTTATTGAGTTTATTGTCAGAATTACCAGTTTTATGAACAGTAATCTCTGTGTTTTACAAAAAGACAGTGTGTCTAGTAAAAAAGTGAGTTATAACGGACTTCGTTTCGAAAAGTGAACGTCAGTGACTGATAATGGCGTCTATTTCGAACTACCTCGTTAGCGTCCCCAAACTTAAAGGTCGCCAGAACTATGGGGAGTGGAGCTTCGTTGCTGAGAATTATCTCGTATTGGAAGGAATGGTTTTGTGTATAAAACCTGAGCCCGATAAGCCGCCAGCAGATGCAGATGATGCGAAGACAAAAGCAAAGCTGATCTTGATAATTGACCCGGCACTTTACGTTCATATAAAAAACGTCAGAACATCGAAAGAATTGTGGGATAAATTGAAGATGCTATTTGATGACTCGGGATTTTGTAGAAAAATCAGCCTCATGAGGAATCTCATATCTATTCGATTAGAAAGTTGCACTCCGATGACGTCGGATGTGACACAGATTGTAGAAGTGGGTCGGAAATTACAAGGAACAGGATTTGGAATAAACGACGAATGGATTTGTTCTATCATGTTAGCTGGTTTATCTGAAAGATATGCGCCTATGATAATGGCGATCGAAAATTCAAATATGGTAATTACAACCGACGCCATTAAAACAAAGTTGTTGGATATGGAACCGGAAGAAGACAGTGATGTTAATAATGCATTTGCGTGTATCCGCAATAAGTCCAATCTGCGTTCAAGGAATGTAAAGTCTATGGCTAATAAAGATCGCAGAGATGCACAAGTGTCAACATCTGTCAAAGTAAAATCAAACGTCAAATGTTATGGTTGCAAGCAATTTGGCCACTATCGCAATCAGTGCACTATTATGGATAAATCTTCTAAGAATACGCAAGGTTCAAAAACATCTAACGCGTTTAGTGCCGTGTTTTTTAATGGAACATTTGACATGAATGACTGGTTTGTTGATTCTGGCGCCAGTTCACATTTGACAGGCAATAAAAATTGGATGATCGACGTGTGTTATTCTGGTTTTGCCAAAGAAATAATGATTGCTAGCCAGAATAAAATCCCAGTGGAATGTTGTGGAAACGTAAACATAAGTACGTCAACTGAAGAATGCGATTTTAACATAACCGTTGAAAAGTGTTATGTGTTCCTTAGTTATCTACTTACTTGTTGTCAGTGAGTCTATTAATAAAACAGGGCAACAAGGTGCATTTTACAAGCAAAGGGCGTGAAATACTTAATAAACAGAACACTCTAGTGGCTACTGCTTCACTTATGAATGGAGTTTATAAATTGAACACTTCTATTTGTTTAGTCGCAGCAGTGGCTGAGTTTCCAGATGTTTGGCACCGGAGGCTAGGACATGTAAACAGTTATAGCTTGAATAAAATGCAGGATGCTGTGGAGGAAGTTAAACTCTCTGAGAAGGCCAACATCAACAAGTCCAACTATATTGTGTGCTGCGAAGGAAAGCAAAGTCGATTGCCTTTTTCTCATGAAGGGAACAGGAGTACTGAGCTATTGGATGTAGTACACTGTGACATCTGTGGTCCGATGGAGAATATATCCCTAGGAGGATCCAGGTATTTCCTCATTTTTGTTGATGATCACAGCCGCATGACACATGTTTATTTTTTGAAAAATAAGAATGAAGCCTTACAGTATTTTAAAGAGTATAAAGCAAGGGTTGAGAATTCAACGTCAAATAGAATTAAAATTCTGAGAAGTGATAATGGCAGAGAATTTTGTAATAAGGACTTTGATAATTATTTAAAGAAAACTGGAATTATTCATCAGAAAACGAATCCTTATGCATCCGAACAAAACGGGCTTTGTGAACGTATGAATAGAACTATCATAGAAAAAGCCAAATGTCTTTTGTTCGAAGCTAAACTTGGCAAGGAGTTTTGGGCAGAAGCCGTTAACACTGCTGTTTATTTACAGAATAGAATTGTGAAAACTGGATTGAATAATCGTACACAAACCAAACCTTGGTCACATAAGAATTTTCGGTAGTACAATCATGAAACACATACCTAAGGAGAAAAGACGTAAGTGGGACAAGAAATCTGAACAATGTATTCTTGTCGGTTATCCTGAGGATGTTAAAGGATACAGAGTATACAATCCTTCAACACGGGTAATCACAACAAGTTGTGATGTCATCATTATAAAAGAAAACAACTCACATGAAGAGAATATTATAGGAACAGAAGTAATAGATGACAAACGGGAAATAAGCAGACCGTCTCAGTCTTCAGAGGGAGATCCATCAGGCACAAGTAGAGAGAATTCATTTGTTTCTATGGAGAGTGCTCATGACATGGATGAAACCTATGCACCAAACGAGGAGTCCATGAGGTCAGAAGAAGACTCACAATCAGACATCACAATAAAAGATTTCCAGAAAGAGAGAGAAAACAACCCGACAGATATGGATTTATGTGTACAGAAGAATATAATAAATCTCTCAGTGATGAAATGACATTAGAAGAAGCACTGCACGGACCAGAAAAGGAGCATTGGGAACAGGGTATCAAAGAAGAGCTGAAAAGTTTTGAAGACAACAACGCTTGGAGTCTTATTGATATTCCTGTAAGTGAAAATATAGTGAAGTGCAAGTGGGTCCTAAAAAAGAAGTGCGATTCTGAAAATAATGGGTGTTCTCAAAAATATGGGGTGGACTACAGTGAAACATTTTACCCTGTTGTGCGACATTCAACGCTTAGATTGTTATTTGCATTATCAGTGCAATTAAATCTGGATGTGACTCACCTTGATGTGAAAACAGCTTTCTTAAATGGTGACCTATCTGAGACTATATATATGCAAAAACCTATAGGTTTTGTCTGTACAGATGATGAAAAGATTCTTAAATTAAACAAGGCTATATATGGTCTTAAACAGTCATCCCGAGTATGGCACAAGAAGGTGGATGCTTGTATGTTAGCTAATGGTTACGTTAAATCTAAGATAGAACCATGTTTGTATATAAAAATTGTTGGTAGTAGTAAAACTATCGTGACATTGTATGTTGATGATTTTTTTGGTTTTTGAAATGAAAAAATTGAAGCTAATCATCTTAAAAACATGTTAAGTAAGAATTTTGAGTTAAAAGACTTAGGAATTGTAAAGGAATGTCTTGGCATGTCAATTGGTTTTGATAAAAAAAATTGTACTGTTACTTTAAGTCAAGAGAAATATATTGATAAATTACTGTCTAAGTTTAATATGACCGATTGTAAAACAATTAATACTCCAATGGAGCCAAATTTAAAAAGTAAAAAGGAGAATAATTGTAATAGTCAGAATCCCTACCAGGAGCTTATTGGGAGCTTAATGTATTTAGTTGTACTTACACGGCCCGATATAGCTTATGCAGTGTGATATTTAAGTCAATTTAATAATTGTAACACTCAAGAGCAGTGGCTTTATGCAAAAAGAGTATTAAGATATTTAAAAAATACGAAAGATTTAGGTTTAAAATGTACTAAAGGCCACAATGTTAATATTGAAGGCTATGTAGATGCAGACTGGAGCAATGATATTAACGATAGAAAATCATATTCTGGATTTTGTTATACTTTATCAGGATCTGTTATATCTTGGAGCTGTAGTAAGCAAAAATGTGTTGCACTTTCTAGTACAGAAGCCGATTAAGTGTCAATTTCTGAGGCCTGCAAAGAAGCAGTATATTTAAGAAACTTGTAATACGAAGTAACCAAAAAATTGTATAAGATTGTCGTATACAATGACAGCATAAGTGCGCAAAAACTATTGTTAAACCTTGTTTTCCATAATAAAACTAAGCATATCGATGTCAGATATAATTATTGTAGAGAAATGATAATGGAAAACATTGTTAATGTTAATTATTTGTGTACGTCAGATATGCCTGCAGACATGCTTACTAAGAGCTTAGGTACAGTAAAACATTATAAACATTCAAATGCTTTAGGAATTGTTAAAGTATAATTTTATTTTGTTATATGTTCTTGTATTCTGTATTTTGAGAGGGAGTATTATAATAGCAAAATATAGATTACTACTAGCGCCATCTTGTGGCCTAGATTTATAGCAAACTGATTGTCATTTTGTATTCACACAAATAAAGTCTCTTATCTGTTCTCAGGAAACAAGCTGCGTTTTATTATAAGCTCATGTAAAAAAAAAATTACGATTATAACCTAAAAATATTCATAAATGGAGGTATATTAGATACCGGGCACAGTGAACGGTTCATTGGAGTAATCCAATATTCTTAACATCTAGATTCCAATTTTTAAAATACTTAGGGGGCCGCCACACTCAGCTATAAAAGCGCCAGCGTTATTTGGGAATAAAATGGGAATATATGGCGAGCGATATGCTGAAATAGGCCAAGTGATATGCCAAATAGGCCAGCAATCCGAAGGTCGTGGGTTAAAATTCCGGCGTGGGTAAATAAATTTTATTTGATGAAATTGTGTTATTTCACAAATTAATAATTTTAAAAATATAAGTTACGTTTGCGGCACGTTCCAGAGAGAAAGGTTCTTTCATTATCGTCCTGATGTGAGACCACTATTCAGAAATGAAAAGTTGCTTGAAATGGCTTTAGCCGTGTTTGGTAACTATATCTGAAATTCTGAATAGCCATGTACTTCCACTTCCTCTTCCTTCACCTTCCCCTTCATCTTTCTCTTCCTCACCTCTTTCCCCTCCCCACTACCTTCAGCCTCACAACATACCCCACTTGGCGATGCCATAGTCTCACTGGCTCCAGATTGTTAGGAACAATTGGGACTCTTGTGCAGTATTCACATAAAAAAATAAAAAAATACTCATTAACATGATCTCCCAAAGACACCAAGAACACTCTTCTGCTTCTTCCATTTACATTAAATAGAAAACTCCAACCGGACTAAATCAAAACGCATCGCTGAAAACCGAACATTAAGCAACTTGATTATGAAAATTTCACTGTACGCTTTCATAGAAGTGTTTCTTTGAAATATCATTTGCTTCCTGCATTATGTTGAAAAGTAATTATTAATTACTGATATTGGTAAAATTGATAGAATACCTCTTGGGATCGTAACTCTTCAGGCCTTCAGAGGTGGTCATCATGTTAGGTTTGATGGCCGCAATGACCTCCTGTGCCAAAGGGACCCTGAAGTACTGCTGAGAGACTCGGGGAATTTCAGAAGGCGTGTGGAGCAATATCTATAATAATATTTTGCTAAAATATAATAATAAGTGGATAGGAAACATTCAAAATGACATTGAAGCAGGCCACTCCGGATGACAAGCGTTGATAAAACGTGGTTCTCGCCTATTATCATTATCATTAGTGACTGTGTGGAATTTAAGTTATCAAATTATGGCACACATTTTATTTGCATTAGGTATGTTTGATGGTACTGTTGTTGCAATTTTTACAAACCTTAAATCCTTGAACGGGTCCACGGCAAATATAGTCCAAATCATAGTTAAACGCCTTCATTAATATAGTGAGTCCAGCTTTAGTGCCCGAACCCTGCGAATGATTTGGATAATATTTTATTGAAAAATACGATAACACAATAATTCTAAACGAAACAGGAAACAGAAAGAGACTCATACGGGAAAAAATAGTTGAAGATAATATTGTTAATTCTGAAGTGAAATATGTTATAGATATCATTACACGCTAGACTTCATTCAAAAAGACTATCCTCCATTGATCACCATGAAATATCTGTATGTGTATCTTCTAAAGTTAATGTATCTTCTCTGTGTAAATCATTTACTGTAAATGTCTAAATTATTTAACATGTATTTTACAAATAAACAAACAAAATGAGTTGTTTAAAGCCCTGTCCCGGTAAAACAGAGATCGTGGGTTCTATTCCCAGTTATTACCTTTTTATTTCTCTTTATCTTGTTCTGCTTCATGTTTCGTTATTTCAATAAAATCAGATAATATTTATTTGTTAGTTATTTCTTTCGCGTATTTTTATTATTTCTCCATCCAATCGTACTAATTTGGAAATTGATATATTGGATGAAACATTTAACTGCCTCGTGAAGATAGTTTCAGTGTATGGAATGGAAATGTTTTGCTTTTTAATATAAATGAAAACGTAAAGATCGACTAATGCAGCGCACTGCCATTATTTTTTCTATGTTATCTGTGGTTTCCTTTGTCGATATAGAAATTCTGTACTTACGTCGTTTGATTAACTTGTGCAAGTGCGTAATTAAAGTTACTATCGCATCCTTCATTAACTAGGAGTGTTTTCACCAATTAAAATAAATTTCCATCGTCCTTGTAAAAATTTCACTGGTTTCATATATTATATACAGCACAAAAAGTTACATCAACAAATTAATATAAATTTGAATATCTTTGGGCCGAGATAAGACCAGCATCTACGTTCGGTTCGAGGATAAATCAATTGAATTAATGCGAGTATTGTTATTTAGGGGTAAAATTATTACCGTTCCTCTGACCGGGTAGGTGTCGAGGGGAACATCTTTGGGATATCCCCCGTCCAAGGACCATCCCTGCGAATGTTTATTCTGACTCAGATAGTGGTTTTCTGTGTGCATCCTAAAAAAATAAAACAAAGAGGAATCCATTAATTTAAAAAAATTTGCCTTCTTTGCAACAGAATTAAACAATGCACCTCCACTGGTCATTAGACAAAACAAAAATTTTGCTAAATATAAATTGGAATCCAGCCAAGACAAGTCAAAAATTAACATTTTTTTAAAGCTACGATATTAACAATGGTAAGATGTTGATTGTCTTTTAGGTACTTTTTATAATAATTGCTGTAAACAGTGATGTGATTTGATATGATTTGATATTTTCACGGCTATAACTATTTTCGTGTTGCATTTTTGGCGTAAAATGTCGTGTTGCACATCGCAATAAGTGATGTGATATCTTGAATGTTTACAAATGTTTCGAAAAAAAACAAAACATTTTGTACGCAGGAGAGCCGCCAAGTTTAGTGTCAAAAATTGTAGATCATTTATCCAGTAAAAATCTCTTTTCATACTTTGCGGAATTCCATCATAATGAGTACAATGAAACATCAATAAATTTTTAAATTGGTTTCATTATTCACGGATTTTTTCTGGTGTTTGAGCTTAACAGATGATTTAAGGTGTAGGAACTACGATTTTTTTAATGCTGGCAGTGTTTGACAAATCGCCACACCACCGCATGCGCATGGAATCGCAGATTTCCAATGACCTTGCAGTTTGGGAACTAAATTTATTCTGCATTGATCGTCGCCGGCAAATACATCCTAGATATTTATTTAACCTCCATGTTTCAAGCCTTCTGATAAATTTCGTGTTCGGAATTTATGTGAAAAATAAAGTTATTGAGTTTTAAACATTCAACCTTTTTAAACGACTTCAAAAAGGAGGAGGTTCTCAATTCGACTGTATTTTTTTTTTTTTTTTTTATGTTTGTTACCTCAGAACTTTCGACTGGGTGAACCGATTTTGATGATTCTTTTTTTATTTGAAAGCTGGTGCTTCCCATGTGGTCCCATTTTAATTTGGTCCAGTTCTGACAATGGCATCTATGAGAAAACCATATAAGTCTTAAATTTGCATAAAGTGCGCGACAAATGGACGAATAACTCAATATCACGCCAAACGATTTCAATGGTTCTTTTTTTATTGGAAAGGATGTCCTTCAAGGATAAATTGATGAGAGTTTGGTTAGGTTCTGATTATCGGATCCATGACAAAGTAACGGAACTCTTCAATTCTTAGGAGCAAATTAACGAAACTCGGCCGAATCTCTTAATTTGACCCTAATGTCGTTATGGTCAAATTACGTCTGTCTCATATGAGCAGCACGTTTAGTAGATCTACCCATATTCAGACAAATTAGTGTACTTCGGATTCACTAAAAATCAAAAAATAAACAACAATTTTAACAAAACAAAAAACGACTTCAAAAAATGCACTAAAAAGTAAAAAAATAATTTCGTATTCTTTTAAAACTTCATAATCGACTTACTTTTTCTACTCATCAATATGTAGGTACAATTGTTATTTTTGGAGTCGGTGTCAGCAAAGGTACCCGGCCCGGCGCGGCGTGTTTACTTGACAGCTCCCCTCACGCCGCGGCCCCGCTCTCGCCTCGCCAAGTCGCTTGTGCGACACAAGCACATCTCACCTATAACTATGTATGTAGTTACAAACCTACCATGACTGACACCGATTCCAAAAATGACAATCGTACCTACATATTGATGAGTAGAAAAAGTAAGTCGATTATGAAGTTTTAGAAGAATACGAAATTATTTTTTCACTTTTTAGTGCATTTTTTGAAGTCGTTTTTTGTTTTGTTAAAATTTTTGTTTATTAATTTAAAGATACCTCATAATTTCACCCCGCGTTAAAGGCATACTGCATTTTCAAAAATTCACCGATTCTCCTGATTTCTCCATCGAAAAATCACTGAGGAATCGCCTCTAATAAGAGCGCCGCTCTTCTAAATTCGTTGGTGAAATTTCAAAACTTTGCTATAATGGAGAGCATTCATTTCTATGTTCCCAATGGTTATCTCCGTCACCGACGGCATAGCCTGGCCGCACACATCAGGTTTTTCCATCCGATTGTCTGATCAGACAAAAATCGATTCGAAAACCGGATTGGTTATAATACCGGGGCCACGCCCGTTTTCGGACCGGATTGGACGACAGGCGCGGTTATGAAAATAGGCCACGCCTTTCCGGGCCGGGCGTCCAATTCGGGCCAAAACGATTTTTGTGTAATCAGACAATCGGATGGAAAAACCTGATGTGTGCGGCCAGGCTTATACTGTTCTATCTCGCAGCCTGCAGGACTAACCCGCTAATGATCATGTCGATTGGGGGGCAATCCTGTATAATCTTGTTGAACAGAATCGATTCGGATATCGACATAGTTAACATCAATGAAAAATGCCAAAAAACTTTTTATAAATAGGGTCATGGTGTATGGTTTGGAAATGAGATAATGCGTAGTTCCTACCGGGATGTCATTGACGCATTTCCTACCCCTCCCTAACCAGCACCTTGCTGGAAAGTATTTGAAATTTAGAACAATTGCAACAAAAATAATAAATTCAAGTGCATTTATTTTTTGGATACAAGTTGTGTTGTTTGTTTTTTTTTCGTGCACATAATCTTGTTTTTTTTTTTACTAAAATGAAGGTTTTTGACCCTTTCGGAAGTAACTAATAACTAATAACGTTTTGTACTTATTCGTTTTGATGTGGCGATAATTACCTCGAGGTATCGCAGTGGAATAATTTACCTATACATATTGTGATTGTGCTGTGTGCTTCTTCGCAGAGATTCCGTGATAAGTGATTGGTTATCCCTTTTCCTTGCATACCTTATTTTTCCTACATATATTTTAACCCATTTTCAGCAAACACCATTACATCTAGTTTCGTTATTTAGTATTTACAGTCAATTTTCAAGTGCATCTGAAGCCGTAATTTGTAAGCAGTTCGGATGCAACACATGGAATAAATTATATATACTCGTATAATATATTATTTATGCTGATTTCCTTACTCCTCCTTCCTGAACAACTCCTCGGCGTTGAGCATGTTGAAGGTAAAGCACAGTCCCTCCTCGGTAAGAATAGGGCTGAAAAGGGTGCTACAGTTCTCTATGGAGGTTTTCCACTTGCAAAACCACATCATTTCTTCGAATTGCGGAGCCACCTAAAAATATATATATTCGAAATGTTGACTCTTACATCACTAATAATTCTTAATTCAAAAACATTATAATAAATTCTTTATTAGAGGCAGTTGTTTGTCCGAAAACCACAATTTATTTTTGGATTATTTATTTTGAAATTTTAATGACTTTTTGGTTAATATCTGATGACCGTTATTTTTTCGGCTTAATCAACGACCCAACATAAAATTCCACCAATCGCTTTCGGGCCAAGAATCGACGGTTAAAGGGGACCGTTCAAATTAGAAAAACTCATAATTGCGCTGATTTTCGATTTGTGACGGTGTCAAATGTGACGGTCGGTCAAACAACCACCTCTTAAAAACTAATATACTTGAACATCACATTTAAACCCTCTTTAAATTTTTTTTGTCATTTTGGCGTAGACAAATACGAGGGTTATCCAAGAATTAATGACCGCTCCTCATTTTCGGCGACGTGGACCATATTTCTCAAAATATGACGGAACTAGCGTGTAGCTCAGTCTTTCCCCTAAAAAAACTAGCGGTGATCCGGCTTGGTAGCTGCTTTAGTGCGAGTCTCGCCGCCTACGAAGTGCACTCAATTATTTGCTTTCTCAACTAAGAGGGAGTCCGCCCTGCTGAAGTTCGTAAGATCGCAATTTTAATCCCGGACATCAGTAAGTCTACCACACAAACGATTTTGAGGGAAAAATGGCGTTTGAAAATTGCGTGCTCGTTGGTTCCGCTTTTTGGGATTGAAACATGGTTCACTACCTAACCCCGGAACATTTGGCCAAAAACCTTTGGAGACTGACTAGGACGCCGATTCAAGGACCTTGTCCCACGGCTCACCAAGGGCATCGATCGTAACGGAGACTATGTCGAACAATATTGGGGATATGTACCTAAAATATCATGTGATTTTTCTACAAATCTGATTTTTTCCTGATTTTTTTAAATTAGGATGGTCTTTAATTGTCTGTTTAAATGGTCAATTTACGATGCTTGATAGTTATGCATAACGTATAATATAAATATAGCATAATACATATAAATAACTGTGACATTCTGCAAAAACTCACCGACGTTAAAAGACCGAGGGTTTCGTTGGCATCGGTTGTATTGCTTCCTTGGGTCAGTAGGTGATTATCACACAGAAGTGAAATCGCCTCGAAATCCTTGCGCCTGATAAAATAAAAATAAAAAATAATTTAGAAAAATGAGTGTATTTCATGTAGTTTAGAAAGATCCCAAGGAGGGGGGAGTAAACGAAGGTGAAGGGAGTAAAGCGAAGGAGAAGGGATTCGCGGGAGGGGAGAGAGGGAGGGGGGGAGGCAAGGTGAAATGCTACTCGATACTCTACACCCGCTATGGGGTATTTTAATAAACTATCAATACAGTTAAAAAAAAGTGTGCAAAATTTAATTCATTTCTTGTTCCAAAAATGTGTAAATTTTATATTTTTATTCAGAATTATTGATTTTAAAAACGATCTTAAACCTCACATTTCAACTGGCTTACAACCTATTACGTCATTGTGACGTAAAACATGCTACTGGTTAAAGACTGTCAAAAGTGTTGGCCGGTGTGACGTCAACAACGTCCGATTCACGAACAAAATGAACACGTCGTTTTGTCACAAAAATGGCACATTTCAAATTGTTACGGAAAATTTAATCGTCAACATAAAAATGCATGCATTATTGTAAAATTTGCTGGAATAAAATAATGTGATGTTACCGTATTCTTCATGTTGCTTTGCTCGGCCACATGTCAGTTATTTGTGCTCGATTCAAAAGGAAACCAAATTTAGTAAAACGAGGAATAAATGCGCGAAAGAACAGTCAATAATAAGTACTCGGGCTTCCTCGTCCGGATAAAAGTCTTTCTGAATGAAAGAGCATAGATCAGGCATTAGGTTTTCAACAAATTTAATGGTATAAAAAGAACGGAAAAAATGATCGATTCTTACTCTTGATCAGTAAAGTTTTCTTTATCCCGATGATACATTTCAGTGAAATTATAAATGGACTGCCGAGCTTTCGTTTCGGAACACACTGTAATAGCAGGAAATGGAACCTGAAATCAAATTACAAAACAAATAAAACCCTTTTTCTATTATACTACTAGTTGATCTAAGAACAATAATTCGAGGGTATTTAATATTCCCAAGCTTTGGCAGGGGTGGGCGCCAGAAAGGAAGGAGAAGGCTTCTTATACTCTTGGCTCTTCTTCTTCAATTTGGATAAAACTTTGCTTTACCTGCCATACAGGGGTGGATGACTCTGCAAAACTGACGATGACGGGGCTCTGCTGCCACTTGTTCCAGATCTTCATGATGAGGTGTCCACAGGCTGCCACGCTGAGGATCAGCATGACGCCCCACCAGATTCTTCACAAAAATAACATGACTGTTTTTTAAATTTATTTGTTTGTGGAAATTTCACCACTTATACTTTTAGATTTATTTATTGTTATTAAAACCCGTCTGCTTGGTTCAATATATTCGCACCTCACAATCCGGAAGCCTCGGTTTTGCGCGTAAATTCGGAAACCGTCACTTTGGATCGAGATTGTAAAACATCTATGCAAGATAGCTTTCTTATTTCAAAGACAATAAGAAGCATTATTTCGTTCTCTTTCTAGTTAACAGAAAAATACATATTTTTGCATGAGAGGAAGAGAGATATATAGCTTTTAAAATGTTAGGTCGCTCGGGACGTTTTTGGTCTTATGAAAGTATAACGCAATTACGTGTTTTGGGATGTATTTATTCCTAAACAAGCAGACGGGTTAAGTTTATTTTGTAGAACTCAATTTTATTTTTTTAATTTATTTTATATATTTAATAATACTATTATTCAATGTATAAAAACAAAAGAAATATATGTGTAGGTACTATCAGACACGTTTCATGAATAATCTATCTTTTAATGTATTTATATTGACTATTGTCTCCAAAATTGGCTTTATTTGTTTTTTTTATTATTATTGATACATTAGCAGTATTTAAAAAAAATATATATTTTTTGGTAATGTGGGTCTCACTAGGTTGTTCGTTTGCCCCAGTATCTTGTAAAATGGATGACCATTTACAAGATAATTTTATGGGAATGAACTATATCGGAAATGAATTTAATAAAATTAAATTACAAATGAACTTAAATAAAACATCAATACATAAAAATAATAGTAAAATAAAGTAATAAAAATTATGCAATTTTTGTGTAATTAGGAGATACGGTTGTGTATTAGGTACGTACTAATAAATTTTATTCTTTTGATACATTTTTTTGTAATATCGCCTTTTTGTTCTGCTTTTTGTATCCCTCATTTTCTATTTGGGTGAAAGATTGTTAAATGCTTTAATTATCTGGTATTTATATAGAATATACAAAGAGTATAGCCAAATTAATTTATTAAGTAGGTACCTGCCTACAATTGTCTCTGCATTTAATTTATTGGTTTACGGGAGAAAGCCTATAAATATTTTAGTGGAAGCAATCAAGCAACATCAATATTGTTATCGTTTGACATTACGAGTGATATAAAAAAACTAACTTATGAACTGGGCACTAGGTAGGTGCTAAAATATTAATACATGTGTCCCTAGTTTCTCCGAAAATACAATTCATTTCTTCGGCGAAGCATTTATTTTCTAACTAACTAAATAACTAACCATTACGCCGTTTCTCATCTGCATATATCTGTGAAACGCTGAGAGCTACTGGAAAAATTAATGAAAAAAGTTTGTAGATCGTAAAATTCTCTACAAAAAAGGTATCAATACTTTTTTCCTTACGATGCACCGTTCTCGGGTTATCCCGATTTCAGAACGTAGGTATGCACCCAATTCCGCACCACCTCTGTGGGGTAGTATACTCGGCGCTTTTTTTTAACGTGGGTTCCCGTATACTACAGGAATACTCCACAATATATTTAGATCGAGGAAATTTAATTGGACAATATTTTATTAATATAATGAAAATTAAAGCAGCAAGAAAATTAAATTATTAATCATCAAATTCTACATGATCACTCGTTTCTTCGTCCTCGCTCTCTTCTTCCTTTTCTTGCTCAATTTGTATTGACTGCTCTAAGAAGAGAGATAGGGGCAATACGTATTCCTCTGGACGATTGTTCCTCTGGACAGTAGTGTTATATCCTAACCTATCAAATTTTGGATTAATTAAGTACCGTAAACAAATACGCAATTTAAAATTGGCAACTCTGATTTAATCTCCATTCTCTCCCGTTAAAGTTAGAGGGACGCTGATTGTATTTTTTTCATCGAAAAAGTATTTTTTTATTTTATTTTTATCTTGTGAAGACTTAAGAGTCTTTATTATTTAAACTCTACTTTAGAATGCATGTTTTATAATGCACTAGACTATAGCAACTGCTCTATTATTTAAATAAACTATGTAATGCTGTTATTGTTTTGTTGTATTTATGACTTAGAAAGCATTAGTAGTACTGTCCAGAGGAACATTACACAGTGACCAGAGTTTCTAGTCCCTCTGGAAAAAATAAGTTTTATTTCGATTGCGTTTATTTCACAATATAGGTACATAAATGTAGCAAAGAAAAAATCGGATTACAAAAGATCATTTATCTGAACTCCAAAATATGTCATTTTATAAAATAAATTGCTAATAGTTTTAAAAAAAAAAATTCAATTTACTAAAAACTGGGAAATGTCCAGAGGAACACGTATTGCCCCTATATAAGTTAAAACCTAATCTATTTCGAAAGAATCTTCATCTGTTGCATTTGATTCAGCGTTAGTGCAAGAGTGGCCTTAATATTTGGTACAGACTGTTCAACAAAACAATTCAACTTTTCTGCACCCAAAATTGTTCGTGCAGCCTTTCTTGCAATTACAAAAAAATGTATTCACCAGTTTCTCTGGAGTAGGTGGGAGTAGAGTCTGGATTGACTCCAAACTATTATTCATCAATTTCCTGCCCCAGTCTTCAGGATTCAGTTGATTGCCCAGCCACACTTGCACTTGGTAGAAAACACGAAATAATTGTTGATAAACAGAAGCAGATGTTGGAGGGAGACAAGATAACTGCACTCTTTTATTGTTCCTTGTATTTTTTAGGAAGTTTAGACTGAATTCACGAAATTTGACTCACTCTGAATCATATATTTTCAACGTATAGTATTTGCGTGTTTGAGTCACAAAAACCAATATTCCAATATTTTTTTCTTCAAATGGATGTCCCGATGATGCATACTGGTTACATATGAGTGCATGTTCGTATTTTCTCGGTTTGAAATCGCGATAACTCGAGAAAGATGCTTTGTGGGGAAAAAAGTATTGATATTTTATTTTGTAGAGAATTTTACGATCTACAAACTTTTCCTCTTCTATTTTTTCGGTATTTTCTCACCGATTCAGAGATATACGTAAAAAACGAAAATTTGTGACCTTTGACCTCGGTTCAAAAACAACGCACAAGCGGAATCGATGGGGACTTTTCACATGGCATTTGTAATGAATGACGTATTCAAACCTGTATATAAATCCAGCTTGTTGGGAATTAATGTAAACTAAGCACTTTTTTCGTCTATTTTGTCTGGGCTTATAAAACACTTCGTCATTGCTAACATTATTAGTATTGTCAAGGGTAACAAAAATAATTAAAAAATGTTTAATAACATTATGTACATAACCACGATAAACATGGATCATTTTATTGAATGCAATTATTATCAATGTTTTATGCTTGTTGTAAAATTAATATTTTGTTATGTATAGGTAGTTCCATTTAAATATATGAAGGAGAATGTCAGTCTAAAATATATTTCAATGGATTTTAAAATCGCAAAGTTAAGAGCATTTTGATGGGATTTTTTCCATCAGACGAATAATAATAAATTATCTTTAGGATCGCAATATTTCACTTAATGAAATGGACGATCATTTTAAAATCTATATCTTTATCACGCCTGTTACTATTTGTAAATATGAATCCTAGGATTCGATAGGAACAAAATACGCAAGAGGACGAGAATATTTATCAGTTCTCCCACCAGTCCTAACCACAGCTATAATAAAGCTATTTTTGTAAAGTCCATCAAGCATAAAAAATTAGCAACACCACACCCAGAGCTGGCAGCGCCTATATTTTAATAGAATGATCCGTGATAATATTTACCTACATAGTTTTGCACTAAAATCGAACCTGCAAACTTTCCTACTATACCAACCCTGTTTGGTTTTGAAATGATAATATGCATAGTTCCTACCGGAATGTCGTTTATCCATCCTACCTTCCCCCAACCAATGTCACCTTGCTGAAGAAAGCAGGGAACAATAAACAACCAGTGCATTGACATTGAGATGACTTGACATCTGTAGCAACTTGCTGAGTTTAATGTGTTTGCCTTCGAATTTGGTAAGTGCCTTGGTTTTCTTCACTTCCTTGCATTCCATACTTTAAACAGACATGTATTCATCGAACTTCAAACAATCTCATTTTCGTTTTGCATTTACAGTCCATTTTCGCCAGTTGCATTTGAGGCTGTAATTTCGAAACAGTCTCGGATGAAACAAACCCCGTCTGCGATTTGACTATTTTACTAGAAGTAAAATGTGTGAACCCCTGCGCTATGAAGTCATTTTTCTATATATCGATCGTCCAGTCGATTAGTCAAACATGTCCGAATCCATAGACATTTGAATATTCATATGTCTATGTCCGAATCTAAGTTTTGATATAATTAGAAAAGCAATACTCAAACGCTCGCCATTAATCAAATATTATTTACACGTCTCTATGTTTTACATATTAAATATGCAAAAAATAATGCCCGGAAATATGACGGTCCGGTACATGTATGACATTTGAAAATTTCCTATTAGTAATCCTGAAAAAAAAATGTTTGTTGATTTCGCCACCAGTTTTTCAGCATTTTAATTGATTTGTTGGTGTTCATGAGTAATCTGTGTATTTTACCAGATATGGGGTACATTTATACTCGACTAAAATTTCTATTTTTTGAAGATGTCTAACTAATCAACTGAATGATCGATATGTATCATGATTAATCGGTTAAGTTGAAATAAACGTCTATTTATGCAAATGTTAAATCGGCAAACGAGTTCGAAAAAAACAATGATTCGTATATAGAATTTAACTTAACACTAATCGTTTAGTTTCGGTTGGTGATACACTAGGGAATAAATACAACAACGGCCCAACATCATTACGCATACTCAGCTATTAAATCTAACAAAGTACCTACATATAACGAAATACAAGCCGAAAAAAATTATCAAATTCTTCAGAATAATCTTAAAATCAAATTCACTTTACCTCGAACTAAATTGGTTGTGTGGAAATTTGCATTTGAAAAAAAAAAGTTATAAAACATATAAGTAAGTAAGTAAATATAAATGTATTTTTTTCTGTAAATTTTTTTGCAATAATCAGTGCATGGATATCGTTTTTCTGTACGTGTATGTTTATTATTTTGAATTTAATTCATGGTAGTATTCCCGAAAATTATTTAATGAACTCATGATAATAACCATCTTATGACCGAGGGGACAAACTCTAGGGGACGCCCACGCCGAGAGTACCTGGAGGACCTGCTGGTGGACGTGCGCTGCTCATCATATGCAGACTTCAAAAGAGCCGCACAAGACAGGGAAGAGTGGAAGAGACGAATAGATGAAATTGCATACAATGGGTTACTAGTAGGAAATTTTAAAATGTCATACATGTACCGGACCGTCATATTTCCGGGTATTATTTTTTGCATATTTAATATGTAAAACATAGAGACGTGTAAATAATATTTGATTTATGGCGAGCGTTCGAGTATTGCTTTTCTAATTATCTCAAAAACTTAGATTCGGACATAGACATATGAATATATAATGAATCAATCAGAGAGAACACGAATTGCTGAATCAATCAGAGAGAGCACGAGACATTCTCAATTAGGAATGTATTAATTTACATTGAGAAACATATGTCTATTCTGTACATTAAATAAAATTAAATCGTCGACCTAGATCGACGCACATGAGTTACCCACAAGGACGTGCCAATGTGCTTTTGTACACGTGGATTGGTTTTTTTATATTGTAATGTAAAACCTCGAATAGTTAACAAGAAACCATTCCTAAAACTCATCAAAGCATGGTGATTTTTTTACAAGTCTTTTAAGTTCTTTACATACAAGCATTTAAAACAACTTGCAATAAAACTGTGTATAAAATTTGAACAACTCCGCCAGGACACGCGGGCAGCAAAAATGGAAAAGTAGACAAAGGCTTCTATCTTTCTAAACATGCAGGATTAAGGAATATAGAGGGTATAAAGCAAAGATATTCAAATACAGAAATAAAGGCAAATACTGCAGCCTTTAGATGTGATGAATTAAAGGGAAACAATAGTAGATCAGCAAAGGTAGAGACTTTTCCAATAATGAAG
This sequence comes from Limnephilus marmoratus, assembly GCA_917880885.1. Taxonomy (NCBI): domain Eukaryota; kingdom Metazoa; phylum Arthropoda; class Insecta; order Trichoptera; family Limnephilidae; genus Limnephilus; species Limnephilus marmoratus. Next base: position 15,036,270 of record OU862908.1, read on the forward strand.
AGGTCAGTATAGTAGTATCGCTGTACAGAACTGTAGAAGCCAATGTTTATCAATACGCGGCTTTAAAGAATTCTTGAGGATGATGTTCAACGGTTGCCTATCATCTGGATGGAGGAATTTTCCAAGATCACTGCCAAATCGGTCGGGTTCAACAGAGGGCAACGGAACTTGGAATAAATTTTAAAACGCGACATTGGAGTTCAACGGAGTACAAACTCGTCAGCTGAACAAAAGCTCAAATGAAAAAAAAGTTACAACAGTTTCCATTCACCGGTTTCCCGCTTGCACTACAAATTTCCGGACACACTGAATAAGGCATGATTATACAACGTGTCCGGAAACTCGTAGTACAAGCGGGAAACTGGTGAATCTACATCACGTAGAGAACCCAAAAAACTTATTTTTTTCGATCTAAGCATTTCGATTTTAATATTATTATTTTTTTCTATTTTTCCATTTTTTCGGCAACTAAAGGGTTAAAAAAATTTTTGAGCCCGGTTTACCCTTCATTGCATTTTATAAGACATTACACAGCTGAAATCAACCCCCTAGTGAAAATTTTTTTCAAATTTAACCTAAAAAATTCCAACTTCGGACCCGATTTACTCGAAAACGAAAGCTCAAATCAAAAAAAGTTAAACCACAAAATCGACTCCAAATGTGATGTGGATTCTCCAGTTTCCCGCTTGTACTACGAGTTTCCGGACACCTTGTATTTAATATAATTTTAGTGTAATATTGGTATCTTCGTAAATATAAACTCTGCCGATCACACGTCTTCCATTCTTGACCATTCGACTCCGTAGCGGCGATGATGTTTGATTAAAAATTATAAAAAATTATATATTAATGTTGCCTAATGTCCAAGACACAGATTCTTCTTAAGATTTCACCCGAACTGCTCGTGATCCGTAGTTTTAATATAATCTTTGCAATTAGTTTCTGAGCTTTTGAGTTTTAAGACTGACATAGTGCATAGGAAATTATTTTGAGTTGATTCAAGTTAAGAAAGTGGCGAGTATGTCTAAATAAGTATACAGGTTTTCTAAGTTTGTTTGCTGAAGTGATAATATGTTCTTTCTACTTTAAATTAATGGGTTAAATAATTAACTTACTTTTCAGCAACAGATCGTCTGCTCTCCCCAAGGTACTTGAGCCCGTGGAGACTGGTGTTCTCTGTGAACTCCTTGAAGTAGTTGTAGCAAGTCTTGGCCTTGCGCTCTTTCCTGCGGGGTACCATCGCCTCGCACTCTCCGGCCTCCGTCCCCTCCGCCCCCAAGGCAGCTTTCATCTTGGAGGGACTTCCCGGCACCCCTTCACCATCCACCCTAAATGGAACAAAATTCAGACAGCTTAATACTAGCCTTATATTGTCAATATTAACAAACTCTTCGACTTTGTTCTCACTAAGAGAAAAAACAACTCTATACTTAGCAGGAGTGGCCGGCAGTGGCGGTCCGTGAGTTTTCATTGAGCTAGAGAGCTAAGATTGAAAAATACGACGTTATTGACGTTGTTTTAGCTGGAAATGATTTTTTTTTTCAAAATTTCCACTTTTTGTATGAAGATCTGCAGGATTCTTTCAGTCAGGGGATGCGCCGCATCCACATACTGAAAGATTTTCATGCAAAAAGTTGAAATTTAAAAAAAAAAAATCATTTTCAGCTACAACAACATCAGTAATGTCGTATTCTTTATAATCTTAGCACTCTGACTCACTGAAAACTCACGGACCGCCACTGGTGCCCGGGTCTTGGCACCAGATGCATTTGCCCACCAACTGCGTTGCAGGCCGTATCGAGAGAGAATGGTTGAAGGAGTCTCTTTGACTTCTCCAGGCGTACTCTCTCGGAATATCCCCTTGCACCACACTGCGAGGGATGGATTCATACGTCCGTCACTCCTGGACACACTGAACTCTAGATTCCTACCCACCCCTCATACCCTTTTCCTTCTCCCTCCTTTCTAAAACCCTCCACACAGCATCCACAAAGATGACATAGGCCCTGAGGGGAATTATTTTCCTCGGGGCCTCCTGTGTGGAGTTAATGTAAAAAAAATTGAGATCAGCTCCTCCAGCACGGTCGATCGATAAGGATTGATAGGATAACATTCGGTACTTCACATCGTTCCCTGGGACAACTGCAGATCGCTAACGTACAAACAACAGTTGACATCGAACAGACTAAAAAAACTTGGTCATTGTGAACTGTTACTTTTTCGTTGGTGGACTGCAGTTATTTTTTATTTTTTTACATGAGCTCCACACAGGAGGCCCAGAGGAAAATAATTTCCCTCATGGCCTATGTCATCTTTGGGGATGCTGTGTGGAGGTTTTTTTTAAAAGAAAAGGAGGGAGATGAGAATTCTGGTAAGGAAAAGGGTTTAAGGGGTGGGTAGGAATATGGGGTTCAGTGTGTCCAGGTCATCCGCCTCCTTGACAAACCTCACCCCATGGACCCAGGCACCCCTGCTAAATCACCAAACGTAGCGAAACACTTGGGGTGACCTGTGGCAGAAGTGTTGGTTATCCAATAAAGGTTCCCGGGGCGGCGGTACCCATTCCCGCCTCCCAAATTGCAAAAATTGTTATGCTAGGTAAAGACGAGAAGTTACGACGAACATGATCGACCGTGCTAGGGGGCCAAGGGTCTGTATAATCCGGAGGGAGCCCCCCTTCTGAGAATTCTGAGATAAAAACAAAGATGTTAATAAATAACGTTTAACTTATCACTTTATGTGAAAGAGTTGTCTGCGTAAATTAAAGAGCAGGAATATTTGAAAAAATATGTGCTGAACCATTTTTTTCTCCATGACCTAGAGCTGAGTTAGCATTGGCAACAACTGTTTGACTCAAGGTTCATTCAGCGGCTCATAGGGCTGGTTGAGTGAAATTGCAATTTATGCCCGAAGATATGCAAACATTGCAAACGCCTATCAAATGCAAACAGAAAATAATTAATTTTAATAGTTACTTCGATCAAAATACGAATAATTTGACGTCCTCGCGCCATGTTTTAGCATAATAAAATTAAAATAGATTTTTAATGAAACCCAAACCTGAGAGAGGTTCTTAGATTTATAGTTTGGGTTAATTTACAAAAGAAAAAAACTAACCTTAAAACTTTCACGTCAGTGACAATGGCCGCCAAGTGCACAATCGATTTTGATTTTAACCAAATAACTATTAAAATGCATTATTTTCCATATCCAGAGACTGAAATAGTTTTCTCTCATTGTTAAATTATTAAACTAATGGTTCATGGAGTTAGGTTTGTTTAGGTCTTGGAGTCGGATGACCAGGACACACTGAACCCCAGATTCCTACCCACCCCTTAAACCCTTTTCCTTCCCAGAACTCTCCTCTCCTTCCTTTCCTTAAAAAACTCTGTACACAGCATCCCAAAAGATGACATAGGCCCTGAAGAAATTATTTCCTCCTGTGTGAAGCTCGTGTGAAAAAAAAATTAAATTGGAAGTTTTCAAAATAATTTATGCGTGTTAAGGCCCGGCATTCCGAATGTCTGTCGATTTGTAACATGTTTTCCTTGAACACGTTTTTGTTTTTTAGTTCTTAAAAAATATATATATAATTATTTTCTGTAAGATAACATCAATACATTTGTAAATTATGTAATATTTGTGCATTTGTAAATTTACTATACAACGATAATTATATGAAATTCCCTAGATAGAAAAAAAGGTGAAGTGTGCTCCCAAGGGCGGATTTAGGGGGGGGGGGGCACGTGCCCCCATGGAGATTCCATCACAGTACATACTTAGAAACAAAAACTGTCTTTATTAAACATTTAATTTTTCTATTGTTTTGACACTTTCATAAACCTTCCTAAACATACTTGAATTTGTAGAAATAAACTTGAAGTATGATACTTCAAGTTTATTTCTAACAGTAATTGTTAATTTTTTTGCCCGTCCACCCCTTGTGCCCCCTCAGAAAAAAATCCTGGATCCGCCCTCGTGTGCTCCGAAAATTACTTAATGTTTTGTCCTAGAAATCCCAGAAGAATTTACCAATTTTCCCGAAGCCAGATCATACCGTTAGAGAGTTTAACAGATTTCATTCCATATATTTTGTTGTTGAGATTGTATGCTATCAGTGAGTGGTTAAATGATTTATTTGATTTAGTGGTCACAATATATTTTAATGTGAGTTTTCAATTTACTTCTAAAACCAATAAATGGTTCATGTGATAGATTGGCCGGCAGCCAATTTAGGTATATGTCGATTTATAATTGAAATCTTTTGTATCGATTTATAACAGAGTTCTCTTGAACACCTTAGGTTTTAAAGTTCTTCTTACAGAACTAGACCGAACGTCATGCGCATTCTTGCTGGGACTGCCAATCGATTGGAGAGGACTCCCAACCGTTTGCCATGCCCCTATTACTTATCTACGGTGTCTTCCTCCCAAACAGGTGCTTGTAGGATACGCTGGATACAATCACCCTGCGCTTGCCACCTCGTGGACTTTCACCAACCTGTCCCATTGTCTTGTCAATATTTTGTCATACTAACACATATTGTATCTGTATTTCCCGCTAAGCACTTGCATACTGCTTACTAACAACGTATGCAGGGACATTGGAGGTCTAGTTTCGTTATCAAATGTAGAGTCGTTTTTTAGAGTCCTAGCAAGAGCTTTGAGGGGGTAACTGTTACCTATACCAGGGCGGGTAAGTGGTGGGTCCTCCAAAAGTTCTTCTTACATCTTTGGAGCAATTAATAAAATTCCCTCGATAGAAAAAAACTGCACAAAACCGTTATGCTACTTATTTAACATGTTATAGATAAGAAAAAAAATCACATAGTATCTTTATAGACAGTCGCTAATATTGTCTTCGGTGATTACAATTTGAGATTTTACTCGTGTTTTATTAAATAATTTCACAATATTTTGTAATATCGTTTTCAAGTACGAGTATAACAATTCATACTAACGTTGATATTTACTTATCTCCCTTTCAAACCATCTTCTTTGTTTTGGACGCTTACTACGGAGCCTCAAGGGCCCGCAACCCGGATTTGTACCGATTTATTACATATTTCCCTTAAACACGGTAAGTTTTAAAGCTCTTAAAAAAATATATGTTATTCTTGAAGATAATATCTAGACTTTGCCCGCGCCGAAACGCAAATCATATAAAATTCCCTCGATAGAAAAAAATCGCAAAGTATGCTCCAAAAATTATTATTAACACGTTTGTTTCAGTTATTTTACAAGTTATATGTATGACAAAATTCACAGTGTTTCTTTAAATGCTGTTTAAGATAATGCCCGCGAGATTTTTGCTCTATTTTAAAGGAGTCGTGTTTTATTAAACATTTTCGCATCGATTTTGTCGCTGTAAATGTTAGCGCTCTCCTCTAACATTGGTAATTTCGTATCTTTCCATCTTCTTCTTTTCGGGCCCGGTTACAGAGCCTTAAGAGAAAACCTGGCCGCCGAGAAATTTGAACAATAGGTATTTTAGCAAACTGTTGCTGTCACTGTCGCTTTTACTCCACGAATACTGAGCGAAAGGAACAACTGCACCCCTGGCTGACAATACCTAAATAAAATTACCGAAATCGGGGGTCTGTATTCCCCATTTTTTTCCTACAAAACTGGACGGATTTATATATTTTTTACTTACTTATTAGAAGAAAATTATGTCTGCACGTTTTGCTTTTTTTTTAAATACACTAATTAGTTTGTATACTTAACTTCTGTTGACTTTTGGAGGGTTCTAACTCCCATAAGAAATAATTTATCAAAACGTACCGACACATCAGTGGTCGATACCTATATTATAATAAAAAATATTTGCTGAAGTGTCAAAAACCAGAGAGAAAATTGGGAAATACTTACTTTTGTATGGACAAAACGCCGCTTGGTATCCTCATAAGTATCTTCATGTTAATCTTAATTTCAACGTGTTTAAAGCTTCTATCCATTAGCATGAATAACTCCAGAGCGCGTTGATAGAATAATATTAATCACAACACTGATAGTCCGATAGAAATGTATTTTGAGCGTGTCCGTACGTCCAAAAGAAACTTAATTTTTCCTTACTTCTTCTGAAACTGATCAAACGTTTTCAAATACCGAAATACTTTTTTAAGAGATCAAACAGCAATTTCATTGGCATGTCTGAAGCATAGGATTCGAAAGGTCATATGTAAATAGGAGACAACAATTTTCTTTCAAGTCGGTATGGATTGCACTTCTAGATATTCTCTGTTCAGTATTAACAACAACAACTTGAGAATCCAAGGAATAAGAAATCACTGTTCGTTTATTAAAAGAATCTATTTTTATAAATATTATGGGGGGAATGTAGCACACATTTAAATATCAAACAGTGCACCGGTAAGACATTATTATTTATTACTAGGGCAGATAGCATTTATTAAAAACATATATTTTACTTAGGATCATTGTCTTTCAAAAACATTGTCAATTTTAGGAACGATCAGAATTTATATTTCGAATAAACACCGTTAGTAAACTTGAAAATTTACAAAAAAATAAATAAAAAATGATTCAACACATTTCAAATATCGAATTTCAAAATTTTTTCTCTTGTTTGAATGTTATTGTTGGAAAATAATTCCAAACTAATAATTTATTTCAATGCAAATCCAAGTTCTAGAGTTCATTCAACTGTAGTTGAAGACAGAATCACAACAGAAATTTGTATTTTTTATTAATGTTATTTGAAATGATAATCATTAGAATTAAAAATTATATTGACAGCAGTTTTGTGATAAACATTCCCAGTTTTATTAACGATTTGATTTCTTATTTTAATTAGATAATTTTGCATGTAAATAAATGCCTAACTAAATAACAAAAACAAATAATTACTAGAAAAATAAGATCCGAAATAAATTACAAAACCTTTCTTGAAACGACTTTTCAACGGCAATCTGAGAGCTTCATAACTCATGATTCAAATACCAGACAGAAAATGTGTGCAAATTTAATATGCCAGAGCTTACCGTTCGATGGTTGTCGTCACTTCAAATACGAAACTAAAAAAAGTCTTCTTTTAAACTAAAAAGTTTTCTTTTTAAATGATAAATGATGACTAAAATAAAAACATAATTTTTTTACTTACCACACTACGTTATTTCGTCTCATTTGATCTGCACGTCAAAAAATCCCAAATCGTACCACCCTACAAGTTAGACACTAAGAACAATGAAACAATTAAAGTCACGCCTGAAGCCAAAACACGTTGATCATGTGCTATGAAGAGATCAGGTTAATCGACAGACCACACCACACAGTCGGGCTGACTGCTAAACTGTGTGTGAAATGTTCCTTCAATGTGCTGCTCGACCATGAGCCAGGGTTGAACTGAATAAGTACGTCACCGGAAAAAATAAACTACGTGAAAACATCACTTATGTCACTTGAAATTAATTTAATAATACGGTACCTACCCCAAACGAAGCAGGGTTTTCTTCGTGGTTCAAACTATAGATTTTTTTTTCTTCAGTTTATTGGAATAACTTTTGTGGTTTTAGATGAACATCAATGTAACACGTGTTCATTGAAGAAGAAGATAATATTAATAAATATAAACGAAAAATCAAACACACTAAGTCATCAATAGCTTAGTGGTAGAGTTTTGTCCAAGATAGTGATACTAGGTTCAATCCCCAGTTGCGACGGTTACCTTTTTTCTGCGTCTTTTTTGTGCATCGCTCAGATTTATTAATATTATCTTTGTCTGCAATATTTTTTGTTGTGATCTGACCAAGTTGTAACAACTCTTGAACGGTGAGCTCTGGCGTCATGAAATTTGATCAGTTCTTCTGAAATATTAATTCAAAACAGCACAAACCCTCGAATGACGAGCCCTAGTAGATATTATGTTATATTCAAATGCTTTTCAGTCCAAATTTTTAAACTAAAATACAAGCATTTACAAACATGAACCACTGAAATATTCACTCAAAGTAGTAAGAAACCTCGAATTGTGAGCTCTGGTGTCATGAAAATTGCAAAGCTTGTTCTGTTTGGTATTTCTAGGCCAACGCAATTACTTTCAGCTTGCAAAATCATTTCCAATGTGATCTAAGGAACTTTGAAGTGTCAAAAAGCGTAGGAATCTACCTATTGTATACTACAGTCACCACAATATTAGTCAATAAAAAAAATAATAAAAAGTCTCGATTGGTCAGAAATACTTATTGTAATATTAAAAAAGTAATAAGTATAAACATGTAAAAACAACAATTTGTGATTCAATTTTTTTTTTGTAAGAAAGAGGCAACCCTGCTAATTGGTAGTTATAACGAGAAGGTACCTAGGACACAATGTAATTACTGTTGACATTAAACTCTGGGGGTTTGTCCGTCAACTCCCCATAACCCCCATTGACCCATTCACCATAATTTCGCCATTATACACCACGGGGACATTTGTCAGACATAAACAGTAAAAAATTGCATTTCTTTCAATCACCAAAATGATGATAATAATATTTTCCAAGAATATACATACTATCTATTAGGTTCCTATTCACATTTTTATCACGTCCTAGCAGAATGTACCTACATTAAATTTTCTCGATGTTTAGAATAATATTGTATGTATAAATTATTTATTCTTCTGTCATAATTTTTTTTATTTATGAGACGGGGGAAGAAGATAAAGAGAATGATTTTGGATTTTAAACAGCTAAACTTGGATAAAGCTTCGTTTTGGAAAAGAAGGTAAACAATTGATTTGTCTAATTACGGTAGATTCTCGATTGGAATCTGGAGCCTGACTGAAAAAGAAATCGGAAAATCCGGAAAAGTGATTTGGCATACGTAGTTCGGCAGCTCCGAAAAGGGCAGCTAGTTATATAAGTATTGTAATTTCTAAGAAATATTGTTTTGTACGCCTAATTCTTATAGTGCAGTTAGGGTTGCCATCTTCTAAAATAAAAAAAAAGCCTGACTCTGCGCTGTATTAGGCCGGACATTTTGCCCTAAAAGCCGGACGTATCTACGTACGTAATTTTGGACATAAATTTTGTACATAATAATAAAAAATCTGCTATAAGTTAGTTGTTTATTAATCACACATTCACCAGTTTTAACAACAATCATTAATCAGTCTTATTCTTGTCATCGTTTGGCATTAATACAGAATATGTCAAAACAAAATACAAAATATTGAGTCTTCTGTCTGTAGACATAACATAATAAACTTATAAAACAAACAAACAAAACATAGATATGATTTTAGATTGTCACGGCCAAAAGTATTTTTGTTATTTATTTTTGGGGTGTTGTGCCGTGTTGCGCTACCTCCTCCTTTAGCCAAAGTTTCGTCGCAATCGGAAGAATGGTTTAGGAACAAACAAAGAAACATTAATTTTTATATATTAAAATTAGTAGGTATGTCCAAACATGTCACGTAGGTATTTGAAGTTATGTACTTTGTATAATATTTTTGTCTTCTCATTTATACAGATATTTCATTATCCGGACCATGTTAATTCCCAATTATCGTATTGAGAACGATTAGTCGGGGATAATAAAGTGGAAGTTCTAATAGATATAAATAAGTGTCAGTGATAATGAATAAAATATACATTATTTGACCTTCACTGGCTTTTGAATCCACACGATTTTGATGGCACAATAGAGATTTTACAGCGTGATTACAATTGAACATACATTTTAACCTTACCATCGTTTTCATTGTGATTTATGTTGACCGACAGTGAACATGAACTACGAAATAAAATAATATAGGGGTATTAAAAATTAGCAGAACTTTACATAAATAATAACATCATAAAATATTAATTTTTAAATTATATACATCTACCTAAATATATAGGTATCAGTGGCGGTCCGTGAGTTTTCAGTGAGCTAGAGTGCTAAGATTGCAAAATACGACGTTATTGATGTTGTTGTAGCTGAAAATGAATTGTTTTTTTTTTTCAATATTTTCTTTGAAGATTTTTAGGATTCTGTCAGTTTGGGGATGCACCGCATCCACATTTCAGTCCAGCTGGTTAAGTTTCAGTATAGTCGCCACCGAAGGAGCCTGGGAAGACCAAGGTTAATATGGAGCGACAAAGTCCTCAAAGATATATCTACCTTGGAGCTTCTAAACTGGAGAGAGCTGGCACAAAACCGAGATGAGTGGAGGAAGACTCTTGAGGAGGCCAAGACCCACCAGGGGTTGTAGAGCCAAGAGTGATGATGATGATGCTTATATTGGACCACGTGAATGTATATACAGGGTGTCCCAAAATAAAGTATATATTTAGTGGATCGATTTAAAAAAAAAGTAAGGGCTCTATCGAAAAAATGTTTGTTAAATACTAAAATACACAATTTGGGAATTTATTTCTTAAAAGTAATATCGTCCAAATATAAACCCTCGCGCTCGCGGCATTAATTTAATCGAAGAGTAAAATTTATCTTGACGGCTCGGCAGCTAGGCTTCGTGATGGCTGCCATTTCGTGACGGATATTGCATCAGGGAAGTCGGATTTTTGGTGAACACTTTAGATTTGAGATAACCCCACAGGAAAAAGTCCATAGGGGTTAAGTCAGGACCACGAGGAGGCCAATTTATGTCACCTCTCCTTGAGATCAATTTGCCAGGGAAAATTTCACGAACTTGTGACAGAGACGTGTTGGACGTATGTAATGTTGCTCCGTCTTGCTGGAACCATGTTCTTTGCCAGTAAGTTTGTAGGGGTGCAACTTTAGGTATTTGTGCAAAATTCTGTTTAACAATGATCTATGCCCATCTAAAGCACTTGCGCGCTTCCGAATCGAAAGTTTGAGTCGTCACGAAAAGACTGATACACACTCTTTTCTACCGTTCTCGATGACCTTGGTCACCCGGATTTTGATTTTGCCAGCGTTGTACTGATCTCTTCAAACTTTTTGACCCATTTTCGAATGTGAGGAATGCTTGACGCATCATTGAATTGACGAAAACCTCAAATTTGCAGAATCTTCTACGCGCTACAGTCGCCGAATCGCCACAACGCGCGGTCGCTCCCGAGAAATGCTTCATAGCGACTAAATTCCCAAGAGCCAGACTACTGATTTACATGCCCCCCGCGCCCCTCGGAAAAGTTGCGTTTACACAGAAAGCAAAGCAAGTATATACTTTCTTTTGGGACACCCTGTATTTTAAGTGTAATAAATAAAATTAAAATATTTTTTAATAGTATGGAACACAATAACATCAATAAGTATAAATATTGCTTACGCGTATACCAATGAAATTTTCCGCGAGAACCCATCTGGCTAAATCTTCTACAAAAATATATTACATTCAGTGTATTTTTATAGTTCTATGCGATAGGTACCTACGTTTCCTAAAACCATTAGAGAAATAATAATCTCTTTGATCCTTGAAGACAACATTAGCGACTGTCAAAAGAAAATTTGAAATAGAAAAATAAGAAAAAGTTTCGGTCGCATCTGGGAATTGAACTCATGACCTTAGCCTTTCCGGTCCTCTGCTCTCTAACCATTGAGCTAATTCAATCCTTTCTCCTTCGATCATTTTCAGCTGGATCGTACTTAGATTAAGAACTATCAAAATTATCTTAATTTTCTTAAAGCATATTTTATTGGGTGCTATCTTTAAGCATGATTGCAAGATTCTGCCCGAACTAAGTGCAATCTAGATAGTGTCTTGGATAAAAATATCCATTTTAAATTTTAAAGTGCAAAAAAATATCTTTTTTTTATATCTTTGATACATAATTACGTAGGTAGAAGCCACAGGACGGAGCCAAAGCGATATCATACTAATTTTTAATTAACAAGGCAGTGTAAAATCCCGGAGTTTTAAGATAACGGTTGGTACCTATCCTTTATCTTAAAATTTGCAAAAAGAAAGATTTTTGTTGAAATTCCTAAAAAAGAATTTATAGTAGTCAGGGAGTGTAAAAAGGCAAGGATCATCGACAATATTTGAGCTTTTATCAGTTAATTACATTACATTTTCAGAAATTAAGGACTACGGACTACCATAATATTGGAATATTACACTCGTAAGTACCTACCTAATCACATACATTAATTTTAAAAAAATTGCTATAATTTAATATATCAACATGTTATATTAATATGTTTGCCAAGTTTTGATAGAGGAAACCAGAAATAAGTTATTTTTAAATCAGATTTTAGACGTATTGTAAATTATAAATGGATTTCGAAAGATTGTTCTTTTAACTAGCATTTACATGTTTTAAATTTTGAGAAAAAATGTTTATTTTTAGTATAATAGGGTTATACCATAGGTCGTTGGCAGATTTGTTAAATTTTCAAAAAAGATTTTGTATTATACCACACCCATTTCAAATCATATAATCATGCAGTAAAATAAATCAATACATTATCTGGGTTTCGCATGTTTTAGAATTTTAATTTTGGTTTAAATAAAATCATTAAAAAATATATACGTACATGCGTTTCTTGACGAAAATTGGTCCGTTTGTGTATTTATTTGCGCACTTACAAACTAATATATTTCAGATTTTTTTAACATTCTTATTTGACTTAGACATTATTGAAAAATGATAAATACTTAATAAATCAAAAAATAATAACAAAAAGTACATTATTTTAATAGTTTTGTCATCACGCCTTTCAGCATTTTTGGATGTAGGTATAAATTAAAGCAAATTTGGAATGAAATAAAATCGATATTTAGTTATAATTTTAAAAAGCTGGTACGGAGAATAATTAATCTTTCTCATTGTAACCGCCCTGCACGATCATAAGAACAACTTTCGACGAAATGTGGATTTTCGGCCGCTGGCTGGTTAAACGCTCTTAAGTTTGTTTGTTTGTGACTGATTTGTTATATGAGAATAGAAAATCATCATTAATAACAAGTTTTTAAAATTGGTTCAATAAGATAATATGCTAGGAATATTAATATTTTTTCTTAAATGTTGTAATTGGTAAGTGTATGGCGAGTATGAGTTGTACTTACTGTGTAGGGTTCTCCGTATCTTTGGGAAACAAATTTTCCACCCTCCCTTCGTTCTCGTCACTTACTCCCCTTAGGGATGCCAAAGTTCCACAGGCTCCGAGATCATTGAGGAATTGAGACTAATATGTGGTATTCGCAATTTTATAAGCATTCTTAATATATCTGTAGGTAATTAGCTACACATTACAAAATATGAATATATTAGATAAAAATTAGGTTTGTTAACAAAATGTTTTGTTAATTTTTACCGCAGTTAGATTAAATTAAAGAAACAGTCGGGAGTTATAGTATTAACCACGTGTCATTCAAACCATCGGTCTCATCTAAAGAATGAATATGTTAATATGCTGACTGAGAAGAATTTTAAATTAATTGTACATTGTAATATCGCCGGTCAGAAAGCTTCCTGTATTGACCATATGTGGGTAAATCTAAGAGTATGGATATTATTTAAGGCGATCCACTAGTTCACGAAAAAATCGAAATCGGAATTCACGCCCTTTATGGGAGGAGTTTAAAAATACTTGAGAAAAAGCTTTTGGAAAGGTTGGAAAGGGTATTTGAAAGTTTTGTTTTACAGGTTGATTTCGTAAAGGCCTGTAAAAAATATTAATTCCTGTTTTACGCATTGCTTATTGTAATAAAACGGAAATTTAAAATTGATTTCACGAAATCAAGCGACGCGGAGTGACGCGTCCATCTCCCGCTCAGTTCGGGGCGTGACTGAGGTTTGGCGACTGCGGCGTGAACAGTAGTTCTTCGGTGGACGCCATAGGGTTTACTTTGAAAAACCGAATTCATCGACTAGCGGCCGTACTGTAAAATAACAACGCGAAAATGCAAATTTTATTTTATTTTTAGAAGATTGGGTGTAAATATCAACTTTTTTTGCGATCATTATAAAATAAACTGAATTTGCCACATTATACAATAAAACCATAACCGAAAAGCGGTTTATAAATAGGAGAGTTTGGACTTGAAAGTGTGTTTTTTAGACCTTATACTTTATTTTTTTATAGGCTTATTAAAAGACTTAAAAAAAAAAATGACCGACACTTTTAAGGGCCAAGGTATTTTCTACACGCAATATTTAATTGAAGCATCTACAATACTTCTAAGAAATCAAATTTTCAAAACAAATACATATGATTTTGTATGATTTTGCATTATTTACTATGACTTCATCTTAAGTTCCATGGGGTAAATAGTAATCTTATTTATCTTCTTTATCTTTACTAAGTATAAAATGAAGTCGCTCACGCTGTATGTGCGCTCAGATCTTTTAAACTACGAAACGGATTTTCTTGCGGTTTTCACCAATAGATAAAGTGATCCACGAGGAGTGTTTTTAGATATATAATTGTCTAGGTTTTGTTTAGATTGGTAGAAATACATAATATATCTGGCCAAGCGGCAGCAGGCAGCGGGCAGCGGGCAACGGGCTGACAAACGGGCGGTGTGGATTTGATTTAACAGATTGCATTGGTTATAAAGGTTTCGTTAGCCACAGTAACGTGTAGCCATACTATATACTAATAATAGGAGATTTCAGTATATTTATGTATATAAAAATCAAAATATGCTTGCTTTTGTCTATGTATATATGTGAGTATATCAGTATATGAGACGTCTGTGCATTGCTATATTAAGCATAGGGAATGTTTGAAACTTTCAAAATAATGTTGCTGGATTATTACAACCACATGACAAAATACATCAGAAAAGTTTTTTTAATAATTACAAAACCTCTTGCAAAACTGTCAAAATTTGAGAATGATATTTTGCAAAACCAAATTCAACTTTCAAAACTCTTTAAAATGATGAATTTACTTGAAGTACTCCCGTAATACTTTGAATCGAATCAAGAAAAATAGATTTTTAAATTAGTACCTAAGGGGTCGTCCATTAATCACGTGAGGCTCGAAAGGGGGGGGGGGGGTTTGGAAAAAATCACGAAATATCACGACGGGGAGGGGGGGGGGTATAATGAGATATCACGTGTATTTATTTTTCGTGATAATATTCTGAAAATTTCAAAATACTTTGTACTAAAAAAAATACACGTGATTTGGGGGGGGGGGGGGTTAAAAAGTTGCTAAAAAAAACATCATGTGATTAATGGACGACCCCTAAATTTGATTGATTGTTCTTATAATGTACAAAAATGAATATTATTTGTAATATGTGAAAAATTAAAATTTGAATAAAAAAATTGTAATAGATAGCAGGCGAGCTGTTTGAAAACTGTATGTACTGGGACTGAATATATGTAACGCGGGGGGGGGAGTTGGCGGGACGGGGGAGCGGGAGAGGGAAGAAGGAAGGCGGTGAAGGTGGAAAGGGAACGCGGGAAGGGAATGGGACGCGGGAGGGCAACGGGGATGCACGGGAGTGAACGTGCAGGGAGAAACAATTTATTTCTTTGAATACGGCATTGCAACGCATGCCGGGAACCAGCTAGTTGCATATCAAACCGTAATAACGCGTAGGTACTAATTATTAAAAAATAGAGAATATATTGTACTAAACTAGTGTTAAATAAAGAGCTTCTTCGGGAAAATAATCTCCTTGAAGAGGAATTCTGGGCTTGTGTGTTAGACGGTTGGAAAATTTAAGAGGTCTCGTCTCTTTGAGTAAATTTTAATAAAAAAATATAGAGGCGTTCATCGTCTCCAAGTTACAGAAGTTAGTATCTAAGTACCGTCCAGTAAAACCATGGATTTGCCCTGGATTCGTGAAATATGTACGAGAAAATCGACGATTATTAAATCCTTTCAATTATATATTAAAAAAATACCTTTGTCAAATATCGAATTATGCTTACAAATTTAATAAGGAATACTAAAGAACAGTATCATAATACCAAAATGTTACAAGTAGAATGTGATAAAAAAAGAATGTGGTCAACAATAAATGATATTAAGAAACGCAAAGCGTCAGCAATTTTCAAACTGACGTACAACGGTAATTTTATAGACGTAAAAGATAAGCCGACTCAATGTGCGAACTTGTTAAATATTTTTTTCCAAATGTTGGAAAAAATTTAGCACAACAAATAAATCCTGTAGCTACCAGTAAAACTCCAGAGGTCTAAGAGAAAATCTAGCACAACAAATAAATCCTGTAGCTACCAGTAAAACTCCAGAGGTCTAAGAGAAAATCTAGCACAACAAATAAATCCTGTAGCTACCAGTAAAACTCCAGAGGTCTAAGAGAAAATTTAGCACAACAAATAAACCCTGTAGCTACCAGTAAAACTCCTGAGGTCTAAGAGAAAATCAACAAATAAATCCTGTAGCTACCAGTAAAACTCCAGAGGTCTAAGAGAAAATCAACAAATAAATCCTGTAGCTACCAGTAAAACTCCAGAGGTCTAAGAGAAAATCAACAAATAAATCCTGTAGCTACCAGTAAAACTCCAGAGGTCTAAGAGAAAATCGGAAAACCCCGGGACCGGAAGTTGTAAATATTATTAGTTTTTTTTTTTTTATTTTAACTTTATGAGTAAAACGAATGAGTAACTCGAATTGTAATATTTATTTAAATGAAGACAATATAAGCGAAAACGCAATCGAAAATCTGGAAACAGAAAAATCAGAAAGAGATATTCAGAAAAATCAGAAAAAGATAATATATTTGTCGGTCTTAAAAACATTATAACAATTTAACACTTATTTTCCTAATATTTTGATTATTACTCCAATGTCTGCTCTTTGATTATACAGGGTGTCCGGGGGTAAAGTGCATTAACTTCCTTAGTTGATTCTACATGATGGTAGTAGTAAAAAAGATTAACAACTTTTTCCGAAATTCCAACTTTTTTTTCCCTTACAAAAAGACGTACCTACCTATTAAAAATTCTTGGTGTGAGGTACAATCATACTTGCTGAGAGCCTGCCGGGCGCTCGACTCGATTGTGATTGGCTCGTATCGTAACGGCGGAAAATAATAAATCTGGCCGCACACGCCGGACTAATTTTATCTTTTTATCTCAAAACTACCCCTAAAAGTTGGAATTTCGAAAAAAGGTATTTATCTTTTTTACTTGTACTATCATGTAGAATCACCTCCCGAAGTTAATGCACTTTACCCCCGGACACCCTGTATAATCAAAGAGCAGACATTGGAGTAATAATCAAAATATTAGGAAAATAAGTGTTAAAGTGTTATAATGTTTTTAAGACCGACAAATAAACTTCAAATGTAGTTTCTTTGTTAACAGAGCAACGTATGATTTGTTTTGTCATTACCAATAAAAAAATACAACAAATACACAAATTGTCTTATATATATATAAATAAAAATGAATCGCCGAAATGTATGCACTCACGCGCATAACTTCCGAACGACGGCACCAAATTGGATAATTCTTTTTTCTGTATTCGTTATTGTCAGAACAAGGTTTGTATAAAACTACTGGTGAACGCTGGCATTATGAAATTTGTATTAAAAAAATGCTATAGGTGGCACGCGAGCTGTTTGAAAACTAAATGTACCGGAAATGAATGAATGGAATGCGGGAAGGAGGAGGGGAACTGGGAGGGGAAAAGGGTGTTCACAGGAGGGGGGGAGCGGAATTGGGAGGAGGGGGGGGGGGAATAAGAAGTGGGGTTCGTGGGAAGGGGGGAGTGCAGTGGGGAAAGGGAAGGTGGAGGAGGCAGAGTGGGAAAGCGAGAGGGAAAGGGGAAGCGGTAGAGGAAGGGGAACGGGACGAATGGGAAAGGACACGCAGGGAGAAACAATTTCTTTATTAAATGGCTTAGCAACGCATGCCGGGTACCAGCTAATATCTACTATAAAACTTAAAGTTTATAACTTCATTAAAAACACCACAGCAATTTGGCACTGGTATTTAAATAAATAGGCAGGGTTCCCAAATAGTATAAATATTTCAACGCTTACCCATTTTATTAAAATTATGTTAAATCGGAACGCAGATACACATTGTAGTTAAAGCAAAATATATCTAGAGACCAATTACTTAGTTGCTAACAACTACGAATTCGTTAGTGACATTGAAATAGTCTAAATGTATGCTTCGTTGCAAGAAAACACCTCAACCTTGCCAGACATTATTATTCCCATCTGTTTACTAACATTCCAACTTAAATTATTGAACCAGAAATAATGCAGAACTGAAAACCATCCAAATCAAAATATTGGTTGACATTCAACTTCTGTATCTTCACAAACACAGTAGGATATATCCGAAATTCGTTACACGTGGATTTTAGCGTGGGCCCTCACAAAAAATGGTTTGATATAAATGTCGTTTTCTCAGGGGCGTTTTCTATTTTTTCTTAATAGTTCCGTAGGAACAAAAATTATTATTAATAACTAGCGAGTTCCTGGCAGCGTTGCAATGCCACTTAATAAAAATAAAATAAATCACACTGCGTGCCCTTTCACATTCGTCCCGTTCCCCTACCGCCGTCCCTTCCCTTTCCATGCCCCCTTTCACTCACGCGTTCCCCCTCCACCTTCCCAGCCTTCCCCTTTCAGTTCCAGCCCCTCCCTTCTCCCGCATTCCATATATTCTGAATTTGGTAGGCGGGTATGGGTACCGCCGCCCTGGGAACCATTTATTGGATGACCAACACCTCTGCCACAGGTCACCCCAAGTGGTTCGCTACGTTTGGTGACTTAGCAGGGGTGCCCGGGTTCTTGGGGTAATGTTTGTCCAGGTCTTGATGGCGGGTGCGTCGGCCCACCTTCTGCGTGGCGGGCCGGATTGGGAGATGCTGGTTGAGGGAGACCCTTTACAACCGGTTACCGCTGTCCGGGCCGCTCGGTAGTACAGGGGCCCGACCCTCAGGCTCACGACTGAGGGTGGGCTGCCCTATCAACGAGTGCAAAAACCCCGCCGCTGCTGTTGTGCCGGTTCGTGACCGGAGGGGACCCAGCAGTAGCGTTTGGGGCGCATTGGGCGACCTCTCCAGCCGGACTCTCCCTGCCCATCGCCTTGCACCGCAGTGGGTGGGTTGGATACATACGTCCGTCACTCCTGGAAACTCTGAACCCCAGCATCCTACCCACCCCTTATACCTTTTCCCTCCCAGACCTTCCTTCCTCTCATATCAAAAAAACAAAAAAACCAAAAATTAAAATCATGAACTTGCAACCTACAATAATTAACGTCATTACAGCGGCGAGTCGTAGGCGTCCCCGGTGCGGGCCAAAACTGTTGGTGAATTACACCAACATTCGCGGCCTGCACACCAATTTAAACTCTGTCCACCACCACCTTTTTTCTCAACGCCCAAACCTTCTCTTCCTGTCTGAAACTCAGATAGCTGAGCCTGTAGACACCTCCTATCTGGACTGCCCGGGCTTCACCCTCGCAGGCAAGTTCAGACCTAAAGGAGGTGTCTGTCTCTATAGTCGAGCTGACGTCAACTGTGTGCGACTGTTGAATCTGGAAAACTCCAGATTTGACGTAATGTGGGTACGCGTCAATCTTGCCAGTACGGTAAGATTCTACGCGTGTTTATACCGCTCACCGAACCTGAGCGAATCAGACACGTCCGAGCTCTTCAAACACTTAAGCGACACTATTGATGACCTCTTGCCCCGCTACCCTACGGCAGAGTTTGTGGTCCTGGGGGACTTCAATGTTCATAACGAACCTTGGTTGAAGTTCTCAGGATCAACCGACTCGGCTGGACGCCAAGCGGAATCCTTTGCCCTTTGCTACGGATTGGAGCAAATGGTTCAGGAGCCTACAAGGGTTCCTGATGTCCAGACTCACCGTTCCAATCTGTTAGACCTATTTTTAACTACTGTGCCACACGGTTACAGGATTGAAGTCACAGCGCCTTTAGGATCGTCCGACCACTGCCTGGTGACGACATCAATCCCTGTAAACTTCAGACCACCAAACGAGAGGCTGAAGAGAAAAGTGTGGCACTATAGGTCAGCAGATTGGTTCGGTCTGCGGGCACATTTCAATGCTTTTCCGTGGTCAGCTGTCTGTTTTCGGACTTCGGATCCCTCAAGATGTGCCCAGGAAATTGGTGAAGTCATCACATCCGCGATGGATGGCTTCATCAAATCTACTGTTAAGGAAACTGGTGTAGGCTCAAAGCCGTGGTTCAGTCGACAATGCGCTGAAGCAGTGCGACGAAAAAACGCGGCTTACCGAGCCTACAACACATCTAGAACATCCGAAGACAGAACAGCTTACAACAAAATGGCAAAGGAAACCAAGAGAATCATAAATAGGTCAAAATTCGAGCACGACCAGCAGATCAGCAGAAAGCTGACTGCATGCCCGCATGGCAGCAGGCAATTCTGGTCACTTGCGGGCTCAATAGGTCGCAATTTCTGCAAATCCAGTCTGCCACCTCTTACCAGACCTGACGGCTCACTAGCAAACACCGCCACCGAAAAGGCTAACTTACTAGGTAAAATGTTTGCGGATAACTCAACCCTCGATGACCAAGGTGCTGTCCCGACGTCGGTTCCTCACTGCGGTTTTCATATGAAAAAGCTGAGGATCCGGCATCGGGAAGTACTCCATGTTTTACGAGGGCTTGATGTTAATAAAGCTAGTGGGCCCGACGGAATACCTGCCCTGGTATTGCAGAGGTGCGCTGCAGAATTAGCTCCAATTTTGACGAAGCTTTTTAAACTGTCCCTGAAGACTGGCTCTGTGCCCTCTGGTTGGAAAAAAGCGGTTATCCATCCTATTCCAAAGAAGGGTGACCGCTCCAACCCGGCCAACTACCGCCCCATAGCGATCACATCAGTTCTGTCTAAGGTGATGGAACGTGTGATCAACGACAAACTGCTCACATACCTCGAGAAGAACAAAATTATCAACGACCGTCAATACGGATTCCGGCGGAACCGCTCGTGTGGTGATCTTCTCGCGTATGTGACGCATGTTTGGGGGCGATGCCTGGAACGTTTCGGTGAGACCCAAACGGTTGCACTGGACATCTCCAAGGCCTTTGACCGGGTTTGGCACCGAGGACTTGTCAACAAACTGCTTTCTTACGGACTTCCCGCATCCTTGTGTACGTGGATTGCCGACTTCTTAAGGGGGAGGTCGATTCAGACGGTAGTCGATGGTTTCACCTCTTCCTCACACTCGATAAATGCTGGCGTCCCGCAGGGATCGGTTCTGTCTCCAACTTTGTTTTTGTTGCACATCAACGACCTTTTGTCATGTGCACCAATTCACTGTTATGCGGATGACGGTACAGTTCATGATAGCTTTTGTTTGACAAGCCCCCAAAGGGCTCACAAACTCCAACAGCTCGTAGGGCTTTGAAGCAAAGAATGGACGGCTACCTCGAAAGTGTTTTCTCTTGGGGTAAAAATAATCTCGTTGAATTTAATGTTTCAAAGACCCAATCTTGTCTGATTTCGTCCAAAAGGGATCGAAATGAAAATCTAGTCTCTTTCAACGGAAGCAATCTTCCGAACAGGCCCTCCATTGATATGCTTGGTGTAACCCTAAGTGACCAGCTCAGGTATGGGGGCTCCATTGAAGCCAGAGTAAAGCTAGCCTCCCAAAAACTGGGCGTACTGTACAGGGCCCGCAGATACTTTAATAGTACACAACTGCTAACCTTGTACAAATCACAAGTACGCCCCACGGTTGAATTTGGCAGCCATCTCTGGTCTGGAGCTCCAAAATACCTGAAAAATACCCTCGACTCTGTGCAGAAACGGGCGGTCCGTTTGATAGATTCTCCCATCTTAACAGACGGATTGCAATCTTTAGAGCACAGGCGTCGGGTGGGAATACTATCCTTGTTCTACCGGTATTACAATGGAAGATGCTCCGAGGAACTAGCATCATTGATCCCTTCGGCACCGGTGCATAGTCGGGAAACACGCCAAACGCGTGCCCAACATTTGTACACGGTTGACATTTGTCACATGAGAACGGGTCGTTTCTTCGACTCGTTCTTGTGTTCAACAGCTCGGCTGTGGAATGATTTGCCGGCCTCTGTGTTTCCTCCTTCCTACAACATGGGTCTCTTCAAGACCAATGTTCATTCCTTCCTCTCCTCAAAAAGACCCTCCACACAGCATCCCAGATGACATAGGCCCTGAGGGAAATTATTTTCCTCAGGGCCTCCTGTGTGGAGTTAATGTAAAAAAAAAAAAAAAAAAAAAAATTCAGTCCGGGTAGCGTATTTACAATCCCTACCGCATTTCAGTCGCTTTAAATTTTCAATATCAAAATTTAAATATTTAGAAATAAAATTATTAATTTCTAATATACACATCAGAAAAAAATTGTTCTAAAATCTAGATAAAATAATCTAGATTTTAGAACAATTTTTTTTTTGCAATGAGATAAAAAATAACCAATATAGAGGTATATTTAAAATGTAAATTGTCATTACGGCGACTGAATCGGTATAGGTTTTGTAAATACGCGTCCGGGTACATTCAGTTTTCAAACAACTCGCATTCCACCAATTGGAATTTTTTATACCTACCAATTTTTATTTTTCATGTATTACAAACATTCATTTTTGTATATTAAGAACAATCAACCAAATTTGGTACTTAAAGAGTTTATTCAAAAATTGAATTTTGATTGAACAATCGATGGATTGCAAAATTTCATTCTCAAATTGTGACATTTTTAACAGTTTCATAAAAGTTTTTGTATTGATTAAAAAAAAATTCAGATGAATTGTTATGTGGCTGTAATAATCCCGAAACCTTCGCGAGGGTGGAAAGAAGGTATTTTGAAAGTTTCAAAAAATTTCCTATGCGTATGCTGTATAGCAACACATTAACAACATACATACATACATACATACATACATACATACATGCAATAATTTATGTAGCGTCACTTTGGAGAAAAATCACCTTTAACTAACCGATCATCAAGCCGTTTCTCTGTAGGGGTAACAAACAAATCAGTCTTGGTCACAAAATATGTGTTTCTTTATTGTTTTCTCCGTGGTCTCCAAAGTTGCTTATGAATATGACGCTTAAATTTAAGACATTTATGGTGATTTCGTGAAAATTTCAGAAAATACAATCATTTTTTATATTATTATTAACACGGGTTTTTCACACTTTTTCAAGTTTAATCTCTATTCGCCAGCTGTTATCAAAGGTCACACAATATTGATTCTCGTGTAGGCTCAAAATTGATAGGTACCAATACAATTTAGATCTATGCCTTAAGTGCTGGATTTGAAGACTGTTAAGATGTATTACTGAAGTGATCTTACGCTCCCCCCGTCCCGCGAACCCCCCTCCCGAATTCCCCTCCCCCTTCCAGGTTCCCCTCCCCCTTCCCGCATTCCATTTATTCAGTCCCGAAACGTTCAGTTTTCAAACAGCTCCCGTACCATCTATTGCAATTTTTTATACAAATTTCATAATGCCAGAGCTCACCAGTACATATAGAAACCTTCGCGGGCATGCGCCCCTGATCTATCTATATAGATAGAATATAGATAGAAGATAGATAGATAGATAAAAAATATGAGTTACATAATATATTTCACAAAATATTATATTAATGGTCGTTTTTGGTCATGTAGGTATACCTTATCAGAAAAGAGGAGCTCTTATGCCTGATAAGGGAGCCACGATTCTTACTTAGGTTGTAAGGTATAATATTTATGTCTTGTAAAAAATATTTACTTTTTACTGTAAGTTTTTTTTAAAATAATTGTTTAATTTTATTTATTTGTTCTGATTGGTTAATGATACAGCGTATTTCAGAAAGGAGGTTATTATAGTTGTTTATGCCTTGGAAAATATAACGATTTTGCGTTTGAGTTGTTTTAAAATTAGGCGTTATAAATTGGTTTCCATTTCTCATTATTTTTTTCTTTACACATTTTTATAATGGAAGCGTGCTTGAATATGTCATCGACATTTGGTACTGGAAACAATTTAAGTGTTAATTTAGAGTATATCTAGGAACTCATGATGCCATTACAAAACTGACTTCTCTTGTTGAGGGGGAATTCGGAATTGCCTAGGAAAAAAAAGGCTTTTGAAAGTATGTCGCATTCAAGGCTGGTCGCTAAAAAATGGACTGGAAGACAAATTTTTATCTTGGTTCCAGAGTTAATTACAAAATAGAAAACGATACGTTAAAAATAATTTATTGAGTGAACCCTTGTCTCCTGAATATGGAATTCCACAAGGCACAGTAATCGGGCCTATACTTTTCCTTATATACGTCAGCGATATGTTCAGTCTCTCTCTTTGTGGAAGTATCATCTCGTATGTATTTATTTATTTATTTTATTCAGGTTCTGCATAAAACAGTTATACACTAAAAAAATATGGAGAAGATATATGGATGACATAGTTATCATTATCGAAGGAACAACACGGACAAATGTGACTATAGCTGCGAATGATGTCATTAACATTTTGAAGGAATGGTTTGATGATAACTTACCTAGTCTAAATAAAAAATGCTATTCTGAAAGTTTTTAAAGAATCTTAACTGTCCTCAAGGCGAAGTGACCTAGATACAACACGACAGCTGCACAACACCATTACGAATATCTAGGCCATAAGCTACTTAACGATTTACCTGATTTACTATACATATTAGGTAATAAAAAGTTAGAAAAACTATTTTTAATTTAAAAATAAACTTTCGTTACATTTTTACCGTTTCACGGTTAATGAATGACACGAACATATTATTATTCTGTGTATTAACTTTTTTTAATTTACAATAAAAACAATATATTTATTTGCCTTTACAAGTCAAAATATATTTTCATACCACAATTCAAAACAATACCTAATAGTGGTATTTTGATTTACAAAAAAAACATTTTTATTTTTATACAAAGCTCATATATCTCCAAATCACGATTAGGTGTCAGAACCATCTTGCATGAACCCCTTGAATATTACCCCCTTATTAAATTTAAAGAATTATTTTATAAGGTTTACTGTGTTTTTGCAGGTTGGCTTTCAAAATGTGCCCCCAACGTAGTTTACCCATAGGTATTTTGGCATCATATCCAAAATTAAGTTTGTATGAAAAACGCCGCACAAACTCATGTATTTTTTGTGCATAAAATTGAAAGTAGTCACGTGTTCCGGTATCCTTCGGTTCTCATTATAACAAAAATCAAAGTAAATCGAATAAAATTCTAAAATGAATAAAATCGATTAGATATTTAATTAATCAATGCGTCGCGTCGAAGGATTTTTTTAGATTACACGTTCACAAAATTTATGTAAATATTTTATTTTATTTTATTTCATCCTAGTTTCTCACCTTTCTCAACTCTCATAGAATGAAAGTTGAAGTCTATGCAACTATAGTTTTCTATCGCATAAAAAGCGTGTTCTACACATATGTATATACCACTGTGTTCTCACGGATCTATTTCGTAGATTTAACGTTACGTTGGACCATGCCATAACGTAGCAAGCGTTTTTGGGCTTGGCCTATTTCAGCACATCGCTCGCCATACATTTACAATGGCGCGCATAAAGCGTAGTCTGACACAGGCATTAGACCTGCGCCACACACAGGTATAATAAAAGATCATGTGGCTTGGCATATTTCGACACATCGCTCGCCATACATTCCCAATGGGCATTAAAATATACCGAGCCAAATAATCTTTTATCTTTTATAGATGTGTGTGGCCAATGTGGCCATTGATTTATAAAGTAGAAATATATTATTATAAAATAGGTGAGGTGGGATCCCAAGAATCGTTTTGATTGATTTCAAATTATTTCGAATGTTTCGAATCTTCAAAGCATAGACTAACTCGACCGAGCCCATCACTATCAAAAAAGCCATATTTTTGTTTTCTCCGTTGTCCGTGGTCACTTAAAATTTGTTTTCGTTTTTCGGTGGACGGTTTATTTTTTATTTAGGACGGCTTAGGTTGTCACAATTCAGGAGTAATTCAACTTTCTTTTGTACATTTTTAACATGCATATCTTGATCTGTTATTTGTAAAATGTTCAACAATAGTTAGTTTGTTATATTAGCATTCCAAGAAAACAAGAGATTGACAAGGTTATTTCAATAGTAGTCATGGATGTCGAAACTATACAAGCAGAAATACGAAATGAATTGATGATTATCAATCAAATATTAGGAGTAATGTAAGTAACCTCCTTGTTTTATACTAACATTTACCTTTAGATTGAAACATAACTGCAAATATCGAATCCATTCAAAAAAATAATACTAAAATGGCGGTAAAGGGATCGTTTTATGTGGGAAATTTTTAACTTTGAATAAAAATGGAATTTTAATGCATCTTTTACCATCTATCCAAACGTCATAAGTTGTTTCTTGTTCAATATTAAATTAAACTAAAACCTTTCTTTTCAGTCAGTCAGAGCTAGATGATTTAAATACACTCTCCAAACCTGAAGGAATCCTTGATGTTGCCGTAAGGGAGGTAAAGTGGAATCATTTCAAAGTGATTTTTTTTCCTTTTGTAGTGGTGTGCAGTAAGCACCATACTTTAATGCGGAACTGAACTTGATACGATCCATTCTCTCATGGGTAGTCACTTTACAATGACTGTAATGGCTTGTTCGCACTGGGCAAGTAGTTTAGTCGAGTGGCGAGTAACTCGCCACTTGACTGGCCGAAAAGCTTTCACATTGTGTATAATTCATTAGCGAGCGGTGCATTGCAAGATGACGGGCTGCTACGCAACAAAGTAAACACGCAAATTAAGCTGATTGTAATGCTTATTTTAGAAGAGGTGGAAGAATAAATCAGTGAGATGAAAATAAATAATCTATGAACACGAAAAGAGATTTTGCAGCAAAAATAAAGAATTTTAGAGTAGCATATTCGCTCCAACGGCACAACATATCTGCGTCTACTAATGAACTCTACTAAAGCGGGTTCACGCATGTCAGTGCGCAGGGAGGGCGTTACTCACCCGAAAAAATAGAATGAAGTGGATTGACTACTAAAGAGCTGACTAAACCACTTACTAAACTACTTGCCCAATGCGAACAGCTCTAAAGGTATGTTCACATTGACCAAGTAGTAAGTCAAGAAGTGAGTGTATTCGCCGAAAACTGTTCGCATTACTTTCAAGTAGAGTACATTTGTGCCCGCCGCCTGTTGCAAGATGACGGCAGATGACGGGCGCTACAAAGCAAAGTAAATACGCTTATTTTAATGTTTATTTTAGAAGAGGTGGAAGAATAAATTAGTAAGATGAAAATAAATAAACTATGGAGACGAAAAGAGATTAATAGCAGCATAAATAAATTAATTTAGTGTAGCATCTTCGCTCTATCACCACGTCATTTCCGCGTGTTCGGTCTTTCAGTTGCTAAAACGGTCGGTTTGCGCCTGTCAGTGCGCAGGGACGCGTGGTGGGGATCGCTACTCGCCGAAAAAATAGAACGAAATGGATTGAATCTACTAAAGATCTAACTTATACTACTCTACTAAAATTACGGTGTTCGGACGCGTTTAGTTACTACTATACTCTCCACTTGACTAAAATACTTGCTCAATCAGAACGGAGCTTTAGGCGAAAGAGAAAGATGCATAAACCATATGTGCGACAGAGAAAGGCATGGGTGGGAAGGCATGCCGCTTTTCAGAATTTAAACTCGCCTGTTTTGCCTGTACTTAATTATTTTGTATAACCGCTCCATGGTGGATTCTTCAAATCAGCTTTATAATATTATGTCAAATACACTTCTAACCCTATATAAAAATATGTTTTAGGGTTTACTTTCTGCCAACGCCCTGACCAAATTGAATGGATTTTCCCTGGAAGCCGAAGTCAAGAAGATGTCAAACCTTAAAAATAATCGTCCAATGGATGCCACCATGGCCGACAGCCGCATGTCAGTCATGTCACAAGCCGATGAAACCGATACAATTTTACATACAATAAATGATACCAGTTGAGCAAATCATGGCCTTCATTTTAATATTAAATACGACTTCCAAGTACAAAACATAACTTTATGGGAATAAAAACGATATTCAATAAAAATTCATATTTTATTCCCTCAACCTTGTGTACAAAACTGTATAAAATTGACAAAAACTATAACAAATTCACATAAAATGTTCATACACGATATAAACTAGATAACAGTTTAAATTTTATTATTACCTAATATATTACACACTTACCATGAATTAACCTTTAAACAGCGTGAGTATTTTTCTGACCAAAAAAACTACATTTTATGCATTTTTACTATTCGTTATATGAAAATATCACGCAGGTTCATTTATAAATAAATATTCATAAATTTACATACAAATTACTTATATAAAATTGCTTACTTCTAGTGAAGGTAATTCCTTATGTGTGATTACAGAAGAATAATCAGCCTTAGGGGCAGTGCTGCCAACTTAACGGATTTCCCGAAATGGGAGAATTTTGTGTTTAACGGAATTTACAGGATGAGATGGAGATTTTCTGGCAGATTAAAGTAACAAAATATAGGCGAAAATAACCTATATATTTATGGAGAAATTCTCTATATGGGGGTCTGATGGTATTCTGACCGTTGAACCGTCACGATTCAATGGGATGGAGATCCCAAGTTGGCGACACTGCTTGTGTATATTTAAAAATGCAATACCAATTGGCCTGATGATAGCAAACTTTCTGCATTAGAGGTGAAAACGCCGCTTAGCGGTTCCCACTGCTATGAGCAGTGACTTTGGGTGTGCTAGAGTGCTAATATTTAAAAAAAAATTGCATTATTTGTTGTCGTAGGCTTAAAACAAAAAAAATTTTTGCCTACAACAACATCAATAATGTAGCACTCTAGCACAATGAAAAGTCACTGGTAACGAGTGAAACAAAAAAAGCTGGTAAGGTTCTTATAATTTAGATTCTGTGAGCCAGTTGAAGGTCTGGGGCTTCCTGTCCGCAGACGGGTTGATCATGACGTTGATGATGCTGGGCCGGTCAGTGACTGCCAGACTCTCCCCCAGGGCGGCTGACAGTTCCTCCACAGTCCTCACAAAGTGCCCCTTGCCACCAAATAGTTCCGCCATCTTCTCGTAATGGGTATCCACTGTTAGGGATTGGGGAGGAGTACTAAAGAAGGGAAAAATACGTTTAAAACAATTATAGGATTACTAACAGCTTTGCCGCCAAATTACCTGTTTACACGAGGCATGTTGAGGAATTTAGTGGTCACTACAAAGCTAAACCGTAGTTTACCGCCAAAAGGCACTAACCGTGTGTGGTTTAAACTAACTAAACGGCAGTGGCGGTCCTTCCCTCAGGTCAATTGGTCAATTGGTCAAAGACCTCCAAAAATTATAAGATGACAGTACTTAAAACATAATATTATGCAAATCAAAACAACTGGTATTTTTCTAATGTATTTGAAATGCACCGCGAAATAGCAGGCAGCGGCAAGTAGTGACGTCTAACATTTTAAATGGAAGCTTTCTTTTTCACGCACTATGATTGGCTGGGTCAATTTATCAAATGTCCCAATATCATGTCTTCTGTCTCTTTACGCGCCATGTAATAAACGAAATGGCACTATGTCGTCTAGTAAAAATGCTTTCAGATTCTGAAGACAGTTTGGGTCATTGCCGTGAAGGAGAGAGCATGATGAATATTATGCGTCTGAAAAAGATGGTTTGATAAACATAGGTTGATTTTCCATATTGTGTGCTTGTTGCATGAAATAATTTACTGCATTAAGGTCTGTTTCAACAGAAAGCTAAATCGTGTCCTAAAGTTAAATTTTAACTGTCAGTTAAAGTAACGAGGACGTTAAATAGGACCGCGCGCTGTTTCAAGTATATTTTCGCATAAGTAATAGTTGTCAGTGTGGCCAGTCTAAAAAGCAGAATATTCCTCGGAATAAATGCATCGAAATATTTTTTGATGCAGCAACACCGTAAACTAAATTAGACCAACTGTCAAAATATCCGGTTGTATTTTGTTTCGCGTCGTAGGATCTAACAGCTTTGTTCCAATAAAAGTATTTGTATAAATATTTACAAATAAATGACGACATATTATAATACATATAATATACACTTTGATTATATAAATGTCAATATAGAATATGAATGTAATTTACTTTCCAGTAGTTGTGATATCTCCTGATATCAATTCAATTTATTTATGGTATCAAAAATATTAGAAAACATACATTATAGCGTTTTTAAAATCCGTTTGTAAGAGTATTACATTAAACGTACGTAGTTTACAAACTATACTAGCGGTATTAATAGAGCTTGTCTTTTAAAGGCAGCTTCACTCGCTAATGTCGATATATGAAATGAGTCTAACCTACTACTCATGTTATATTTTTGTAATGTTTATAATACAATACGTATATTGATTTGAAGATCTTGTAAAATTTGCGATACATCGATTGGCCAAATATGTCGATATTAGAATTGATTCTGTTCAACACCAAGATTTTTTCAACATGCGGTGCCAAGCCAAAAATTCGAGATCATCCCAGATAACCATATTATTGACGCGGGGACGAAATGTTTTGGTTTTCGCTGCAAGACATATTGGATGAGGAATTCATCATCATTATCATCCTCTTCTATAATATTTATCATGATTACTGATTAACATATTAGTAATCAATGTTGAAAGACCGATTTCCGTACATTACTTCGACCAGAACTGTCAAATATGCCAATATGGCGGAGTAACTCTAGAGTAACTATCGGTTTTCGGAAAGTAAGTACAAAAGTTAAAAGTAACGTAAAACAATCAGTCAAATTGATTGAAAAACGCATTTTGCTGAAATTTAACTATAGTAACGGCCTTTTGTTTTACTTTTACTTTAGCGAGCATTGAAACAGACGGCCCTAAATGTAATTGACTCTCAAACTCGTGAGGTGACTACAAATGAATATTATCATATTAAATTTGATATTGTCTCTTTTTTTTTAAACGACCTTCCACTTCTGAACCCTGAGCCGCCTCAGCTAAATGGTTTAGTTGCCACCAAATTACTCTACAAAACAGGCTGCAAATTCATGATATAATGTGTAGTACATATGTATGCACATTTTTCTTGTAGATTACTTACACACTAGCAATGTCCCCAGAATTTTGTAACTCCTGCATTGTATCCTTGTCTAGTCCTCCGTATATTCCATTATTATTTACAATAATAATAATCACCGGGAGGCGGTAACGGAACATTGTTTCAATTTCCATCCCTGAAAAGAAGACAATAAATAAAAATTATTACATACCAACTTCTAGGAATAAATATGATATTTATATTAGCAGACATGAATTTTAAATTACCTGAAAATCCAAAAGCAGAATCACCTTCCACGCAAATGACTTTCTTGCCAGGTGCATTGTCCTTACACCAGAAAGCCGAAGCAATAGCAAAACCTAGACCAACCTGTAAATAGCATTAATCGTTACTGAATTAACTTTAAAATATGTAATCAATATAGGTATATTATAAAAGAAAGTGTACTACAATGTATGTGCCGCTAAAACTCTGAAACGAGTCCCGGTACGATCAAGGTAGTGTAGAGCCCGGTTCACGGCGAGTTTATCGAAAATGAGTTCATAGAAAATGAGTTCATCGAAAACCAATTCATCGAAAAAAAATATTTTGTAGATATTTGAGAGAAATGCTGAGTGGGCCGGGAAGTTAAAAAAGCATTGGTCAATAAAAGTTAACAATAAATTTATGTATAAAAAAATTGATAATAAAACTTGGACAAGGAAACTAATTTACATAAAAGGTTAATTAGTAAAATGGTTTTCATAAACAAATATGAATGTGTTAACTATAAAACAGACGTTGAGAACCTTAGTAATTTGTATATTACAATTACACTGTGCAACACTGAAAAAATCCTAAGAATATGTACTATACGCTTTTAGAGAATTCGATGAGAAATCCTTTAGTGCAATTTTATTTTTCATATCAGCTTCAATTAATTAGTTATTAAAGATTAATAAAATTTGACTGCGAAGCATACATTTTTTTATATAACTGCATAGAAAATCGGGCGCTGAATTCGAATATATAAATATTATAGTGATAGGAATAAAAAAAACTTGTGTAATTAATGGATTAAGTTTGTAAGATTTAACAATTTGGTAGCACAGTGTTATCAATATACCAAGTATGATAGTTAGGGAACGTACCCATACTACGTGACCAACTTTTTGCAATTTTTAACCCCCCCCCCCCCTCCCCCCGGTGACCAAAAACCTAAGCCCGCCACCGCTCATTTGTACCAAGCGTGACATTTTGAAGACCCCCCCCTAAACGTGTCACATAGTATGGGTACGTTCCCTTATTAGATTAATTGTAGTCTTTCAACTGCTTTTTTAACTTCCTGATCCGCTCAGCATTTCTCTCTAAAGCGCGGGTCACATTATGCTGGTTGCCAGCCGTGAGTTGAAGAAGCCGCTTCTGCCAGCCGTCGATCAGCTTGGTGTGACAACAAAATTCGGCGCTGGCGTCGCCAGCCGGCGAGTATTTGTCAGCGGCTGACGAAGTTGGACATGTTTAACTTTTGGTAGCAGGCAGCGGCGAATAATCAATTACGTGACCGCTGGCACCAGCCGGCAGCGCAGTCTGACCACTATTGCGTCTATCAGATTTGTTTTTTTCCAGCTTCGTTTTACACGGGATTGCCTGCCTGAATACTGTAGCTTGTTTTTTAATTAAAGGTTCAACTAATTCTAACAATTCTTGAAATTGAGGGGCCGTCATTCTTAAAACATTTCTGTATGTTTCTGGATCCTCTTCTTTCAGTTGTTGGAGAAGTGTTGACGGTGCCCCTAATTCTTCCCTTGTTTGTATGGATGGCCTGAGCCACCATCGTCTCTGTTTGCGGTGAAGCTGGTTAAGCATTTCTAAACTAAGTTCCCTGACACCCTCTCAACAACTGCTTAATTAGCTTTTTACGTGAAACGACAGACGACATGAGACGCGAGTAGCAGCAACAGTAGTGTGACCAGATTGCCCGCCGCTGCTAGCTGGTACTACTACCAGCCGCTGGTAAGCAGCAGCTGGAAACCAGCATAATGTGACCCGCGCTTTATATCTACAAATTATTTTTTTTCGATGAATTGGTTTTCGATGAACTCGTTTACTATGAACTCGTTTTCGATGAACTAGGTTTCGATGAATTTGCTTTCGATGAATTGATTTTCGATGAACTCGTCAGTTACCGTAGAGCCCTCTATCCCCCATCCAGGAAGAAGGTTCCTGTTTTTACCTGAAGGGCGTGCTTTTGAAGATATAAGGGCTGAAAGTTTCGCCCTCTAGATATTTCTAGAGCTTTCCATAACTTTCTGGAACATTCCGGTGTATTTGGGAATAGTCTGGAACGTATGGGAACATTTCAGAATGCTCTCGAATGTTCTGGAACATTGTGGACCATTCCAAGTATTTTTTTTATAAGGGGGGTTAGGGGCCGTTCAAGTATTACGTAACGCACTTGGGGGGGAGGGTGGGTCTTGTGAAACGTTACTGTGCGTTATGAGGGGGGGAGGGGGGTTCGAACAACGCGTTACGTAACATGTTTTTCTTTATTTAGATAAAAAATTAGGGAATTAAAATCTTCCAAGTTGGCAATCCATTTCGTTCTCGAAATCTCTTCTTTTATTTATTACCGCAAACGCGATTAAAACAAGAAAAAAGGTATTTAAGCGACTTTCCGGTACTTTGCGCAACTTAATTGTGACTTTCACTTGGGCGTTACGTAACGTTTAGGGGGGGGGGAGAATACGGAAAAACGTTACGGCGCGTTACATGGGGGGGAGGAGGGGTCAAAAATCTTCAAAAATTGCGTTACGTAATACTTGAACGCCCCCTTACCCATTTGTAGGGGTACATAAAGCATGATCCATTGTGGGTTTGAACGTCAGTTCAATATCATACTAACTCCCTGAGCGAAGTCCGGTATTCCAGCTATACACTATAATTGCATCTGTAGTAATAAAGTGTGGTTACCCCCATGGTTCCGAAGGTGCCAGCATCGAGCCTGTGCCTGGCGAGGATATTCAACAGCATGCTCCTGCCGATGTCCATAGTGTTAGCTCCCTCACTGACTATGATGCTGTCCTTGGGAATCTTCTCTTGCACATGCTTGAACACTGTATAGTAGTTTAGTGGAACTGATGTCAGAGAGGATTGTTCCTAAAATAGCAAAAACATATTTATTACACAATTACATATATCTACGAGGGCTGTTCGTAAAATAAGGTCTCCAAGGTGCTGCAGTAGCGAGGAACAATTTTACGCGAGATCCGGCAACACTGGAGCGTATTAGTTTTTTTGTGCAAAGAACAAAACACCGGTAGAAATTCATTATCAGCTACTTGAAATGTACGGAAAACAGTGTGAGTGCGAAAATGGTGCAGAGAATTTAAAAGCGTGCCTGACGGCCTTCATTTTCAGACGAAAAAAATGCTAAAGTGGAAAAAACAATGATTGCAGATCGATGGGTGACGTTGATATGATCCCTGATGTCAGTAATACCACTATTGACAAGATTTTGACAGAAAATTTGGGAGACCACAAAGTCTGCCAAAGGTGAGTCCCAAAATGCACACCGAAGATCACAAACAACAACGGGTTGAATCAGCCCGCGAATTCCTTTAATGCTACGATACCGATGGCGAAGAATTCTTGGACTCAATTGTGACTGGGGACGAGACTGGGATACATTACACGACATCAGAGACAAGGGAAACATCCCAGTGGCGTCATTCAGATTCGCCGAAGCAAAGTTTAAAAATGAATTACAGAACGTAACTCACACCTGGCGGGTGCGGCGAGTGGAAGCTCCATTTCAAACGACTGCCACGCCGAGACTAAGCGTCACAGAGGGTGCAACGTGGTGGGGATTTGGCAAGGGGAAACCAGGCTACACGCCAGTGTTGCAGGATTGGGCGTAAAATCGTTCCTCGCGACCGCAGCACCTTGGAGACCTTATTTTACAGCCCTCGTATTTAATTCTGGTGCCATCTTCCATCGGTAGTTATCTACCATTAGGACAGTCTTTAACCTGCAGACTACCTGCCTGGAAGCCTGGAAGAACTCGGCAAACTATCAAAGGAGTGAGGTCTATGAAAATGAGGTTTGGAGTTCTTCACGTAACTACATTAATATTATACACATTTTATCGTTCAAGTATAATATATACATATTGAGTTCTTGGTGAATTAGTGATATCATTTCTAGACATCGCTAAAAAAATATTTAAAATTATGGATTGAAATTGGTATTTGCGTTTTCAGATTACCTGGATGAACTTCTTATTAGCGTTCTGCTTCTCATTTAGTGTAACCCACCAAGGGTTAGTCTTCATATTGAGCTTCAGTTTATTGGTTCTCACCACCTTCAGAAGCTGACTCACGAAGGGCAACATTTCAGAGTGGACAGCTACTTGCGAGAGGATGCTGTTGTTCAACTCTTCGGGACAAATGTCTACCTAAAACCAATAAAACAAAAAAATCATGGAATAATAATATAACTAAGTAACCATCACGCAGTTTCACCTTAGGGGTGGGTGGAGGATGCACTGCCAAACAACTCGGTCTTGGCACACTCCTCGCTTCATTCACATTAATACATCATTTCATATCTATTCTTCTGTTATTCTGACATGGCTCAACTCAAGTATGCAGTTGATTCACTTGTCATGTTTTCGTCGGGTATCCCGCTCTTTATTTTGCCATTCACATTCGCGTCATATATTATCCTTATGCTCCTTTCTTCGTTAATCCGCTCAACATTACCAAACCATCCCAGTCCCTTTCTCAATCTTTATGATTACGCCAACATCAGCCATACATTTTTCTGAATCTCCACATTTTTCACACCAGGAGACATTTCTACAGCAATTAGTTTATGTTCATCCTTTCTCTGCCAGTTTGCCTTACTGCCATAATTAATAATTACAATATCCATATTCAAGCGATTGAAAAAGTCCAGCATAGATTCCTTAGGTATATTAATTTTAAATTAGGTATTCCAAGAGAATCCGTTGACTATAATTTGTTATTAAACTGGACTAATCTCGTAAATTTATCAGATCGCAGAAAAATCTGTGATCTATTAATATTATATAAAATAATTCACTCGGTCTTGGATACCCCTGATTTAATAGAACTAATACGATTTCATTGCCCTGGTCGCGCTAACAATAGACTGACTCTACCGTTCTACTACAATAACACACATACATTATCACACTATTACTCACCAATCAGTCGACTACATATTTTGGGAAATGAATATGCTAACATCGGCGACATTTATTTCTTAAAATTAGCGCAATATAAATATGCACTCAAAAATTATTTTTCCATAATGTAACTTTATATACGCAATATGGACATGTTAAAATGAAATGATGATATTTCTCATTGTTCTTTTTTTGTTATTTTTTGTTGTGATACACAAAATAATTGTATGTTTTTTTAGGTTTCAGTTTTTAAGTTTTTATTTTTTTTATTTTTTCCATAATGTAACTTTATACACGCAATATGGACATGTTGAAATGAAATGATGATATTTCTCACTTTTATTTCTTGTTATTTTTTGTTGTGATACACAAAATAATTGTATGTTATTTTTTAAGTTTAAAACTACTATTATGTAATGATATTACTTTTCTTACTTTTGTACTCTATTATATGTTTATTTATAAAAGGCAGTATAGCCGTTTATGTATTTAAAATAAAATATAAATAAATAAAATAATTACATTGTTCAATATAATTGAAATAAAGACAATTTAAAAATATACGTTACTTTATAATATGTATTGAGATGTGTACCTGAATAACTTTGACATCCTTTGCGAAGCGTGGCGGTCTTCCAAAATGCAAGATCCAGTTGAGTCTTGCTCCGAGTAGCAGAATCACATCAGCTTGGAGCAGAGCCGTGGTTCTGGCAGAGGCCACGCATTGCACTGCATCATCAGGCACTACTCCCTTTCCTGTAGAACATCACAAATTTAATTAAGTATCACAAAAAATGACAACTAACAAATCGCCGCCATTCAGGCAAAAGTCACCAATAGAAATGCTTTCCATATAGGTTTGAATGGAAAGCAATGTCGCCACTGACTTGATACCTTTTGGTTCTAGTCCATTTAGCATGCGCTCTCTCATTACACTCGCCTGACATTATATAGCGCCATCTCGTTTTAATTTTGTAATGATGGTAAAACACAGTTCTACATTTATGAAATCTAAGCAGATAATCTTGAGACTTTTGGATCAAGAAACATGCCCACATGGCATTTCTTGTTCCATTTTATTCTACGCATAACAAAGTCAACATAACGTATTGGGAATATCTGTTCTTATTGGAACTAACTGACTAACCATCACGCCGTTTCCCCGCAGGGGTAGGCAGAGAGGACGGACCGCCAAACAACCCGATCTTGGCACACACACTCCTTGCCTCGTTCACATTCATACATCGTCTAATACATGCTCTTCTATTATTCCGACTCTTCACATGGCCCGACTCAAGTATCTGATTCACTTGGTCGTGCCATGTCTTCCTTGCCAAATTCTACCATTCACATTTGCGTCATATATTCTCCTTACACCCCTTTCCTCGTTCATTCGCTCTACATGCCCAATCCATATAAGCGTCCCTTTCTTAATCTATCTTATTTGGAACTCTCCTATTTTCCAATACATATTGTATAAACTGTATTTTTACACAGTAATTTGTATTTTGTGGAACGTGTTCCCGCGTAAAAGCAGAATAAGTCTATGTATATTGATTTCAGCTAATTCGGAGTGTTTAAATGCTTACGTATGTCAGATTTAATTGATCATCATGTTTGATTTGCCTTCTTATCACGGAATTACAATTATGGCACTTATCACATATAGACCTAAGATTATTTAATATGTAATAGCTCAAATTTGATAATGAAAAAACAGAATATAATATGATAAAAGAATAGGTTAGGTTAGGTGTTTTTGTATTCTGTTTTTTCACTGTTCTCTTTTTTCATTGAATCATTGAAATTCATACCCATGGGAGTGGGAAGGAATGGCAGATTAGTGCTGTTGATCAGATCTCGCACTGCGAGCTCGGCCCGGCCGTAGGCGGCCCCCTTGCCCACTATGACCAGGGGGCGCTTGGCCCCTAGGAGCAGGGTGGCCGCCTGGGACACCAGCTTGGGGGCTGGCAGGCAGCGCTCCAGGGGCGGGGCGCAGTACACGCGGGGCACGGAGGAGCTTGGGACCATACTCTGCGGAGGGAAATAAACAATAAGTTCTATGATCTAATCGTGATAATATTTTTTATTGTTGTGAATGCAAGTACCATGCAAGAGTGCCTACTGCTCCCAACCGTCTGGACTATAGAATCTCAAATTGGGGTAGATTGAAGTGCAGAAGGAAATGAGATGTCGAAGAAAAAGATGTGCAGCTGCCTAACTTTTTTTTACACATAGGAGGCCTTGAGGAAAATAATTTCCCTCAGGGCCTATATCATCTTTGAGGATGCTGTGTGAAGGGTTTTTTGTGGAAAGGAAGGAATGAACTTGGGTCTTGAAGAGACTCATGTTGTTTTTTTTTATATTTTTTATGTGAATACCTCACAAGAGTCTCAGCTGCTCCCGTCTGGAGCCAGTAAGTTTATTGCATCCCCAATTTGGGTATGTTGTGAGGCTGGGAAGGGTAGGGAAGTACCTAGCTATTCAGATCTGGTCACCAAATACGGCTAAAGCCATTTCAAGCAATATTTCAATTCTAAATGGGGTCTTACACCACGGCGATACTAAGAGTATCTTCCACTCTGATGAGGGAAGGAACACAGAGGCCGGCTAATCGTTCCAAAGCCGAGCTGTTGAACTCAAGAAAAAATGGTAGAAATGACCCATTCTCATGCGACAAGTGTCAACTGTATAAAAATGTTACGTGCGCGTTTGGTGTATTTCCTGACTATGTAGATCATATGTGATTATTCAGATCTGGTCACCAAACTCGGCTAAAGCTATTTCAAGCTAAGTTTTGATTCTGAATAGTGATCTTTCACCAGGGTGATACTGAGAGAATCGCCCTGGTCAAAGATAGTATTGCACCTACTCCACTCAGTTTGGCAAAATGTATTTTTATTCTACAATAAATTTATAAAGGAAAACTAATAATAATAAAACAAAGTGTATGTTATGATAAAAGATAAATTTAGAAAAGAAGATAAGGTTTAATATACAATGATATTTATGTTTACAAAAACTGTAATGACAATAATGTGATGGCACATTTCTACTAAAACGTAGTAACAAATTACCTACTAAAAGAACATAAAATGTGTGATATTTGACTGTCAGTAGATCTAAATCAGCATCATGACGTTAGTTATTGATTATATTACACGCCAATTATATTACAATCAATGATAATAATGAAGTCGCTAAAATCAATGATAATAATGAAGTCGCTAAACTCACTGGATAATATAAAACAAGATGAAAATAAAGATGAATTTGTAACACTTAAGATAAAAAGAGATTGACCATCATTTACTCCCGAGGTACTCTGAGATTTTGTTGAGAAGTTACTTTTATTGTTCTGTCAGATTCTTGATTTATTTAGAAATATTCTTGGTTGACATTAAACTTCCAATAGATTTCCTATTTTTTAAAGTATCC
This sequence comes from Limnephilus marmoratus, assembly GCA_917880885.1. Taxonomy (NCBI): domain Eukaryota; kingdom Metazoa; phylum Arthropoda; class Insecta; order Trichoptera; family Limnephilidae; genus Limnephilus; species Limnephilus marmoratus. The sequence continues at coordinate 15,075,849 of OU862908.1, forward strand.
CAAAATGAAATACTGTTTTTGACTCAAAATAAAAGATTCTTCCAAATTTTAATATTACAAACGGACATATTACCCAATTAAAAACATTAAGTTAGGTTTTAAAAATTGAAAATTTATTTTAGGACTGTTTTGTCGTTTATCGATTTGTAAGAAGAAAACTTTATACGAAACTAAAAACATATTTAATTACACAAACGTATTTTAAAGGTTGTTGTTACCTCACTTTTTTTGAAGCGAAAACTTCTTTAGCACCGTAGTGATTTGAAAATCGATGAAACGAAAAATAGAGACACTAAAAAGAGACAAACACATACATCTATAGGATTTAGCCTGCGAGAGAATGAGATAATATAATCGGTCTCCTCTTTGTGCGGTGCTTCATAGCCTCCCACACTCTTGTCTACTTAAGTGTTCTGAAGGTTTCACTTATACCGCACTTAGACACTCTGTTTTTTTTTTTGTAAGGCGGACGATGATTTTTTGATCTATTTATATATTTTGATCTATAATATATTTCAAAATTTTGGAAATGTTTGTTGTAAACTTTCAAATGCTAATATTAAGCGTAGTGTTGCCACCTTCTAACACTGCTTAAATCATAATCTCAAATACAAAATGATTTAAGTGCAAAAGGAGATAATAATAAAGTACACAAAAATACTCTACTGTTATCGATGTACCTTGTACTAAAAAGTACAAAAAAACCCAAGGAGTTATTTTGTTTTACATTAACCCTACCAAGGGAAATTATTTTCCTCGGGCCTGTGTCATCTTAGAAGATTCTGTGTGGGGGGGTCTTTTCGAGGAGATGAAAGAGAGAATGTGAAGGACAGTTGAAGGACAGAGAAAACACAGCCGAGCTGTTGAACTCAAGAACGAATTGTAGAAAAAATTAATAGTCTAGAAATAATTTATTATAAAGAATAATGTTTACCCTGAGCAGTGTTCCGGGAACATCGATGTAAGAGACTCCGGGTCTGCCGTAGCAAGCCAGCCTGACCGCCTTCTCCACGTGCTGGGGAATGAGAGCGGCACTCGGAGGGCGGGCTGCGTATTTGCAGTACAGGCGACTTGCCTCCACCTTATCAACAAAAAGAAAACCAATCAATCAGATTTCATATTAGTATTTTTAAATGTATACAGGGTGTCCGGGGGTAAAGTGCATTAACTTCGGGAGGTGATTCTACATGATAGTGTAAGTAAAAAAGATAAATAACTTTTTTCGAAATTCCAACTTTTAGGGGTAGTTTAGTGGTAAAAAGATAAAATTAGACCAGCATGTGTGGGCAGCATTATTATTTTCCGCTGTTGCCAAATCATTTTGTTATTGCTTACAAACGGTTTCCATAGACACAGGCCAAATCACAACCAAGCAACATTGCAATAATCGCGCCCGGGTTGCAATATCGAGTAAGTTCTACCTTACAATAAGGATTTTTAGTAGGTATGTCTTTTTGTATGGGAAAAAAGTTAGAATTTCAGAAAAAGTTAATAATCTTTTTTTACAATGTACAATCACCTCCCGAAGTTAATGCACTTTACCCCCGGACACCATGTATAAACAGCATTTGAAAAACTGGACTACATAGTAGTACCTACTTTTATTATGCCTACATGAATAATTTTATGTGTGCGTATTTATGAACCATTTTTCATGTTTAATACTGTATTAGGCATGCTTCTTCGTGATTAAATAAAATGTATTTAAATTTTGAAGTTGAGATTTAACATGTAATTTTTACACACATTTTATATTATTAAGAACATGTCAAAAACAGTTTTTTTTTTTACTTTAAGTTTAGGTAAGAAAAGTGGATAGTAAAATATATACGATAAATCATATAACAAGCACAAAGATGAGTCGTTTAACTTGGTAACAGGAAAAATAAAGAACCCAATCAATCTTTGAACTTATGAATACATTTTCTTGCTTATTATGTTATGTTGGAAACAGAACAATGTTTCTGACTAAAGCATTGGCTACACGGCAGCGACTTGCTTGTGTGGTATAGTTTGTGCAAAAAATATGGAGCAATGTGTGTTCAAGTAAGCTTGAGTACAAAGTTTGCATACACCTGATTACGATAAGCGTCTGTATAAAGACATTGATATTTCAGCCCGTTTTACAGCCTTAAACAGACGTATTGAACTGCCTCAAAGCGATAGGTCTCAGAACCTTTGGTAAAAGCCTCGATTACATTGAGCGAGTTTACAAACTACCAGCCGGTAAGTTTAAAAGCGGGTGAATCGGCGATTGAGATTGTCATGATGATACACAAAACTGTGTACTTGCTCAGTAGAGACAGTAGCAGCTAAAATAACAATTCCCACGCGAAGCAATTCAGTCAACATTTTTTAAAAAACTTGAGCTCGCAGCTCACCGCTCGCAGCTCGCCACACGCTAGCCGGTAGCGAGAATTACGGCTCCCGCGCAAACTAGTTCTGACAGTTGCGAAAATAGCTATTGGTAGGCCGCATCTTGAGCGAGTAAAGTTGACTACCTTTCAACTTTTTTCGTAGATTGTCCACAATCTGCTAGTTAGATAGTAATATGATTACACTGAGTGAGTTTACTAACAGATAGTGAATTTCCCAGATAGTAGCTTGTAAACTCGCTCAATGTAATCGAGGCTTTAGGAAAAGAATTTAGTTGAAATTTGTGATTTAAGGAAAAGGAGAAGAGACAGTAAAGTGAATTGATAATAATTTGAAGTATTGTAATATTAATATGTAATACCTGTGGACATTCTTGGAACCCTCCAATGGCCTCGTGATCTTCAGAAGTGGAGCCGGCAATCACAACCAGGGGCCAGCAGTTAATTTGGGCATTGGCCATCCCACCGATGCAATGGAGGAGGCCAGGTCCAGACACCACAAGGCAAACTCCGGGTTTACCTACCAAATTAAAATATAAAAGGTTTAATATTATCAAGGCTAAATAAATTAATATTACCTGCAAGCCTTTTTATTAACTAAAATTATATTTCATCCTTTTGCCTGCTGAACATGATAAGTCAGCTCTCCAGTGACGAAATGTTTTCAAAACATTCAGCAAAAACAAAACATTGGGTCGGGGTCACAACAAGCAATGTCATCAGCACTGGGCATGTAATACCTCAATAATTGGCAACGGAAAACAAATACATTGTAGCCCTACCCCAATGTTTTTATTTCTATCGGATGTTTTGAAAACATTTTGCTGCAAGAGACACGCCTTTATGATTTGATATCATAAAATACTACAAAAACAATCGGCCCTCTTCTTACTTAAACTGAACAAATTAAAAACTAAATGATGTGGAACACATCCAATGCATGACACATCTGCAGTGATCCACTGCAAACAAATATCTATGGTTATGTTATGGGTATAGTGAAATCTATATCCATGGTTTTTTAAAGGTCCTAATGATATAAAATATGAATGCGGAATATAAAAAACCTACATTCTTACTTAAATGTCTAATTCTAAAGAAATATACATATTTCACAAATGAATGTGATTAAATAAAAATGCTGCGATTCCTAATGCAGGGCTACATCAGTGCGTTTTTCAGCAGGATTATTTTCCACTTCGACAATTTTTAATCTTTCTTGAAGAGTATGGACTTTTATCAGCAGACAGTTGATTTTTAAGATTCGAACGCTCAAAAGCTAGAAAGTAAAAATATAACAGCATGTGCGTGTTTGAATGTCTAGAGCCGAATTTACATTATAAAAAAGTTGTTTCATGACATTAGTTGCACTGCTAGATTTACGTGTAAACCATGCTTGTATTAGTTGTATGCCACAAAACTAGAATCGCACTAGCGCGAAATTACGGCATCACTAGTGGTATGCAACAAATTGTGGTGTAAAAACGTGACGCAACTAGTATCGCAAAACCATTTCAGCCGTGCTGAAATATGAGTTCCTTGTAACTGTGTGATAGCTGTGATTGTGCATTGCAGAAAAAAACTTTGATATTGATGGTGCCATGGTTGCTGTGATACTGGTTGCACAACACTAAATTTGCACAATTATTTACACCAACTTTTTGGTGTCATGCAATTATTTGAAACATGCACGCATCTGGTTGCTTAATGTAAAATCAGCTTTACGACAACTAACATCAGAAGCAGCCGCCGGCAGCGATCAATCGATTGAAATATGTACAAAAAATATGTGCGAGGTTAAAGTGGTAAAATGATACATAGGGGAACGACTGACGTAATCTATTTTTGCAAGTTTTGTATGGAATTAATTCGGGACTGGAAGAAATAAATCCCACATGCGGGAAAATTATTATTCAATTATATTGGTTTAAAATTATGCAGTCTTGCACAATAAAATTAATGTTTTTCTCAAATTTCAAGCATTCATTTCACATAAATTAAGATTGTGTTTCTACAATGATCATTTGACGATAATCAAGAAAAGACCTGTAAGTAAGTACCTGTCAGATATCCCATGGCCTGCGCCGCATAACAGGCCGCCTGCTCGTTCCTCATGCCCACATACTTGAGGCCAACACTTTGGAAAGACCATGACAACTCTATAACTGGATGACCAATGATTCCAAAAACATATTCGATACCCTGCAATAAATAATTAGCTTTCAATTTCATTATATCGGTTCTATTAAGGATGGTGTTAAATAATTGGTTATTCTTGACAATTATTACTGCTCTAGTTGAATATATATATTTATACGAGAAGACGAAAATGCATTGTTAAAATTTTCAGTAAATATTTCACTAACCGCCGCATTTTTATAAGGCATAGATTTTGGGAATTACACTACATTTCAATTTAATTAACTATGAGAACAACTAATTAGTTTGGATAAATGGTAAAAGATGCATTAAAATTCCATTTTTATTCAAAGTTCAAAATTTCCCATATAAAACGAGTCCCTTGCCGTCATTTTTTTTATGCTTTGTCATGTGTGTGAGTTTTGTTTCAAACTAAGAACCTATTTTGTGAATGTAAATAGTTAATCTGTCGCTAAAAGTGCGGCGGTTAGTGGAATAATTATCAAATTTTAAAATAAAATATGTAATCAACCTTCTCTATAAATAACTACGATTGATCTATACTCATAGTACCCATGCAGTACCTAGGCAGTAGAATCACATGCTATCATCACGGTGGTTTTAAAATCGCAGTGAAACCAAAAAGAGCTGCATTGAAAGAGTTTATAATAAGGAAGCGAAAGAATTTTGAAAATGGGAAAGCAATAAAATCATTTATACATTGGAAATAATGTCGATTTACATTGAAAGAGAGCAAAAAAATCAATTTATTTCAGAAACCCCATCATTTAAAGAAAATTATTTGGAAAATTTTATGCTAGACACTCAAAGAAATTTGGTATTTCCTGAATTTATTTGGAATTATTCGTTTAAGTATGATGAAGTAGGCTAAAAATGGATGAGTTTATCAATTATCAACAGTTTACATTTGGCTGAAGTGCTGATAAAATGATTTATTTGCATAAACATGCTGTAAAATTAAAGGCCAAAAATTATGTTATGAGTGAGATAACATTCAAATTATAAAAATTATTCTGATAACGAATGTTTCCTGTCAAAAAGGTAGGTCTTATTCTAATAAATACCACTCATTACCTGGTCTTTTAAAGCCTGCGCCAATATGGTATTTCCATCAATATCCTCTGAACCCATTTTATTTATATTTAAACTAATCAACGTTCGTCAGCATGCACCTGCAAACTGAACAAGACAGAACGGGAAAATTATTCAAAGCGGTCCCAATGCCCAACACGGTCCAAGTCCTAAGCGCCAAGCGGTCCAAAGTATCAAAACTAGACAAGATTCAGTCAGTGACAGACAGTGACAGATATACAAACCTGTCGTGATAACTGATACTGATAAGAATACAATTTTTTTGATAATATTATTTTGACGTTTGACGTTTGCTTTTCGTGCTCGAGTAGTGATGGGCGTATTCGAAACATTGTGCTAATCGACATATTCGATAACGAAACGTTATAAAAAGCGATTGATGTTTATTTATTCGCTAAACGTCCAGTGGCCACTATTAACTTTATTTAAAAAATTACGTACTAAAAACTTTCACCGATTGTTTAAGCGAATTTTGTGAATATAAATTAGTTGTAACCAATAGCATAAAAAATTGAATGCTAAATGTTTTATGTTCAAATCGCAAGGTTTTGATTAGACCACCATTTGAAAACTAAAATGGTAATTATTATTTCCTGTATACATTTGTAGACTTTACAACTTATGTTTTACGAAGGATTGTGTAATTTAAATACTTTTGCGATAAATAATGTTTTCGGCGATTCAATGACATTCTAACGACAGTTTTACTTAAATTTTCCCCCTAACAAACTTTTAATTAATATCAGCCAACCAGGTTTCGCTTTGTTCGCCGGTTGGCTGTTAAATATTAATTCAAATAGTGGTGTTTTACAAAGTGTGTTTTTTCATTTAATATATAATGTCACACCACAAAGTATTTGCTTCCTTCGATAATGTGAAATTTATTTTTGACATTATAATATAGTTTGAGGACAGCGAAGGCAGGCAGGGCGTAATGGGAGCCAGCGGGTAATGGGAGCGCTGCGACTAGAGACAAAACTGTAGCTTGTATTCACTCGGTTGCCACTCGGGCGCCTTCGTTACACTGCGGCCGTGTTCCCCTGCCGCGCTAGGCTCGCCAGTACCACGCATTATGTGACCAAGGACGCTTGTCGATTTTTTTCCCGCGTTTATAAAAAATACGGAATTTCAACGGCCAGGTAAGTGTGAAGTAATATGTTTGTTACAATCAAACCTGTTTCATTTTATATCTAATGTTATCAATTTGGAGTATCTGTGCGTATAATTTCATTACAAGTTAAATTGAGGATATCATTTTATTCAATTTCAAGATTGTGGTATTTGGGTAATCAGAGCTTATTAAGCTCTGATTAAGTAGCTCCCATTACACATATGTGAGAATTTATAGGCTCTCATTTCCCGCAAAGTCGGGTAATAGGAGCGATTCTGGTTTTTTGAAAAAAGTTTATCTGTGGTCAAATGCCCAATAATGGTTGACGCTGTGATTAAATGATAGTCAAGTATGGATTTAGTTTCCAATAAAAAGTTCCTAAGTATCTACAAATTTGCCTTTTATTGATCTTTTTCCTTGGTAGGCTCCAATTCCCAAATGATTATATAACAAATGATATTAACAAATGTAGAAATGAAAAGTGCTACATTTATTGCAAACAAAGATTTCATTGGTGACGGCTTTGTATTCAAAGTATGACTAGAATACAAAATACAAAATGAACGCTCTTCGCTGATTTTATATTCGACTTCTGTACAACGAGTTTACATCAAGTGGTGATTATTGTCAAAAGAATTCATTCTACACTTTCATAGATGCCGCGCGTATAATTATTTTACGTAAAACGCTTTTTACAAGTTATGCTTTAAAATATTAAGAATAACTAATTATTTGCAGCCGTATATACGCAATATGAATATGAATAAATAGTTTTGTCAATAAAAAAAATCAAATCTTTCAAGAAAGGCATTACAATATTGGATTGAATCACCGATGCAATAATGTGTGTGTTATGATGTGCTCATGATAAAAACGAATATAAGCCAACTTATATGTATTGTGCGTACAGGGATTTCATTCAACTCTTACTTTGTACCTATACTAAATGTAAACGGCAAACACTCGTGGAAATTGGCCAAGTGCCGACCCCCACTTAATTAATAATTTTATAATTATACTAGCTGATCCGGCGAACTTCGTACCGCCTCAGAATCAAAAACTGTTGTCAACTTATTAGCTGAATTGATCTAAATTGTTTCTCCCTGCGTATACCATACCTTGATCTAAATTGTTTCTCCCTACGTATCCTTTCCCTTCTCGCGTTCCCTCTCCCTCTCCCTCTCTCCACTCCACTTCTCTCCTTCCCCCGTCCCGCTAACCCCCCTTCCTGAGTTCCTTTTCCCTCTCCCCCCTACCCCTCTCCCCCCCCCCCCCTTTCCCCTCCCCCATCCCCCCTCCCCCCCCTCCCTCCTCCCCCTCCCCCCTCCCCCCCCTTTCACCTCCCCCGCCCCCCTTTCCCCTCCCCCGATTCACAGTTCAATATTATACCCCTTACAATATTGCTGCAGTTCTTTCAAAATAGGATAATTGGTTCCATACAAACTGTATGGGGAAAATAATTTTCTTCGGAGTGGAACACCCTTTACTTTTAGGGGTATGAAAAATAGATGTTGGTCGATTCTCAGACCTACCAGATAAGCACACAAAATTTCATCAAAATTGGTCCAGCCGTTTCGGAGGAGTATGGCAACAAACACCGTGACACGAGAATTTTATATATTAGATATATTTTTTTAATAATTTTTCTGATATAACTCTTAAAATTTTTACTCCTGTCTGAATGCGGCTTTGGTCGGGTTAGTTGGAGCATCGGTCATCAAACTTGCCTGTAACGCTGCGTCCAGACGCTTGCCAAGTCTTGGCAAACGTTCACGGGCCGGTGTCGGTATTTTGTGCACAAGTCAAAGGATCCTTGCGGCAAGCGCTTGCAAGGCATCCACACTAATGTTGCCATCTTGATTGATTTTCAAATCTGGAGGATTGGAGTGTCGCGAAACGGGAAAATTTTGTGTCTGACAAGATTTAAAGGATGACCGATTTCCTGGCTGAATCGAATAAATTTTCAAAGTACATCATTTTATTGGCGAAAATGCCCATATATGTCCTAGCTATAGGATACGAAAATTTGTAGAGAAATTTTTATCCCTATCAATCTGTAGTGTTCTTTCTCATATTTTCGTTTAGATTTAATAGCATTTTCTTCTTCTTCAATGGTACTTTTTAAAAAATATGCATTTTCTGTATCTTTGTTTCACGCTAAAATAAAAATAGGTTAACGCAAACATGATATAACCTAAGTAGATATCCGCCGTGCTTGGATCGAAAATAAATCAAACTACTCACTAAAGCCTCGATTACATTGAGCGAGTTTACAAGCTACTAGCCAGCGAATTCACTATCTGCTAGTAAATTCGCCCAGCGTAATCATATTAGCTAACCAGCAGATTGTGAACAATCTACGAAAAAAGTTGAAAGTAGGTCTACTTTGCTCGCTACTCGCTAGCGTGTGCTACAAGATGGCGACCCACCAACAGCTGATTTCGTAACTGTCAAACAGCTGACAGAATTAGTTCGCGCGGGAATCGTTATTCTCGCTACTCGCTAGCATGTGACGCTAGCTGCGAGCTCAGTTTTCCACAAAATGTCAACAGAATTAGTTCGCGCGGGAGTCGTTATTTTAACTCAAGTTAGGGGTCCATTAATCACGACGTGATGTTTTTTAGCAACTTTTTAACCCCCCCCCCCCTCCCCCCGTGGTGATATGTGGTGAGGTTTTAGACTAACCACTCCTCCCACCCCCAAAATCACGTGTATTTTTTTAGTACAAAGGATTTTGAAATTTTCAGAATATTATCACGAAAAATAAATACACGTGATATCTCGTTATAACCCCCCCCCCCCCACCCCTCTGGTGGTATTTCGTGATTTTTTTTTCGAAACCCCCTCCTTTCGAGCCTCACGTAATTAATAGACGATCCCTTATCAAAAAGGAGTTGAAAAGGAAAACAAAACGGATACGATATTTGTCCCACTTCATTTTTAACGCTAGAACACCCAGAAAATATAGCAACACGTGGTTTCAACTAGCTAGCTAGTTCGCTACTGAGCGAGTGGAAAGTTTTGTGTGTCATCATGACAATCTCACTCGCCGATTTGCCTGCTTTTAAACTCGCCGTCTAATTAACTTGTAAACTCGTTCAATGTAATCGAGGCTTAATTAGCGCACTCGCAAGCGTGTAGATGTCGATGTCGATGTCCTACGCTTTACAAGCATTTGCGACAAGTGACTTGTTACAAGCGTCTGGACGCAGCATAAGGCTGGGCGCATACACACGTTTTCCGTATTCGATTTCCGAATTCGTTTTCCGTATTCGGACATCCGAACGCATGGAATCAGTAGAAAATACATTAACTGACGCACATGTTCGCTTTTTTCCGAACGGAACAAATTCCGTAGGTACGTTTCGAATGCAAGCCGGTGCGTTCGGAGAAACCTAATGGAAAAAACCTAATGACGTCATGCGGAATGCAGCGCTTGCATACATTTTGTTTGTGCCGGCGCACACGTTCAGAAATTCAGTATCGCACCCGCACCGCGTGCATCGGACGTATTCTTTGTATTTGTTACGCATAGAATCATCGTCGTGCGTTCACCACGCTATCACTATCTGTACTGACGTGAATACATTCCGAATGAAGAAAAACGAACGTTTGCGCTAGTCTCACGGAATTCCAAATCGAAATTCCGCATTAGGAAATCGAATACGGAAAACGTGTGTATGCGCCCAGCCTAAAAGTACCTACCGTACTGCCTGCAATTTATCTGCACAGAAGTAATTATAATAAATCAGATTTATTTGCTAAATGTAGGTATGTTATCATTCATCCAATATTGGCACAGCTGAAATATTCCTTGTGTCATTCGAAGACTGAAGCGGTATTTTTTTTTTTTTTAATTGCGAAGTGTGTTATTCTTATTTTAGACATCTAGTTTCTAGATCAGTGAATCTCAAAGTGGGGATCGCCATGGGGGCACTAGAGATATCCGGGCGGGAAGAGCAACTGCGGACATTGAAGGGCAATTTTAATAAAGGGCGAAGATAGCACTGTGTAAAAAATATTTGGTCAGCTAAAGTAGTTTCATAACATCGATAAATCATGCAAGCATTGTGATACCCATTTTTTTTAGCATTAGCTTCACAGTCCACACAGGAGGCCCTGAGAAAAATAATTTCCGTTAGGGCCTATTTATTATATATTAAGGAAAGGAAGGAGAGGAAGTTTTGGGAAGGAAAAAGGGAGGGGTGGGTTGAATCTGGGGATCAATTTGTCCAGGAGTGACGGACGTATGAATCCATCCCAAAAAACTATTGTGGAAGACAATGGATAGAGAGAGTCAGGCTAGAGATGTCGAAAAGCCTCCCTCAACCAGTCTCTCCCGATCCGGCCTGCCACGCACCTGATGGGCGGACGCGTCCGTCGCCAAGTTTTTAAGTATACGTTAATAAGTATATATATTTGCAAAATCTGGACAAACCACACCCCGTGAATCCAGGCATCCCTGCTAGGTCACCAAAAGTAGCGAACCACTTGGGATGACCTGTGGCAGAGGTTTTGGAAATCCAATAAATGGTTGCCGGGGCGGCGGTAACCATACCCACCTCCAAATAATTTTTACATCCTTTAAACATGTGCCATAAATTAGACATGAAATTTTCCGAAACAATTGATTTTATAAAAAAGGTATTTATTTTCAAAGTTGAAAACTGATCCAATTCACCCTATTTTACGGTACTTACCTAGCTTTACAACTCGATACCAATAAGTTTTTCATCACTATTATTTATTATTAATCTCCTGAGTGCGGGCGTTAAGCAGAATAATGAATAATGTTTGGAAACTCTGTTCTAGATGAATTGGCGGCTATTGTTCGAAGTACTTCTCATTTGATGAAACATCGAGTTCCTTTGAACCAGTGCTTCCTCAAAAACATAATCGTTGCTAATATAAAACAGCTCTCTAACTATTTACAAAGAAAATTACCAAAAAGGTCATTGCTGAGATATTTTAAAACTTTTTAAAGTTTGCATTAAAAAAAATTAAATTTAAAAAATTATATGCTTACTAGCTGACCCGACAAACGTTCTGCCATATATTTTTTTTCTGGTGAATATTTTGTTAGTAAAATAAAAAACAACGAATGTTTTGTAAGTGTGTGGGGATGGGATCTATGTCAGGAAGAGGAATGAAGTGCTGTAGACGATGACCGCCGATAAAAGCAAAAAACGACAACTAAAGTAGAAAAATGAAATACAGAAAATCAATATGAATTTCGTAGAGCACTTGAGCGTACGATATTTTTTGTCAGTCCGTTTTTAGCCAACACTAATAAGCTCGATGGTTTGCTCACGCGAGAACATGATGTCGAATGAAATATCAAAATCTCGTGAATGTCTTGCGCATATGTGGATGAAAGTTTGATAAGGCGGGCGTAGCGCCATTTGTCATTCAACAACATAAATAATATCATTCTGTTTGAAATACGAAAGACGGTTAAATTTGTTCGAACAAAAATACTAAAATCGCGATTAAAAAAGGGAGGGTGGGGGTAGGAGTGTTAAAATTTCGGGTTATAGGCATTTTTTTATGACAAATACACCCTAATCACCTAGCGGTATGAAATATACTTTAATTCTCATTCCAACCAAATATACATAAAGAATTTCATAAAAATCGGTCAAGACGTTTTGGAGGAGTGCGACCACAAACACCGTGACACCACAAACACCGATGAGATTTTTATATATAAGATTTCTAATTATAAAATTTAAAAGCGTATTTCATTACCTTTCAAAAACAATATTCCATTTATTTAGATTTTATTGCAAAGCGGTAATATTTTGACCTCCCGACAAAATAGGCCCGAGGCCTGAGGGGTTAAGGTACAAAACTAGTAACCGCACAAAAGTTGCATGGTATTATCATTTTTGGTGAGTCTGAAGTGAATGGAGAGGGGAAGGTGACGGGGAAGAGAAATGTTAGAAAGCACCTGGCTATGCAAATCTGGTCACCAAAAGATTTAAAGTAACTTTAAATTTGATTCCAAAGACGGTCTTTCACCATGAGAGTATCTACACAGGTTTTTTTTTTACATGAGCTCCACACAGGAGGCCCTGAGGAAAATAATTTCCCTCAGGGCCTATGTCATCTTTGGGGATGCTGTGTGGAGGGTTTTTTAAGGAAAGGAAGGAGAGGAGAGTTCTGGGAAGGAAAAGGGTTTAAGGGGTGGGTAGGAATCTGGGTTTCAGTGTGTCCTAGTCATCCGCCTCCAAGACCTAGACAAACCTCTGCCCATGAACCCGGGCATCCCTGCTAAATCACCAAACGTAGCGAAGCACTTGGGGTGACCTGTGGCAGAGGTGTTGGTTATCCAATTAAGGTTCCCGGGGCGGCGGTACCCATTCGCGCCTTCCAAATTTAGGGTGAAACTGTTCGTACCTACACGAAGGATTTTAACAGCAATTTCTGAACATTTTTGGAGTAAAAAATGCATTTTGCTGTCAGATGATATTTTTTTAAATGAAAAACAATAAAATAATTTTCCAACGCACGTCGCAACTGAGTAGTCGGATATAGCCTAGCGGATCGTGTAATAAACACTCCGTCTCTTTCCAGCAGCACGGTAATACGTGAAACATCGCACGTAACGTGTGATCCCGTCGCGTCGCGTCGTGTAGGAGTGTAATCAGTGTCAGGTGATTGAAACATGTGTTTATGTTTTAAATTTTTAAAAATATCATCTGACTGCAAAATGACTTCTATTCTTTTTATTTCAACTATGCTCCGGAATAGGCCACTTGCATCACATTTTTTTAAAAAAATTTCCGGTTTAGGCAAATATTCTAAGACATTCTGTATTTTTTTTTTTTTTTAATCGTATTTTTGAAACCCTGGGGATTTTTTGAAAATTTCAATCCGAAAAATCAGACCATTTTTTATAAACCGGAAAGACGGGACATAATTTTATAGGTGTAAAAAAACGATAATTACATAGCCGAAAATAATTTAAAAAAAAAATTACGTTTTCCACACGAATGGCACAGGAGAATAACGAGGCATACCAAAAATATTACATCTCATAAATATTTTTTTCCTTGATCCATCTTATTGATCATAAATCATTATAATGTACAGCGTCTATATTACTAAATTCAATGTAATATACTTGAACTTGTAAATTGTAATAATAATAAGAATATTATAAAATTTTATTTTGTTAAAATCAGCACCATAATCATTATACCTCTAAAACATGTACCGACATCCTCTTCACGTTCTGGAGAGAACCCCGTACCCATTAATTGTACGGGGTTCTCTTCAGAACATCTGTCAAAAAATCAAACCAAATGATAAGTTCGCAGAAAACAAACAATAAATCTAGTGAACGAATTCAAAAATTCGCCTGAAATCAAAGTGATGCCATATAAAAAAATAAATCAGTGTGGAATTTTATAAAATTAATAGGAACATTTTCGGCGACGGGACATTTTCATGTAGTGACGTCACGAGCCCAAATAATGGATTTATTTATTTAAAAATAAAAAAAACTGTACATTTCTAAAAATTTTTACTAACATTTTCGTAATCTTAGTAAAAAACTCTATCCACACGATTTTTTCCAAGTCGTTATGAAGTCCATGCAAGTGGCCTATTGCAGGCAACCAGACAAAACCGGAAATATTTCTTTTCGTTATTTGTTTTTGGGGTGTTATACCCTGTTGCGCTACCTCCTTCTTTAGCCAACGTTTCGGACATCGTTGCAGTGTCCATCATCAGGGCAGATCCGGCAGATCCGGTAGATGTTTTTAGGATCAGGTAGATCCGGATCCCAAAAACAAATAACGAAAATTGGCCGTGAAAATCTTAAAACGTATCCGGAAATATGTCGTTTTTAAATCAAATTTAAGACATATTGACCCTTTTCCACAAAAAATTATAAATTGATTTCGAAAGACTGTTCTTTTATCTAGTAAAGCTATGTTTTAAATTTTGAGAAAATATGTTTATTTTTAGTACAATACAGTCTTACCGTAGGTCGTTGCCAGATTTGTTAATTTTTCAAACAAAAGTTTGTATTATACAACACACTTTTAAATCAACAAATTATCTGGGAAAGCTTTGTTTCAGAATTTTAATTTTAGTTTAAATGAAATCATTTAAAAAAAGATCCGCATACGTGTTTTGTGACGAAAATACTTCAGTTTGTCTATTTATTTACGGTCTTACAAACTAATTTATTTAATTTTTTTTACATTCTTATTTTGCTTAGACATTATTGAAAATTTATAAATACTTATGATCCAAAAATAACTACACAAAGTACATAATTTTAATAGTTTTGTCATCATGCATTTTTGGATGTAGGTATAAATTAAAGCAAATTTTGAATTATATAAAATCGATATTGAGTTATTACTTTAAAAAGCTGGTACGGAGAATAATTAATCTTTCTCATTGGAACCGCCCTGTACGATCGTAAGAACATCTTTCGACGAAATATACGAATTCTCGGCCGCTGGCTGATTAATGGCCCTTAAAATCCTTCTGTTACGTGCTGTTTTACAATAGGCCACTTGCATGGACTTCATAACGACTTGGAAAAAATCGTGTGGATAGAGTTTTTTTACTAAGATTACGAAAATGTTAGTAAAAATTTTTAGAAATGTACAGTTTTTTTTATTTTTAAATAAATAAATCCATTATTTGGGCTCGTGACGTCACTACATGAAAATGTCCCGTCGCCGAAAATGTTCCCATTAATTTTATAAAATTCCACACTGATTTATTTCTTTATATGGCATCACTTTGATTTCAGGCGAATTTTTTAATTCGTTCAC
This sequence comes from Limnephilus marmoratus, assembly GCA_917880885.1. Classification (NCBI taxonomy): domain Eukaryota; kingdom Metazoa; phylum Arthropoda; class Insecta; order Trichoptera; family Limnephilidae; genus Limnephilus; species Limnephilus marmoratus. The sequence goes on from OU862908.1 coordinate 15,091,385, forward strand.
TAGATTTATTGTTTGGTCTCTGCGAACTTATCATTTGGTTTCATTTTTTGACAGATGTTCTGAAGAGAACCCCGTACAATTAATGATGTACGGGGTTCTCTTCAGAACGTGAAGATTATGTCGGTACGTGTTTTAGAGGTATAATGAGTATGGTGCTGATTTTAACAAAATAAAATTTTATAATATTCTTATTATTATTACAATTTACAAGTTCAAGTACATTACATTGAATTTAGTAATATAGACGCTGTACATTATAATGATTTATGATCAATAAGATGGATCAAGGAAAAAAATATTTATGAGATGTACTATTTTTGGTATGCCTCGTTATTCTCCTATTCGTGTGGAAAACGTTCTTTTTTTTAAATGATTTTCGGCTATGTAATTATCGTTTTTTCACACCTATAAAATTATGTTCCGTCTTTCCGGTTTATAAAAAATGGTCGGATTTTTCGGTTTGAAATTTTCAAAAAATCCCCAGGGTTTCAAAAATACGATAAAAAAAAATACAGAATGTCTTAGAATATTTGCCTAAACCGGAAAAAAAATTAAAAAAATGTGATGCAAGTGGCCTATTGTATCTATAAACCATGATTCCTTTGAGTTAACTATATATATTTGCAATACTTCGCCTGTAGCTGTTTTTACTCCCTTCCATAAAGCATAGAGCCCTAACCACATTTATTTTATTTCACTTTCGTTCAATCTGCTGCAGCGCACTGCGAAGTCCACTATTTCGTGTTATATACAGTACAAGAGTTCTTTTGGTAAGAAACAGTAGCTCCATTGCACTCCCAACGAGGGAATTCTGAACGGGCGAGGAAGCACCCGAATATTTATTTCCGGTGTGAAATCTCGGGCAATTAAAAACAGAATGCACCATCTCATATTCGATCTTAAACTTTCTCTCCTGACCCGAGATGGGTTTACTATTGGTTCATGACAAGAAATGATTAAAATTTGCGGCTGCGGAACATAATATGATGTAGATACCTACGTATCTGGTTTTCTCTTATAACTCTCATTACTTAGTCTTATTATTAATTATTTAACTCTGCGGTGAGCATCGAATGACTCCCTCCCTCTCCTGAAACTGGGGACTCTTTAGGCCAATTTTTTCATACAAACATATTTCCCGATTTCCTCTCTGGATTTTGAGTTTTGACACTAGTACAAATATATTTTTTAATATATTATAGTTATCGATCATTAGCGTTGATTATTGCTTTTTTTGATAAGTTACTTCTTATAGGAGTGAGGACCCTCCAGAAATCGTTAAAATTGCCTTGTTTTAACGCCATCAACAGACGTTTAGTATACCTACCTACAAACTAAGTATGTAGCAGGCAGCTATATTAGGGTGATTCCAGTATCGCGGGTGCAACATTTAGACGCATATAAAGCTTCTTAACAATAAAACAAAAAACATTTTTAATAATATTATTATTGGAAGAGCTACATTTTAACATGTTTACTTTTTATTAGTTTATAAGAATTTTATTGAAATATTTAAATAGTCAGGAGGGAGGTTCAAAGTGCGATCGCGGGTGCAACTAATTTGGCCCACCCTTTCCAGATCATAAGACAAAAACACAAAAGTCTGTTAATTGTGATACATTTATTATGTTATTCCTTGATATTTCGTAAGGCGTTAAACTAATCAACTAAATAAATAAACAAATATATAGAAAACAAAAACAAGCAATGAATTATTAGCCTTTCAAGCAATCGCGGGTGCAACATCAAATTATCGCGGGTGCAACTCGTCTAGTTTAACTGTATATAAACATCAATAAAACCTGATAGAGGAACGAAATAAGAAATCCAATAATGCGTATTACTAATTAGTACACTTCTTGATCATTTATGTTAATTATTTCTTTTCGTTTATGTCAAAATTCGCCGAAAATTCATTGAACATATTACATCCATCAATCCTTTTCAAAAAAAAAAAAAATTTTTTTTCTTATTTTGTAGAATTTCTTTTTATATTTTTAAATTTGTATGGGGTTCCAAATTATTATCATCCCAATCACTTTCTGTTTCAGTGCTGGTTTTCGGAGATTTCAAAACCAATGTGCATTTGAGACGAGGAAAGCGAGGTTCGCGCACGGAAATGCTATCGCCGTCATCAAATTGGAAGAAGTGTTTTAATTGAATTCCTGATTTATTTTTCAGCCCTTCCCATTTATCATCCAAAGTGACCATTTTTTTAAACAATTTTTTTTTAATATAAAGAAGATGTTTCAGAGGTATTGCATGCCAAATCATAGAATTTCTATAATAAAGCGGAATATAATACAAACTCACATATTAAATATAACTCACCAGTAATACACAGCTTATATTATTATTAAAGGCATGACAAAACAATAAAATATATGATAAATCACACAACAAAGGTAGTTGTCAAAGAGTTGCACCCGCGATTCTAACATCACATCGCGGGTGCAACCAATTTGAGTCAACGTTTATTTCAATTCAGCTATCATTATACTCTTAAAAACGTTTTATTTAGGTTTGCCTCTGATTTCTTCTTTCTTTTACAAAGTTTCAGAACGTTGGCTCTTTATTTCTGGGAGAAACACAAACTTTTATATCTTTTGTATCGCGGGTGCAACAATCTAAGAGTGACTTCTTGTAGTCAATGATGCTTAAAAAATAACAACAAGTACTTACATCTTTCGGCACATAAGATTAAATTAATATTGTCACTACACGTTTAGCAGTAAAATATAACTTCAAACTGTCGGTAACAGCTGTTTCGCGCCAGTGTTGCACCGTGTGATTTTGCAGTTTATATACCGATTCTTCGAATGATAATGTTTCCAAGCGCGCCAAAAATTTCAGTATGAAGTAAAATCCAATTTTTTTTTTTATTATTAAATATTGACCTTCTTCTTTGCACTGATATCAAAAAAAGTAACAAATACTGCGATTTAAAAATTACTGTCGAGAATCGTCTATAGCGGAATCACCCATTACTAGAATTCTCTCTTTTATATTGGAGGTAGACATGTGCTTTAGGTTAAAATATAAAACCATAAAAATGGCGTCTTCAACGCTATTTCTTCTCCCCTGGTTTTATATATTGGTAAATTTTTGAGATCGCTGGCAATGGTTAATACGCACTTTTTTTTGAAAAAATCTTTTGATTCACTTTAATTACATTAAAAGACAACTATTTGCATTGGGGGAAGTGGAAAATATTTCTTTCTTAATTTCGATTACGTAAAATTAAAATTAGCTTTCATTCTGTGAAACGAGACCATCCATTTTCAAACATTATTTTCAAATGTCATTTTGTTATGTTGGTATTCTTATTACTGTACGAAAAGATGCTAGAGCAAAGCGTAGCAGACTTCATGGGAATTCTAGGTTTGTGTAACACGGTTTGTGATACAAAAGAAAGTGCCCCTTTATAACGCCTACTCGCGTCAGGGCAAGAAAAACATCCCAGTTTTCAAGTAGTTTAGCGGCTACGCTAGGTTTGTGTAACATGGTTTGTGATTCAAAAGAAAGTGCCCCGTACCTTCAAAATCTTCTAGCCGTTCGTTATACATTCAAGTGTATCAGGAATACCAACATACCAAAGTGACAGCGAATGAAATGAATGAAAAATTTAGAATGAAATATTTTCCACTTCCCCCAATGCAAATAGTTTCCTTTTAATGTAATTAAGGTGAATCAAAAGGTTTTTAAAAAAAAAGTGCATATAAACCGTTGCCAGCGATCTCCAAAAATTAATTATCTATATATTTAGAGTCTCTTACTAGGAACAATTTTAAATGTCCCATATTGTTGCCGATTCAAATAAAAGTAATGTTATTTTAACAAATTCGCATTTTATTTCAGTATATACCTCAATCACAGAATCACATGTCGAGTCATTTCACACTTAGGTATATTTATTGCAATTTAAGTTAATCTACACTTGTATACCTGATAAAGCTTCATAGTGAATTTAATTTACATCTAATTATTATATTAGAACAAATCATGTTACAACCAGACAATGTATTTTTTACAAAAACAGAAGTACAGACATAGAGTATTTTTTTCGAATACAGTTAGTAAAAAAAAATCTTTAAAATTGGCCCAGTTTCAAAGGTGAAAAATGAGGATTTTATTTATGTATTATCAGCCCGAGGGGCAGTTGTTCCTTTCACTCAGTATTCGGGTGAATAAAAGCGACAGTGACAGCAACAGTTTGGAAAAATATCTATTTTCAAATTTCTCAGCAACCGGGTTTCCCCTTAATCAGTTCTTTATACTCGAATCAAAATAATTATTTTATTTTAATATTTTATTACATTTACAATAAATACTCTTCACGTAGTCTAACTTAGATATATTATATAATGTTTATTTGTAATGTAAATCTAAGTTAGACTGCATGAAGAGGATCTATTTTAAGTGTATATTCCCATATGATCCTCTTAATGTAGTCTGACATGCAAATAAACATACATAATAAAATACAAACACAACAAATATTATTACTGTTAAGCTAGAATATGTATCGTACAGATTTAAAATGTACCATGAATTGGAAAATCTAATCGAATATGAGACCATTCTAAAATACTGTATGAGACAGGGAGAGGCTGAATATGTTGAAAGAATAAAAAATGACATAACATCAAAAATGATGAACAAGTGGAAAGGGTCGATGGTCTGCTTTAAAGAGGATTGGAGCAGGACTGAGAACTGGGATCCCACCCTAGGTATTAGCGCCATGGTGATGATGATCATTTGAATTTTAAGGAAACACACACCATCTACTAAGAAACCCCGAAATTTTCCATATTCCTTTCCAAATAACCAACTTAACTTCTCCCAACCTCTTGTGCTAATGTATCGACTATAATATAATATCGACTTTGATGGCAAGGTTCGGAACATATTAGCGAAAGCCACCAGGCCTTTACAAAATTTGTCGAATCTCTTGTTTTCCCTGAAATTGACTTCACTTGACCCAAACTTTACTGGCTCTTGGTTTTTTCTTGTAGATTTATACACTAACACCCTTACTAATAAAAGTGGTGAAATTTTTTTACATATCGCAGGGATCTCACACTATTCTAAATAAGCAAAAGGTCTCACCCAGTGAGCTCTGGTGACATAATTTACGCAACCATTTATAATCGAACGTAACTATTTTTAGCTCGCATAATTAGTAACATAATTTCATGCGATGAGAATCAAATCATAATATTCGTTCGACACGTTTTTTTTAAAGAAGATTTGCATTCGTTACTTAAATTAAAATTGTGGGTTTCCCATAAGGACGGGAAGTGAGACCACTCCCTAGCCCTAGTGAGGGATATCTTATCCCTGACATTTGTTAACATCAGAAGCTTGTAAGAAGAAAAAGTAACTATAACTACGGTCTACGTGGAAAAGGAGGTAAGCGCCCTGGGTCTGGATTCATAGGTCACGTGTTCGAAACCTGCAATAAAGAAATAATTTATTTTTTCCACATCACTTTTAAAATACTATACCAATCACACTAGCGAGTTTTTATCACTCAAAATGGAAATAGTTTTATTTATATTTATAGGTACCTACCTAACTATTTCCGAAAAGTTAGGTATTTCGCAACCTTCCTACCCCGTTTATACCTTAAGTTTCTCATTTCACTGGCTCCGGGCAACCGGACTTTTGTGCAAAATGTAGATATATATTATTTTTAATATTTTCCAACTTTCCTCTTCCCAACCTACTTAACATCCCTAACTTCTAAAGGTATTTATATTCTTCTCCATTTTTAGGTTGTCTGGAAGGAGATTACAATGCTTCTCTTGCCACTTTCGGTCTTGACAGTATTTGTGTACAATTTATTATGTTGTCTAGTCTAGTATAATGTTCGTGTAGGTACTTGGGATGTTTTTATAAATGTTGTGTTTGTGTGTATAAGTCCATTTATTTTGTAAATTAAAAGGCATATGTTATATTCGTACAATGTTCTTATTTTCAGAAGGTTCATTTCCTGGTATAGTTTTTTTGTGGGAGTGTCTGGGTTATAATTAAAAAAAAAAATTGAATAACTTTGTTCCGTATTATTTGTAATTCATTTAAGTAGTAATGTATGTGTTTCCCCATATTTCTATTAAATAATTTAGGTGAGACTGGATTAAGCTAAAGTATAAGCCCCCTTTACCTCTGTTGGTAGAAGATGAGCAATTCTACCAAATACACCAATTAATTGGATGATTAACTTCAATCCAGTCATCCCCATAACTCACAGAATCACAAAAAAATAAGAACGTTATCATTCCAATGTCTCCGAGCCTTTGACCATTTGGTCGAAGCTCCAAACAGAATGGACTTTTTCCAATCTTCCTCAATCACCTAAAGGTGCTTTACAACATTATTTATTTAAAACTTAGGCTAGCTTTACACTTGTAAATAAAATATAAGACATAGGTACTTAGGATTTTGATAAGTTGCTCACAAGAGTGTTTACATATGTGCACAACTTATGATAATGAATGCGCACGGAAGTTGTTCGGAAGTTTAACTTGCGTAAGTTCTCACAGGGACCGCTACACTGTAATTTCATTTGGCGTGAGATGGCTTCCTGTCAACGCAGTTGTCAAATTTATGCGATTTTGTCAATAAAGATGAAAAGGCCCAAATAAAGCTTTGAAATAGAAGTTGGCTCGAAATAAACTATTCTCCTTCCGCTTTTGTTCCGTTAAGTGTGGAAATTAATGTAGTTCTTTAATTTTATACGAATAACAGGTAGTTGACAGTAGCCGATTTCTAATTCAAATGCGTAATTTTATAATCGGAAACTTTGAGATTAGGGCTTATTAGCATTATCTGGGCTGATAATTAAATAGAAGGATGTTCAATTTCAGAAAGCTGAAAAATTAAATGATGTCTCTTCCGTTTTTTTAAATCAGAAAAGTTTATTTCGTTTCCAATAGTTTTTGTAGGTAAAGCTTATTTGAGGTTTATCTGGTGAAATTTTTTATTGTTTTCGAGAGTTAATATCCAATTGCCTAATCAGATTTTAGTTGAAATAAGAAAAATACTAGTATTTATAAGAAAAAATTCCTACGAAAACAACTGTATTAATTTTTGACATCTCGCATTTTTTTTACATGAGCTCCACACAGGAGGTCCTAAGGAAAATGATTTGGAGGGTTTTTTTAAGGGAAGGGGAGGAGAGTTCTGGGAAGGAAAGGGGTTTAAGGGGTGGGTAGGAATCTGGGGTTCAGTGTGTCCTGGTCATCCGCCTCCAAGACAAACCTCACCTAATGAACCCTGGCACCCCTGCTAAATCACCAAACGTAGCAAACCACTTGGGGTGACCTATGGCAGAGGTGTTGGTTACCCAATAAAGGTTCCTGGGGCGGCGGTACCCATTCCCACCTCCCAAATTTATGGCATCAGTATTTGAAACTGACTTTATAAGCTGTGAGAAGGCTGGAAGTTCGCATGGACGCGATTAGAACTGTCCAAAAACTTACATAATAACAACTTCCGTAACTTGCTATAAGTGACTTTACATTGGTAATTTGGTCATAAGTCGCTTACGTGAGCGAGTGTACAGGCTACCTTAGACTAAATAATAATAACAATAACTAATAACGAACATTTATTTTTTACTTGAGACTTAAAACTAAGTTTTGTAACTTGTAACTTACAGTTAAAACTTATACCTGGCATCCGACCACAGGGACTTAACTAGTGCTGGTGAATTACCACGACTTACAGCAAATGACTTACTATTAGGACTATCTAGTGACTTAAAACTAAAACACATAACTAACTACGACCAAGGGCGGATCCAGGATTTGTTTCTGGGGGGGGGGGGGGGCACAAGGGGCGGACGGGCAAAAAATCAACAATTCAGGATTTTTTCGGGGGGGGGGGGGGGGGCACAAGGGGCGGACGGTTACAAGTTCAAGTATATATATAGGAAGATTTATGAAAGTGTCAAAACAATAGAAAAAATTAAATGTTCAATAAAGACAGTTTTTGCTTCTAAGTATGTACTGTGATGGAATCTCCACAGTATACAAAAATACCGTCTGGGGGGGCACGTGCCCCCGTGCCCCCCCCCCCCTAAATCCGCCTATGACTATAACATATAACTTTGGCTTAAAACTAGAGACTTAAAAAAAATTAGGTTCATATTTACAAATAGGTATAATACTGACATCTGACATGTAGGTACCTAATATGTTATGAGTGATTGATGATTATTGCCCGTGGTGTCGGTAGTAAAGTATTAAAAATGTTGAAGTGTAATAAATTATTGTAGCATTAAAGTAGGTACCTAATTAATGAAAAAAACAATAGATTTAGGTACCTACCTATAAATTCCTTGAACGGTGTATTCAAAATATTACTGAAGCGATACAGTCGTTATTCTGGATACGATCATTTAATAGTCCTGACTTCAGTTAACTTAATATATATATACATATATATTTATCTCTGTATTTTTGCTCTGAACCTACTCCCAATCGGAGTCAGTGAGACCATGGCATCCCCAATTGAGATGTTTTCCTCAATAATAATAATAATAGTTTAAGAGGCGGGAATGGGTACCGCCGCCTCGGGAATATTTATTCGATAACCAACACCTCTACCACAGGTCACCCCAAGTGGTTCGCTACGTTTGGTGATTTAGTAGGGGTGCCCGGGTCCATGGGTTGAGGTTTGTCTAGGTCTTGGAGGCGGATGACCTGGACACACTGAACCCCATATTCCTACCCACCCTTTAAACCCTTTTCCTTCCCAGAACTCTCCTCTCCTTCCTTTCCTTAAAAAAGCCCTCCACACAGCATCCCCAAAGATGACATAGGCCCTGAGGGAAATTATTTTCCTCCGGGCCTCCTGTGTGGAGCTCATGCAAAAAAAAAATAGTTGGCAATTTGTAGAGTGCCGTGAAAAATCACCTAAAGGTAGTGAGGGGGGAAAGCAATGTTCCCCCCAAGTACTTGGCTGTTCAGATCTAGTCACCAAACACGACTAAAGCCATTTTAAGCAATATTTCAACGCTGAATGGTGAAACCACGGCGATACTGAAAGTAGATTCTACATACAGCTCTGGAACATGCCGCTAATATACTACACATAATTTTTAATAAATAAATTGTGAAATAACACAATTTAATCAAATAAAATTTACTTTACGCACGCTGGGATTTGAAACCGCGACCTCTGGATTCGTAGCAAAGGACCGTAACATCTCAACCACGGAGGCCATTTGCGGTGTCTACACCGTGGAGTGACGGGAAAAAGAGGAATAAATCGCAATAGCACAGATTCACAGAGATGCAGGTCATATGAGGTAGTCCCGCAGCCTCTGCACCGCGGAGGCCTTCACCATTGTTATCGAGGCGACCACCGTTTTACAGTTTGAAGTGGTGCCTGGCCGCAAGCGAGTCACAAGTCACAAGTGCGGATGAGTTCGCCAAATTCACAAGTGTCAGCAAGCCAGCCTCAGAGGCCGCAAGCCTCACTCAGTCACTCTTCAACCCTCGCAGTCCGTACTCGGCTCAATCCCAGCGTCTTATCAGTATCAGTCAGTTGCGCCATGAGTCCGCACTCCAACGTACATTTTTATCACTCTGAAACGAACACAGAGATGTCGTGTTTGTGCGAATCGTTTTGAAAAACATTTTAGTGCTATTTTTTATTATTATTATTGTGATTCACGAGTTTTATTTAATTACTGGATATTTTTCTTAGGCTTTAAGAAAATCATTGAAAATGATTGTGCCAACATTCATATCAAAAATTTCGGGTAAGTTTGAAAAGCTTTTCTTCTTTGTACTCTATGCATAAATTGAACAATATGATTTCGTTTCGCGTACAAGTGTAATATTTAAGATATTGGAACTGATTTGTATTTAAAAATATATCTTTTCAAATCCAGACGAGCTAAGTATCTACCTACCGATAATAAATTTTACGAAATCATTATTTTCATTCGAAATACTAGCGCAAAACTGTGAAAAATCACGGGATATTATAATAATTATATGTTTGATAAAAACGCTAAGAAGATCTTTGAAAAATCACGAAATCTCTCTTTTCTTATCAAGTTTAACCATAAGAAATTTAAACAAAAGAAAATACACATCTCAAATACAGAACTGAAATAATTTTCTGATAAAAAAATATTTGGAGGTAAATAAATGCCCGTGTGAATTCTTTTCACATCAGTTCCAATTTTTAAAATGAGAATTAAAATAATTTTCTCTTAAAGTATTATATTATTGTATTTTAGGTATTTTATCGCTTGTCTAAATTCAGTTCCACTACACAATCAGTTCCAATATTGAAAAAAACTTGAATTTAAAAAAATCCTAGTTCATTAAAAGAGTGTTACAATCTCAGACAAAACCGAAACTAGTATATTTGGGTGTATTTGAAAAATGAAAAAAAGTTGTTTCTGTAGAATCAACATTTATCAGATTTCATCGTGGAAAGTCAAGTCACGAGTAGGTACATTTCATTATTTTCCAGTTGTTACTAGTTGGTAACTAAATATTATTATTTACTTAATTTTATGTTTAATCGCCTTTGGAAGCATTGATTGAGTTTACAGAAAAATATTAAACACAATCAATTTGTTATTAAAATAATTTATTGTATTAATTCTACTTATGTGTTTACTCTTCTCTTTTGAAGCGTGAGGCAATACGTTCAGAAAAAATATACTTAGGTACCTGTTTGGTTTATCGATGCCAATTTATCGCCGTATTGCGTTTGTAAAAGAAACAACGAGCCATGTGTGCAGTGCCTTGACAACCGTGTTACAATGTTTACAAAATTTCTTGTGTTGGCATTCAAAAAATTGAAACTTTTCCGTGTTTTTCGAGTCTGTAAATGTTCACGTAAGTAAACATATTATCATAATACGAGTAAAAATGAATATTATAACATTCGAATACTTTTCTATGGAGTAGGTACAAACATATTTCCGAAGACGATAATTTGTTCTTTTTACAAATTAGTTAACCATAGATATTTTTGGTGATTATTATAATATGTGAAAGGAAATGCTAATCGATATAATCGTATTTGGCAAGATTGTAGGCCGATTATTCAACCTTCTAAATAAACTTGATGTTTTTTATGTAACTTTCTCAATGGTATGTATGTCTTTATTCAGCTCTGTATATGAGGCGCAGCGCATGTTTGAGATATCAAAACGTTCGCGAAAGTAAGTAGGTACTAAGTACCTTCCGCCTACCTACATAATTACAGCACACATGACTTTGCATGTACAAGTTCCTACCTTTATAAACTGTGTAATATCCCGTTATATTATGTTGTTGAGTTATCTTTCATCGTTTCATTGACAGCTGTAAAGCCTATCAACTGTCAAATCGATCGGCAGAATCAAATACAAATGCGTAAACTACTGCTCTATGAGGCCGCACGAGGCTCCCATTTTAATCGCGAGAAAGAAAGTGGTCACGGCCAGGAGTAGGTACTTATCTAAAATAGAATACACACCTGAACAAAAGTGCCTACCATTTTTTGTACACACGTAATACTGGTAACACTAGATTTTTTATGTTTTATTACATGCCATTTTATTACCCGTCTTCGCGTGGGATTTGGATTTTTAAAGTAGAACAATTTATTTTGTCTCTGAAGATTTCAACACTCTTCTTCCGAAATGTTTTTTTCTTGTTTAGCCTGAATAAGGAACTCCAGTTCAATTATTTTATTTTTTTTAATGAATAATGATGACCTTCTAACTTGAATAACTGCATATTTTTTTATTTATTTTTAGAGTTAGTTTTAATAGTTAAAATAATTGTCAAAGTTTTAATTTTTCAAGATCCCCCGAAAACCATCGTATAGTGAATCGTGTGACGTCATCACTCCCGAAAAGTTATTTTTATTTTCACTGGTGTTGTCATGTTGGATGACAGTTATACAGAAGAAAGTATGATACTATTCGATAAGTTAAAACATTATGTTGGTGGAATCATTTATTTATTATATTATATTTATTATATTATTATGTTTTTCAATATTATTACATGAGAATGGTATAAAATTATTTGAAATTGTTATTTTTTTGGCTTTTAAGAATCGAAATCAATGTTAATGGAAACCGAAGCTCCGAAACTCCGAACTGACAATAGCAGGGGATTTTGGGATTTACTCAATCCCGTTATGGGGACCTATTGGGGCACCCTTATAGCCTCTCGGGCTCCCCTACTATAAGATCAGGCATCAGCTGTTCGACTGCCATTTTTAAATTCGGATTTCGAAGTATTCTCCCTGGAAGTAGCATTACTATTTCTTTTTGTAGGGTAGTTTTTGAATATTTTCAATAATAGAGATAAAGTAATAAGGGATACCTTTATTTTTGAAACTTAAATATTTCGGCCCAAATAATTTTTCAATAAACACAACAATAAAATTTCTATAAGCAGTATGTAAATAAGTGAATAAGATGAAATATTGTTAATACGATGACTTGTGTCATACCTTCATTCCCAGACAATGACTTTTTACGGTGATCAGTGACGTCACCACTAAACATTTGAATAATACCAACTTGACGGCGTGTTTCAATAAGTCGTTTAAAAATGATCTTTTTAATATTTTTTAAAAACTGTGCGTTTAATATTATGAAATAAAACTTATATATTCAGAATCAGCGTCTATTGGTCTATATCATAGGTTCCCAACGTGGGCGATTGTGGGGGCGTTTCAGACCTTCAGGGGGGCGGTAGAAGGTAAAGAGAAAATTGGGGGGCGTTTCAAGCTTTCAGGGGGGCGGTAGGAGACTCAGAGAAACCCATAGCTAGTTTACTAGCACATATCGAAGAAGTCGAAGACATGCTAAAAGAATACGAACTGCACATGGTGATGATGAGCGAAACCTGTATTACCGATGAAATTTACCAAAATGAAACAACATTTCAGGGCTATTCAACAGTTAGATGCGACTTATTTAGCAGGCATACAGGTGGAGTTATCACATTAATTCAAAACAATATCTCTTACAAAGTCACAACAAATGCGGTACTAGATAAAAAATAATACCTGGATACCTACTGGCTATTGAAGGATTTGATGCTGGGAACCTATGCAGCTATTTATCATTCCCCAAATCAAAATGATCCAAAATCTTAGATTTTTTTTGAAGAATGATGACGTTAGGAAATAAATACAAGAGACTCGAAAATCATCTCTGGAGATTTTAATATTCAATACAAAAAGCACAAGATTACAAATCATCATAAATTGCCTGGGTAGGAAGCAAATTATCAAAAATTATACAAGAATATGAAAAAACTCTAAAACCATGATTGATTTGGTAATTTAAAATGACTTTTCCGCGGAAGTTAATGCTGCAGAAGAATTCAAAATCAATCTGATAACGAAACAATTATTACAAAAATTTGATATAATAGTCTGAAGCCTCAGAGAACACGAAGTATAATATATATACAGGAATAAAAAGAACTATAATAAGGATAAATTCTGTACGGCATTACAAAACAAAAAGTGGATCTGCGATAACCAAGGAAATTTAGACAGAAAAGCCGATGAACTAATAGGATACCTGAAAACAGTAGTAAATGAATTAATGCCTAATAAACGAATAATATATTCTTATATATAAAAATGAATCGCTAAATGTGTTGCTAAGCGCAAATCTCGAGATCAGCTGAACTGATTTTGCTAATTCTTTTTTTAGAATATTCCTTGAAGTACGAGGATGGTTCTTACGGAGAGAAAAATTAAGAAAATTGCGCAGATAATTGGATAATTTCAGAAAACCTATTACTAACCTAACGACTATCGCACGTTTGACAGTACGCGTGTTTGAGAATGACATTTTGCAAAACAATGATTGTTAAATAAAATTCTATTTTTGAAAATCTTTAAGTTGATAAATTTATTTAAAGCAGGTACTCCTCTAATAGTTTGAATCGAATCAAGAATTTTAGGTATTTTAAATAGGTACCTATGTTAGGTACCAAATTTAATATACATGAAAAAAGGAAATTTGAAAAAAATTGTAAAAGGTGGCACGCGGGCTGTTTAAAAACTGAATGTACTGGGATTGAATATATGGTACGCGGGAGGAGGGTGGGCGGGACGAGAGAGCGGTAAAGGGAAGAGGGAAGGCGGGGAAGGTGGAAGGCGAAGGCGAGAGGGGGGAGGGGAACCCGGGAGGGGGAGGGAAACCTGAGAGGGGGGAGGAGAACTCGGGAGAAGGGTTTGCGGGACGGAGGAAGGGGGGGGGGAGTGGAGTGGGGAGAGGGAAGGTGGAGGTGACGGAGTGGAAACGCGAGTGGGGAAGAGGACGCAGGAGAAGAAGGGGAGGCGGAAGGGGAACGGGACGAATGGGAAAGGACACCCAGGGAGAAACAATTTCTTTATTAAATGGCATAGCAACGCATGCCGGGACCAGCTAGTATTTATATATAAAATGAATTCCTGTTTCCCTTCGTCACGCCTTCATTTCACTTTTTTTTTACGATTTTTTACCAACTGTATTAGAAGAAAATATTCTGTGGCTGTATATTTTTATTTAAAAAAAACATTGTCTAGTTTGTAAACTGAACGTCTGTTGTAGGCGTTCCGATTTTTAGAGCGTCCTAACTCCTATAAGAAGTAACTTACCAAAAAAGCAAACCGCTAGTAGCCGATATCTATCTTCTTCTTCTATAATATAAAAATGAATCGCTGAATGTGTTGCTAAGCGCATAACTTTCGAACGACTGCACAAAATTGGAAAATTCTTTTTTTTGTGTGTTCCTTATTGTCAGGACAAGATTTTTATGAAACTTCCGGTGAGCTCTGGCATTATGAAATTTGTATAAAAAAATTGCTATTGGTGGCACGCGAGGAAGCGGCTATTGTTTTGGAAAGCGGATGGAGGGAGAGATTGGGGAGGGGAACCAGGGAGGGGGAGGGGAACCTTGGAGGGGGAGGGGAACCTTGGAGGGGGGAGGGGGACATGGGAGGGGGACATGGGAGGGGGACATGGGAGGGGGAAGGGGAACTCGGGAGGGGTGTTCGCGGGGAAGGGGGGGTGTGGATTGGGGAGAGGGAAGGTGGAGGTGACGGAGTGGGAACGCGAGAAGGGAAGAGGACGCAGGAGAAGAAGGGGAGGCGGAAGGGGAACGGGACGAATGGGAAATGACACTCAGGGAGAAACAATTTCTTTATTAAATGGCATAGCAACGCATGCCGGGACCAGCTAGTATTTATATATAAAATGAATTCCTGTTTCCCTTCGTCACGCCTTCATTTCACTTTTTTTTTTAAGTTTCCTAATACTTTGTAGTAGGTTCTTACGGAAAGAAAATTTAAGAAAATTGTACAGAAAATTAGATAATTTCAGAAAACTTAACGACTATTTTAACTTCACACGTTTTACAGTTCGCGCGTTTAAATTTTAGATATTTAAATAGATACCTACGTTAGGTACCAAAATTTTTGATGGTTCTTATAATATATAAAAATGAATATTTGTATTGAATGAAAAGCGAAAATTTGAATAAAAAAATTGTGATAGGAGGCACGCGAAATGTTTGAAAACTGAATGTTCTGGGACTGTTATATGGAACGCGGTAGGGGGATTGGCGGGATGGGGAAGTGAAAGAGGGGAGAGGGTAGGCAGGGAAGGTGGAAAGGGAACGCGGGAGGGGAAGGAAATGCGGGAGGGGAACAGGGAAACAATTTATTTCTTTAAAAATGGTATATCAACGCATGCCGGGAAACAGCTAGTAGTATATTAAAAGATACAAATAAATAGTATACCTACGAAATCCCTACATCTTCTAAAAAAAACAAAGGGATACAGCTTATAAAGCCTGTAAAATACAATTTCCAGAAGAAAGGTGGGAAACCTGTAAGAAACTTAGAAACATGTATAGGTACAGAAATAAAACATACCAAAAATTCGTATTCTAGGCTAAAAATTATTACCTCTCAAAGAGATTCAAGAAAAATGTGGACTACACTTAAAGAAATTATAAGTGGCAAACAGAGGGAAAACATTAAGGAAGTTCGGTTCCCGATGGAGTTGAAGATGATAAAACTAAAATAGCCAAATTTAATACTAAGTGTCGAAAACATAAATAAGAGTATTTCATTATTCACAGATACTTCTTCTCAATCATCGGAAAGAAGAGAGAATAATAATATTTTCAGGTAACAGTGAGTATTTAATGAAAAATTTTAATACAATGACGCAAAAATCATTGACGTGTGGAATTACTATAGGCATAATTAAATTTAAGTAGTTGCACTAATACACAAGGGCGGCTGGTTGGACAGTGTGTTTGTGTGCAGCACTGGTAAATTATATCGTCTAAAATTAGTTTATAATATCTTACCGAAAAATATAAAATCTATGAATTTCATTAAAAATATCACCTACCAATATAATGCATAATATAATATGAATCAGTGAGAGCAAATTCTCAAAGTTCCGCGCGAATTTACCCTGTCCGGTGTGCAGGCCCATTGCAAGCGGAACGAATTATGTTTTTGTATCGAATATCCCAAACATCGCCAGCGCGCAACGCCGGCCATATGTATGAAAAATTAAGCTATATCGGTGTGCCACCCAGCGGCCTTTTTCATACAAACTTAAATTTGGATTTAAGGCAAAAATACTTAACCAAACTGAATAATTCTTTTTTTAATCAAAAGGTACAGCAAATACCTAAATTTTACATATATTTGCTTTTTTATTGATTGGCGTTTTAAATTATAAAACGCTGATCATTAAGGAATACAATTTTTTTATAGGTAACTTTGACAATTTTGCCCTCGTGCTGTTTATACATTGTTTATAAATACTGTTTGTATCCTGTTTAAAATGAAATATAAAACTAACTAACCAACCATCACGCCGTTTCTCACAGGGGTAGGCAGAGGGGACGGACCGCCAAATAACTCGGTCTTGGCACACACTCTTTGCCTCACTCACATTCATACATCGTCTCATACATTCTCTTCTATTATTCCGACTTTCGACATGGCCCGACTCAAGTATCTGATTAACTTGCTCGTGCTATGTCTTCCTCGGGCGCCACCGACTTATTCTACCATTCACATTTGCGTCGTATATTCTTCTTACACTACTTTCAAATTTATTTTATTTTATGAAATATAAAATAAAATAAATTAAACATTGTAACAAAAAGTGTTTTTTGGGTTGAAAATTAAGATTTTTTAACGAAAAAATAGTATTGCGTTTTTATTTTCTTAGTACCGAAAAATAAAAATTTTAATTAAAAAGCGATATGTAGAAGTTTTCGCACTTCGAAAACAGCTTAAAATAGATCTTCTCTCCAAATAAGATTAGTGGGATCATTTTTACCTAATGTTGCTTAGTAATCGTTATCTCATAGTTACGGATTATCAGTGAACCACCACGTTTTCAGGGCAGCGGCCGCCACTGCTAATACATTAATCTGTGTTTAAGAGAATTTTTCCGCAGTCGTGGAAAACTTCCATAATAACACCAGTACCCAAAATAATAAATACTAAAAATTTCGAAGACCTCAGAAAAATACATGGATAATCTAAATATGAACAAATACTAGAATCCATAGTTAAAGAACAGATGAGAAAATTTATTGAAAAAAAAAATATCATTCTTGTAAAACAGCAGGGTTTAGAAACAAAATATTCATAATGGAAAACCAGTATGAATCAGAAGAATAGTAGTGTTCTTGGATTTTAGACGTGTTTTTGAAACGATTGACAGAGAAATACTAATAATAAAATTAAAAATAGAAAACAAAGAAACAAAATTGGAGATGCTATATCTGAAGAACAACAAGTAAACCTCGGAGTTCCTCAAGGATCTGTGTTGGGACCGCTCCTATTTATTAAGTATATATATTAATGATATAGTGAAGTGCCTAAAGTACTGTTCAATCAAACTTTTGCTGATGACATACTTTTATATATTATACCAAATAATATCGAAGATGCATTGTCAAAAAAGCTTTTTTTTAAAGAATACTTCCATATTATATATTAAAGTTTTTTTCTTCGAATAAACTGAAAATAAATGTAAATAAAAGTAAATTCATGGTATTAGAGAAGAAACTCAACGAAATTACTACCCTAAATATAAAAAATCAAAATATTGAAGAAATTTAAATACTCAGGAATCATAATCTATAACAAATTAAAACTAAACACCAACTTTGAAATGTTAAATTAAAAAATTGCAGAAAAAATTAAAAAGAAAAGTAGGATAAAGGGAAAGTTAGACGTCAAAACACGGAAATTGGTCAACAATACCACTGTAGCGTGTCACGTGAATTACTGCTCAAGTGTAATCTTTCTGAGCATTAAAACCCAAGTAAAAAAATGAAAATAATTCAGAACGGTTCCATGGCAACTCAGAAGTATGATCACTCTTTAATGACCTTTATGAGGTGCTTCTGAGTTGGTTTCATTCTGAGTTGGCCGGTCACCAAATAAAATATACAAAAAAAAAATTAAAAAACGCATCTCGCTCCATCCTATCTCCCCCCCCCCCCCTTCGCCCCGCCCCCGTTATGGTAAATATAGTCGTGACGACAATTGCTGTTTCAGATTTACGAGTTGGGGGGCGCTAGAAAAAAAATATTCTCAAAGTGGGCGGTGGGCAAAAAAGGTTGGGAACCTTTTTTTAACCTAGTCTTTATTCTAAATGAACATATTTTTTAAAGCCATAATATTTTTCACTGGAGTTCCATGAAAAATATTATGACTTTATAAACAAAAATTTTAACAAAACAAAAAAACGACTTCAAAAAATGCACTAAAAAGTAAAAAATAATTTCGTATTCTTCTGCAACTTTATAATCAACTTACCTTTTCTACTCATCAATATGTAGGTACGATTGTTATTTTTGGAGTCGGTATCGGCGGGAGAGGAGCTGTCAAGTGAACACGCCGGGCCACGGTACCTTGGTTGACACCGACTCCAAAAATAACAATCGTACCTACATATTGATGAGTAGAAAAGGTAAGTTGATTATAAAGTTGCAGAAGAATACGAAATTATTTTTTACTTTTTAGTGCATTTTTTGAAGTAGTTTTTTTGTTTTGTTAAAATTTTTGTTTATTTTTTGATTTTTAGTGAATCTGAAGTACACTAACTGATTCGATTAAGATTCGGCCGAGTATCGTATATTTGTTCTTCAGAATTGGAGATTTCCGTTACTTTGTCATGGATCCCATAATCAGAACCTAACCAAACTCTCATCAAACTACCCTTGAAGTACATCATTTCCAATAAAAAAAGAATCATCGAAATCGGTTGGCGTGATATTGAGTTATTCGTCCATTTGTCGGGCACATACTTGATGCAAATTTAAGACTTATATGATTTTCTCATGGATGCCATTGCCAGAACTGGACCAAATTAAAATGGGACCACACGGGAAGCACCAGCTTTCAAATAAAAAAAGAATCATCAATATCGGTTCACCCAGTCGAAAGTTCTGAGGTAACAAACATAAAAAAAAAAAAAAAAAAAAAAAACAGTCGAATTGAGAACCTCCTCCTTTTCGAAGTCGTTTAAAAAATGATTTTGTTTGTTTCTTTTTCACTGAGCCAATGAAAAAGAAACAAACAAAATCATTATTTTTCTTTTAATTTGGGCCATTAAAGTTTTACAAAATTAGATACTTCTAAATATAAGTAATATAATTACTCACAAAATTATGATGTTTATCGTTGAAGAGTGATTAAAAATAATATGCTAGTAGTCACTAGTGTATAACCTGCTTATTAACCCGGCTTCGCTCCAGTTTCAACAATAGTTTTTCTAATTGTGCATTTTTTTATGAGTAGGTGGAAAACTTACATGAAAAAAAAACAATGTGGTGTTACGATTTGTTGACATAGTAAAATCGTTATTTCAAAGTAGGAAATAGTGTTGGCTTAGATAAAATACAAATTTCATCACGCCAGAACTAGCTATTTTAGGGAGACATTAAGTTAGATCTTAAAATATGTAGGAACCTATACCATACAGGGAGTCCGCGTGTGAAGTTCACTAACTTCGAGGTGTGATTCTAAATGTTGACAGAGTCAAAAAAGATTAATGACTTTTTCTAACTTTCGTTGTTTTTTTTTCTCAAATTAAAATGTTTTTCCACGCAAACCTCTCACTCTGAAAACTGGCTTCAAAATATAGCAGATTTCGTGATTTAAATACGTATTTGTCCCATCGGGTGTTAAATTTCCAATTGTGTTTTTAGAATTTAAATTTAATTAAATTTATTAATGTTATTTTCAAGTTCCGCAAGTATTTTTGTGGTTATTTTTGTTACAGCTGTTCCGACTTACAAGACCATTTTCAAACTGTCTCAAGTATGTTTTCGAACTTACAAGGCCATTTTCAAATTCAGAACTTGATACTTAATAACAATATTAAATTAAAATTCAAAAAATTAAGTGGAGTTCTGCGAATTAAGCACAAAAACAATTAACAAAATTGTGTTCACAAAATTCAATCGGGACTGAGATTTACGATGTCAGGCGAGTGAAAGTAAGACAGAGCGCTAGGCTAATGGGCTAAATCACTAAGTGCGCCTTCAATTTAGACGTTTCATGTCGGACCGCTGCAGTGCCGAAGCAGTGCGTTTGTCGTACGGCGCACGGACGGTAATTTGTTTTCATACAAAATGCACCGTGCGGCAACAGTGCGGCGTCGGTACCGAGAACGCTCGACAACAGGACGGCAACGTCTCAAGCTCCACGTGTTCATTTCGCTGTTGAATAGTGCGGTGACAAGACGTGAGAGCTGAGAGCTAACTTCATTGAATTTTCTGTACTGTTTGCTTAAAATGGATGATATAAACGTGGAAGAATTTATAAATGAAATTGAAATACGTCCTGCTATATGGAACTCCAAAAGTGACAAACACAGTAATCGCACGGAAACAAAAAATGCTTTGGAAGGTATCTGTGAAAAATTTATAGGGGATTTTAAAAATAAAACTACTGGTGAAAAAAACTCAGCAGGTAACTATTTATTTAAATCAAATATTATTATATAATGAAAAATATATTACTTTGTTTACACCACTATATTTAATAAGCAATCTACATGTTTCGATAACAATGTTACCTTTATCAGGAAAGATGTTAATTTAAAAAATAAATGACAAACAAGTAAAGACAAATGAGAATAAATTAGAACATAGACAAAAATATTAAAAAGTAGACGCGATTAATTAACAAAATAAATAATTATAAAGAAAATAAATTTAAGAGATGGCTATTTTTAAAAAATGATTGGTTATTTATAATATTTAATTTACTATTAACGCTTTTTCTAATTTCTAAAATTTCTAAATTATCTAATTGTATGCCCGTAGTGTAAGTATGTAAAATTTTAAGACCTTTAATAATATCAAAAAAGTGACTTGTTTCCAAAATAAGGTTGGCAAATTCAGAATAATAATTATTATTTAAACATCTTATATGTTCAAAATGAATTTAAAACATCAAACGACCCACGTCTAAACATCACTAGCATACAAACGCACGGCAGTCAGAAACGCTTTCAATTTAGGCGTTTGGTATCGGACTGCTACCGTACTGCAGCTGCACGGCAGCAGCACGGCAGCGGGTTATAACCAGCGGCACAGTAAACGTGCGGCAGCAGTCCGACACGAAACGTCTAAATTGAAAGAGCCCTAAGGGAACATTTGCTTCCAAAAAAATATTTATCTTTTTTACTTGCATTGTCATGTAAAACCACCTCCCGAAGTTAGTGGACTTTACCTCTGGACATAAAGTACCTTGGAAGAATTCCGAAATTCTTTGAGAAATTATAAATAATACTAGTATAAACAACAGATAAACTACCCTTTTTCAGCAGATTTTAATTAGTAAGATTTTCACATACGGTCGTTTATCAACTGAATACAATTTTCACGACGTTTTTTAGTAAGACCATTTGTGTATATTATAAGCAAGGTGTGATGTGTTAAAAAATGACCCTCTTCGCGAGATTATGGAGATGTCCATACGTGTTTTTCACGTGCGGAAATTCCTGAATTTATTTTTAAATTTAACACGATGTGTTTCTTTTTTCCTTTCACAATCGTAATTCAAGGGAAGGTACCATTGTAGAAACGGGACGGGGCTCCTGCCAAACTCAACATTGTAATATTATCCTGTTGGGGAAGGGGAAGGGCTATGAACCCTACTGGGCCGCGAACTCGGGTAGCAACCGAAAGGGGAACTTTATTTATTAATTTATTGGTCGTTCAATATCCTGGAACCAGTATTCCAATTTCTTATTATGTAAGTACGAATAATGTAATAATAATTTTTTGACTCATTCATATATCCTCCCTGGGCTCCTCGTACTAACTCTAATCTAACTGAATTTAATCAAACTTGCTACGTAATTTGGGTTGTTTGTGCTATGCGTTACTACTACGTGAAAACTTCACTGAACTCAATTTAAGTGTCATTTAAACTGATTATGGAAGGAATTCAGACGAGTGATAAAATAAACCTATCTACCTGTAATATAATATTTTAAACAAATTATTATTTAAAATGTCATCAAAATTGGAATTATAATATCTTATGATTTTTTAACAAGTTGTCTTGTTGTTAAATAGAATCACTTCGAATATCGATATGTCTAACATCAATGAAGCACAATTCAAACGACAAGCCTTGTTGCTATTAGTCTAAATCTTTTTATCTTATTATCTGTAAATATTTTCTCTTTTAAAAACGATTTTAAATTCTAATTTTGTAATGTTTAATTTTTTATTATTTCTTTCTAGAACAACCCCGATGAGTTATAGAACTCTTTTTAGAGTTACAGAACTCAACTCAATAAATTAAATTCAATTGACTTGAATTGAGTTTACGGGTATTCGATGGTTTTCCGCTCATTTCGAAATTTGGTCGAGCATTACAAACTGATTGATCAGTTTTATAAGATAAAATATTGTAAAATTAAAAACTGAATAAACATACTTAAAAAAATGTGTGTATTTATTTTCTAATATATAATAATAATAATTTATTTCACACAAAATTTTACAATAAAACATATGCGGAAACTTTGACTAGCCCTAGTTGGCTCCTGTTTTAGTTCAAATCATAATTTCATATTACATTGTTTAATTGTATAACATATTATTTATAGAAGAAAAAACGATTAAGTTCCTCATAGAAGCTTTAGTTAAATATGCAATTGTGTGTAAGAAAAAGAGAATAAATAAAGAAAAAATAATATCTTAAAATACAAATTGTGTATTGAATGCTTATGTTTAAGAGCGTTTAACCAGCCAGCGGACGAAAATCCACATTTCGTCGAAAGTTGTTCTTACGATCGTGCAGGGCGGTTACAATGAGAAAGATTAATTATTCTCCGTACCAGCTTTTTAAAATTATAACTCAATATCGAATTTATTTCAATCCAAATTATACCTTCATCCAAAAATGCTGAAAGGCGTGATGATAAAACTATTAAAATAATGTACTTTTTGTAATTATTTTTTGATTATAAGTATTTATCATTTTTCAATAATGTCTAAATTTAATAAGAATGTTAAAAAAATCTGAAATATATTAGTTTGTAAGTGCGCAAATAAATACACAAATGGACCAATTTTCATCAAGAAACACATGTACGTACATATTTTTAATGATTTTATTAAAACTAAAATTAAAATTCTAAAACATGCGTTTGCTAGATAATGTATTAATTTATTTTACTGCATGATTATATTATTTGAAATGGGTGTGGTATAATACAAAATCTTTTTTGAAAATTTAATAAATCTCCCAACGACGTATGGAATAACCTTATTATACTAAAAATTTAAAAAAATTCTCAAAACTTATTACATGCGAATGCTAGATAAAAGAACAATCTTTCAAAATCCATTTATAATTTTTTGTGGAAAAGAGTCAATACGTCTAAAATCTTTTTTGAAAATGACGTATTTCCGGTTTTCTCTGGTAATCCCTTCTTAACAATAATAGATATAAGTTTGGTTATTTAAATCGAGAATCAAGACATTCTTCAAGCATGATTACAAAATATTAGAATTATCGTGGATGTTTGTATCGCTTGCAAAAATCGGAAATCAAGACATTCTTCAAGCATGATTACAAAATATTAGAATTATCGTGGATGTTTGTATCGCTTGCAAAAATCGGAAATCAAGACATTCTTCAAGCATGATTACAAAATATTAGAATTATCGTGGATGTTTGTATCGCTTGCAAAAATCGGAAATCAAGACATTCTTCAAGCATGATTACAAAATATTAGAATTATCGTGGATGTTTGTATCGCTTGCAAAAATCGGAAATCAAGACATTCTTCAAGCATGATTACAAAATATTAGAATTATCGTGGATGTTTGTATCGCTTGCAAAAATCGGAAATCAAGACATTCTTCAAGCATGATTACAAAATATTAGAATTATCGTGGATGTTTGTATCGCTTGCAAAAATCGGAAATCAAGACATTCTTCAAGCATGATTACAAAATATTAGAATTATCGTGGATGTTTGTATCGCTTGCAAAAATCGGAAATCAAGACATTCTTCAAGCATGATTACAAAATATTAGAATTATCGTGGATGTTTGTATCGCTTGCAAAAATCGGAAATCAAGACATTCTTCAAGCATGATTACAAAATATTATAATTATTATAATAAACGTGTGCTTATATTTATATATAATATTCGAATGCTTTTGTTTAACAATAAATACTCGTATACGTTTGGTGATTTAGATCGCTTGCAAAAATCGAGAATTAAAACATTCTTCAAGCGTGAAAACAAAATATAATAATTAGGAGCCGCAAAGAAACTCAAAAGGATGTGACTCGAGAAGGATGAGGAAATGATTTAAAACAATTTGAATATTATATCTTAAGTAAGTGTATAAAAAGCGGCATGAGAAAATGGTTGATACCCAAATGTATTTATTTCTCTTTCATTGCTTCATTTTTTAATCCTACTGAGATATTTTCCCTTAGAGCCTTAATATAAAAATAAAATCGGTAAAGTAAATAAAAGCCAGATGGTAATAATAAAAAGACAGATCACCGCAGGAGTTGAAGGTACAAAAATGGGAAGGGTGGTGATATAAGTTTATAATCTAGTTGGGGGATTAGAAAATAATCGATCGCATGGATTAATAAAGAATAGACAATTATTTTCTGAAGTGATAAATATGTGTTTTTGTATTGTATACTCTAACGAATTACGTATGAGTGTGTTTTTTTTTATTTGTATGATGAAACTATCTATTGGTCAACATATCTTCGCTTTTGACCCTCCCTAAATCCAGGAGCCAGTCGTTCATCAATTTTCGCTAAACATGTGCACTTTTCGTTTTCCAAGCATTACGAATGATATTAAATAATTTAGGTCCTAAGTACGAAAATTGCCGTTGCCCAAGGGACGTCGTGGTTTTTATTGGGACTATTGGATTGTTCCTTGAAAGTCGGGAGTCGTGAAGGTGGTCAATGGAAGGGAAGTGCTGACATTGTTTTTCAGCATTTAATACAATCTTTCTAATATACAATTGTCTAACATCACGAACTCTTATTTCCGTGAATAATGCGTCACGGGGTACCTGAATGGTTTTTTAAGGATGACTCTTTGTAATGATTTCTGTGCTTTAGCCAGGGTGTCTAATATTGTTTTGGCACATTCACCCCATCCTAGGGATGCATATTCAAGTAAAGAATTACACATGGCACCGTAGATATATTGATTTCATATCTTTTACAGAGAAAATATTTCTGATGGTAAGTTTTCTGACTTTTGAGGCAGTTGAGTTAATGTGTTCTTCCCAACTCAGATATTTATCTATGGTGATCCCTAGATATTTTAAACTCTTATTTATATTTATGTTATTTTTTACATTACATTTTTTTTATTTTTTTTATTATTGTATAAAATTGCATACAATGGGAATTTACACCCGCTAAGCTACTGAAGTAGCTTGTCAGCAGGACATCAGTTCCACAGATTAACTTAAAACAATACAATACATTAAATAATCGTCAACGCGTCAGCGTGGCAACAACATACACATATAACAACATATTAACCATAAACATATTTATATATATACACTAAAACATTGTGATATTGTTTGTATTGCACTAAAACGTATGAATTTTATCTTACCCGTGTTAAGAGTAAGGAGATTATTGTCTAGCCATTGTTTGACCTTGTTTATTCCAATTTCTGTTTTTCTATGCGCTTCGTACCAGTTTTTGCCCTCAAATATTAAGACCATATCGTCAACAAAAGTGATGATAAATGATGTGACAAAAGTGATGGTAAATGATATGATCAGCAAGGTTACTGTTGCAAAGGTCACTGATACAGATATTAAACAATATCGGTCCTAAAGTACTTCCTTGTGGTACACCAAATTCGATATTGGCAGGATCGCTTAGATATATTTATATATCGCTTAGATATATTTAGAATGCTTAATATTAACTCTTTGGCTCCGATTTTCTAGATAGCTTCCTAACCATTTAAGTATCTGCCCCTGTACACCGATTAGCTGTAGGTAATTTTTTCAAAAGGATTTTGTGCGAGAAGGTATCAAAAGCTTTAGCAAGATCCAAAAATTCGTCGATCGATGTTATTAGAAATGACTTTAGTCAGATTGCCAATGGCATTTTCGGTACCTAAACCCGGTCGGAAGCCATATTGTCTCTCAGAAAGAATGATATTATCTTCGAGGTAAAAGCTAAGACGGTTTTTGACAATTTTCTCGATAATTTTTGAGATCGAATTGACCAAAAAGATATCGGCCGGTAATTTTGAATCGCAGATTTAACTCCATTTTTGTGTAGTAAGTAGTAATACAACAATTTAATGTTTTAGATGGTTAGGGAACATTACTGATTTGAGACTTACATTGAAAATGAATGCTATCGGAGATGATAAGAATGGTTTAAATTTATTTTAAGCAGATTTGTCTGGTCCACAAGCGTTAGATGGCTTTAGGTCTTCAATTATTTCCAAGACTTCGTTCGTCGATGTTTGTATATTGTCTATTTTATAAGTTAGTGGTGACCAACATGGCAAGATCGGTTTCAGTTTTATTGCATTTATCGAGAATTTTTTTGGCTAGTGTGGTTCCCACCGATGTGAAGTAGTTATTAGCAAAATTCGCCATATTTTTAGGATTATAGGAGTTTATGTTACCCTAACGATTTAATTTCGGAAGACCTGTTGATTTTTTTAGTAATATTGCGAAATGCTTCTCACATAATGAACGTAAATGGACCAAAGGGTACTGGGACGCGCAAGGACTTGCTTAAAAATTAAAATTACGTAAAAAAATCGAACGTACCCAATAAAAAATAAAATAATTATCCACAAAAAAATACAGTGGAACCTCTCATGACGAGCACTTCCTATAATGAGTAATTCGCATAACGAACAAAACAGTTTTTGAAAAAACGTTCCCTTAACGAGTTTTTCGCATAACGAGCGACATTTCGCATAAAGCAAGGAGAAGTCCCATCTTCACGTCAGTCACTCGTGAGCCGGGACTTCCGCGCCAGTTCATCAGTCCCTGGTTAATTCATTCCGCTAGCACATTAGTATCGCAGTGTTCATACATTTTTCCAAATTTTTTGTTTTTGAAATTTGTAATTTTTTTTCATTATTTGTAAAATTTCGGAACATGAAAAAGGTTTTTCTCCACAGTGAGTCAGCATGTGGATGTTAAATTGTTACTTTCGGAAA
Organism: Limnephilus marmoratus; assembly: GCA_917880885.1. NCBI lineage: Eukaryota > Metazoa > Arthropoda > Insecta > Trichoptera > Limnephilidae > Limnephilus > Limnephilus marmoratus. The sequence continues at coordinate 15,119,137 of OU862908.1, forward strand.
TACGAATAGTCGCAGTCGGAACATGATTTAGTTTTTTCTCCACTGTGAGACGGCTTGTGGTCTTTTTAAACGACTTCAAAAAGGAGGAGGTTCTCAATTCGACTGCATTTTTTTTTTTTTTTTTTTAAATGTTTGTTACCTCAGAACTTTCGACTGGGTGAACCGATATTGATGATTCTTTTTTTATTTGAAAGCTGATGCTTTCCGTGTGATCCCATTTTAATTTGGTCCAGTTCTGCCAATGGCATCCATGAGAAAACCATATAAGTCTTAAATTTGCATTAAGTATCCGCGCGACAAATGGACGAATAACTCAATATCACGCCAACCGATTTCGACGATTCTTTTTTTATTTGAAAGTATATACTTCAAGGGTAGTTCGATAAGAGTTTGGTTAGGTTCTGATTATGGAATCCATGACACAGTAACGGAACTCTTCAATTCTTAGGAGCAAATTAACGATTCTCGGCCGAATCTTTTAATTTGACCCTAACGTCGTTATGGTCAAATTATGTCTGTCTCATATGAGCAACACGTTTAGTAGGTCTACCCATATTCAGACAAATTAGTTAGTATACTTCAGATTCACTAAAAATCAAAAAATAAACAAAAAATTTAACAAAACAAAAAAACGACTTCAAAAAATGCACTAAAAAGTAAAAAATAATTTCGTATTCTTCTACAACTTCATAATCAACTTACTTTTTCTACTCATCAATATTTAGGTACGATTGTTATTTTTGGAGTCGGTATCAGCCAAGGTAGGTTTGTAAATACATACATAGTTATAGGTGTGATGTGCTTGTATCGCACGTGCGACTTGACGAGGCAAGAGCGGGGCTGCGGCGTGAGGGGAGCTGTCAAGTGAACACGCCGCCCGGGTGCCTTTGCTGACACCGACTCCAAAAATAACAATCGTACCTACATATTGATGAGTAGGAAAAGTATTGATTATGAAGTTGTAGAAGAATACGAAATTATTTTTTTACTTTTTAGTGCATTTTTTGAAGTCGTTTTTTTGTTTTGTTAAATTTTTTGTTTATAAATGTTCCTTTTGAGACCCCATTCACAACCCCAAAATACTATTCCAAACCATTTTTAATCATAATCCCGAGCAACGCCGGGTTCACATCAGCTATTGTTATAAAAAATATTGTGTGTGGCGGTCGGAGTTTGCTTGATTTGTATAAATATCTACATTTTTATTCCGACATTGATGAAATTTGGTTACGTTTTAAGATTTTCACGGCCAAAAGCATTTTCGCTAGTTGTTTTTGGGGTGTTATGCCGTGTTGCGCTACCTCCTTCTTTAGCCATCGTTTCGGACATCCGAAACGTTGGCTAAAGAAGGAGGTAGCGCAACATGGCATAACACCCCAAAAACAACTAACGAAAATTGATGAAATTTGCTCACTTGATCTTCAAAACAATTTGAGGGGTGTGAATGGGTGCCTACCGCTGCGCCGCCCTGAAACCATTTATTGGATAACCAACACCTCGTCGTGGGTCACCCCAGGTTGTTCGCTAAGTTTGGTGACTTAGCAAGGGTGCGCGTGTTCGGGAGAGACAGTTTGAGGGATACCTTTTTACCTCTACAGCCAGACCCTCACAACCCATCGACTTGCACAGCAGTGGGAGGGATGGATTCATACGTCCGTCTCTCCTGGACGCAATGATTCCCAGATCCTACCCACCCTTTTTATTCCCAGTTCTTCATCGTCATGACATAGGCCCTGAGGGAAATTATTTTCCTCGAGGCTTCCAGTGTGGAGCTAATGCTTAAAAAAAAGAAAAAAGCAGAACGTCACTGTTTAAAGAAAGCCATCTGTAAAGCCCGCGAAACGCCGGGAAAGTCAGCTATTACACTATAAAATTATAATATGATGCATTCCAAAACGAACATATCAAATGACTTGGATTCCGTGATTTATTTGAAAATAACCATTTAGCAATAAGTATTGTCACTATAATAACACTAAACTTGTGTAAACAAGAAAATGACTTGTTTCACGCACACTATTATTACGAAGTACGGAAAAAACCTAAACACAACCGGTTGTCAACAATGTTGTTTTCCAGTAATTTCTATCCGGTAATTATATTTGGCCGGCAATTAAATATGACTTAAAATTGGTACGGATATCTGATAGTAGTAACTACCGGTCATTCATTGTTCGGTTGTTCGGTTGAACTTCACAAAGTTATGTGCGACAACGATGGCAATACAAAATGAACAGCTTAAACGCTCGGATTTTGAGAAAAATCACGTTAAGAACAAACCCGGTCGCCGAGAAATTTAAAAGAATAGGTATTTTACTAAACTGTTTCTGTCACTGTCGCTCTTACTCCCCCGAATACTGAGCGAATAGGACATCTGCATTTAGCCTCATAATACCTAAATATAATCATTAAGACTCCGCAACCGGGTCCGAAAAGAAGAAGATGGAGAGATACGAAATTACGAATGTTAGAGGAGAGCGCTAACATTTACAGCGACAAAATCGATGCGAAAATTGCGAAAATGTTTAATAAAACACGGCTCGTTTAAAATGGATCAAAAATCTCGCGGGCATTGTTTTAAATTAGCATTTAAAGAAACACTGTGATTTTTTTCATGCATATATCTTGTAAAATAACTGAAACAAACTTAATCATTTTTGGAGCATACTTTGCGGTTTTTTTCTGTCGAGGGAATTTTATATAATTTGCGTTTCGGCGCGGGCAATGTCTATATATTATCTTCAAGAATAACATATATTTTTTAAAGCTTTAAAACTTAACGTGTATAAGGGAGACATGTAAGAAATCGGTAGTAATTCGGGTAGCGGGTCCTTAAAATCGAAGTTTTGTATTCCCCATTTTTCGCCTCCAAAACTGGACCAATTTTCAAGATGTTTTTACTAACAGTATTAACAGAAATTACTCTACGTCTGTACGCTTTGCTTCTTTTAAAAATACATAGTCTAGTTTGTATATTGAACGTCTATTTGCAGCTCACAAACCAGGCAATTTTAATGATTTTGCGGGGTCCTAACTCCTATAAGAAGTAACTTATCAAAAAATTATATATTGTGTTAAAAATATTTGCAGTAGTCTCAAAATCCAGAGAGGAAATTGGGGAATACGTTTGTATAGACAAAACGCTGCCCGGTTCCCTCAAGATGAAGCCATGCGAAATAATGCAAAATCATGTGATTTTCGTTTGAAAATTTGATCGCTTAGAAATATTACAGATGTTTCAATTAAATACTGCAAATAGAACACACACATATTTTGGGCAATTAATCAATTAAAAGATATTAATAACCAAGTTTAGTAGCCTCTTAAATTTACTAGTAGGTACCTACTCATATTTTCTCAGATTGGTAAATTAATTTTTAGTTTGTTACTCTTTAATTATTTTGTGTTAATTTATAAAAGTTTAATATAAAAAAAAAACAATTTACCATCAATCAATTCAACCCAATCATTGTAATTTGTTTTGTCTATAGGTAGGTACTTATTTGTCTATTCTTATATTTATTAATTTTCATTGTAAGTTTTTAAAATAGTGGTGTATAGAGTTATTAATTTTCATTAAATTAAAATTGACGTCGCGCCACTACGGGAATTTGAAAAATTTGGGATTATTGAAGAAACCTTTTAAGTTAATTTATTTTTAGACGACTTGAAAAAGGAGGAGGTTCTCAATTCGACGGTATTTTTTTCATTTTTTTATGTTTGTTACCTCAGAACTTTTGACTGGTTGAACCGATATTGAAGATTCTTTTTTTATTTAAAAGTTGGTGCTTCCCGTGTGGTCCTATTTCAATTAGGTCCAGTTCATCCATGAGAAAACCATATAAGTCTTAAATTTGCAATAAGAATGTGCGTGACAAATGGACGAATAACCAATATCACGCCAACCGATTTCGATGATTCTTTTTTTAATGGAAAGGATAAACTTCAAGGGTAGTTTAATGAGATTTTGGTTATGTTTTGATCATGGGATCCAGGACAAAGTAACGGAACTCTTCAATTCTTAGGAGCAAATTAACGATACTCGTCCGAATCTTTTATAGGCTATCCGGACCTTTGAGTCACCTACCGTAACGTCGTTATGGTCAAGTAATGTCTATCTCATATGAGCAGCACGTTTAGTAGATTTACCCATATTCAGATTCACTAAAAATAAAAAAATAAACAAAAAAATTAACAAAACAAAAAAACTACTTCAAAAAATGCACTAAAAAGTAAAAAAATTATTTCGTATTCTTCTACAACTTAATAATCAACTTACTTTTTCTACTCATCAATATTTAGGTACGATTGTTATTTTTGGAGTCGGTGTCAGCCGGGTCGGTGTTGACGAGGCGAGAGGCGAGAGGCGAGTGCGGGGACGCGGCGGGAGGGCGCTGTCAAATGACCACGGGCCGGGTACCTTGGCTGACACCGACTCCAAAAATAACAATCGTACCTACATATTGATGAGTTGAAAAAGTAAGTTGATTATTAAGTTGTAGAAGAATACGAAATTGTTTTTTTACTTTTTAGTGCATTTTTTTAAGGCTTTTTTTTTGTTTTGTTAATATTTTTTTTACATAATACTTTATACACTAAACGCAAATTTATGCATTTCGCGAATTAAGTCAATCTTTTAGTTTTTGAAGTAAAACTTCTTTACGCACGCTTGACTTGGGGAGTTAGCTGATGCGAATGTAAATGCGTGACGAGAGCGTTATGAAAAGTGTGATCGGGCGAGTCGAACGGTCGGGCCTTTGCGCACGCTTGACTTGGGGAGTAAGCTGGTGAATGCGTGACGAGAGCGTTATGAAAGTGTGATCGGACGAGGCGAACGGAAGTTGAGAGGGAGATATAAGTTAGTAAAGTTTTACTTCAGTCGTGTGGTCTAAGGCACAATCGTTTTTTTTTTCATAAAAAAACGACATTGAGATGGTAATTCATAGAAAAATGACGAAGAAAGTTATGCACATATACCAGACAATGGGGGGGGGTCGATTCTGGATGAGAAGCAAAGGGGGGAGGGGGTTGGAAATTTATTAGAAAATTATTATTTACATTGATAAAAACCATGGTGCAAATAATATTGTTGCATTTATATTGTTGATACCAGATATCTGCTAGTACCTAAGTGTCATCAAGAATTACGAACTAACTGAAATCTAGAATATTACTGACCTCTCTAAGCTTCTGATCTACCAATCATCTTTCTTTCGTTGACGAGTCAATTTTATATCTTACAGATAAATTTTATATTTAATAGTTTTTCATTGTTTCTCACAATGCACATTGCGACTAACTTATAAACAAATATCAATCAATACTAACAAGCTGTCTAAACTAAACATGCATACTAAAAATGATTTTATGAAATTACATACCGTGTAACGAATATTAGATTCGTATTTTATATAACCTGGCGGCAGAGCAGAGATCCAAACTCGGGATAGTGGGCCAAGTAATTCTCTATCATGTAGGTAGGGATTCAATTAAATCAAAGAATATTAACTTTTCAAAAAAAATATGTATTGAACACAAAAGCAACACGGAAGTGTACAAACTTCCCATCAGGGTATCAAAGGAAAACATATAAAAACATACGTACCAGATGGACTCGCTAAACTATCTATCTAACTAAACAATGCCGTGATGATGTTCCTTGGAGAGGTGCGCGCCAGGATGAAAGCCGGCCCATCGAGAAATGTTGCGGGTAGCACGTTCCAGTCCGCGCCTGGATGAAAGCCGGCCCAGGGCTTTCCATGAGGATGGATTGGTGATGTGATGGTGACCCAAGAAAGTCTCCAAATGAGGTAGGAACAGGCTCCCAGACAACGTGGCGAGATTATGAGATGTCGAACTTGTCCCAAGTAAATAATAATCTCGGCCGATGAAAAGCATCGTCTTCCCGATTTTGGCAAAGCCACGATTGCAGGACGGGTGAGGATTGTTAATTCACGATTCGATTCGGATTAATTTGCCGGCCGTACTCTGATCGCGTGTTAGGCATCTCACGACCGAAAACATCATTGCACGGGCTTAACACTCCGTTTTTCTGTCGGGAATTCTTTATATTCCCATTTCCAAAATACATCCCTTGACCGGGACAACTAATCACACTTTTAAAGTTACAGCAAGGCCGAAAATAACACTGCCGGCGTCGGTCAACCACATCGATAAAAAAATGGGACTTACAAGTCACCCATTAACATTATACGTACACGAGCCTCGCGTGTTACGAAAAAATCACCCGCGATCGGTTAGGTTTTAATTTACTTAGATTCTCATGGTTTAAACTCAAAATTAAACACCTTTATGGTGAGTGACCAATTCCAGAACAACCTAGTCCATGGCTGCTCGGGAGGAAGTGCCCATAAACAAAACTGCTCTTCTTTCTTTTCCAAAAATTACCAGTGTCCAAAAAAACACCATAGACAAAATAAACACCTAAGCAAGAACTGCATTAGTTACATAATTATTTATGTGACAACCGAATGACGTGGGATACACGCAGTATATGCAAAATATAACACATTTTAAATGCTATTAGCGCGATACGTCCAAAATATTATGTATTAATTCGTTCAATAAAACTGCCCACAAAGTAAATTTATAAACAATTTGCGGAATACGAAAGTACCTACCTATAAATTAATAAATTATAAAACAATGTGTTATTCATAAAATCGTCAAAAACAATAATTTTCCCAAAATTGTTATTGAAAAATAGATAGTTTTTATGCATTTCTACCGATTTTCAGCATATTTTTCTTGAAACTTTCAGTTTTTAAAATATGTATGAAATTTTTGAAGATAAGTTAATACATACATTTGTAGAGCCGAAAAGAATTACATGAAAATTCCCTCAATAAAAAAACGCGAAGTATGCGAAAATGATTAAAAACCCATTTTGTTCCGTTATTTAACATGTTAGAAACGATATGAACAAATCCATGTGTCTCTGAATGCAACATCCGGAGATTTTTGCTCTATTTTAAACGAGTCGTGTTTTATTAAATTGTTTCACTATTTTCTCTTGATTATAATCGTTTTTTTAATATTCGCTCGTTCCTTCTTACATTCGTATTTACATATATTATCCCCATTTCTTCTCCTTTTTGAACGCTTACTACCGGGCCTCAATAAGTCGGGTACGCCTCACATTAGCGTAGGCACAATAGGACAGGGTGGGGCGTTGGCCCGGTTTGGCTGGCCGATGCATAACCTCTGAGATTGTCGACCGAGTCGAGTTTTCAAATTTACAGCACTTAATAGGATGGTTTTTCCTTCTTCTTCATAGAGCCTAAAGCATGAATATGTTGTAGAAGGCTATTTTTTTCGGTACCTTCTCTAGATTTTTTAGTTTTTGCCCCACCCTAAATTAAAACCTGGCTCATACGTCAAAAATATATCTGGTATTGTTATATTATGATGAAAACAAGCTTATGGGTCTGAATGATTAAGACGAGATTTACAAATGTGGTTTTTTAAACAGCATCATTAATTGCTTTATTATAATGTGGGTATTTCGTGTGAAAGTTTTTAATTTCCCGTGACGGTTTAGCCACTTTGGACGCATTATTTCTTACTTATGAGTCCCAAACCAGGAAACTTATGAAGAAAAACTCAGACTAAGAAAATATGATAAATATAATATTTTTTTAAATCTGAAATATTTCTATGAACTACTTTTTGAAAACTAATTTCGGTTGTTTTTTGTGTCCTGTGTAACTGCGGTTCAATGAATTCAATTTAATTTATTTGCTTTAAATTTAAGTGTCATTTTCAAAATTGGTACTGATTTCCTGCAATCATGCTGCAATATAATATTTTAGGTAATGATTTGTCAACATTTCAGATTATCCTGTGATTTTTCACGGGTCTGCGCTGGTATCTTATAAGCGGTGGCGGCTGGTAACTTAAGTGTGCTGGAGTGCTAATATAAAAATAAATTGCGTTATTGCTGTTGTTGTGGATGAAAAATATATATATATATATATATATATATATCTTTTTAAATAAATTTTTCGTATGAAAAATTTCACGAAGTTTTAGTTTCAAATTTCAGAAAAATCTTCACACAAAAAACTTACGACAACTTCAATAATGCCATTTTTTATTGGCGTTCTGGTACACTCTGGGGTCACGAGCCTCCACTGCTAATAAGTTCTTGCTAGATCCATTAAAGATGACTAATTTTATATGCCATGCAAAATAGTCTTTCCCTTATTAGCTTGTCATGCTCATATAAACTATGTATAACGAATCACTTAAATCAACAACAATACATTGTTATCATCACGTTCTCTTACCTAATGACTTAAAAATATACTTTACTATTTTCAATTTTCCCATAAAATCTTTTATTTATATGAATTACCTAATAATTTACTACGTTTTTGAAAGAGTCATTAAAAGTGCACTCATGTAACTTAACTGTAGTGTCAACCTAAAAAAACTAAACATAGGAAATGATAAAAACCTTTGCATAATATGACATTGGGAGAGCCCTGAGCCATATTCACGCAATGATAAAGTATTATCTAGGTTTTATAGTCATTATATGACATTTATTATAATCGTTGGGCTGCCTTTACATACGTAAGTTTTTCCCGTAAGTAACTTTAAGTAACTTACAGCCTTCTCACAGCTAATGAAATTGGTTGAGACCTACCTTTACATACGTAAGTTTTTCCCGTAAGTAACTTTAAGTAACTTTCAGCTTTCTCACAGCTTATGAAATTGGTTGAGACGCTTAACATATGAAGTTGTACCGAAATGCATCGAGTTGTCAAAAAAATGCGAGTTGTCAAAATTAAAAATAAGTTTTCGTAAAGACAGGATATTTTTTTCCTATAAAAATTAGTAGTTTTATTATTTAAACTAAAAACGTTATTATATTTTATCCCAAAAACAATTGAAAAATAATATCAGATAAAGCTCAAATAAGCATTACCTACGAAAACGAATGTAAACGGAAAGAAAATTTTCTAATTTCAAAAACCGAAGAGATATCATTTATTCTTCAATCCTTTCTAATTTCAATGTTTGCTTTTATAACATGACGTATTTAAATTCGAAGTAGGTTGCTGTCATGTGGCTGTCTTCGGATAAAATTAAAGAACTCCTTTCATTTCCGCCGTTAACGAAGGATGTGACGGTCGCTATAAACACTTACATAAGTTGAACTTCCGAACAACTTACGAGAGCATTAATTACCATGAGTTTCTTGCATATGTAATCGCTCCTGTGAATTTATCAATTAAATAAATTTTACTTACGAGTATAAAGGCAGCCTTGAACGGATGAAAAGATTTTTTAAGTAGTTAAATAATTAGGATACGAAAAAGAAATCATTGTATTCATACACCTGATTATGAAATTACTAAATTAACCAAATTATTATTATCGCTATTGTGCTTATTATGTTGTTATCTGTAACATAAACCATTTTTTATTATTGGAATATTTTATTATACTCACTCATACACTGATAAATTAAATGTATAAAACTTTCCTTACGTGTGATTTAAAGAATCTCAAAAGATATCGGCGGGTACCTTCATAAAATAGATATGACTAATTAAACTATAGAAGAAACACAATACCGCCCGGTGAAAGACCACCGTTTAGTATCGAAACGGTGCTTGGATTGCTTGGAATGGCATGTTTGGTGACCAGATCTGAAGAGCCAGGTGTTTCCCCACCTTCCTCTTGTGCATATCCTTTCCCTCGCCGCTCCCTTCAGCCTCTCCACATATCCATTGCATATATTTTTACTCATATTTATTACAACCTGAGCGTTTAGCATGGTCAAATCGATAACTATCGGAGACGATGATTTTATATTGATTAAGCCGATATTGTCTATGAAACAAATTAGAAATCGCCCCACATTGAGTTATTAGAACCCTACACTTTTTAGGCAACACCTAATATATTTTTAAATAATTTCATAGTATAGTATAGTATTTTTTTTTTTTATTTTAGTAATTTGTACATTTAAGTTTACAAATTTCTAATTAATTATAATATTTCATATTGCAGCTAATTATTTATAATATTTCATATTCACTATATTTTTTCTAGTTTTATGTAGCTCCTACAATACATCTTGAACTTTCCGATTGGTGTGGACTTTAAAGTTTCTGGTAGTGTGTTATACAACTTCATTCCCTTGTACAGTAAACTGTTCTGCGTATTCGCTTTGTCCTTTTTCTGTAGCCTAATTTCCTTGCACGTCCTTGTGTTATATCTGTGAATGTCCTTGTTGCATACAATTTTATTTGAGAAGTATTTTGGTAACATGTTGTTCAATATTTTGTGGATAAATACCACTGTGTTCTCAAGGTCAGCATCTGTTTCACGGTTAACCAATTTAGTTCCTTTAACATTTTAATTATTTTTGAAAATCTATTTCGTCGAAGTATTATTCAAATTTTTATAATAATATTTCAACCAATAGAAAAACAATGTACTCGTCTCAGAACCTCAGAGTAATATTGTTACTCTGAGCTCAGAACAGACATAGTCTAGTGAGGCGGGTTACTTACTTGTTTGTATACGATATTATTATAACAATAAACGCCCGGGTTGACGGCATTAAAAAAAAAGATGGTCGCAACTGGGACTCGAACAATCTTGTCAACAAACTTGTCAATCTCATATTTCAAATTTTAGAATAAACAATATTATCTTCAACTAATTCTTTTTCCATATAGAAAAATAATTATGACGGTTTGACAGAAGGTGGCAATAGCGAAATTGGTTAGCGCGCACATCCCGGTTAGACGAGAGGTCTGGGTTCGAGTCCCAGTTGCGACCATTGTCTTTTTCTATTGTTCTGTCTATTGTTCTCTTTCATATTTTCGTTTAGATTTTATTATTGTTATCATCTTCTTCTTCAATAAATTATTATTCAAAAATAGTAAAATATAAAATAAGGTTAGGTTAGGTTAGGCTTTAGTAGATATTTTGGTGGAGGATGTTTTGTCGGGGATGTTTTGTCGCGGGATGAAAACGCACATTCCGTTCCAAGTCTTATCTAAAATATATTTACTTAAAATACTGCAAATCAATTATATTATTAATACATTTACCAATATCTTTGTCCCTAGCATAAATTTTAATTTTCTATGGAAATAAATACATAGACGATTATATTAAAAAGATATTTTCCTAACTACCTACCTACATAAACACGTAAAGTACAAACTTAAAATGAAACATTTATGGCTAATAATTAAAATATTGCGCATAGCGCATGAACGACAGTCTGGAAAATGGGCAATTAAAAACATAATGTGTTCTTTTATTTAAAAAATATAATGCAGAACAGACCGTGTCAACATGGATGTTTCTTTGTTTAGTCACAATATTTACCTTCACACTTAAATATTTCAGCTATTTAAAGTAGCGAGCTGTACATTAGTACGAATGTTAAATTAATTTCGAGGACAAAACGCGTTATCTAAGAGTTCGTACAACACAACGTACAAATAAACAATAAACTAATCCAAAGAAAACCAATTATTTGGTAATTTTTTTTATCTCTTGTCTCTTTTTTGTATTTGTTGTACTTACGAGTATTACGATCATTTTGTTCATATCTTTTTTTTATAATTGTTTGCTACAGTAACAAATTGGATAAATTGAATTGCATATTCCATCCATGTAGCTGGGATGAAATCAAGGCCGAAATGTTTCGCAGAAATTCACATGTGACAAAGTGGTTAAATAGTCACTCAGTGCCATTTTGTTTTTTTTTACAATTGAAAGGTTCCCATAAAATACCTATTCTATGTCCGATTCAGTTTTTGATATAGTTGTGATCAGCAGAAGAGGATAACTATCATCTTGTTAAGCTGGTCAGCTTATTGCAATTTGATGAAGCTGAAACGACCTTTCAAATGTCAAAAAAACAAAATGGCGCTGAATGGCCATTTGACGACAAAGTTACATTTGAATTTTTGCAGACGACTGGACCTTTGACTTGTTTTGTGTAGAAGCTCTAAGGGAGTAAATAAATGAATAGCCGCATAAGATTCGAGACGAGATTCGAGACCTTGGCGTGATTTTTGAAGCAAATCTCTCTTTCAAATCTCACGTATCAGACATTGTCTCCCGCGCCAACAAAATGCTCGGATTTGTTCTTCGTAATGCGAGATCATTTACTAATGGAATTGCAATACGAAGAACATGTGAAGCACTTGTCCGCAGCATCCTGGAATACAGTTCCATTTTTTTGGCCCCCTCTGAACAAAACCATATCCTAGAAATAGAAACAAAAAAGGTTTATGCGTTACCTGTATATGAGGGAATATACATACTACCCATTCCTGGGGCCCTACTCTCTATCTTTCGGTTTCACAAACCCAGCACGTTTGTGGTTTAACCTTCATTAGCGGGCACTGTCAACTTAGCGGACACGGTCTATAATTACTGAAATATCTCCGTAAATATACTAAAAATAGAGTTCATATTTTAGGTATTCCACCGTAATACATTTATGTATTGAATTAAATAATTACAACATATAAATATTTACTGAGTGTACGGCACCGGAGCGCGAGGAAGTTTTTAGCACGATATGAGGAGGGTGCCGTACACTCACTAAATATTTATATGTTGTAATTGTTTAATTCAATACATATATGTATTACGGAGGAATACCTATTATATGAACTCTATTTTTAGTATATTTACGGAGATATTTCAGTAATTATAGACCGTTTCCGCTAAGTTGACAGTGCCCGCTAATGAAGGTTAAACCACAAACGTGCTGGGTTTGTGAAACCAAAAGATAGAGAGTAGGCCCCCAGTATCCATCGTTGTTCTTAACAGGAATGCTCGATCTTAATACCTTAGAAGCCCGCCGAAAAATATTTTTGGGGAAACATTTTTTTAAGCTGATCTCCGGTACTATACTGAATCCACACCTATGTTGAAGGAGATTAACCTATATGTCCCTAACGCGTATACTCGTGGGAGATCCCACGCACTTTTTTATGCTCCGAAAGTGAGAACTTCTTCCTTTCAGAATGCCCCATTAAACAGAGCAATTCAACTGCTTAACGATTGAGCATTGACATTTTCAATGTTACCTATAGAGAGTTCAGTAACTATCTTTTAACGTACGTCTCAACATAGTGAAACTGCCCCCTTGGACTTTTTTTTCTCTTAAATTATGTAATCTTCTCCGTAATAATTTGGTGTATAACTTTTTATGGAGAACCTGAAAAAATAAATAAGAGTTCTAACTGTTCGGCGTCAGTGGGAACATGTCAGATCAGTGGAATCCCTTTTCGGATGGGTTGTGAGGCTAAAAGAAGTTGGTTAAAGCTATTTTAATCAATGGTGGTGAGGGGGGAAACCTAACTTACCTTACTGTGAGGGTGTGAAAGAAAAGGGGTGGTTGTGAAGAAGGTACTATTATTATGTCAGGTAGGAGGACGTAAAAAAACCCTCCATAAGCATCCCTAAAGATGACAGGCCCTGAGGGAAATTATTTTCCTGTGTGTGGAGCTCATGTAAAAAAAAAAACATTAATTACATGAGCAGTTTTTTAGCAATTTAGACTCTCCCTCCCCCTTGGTGAGATTAAGTGAGATTTGGTGTGACCCCCCCTCCCCTTACGTGAGATCAGTGGTGTATGAGCCTGTTCTGGTGAATCGCCTACCCTGCCCCATCCCGCCCCATCCTATCCTATCAAGCCCCTCCTCGTTGTACAACATGAATCTGAAACAGCCATTGTCAAGATCATATGTACCTCAACGGAGAGGGAATAATGGGATAGGATGGGGCGGGATGGGGTGGGATGGGGCGGGATGGGGCGGGACAGGATAGGGTGGGATAGGTTTTTTTCCGAGCCCACGCCCACGTCATTAGATTTTTTCAGCGAACAAAATATGGGACACTTCGAAAGAAGTGAAACAATTTAATATGTTTTATTGGTTCCATGCCAACTCAGAATGAAACCAACTCACAATTCCTCAGAAAGTTCATTAAAAGCTATGAAAAAATAATTTTAAAATAGCCGGTAACCCTAAGGGAACGTACCCATACTACGTGACCAACTTTTTGCAATTTTTAACCCCCCCCTCCCCCCCCCCCCCTCCCCCCCGGTGACCAAAAACCTAAGCTCGCCGCCGCTCATTTGTACCAAGCGTGACATTTTGAAGACCCCCCCCCCCCCCTAAACGTGTCACGTAGTATGGGTACGTTCCCTAACCTAACTTAACCAATTTAACCATTTTTTAAATATTTTTTTATCATCACTCTTAACGACCTTTCTGAGGTGGTTTCATTCTGAGTTGGCCGGTCACCGTTTTATTATCTCTATAATAATATGCAAGTATATTCTTTTGACGTGAGATTTTTATTGACCTCCCCCCCCCCCCTCCCCCTCCCCCACCCTCACCGAGTTTAAATGAGAGTTGGTGAGATTTTACTGGACCCCTCACCCCATTTTGACCTCACGTAATTAATGTATGCCCCCTAAGTAGGTACTATTAGGTTCCATGACAACTCAACATAGTGACATTTCAACACTCCTACCAAAAATCCCCGTAAAAGGGTGTAAATAAATAAATAAATAAATAAAAAATCATTAAAAGTGAAGAAAAAAATAGCTAATAACCCAACCTAACGTAACCTATTCAACCAATTTTCTTTTGTTCATCACTTTTAACGACTTTTCGAAGGAATGACGAAATTGCACGTATCATTGAGTTGTCCGGTCACTGTGGTTCCTATGACAACTCAACAAAGTGACATTTTAACACCCCTTAGAAAAGTCGTTAAAAGTGAGGAAAAAATAGCCCAAAATCTAACACATGCAACCAAGTGGCTGCCAAATTCAAGTGCGCCCCACGGTTGAATTTGGCAGCCACCTCTGGTCTGGAGCTCCAAAATACCTGAAAAATACCCTCGACTCTGTGCAGAAACGGGCGGTCCGTTTGATAGATTCACCCATCTTAACAGACGGATTGCATTCTTTAAAGCACAGGCGTCGGGTGGGAATGCTATCCTACCGGTATTACAATACCGGTAGGATGCTCCGAGGAACTAGCATCTTTGATCCCTTCGGCACCGGTGCATAGTCGGGAAACACACCAAACGCGTGCCCAACATTTTGTACACGGTTGACATTTGTCACATGAGAACGGGTCGTTTCTTCGACTCGTTCTTGTGTTCAACAGCTCGGCTGTGGAATGATTTGCCGGCCTCTGTGTTTCCTCCTTCCTACAACATGGGTCTCTTCAAGACCAATGTTCATTCCTTCCTCTCCTCAAAAAGACCCTCCACACAGCATCTCAGATGACATAGGCTCGAGGGAAATTATTTTCCTCAGGGCCTCCTGTGTGGAGTTAATTTTGTAAAGTTTTTCATACCTTTTTTGATGACTTTTCGAAGGCGTGACGAAGTTCCACGTTGTTGGGTTATCCGGTCACCGTGCTGCTATTAAAAGCCGTTGTACAATTTACTACGATAATTTAACTGCACGTAAACGTCTTAAGGGCATCAATAAATAAATTATTTTGCCTATTATTTCTTTAAACTCTTATAAGTTATCTTTTTTGACATACCGGGTATCGAATCCATGTCTGCAAGTTCGGAACCCTCGTACTAACCACTCTACCGCAAAGTCATCAAAACATAATTGCAGTGACGCGTTCGTTGGAAAACTAAGGCAGAGAATGCTAAAATGTTATGTGTGGTCGGTCTTGCTCTATGGATGTGAAACATGGACCTTGAAAGTAAATACCATGAACAGGTTAGAGGCTTTTGAAATGTGGCTTCACCGGAGAATGCTCAAGGTCCCATGGACCGACATGATCACCAACATAGAAATTCTCAGGCGGGCTAGAGCAGATAGAGAACTGCTTACATTAATAAAAATCAGGAAAATTTCATATCTGGGTCATATACTTCGAGGGGAGAAGTATCATTTGCTCCATTTAATATTGAAAAGCAAGATAGAGGGTCGCCGAGGGCCTGGTAGGAGACAAATGTCTTGGCTGCGTAATAAACGAGAGTGGACCGGCATTAGAAGTGTGGAGGAGCTATTCCGGGCAGCGCAAGACAGAGAGACATTTTCAATAGTGATCGCCAACGTCGGGGGGACCTGATACGGCACACAAAGAAGAAGAAGAAGTTCGTTTAATACACACCATCTTCATTTATCTATATAATATATATCTTTATATACAAAAATCAAAATATGTTTGTTTCTTGGTTTGTATATATATATATAAAAATAAAAATATGTTTGCTTCTGGGTATGTATGTATGAATGAATGAATGAATCAGTGAATGAATGAATGCATGAATTATTGAATCAGCGGTATTTCCACCTAATACCATGCGACCGAAGCCGCGGGTAAAAGCTAGTATATATGTATATATATAAAATTGATTTTATGTTTGCTGGCATGTATGTTTTGTTTCCTTTGTAAACCGTTCATCCCATTGCGATGAAACTTTGGAGATTTGATGCGCGCATGCCCGTAATATATTAGTGAGCTCTGGCGTTATGAAATTATTTCCTAAACTATTCATCCGATTGCGATGAATCTTTGGTAAGTTTTTGTGAGCATGCCCGCGATGGTTTCAATGTTTACTGGTGAGCTATGGAATTATAAAATTTGGGTGCACGCGAGCTGTTTGAAAACTGAATGTACCGGAACCGAATGTATTGAGCGCTGGAGAGGAAGGGAAGGCGGAATGAGAACGGGACGAATGGGAAAGGACACGCAGGGAGAAACAATTTCTTTATTAGGTGGCATTGCAACGCATGCCGGGAACTTGCTAGTTTAAAATACCGCACGAACTTATCTGCATATCTTGGTGCATTCCTTAAATGCAGTTCGCATATACGGGTGTATGATAAAATGTTCACACAACGTGGATGACCCTGATTCAGCGGCAAATCATCCTTAATGGCCGTGTACTTGTGATAAGCTAACTGTAAGACTGTTTCGTATTATGTGCTTAACCCCTCAGGCCTCGGGCCTATTTTTTTATGGGAATACCTCACAAGAGTCCCAGCTGCTCTCATCTAAATCCAGTGAGACTATGGCGTCCCCATTTGGGGTATGTTGCGAAGCTGAAGGTAGTGGGGAAGGGAAGGAAATGGGAAAGAGGAAGGTAAGGAAGTATCTGGCTATTCAAATCCGGTCACCAAAGACAGCTAAAGCCATTTCAAGCAACGTTTCAATTCTGAATGGTAGTTTTACATCAGGGCGAATATACCTAGGTACTATATATTATTTTAAATGAATTAATTGTGAAATAACACAAATTAATCAAATAAAATTTATTTGCGCACGCCGGGATTCGAACCATATTTTTTCAACTTTCTTCAACATAATTTCTGTAGGTACCATAATATTTAAAAGAAAAAGTGAGTATGAATGTCAAAATAAACACGATGATTGAAAATATATCTTTACCGAAAATGCTAAAAAAACCAAAGTAATGCATATAAGATCACCTAATGCCAAATTTCTATTTAATCCTAATATTATTTCTCACGATTTTAACTGCATCCATAAAAATATTTCAACTAATTGTAAATGTGAAAGCTTATAATTAGTTACGGAATACGTGTATCTTGGTGTTACAGTAGATTGTTTTTTTAAATGGGATAAACATAATAAAAAAAACCTGTAAAAGACTCAGATCAATTGCTGGCAGAATGTACACATTAAATTTTTTTCTTTCAATTGAAACACTTAAAATAATTTATATGTCACTGGCAGAATCTATTATAAGATATGGAGTAACAATATGGGGAAATACTTCTATAACCAATCTGAAACAAGTACAAGGTGTACAATACGCAATTGTAAAATTGTTAGTCGTCCCTAATATTTTCAAACAGAGACATGATACACCGTTGCTGTTTCAGAGTGCCAAAATTTTACCTGTTAAAGCAATACTATGGCACAAAATTATAATTCAGCATATATTTACCCCGCAGCATAAAGAGAAATTAGAACATAAATACAGCACTAGATTGATTCACGCGCAACGACGGGTTAATAGTTCCGAAATTTAACAATAAGTACGGACAGAGAACGTTTGAATACATCATACCGAAGATATTTAATTTATTACCTGACAATATAAAGAAAGGTAATTCTATGAATAAGGTTAAATATATGGTGAAAAATTGGTTATCGAAAAAAAAATGTATATTGATATTATAAAAAAATATACGTATAATGAATGATACGTATAAAAAAAATGTTGAATCTGTAGATAGAAGATGTAAATTTTAAATGTAAAAAATCTATATGTAACTAAAATATAAGCACCTGTTGACAAGCCAATTCAATTGGCTTAGCAGGACTTGTTTGCTGATTACAATATGTATTATCTATTCTTTAAATAAATAAAAAAATAAAAAAAAACCATTAAGACGGCCACCATCTTGAAACGGTAACGTAGCATACAAACAAATTTGCAGACAGATATATATATTTTTTTTATTAGCATACATAGCGTTGCAATGCCACTCAAAGAAAGTTTCCCATGCCTCCCCGTTCCAGCCCCCGCCCCGTTACCCTTCCGCGTCCTCTACCTCTCCCGCGTTCCCTTTACAGCTTTCCCCATCCCCTGATCCCGTGTTCTTCGAACTAACTCCCCACCACCACCCGGATTTCCCTCCCCTTCCCGCCATCCCTCCCTGCCGTTAAACTATATGAAATGCACTCTTTTTTCTACAACTCGCAAGCCACCTATTGTAAAATTTGTATACAAATTTCATAACTCCAGAGCTCACCATTATATATAAAAACCATTATACCCAGCGGGCATGCGCACAACAAATCACCAAAATTTCATCACAATCAGATGAATGGTTTCGAAACGCATAAGGGACAACCAAAGAAACATTCATTTTTATTCAGGGTGTTAAGAGAAGTAATTGACTTACTTTAACCAGTGATTCCTGACGTTATTTGGAGTAAAAAATCTAAATGAAATTTTGGTCTGCGGTGACTTTTTGATGACTTTTTTTTCAAAATATTTTTCTTCAAAATCGAACAAAAAAAATTCTTCCGCATGTCGTTACTCAATCGAGTAACCGCCCAACCTCCTATCCAGCCCCCAAATGTCCAACACCTACTATTTTTTTATTTTTATGTTAAAAAAAATGTCAGCGGAGACCGAAATTTCGTTTATATTTTTTACTCTAAGTTATGTCGGGGATCACTGGCTAAAGTAAGTCAAGTACGAGCACGTCCCTTAACACCCTGTATATTAATATTATAGTTAGACTATAAATATTTCCCTCTCTAACTAACTACATAAATCAAAGACATAACAATAATAATGTCTGCCTGACAGGCATAAAAAAACCAATGTAAATATACTTTTTATAGACAAATAAATAAATAAAATAAAAATAAATAAAAAAAAATTATTTAATAAAATTAAATTAGGTAATTTTATTGTCAAGTTCTGCAAGTTTTTTTAGTATATATTTTTGTTACAGCTGTTTCGGTTTACAAGACCATTTTCAAACTGTGTCAAACTGTCAGTTGGAGGATTTCAATTTTCAAACTGTGACAAACTGTCAGAAACTGCTGTAACAAAAATACTTGCTAAACTTGATAAATAACATTATCAAATTTACTTTGTAAAATTTAAAAAGATTAAATGTTGTTCTACGAATTAAACACAAAAACAATTAATGTAATAATAATGTTACCGAATATAAAGATAATAAAAAATATCTTACATTAATGATTATTCCATATTAAAGTACCTACATTATAATTTTGTTAACCTATCTTATTGAAATTTTTTTTTTTAATTATTCTATTCTCCGTTTTCAGGCTGTCGGGAAGGAGATTGTAAATGTGTGTACCCCAAACCCTTATGACCTATATAACTTCCAGTATTTTTTCCGTATTATTGTACAATTTATTATGTTGTCTTGTATAGTGTTCGTGTACTTCTGACGTTTTTGACGTTCTGACTTTAGCTCCTGTGTAGTATAGAGCTAATGTAAAAATAAAATGTTTTACGGGTTCCATTCATCCTCCATGCCCTCATTATCCCTGTGAGAAAATACGACTTTAATAAATTTTTTTATGTTGAAATACGACGTTGTATATAGTTAAATTACGTTGAAAACTTATAAAAACAAATAAAATCGCATTGGAATTAAGAGCGTTTAACCAGCCAGCGGACGAAAATCCACATTTCGTCGAAAGTTGTTCTTACGATCGTGCAGGGCGGTTACAATGAGAAAGATTAATTATTCTCCGTACCAGCTTTTTAAAATTATAACTCAATATCGAATTTATTTCAATCCAAATTAGCTTTAATTTATACCTTCATCCAAAAATGCTGAAAGGCGTGATGATAAAACTATTAAAATAATCTACTTTTTGTAGTTATTTTTTGATTATAAGTATTTATCATTTTTCAATAATGTCTAAATTTAATAAGAATGTTAAAAAAATCTGAAATACATTAGTTTGTAAGTGCGCAAATAAATACACAAATGGACCAATTTTCGTCAAGAAACACATGTACGTACATATTTTTTAATGATTTTATTGAAACTAAAATTAAAATTCTAAAACATACGTTTGCTAGATAATGTATTGATTTATTTTACTGCATGATTATATTATTTGAAATGGATGTGGTATAATACAAAAACTTTTTTGAAAATTTAACATATCTGCCAACGACCTATGGAATAACCTTATTATACTAAAAATTTTAAAAAATTCTCAAAATTTATTACATACGAATGCTAGATCAAAGAACAATCTTTCGAAATCCATTTATAATTTTTTGTGGAAAAGAGTCAATACGTCTAAAATCTGATTTGAAAATGACATATTTCTGGTTTTCTCTGGTAATGCCCTCTTAATTAAAAATCTATTTTCGTCTTGAAGAAACCGAATTCAGTCAGTTACCTTAAATCCAACATTCTAGTATTTTAATGCATTTGCATCTTTAATGTAAATTTTAATGGGCAGGGAAAATTAAAAAGAAAAATGTACTTACTTAACTATTTAAAAGACTGACGTAGATTTTAAAAAAATTTTTAGGCTCAATTTAATAATAATAATAAGTACACACTTCTCAGGGAAAACAACCCCACATTTGTGAAAATTTACAATTACATCTTTAAATAATAGATGGTAGGTAGGCAGGTAAAAAATCTAGTACAGTTCACTCGCGGTAGAAGTGAAACCTTCACCACACAATCTTAACCAATAGGAGCCTTGAAAAGTTTGCTCATAATCAAGGCGGCCAATGCGGTAAGGTTTCATTTTATCACATTCTCTCGCAGGCTAAATCCTATAGATGTATGTGTTTGTCTCTTTTTAGTGTCGTATTCGTTTCATCGAGTTTCAAATCACAACGGTGCTAAAACAGTTTCACTTCAAAAAATAAAAATAATCTTCGGTTTTACGTGGGCTTGCAAAAACCAAAAACTTATAAAAAAATGATCTTTGCAGATATTTTCATTGTGATGATATTATTTACTCAATGAAAATTGAAACAAAAAAAACCCTTTTATTCATAAATTCTTCGTTCTAATTTGGAATCAAACATCACGGATTTGTTCGCTGTTTTAAAAAATTAATAATAGCGAGGAACAGCAAATATTATTTAAAAATAACTATAACTACAAATTTTATGAAACAGGTACAACTTTTGTACATATCAATAAATTAACAACGTAATTTGAAAAAGCAAGAACAACTTATTTTTAAAATCACTATAAGATGCAATCAAAAAGACGAAGAAAAACTATAATCATACAATATTTTGGACACCACAAGAAAAAACGAAGATCTCAAAATGTATAAGCACCTACAAAATTCGCCAAATAATAATAAAAATAAATGTTTATTCCAGTATGTGGGGAGGATAGTGCAATCCCACACACACACACACACAATAATACTTGTATTCCGAATAGAGATTCCGGAAATCTATAGCTGGTAGGTAACTGGTCAAAAATCCAGAGCGCTAAATATTAGGTCCTTTCATATGAAATTGGCGTTTTGTATGGGAGGAACATAAAGTCGATTTTTTTATTATATTTTGTTACATTACAGGCACCATATACAAGAATTCCAGACAGGAAGTTTGTTTCAAGGAGGAGTTATCCAAGTTTGCCGAAGAAAGAAAGGCTTCAAGAAATGTTTAATAATATTAGTTCCTTACATATGAAATTGGCGTTTTGTGTGGGAGGAACATAAAGTCGATTTTTTAAATATAATATATTTATTTAATCAAAGTATGTACCATTGCTATCTATGCACTTTTGCCATCTCATAGGTAGTTCATCGATCCCTTTACTAAAATACCATTCGGACGGAAATTAATATAATCTTTGAGGGAGCGGGAGACAGAAATGAAATGCGTCATGTCGAAGTGGTGAGTCAGTCGTTTGTGGCTACGTAGCGGAGGTCGATGCGGAGCGGGAGCGGAGTGGAGTGATGCTGCTGCGTGGTGAGTGAAGATGAAGGTCAGGACACTACGGCGATGAAGATCACAGGTCTTCAGGGAGCCGGCGTGTTGCCCTACACCTTGGCGGTGTAGACGTGACCTTGGTCCAGGCGGTTGACCGTCGTCGCGTTGACGAGGTATGGCGGCTGTGTGTCCAGTGGGTCGGAGCACACACGTGACGCAGGAAGGAACCTTGTGAGGCGATGAGGATGCTGGCGCGTTGCCAGGTGCTGGTTGCTGCTCGTTGCAGGATGCTGGATGATGGCGCGTTGCCGGTTGTGGTTGTGGTAGCTGCTCGTTGCAGGGTGCTGGTTGACATCTCATGTCGAGATGGTAGTCGGAGAGGTTCCTCGAAGGTGCTGGAATGTTCCTGTGTCACGCTGGATAAATTGATGTTCACGGTTGACAGCGCGAGGCCCGTGCCCCGCGCGGGCAGGTACTTAGTCGCGACACTGCTCGTTCTGTGTTGCTTGCCCGGCCGATGAATGAATACTGAGGTACTGACTGACTCCGAGCCGGCGAGCGCGGCTTATATACCCGTGGCAAGTAATTAATTCTCGCGGTAGGTAATGCGGCGAATTCACGTAAAGGTGAGAAATCGCTCGAACTTTCTGCTGGCACTTGAACGGTACAGCCAGACGTTCTAGGTCTTTCGCCTAGGTGGCGGTGTTTATTTACGATGCGCCAGTTACTACCACGCTAAGGTAGGTATGCCTTATCTTCCAGCTAATTCTGTGGAGGTCAGTGGCGCTGCGGTAAATTTCACAGAGCGGGTTAAGTAGCCGCTACATCTTTGTAGGCGGTTTGGACTGCCCCATCGGAGTTGAATTTTTTCCCTTGCAAGAAGTTATCCAGATTTTGAAAAAAAATGGTAATCTATTGGGGCAAGGTCCGGAGAGTACGGTGGATGTCTTAGACATTCCAATTGAAGCTCCTCTAATATGATAGCCGTCTGTTGTGCAGTGTGTGGTCTAGCGTTTGAACGCGCGTTTATTGATTTGCTTCACTCAATTCGTGAGGTACCCACCTTTCAAGCATTTTCACCTTCCCAATTTGCTTCAAGTGGATTAAAACAGTTTTGTCACGAACACCGCAGCCTGCAGCTAACTCGGACGTGGTTTGCGATGGATCCGCTTCCACAATAGCCTTTAATTCTTCATTATCAACTTTGGTCTCCGGCTGTCCACGGAGCTTGTTCTGCAGGTCGAAATTTCCAGAACGAAAACGTTGGAACCAAAAACGCACTGTGTTTTCTTTTGCGGCACCGTCGCCATACACATCATTAATCCTTCGAACCGTTTCTGCAGCACTGGTGCCACGGTGGAACTCGTACTCTTAAATAACGCGATATTTCAAGTTTCCATTTTGTAAACTAAGTTACGCAAAGAAAAAAAACAATTAAGGAAAAAACAAAAGAGGTATAATTTTCGAAACACAAATACATGAGTAAATAGCTGTATAAATTTGAATTTGGAATTCCTAACCAAAGAAAAGCTATTTCAGATCAAAGTTGCCAGTACGCCAAAAGGCCAATTTCATATGTATTTGTTTATTTGTTTATTTATTTAAGGAAAAAACACAGGTACAGACAATAATTAACAAAACAATATTATGAACAATAACTTGAGAATTCGACTGCACCCCAACTATTTCTCACTGCTTGACTTGATAAATAAAGATTTTCAAATACATTTTTTATACATGTTTAAAAATAAGTCATAATTAATAATGAATCGAAAATTCTTTAAAAAGCAGCACATAAAAAGTATAGTGAATGATATACGAGTTTTCTTTTTTTTATAGGAAAACAGCCTTCAATTTTCTACCAAAAGTGCTATAAGTATCAAAAAATATATCGGAATCTATCCGTGGTTTTTCATTAAACAATTCGCACATTCTTCGGATTGGATCCCTGACACCAGCATTTGGACGTGTCCGGTTAATGTGGAATAAGTCGTTAAGCCTAATTGTTCTGGGTGGTATTTTAAAATTAATTAGTTTGAGTAAGTCAGGACAGTCGATAACGTTGTTGCAGATTTTATACAGGGTCGTTAGGTCAAGGTATGTTTATGTTATGTAAGGAACTAATATATGAGCGTATCAATTCTTATATGTATTTGATAAAACTTTAACATTTATTTCTTTGCATTTACTGTAAAGCACACTGATAAGTAAATAAAAAGTATTTCAACAATTTTCTGGTATATTTATAAAATACATATTTACCTATGTATAACCTAAATTGATTTAATAAAATATCCTTTTTCGACTGTTTAACGCAAGACGATACAATATTAGATATTTAAAAACCGAGGCAGGTTGTTGCACAGCACATCTGTTTCTCAGAAAAAAATAAATAAAACAAGCATGAAATTCGTGTGATTAATTTGGAAACATTTGTCCCGATAATGAAGGTTCCTGTTTCCGATACGTGAATGCGAAATTCAACACCTTTAGGTACCTGAATAATGCATTTTCATACAACACAGCTTTACCAAGAAATTCACCATAAAAGGTTGTCTCGGTAATAATAATTAATAATACACTTCTGAATACAAATATCACTTCAGGGGCGCATAAAAATTCTAAAAAACTGTATTTAAATTACCGTAAAAATAATACCTAGTTTGTTCATTATTGATTGCCAGATATTTTAGATAAATAATCAGATATAAGATATAGAAGACTGTGAAGTGATTTAAGATATTAGTTATTAAAACTGAATATTTGTGATACAAATATAAAATGTTGGTAGATTGTAATGCTATCACTATATATCTTACTAGCTGACCCGGTGAACTTCGTACCGCCTCAGAATGAATAAACTAAGTTGTGTTAACTTAATAGCTGAATTAAATTCAATTTTTGTATTAAGTTAAAAATTAAACAATGAAGCAATTATGGATGCGCAACTGTCTGTGTTTTTTTGTCAGTATCAGAAATGACGTTGTGTACGGATTTTTTTTTTTTTACTTTCTTACTTTCCCACTTACTTTCGGGAATTGCGTTTTCGTTATACGTATGTGGGAGATTTATTATAATTATTGTATTTTTCCTGTGGAGGGGTGCAGACATACGATCACCGATTGTCTCATTTTCGACTATTGACATTTAGTGTGTTAGAAAGAGGGGCAGCATTATATTTATTTATTTTATTTATTTATTTGTTTGTTTACGCCTTGATGGCTTTTACATATAAAATAAATTGTACAGGAGCATTATAACAAGTATGCAGTATCATAGACTGACTAATAAAATATAATATAGACTGACTCTACCGTTCTACTATAATAACACACATACATTATCACATTATTACTCACCAATCAGTCGATTACACATTTTGGGAAATGAATATGCTAACATCGGCGACATTTATTTCTTAAAATTAGCGCAATATAAACATGCACTCAAAAATTATTTTTCCATAATGTAACTTTATATACGCAATATGGACATGTTGAAATGAAATGATGATATTTCTCATTGTTCTTTTTTGTTGTGATACACAAAATAATTGTATGTTATTTTTAAGTTTAAAACTACTATTATGTAATGATATTATTTTTCTTACTTTTGTTCTCTATTATATGTTTATTTATAAAAGGCAGTATAGCCGCTTATGTATTTAAATAAAAAATAACAAAAAATAAGTATGTACATAAAATGATAAACAGAGCTAGAAAATATGTTTAATATGCTTAAAATATGTTTAAGAACAAAAGCAAACAATCGGCGCATTGACATTTGACGTTTTTGAATTTTTGGAATTCACTCACTATTCAACAACTTATCACAATATTGCTGCAGCTCTTTCAAAAGATGAAAATTCGTTCCTTGCATAATGTACGAGTAAAAGAATTTTCTTCATAATTTTTTTATTTCGTGAATTTTTCCGATGTTTTAAGAGCTAATCTGCTATTCGGGGCGGAGACAAATCCAACAAATCAAAGATCATAAAAATCGGTCCAGCCGTTCTTGAGTTATAAATGGTGTAACTAACCCGACTTTGTTTTGTACATATATTAACATTTACTGAGCGTGGTTAGGTAGGCACCAGAGCTGGCTTTGCCCGAATTTAAATCTAATTTTATCGAAATCCACAATAATTTTATGGAACAAACATGGCGGTTTATTCACTTTGTGTAGTGAGATCGATTTTTAAATGCTGTGGTGCGGTGGTGATTATGTTGCAAGATAAAATTAGTTGTAGGTACCCGTCTTACCTATGTCTGTGACATTTTGCTACTTGATTACCGATTACAAGTAATGATTAAATGAAAGATATTTTATGCTTTTGATTGCCGAAAGTAATAAAATTATAAAGATGACTTTATACAATAAACCAATGATTTTGTTATTTACATTGCAGGTGCAATTCCCGCTCGTCTGTCAGTGGGGGTGATGACTTTCACAGCCTGCATGCTGTCCTACATGCTGAGGGTCAACATGAGTATCAACATCCTGGACATGGTCCCTGCCAACGTTAATAATGCCGGCAATATCAGGTACCTACACCACACACATCATAGATAATAGAATCAAGGGAGATGCACCATGTGCCAATAGTCCGTAGGAATGATGATGTTCACAGCCTGTGCATGCTGTACCTACTGTAGGCTGAGGGTTAACATGAGCGTCAACGTACACTTAGTAATAATTAAGTTAGTATCACAGAATCCGTATATATTAGGTCCTTACCAAAGATATTCAAATACAGAAAGATATGCTATGGTGTCCACGCAACTGTCGCCGGACTACGCGCTAATTAGCGTAGTTTTCATACAAAAAGAATTTGTTCATTTCGTTGATTTTTTGAAAATGTGCATTAATATTGGTTAACAATATATTTTGAATAAGGAAAGAATTCGTTCATTTAGTTTAACGTTCGTTTAATTTATTCGTTAATTATTTGTTCTTTTAGTTTATTTGTTAATTGGTAAACAATATCGGCGACACCCGGAAGCGCAGACCCACATAGTAAAAACAGCAGATAGCACATCTACCTTATATTTCAATATCTTTGGTCCTTACATATGAAATTGGCGTTCTGTATGGGAGGAACATAAACTTGATTTGTTTTTAATATAATATATTTATTTAATCAAAGTATGTACCATTGCTATCTATGCACTTTTGTCATCTCATAGCGATCCCTTTACAAAAAAATCCATTCGGACGGGAATTAATAAAATCTTTGAAGGCGGTTTGGACTGCCCCATCAGAGTTGAATTTTTTCCCTTCCAAGAAGTTATCCAAATTTCGTAAAAAATGGTAATCTTTTGGGGCAAGGTCTGGAGAGTACGATGGATGTCTTAGACATTTCAATTAAAGCTCCTCTAATTTGGTAGCCGTCTGTTGTGCAGTGTGTGGTCTAGCGTTTTAACGCGTGTTTGTTGATTTGCTTCACTCAATTCGTGAGATACCCACCTTTCAAGCTTTTCACCTTCCCAATTTGCTTCAAGTAGGTTAAAACAGTTTTATCACTAACACCGCAGCCTGCAGCTAACTCGAATGTGGTTTGCGATGGATCCGTTTCCAATTAAGGAAAAAACAAATGAATTATAATTTTCGAAACACAAATACATGAGTAAATAGCTGTATAAATTTGAATTTGGAATTCCTAACCAAAGAGAAGATATTTGAGATCAAAGTTGCCAGTACGGCAAACCGCCGATTTCACATGTAAGGATCTAATATTTTGCCCTAAGGAATGAACGGTTGTTCCGAAATCGGTTTGCGTTAAAACAAATAGTGGTTGAAACAATGCCATTTTATTAAGTTTGTTGTGACGTATATTATGACCCCATAACAAGTTTGGTAAATATAATCGTGGCAATAGCTGTTTCAGATTCGCGACAGATGGTAAGTAAAAAAAATTGGGGCTCTAGAAAAAAAAATCTAAAAGCGTGGGCAAAATAAGGTCGAGAACCTATGGGTTATATAGACACATCCAGGTAAATATCCAACACAGGTAGGCAACAAAAGTCATTCGGTAAATGGCCAAGCATTGCGATGTTTTATTAGACTTTGAAATTTGGGAGGCGAGTATGGGTATCGAAGCCCGGAAACCATTTAGTGGATAACCAACACCACTGCCATAGGTCAATGGGGTAAAGTTTCTCTAGGTCTTGGCGGCGGATAAATTTGGACATTTACTGTGTGGCAAGTCTCTCGACCCGTCGCCTTGCACCTCAGTGAGAGTGATGGATCCGTACTTTCCCTCATACATTTCGATTTCCTCACCAGAACTTCCTTGTCCTTTCTTTCCCTAAAAAGATTCTCCACACAGCATCCCCTAAGATGACATAGGCCCCGAGGGATTTTTTTTTCCTCGGGGCCTCCTGTGTGGAGCTACTGTAAAAAAAGACGTTACCAAAAAACTGTATTCTCTTGGTCACCACACAAAAACGAGTCTAACCAACTGAAAACTAATGGAAATATTTAAGGAAAAAAGGAGGTAGAGGAATCAAAACTTCATAATTTTGGTAACTATTGCGAGATATTTCAGTACAGAGGTTGCCATGTTGGTAACAAACTTTTAAAACAGCAGAAAAAAATGAGGTTTTCTGGAATTCTAGTCTAGTGATTTAGCACATTTTGGTTTGCATTTTGTACCTACAGGAAATTAACTATTATTATATTGTAAGCTAGAAAGTAGGTACTTCAATTTGGAACATGACGAACCACTGACGAACTAATATAAAACAACCATAATTATTTAACATCATAATGTATGTGTAACCTCTAGTTCTAGTGAAATATATTACTACACAGATCAAAATGAAACCATTTCTAGGAAAAGTGTAATTCGCGAATCACGTTCAAAATTACTTCATCAGACACATAAAGTTAATTTTTATTTGACCATTGCATAAAACGATGCAAATATTTTTGAGGTCACAGCATCACGAGTTTAGTCCCACACAATATTTTTTCGGTTATGTCACATCATTGCAAAAGCCCCACTGCCTCGATAGAGTTACAAAGGACGTGGATTTTAGGATCTGATGAAATGGAATAAATGAAAGTCGATCAACTTGATGAAGACAAAGATCGTAGGCGTAAACACACTTAACAACAACAAGACAACTTACATCGATCGTATATTATTAAAAAGATTTATATCCAAGATCGTAAACACGTCACAGATATTGCAAAAATAATTATTGCTGACGTAAAATGGAAGATCGCAGCAGAAATAACACGACGAATTTCTTATAAAAACTGCCTACGATTGTCCCAAAACAGGAGACAATGGAAAGAAAGAAAAAGGGACATCCAACAATTGAACTGAATTGGTTTTATGCAGGCCACCTTTCTAGAGCCATTACTTTAATTACTCTACCACAAAACAACGGTTAATATAAGACGACTTAGCCCACTAACGGCCGAAAATTCAAATTTCATCGAAAGATTATCTTGCGATCGCACCCTTAGAACTGTACAGGGGGGTTCCGATGAAAAAGATTGAAGAATAACCGTACCAGCATTTTCAACTAAGAACTGAATATTGATTTTATTTTAATTAAAATTTGTTTAATATATACCCACATTCAAGTTAGCAATAAAAATTCTTAAATGCGTAAAATTATTAAAATTATGTACTTTTTATAATTATTTTTAGATCATAAGTATTTTTAATTTTTTTAATAATCACCAAACAAAATAAGTACCTACACAAAAAACTGAAATATATTACCTCTTCAAACACAGCAAACTTATTTTGTGGCACCATTTTAATTCGAAATTAATAGAATAGGTACTTAGTTTCTATCACTATAATCATTACATGGTATAAAATGAAGTCGCTCAAAATGGATGTGCGCAAACTACGCAACGGATTTTCATACGGTTTTCGCCAATAGATAGAGTGATTCAAGAGGAAGGTTTATATGTATAATATATGCTTATTACAGTAGAGAAAAGCCGAGAAATTCAAATATTCAATTCAGGCAGCGGGCAGCTGGCAAACGGGTGATGTGGATTTTATAAAGGTTGGGTAATGGCGTTGTGTTTCGTTAGCCACAGCAACGTGTGGCCGGGTCGCGTATTTACAAAACCTATACCGATTCAGCCACGGTAACGACAATTTACATTTTAAATGTACCTCTATATTGGTTATTTTTTATCACATTGCAAAAACAAAAACTGTTCTAAAATCTAGATAAAATAATCTTTCTGATGTGTATATTAGAAATTAATAATTTTATTTCTAAATATTTAATTTTAATATTATTCCCATATATTGTAAATACACCTCAATATTGATAATTTTTTATAACTTTGCAAAAACCAAAATTGTTCTAAAATCTAGATAAAATAATCTTTCCAAAGTGTATATTAGAAATTAATAATTTTATTTCTAAATATTTAAATTTTGATATTGAAAATTTAAAGCAACTGAAACGCGGTAGGGATTTTAAATACGCTGCCGGGTCTGCTTGTTGTTTATAAAAACCAACATGTTTCATGAGCAACGCTCACTTCTTCAGGGTTTAAAAAATTTTAAGTAAACCCTGAAGAAGTGAGCATTGCTCGTGAAACATGATGGTTTTTATAAGGAACAAAAGTGGTAAAAACTAAGCA
Source organism: Limnephilus marmoratus (assembly GCA_917880885.1). Classification (NCBI taxonomy): domain Eukaryota; kingdom Metazoa; phylum Arthropoda; class Insecta; order Trichoptera; family Limnephilidae; genus Limnephilus; species Limnephilus marmoratus. The sequence goes on from OU862908.1 coordinate 15,150,214, forward strand.
TTCCATTAATTTCGAATGAAATATATATTCGTTTCTAAGACCGTAAATAAATAGACAAACTGAAGTATTTTCGTCGCACACGTGCGCGGATTTTTTTTTATGATTTTATTTGAACTAAAATAAAAATTCTGAAAAGCAGCTTTCCTAGATAATTTATTGATGTATTTTACTGAACGATTATATGATTTGAAATGTGTGTTGTATAATAAAACATTTTGTTCGGAAATTTAACAAATCTGTCAACGACCAATGGGGTAACCTTATTACAATAAAAATGAATAATTTTTCAAAATTTAAAATATAAATTTAGTACGTAAAATACCAATCTTTCGAAATTAATTTACATTTTTTTGTGGAAAAGAGTCGATACGTCTAAAATTTGATTTAAAAATTAGGTACATATTTCCAGTTGTATCTGGTTATTCCTTCCTAATGATCGATCGCCTAATAATACCAAATGCATCTAAAACTTTCGAATAAATTATCTATTCATAGGTTACTATACTAATATCACCGACCATCAACGAAATACGTGTCAAGGCAATTTAGGCGGCGGAAAGGACACCAAATTTTATTAATACTAATTGAGTATTCTGCAATTTATCCGATAGACGTCCGCGGTGTGAATACCTGAATACACTGTAAGGTCGGCACCATTGTTGACTTATGGTTTCAGTACATAACTTTCTTATATTTCATATTTTCTTTTGTGTGTATTCATATTTGCTTCTGACACGATATTTCGTTCTATGTAACAAAATATTTGAGCATGCCTTCCTCTTTTGAGCAGCAGATTTGATTTTTTTTGTTTATTTATTATTATTTTTTTTAATTTTTAAAAATTTAACTATAATTAAATTTGATGTATGGTTACCATCGAGTTCTGCAAGTATTTTAGTAAGTATTTTTGTTACAGCAGTTTCGACTTAGGTTGTCATTTTCAAACTGTCAAATGTCAAATGACCTTGTAAGTCGAAACAGCTGTAACAAAAATACATACTAAAATACTTGCAGAACTCGATAATAACATTATAAATTTAAAAAAATTTAAATCGAGGTCTATGAATTAAAAACAAAAATAATTAATTATTTTAAATATTAATATTTGAAACTGTCCAGTTTGGTGACCGGACAACTCAGAATGAATTCATCTCAGAACCTACTATAAGAGGTCAACTCTTATTTGCCGGAGACGGGCGCATGCGCGCGAAAAAAAATGTGTCTGCTATTTTGACCCTTCTATGTACAGAATTTGTGTGAAGGGTAAGGTCAGAATCGCTTGCGCCAACATTTACCCATAAGATAGGCAAAAATTTCATTCAACCAACAACAATATTTTTAAATGATTTTATCTGTGGCATCAAAATGTCAAATTTGCCGCGATTCTTTCTGTCGTCCGATGCGTGTTACTTGACGAAAACATCGTGAAACCTATCAATTTACGTAAAACGCAAGTAATGTTGTTTTGGTACATAGTTTATTGTTCTAGGAATGTGTTTCTGTCAATAAAATATACGATAGCTCAAAATTAATCCACAAAACCTTCAATTGAAAATTCAAAGTGGTGCTTTGTTAGGAAATTTTCGTGTTTTTCCTGGCCTACAACAGGTTGAGAAATCATTAAAAGTGATCAAAACATTTTTAAAAAATGGTTAAATAGGTTACGTTTGATTAGGGTTACGGGCTATTTATTTGAGAAGTCATGCTATGCTTTTAAGATGACAATATACCCTAAAATATATACAGAATCTTAACGACGTAAGTAAAGAAGCCGTGAATACAAATTGTAACTCGCGACCCGTGTATTGGACGGAACTACTGTCGAATTGGCCGTATCAAAGAAAAGAAGAAGAAGATAAATAATGTGGGAATCTTAACGTCGTCAGTGAAGAAAACGTGTAAACAAATATACGCCGCGGCACGGCGTATTGCAGGAACGTACGATCGAATTCACCCTAGCAGGCCTGGAGATTCGACCTTTCTGCCGCGTTCATTTTAATTAATTCTGAAGAACGTGTTACAAATATTTAAAATGTGTCTCCATGTTGTCCTCCCGAAGTTTTTAATTCATCGTCCAGAAAAATAAAATCTGGAGCTTACCGCTAACTTTATATTGGAAAAACGGGTTTTAAAGTTTAAAAATCGTCGTACGTAAAATATATTAATGGAAAGGTACTGTTTTTATTAATCTTCGCTATAAATAAAAATGAATCGCCGAAATGTATGTACGCGCATAACTTCCGAACGACTGCACCAAATGAGATAATTCTTTTTTTGTTGTGTTCGTTTTTATCAGGACATGGTTTGTATAATTACTGGTGAGCTCTGACATACTGAATGTATCGAATGAGGGAGGGGGGAGGGGAACTCGGAAGGGGGGTGCGGGTGGGAACCAGAGAGGGGAATGGGACGCGCGAGAGGAAGGGGAGGCGGAAGAGGAACGGGACGAATGGGAAAGGACACGCAGGGAAAAACAATTTCTTTATAAAATGGCATAGCAACGCATGCCGGGAACCAGCTAGTCTAATATATAAATAACTCACATTTCTCGTGCGGCATGGAAATAAAAAAGTTATTGTAGTTACGGATTCGCCGGAAATGATTTAAATGGGAGTCTTGAGCAAACAAAAATTATTAGGGTTGTGTACCGCCTTTTGAGTTGACTTGATTTTTAATGCCCTTTTCTGATTCGTATTCGTAACTAGTTTACTGACCCTTTTTTAGATTATCTCCAAAATAGGCCTCAGAACCAATACCATCTTTGAGAATGCTGTGTGAAGGGTCTTTTTATGTAAAGAAAGGAGAGGAAGTTCTGGGAAGGGGGGGGGGTTAGGAATCTGGCGGTCAATCTCTTCAGGAGTGACGAACGTATGAATCCATCCCTCCCACTGCGGTACAAGGCGATGGGTCGGAGAGGTCAAAAGGTCTCTCCCAACCAATCGTGGCCCGCCACGCAATAGGCGAGCAAAAGCATCCGCCGCCAAGACCTAGACAAAACTCACCCCATGAAACCGAGCACCCCTGCTAAGTCACCAAACGTAGCGAACTTAGGGTGACCTATGGCATGGGTATTGGGTATCCAATAAATGATTCCCGGGGCGAAGGTACCTATACCCGCTTTCCAAATTAAAATGACCGTTACTTACCTAAACCTATACGAAGATCCGTGACGTTATGTTATAAGTTGTAATGAGTTTAAAATTAATTTTGTTTTCTTATCATTTGTTAAAAGAATTATCCACGCAAAAAGGTAAGTATTTCTCGTAAACACATTTGATGTGTGATGATGATGTAGTCACTTTTTGCGAAACTTCTCAAAGAAGATAATTGCTGATCCGTACAGATACCTGCTAATATTAGTAATGGATCTAGGAGCATTCACCGACAATTCACCGCTGGAAAATCCCCGCGAGAAAATTAATTGCCATTTTTTGGAAGTGTATTTTTTTACTGAAATAGTTTAGTACAAAAGCACATAATGTTTGGAGTGCTAAGGACTATTTGTTATTTTAATAGTGACGTACTTATTTATTAACGTGTTAATCCAACCTAACACAACCTAACCTAACTTAACGTAACCTAATCAAACCTAACCTTATCTAATCTATCCTATGATAATATGTAACGGTTATTGAAGTGAAAATTCTTTAGCACCGTTGTGATTTGAAACTCGATGAAACGGAAGCGAGCGACATTAAAAAGAGACACATACATCTATAGGATTTATCCTCCGAGAGATACTCGGTTCCAATATAATACGATAAATCCACGTTCCCGCGCAAGTCTTCCTTAGTCTAGTGCAGAGGTTCCCAAAGTGGGTGCCGCGGACAGAGATCAGGGGTGCCGCGAGGCGCCCCTACAACCTGCACTACCTACAAATCAAAATTGATATGAACGAATGCAAACTGAGTGATGATGGAGGCAAAGGTTGTTTTCCAATATTGCAACAGTACATGGCCCATAGCGGAGTTAAGGTTTCAAATAACTTGCTGACCCTTTTCACAGAGCACCTATCACAGTTAACTGACTGGTTTGCAAAGTACTTCGCAGAAGACCAAGTGGAGAAGTTTGTGTGGATCCAAGATCCTTTCCGTGCTCAAGCTCCCCAAGATTTTACTACGCATGAAGAAGAAAATCTAATTGACCTCTCGAGTGTCAGCAGCCTAAAAACAAGATTTGACGGAGTTTTGGATATCAGTCAAAAATCAGTATCCGATTCTAAATGCAAAAGCTGTAAGGGTCCTCATTCCCTTTGCTACTTCATATCTGTGCGAAGCTAGATTTTCAGCGGTTGCGGTTATAAAGAGCAAATATCGCTCGAAAATAAATGTGGAAAAAGAAATGAGAGTAGCTGTATCAAGCCTTATTCCCCGGTTTGAAAAATTGTGCAGCGAGCTGCAGGCTCACCCGTCGGACTAAACAGTTTTTTGTAATTATATTTGCATTTTCTTTGTAAGTTTTCCTACCAATAAATGTACTTATGCATTTTAAATACGAGTTGTATTATTCAGTGGAGTAGGTAAAAAATTGGTCCGTCCTGGGGGAGGGGGGGGGAGGTGGCTAGAAAATTGTGCTCTTGGGGGTGACGCTCGGTCCCGGGGCTTCCACAGATAGACATTATATGACCGGGGTGCCGTAAGAAAATTCAAATTTTCTAAGGGTGCCGCGACTTGGAAAAGTTTGGGAACTCCTGGTCTAGTGGTATAAAGCGCGTGACGATCCTTAGCGGCTACACATTCAGCAAGGGTCGAATCCTACTAAATCCAAAAAAATATATATTTGTATTTTTGTAACATCAATATCCAATCTTTAAACCACTCCAAAATGAATAGGCAAAGAAAACAAAAAGGAAAGCGACATCTAGCGACTCCGAAAAGAAAACTCAAATACTAATAATTTGGTCAAATGTAAAGGAAAAGGTGCACTGGAATTCGATGACAAAAATATGGAAAAAATTGATTAAAAAAATGCTTCGTAGTCTCCCCAATCTTGTCTACCTTAGTTTTCTGAATGTTTCACTTCTACAGCGTGTAAATTGAGTACTCTGATGTTTTTAAATTTATTTTCTCTTAATGCTTGGCTATTATTTTCAGTAAAAAAACTCTTTATTTATTTTGTTTATTTGTTTATTAACCTTTTAAATGCCAGTATGTAGGAGTGTAGCTGTGAACAGCAGGCCATGAATTTTTAATCAAAATAAATCATTTTTAAATCTTATTTTTATAAATTAAAAACATTACACCTTGAAAGGATATTTAAAGGACTTAGCGAAAATCTTGAAAAAAAATAAGAAATAAAAAAAAAATTAAAATTAAAATTAAAAAAATAAAATCTTGCTCAAAAAATAGCGAGATAACTCGCTATTTTTCTATGGCCGGCCTGCTGGGCACGGCCAATAATGCGAGATATCTCGCTCTTTGCACAGAAACAGTTAAGACATAGTTATAGTATCTACCTATTACTTAAGTCCACAGAATATCAGTACGTAATTTCGCCTGAATTGTGAATGGTTCTTAAAACTTAACTAATGAATGTACGTATGAGTAATAATAATAAAAAGGAAGAAAGTGCGTGGAGAGAAAAGGAGACAATTTGAAATCAAGAACACATCACTTCCAAACGTTGGCAAATAATTTTCCCCGCAGTAAGGAGTATTCCGCGGTGAAATTTCAGCGGCGAATTGTGGGCGATGAATCTACCGGATACCACTAAAAACAACCTTAGGTATCAATTGACGTCATTATAGACTTAATTACAAATATATTAGATGCATAGGTACCATATTTGTAAAAACTGGTTTCCAACAAAAAAACATTATACGTACGAGTACTTATATCAAAAACCATATCTCCAACCATGCAGCTAATGATATTTTATACTCTTTTTTATAATTAATTAAAATTCTTTGCATAACTACAGTCAATATTTTTCGTTTTCAACAACAGGTTTTGGGAAAAAATATTTTGAACAAAGGATTTCCGGAAATCTAGTAGCTTGGTAGAAGAAACATTATGAAGAAACTATGTGCTTTTTTTTATTTATTTTTTAACTTAATGAGTAAGGAACTCCAGTGAAAAATATTATGGCTTTAAAAAATATGTTCATATAGACCAATAACCGCTGATTCTGAATATGTAAGTTTTATTAAATAATATTAAACACAGAGTTTTGAAAAATATATTAAAAAGTCCATTTTAAATCGTGTCATTAAAACACACTGTCAAGTTGGTGGTATTGAATTTTTAGTGCTGACGTCACTGCTTTCCATAATTTTTTGGTCACCTGGTGATGGCACATTAAAGTTGTATTGAAATGTATGACGGAAGCCATTCAACATTTCATGCTATTGGTTTATTTGATTTAGACATATAATAGTTGTTGTTTTTATTGAAACATTATTTAGGCCTAAATAATTTAGTATCAAAAATAGAGGTATCTCTATTAGTTTATGTCTATTATTTAAAATATTCAAAAACTTTAAACTCTACAAAAAAATTGTAATGCTACTCGCAACCTTCCTACTCTGAACTCCAAAATGGTGGACGTAGAACAGCTGATTCGGCGCTGTATACTGTATCTTATTAGTTGCCTACATTTGTGCAGGCGATGCTTCGGTTTCCATAATATTGATTTCAATTCGTAAAGCTAAAAAAATAATTATTTCACACTTGTAAATAAATATAATATAATAAATAAATAATTCCACCTAACTAATGTTTTTACGTATTGAATAGTTTCTTCCATACAAAATGACAACACTTGTTGAAAATAAATGAAACGTTTGGAGAGTGATGACGTCACACGATTCACCATGCTACATACGGTCGTTTTCGGGGATCTAGAAAAATTAAAACTTTGACAATTATTTTAACTATTAAAACTAATTCTAAAAATAAAAATAAATATGCATTTATTTAAGTTAGATGATAAAAAAAAATAGTACTGGAGTTCCTTATTGTAATATTTAATTAAATCGAATCATCGGAAATCTGAAAACAGAAAACTCAAAAAAAATACGGTCACATCAGGGACTCAAATCCAGGATAATAGTGTTGGTAGTTCTTAGTCGAAGTATGATACAGTTAAATATGACCGAATCCGACAGGGACACATTAGCTCGGTTGGTGAAGTAGCGCCCGGTAAGGCGATGGTCCTGGGTTCTAACCCCAGTAACGTATAGTTTTCTGTTTTCAGAATTTCGATTTAGTTTTCCTAATATTGTCTTCATTTAATTAATAATTAGTATGTTTTCACGCGCGTCAAAAATCGCACCCTGATTCTGCTAATTCTTTTGAATTGTGCTTTTGAACGTTCATACTTACTATGCTTTCAGCGGTTCATGCGCGGATTCATTACCTGATATATAAACTGGTCTTTAGGCCGCAGTCCCATCATTAATATAACTATCATTAGCAGAGTTACCTTCATTGGTAGGTCATTACTAGGGCCGCACATGTGACCTTCAGCATCCACTTATTCTAAAACAAAACATGTGCCTAAAAGGTCATTTAATTTAGCCGACTTGCTAAATTACTGTGGTCTATTAACATCTTGCATGCAAACCAATAAACATAAATATTTTATGGCATAGATGTGGATAATAAAAATTTACATGAATTTAACATCTAAATAGTGTAATTCGCAAATGCGCATTGCTTTTTATACTTTTTTTAAATTGATTTTTTTTTCCAAAACATTTACCGAATAAATTTCGAAACTGTGAGTGTTTCCCTAATGTACTCGTACCTACACGGGTTTTTACTGGTTTATTGCAGAAAATACGTGAAAATTATCGTTTTCAAAATAAATAAATGCCATAGGTACCTAATTTTTTTCCGATTTCGAAGATAGCTACCTACGATATTTCTACACTTCTTGCATTCAACCTGGCATTCTTTTAACATACAAATATATTATAAACCGTAGGTAGGTAGGTAATCTATAATATAAAAAATGAATCGCTGAATTTGTTGCTAAGCGCATAACTTTCGAACGACTGCACCAAATTGGATTATTCTTTTTTTTGCGTGTTCGTTATTGTCAGGACAAGGTTTTAATAAAACTTTCGGTGAGCTCTGGCATTATGAAATTTGTATAAAAAAATTGCTATTGGTGACACGCGAGGAAGCGGCTATTGCTATGGAAAGCGGGAGGGAGGGAGAGATGGGGGAGGGGAACCAGGGAGGTGGAGAGGAACCTGTGAGGGGGGAGGGGGACCTGGGAGGGGGGGGGAGCTCGGGAGGGGGTTTCGCGGGACGGGGGAAGGGGGGGGGGAGTGGAGTGGGGAGAGGGAAGGTGGAGGTGACGAATGGGAAAGGACACGCAGAGAGAAACAATGTATTTATTAAATGGCATAGCAATGCATGCCGGGAACCAGCTAGTTTGTAATAAATAAATAACCTATTGTGTACCTATTGTAATATACATTTTGTATAAATGTGCACTAAGGGAATGCAGGCCCATATTTTTAAAATTTCACGAACAACTTTTCAGATATTTTAAAATGAAGTTAAGAATTCCTGGGAAGATATGGGACGATCAAATTAATCAAATACCCACACTTACTTGAATGAAGTCGTGTAAAGAGTCGGTGTAACTGAAGAATCTGTATGTCCCGATGTCCGAAATGGAATATAAATGCGAATGAAGCAAGAAGTGCATTCTAATACTCAGTTATCCTATTATACAGGGTGTTAAGGGACGTACTTGACTTACTTCAACCAGTGATTCCTGACATTATTTGGAGTAAAAAATGTAAATGAAATTTTGGTCTGCGGTGACTTTTTTTTTTCAAAATTTTTTTCTTCAAAATCAAACAAAAAAAAATTCTTTCGCATGTCGTCACTGGTCACTCAGCCAGGTGTCCGACGAACCCCTTACCCCGCCTCCAACTGTTCAACAACTACCATTTTTTTATGTTTTTGTAGAAAAAAAAAACATCAAAAATGCCACCGGAGACCAAAATTTCATTTACATTTTTTACTCCAAATAATGTCAGGAATCACTGGTTAAAGTAAGTCAAGTACGTTCCTTAACACCCTGTATATGTTATCTGCCTATCCTACTCCAAATGAATTCTGAATTTGGGAGGTCCGTTTTAACCTGTTTTTTTCGATACATGCGTTGTTTATTAGAAAGAGTGGTAGATTCGAACATCAATCATTAAGTCAACAAAGGATTTCAGGAAACCTTCATAGAAAACCTGTGAATGACAGTAGGTACGGCCAGCGCCGGATCTGCCATACGTTCAAAAACGTGCAAAAAACCTGGCGCCAACTCCGAAGGGGCGCCGTGAGAAAATAAATATTGTATTAAAAATTTGTTATAATATTCCCTGAATCGTTTAAAAATTACCCATAGTACGAAATAATTATTACGCTCTAGCAACACTTTCCAAAGATACAGACCGCGCACGCATCTGGTTTTAATTCAACGAAATTCAACGATTTACGAATTTATAGTCAGTTACAGAATTTTTTTACAAAATCCATATATTTAGTTTAAACGTAAGATCTATTTTTCCATATATCTTTTACCGTCTTTTACGACGAATGAGTGCGATCCAAATTCATTAACCAATCACAGCGCCGTACTTTTATTCAAGAGAACAAACAAACAGACGGCGCCTTTCAAAATGCTTTTGTACGATTTAAATCTCTAGGAGAAGGGACTTAAAGACCATTTTCTTATGAAATCTTCAGTAAATTCAAAATTTCATTAGCATAAACATCGCACGGTTTGCAAGGTTGCAAACTTGTTAACAGTTTCATCATTGATTTGACAGTTGAAGTTCGTTAAATGTACCTATAATTAATTTCTATTAGATTTGTTATTTTACAGTCAGTAATAATCAGTGTAAGCATCTTTCGTAAGCCGTTGATACCATAGATACGTTCGTGTTTGTTCGCTCAACACAGTACACAGGGGAAATGGAAATGCAAGGTACAAATTTGAGGTTATATTAGATTTTTTAATTAATAACTAAATTTATATTGGTTGTTAGAGGTTGTGGATTGTGGATTACAATGAATAGAACAATAATTAAAAAAAACTTTCAGGCTCGCAGAATCTAAAACTTAGAATTAAAGAGCATAATGACATAAAAAAACTCGTTTCAAAACTCAAAATTCCATTAGTTTATTAGTTCAGGAAGGTCTAGTACAATTGAAAGGTTTTGATTTTCCTATTACGAACAAGCGTAAATTTAATACTGAGTATTATTACAAGAAACTGCCTAATGGAGAAGAATTACATAGATCGTGGCTTATTTATTCGAAAACTTTAGATAGGGTTACACCCTTTATATGTCTTGATTTTATTTGATAAATTAGTGTAAAAAAAAAAATTAAATAATAAAAAAAAAAAATTGGGGTAAACGAATTTTTAATCAAAATAAAAATGTAGGGGGGGGGGGGGGCGCCATCGGTACCTACTGCACAGGGCGCTAGATTTCGTAGATCCGGCCCTGGGTACGGCCTACCCGCGATAATGTGTAATGATTGAAACATAGCGTTTAATTGACAGGTGGTGTGTGGCCGACTCTATTGTTTATCTCGTATCGCATATTTGAAGGTAAAGCCTTCAAATCGACAGAAGTAGCACACATTTTGCATCTAAATTGTTATAAGCGTGAAAATATTATTACGTGGATACGTTATGAATTAGAAAGAGGCCACTCGTTGCGCAATTTTTTTAAACAAGTCTTATATCGGATATTAAATTTGTTATCTGTATAATGTTTTGTGACTTGGCAAAAGGAGACCGTTTTTAATTACTTGCATAATTTATAACCATATTTAATGTCAGGATTCACGCTTTCTCCTGCGTTGAAATTTCACAGGAGAGAAATCCAACGAATATCGTCACAGCACAGACGCACTGACATTCAATTATTATTTTTTTAATAAATTACTAGCTGGTTCCCGGCATGCGTTGCTATGCCATTTAATAAAGAAATTGTTTCTCCCTGCGTGTCCTTTCCCATTCGTTCCGTTCCCCTTCCGCCTCCCCTTCCTCTCCCGCGTTTCTTCCCCTCTCGCGTTTCCAATCCGCCTCCTTCACCTTCCCTTTCCCCACTACACTCCCTGGTTCCTCTCCCCCCCACTCCCGCAAATCCCCTAACCGAGTTCCCTTCCCCCTTCCCGCATTTCATACATTCAGTCCCGGTACATTCAGTTTTCAAACAGCTCGCGTTCCACCTATTACAATTTTTTTATACTAATTTCATTATGCCAGAGCTCACCGCTTCTTTTATACAAACCTTGTCCTGACAATAAAGAACACAAAGCAAAAAGAATTATCCAATTTGGTGCAGTCGTTCGTAAGTTATGCGCGTACATACATTTTGGCAATTCATTTTTATTTATATATATATATGTATGTATATATATATATATATATATATATATATATATATATATATATATATATATATATTTATGTCATACCACATTTTGTGGCTCATCTTAGAAGAAGCCACTTAAGTTGCTCATTCTTTCGCATGTAATATATACTTACGTAGATGAAGTACCAACATGCTGTCTTTTAAATTTTGTTTAAAATATGGTCAGCTATAATATGTAATCAAAAATTATGTTTATTTATTAAAAAAAAATATCTTAAAATAACGTGCATTCCTTGATCTATTTTAAGAACACACTTACCGCATCACGCTACGTTGCCAAGTTTAATGTTACCAATATAGTCACATATGTAGGTAGGTTGACAGAACAGTTTGGATGTTGCTTGTTGATTATTCACACATATTTATCATTTCTAGCGGCCGTTTTTGATTATTGGCGCGTTTTTTTAAAATTGTAGTATGATTTGCTAATTAATATTGTTATTTATTTGGTGTTTACGGTTGTTTTTTTTGTGTTAAGGTTTATTTTATTATTATCATAAATAAAATTAGGTATTTAAATACATATTGGTGTAGTTTCTTTTATTTGCTACATAATTATTTTATCTTAGTTTTACTAGTGTTTTCGAAAAATTATGAATAAACTTATTAGAAATATATTACATAATTTACTTTATTCATTGATTCGTACGTTTCTTTAAGTTGTCACCTCCGATCTATATGGATAAAATCGATCTAAAAGAAACTAACTAACTAACCATCACGCCGTTTCCCCGCAGGGGTAGGCAGAGAGGACGGACCGCCAAACAACTCGGTCTTGGCACACACTCTTTGCCTCACTCACATTCATACATCGTATCATACATTCTCTTCTATTATTCTGACTTTTGACACGGCCCGACTCAAGTATCTGATTCACTTGATCGTGCCATGTCTTCCTCGGGCGTCCCCGACTTCTTCTACCATTCACATTTGCATCATATATTCTTTTTACACTACTTTCTTCGCTCATTCGCTCTACGTGCCCAAACCATCTGAGGGTCCCTTTCTTAATTTTGCTCATTATTAAATTATTATTATTATACTTAGTTGCTATCATATTTTACAATTTACAAATAGAGACGGACCGCCAAATAATATTAATTGGTTAAATTGTATTTTTTCTCGCATTAGCACAACACCTGATAAAAAATCCCTCAGTGTCTTTGTCATCTTTGGGGATGCTGTGTGGAGGGTTTTTTTTAGGGAAAGGAAGAAGAGGAAGTTCTGTAATGAAATAATTTGGTATCTTAACCGTAAATCCAGAACTAAATTTTGTATGAAATAGGCCGCGAAGAAGTTTCTCTTTTCAAGAGCAATTATAATACTCTTAGAAGAAGTCGGGGACGCCCGAGGAAGACATGGCACGATCAAGTGAATCAGATACTTGAGTCGGGTCATGTCAAAAGTCAGAATAATAGAAGAGAATGTATGAGACGATGTATGAATGTGAGTGAGGCAAAGAGTGTGTGCCAAGACCGAGTTGTTTGGCGGTCCGTCCTCTCTGCCTACCCCTGCGGGGAAACGGCGTGATGGTCGTCTCATACATACTCTTCTATTATTCTGACTTTTGACATGGCCCGTCTCAAGTATCTGATTCACTTGATCGTGCCATGTCTTCCTCGGGCGTCCCCGACTTCTTCTACCATTCACATTTGTATCATATATTCTTTTTACACTACTTTCTTCGCTCATTCGCTCTACGTGCCCAAACCATCTGAGGGTCCCTTTCTTAATTTTGCTCATTATTAAATTATTATTATACTTAGTTGCTATCATATTTTACAATTTACAAATAGAGACGGACCGCCAAACAACTCGATCTTGGCACACACTCCTTGCCTCGTTCACATGCATACTTCGTCTCATACATGCTCTTTTATTATTCTGACTCTTGAAATGGCTCGACTCAAGTATCTGATTCACTTGGTCGTGCCATGTCTTCCTCGGGCGTCCCCGACTTCTTCTAGCATTCACATTTGCGTCATCATATATTCTCCTTACACTATTTTTCTCGTTCATTTGCTTTACATGCCCAACCAATCTAAGCGTCTCTTTCTTAATCTTACTCGTTACGCTTACATCAGGCTTACATTATGTGCGGATCATTATTATTCATTTCGGTCTACTTTCATCATTTCTCTACCAGTTCCGAGCCTCACAGCGAAGCATTAGAGTAGGTACCAGCACTCCATTATGGACGGCTAGCTTCGCTTCTTTCGATAGTTTTTTAGACCGGGGTAATATAATTACACTAAGAACAGTTTTACTCTGTATCTCAGTTGTCTTTTACACCATATACTCAATAATTTTGGTAATCATAGAAAAACTATTTGGTTATCGATCTGTTTTTAAAAATGTATATTGCATTGCTAGTTTTTTTAATATAAAATAATTTCTATCAAATTCCGGCAAAGTATCTGTAGCCCTCCCCCCCTCCGCCACGCATCGCATAGCGTTACCCCGTGCCTACAAACTGAAGATTCCACGGACTGGTAGCGGATCGGTAATAGTTGCATTTAAATAAAAAGGGAAGTGTCATAATAATTGAATCACGCTAGCTTCCTTAATATCGCTTTTACTTTTTTACTTTACTTAAGTTGAAAATGGGCGTTGGCGTAACTTGACAATTCAAGCAATAATAAGCAATTTCTAAGTTATTAATGGAAAGGACTACATCCCGTTCGCTTACACTTTGCATTTCATATGATCTTTTTACAATGCTTAAATATTTGCGTGCCGGTACTAGATGATTCCGTCTGGGACATTTCCGGTAAAATATTGAATTTACCATTTTTAGAAACATCACTCCAATTATAGCCGTCTCTGTTTGTCGTGTGAAATAAAAATATATCAGAAAGAGACAATCATTATTGTTTAATTGGTTGAAGGAATTTGTAAAAATGAACTCCAACATTGTACAGGTGGTTTAAGTCTACATTGTATAAATAGTCTTAAATTGGGTTTTCGGTTTTAATTGCTAACTTGTTTAGATTAGGTGGTAATATTCATCTGGGAGGCGGATATGTGTACCGCCGCCCCGAGAACCATTATTGGATAATCAACACCTTTGCCATAGAGGCAGGGCTGGGCAAAATACATGCATTACTGTAATTAAAATACAAATTACAAAATACTTTTTCGCATGTATTTAAAATACGAAATACAAAATACTTTCAAGTCGTGTATTTGAAATACAAAATACAGTATTTTAACCATTTTTAAATTTCAAATACAAAATACAAATTACAAAATACATTTGGTTTAGGTAGAACCTTTGGTTGCAATAAATTGTCGTAAGTGCCCATATCTAAGAGTGCGTTTCCATAGAAGCAAAGCAGAGCATAGTGAAACAGAGACGTGCTAAAATTGACTAATCATATTGCTCAGGACACACATCTCGTCTCCGCTCCACTTGTAAAGATTTGTGGTATAGGACTTAGGTGTTAGATTATAATAATTATTATTATAATAACACTAGCTGGTTCCCGGTATGCGTTGCACTGCAATATTCAAAGAAATAAATTGTTTCTCCCTGCATGTCCTTTCCCGTGCGTCCCCGTTCCCCTACCGCTTCCCTTTACCCTCTTGCATTCCTCGTACACCTTCCCTGCCTACCCTCACCCCTCTTCCGCTCCCCCATCCCGCCAACCCCTCCCGCGTTCCATATATTTAGTCCCAGAACATTTTTCTATATTATAAAAACAATCAATAAAATCTGGTACCTGGTAACATAGGTACCTATTTAAAATATCTATAATTTTAAAAATCCAATGAAAATTCTTTGGTTACAAAAAAACAGCTGCCTGCTAAATTTATTTTCATCAAACGCGCGAACTGTCAAACGTGCGTAGTTAAAATAGTCGTTAAGTTTTCTGAAATTATCCCATTTTCTGCGTAATTTTCTTAATTTTTCTTTCCGTAAGAACCTTCTAAAAGTATAAGAAAACTTGAAATAGGTAAAGTCATTTTGAAGTTATGGCGTGACCAAGGGAAACAAGGATTCATTTTTATATATAAATGGATGACATTTGTGTAGCGAAGTTTTGTGTTATTTCACTTCAAGTGCGCTCTACAGTAGTTAACTTAAAAACATTCTAGTATTCAGTCCAATATTTTATTTCTAGTATTCAGTCCATTATTTAATTATTCCAATAGTGCTCGATCAAAAACTGGGCGTACTGTACAAGGCCCGCAGATACTTTAATAGTACACAACTGCTAACCCTGTACAAATCACAAGTGCGCCCCACGGTTGAATTTGGCAGCCACCTCTGGTCTGGAGCTCCAAAATACCTGAAAAATACCCTCGACTCTATGCAGAAACGGGCGGTCCGTTTAATAGATTCTCCCATCTTAAAAGACGGATTGCAATCTTTAGAGCACAGGCGTCGAGTTGGAATGCTATCCTGGTTCTACCGGTATTACAATGGAAGATGCTCCGAGGAACTAGCATCATTGATCCTTTCGGCACCGGTGCATAGTCGGGAAACACATTGTACACGGTTGACATTTGTCACATGAGAACGGGTCATTTCTTCGACTCGTTCTTGTGTTCAACAGCTCGGCTGTGGAATGATTTGCCGGCCTCTGTGTTTCCTCCTTCCTACAACATGGGTCTCTTCAAGACCAATGTTCATTCCTTTCTCTCCTCAAAAAGACCCTCCACACAGCATCCCAGATGACATAGGCCCTGAGGGAAATTATTTTCCTCAGGGCCTCCTGTGTGGAGTTAATGAAAAAAAAATCTAATACTATGATACAAGAGTGTACAATACAAAGCAATGACAAGTATGATACAAAATGTACAATAACAGTGCTATTATAGCACAGGACAATAATAATAACTAGCATGAAGTAAAAAAAAATACAGTACAGTACATTATAAAGCAATTATAAGGGGGCATACATTAATTAGGTGAGCAGTTTTTCTTCCAAACTAGACTCCCCCCGCCCCTTGGTGAGATAATTTGGACCACTTCGTTTATTCTTTTCAAGTACCGTGAGATTTTGCTGGACCCCCCCCCCCCTCCTTTTTTGAGCTCACATAATTAATGTATGCCCCCTAAGAGAACTACAAATAATCATTAATAAAGAGTCCTATAGCAAAGGACAATAGTAGGTACAGGATTCTAGCGTTTTTAGTCTATGTATTATCTATGTGTGGTTATTTTTAATTATCATTATTAAGATCACTAAATGTATTTGAAAATGTATTTTGAAGCCTTAAGTATTTGAAATACAAATTACAAAATACCTCAGCAGCAGGTAATTGAAATACCAATTACCAAATACATTGTATTTGTATATATTTGTATTTCAAATACGTATTTCAATTACAAGTTTTTCAAATACTGCCCAGCCCTGGCCATAGGTCACTCCAAGTGGTAAGCTATGTCTGGTGACTTAGCAGGGGTGTCCGGGTTCATGGGATGAGGTTTGTCCGGGTCTTGTTGGCGGATGCGTCTACCCACCAGCTGCATGGCAGGACGGATCGGGATAGACTGTTTTTTTTTACATTAGGTAAAATAATTTCCCACAGGGCCTATGTCATCTTTGGGGATGCTGTGTGAAGGGTCTTTTTAGGAAAGGAAGGAGAGCAAGTTCTGAAAAGGAAAAGGGATGAAGGGTAGGTAGGAATCTGGGAGTCAGTGTGTCCAGGAATCTATCCCTCCCACTGCGGTGAAAGGCTATGTTCCGAGAGAGTACGGCTGGAGAAATCAAAGGGACTCCCTCAACACTCTCTCCCAATCCATCCTGCCATGCAGCTGGTGGGCAGAGATGCATCCGCCGCCAAGACCCGGATAATCCTCACCCCATGAACCCGGGCACCCCTGCTAAGTCACCAAACGTAGCGAACGACTTGGGGTGACCTATCGCAGAGGTGATTTTAGATTTTCACGGCCATAAGTATTTTTGTTATTAGTTTTTGGGGTATTATGCCGTGTATACCTCCTTCTTTAGCCAAAGTTTCGGACAGCGTTGCAGTGTCCATCATCAGGGCAGATGTGTAATCTCTTTCAACCCATCGCCTTGCAATGCAGTGGGAGAGATGGATTCATATGTCTCTCACCCGCGACCTCCGGATTCGTAGTCGAAGTTCGCAATCTCATTTTTTTTACAGTAGCTCCACATAGGAGGCCCTGAGAAAAATAATTTCCCTCAGGGCCTATGTCATCTAAGGGGATGCTGTGTGGAGGGTCTTTTTAAGGAAGGGAAGGATAGGAAGTTCTGGGAAGGAAAAAGGTATGTGGGGTGGATAGGAATCTGGGGTCAATGTGTCTAGGAGTGACGAACCTAAAATTCCATCCCTCCAAATGCGGTGCAAGGCGATGGGTCGAGAGAGTCCGGCTGGAAAGGACAAAAGGCCTCCCTCAACCAAACTCTCTTATCCGGCCCGCCACGCAGCAGGGCAGACCTATCCGCCGCCACGTCCTGGACAAACCTGATACCATGAACCCGGGCACCCCTGCTTAGTCACCAAACGTAGCAAACTGCTTGCAGAGGTGTTGGTTATACAGTAATGGTTCCCGGGGCGGCGGTACCCATACCCGCTTCCCAAATTGGAATACCTCGTTTACAATTAGTCCTTACTCAAGTCATCTTAGGTATGATTAGTCTATTGTATATTTATCGGCGTAGTCCAGCGGTAAGGCTCTTGACTCGCACTCCGAAGGTCGCGGGATTATAATTTGTGTTATTTGACAATTTATTTAGTAAAAATAATACATATATTTTATATTTGCAGCACTTTCCAGAGTGGAAGATACTCTCAGTATCGCCCTGGTGTAAGACCACCATTCAGAATTGAAATGTTGCGTGATATGGCTTTAGCCGTGTTTGGTGACCAGATCTGAATAGTCAGGAACTTCCCAACCTTCCTCTTCCCTATCTCCTTCCCCTATCCACTACGTTGTGCGATATTCATGTAAAAACAAAATAATCAAGATTTTTGAACCCTACCCTAAATCCAAAATCAAATCTAAAATCAAATTCAAAATCAAATTCAAAATCAAATTCAAAATCAAATTCAAAATCATGAGAACTGGTCGCTTCTTCGATTCGTTTTTGTGCTCAACAGCTCGGCTATGGAACGATTTGCCGGCCTCTGGGTTTTCCCCTTCCTACAACATGGGTCTCTTCAAGACCAATGTTGACTCCCTCTTCTCCTCAAAAAGACCCTCCACACAGCATATTAGATGACATAGGCCTTGAGGGAAATCGTTTTCTTAAGGGCCTCCTGTGTGGAGTTTTTTTTACAGTGAATACCGCACAAGAATCTCAACTGCTCCCGTCTGGAGCCAGTGACACCATGGAATCCCCAATTGGGGTATGTTGTGAGGCTGAAGGTAGTGGGGAGGGGAAGGAGGTGGGGAAGAGGAAGGTTGGGAAGTACCTGGCGATTCAGATCTGGACACCAAACACGGCCAAAGCCATTTTCAAGCAACGTTTCAATTTTGAATGGTGGTCTTACTTACACCAGGGCGATATTGATAGTATCTTCCACTCTGGAACGTGCCGCAAATATACTATTTATTATTTTAAATGAATTAATTGTGAAATAACACAAATTAATCAAATAAAATTTGAGACCTGCGGTTTGCGAGTCAAGGGTCTCACTCCTGGACTATGTAGGCCATATATTGTAATTTATTTTTAAATTATTGTTTATTTTTGTTCATAACTTTTTTTTATAAAATACACCAAAACAACAATAAAACATATTTTAATTACTTCAATACAACTAGAGACAATGCTTTTGAAAAATTGTCACGCGTAAAGTAATTACCTAGGTACAGAACATTTTTTAAAATGAAAAACTTGTTAGATTTCTTAAATATGATAATATAATCCATTATAAAAATTACGTTCTAGTAAAAAAACATTTAAAAAAAATAATATAACTGTATGAAAAAACATATTACATGAGTACCTAATATATTTCTGAAATTTTTAGAAAACCTTGTATAGATATCATTACATTACAACTGACTATGCTTTCGAAACGCAAAAGACAAATACAGAATGACGTGGCAAATATTTTATTTATTAAAGAAAAAACTACATAAATGTGTATTAAAATACGTAATAATATCAACCTTGTAATAAACACAAAAACAATTAACACAAAATTAATAACGATATTATAAAAGCAATTCGTAAATCAATCTTCAATTTTAAAAAAGCGCGCGAATAGCCGCTAAATATTACTCGTATAATATAATGTCTGTTCTTCTAAAACAACTAACAGTCCACAGCGAGCGCTTGGCAGTCTGGCTACCTATGTAGATAGAATACAACATAACATACCGGCAAACATATAACATATCGGAAAAAGATTCAATCTGACATAGCAATGTCATGCGATAATAGATTTTGAGGAATTTAACCATTGAGTTCAATATCGCAAAGCATTGATAAACGACTTGGAGTTTGAATGATATTGTATGACGAGAACATCCGGCAACGTCGCATGCCGTGATGGTTATAGATGCGATAAAAAGTGTACCCAGTTGATGTTCTAAGTATTGATGAATATTTACTGATAAAAAACGCATTCCGGAGCATTAACGGTCCACGTAAAAATGTCATTTATTCACTCAAAAATTTTTTTTACACCGTTCGACTCGTCTCATCGAGTTTGATATGATGGACTTAAAAAAAAAAAAACGATGAGCCACTAAGTGCCCAAATGAGCCAGTAAGTCGAAATGATCAAGAAGTTCCGGTAATTAAAGGACGCTTTGAGCCACTAAATGCCGTAACATAAACTTATATATATATATATATATATATATATATATAGATATATAGATATAGATTTATATAGATAGATAGATAGATAGAAGATAGATATATATTAGGACATATTCTAAGTATGACTGTCGTTGTCGTAATATTTCAGTGTCAATTGAGAGAGCACTTTGATATTTTTTTAAATTTTCAAAGTACGCAGGTACTCGATTGTCCGACTGTATGTTAACAAGTAGTGATGATGTAGAGTAAGGAAGTAAGTGGACAATCATTGACACAATCATGTTGTCGTAAACAATATTAGCCAACCTTATCAACAGTTATCACAACCTAAATTATCATAATACCTTATGAAAATAAAAGGATATTTTAAATTATATTATTATTTGGCCTTCAGCAAAACTATAACAGTATTAGCTAAATAATACTACGTTGCGAGTTCTTTTTAGTTATAATGGCAAACACAAACAGCCACGGTCCGGATTCAGCCAGATCTAAAAGAAGCCAAGGCTGATAGAGATGTAGGTAATAATCACTTAAATCAAAATTATCAATATTGAGAGAGGGGAACTTAGATTGTTTGGAGATGTAGCGAGGCTCGATGGAGAAAGGAGTGACAGGATAGATTTCTAATACAAATATGACGAAATGTGTAAGTATGCGGGACGTCAGAGGAAGACATCAAGACGTAGCACAATCAAGAATGTGCCCATCTCAATTGGTGACCCGACAGTTGATCTGCCTACATTTGGCCCCCCGAAATGATATTTACTATAAAATTGTAATTTTTTGTGCATTATTTACCAATTTCAAACATGAAATCGACTTCAAAAATACCCTTAATAATAAGTTGGTATGAATATCAAACGAATTTATAAACAGTGTCTATTTTTAGTAGACACAGTATATAGATAAGCAGATTTTTCCTTGATGCATTAGAAAATTTGTTTTATACTTTTGTTATTTAGGAGTACATCCTCTCTGCACAGTCCTTCGGGGTCACTTAGTAATATTTTGTGTAATTAGGTATACCGTATTTTCCCTAAACCAACTTCACATTGAATATAAGTACGCCGGGGGGGGGGGGGCAATTGTCGGCGGATCAACTGTCATGGAACCATTTCAACCACTTGGTCATGGCAAGAACAATGGCGGTTCGTGACTACGTGAAATGTTCAAGAATTTGGAGCGCCACATCAGATTGCTGAAAATCTTCGTGCAAAAGGTATGTTTTGCAAAAACCATGATGTCCTTTTGGCTATTGATACTCTGCTAACCCTGTACAAATCACAAGTGCTCCACACGGTTGAATTTGGCTGCCACCTCTGATCTGGAGTCTTAAAATACATGAAATAAAAACCCTCGACTCTGTGCAGAAACGGGCGGTCCGTCTGATAGATTCTCCTAGTTCAACAAACGGATTGCAATCTTTAGAGCACAGGCGTCGGGTGGGAATGCTATCCTTCTTCTACCGGTATTTGAACGGAAGATGCTCCGAGGAACTAGCGTCATTGATCCCTTCGGCACCGATGCACAGTCGGGAAACACGCCAAACGCGTGCCCAATATATATACACGGTTGACATTTGTCACAGGAGAACGGGTCGCTTCTTCGACTCGTTCTTACGTTCAACAGCTTGGCTGTGGAACGATTTGCCAGCCTTTGTGTTTCCTCCTTCCTACAAGACCAATGTTCATTCCTTCCTCTCCTCAATAGACCCTCCACACAGCATGTCAGATGACATAGGCCCGGAGGGAAATTGTTTTCCTCAGAGCCTCCTGTACGGAGTTAATGTAAAAATAAAATTCAAAAGCCAAGCAAAAAAATTCATTAGCCTCCCCTCAAAATATAAAAAATTAAATAGGTAAATACCTACTTAATAATGCATGAATGTGTTCGAGGCATCTGGTGTATTGGGCAGAATTTTGTGAACTTTCATCCTCTACATATCCCTTTAGCGAAATTACTTGTTAGTTGGTTATGTAAACAGCTATCATTATCATCGTTAGTAACATTCGTTTAGTATCGACACATTACTTCGTGTTTCACATATTAATATTTCGGCCCACTGGCAAATCTGTATATATAAACACTAATTTAAGTGCATAAAAGTGTACTCTCTTTATATTAACGTGGAGATGCTCGTAACTCGTACCGATTTGATATTGACATGAGCATAATATTACGAAGTTAATCGAATTTGTAAAATAAATCAATAAAAGTTAAATGTTGTGGATATAAAAGACATGGCCAAACTCTCAATGACATCCTTGGTGAACAACATCAAATGGACCAGGCTAACTCCAAACCACCAATGACAACCCTAATGAACAACTTCAAATGGACCAGGCTAATCCCAAACTACCAATGACAACAACAACTTCAAATTGACCCAAACTACCAATGACAACCCTAATGAACAACTTCAAATGGACCAGGCTAATCCCAAATTCCCAATAATAACCCTAATAAACAACATCAAATGGACCAGGCTAATCCCAAACTCTCAATGACCACTCTAAAGGACAACATCAATTTGGGAGGCGGATACGGGTACCGCCGCCCCGGGAACCAATTATTGGATAACCAACACCACTGCCAAGTGGTCACACTACGTTTGGTGACTTAGCAGGGGTGCCCGAATTCATTAGGTGAGGTTTGTTTTGGTCTTGGCGGCCAATTCGTTTGTCGGATCGAGAGAGATTAGATGAGGCCAGGCTAATCCTAAACTCCCCACGGCAACCCTAATGAACAACAGCAAATGGACCAAGCTAATCTCAAACTCCCTGTGACAATCCTAATGAACAACATCAAATGGATCAGGCTAATCCCAAACTCCCTATGACAACCCTAATAAACAACATCAAATGGACCAGGCTAATCCCAAACTCCCTACGACAACCCTAATGAACAACATTAAATGGACCAGGCTAATCCCAAACTCCCTATGACAACCCTAATGAACAACATTAAATGGGACAGGCTAATCCCAAACTCCCTATGACAACCCTAATGAACAACATCAAATGGACCAGGCTAATCCCAAATTGCCAATGTCAAGAGTATGAGTGTCGCTTGGAGATAGCACACAGAGCAATTATCGTACAATGTGATCATAGTGCTTTCAGGAGCTACGAAAACCATCTCCTTAAACAAAATCATCAAATGCATCAAACATACCTACTTATTTCGGTTGCGTGTCTGTGAGCGATTGAAACCCTGCATAGTTCAATTAATCAGATCCGTATAGAATTCATACACCATTTTAAAAATTGGAACTGACTGTGTCACGAATTCAGACAATCAGGAAAGTACTTACCTGTACGATAATTTTGTAATTTTTAAAATTGGAACTGATGTGCTAAGAATGCAGATATAAAATGACAATTTAGATCAATGATCAAGAACAAATATTCTTACAATAATATTCTCCTGGCGAAGGAAGGGTGCTTCTGAAACCGGTAGAGTGTTTTAAAATAAAAGTGGTCTTAAACAAATTTATGTGTTTTTTTATTGTAAATTATGGCGAGCCACAAAGTTAGTGCTTTTTACAAATACGAAATATTCTTAATTGGAATTAGATACTCGTATACTATTATTTTTTTATGGATATTTTTTCTTGGTTCTGCAGAAATTGTCCTTGTTCAATGTTATTTTACTTTACGCAAGCTTCACAAAACATACAAATATAATATCCCGTGATTCTTCACGGGTTGGCTAGTAGGTAATGATAATAATTATCATCAACATTTGCTAAACCATTTTCCTAATCGGGTCGTGGACCGGTGCTTCCAGGCGTCCCTTTCATGTGCTATTTCGATAGCCTCAATACAATTCAGTATCTTCACACATAACCTCTGCTGCCTCTCTGTATCTTCACACATAACCTCTGCTGCCTCTCAGTATCTTCACACATAACCTCTGCAGCCTTTCAGTATCTTCGCACATAACCTCTGCTGCCTCTCAGTATCTTCACACATAACCTCTGCTGCCTCTCAGTATCTTCACACATAACCTCTGCAGCCTTTCAGTATCTTCACACATAACTAAATCTGGGATATATTTTCGCCAGTAATAAATAATAAATATTACTTATTTTATTCCAGCCAAGACTCAGAATGCCTGAAAGTAGTTCCCCGGAACATGAGCATAGCGGACTCCGCTCCCGCCGCACTTATGGATGAACACGCGGTAATTATTAGCTTCATTAATTTTTGGGTTATTATGCCGGTTCAACACACCTTTGAAAAGTGATATAAGGTCAATAAAAGCGATGTAAAAAAAACTAACCTGTAAGCCTAACCTATTTAACCTAGTTTTTTCAATCACTTCGCATGACTTTATATCACTTTTCAAACGTGTGTTAATTTGTCACTGTGTTGAGTTGTCCTGTTACCATTACCCCGTGTTACACTTTCTCCTATGATTCGGATGTTTCGGACAACGTTGCAGCTTCCATTATCAGGGTAGGTATGTAGATATTGAATGTTTATGTATGTAGAGTATTAATTACAATAATTAGTTAAATTAATTTGGTATTCGGCGTTTAGTTTTAGTATAGCCGCCAAGTACCTCTTACCAAGAACTACTTAATTTAGCCCCGCCGCACAAAAGGCCGAGTTATCAATTTACGGCGCCAAAAATATGTTTATTTGAATTTTCTGATCAGAAATGCGTAAGAGAATATTACCAAAGAAAATCTTTCTAGAAATACCTTGTTTGAGTTCGATGGTGTCAGGGTGGTCGTAGTATTCTAATTAAAAAATATAAATTATTTCGTATTGAATTATTTCTGTATTTTGAATTAGTTATTCGATTTCCACAAGGGAGGGGGGGGGGCGTATGGGATAGGATGGGGCGGGATGGGATAGTGACAATATTCTTCGTAATTTTTTTCGGGGTGTGTCTTGCCTTCCAACAAACCCCTGAGACTGGCTCACCGAACCCCTGGGGTTCGATCGGGTTAACTCTCGACGGGCCAAGATGCCAAACATGACGTCCGTAACCGTGGGGGTCGGCTGATGACCCCATTTTTTTTCTCTTTTAAACCAAAGAAAACACTTTTTCTTTTTTTGATTTTTTTTTTTGTTATTTATGTTTTTGCAGGGAATATTACCTACCTATATTTGACAAAATATTTTTTCCTACGATCAACGATTTTTTCACATTTTTTTTTTAAATGGCATATTATGTATTAATCCTTTGCGCAGGAATACCTAAAATACTAAAAATATATTTCATGTATTTAAGTAGATATAAGAAGGATAGTTATTTTGGGGTCTACCTTCGGCCCCAGTTGGCTGCGGGAGAGTTAAAAACCACTGCTCTAGTTGATATGAATATTTTAATTATTATTTTTTTTTTAACAAAAATGGTATTTCATAAAACATGTTACAAAAATAGTATTTCATAAAACTATTATCTATATTACGTTAAATTTGTTATGTTAAAAATAATTGAAGATTAAAGTACATAATATTTGAAGCTTTAATATCCGTGTTGAAAACTTTTTAATTTTTAAATAAGGAAAAAAATACGAGCTAAGCTACTCCGTCAACGAATCAGGCGCAACCAATACAATATTGGCAGAGCGATACATATATATAACTTTTCGCGCATGCGCAGGCTTTTGGGTCGCGTTCACAAAAAAAAAATTACGAATCATTGTGAACTGGTTTATGGAGAACGTTTCAAAAATATTTATAATTAGTTTGAAGACAATGCTTTTACCTATTTTTGGCACCGTAATTTCCTTCGGCCGTTTTTGGGTACGTCAATTTTTTTTTTCGTCGTCGTCTTGGGTTTTTTTTGTCGAAATCATTTGCCTTCATAATTAGGCATGCTCAATGCGTTTTGGATCTTCCCAGGACTTCAGAAAAAAATCTAAAGTATGGTCAGTTTGGGAATTATCCCGATGGCCGAGTTTGCACTCTCGAAAGTGTTCCAAGACCCTTTTGGAGATGGTCCGTACTGTCTAGCTACATACACCTTGTCACATCCCGAGCGGTAATTATGTTTTTTGTTTACGATGATTTGTCAGCAACAACTGGGTAATCGCTATTCCACGAGTACCTACCTACTATCTCCGTTATGTGGTGATTTGGATGTCTGTGGGTGGTTTAGGCCAGGGGGAACAAACGCGGCCTCGTTTGGACATTTAATATTTTTTTTAATATACGTAGGTATTAAACTAACCTTAAAAAACCAATTACTTTTGTGAAAAATCTGATAAGAATATGGGCTGAATCTTTCTTGACTAAGCATAATATTATGAATTAAAAAAAACATCCTGGTAATTTTTTTCCTGCCGTTATCTGCCTGGAGTCAGAGAGACCACGACATCCTCAGTTGGGGTTTATGAGCATAAAGGTTGTTAAGTGGGAAGGTGAGGGAGATCAAATTTTGCTAAAACTATTAGTAAAGGAGATCATACTTGGCTAAAACTATTAGTGAAGGAGACCAAAATTGGCTAAAACTAGTGAAGGAGACCAAACTAGGCTTAAACTATTAGTGAAGGAGACCAAACTAGGCTTAAACTATTAGTGAAGGAGACCAAACCTGGCTAAAACTATTAGTGAAGGAGACCAAACTTGGCTAAAACTATTAGTAGCAAAAACTGGACCGATTCTGAATGGTGGTCTACCACTCGGCCTGTTTTCTTCTGACGCTAAAAAAAAATTTGTGAGTTCCGGCGTTGTGAAAATTGCTCGGCATTTTTTAATGAAAGCAGCATCATATTGTTCTTATCGAAAATTTAGTCTTTTTAATCTGTTTTGTGATCCTTCATCAGGGTTATATTGAGACTATTTAGTTGAAAGTATACTACCGCTGTGAGATCACAAATATATTTTTTTTTAATGAGCTCCACACAGAAGGCCCAGAGGAAAATACCTGTCATCTTTGGGGATGCTGTTTGGAGGGTTCTTTTTAAGGAAAGGAAGGAGGGGAGAGTTCTGGGAAGAAAAAGGGTTTAAGGGGTGGGTAGGAATATGGGGTTGAGTGTGTCCAGGACTCACCCCATGGACCCGGGCACCACTGCTAAATCACCAAATGTAGCGAACCACTTGGAGTGACCTGTGGCAGAGGTGTTGGTTATCCAATAAAGGTTCCCGGGGCGGTGGTACCCATTCCCGTCTACCAAATTGTATCTGAAGACGATTCAGGTACATCACAATCTTCTCACTCCCTTCAGTCTTTATACATTGCCCAGTGTAGTGCAGTGAATTCTACAGCTCCGGGCAGTTGGTACTCTTGACGACACTTACCACATTTATTTATTTATTGTTTTGGTACATTTATAGAGTGTTATCACGAAAAAGTTATAAGATTATCATTGAAAAGAGAGTAAATTGTAAAGAGAGTATTAAGCCTTCAAAAAGACGCAGAAGGTGGTTTGAAAGGGAGATAAATATGTAAATACGAATTTAAGAGAGAGCTAATGTTAAACATAGATTAGTCTAAAGTAGCATGTAACGATATACCATGAAAAATTTGATACCTCTAACATTTTAAATAACAGAACAAGCTGTGGTTTTAATAATTATCGTACAAAATTTGCGATGTTTTCCTATCGAGGAATTTTCATATAATTACCGTTTCGGCTCGGCAAATGTACAAATATTAGGTCTTTACATATGAAATTGACGTTTTGCCGTACCGGCAACTTTGATCTCAAATATCTTCTCTTTGGTTAGGAATTCCAAATTCAAATTTATAAAGCTATTTACACATGTTTTTGTGTTTCAAAAATTATAATTCATTTGTTTTTTCCTTAATTGTTTTTTTTTCTTTGTGTTACTTAGTTTACAAAATGGAAAACTTGAAATATCGCGTTATTTATGAGTCCGAGTTCCACCGTGGCACCAGTGCTGCAGAAACGGCTCGAAGGATTAATGATGTGTATGGCGACGGTGCCGCAAAAGAAAACACAGTGCGTTTTTGGTTCCAACGTTTTCGTTCTGGAAATTTCGACCTGCAGAACAAGCCCCGTGGACGGCCGGAGACCAAAGTTGATACGATCAAAGTTGATTGCAAACCACGTCCGAGTTAGCTGCAGGCTGCGGTGTTAGTGATAAAAATGTTTTAATCCACTTGAAGCAAATTGGGAAGGTGAAAAAGCTTGAAAGGTGGGTACCTCACGAATTGAGTGAAGCAAATCAACAAACGCGCGTTAGAACGCTAGATCACACACTACACAACAGACGGCTACCAAATTAGAGGAGCTTCTATTGGACATCCACCGTACTCTCCCAACAGATTACCATTTTTTTCGAAATTTGGATAACTTCTTGCAAGGGAAAAAATTCAACTCCGATGGGGCAGTCCAAACCGCCTTCAAAGATTTTATTGATTCTCGTCCGAATGGTTTTTTTTAGTAAAGGAATCGATGAACTACCTATGTGATAGCAACAGTGCATAGATAGCAAGGGTTTTATTAAAAAATTGTATTATATTAAAAAAAATCGACTTTATGTTCCTCCCATACAAAACGCCAATTTCATATGTAAGGGCCTAATATTATTAACGCGCATTTTGTTATACCTAAATCGGTAAAAATTCAGAATGCTGGGTCTTAAAAATGTTCAATGCGCAGTGTAAGATTAGTTTTTTTCTGTGTG
The DNA here is from genome assembly GCA_917880885.1 of Limnephilus marmoratus. Classification (NCBI taxonomy): domain Eukaryota; kingdom Metazoa; phylum Arthropoda; class Insecta; order Trichoptera; family Limnephilidae; genus Limnephilus; species Limnephilus marmoratus. Next base: position 15,178,985 of record OU862908.1, read on the forward strand.
GAGATATTAACAATAATTAGAAGTAGCAGGATATAAACAAAAAATGGATAGATATGAAAAATAAAACTTGAAGATTAAAATAGACTGTTAATTTGCTTTTTAAAATAAGCGAGACTGTTTGCATAGATATCTGTATAGTCACATTTAATGATACGAGTATTATACAGACGACACATTCGAGAGAGTGGTTTGAAGTATACAGTATTGTTATTAAATATTTCAAGATGGAATTTATTTATGTATAGGAACTTTAATAATGAATACTGCTCATATTCTGTCATAATTTTATTTATTCAATTTGTTGTTATTTACCAGGCCAACACCAAGTATAACTGGTCCGCCTCAACGCAGGGCGTGATCCTGGGCGCCTACTTCTGGGGCTACGTGGGCACCTCGCTGCTGGGGGGCCCCATGTCGGAGCGCTGGGGCCCCCGCGTCGTTGTGGGTGCCAGCAGCGCGGGGGCAGCACTCCTCACGCTGCTTAGCCCCCTGGCTGCGGACCTGCATCAATGGGCGCTGGTGGTCTGCCGCCTACTCATCGGGGCCTTCGGGGTGAGTTCAGCAAATAGGTTATAGATAGATTTTAAAGCTGCTAACGATTTCAAAATAAAATGCCCTATAATTAGCTGCTCGGGATTTCAAAACATGTTCTATAAATAGCTGATCGAGAATTCAAAACAACTTCTATAAATAGCTGCTCGAGATTTCAAAACATGTTCTATAAATAGCTGCTCGAGATTTCAAAACATCTTTTATAAATAGCTGCTCGAGATTTAAAAATATGTTCTATTAACGGCTGCTCGAAATTTCAAAACGTGTTCCATAAATAGATAGGTACTCGAGATTTCAAAATAACTTCTATAAAAAGTTGCTCGAAATATCAAACAATATTATGGAGGTAGATACCATACATAGTTTTCGAAGCACGATCTCAAAATAGCTGCTTAGTGAGTTTTCAAAGACCAACTGCGGGGTAGAATTTCAAGGCATGTTCTATATAATAAATCATTGCGAATATTAAGATTTCGATCAAAGACCTGCAAATAAAGCCAGTGGCGGCGTAAGGGGGGGGCGGAGGGGGCGGTCCGCCCCGGGTGCCAAGCACCAAGGGGTGACAACGACAACTCACTCGTACAGCCAAAAAATGCGCACAAAATCTCCCGCTATAAAGACATTTCAATAAATAATCACGTTCTCTTGTAATTAGCTACTGTTGAATCGCAACGATATTTTTATTTTATTTTTTAAATATATATAATTATTTCAATATATTATAAATATATATTAGAATAATTTTGAGAAGCTTGTATCAACACTCGAAGAGATTTGTGATCCCAGCACCGGCAAAGAAAGCGTTGAAAGAAGCGAAGCAGGATCAACACTCAAACCAGCTTTGTGTGACTTCAGTTTTCTATGCTATCTTTCATTTTGGTGTGAAGTCCTAGAAGAAGTTAATCAGACAAAATAGGAAATTCAAAAATCTGGGCTATCATTGGAAAAGTGTGTAATAAGAATTTAAGCTCTTGAAATTTTCTTTAAAATCAACGCAACCAAGTAGAGGAAAAGGCTATTTGCTACAAAAAAATGTGAGAACTTTTTTTTTTCATAAGTTTTTATTCCAGTAAAAAAGAAAATAACATTTTCACTTACTTAACTAGAATATTGAATTATGTACTTTTTACATTATATTACATAGTTTTTACATTTCATAACCTTAGATTACTAACAATTAGATTAACCTTAGATTACTGCAATACTAACATTTACATGATAATATATTACCATACGATAGTATTCACTATCACTACTTTGTTTTTTGTGAATAAACATGAACAATTTTTTTTTGAATTTGCACACACTTTTTTCGTTTTTGATATCATCTGGAAGGCAATTATATAAATTGCCCCCTCGTAACTAATTGATTGCTTACCGTGGTTAGTATGAATGGTGTTTAAACGTATGTTATCGTGTTGTCGTGTAAAATGTTTGTGTACTTGAGACGTTTTAATGAATTGTGTGTTTGTATGTATGAGTTTATTATTTATTTTGTATATAAGGACACATATATTGTACTCGTATAGTTTTCTTAATGTTAGCAGTTTTGTTTCCAAATATAATTTTTTTGTGGATGTTTTGGATTCGTAGTGACATAGTTTTTTGATTATCTTATTTTGAATTACCTGTAATTCATTGATGTATGTTTCATACGCATTTCCCCAGATTTCAATCAGGTAATTTAGGTGTGAGTGTACGAGACTATAGTATAAACTTTTTTTTAATCTAATTGGTAATAACTTAGACAACTTAACTTAGACATTCCGATTGAAGGAAAAAGAGAAAAGAGGAGGTTTCGAAAATATATGTCTGGAGAAATGGCCCGAGATTCCGGACTTACCTTATCAAAGGACCTGCAGAGAGCAATGTTGGAATGTCACGATAGATTTTACGAAGAACTAGACCATCATTGGAGGGCAATGGATTTTATTCTGATTACATTTAGTGATATTCAGACTAAAACGTTGGTAACATCACCGAAGAAGATCTTCGTAGAATGGTTGAATTTTCAGCAGAGAACACCGTGTTGGAGATTTTACGATTGAGGCGCCATTTGGAAGCCGCAAACATTTGTGCCCAAGAAGCGGTTCAATGGACAACATTGGAGCTTCTCAGATTCATTGTAAAATGGGGCTATTCTGAGTCTATTAGTCTACTTTAGCGCTATGTCTTAGATTTTTTTAACAATTTGTGTTTCGGTGGCTTCATGTGAAAAAATCTTTTTAAAGTTAAAATTAATAAAATCTTATTTAAGGTCCACAATGAGCCAAGCGCGAATAACCAATCTTTCTATGTTACAATTTTGATAATGTGATCGAATATTTTTGTAAAATAAAGTCTCGTAGGTAGGCATGTTTAGTATTTGGTGTTTTATTTTAAGTAGGGGTGATCAATACAAAACCGCCCCGGGTGCCAATCTACCCTACGCCGCCACTGAATAAAGCACAAAGGGAAGAGACTAGTGGAAGAAAAAACTTGCCCACGGGCCCGGAAATTTTTAGCTACGTCATTACAGGCTGTGGTTTAAAAAAATTCGGTAGGAATTTATCTTTGAAGAGGTTTAAAGAACTATGAATCCATTGAACAATGAAAAGACCTCCATCTAGCGGAGGATTGGGATTCCCGGAGACCACCGAGCTATAGGTACTTTCATTGACCCCGTGTACACACTGTACAAGGTAGGTACACAACACACGATCTCGAGTCTTGAGGCTCTATATCGGTAAAAAAATATCGCGCTCCACAAACTTTTTTGCAGTGGATCTTATTTTGTTCACCTATTTTGTACTGGTTTATATTTCAGTAACCTGTCCACTGACGTCAGAATAAAATAACCTGTCGCTTTGTGCATTTTATTTGTGTAGTTTTACTTCGTTAAATTTTGATTTTATTTTTATATTATTTATTGACCAAGATAAATACAAATATTTTTTTGTACATATATACCACCTTACTAGGCTGAGCCTCTTCCGAGGTAGCAGGTATTTAATCGAATTTTGATATCTTATCTTAGAAGATAAAAATTAAAATTTTAATTTAAATATGTAAAAAAAATTAAAGAGAGAGAAATAGAAAAAATATGAAAGAAATAAATAAAAATAATTGAGAGGAAAATAGAAAAAATACAGGCGTTGAGTGTGTTATATGTATTGTAGAAGTTATCTGTCCGCAGTATACAATGCATTTTGTTGACTATTCTAGTGTGAATATTGTGTTTTAGATTTGCTTTTTTTGTCACGTGAATATCTTTAATGTCTTTTTAAATTATTTTAAAACATTTGGATTACGGTAATGTCCATAGGTAGCATTTGTCTTCGGAGTGACTACATATTTTTAGAATTGCACAAAACTTTCTAGTTTAGTATTTGATTACAATAATATTACGCAAGTTTTGATAATGAAGTTGCACACAATTGAAATCACGAAAACGGCGCTATACAAATCTTCCAAATATTATTATTTTTATATGTGCAAAAGGTATAAAGAGGTAAATTTTTTTGTACCTAGGTATACCTAGACTAAACACGGTGTCCGAACACTCGTAGTACAAGCAGGAAACTGATTAGGTACTACATCGCATTTCGAGTCGATTTGGGTTGTAACTTCTTCCCGAAATCCATCATGAGTTTATGATGGCATCACCGGTTGCCAGGAAATTCAAAAGTTTATTTTGATCCACGATTTTTGTTTTTCCTCGACCAAAGATCGTAAAAGCTATACTTCGCGAATCTTCACAACTTTCGTTTGATGTCGAGCACTACCCCTTTTACACAATTCAACGTGAATGAACATCAGATTTCGAAAGATTTTGACACACGCTGTTTTGGCAAATAAATAAATTAAAATTTTCATATGAATGATAATCAGTTATCACAGATAAGAATGTTTATAAACATTAACAAGTCCTTTCTCATTTTATTTTCGTTTTTTTTTCTTAAAATTAAACATACATTAATGTTTAAGGTTCGAAATATGCGGCATCGAATGATGCTATCATGCATCTAAAGGGGGGGGGGTCTACGACAACTGTCATGCTACTGATTGATCGAAAAATATCGCTAATTTGTTCGCTTTTTTTTGTGTAAAAAATAATAATATCTACCTACATATAATATTTAATATCCTGCCAATCTCAGTGACCAAAACGAATTTTTCAGAAATAATTTTCCTACGTGCAAAACTTAAAGGGATCTAGAGGGCTAAAATTCAAAAATACGACGTTATTGATGTTGTTGTAGCTGAAAACAAAATTTTTTTTTTCCAAATTTCAACTTTTTGTTTGAAAATATACTGAAATGTGGATGCGGCGTATCCAAATTTCAGTATATCCTAAAAATCTTCATACAAAATATTTAAATTTGAAAAAAAAATAATAATTTTCAACTACAATAACATCAATAACGTCGTATTTTTCAATCTTAGCACTCTAGCTCACTGAAAACTCACGAACCGCCACTGGAATCTATGTGTCCTGGATTACGCGGAGTATTTACAAATTAAGGTTAAATCTAATTTTTAAATAATACCAACATGTTTTTAAAATTAAAATAAATGTTACAAAAATAAAAAAAAAAGATTTATAAATTTGTCAAAATCTATTGACAATTAAATGTTTTTATTAGTATAATATTATTTGTTTAGGTTCTGACTAATAATAATTTATAATTGGCTCTGTCTGCTATATCAAAAAAATATTAATGCATGCCGTTCACATAATTATGATGCCACATTCCTAAACTTTAATATGAGCAATCATTTTTGTTTTATTTTTTTAATTTCAAAAATGAAATACATTAAATTAAGTTTATTAAGGTCATGCGGTAAGAGGTTAAGTTAAAAATTGAAAAAATCGGTCGCTATGGGGAATATCAGCTATTTATTGTATTTTTAAAAGCATCAAAGAGCAGATCCGGCTACCTTTGGTTGCCGAAAAAAAATGCGAAATGCTCAGATTGAAAAAAAAGGTTTTTTTGGGTTTTACAGATTCACCATTTCCCGCTTGTACGACAAGTTTCCGGACACGGTGTATAGTATAATAGTATAAAACAACTTTTATTCTGACTTACTCAAACTAATTAATTTTAAAATACCACCCAGAACCACTAGGCTTAACGACTTATTTCACATTAACCGGACACGTACAAATGCTGGTGTCAGGGACTAGGCTTAACGACTTATTTCACATTAACCGGACACGTACAAATGCTGGTGTCAGGGATCCAATCAGAAGAATCTGCGAATTGTTTAATAAAAGCCACAACCTTGAGGATTCCAATATATTTTTTAATACTTATAGCACTTTTGGTAGAAAATTGAAGGCTGTTTTCCTATAAAAAAAGAAAACTCATGTATCATTCACTATACTTTTTATGTACTTCTTTTTGAACAATTTTCGATTCATTATTAATTATGACTTATTTTTAAACATGTATAAAAAATGTATTTGAAAATCTTTATTTATCAAGTCTATCAGTCAGAAATAGTTGGGGTGCAGGCGAATTCTCAAGTTAGTTCATAATATTGTTTTCTTAATTATTGTCTGTATCTGTGTTTTCACCTTAAATAAAATAAAAAATAAAAAAGTATGGTAGGTATAATAGAAAATGAATTCATAAGAATTAAAATAGTTATTATAGTAGTGACTTTCTCTGAGCTTCGCACATGACAAAAAGACGATGCAACTTTCATTCCAAATCATTTTTGCGCAGTTGTTGTAATTTTATTGCGTGTCTTCAAACTGGTTTTACGACATTTCTCTGAAATCTAAAAATAAACTGCATCCAACTTGTGTAATTAAAGTTTATTTTCATTCCAGGGCGTTTTATATCCTGCTCTGCATTGCCTGGTGGCAAACTGGGCGCCTCCAGAAGAGAAGGGCAAGTTTATCGGAGCTCTGATGGGGGGAACCTTCGGCACCGTCATAACCTGGTCTCTCTGCGGGATCCTCATTTCCACAATCGGCTGGCAGTGGGCCTTCTACATCCCTGGGCTTATTGTGGTGGTCTGGACATTCCTGTGGTTCCTTCTGGTCTCCGATTCTCCCAAACTCCATCCCAGGATAAGCGAAAAAGAGAAAACTTACATATTGGACTGCATAGGAGAAACAGTCGACGTTCAGAAGGTACTGATATTCAATTATGCTAATTTCGGTTGTGGGTCTGTCTGTGAGTGATTGATTGTGACGCTGCTGGTTCGATCATTTTTTAAATTGAACTGATGTGTTAGAATTCAGACAAGCTATAAAGTACCTAGGTACCTGTAGTATAATATTATTTCAACAGAAAATTCTTTTAATAATGTACCGTCATTTTCAAAACGGCAGCTGGTGTGCCAAGAATTCAGAAAATCGATAAAGTTCCTAATCTTTTTTTCCAGTAATTTATTTTAATTTCATGTACAAATTGTGAATTTCTTTAGTTTAAGTTACTAAGGACGGATTGTTTCGCAGAATTTTAGCAATTCAAATTTCTAAATTAATTTTTAAGTTCTGTGAAAGATCTGTCATTATTTCAGTTCTGTAAAGCAACTTGCCCATAATGATATAAAAACAGATCTTTCACAGAACTTGAAAATAAACTTGGAAATTTTATGAATTTTTCAAATTCTGTGAGACAACTCATCTAAGGGTCGACCGAGACAGGTTTTTCGTTCTCGGCCGAGACCGAGACCGAGACCGAGAACAAATTAAAATCTCGGCCGAGACCGAGAGCCGAGACTGAGAATAGATAAATTGAGAAAAAAAATGAAAATGCGCTATTTTTGCATGATATAGTATATTTAAGAATGTGATAATAATTTGTTTTAAATAGTTTTAATAATCAAAATTGAATAACATGATGTTGTAGCACATGAAAAGCAATTTTTCTGCGTTTTCACCCTTCAAAAAGTGTTGCCTCATGTCTTATAATTGATCAGCTCTGCTAATGAGCTATTCACTTGCTACACTAGTAGGCGGTGCTGATAAAAACTTTTTTGCTGCAGGCCTAAGTACTTGATATGGTGCGAATACCAATACTAAAAAATATTTGCATTTCTTTGCAGTAGATTTGAATCCCATTATCCCATACCGTACCTACTTACAACGGTCTCGGTTATGGCCGAGAATCTCGGCAATTTTTTGCCGAGAACCGAGGCAGAGTTCTCGGTAGAATTTGTAGCCGAGAATGCCGAGACCGAGACCGAGACCTCGGTCGACCCTTAAACCCATCTATAGGATTAATCTTGGCAAGTGAAGTCAGATTTCGTGATTTTTAAGAGTCTGCGTTATTTGCCAACTAACTAGATTTACTAACATACTGTCCCGTGATCTTTCACGGGTCTGCTTTAGAATAGAAATCGACATAATTTTTTCGCGGAATTTAAAGCAAATGCTATATTATCAGAAGGTGTAATGATGTTTTGAAACGTCACGCAACGCGGCTGTGGAGCTTTCCATGTAAATGCCTAGACTAGACACTAATTAGCAGTAAAGATGGCCACCGATCTTGTAATATAAGATTGATCTAATATAATTTCTAATACAATTTTAAATACCTACTTAGGTAACGATTGCTTATGAATGTATTAAAAACAGGGCACATTTTAATTTTATTTAATTTTATTTATTTTAGGGAAAGTTGACGGCAAATCTGAGATTACAGAATAATTCAACAATAAGATAGTTAATTATGCCAATTATGAACTTTCCAAGTGAATGATTAACTGTGACATTTTAAGGGTGTTTTCTTAATTAATTTATTTTTTAGTTACAACATGTGAAGAGGAGGGGGGGGGGGGGGGAATTGAAAAGTTGCGGTATTTAGGGTTTATTTATACAAAGCCACACAAGTACCTACTTATCAGTGGCGGTCCGTGAGTTTTCATTGAGTTAGAGAGCTAAGATTGAAAAATATGACGTTATTGACGTTGTTGTAGCTGAAAACGATTTTTTTTTTTAAATTTATTTCAACTTTTTGTATAAAGATCTTCAGGATTCTTTCAGTCAAAGGATGCCCCGCATCCACATACTGAAAAATCTTCATAAGTACTAAAAGTTGAAATTTTGAAAAAAAAAAATTAAATTCATTTTCAGCTACAACGACATCAGTAATGTCGTATTTTTTCAATCTAAGCACTCTAGCTCACTGAAAATTCACGGACCGCCACTGCTACTTATCCAAATATTTCAGTTGCATTCCAGTGCTACAACAGTGCGGTCGTATAGTTTCGTTGCAGTGCACTGCCTCGAGTATCGAGTATTGTTCTACACTTCGTACCTAAAGTACCTCGCCCGGGCGGGCGGGTATTAGAAAGAACATGGATGACATTCTCGAAGATATTAAGAGCGATATTGCGAAGATCACATCTGTTAAAGATTCAAGAATAAAACTGAGTTTGGAGAACAACTTAAAGAAACTAGAAGAACAAATTAAAGTAGAAAATCTTATCCTACAAAAAAAAATTATTAATCTACAAGAGCAAATTATAACAAACAACGAACACTATAATGAGAAATTAGAAAATTTTGTGACAAAAAATATAAAAACATATGCGCAAGCCACAACAATGAATAAAATCGAGAAACAAACTCCACAAAAACACACCATCATAATATCAACAACTAAAAACTTGAAAGCTGAAGAAATGAGAAAAAGAATCGAAAAAAGCATAGATGTAACTAAAATGCAAATCGGTGTAACTGAATTTAAAAAAATTGGTGATCAAAAACTCATAATCTCATGTGTAAAAAAAGAAGACGCACAAAAATTGGTCACAAAAATAAATGGAACATTCGGCGAAGACATCAACGCTGAAGAAACAAAAAAGAGAAAACCAATAATGATCGTAAAAAGATTGCAATCAAATTTAACAGAGGATGAAATTGTTTTAGGCATAACCCAGCAAAATGAGGGTTTACAAAGTTACTGTAAAGATGATTTTAAACTCATAAAAGAAATCAAACTAAAAAAAATCGGCTAACAAAGAACGTCCCAACAAGACGTATCAAACTACTTAATACAAACGTCAGGAGCCATTAGAAAAATCCTTCTTAACTTTGGAAAAATAAACATAAAATACCAAAGAGTCCCAATTGACGACCTTAACCCTCTGACGCAGTGTTACCACTGCTTGAAATATGGACACACTGCCCTAAGATGCCTTAACAGAACACAGCCACCTACCTGCCCCCATTGTGCACAAGACCATACCCTAGAAAAATGCACAGAGAGAAACAATAAACCAATCTGCTACAACTGTTCCAGTAACAATAAAAAATTCAGGGCAACATCCTGGACGACCACCGTGCTGACAGCATCAATTGCACATACAGACATAAAATGCTTCAAATTGCCAAAGAGAGAATAGATTATGAATGAAATTTCACAACTATTATTAGTGATAAAAAAAAAAACACAAAGGCTCTCAAAAAATCCGTCCTCCAAAAAATCTTATCCCAAATAAACAAATGTATTCATGGCCACTAATGCATTCATTATTATTATTTCTTCGATATGGATGATTTCGTGTTAAATGCTATAGATAAAACCATGTCAATAGACGAAAGAATATATACATAAGTGAACGAAACAAACAACATTTTAGCGATGAATCCCGAAGTTAATAGCTTAATCATATTTCATATGAATATAACTGCATAATATTAACAGAGACTCACTCATCGAGCGATATAAACTATAATATTCCGGGTTATACATACTATGCAACAAATACCCGAATTAACAAGAACAGCGGAATCGCAATATTTGTCTCAAATAAATATGTTGTGAGTTTTAACAGAGAAATTCACATGCACAATGTAAACGTCCTAAATATGGAAATCAGTTACCAAAAGTATACCTATAGCATATTCGCTACATATAGAACTCACGCCTCAATATTACCGATATATGTAGATGAACTAAAACGCATTCTTCTTGCGAACAGAAATAAGAAAACCATTGTTATCGGAGACGTAAACCTGAATATAGCACATGATTACTCGTCTTATGATAAAGATAATTATCTTAATATGATGGCAGAATTAAATTATATATCATGCATTAATTCATTTACGAGAATTATTCCAGGTCAACGACTTTCGTGCATAGATCATGTTTTTACAAATATTCAAGACATAAAAAACATAGCATCTGCAGTTATACAAACGACAATCACTGATCATTTCGGGTGCATTTTTACGTACAATTATGAAAAGAAATATTCACCATTGACTACCCGAATTCCGGAGAATGAAAGCGGCCGACGAAAAACGCTTAACATAAATGCCCTAGTACATAATCTAGACAAAGAGAAATGGCACGATATTTTTAATTGTAATGATACGAATGAATGCTTCGAACTATTTGAAAAAAAATTATCAACGCACGTAAGTACTGCACATTCCATTGATTCCAGAAAACAATCATCAAAATTTAAACCGGTTAAACCATGGATAACTTTTGGATTAATTGTATCAATCAGACACAAAGAAGCAATATACAAAAAATTAATCCAACAACCTACAAACGAAACCTTAAAAAAATACCTAAAAGCATACAAAAACAAACTAACGTATTTAATAAAAAACACAAAAGAAAACTATTTTCGGCGAAAACTAGAAGCAACGGAGAACGATGCAAAAAAAGTCTGGAATGTTGTAAATGAAATTATAGATAAGAAAAAACATAAAAAAATGATATACATAGTATTACACATAATAATATAAAAATACGATGCGAAGAAAATCCATCAGCTGCTGCTAACATATTTAACAACTTTTTTGCAAATGTAGGCAAAAATCTTGCAAATCAAATACAAAAAATACCGTCTAATGACGAACAGAACATTAACGTCAATATCTTAAACAAAATTGACATGTTTCCCCTTACTTCAGCCCAGGAAATCGAACACATCATTTCAAGCATGAAGGGAAGATCGGCACCAGGTTTCGATGGAATTACTGTCGAAACACTAAAAGCTATCAAAAAACATATTTCAAAACCATTAACGCATTTAATCAACATTAGTCTTCAAAGCGGAATATTCCCAACGATATATAAACAAACCATCATCACTCCAATTCATAAATCTGGCAACCCAGAAGAAGTGACAAATTATCGTCCAATATCGCTGATTTCAAACATTGCCAAAATCTTTGAAAAAATTATCAAAAAAAGATTAACCGAATTTATTAACAAAAATAACCTAATTCATGACAACCAATATGGATTTATGAAATCTAGAAGTACCCAAGATGCGATTGCCAAATTATCGAACATTATTCAGAACACATTAGACAAATCTTTGAAATGCCTAGGAATCTTCATAGATCTTAAAAAAGCTTTCGATAGTATTTCTCATGATAAACTTATTAAAAAATTAAACTGTGTTGGGATAAACGATAAAGCTCTAAAATGGATAAAAAGCTATTTATTTGAACGACACCAAGTAGTCAAGATAAACAACTCCCTAAGTCTACCACTAACAAGTAATTTTGGGATACCTCAAGGCACAGTCCTAGGCCCCCTACTATTTATAATATATGTCAACGATATTTTTAAACTACCACATAACGCAGACATAATATCATATGCCGATGACACAGCTATCATAGTGAATGGGATCGACTGGAATAGAGTAAACGAACAAGCAAATAATATCATGAACATCTTAAAACATTGGTTTGACACAAATCTTCTCTCATTGAACACTAACAAAACATACTACATACACTTCTCAATCAACAAACTAAAAACACTCCCCAACACTAAAATAATTATCCACAATAACAAATGTAATAAAATCACATGTATCCAAGGCTGTTCAACATTGAAATCAGTACCAGAAATTAAATATCTCGGAGTGATAATAGAACAACTTATGAAGTGGAAGAGCCATATCTGTGAATTGGTTAAGCGTATCAGAAAGTGTTTATATATATTCATAAGATTAAGAAATATTTTAAAACTCAACAATCTAAAAAGAGTATACTATGCACTAATCCAGTCTTTAATTCAATATGGAATAATTGGATGGGGGGGTCATACAACAATATTCTAACCCCTGTCAAAGTGATCCAGAAACTAATCATTAAAGTAATCCTAAAGAAACCATCCACTTATCCAACAGAAACGCTTTTTGCAGATTTCACGGTGCCTCGAGTAGAGAATATCTTCAAGAAAAATGCAATTATCCAAATTTACAAAGATAATATCATCAAGAAATTTGAAACTCACCAATCAAAAAGATATGAAGACAACATCAAAACACCAAAATTTAATACCAAACTAATGCAAAACAATTATTTCTATTTAGGAATAAAGTTTTTCAACAACCTTCCCATTGAAATAAAAAAAAACCAAAGACATCAATAAACTGAAACTCAAACTGAAGCTACACTTCATCAGGAATAATTAACTAAATAATTACCTGTTTTTCTCTTTCTTACTATTTATTTTTAATACATATTCATCTCTATTTTATTTAGATTTTTAGAATTTCTCCTAAGTGCACAATATCTTAGTATGTAACCGTATCCTATGTATGTACACCTACACATATAGATCATCCATAAGTCTCAATTTATCCTATTATATACTTACTTATTACATAATGTTGTTCTATTTCAGTTATAGTTAGTGTAACTCGCTCATCAAGCACAAGAACTAGCTTCTTCTTTGGTGAGATTGCAATGTTTAAATAATTTCTGTACCGCTATGTAATTTCTAAAACTCCACTGTACAATTATATAACTATATTAAATAAATAAATAAAATAAATTAATCATTGTACTCGTATGTATGTATCAGCAATATCAGCATACTGCACTGATCAAAAATGAAATCTGAAAATAATTCCAAATATTTTAAAGCCGAAAATCAATGTCTGTAGGGAGGTATCTTCCCACTCTGAGCCGGCCCTGAGCCGACGGCGTCTGATGTCTAAAAAACCTTAAGGCCCGGTAGTACCCGCTCAAAAAGAAGAAGAAAGAGATATGCTAATACGAATGTAGAGGGAGCGCGCTAATATTAAAAACGATAATATTTAAACGAAAATTGTGAAAATGTTTAATAAAACACGACTCGTTTAAAATGGAGCCAAAATCTCGCGGGAATGTTTAAAATAGTATTTAAAGAAATAGGTACTGTGATTTTTTTCATACATGTAATTTGTAAAATAACTGAAAAAACGAGTTTCATATAAAGGGGCATCCATAAATTATGTCACACCATAAGGGGGGGAGGGGAGTAGAGAAGTGTGATATTGTGTGACAAGAGGTATGTATATATATACATCAGCTCGTCACTTGTAAAATTCAATTACTGTTTTGATTATTTTTAGATGCAAAATTTGCAAAATATGTGACGTCACACTATGGGGAGGGGGTCTCACAAATATTACGATCTGTGACAGAGACGGGGGGGGGGGGGGCAAAAATCGTGTGAAATTCGTGTGACATAATTTATGGATGGCCCCTAATTGCCGTTTCGGCGTGGAGAATGTTATCTTCAAGAAAAATATATTTTCTTAAAGAGGGAAAATATGTATAAATCGGTATAAATGCGGGAAGCCGGGCCTTAAGGGCGCTATTGGCAAGTCGGCGCCCGGAGTGGACTGCTCCAATTCCTACACAGGGCCGCCCTCAATGGAGGCGCTGTCAGCTTATGGGGCGTTCAGACGTTTCAATTTTTGTTGATCCACTTTTATTTAACGTAAAAAGTTGAATGAGATTATGTTCACACGTTTCAATTTAAGTAGAACCGAATTTGATATCCAAGATGGCGACAACTGAAATTGTCAGTGCGTGCGTCTCTCTAACTTCTGATGTTTTGCCAGATGAGCTCGAGATTATGAAAAAGCACAAAAAACGTCGTATGTGGGCGAGAAAATTGATCATGAATTAGGCGCATCCAACACAATTTTGAAAGAGATGGAACTAGAAGACTCCGAAGGATATGGATGACAGAAAAACAATTTGATGAGCTGCTTTCCAAAATTGGCGATAAAATTTTTCAGAGTAGTTTAAATTAATAATAATTACTACTAACTACAATAACCGGAGAAGCAAGGAAATAATCCATATTTCGTTAAAATTAGCTTTACCATAACCTAAAAACAACAACGCCAAACGTCATAGTTTGACATAGGATTGTTATTAGATTTGTACAAAGTTTTTTTCTTTTAATTTATGCGTATTAATGGTGACGCGTGCTCTGAATATTTACCGTTATTTTTTGTCATTATATCATAATATATTGGGTAGGTAGTGTAAATGAAACACGTATTATTTATTGCAGTATCACGGGCATTTCTATTTGTGTACACTTCTTGCTTTTGATCCCAAAGACAGGGATGCATAAATCTGAACATCAAATCATCCGACCATTTCAAATATTTTTCGTTGAAACGGATTCCATGACGGTAGAACTAGGAATGTCTAACGAATATGGACATAAATGTTTGACGTCTAGTTGTGCACGCGAGTAACTATGGTAACCAAGATGGCGCGATCATACTTGAACGTCAAAAGTAGACGGGCTATCAACTTTAGCTAGTCAACAAAAAACTTGTTCAACTTTGTTGAAAGAAGGTTCACACCTGTCAATATGCTTTCAAGTGTCGAGTTGATCAACTAAAGTTGAACCGTGTGAACCGGCTATTAGGTATAGGTTACAGGCCTTTATGTGTGAAAGTTTTTACCAGCGATAGGTATGTTGGTGTCGTTGGTGTTGGTTCTTAGCTTAGCGCAGCTATAAGTTTATAGCGGCAGACAGGCGCCGACAATAATAAAACTACCACGGGGACAGAAATCTTTTTAGCACAAGTTAGGTACTAGGGGAGAGTTGGATAATATCGTGCCCCTAAGAACTTGGGCCTATAATTCAGACAGCATTTGATGTACGAATTCAAAAATGCAGTTAAGTAGTCGAGAATTTTTTAGCTACACATACAGTATAATTTTTTAAAAATGGGAGAGCGTGGTATTATCAGACTGGTTTGAAAATATCGTGCGGAGGTTTGATAAAACCGTCCCCGTAATAATATCGTAAATTTCTATGAGTAACCTTAGAATAACTTTAAAAAAAACGTTTTAAGTTTAACCAATCCAGATAAGGAGTATAGACTCCTTCTATAGCTTGAGATATTATTTTAGAACAAGATAATAGACATTAACCTGTCAAGGGCCAGGGTTTTTAGGAAAAATCACGCAGAAATTACCTCCCTGACACTTTTGCTTAAAATCGGTATAATTTTTTTTTTTTTTTTAATTCTGTTTGCCAGATAATGTATCTTATTATTCATATTTATAACATTATAATATCATTACAAGTTTTCCTAGAATAGCTAACTAAAGTAAAAAAATGATGTAAAAATTTTCTCATTCCGGAAAAAAATCGTAAAAAAATATATTTATACGAAAATGAACTGACTTTTTTTATTTCTACACAAACCTGAATAGACACCCTACATGAAAAAAAAATCCAAGGGTGTTTTCGAAGAAGTTATGACATTGGCACTTCTTTGAAAATGTAAAATATTTTCATCTTTTCAAGAAAAAATCGAAAACCAAGTGTGCACTTTCGCATTTTTTAGTGTCTGATTTCTTGAGTTTATGTTAACAATTCTTTCATATTTTGATAGTTTATACAATTGTTGTTACTAATAATATTTTTTTGTAGTAGAAACCCGTAAACAAATAATGCTAAAAAAGCAAATATCACATAGGAAATTTTCTGGAGAGTCTTTTAACGCGTAATTAACAAACTCGATCATTTCATTTTATAACCTCAAAATAATACAGTAAAATTAATGGTTTATTCAAATCCATTTGGGCATTAATTCTACAATATGTTAGCATTAGAATAGAAGGAAACAATGTGTTACAATATAAATACAGAATAACTTGCCTCTTTGGGGTTAGGCGCTTCGGGCTACGACTTTTAAGCGCTGGTTAGAAGCATTTAGTTTTCGCAATACGTTGTTGCGCTGAGTTTTCAGACGCGAGGTATTATCCGACTCTCCCCTAAATGTTATTAGGTAGGTACTGGAGTAATGATTCTAGAATGTCGATCTGTCAAACAGCTTTGATTCGAGTATAAATAATGTACTCACCTACCTACACACGTGACTTTCGTATCGCTTTCTTATCACTAGTTCATTTTTCGTAAATTACAAATAATATTCATGTTTGTATATTATAAGAACAATCAATCAAATTTTTTGGTACCTAACATAGGGTATCTATTTAAAATATCTATAATTTTAAAAATCCATAGACAATTCTTTTCTTACAAAAAAAGGGCTTCCTGCTAAATTCAATTTCATCAAACGCGCGAACTGTCAAACGTGCGAAGTTAAAATAGTCGTTAAGTTTTCTGAAATTATCCAATTTTCCGCGCAATTTTCTTAATTTTTCTTTCCGTAAGTACCTTCTACACAGTATTAGAAAACTTCAAAAAAAAAGATTAATGAAATAGGTAAAGTCGTTCTGAAGTCATGGCGTGACCAAGGGAAACAATGATTCATTTTTAGAAATATATATTATGTAGATTATGTTGACGCAGCATGGTACCACGCGTTTTCAATATCTACGGACAAAACATCCTCCAACAAAATCTCTACTAAAACCTAACCTAACTTAACTTAACCTAACCTAACCTTTTTCGTTATTTGTTTTTGGGGTGTTATGCCGTGTTGCGCTACCTCCTTCTTTAGCCAACGTTTCGGACATCGCTGCAGTGTCCATCATCAGGGCAGATCACACATCTACTGGATCTGCCAGATCTGCCCTGATGATGCACACTGCAACGATGTCCGAAACGTTGGCTAAAGAAGGAGGTAGCGCAACACGGCATAACACCCTAAAAACAAATAACGAAAATGCTTTTGGCCGTGAAAATCTTAAAACGTATCTAACCTAACCTTAGTTTACATTTTACTAGTTTTGAACAATAACTTATTGTCTTTACAGGATGTTGTATTATTTTTGTCCCATTTTACTATTTTTGAAGAATAATTTATTGTCTTTATAGGTTATCTGTATTATTTTTGTCCCACTTTTTGTTAGGTTAGGTTAGGATAGGTTAGGTTAGGTTAGGTTAAGTTAGGTTAGATTAGGTTTTAGTAGATATTTTGTTGGCGGATGTTTTGTCCGTAGGATAGATAGTTTGTCGGGGATATTTTGTCAGGGGGTATTTTGTCGCGGGATAAAAAGTCGCGGAACCACGCAGCATATTAATATGGAGCTTAGGGAACGTACCCATACTACGTGACCAACTTTTTGCAATTTTTACCCCCCCCCCCCCCGCCCCCCCGGTGACAAAAAACCTAAGCCCGTTGCCGCTCATTTTGAAGACCCCCCCCCCCCCCCCCTAAACGTATCTCGTAGTATGGGTACGTTCCCTTAGCAGCTTTATAGCTTTGAAATTTACGGATTAAAAATTTATACAAAGATGAAATCTTTTATCGCATGTAAATCTCCTAATACAATTGAATTTTTATATACCTACCGAAATTTTGTGATATTTTTTCACCCCATGAATGCACTTCTGACTCCTAACCCTTTTTAAATGTTTCAGACCCTCATCCTTCAAGGATGTTCTTGGATAAAGAAAGGGAAGGAAATCAAAGAATAATTCGCCTTCTGCTCATTCGATAAATTTGTGTTACTTTTTTATCGCAGCCAATGGTCCCACTGAAAGATGTCCTGACATCGATGCCGTTCTGGGCCTTCACAATCCTGCACTACGGCAACCTCTGGGGTTTATACTTCCTCCTGACCGCCGGGCCCAAGTTCATAGCGCAGGTCCTCGGCTTTAACCTCTCCCAGGCCGGGTTCATCTCCGGAGTTCCTTACATCACCAGGATGGTGATGGGGTTCATCTTCGGGGCGGTCAGCGATGTCATGAGGAAGAAGGAAATTATGTCCGTTACCGCGATGAGGAAGAGCTTCTGTCTGTTTTGTAAGTAACTAACTCTCACCTACCCATAAAAATTATTTTATCAATGACAAAGTTGGATCGACTTTAACTCTCGAAATAAATCATGAAATAAATCATATAAAAGATAAGGTGGGTGCATTGGAGGGGACCCCACCTCTTTTCCAACGGCGTTATAAGGAAACATATGGTTTCCTCCTTCACCGCACACGTCAAGACCCTATTTTATTGAAAGAAGCTACGATTATTTGAACAGCTCTAGACCCTCCAATGTCCATGCATATGGGGTTAGAAAGCAGTATACAAGTACTTATATTAACATAATACAAAAGAATGATAAATGTGGCAGCCCGTGGAATAATTCTTCTGCAATCTATAGAGAAAAATATATACAGATAAAGTGTTAGAAAATAAAAATAAGAGCTGCGCCCGGTTGAGGAAGCCGGTGGGTGCGCTCTTTTTAGGGTGAATTACCTAATTTAAAAAAAAAAAGAAAAAAAAAACAGCATTAGGGTAGAGGGGTGTGCAATCATGTTATTTCACAAGCCACACAGTTTTCTTTCACATTTGAATTCTGTTTAATAGTCAAATACTGACTTACAGATAATTTATAATATGCCTAACATTAACAATGATTTATTATTTGACACCAGCTCACTTCATTCCCGGGCTGCTGCTCGTGTTGCTTTCCTACATCGGCTGCAACCCGCTGATCAGCGTGCTGGTGATCACCGCCTCGCTGGGCATCAACGGGGCGGCCACCGTCACCAACTTGCAGAACCACCAGGACCTGGCGCCAAACTACGCGGGCACCCTGTACGGCATCGCCAACTGCATCGGTAGCACCACGGGCTTCATCACCCCCCTGGTCACCGGCTACTTCACTAAAGAAAGGGTAAAACATTCAACTAACCGTGATCTCTTTAATCAATTAACATATACAAATAGGTGCCTGTCCGAATGCATTTTGCGCCGAGAACATAATATATCTATAACCTGTACAGAATATTATTCGAGAGTTCCTACTTACTTTATCCATATTCATTTTTCGTAATTTTAGGTTTAGATGTCCAAGGTTCGAAGAAAATGTATTTAACTATGTTTGCTCTTCGAGGGTATAGAGCGGTGATTGGCTAGAAAGTCGTGACGTAGCTGGAAGTCCATTTTCCACTGGGAAATTTGAATTTACTGCAATACAAATAGCGTCAGGGCATTTCCAATGGCGTGAATGGATTTCCAATAGTGTATTTATAATACTTTGGTAATATTATAGTGCATATTATGGCATATGATCATTTGCACATTCTATTATTCATTCCTCTTGGAATGCTATGGTCATGTTTTGGCTTTATACATTCCAGAAAACTTCACCACTTCTTACCGTACGTGGAACAGATGTTTTAGCACAGTTCAGCATGATAATGGTGCTAAGAAGTAATGGTACTACTGAATGAAAATTCTAAATCAGTAGATTTTATATTTAATCACTCTAATAATCTTAAAACTTTTTGTATACCTGTCTTCCCAAAAGTTTCTATCTTTGAAATTTGTGAATGTAAAAAAATAAATATTGTACTGCAAATGCAGGGTTCGTAGAAAATGTATTTAATATTTTCTACGAATCTTGCTGCAAATGGATGATGATGGATCTGTCCTACAATAATTTAAATTTGAAAAAAAATACCACAATATTTAGAAACATCGTCGCTAGTGATGGGCATAATCGAAACGATAATATTCTAATGATATTTCGATTTCATCCCTCAAAATGTAAGACGACCTTATATATTTTTTGCAAAGGAATTATTTAAGACTTAAATGATTCTTTCGCAATTACTAGTATAAGCACTTTAGAAAAAAGTTCTTACATTTTTTCAAACTTTGTCTTTCTAAAGATATAATTTTTGTCTCCACATTTATATTATTTAACTCGTTTTTTTTAAATTACAGAATGGATTTGAGGAATGGAGAATTATCTTCTTCATTGGAGCGGCAGCCTATTTCATAAGTGGAATCATATTTATTATATTTGGAACCGGAGTGACCCAGCCTTGGAACAAGAAAACTACAACTAGTGATAATAGTAAATCTGTCGACAATTTGGCCTTTGAAATGGAAAATAATGACAGGAATCATAAATAAATTGATGTACCTAAATTAATGAACAATGAATCATCAAGAAATACTAAAAGGCTGAGAATAAATTAATTTTAAAATAAGTGTGTGTTTTTTTTTCCTTTGAAGTAAAAATATGTAACGTAAAACTAGGTAGGTAGTTATCCTAACATATTTAGGGCTACCGCATTCTAGTAAGTATACAGGAAAGTCACCAAATTTCTCTCACCTCTTTCGTATTTATTTCTATTCCATATTTTTTGTACGCAGTAGTTTCGTATTTTTACACGCAGCGATTGCCTGAAGCCAGAGGGGCTGTGGCATCCGACAGAGTGTGTTGTGAAGGTGGGGAAGGAAAGGAGATAAATGAAGATTGGAAAGTAACTGACTATTTAGACCTGGTCACCAACCACTGCTAAACTAGCCGGGCTAATGCCATTTCAAACAATTTTTTCGATTTGTTTCACTTTTTCGTTTTGGCTGCAATCTCGATGAAGAATCTCTGTAAGAACTGAGTTTTTTTTTTATTTATTTATTTACATTTAAACCCTTATGTAGTTAGCTAAACTACTTATCTAGTTTTTCAGCAGGTACATAATGACAACATTGGTACATTTTCAAACATTGTATACATATAATTTTATAATTTTGATGCTAAATATCAATTAAATAGATTATTTAAATTACGGAAATAGTATATACATGTAAGTAGCACTATAAGCCTTATATAATAAAAAAAGTACAAATGGATTTAGTATAAGCAAATGAAATACAATCACAAGTAAATTAAAAGTTTCATAAACAGTAGGTATTCGAAAAATTGTAATGAATTTACCAATTCCTTCGAATGTGAGTTTCAATAAAGAATTCAAGGACTTCGGTAGGGCATCAATATAAATCATCCCTATCTAATAGCCATTTCCTTAGTTTATATTTGACTTTACCATTAAAAACGTTATTATTTTTGATTGTCATTGGTAGTTTATTAAATATTTTGGGTACAATATAGTTTAGGGTACTTTCACCGTATTTATTGGTACATTTCGGAACCACCAATCCTTCATTTTGAGTGAATCTTGTATTATGTTTATGGTAAACTCTTTCCCTGTAGAAAGAATCGGACAATATAACATGTTGACTTATAATACCTATTATAAAGCAATAATCCTCTGACAGGTAAAACATTTAGAGACTTGTATATTAATTTAGTGTCACTTCAGTTGTTCCGAAGTTAAGACTTTTTAAAAAAATATGTGCTTTCTGAAATCCAAACAACTACGCAAATTTAGAGATTTTGTTCCTGGACTGAAATGAATTCTAATGAGACAAAACCCTGCATATCCGTAAAGAACGACTTTTTAAATGAAATATTTACTGAAATGAATTCTAACGAGACAAAATCCTACATATCCGTAAAGAACGACTTTTTAAAATAAATTATCTAGCATATATGTTAATCATACTACAATATCGTAGCTTGGGAGGGGGGTGCATATTAATCGTCCTTACTTCCTTGGAAACAATTCAAAAAATATTAATAAAAATCATCTTTAAAAAGCCCTACTGTTGGGTAGTCAACAATAAATGTTTTCCAAGATTTCTCGGTTCCCACACTTACAAAAATTTATGATAAAATTGCACTACTACAATTACATAAAGATTTCTTTAATAAAAATACTATAAGTATAACAATTAAATATTAGCAAAAGAATCATATCTGTTGGAGGACTAACCGTACCACTAGTACGAACCACAACAGCACAACATCACTATATATTCAAGGATTTAAAATTATTCAATAAATTACCCCTAGATATGCGATCGGAAGAAAACTACGACAAATATTTAAAAAAAAAATTGAAATGGGTGCTCTAGTACTTACCACCTCTTAACTTTATTTTTTGTTCAGAAATATGTTTTGCTTTATCAATCCTTTGAATCATTTATTAACTAACCTATAATTGTATGACTTGTATCGTATTTTCTCATAAAATTACTATCAGTTTTTGTAATAATATTTTTAATTTATATAGATGTAAAAATATTTAGTTATCCTCTCCTAAACACAAGCAGCTGCTTTATTAGGAAAGTGATTGAAATATTGTTGTTATATTATGTTGTAAAATTGTAACTTTAATAAATATTTCAATAAAAAAATAATGCTAATAATAAAATCTTCAGAAACTTATCTTACTTATCGACCAAGATATTGCATACACGTGAACACGGTCCGTTATTTATATTTTCGTAACTCTATGGCTCCCCGTGGAGTGCCTCGAATTTTGTGTCGGTCGGTCTTTTATAGGCGGAATAGCCTATATTCTGAAATTCTCTAGCCACGCCCTCCCCCCCCCCCCCCCGGTCTTCTCAGTGAGCTAGAGCTTAAGATTGAAAACTATAACATTATTGATAGTGTCCGACCGAAACTGAACTTTCTGCCGAAGCCGAAACCGAAACCGAAACCGAATCTTTGGTGTCTGTCTCACTTACGGCCGAAACCGAAACCGAAACTTTTTTAGACATGTTAAAAATCTATTGTTTAATTCATTTTGGCTTATTTTTTACACTTATACAGACAATTAACACATGTTAAATGAAATTTAAAAAAAAAAACAATAATTGAAGTATGTGAAAAAATTATTATTTATTTTTTATATATTACTGCTATAAAACAAACAAAAATTTTAAAAATTAACAAACTTGTTAACTATGTACCTCTTAGAACAAAAATTTGTCAATAAACAACAATTATCTAAAAAGAAATGTACTGTAAGTAATGAATGAATGTGCGAGTCAAATATTGAGTCCGTACATATGAAATTGACGTTTTGCCGTACTGGCAACTTTGATCTCAAATATCTTCTCTATGGTTAGGAATTCCAAATTCAAATTTATACAGCTATTTACTCATGTATTTGTGTTTCGATTTTTTTTTTATTTGTTTTTCCTTAATTATTTTTTTTTCTTTGCGTCACTTAGTTTACAAAATGGAAAACTTGAAATATCGCGTTATTTACGAGTAAGAGTTCCACCGTGGCACCAGTGCTGCAGAAACGGCTCGAAGGATTAATGATGTGTATGGCGACGGTGCCGTTCTGGAAATTTCAAGCCCCGTGGACGGCCGGAGACCAAAGTTGATAATGATGAATTGAAGGCTATAGTGGAAGCGGATCCATCGCAAACCACGTCCGAGTTAGCTGCAAGCTGCGGTGTTAGTGATAAAACTGTTTTAATCCACTTAAAGCAAA
Source organism: Limnephilus marmoratus (assembly GCA_917880885.1). Taxonomy (NCBI): domain Eukaryota; kingdom Metazoa; phylum Arthropoda; class Insecta; order Trichoptera; family Limnephilidae; genus Limnephilus; species Limnephilus marmoratus. Next base: position 15,202,821 of record OU862908.1, read on the forward strand.
TTGAGAAGGTGAAAAAGCTTGAAAGGTGGGTACCTCACGAATTGAGTGAAGCAAATGCGCGGTAGAACGCTAGACCACACACTGCACAACACACGGCTACCAAATTAGAGGAGCTTCAATTGGAATGTCTAAGACATCCACCGTACTTTCCGGACCTTGCCCCAAAAGATTACCATTTTTTTTTTAAATTTGGATAACTTCTTACAAGGGAAAAAATTCAACTCCGATGGGGCAGTCCAAACCGCCTTCAAAGATTTTATTGATTCCCGTCCGAATGGTTTTTTTAGTAAAGGGATCGATGAACTACCTATGAGATGGCAAAAGTGCATAGATAGCAATGGTACATACTTTGATTAAATAAATATATTATATTTAAAAAAACGACTTTATGTTCCTCCCGTACAAAACGCCAATTTCATAAGTAAGGACCTAATATAACCTCTTTTATTTTTACATAATTCTTATCTTTACATAGTATAAAATGAAGTCGCTCCCACAGTATGTGCGCTTAGGGAACGTACCCATACTACGTGACCAACTTTTTGCAATTTTTAACCCCCCTCCCCCCGGTGACCAAAATCCTAAGCAACCCGCCGCTCATTTGTATGGAGCGTGACATTTTGAAAACCCCCCCCCCCTAAACGTGTCACGTAGTATGGATGTTTTAAATGTATTAGATGTTTTAAACTACGCAGCGGATTTTCGTGCAGTTTTCACCAATAGATAGAGTGATTCATGAGGAAGGTTTTTAGGTTATATAATTTGTCAAGGTTTTGGGTAAATTGGTTTAAATATATGAATAAAGGGAGCAGGCTGGCAAGCGGGCAGCGGGCTAGCATGCGGGCGGTGTGGATTTGATTTAACAGACGGCATTGGTTATAAAGGTTGGGTAGTGGCGTGGCGTTGTGTTTTATTAGCCACAGCAACGTGTGGCCGGGTCTGCTAGTCATTTATAAATACGAGTAAATAACTCAAAGGAAAGAACTAAAATGCTTAATAAATGTCAATAAAATATGTGAGACAGTATTAACAAAAACGAATACTTACCTATTCACTATGCCCGAGAAAAAACACATAAACTCACAACACAATCAATCGGACCGGCCGGCGAACTCAGCTGATGATGGCGGGTGACACGCGAGCCACGAACTCACCCGAAGTCAGCCGAACGACGCGCGATAATTCACGAACGCAGAGTATCGGTGCGGCTAAAGGTTCGGCAGATTTTCTGCCGAAACCGAAACTGATGCCGAAACTAGATTTTTTGCCAAACTGAAACCGAACCTTCGGTCGGTCACTAATTAGGGAACGTACCCATACTACGTGACCTGCTCAGGGGGGGGGGGGTCATCAAAATACCACGCTTGGTCACAACGGGGGGGGGGCTTAGGTTTTTATCACGTAGTCAATCTAGAATCTCGCGTTTTTTTCGAGCTACGGGGGGAGGTTTTTAAGTTCGCGGAATAGGAAGGTAAGTGATTAATGGGGGTACCGCCGAATTAGGTACTAATTGAACAACTCATTTTTAGGATAAACACCGGGTTTTATGTTTTATCGTAATTAGGTCATTAGTCTTTGAGCTATCGTCGACCAAACACTTCAATCGGGAAGAAATTGTGAAATGTGGAGAAAATTGAGTTCCGCGCTGTTATGCGGATCGGAAAAATGTATTAGGGTAGTAGGTGAATATGTTGAAAAGGAAAAATAATTTTGGTTTTTATTTCCACTCATTACCCAATCCGCAAACTTAAAAACCCACCCTCGTACATTCAAATATGGCGCGCAGTGTTTGGCGCTTTTTAAACTCGCAGGTAGCAAAGCAACTATAACAACGAATGAATTGATGCTGGGAACGTGTTTGTTGAAGATGATTGAGATGAAAAATGTTTATAAAAATAATAAGACTTTCGTTTCCATAAATTACGTTCCGGTTTCAATATATTTTGAGATAAGTTTTATCTTGATAATTTTTTTCCACTTGTAATGCATGCACTCTTGCTGTCACGCAACAAGCGCCGTATTAATAAAGACAAATATAAGCCAAATAATGCATTTTTTTATTTTTTGTTAGCAAAAAATGATTCGAAACCATATTTATGAAATACTACGTGAAAACTGTAGGGGGGGGGTCTTGGAATATAATACACGTGGTCACCGGGGGGGGGGGGGTAAAAAATTGCAAAAAGTGTGTCACGTAGGATGGGTACGTTTCCTTATTGATGCTGTTGTACAGCTGAAAATAAATATACATTTTTTTTTTTTATTTCAATTTTAGTATGAAGATTTTTTCAATTTCGGAAGGTTTTGTCTCCCCTGAAAAACTCCTGAAAATCTTCACAAAAAATGGAATTTTGAACAATTTTTTTTTTGGACATTAACAATGTCGCATTTTTTAATCACCACTCTAGGTCACTGAAAAGTCACGGACTGCCACTTTTATCTACACTTTATCAAGAATGTGATATTTTGCGAACGAAACATGCGAACTGGTTCGAATGGAAGATCATATTTTTTATTGCCAAATCGAGAGTTTCAAGTATTTTAAAACTGCCATGTTTTTTTATACGCTCTTTCAAACGCGAAATTTTCAGTTTCTAGTCATAAATAATAATCAATTATTTTTCCCAAAATCATTTTTAAAAAAAGATTAATTTTATACAAAACCGGGACCAGCTCATTTTACACTAAAAAAAATAAATTTTTACCCCAGTAGATAGGTAATAATTAGATGTAATTAATTCCGTGAGCGGAAATTGAAAAAAATGTATATTATCGTTAATTTCTTAAATTTAAAAATACGAAAATGTCATTTTTCATTGACCTCCATGTTGTAAATATGCACTTTTTCACGAAAAAACACTTTGCAGAAGTTGAATAATTGTTATAATTACGTATTTCGGAAACTTTTTGCATTGGGGGAGGCGGAAAATGATGCATTTTAAATTTCAATTGCGTAAAATCAAAATTCACTTCGCGTCTTTGCAAACTGACATGGCGCGGCCGATCTGTCACACAAACCCGCTAGACAAACCCTGCGTAGCCAGAAAAACCATTTAAAAACGTAGGCTGTTTTTTAAAGTAAAGATAATATTCACAAGCCCGCTATACAAACCCTGCGTAGCCAGACAAACCATTTAAAAACGTAGGCTGTTTTTTTAAATAAAGATAACAACATGGAGGTCATTGAAAAATGACATTTTCGTATTTTTAAATTTAAGAAATTGACGATAATATACATTATTTTCAGTTTCCGCTCACGGAATTAATTTCATCTAATTATTACCTATATAATGGGGTATATATTTATTTTTTTATGTCCAAAATGAGCTGGTCCCGGCTTTGTATAAATTTACCAAAAAAAGTTCCGCTAAAGCTGAAGTCACACGGTTCACTCGGATGAAGGTTTACTCGATGAAATGTTCCATTCCCGTTTCACCGCGTGTTCACACGGTTCCTTCGAAGGAAGAGTTCACTCGACATTCTCGCTACGAAGTCGTCGAGCGTAGTCGCGGCGCGCATTGGAATTCGTCCGGCGCTGACGGCTGAGTTCGGGAATATTTACGATTTCAATTGACATTTCCGATAACGTCGAACTAAATTACGAGAAATTGGCGATTCTTGTAAACAGTAAATAAATTTCAGCACCATAAAATGAACATATGGTTAAATAATAATCTGAAAACTGATATCTACCAGTATTTTTGCACCATAAAATTTTTTTTATTCCAAAATAGGCCTCGGCTTACAATAAAATCCATATAAATGGAATATTTATTAACGTATCAAAAAACTAAACACTGTTTTGGAAAGGTGATGAAATATGCTACCAAAATTTATTATTAGAAATAACCACGTAATTTTTTAAATAGAATAATTTTTAATGTAAACTTTTAAAAGTTAAAAAAATGGCTCTCCTTGCTATTATTCTAACTAAAATTACTGGTAACAAAAAAAATATAAAAACACACACATATTTTGTTAGACAAATAAATTATAAACGTTTCTGTCACCTCACTTTTTTGTCGTTTCATATAAAAATAATTCATAAAAAAATCACAATGTTTCATAAATTTTTTTTCAAATTCGATCAGAAACTTTGGTTCCATAAAAGTGTACATTCGTATTATTTTGTGGTTAATTGTTATATTCAATATATAGAGCATTATTTTCTCTTTTCAATACCGTTTAGATCATATTTTTCACTATGATAGTAAGGGAGAAACAACGATTTCTATAAGACGTGTAGGAGTTATTTCGAAAAGCGAACTAAACGGAGCATTTTGACGTTTAAGCCGCTCCGGCTACTCGTCCTCACGCCAGAACATTCTCGGCCGACTAATTCGCGAGTGAAAGACTGTTCACTTGAGTGTTCACACACATCATTCGCGTCACGTGATGTTAAATTCCGGTTGCGAGTGAACAATGCCGAATGAACAATTGCGAGTGAACAATGCCGGCACTGTCTCTCTTCACTTTCGTGTTCACACGGTTCATTTCGAGGGAAAGAGGCGGAATGAAATCACGAAATGAAAGATAAATGAACCATGTGAATGGGCTATAAGCAGATACTCGAATTACTCACCCTTTGCCCGGGGAGTGGGAGTGGCAGTCATAGATTATATTGTCTATCGATATTCGTAACGCAAATGAAATGAATCATCACATCACTTATTTGCAATATAGTCTTCTAGTCTGTGGTCAGTGTAAACGTCAAATTCTTTTCATGTTGTGCACTAAAGAAAATTATGAATACAATATCGTAATAACAGCAAAATGTCTAAAAGTGTGGTAGAGTTTTACCCAGAACGGGAGAAACATCGATGTGGTTACTGCAAGAAACCTGGTTCGAGTTGTAGTCAAGGTTAATTTCTTCAAAACAAAATTTTGGCACTTCAATTTTGTCAAATTAACCTACCTTCTTGAATCACGATCTATTTTAATTTTAGGAATGTGGGCACACCAACTCACAACAGATGATTACCAGAATTTAATTGATAGAGGATGGAGACGCTCTGGAAAATATTGTTACAAACCTAAAATGGATGAAACTTGTTGTCCCTTGTACACCATTAAGTAAGTTTCCTTGGATAGATGTAATATGAAACAAACGTAGGAAGTTTTCCATTTAAGTACGGCCATTGATTCAAAATGAATCCGTCAAATAGCCGAATTTTTAAAACTGCGGCGTAACGTTGAAATGTTAGATAAAAATAACATTGCTATTACTATCGGTAAACATTTACAATAATGGTTCAATACCACACCCTTTTCCCAATGAAAAAAAATATTGAATTTGGATGTTGTTGTTGTTGGTTATCAACCGGTTAATGGCCGAGTTGGAGACATGTCGGGTTCCCACCCAAGTGTTGTGATTTAGATACAATCAACAATTCGGCTTAATTTTCAAGTATAAATAACCCTGAAATATTTGTCTTTCTTTGAAAAGAAATTATAAAATCATCAATCATCACGTTATATTACGTTAGGTCTAATACAGCATACTGGAGGAGCATTCTCATAAGAGTTTCTGTCAACCGCCGTGACAGAAGGACGCACTTACTGTAGCACTATGATTTGTAACGAGTGTAATATAATAATAAACGAGTGTCTTGCATTTATGCAAAATAAAGCGGACACTCTAGATGAAGTGTCGATTACACAACTGTGCACTTCTGCATTCTCCGAGGAGGAAATAAAGCTGGCCAAGAACATCTTATTCGACAAGCTCCCAGATAAGCGGACCCTGCGGAAGGGAGACGGCAGGGTCAGCCGCGATCTTCAGGACATCCTGAGGGCCCTGAAAGAGACAGACCCCGACAAATTACCGGTGTTCGTTGCAAGACAGTTACATAAACTGCCGCCCGTTAACTTTGATAGTGTTGACATTTCTCGTCTACTAAAAGATTTCAATGCCATGAAATCTGAAATACGACAAATTAAAAACGATCTAAGTGAATCATCGAACACAAACACAGCCGAAATAATGCAAGAACTTAGTTCACTACGAGATCAAATGAAGGAGATGAATATACGTAATGAGATGAAGACACCAATAAATCAACAAAACGGCGATAAACATTTGGGTAATCCAAAAGTAAACATTAACACAAGACCGGTAACGTACTTAGACGCCTGTAAAACGAATCCAAATGAGCCAACCAACACTACCAGCGCCCCGGCCAATACGCACACGAAAAACTCACGAGCAAACACTGCTACCGCCGATAATGTGAATGTAGATGTAACTAAGCAGATGGGCCGCATGCAAGGGCCGCAACCAGCGAACACCGACCAGAGCGATTTTAAAATCGTAGTGCATAAGAAACGCATTCACAATATGAGAGGCAAAGCGCAATCAATTGCATTAAAATCTGCGGATATTATCACGTCAGTATACGTATCGAGGTTTGCGACTAATACGACAGAAGATGACGTAACCACTTACCTAAAAAGTAACGGCTTGGATGGGTTCAAAGTAGAATTAATAAAGCCTTTCCACGCAACACCATTTAATTCTTTTAAACTTTTAGTAAAAGCAAACGAAGTTAAAAAATACCTAGTGGAGGAATTATGGCCGGAGGGAATTGTTTTCCGAAGATTCAAAGAATCACGTACACAGAACAATAACCAAAATGCATAATAACAATTTAAAGATCATATCGGTGAATTGCAGATCCGTCCGCAGTTCAGAAAAATTCATTTATGATCTGTGCGATACACATGATATTGTTCTAATTCAAGAAACGTGGCTACTCCCATCGGATTTAGAGTTCTTATCCCATATACATCCAGATTACAATAGCTTGGGAACATCTGCAATTGATATGTCGAAGGGCCCGTTAGTTGGCCGGCCATATGGAGGAGTGGGTGTATTATACAAGCAATGTCTCAGGGCTGCCACGATCCCGTTGAATAATTGCCGCATGGCGGGCATTGAATTATTCCTAAATTCTGAAAAACTATGCATTTTCACCGTGTACATGCCAACTTGCACAACAGATCACTTCGAAGAGTACATTAACTGTCTTGCCGCCTTGCAAGCAATTATTGACGAAAAAGATTACACCAACTCCGTAATCATCGGAGATTTCAATGCACACCCAGACTCACTCTTTGGAACTGAACTGGAATCTTTCTGTCAAGAATATGATCTTACATGCGCTGATACCGTAATATTACCAGAAAACTCTTACACATATATCAGTGACGCGCATCACACCACCAGGTGGTTAGACCACTGTCTGGTGACGAAAAATATCTTCAAACAGATTTTAGACATGAAAATACACTACGACGTGGACTGGACCGATCACAGGCCTCTCGAATTGACCCTACAAACGGAAGGAATACCGAAAACCGAAATTTATTCATGTATAAAAACCGACCGTGCAACATGGAATCCTAAAAATGAACACGATATCCATAGTTATACTCGAACTTCACAAGTTTTTCTACAAAAAATTAAACAAGATCTTACGCGGTACGAGAGAAGTGACAACCCTGCTCGAGCTAACATCAAGACACTGTATACACGTATTATAGAGGCCCTGCGAAGCGCCGCGATTGCAGTATTTAACAATCGCAAACGAAGACTGCAACGACGTAAACAAATCTGTGGATGGAATGATTTTGTCGCACAAAAATACATAGAATCAAGACGTGCAATGATGATATGGATTGAAAATGGTAGGCCTCATGAGGGCTCAATTGCGGATGAACGAAAATTAAAGCGTGCTGCGTTCAAACTAGCACTGAAAAAATGCCAAAACGACTGCGAGCAAATTCAAATGGACAAAATAGCAGGAGATTTACACAGTCGTGATTTCAAACAGTTTTGGCTGAAGACAAATAAACACTGCAACATGAAATGTAAAATTCCGTGCAACATAAATGGAGAAACAAACACTAAAGCAATTGCTAACATTTTTGCAGATCACTTCTCCATCTCTACTCCGACCTCACCGAACTCTGCAAGCAAACCACCACCTAGTCCTATCCCAAATGAAGACAGTGACCTCTTGATCACAGCAGACATGGTCAACACCGCCCTGAGATACATGAAAGCTGGAAAATCAGCAGGTCACGACGGATTGAGCACCGAACACATCAAACACGCTGGAGGACCAATTCTTCAACTGCTGGCGAGTCTGTTTACCGACATCTTAAAGAATGGATACCTACCAACTGACATGACAAGAACAATAATAACTCCCATTCTCAAATCAAAATCGTTGGACTCTACCTCCCAGGGTAGCTACAGACCGATTTCAATTGCCACCACCATCGCACGATTATTCGAACGTCTACTACTAAACCAGATCGGTCCCAGCTTGGAAACTAAGGACAACCAAATGGGCTTCAAACAGCAAATGTCTACCGATACTGCTATATTTACTGTGAAAAGAACCCTGGAATACTACAGGAATAAAAAGACCACCACGTATGCATGTTTTCTAGATCTGAGCAAGGCCTTCGACAGGGTTTCTCACCCTCTACTATGGGATAAACTCAGGGAAAGAGGCATATCACCGGCGGTGATACATATCCTCGACTTGTGGCATAGACAGCAGGAGAACTTAGTAAGGTGGAAAGATGGACTCTCCGAACCTTTCCTCCTGAAGAGCGGCGTTAGACAGGGAGGATGCATGTCCCCGATATTGTTCAACCTGTACATGGACGAACTCACCGATAGGCTAAACAATGCAGGGGTAGGCTGCCAAATTGGAGGACAGTTTCTGAACAATATCAGTTATGCGGACGACATGGTATTGATGGCACCATCTATAAGGGGCCTACGTATTCTTTTAAAGATCTGCGAAGAGTTTGCTGAAGAAACAAACATGCAATACAACCCCACTAAAACGGCTCTACTGGTCGTAAGATATGGACAAGGACCAAAAAATATTCCTCCAGCTACCCTGAATGGTGTGAACCTGCAGGTGACTGAAGGAACTAAATACCTTGGACACATAATCACCAGTAATCTGATGGATGATGACGACATCGATAGGCAAAGAAGAGCTCTCAGTGTAAAAGCAAACATGCTCAGTAGAAGATTCCGCCTTTGCAGTACTGCTGTAAAAAGGACGCTCTTCCTTTCCTTCTGCGCAACACTGTATACATCTGAACTCTGGGCAAACTACAAGAAGAGTAGTATAGAAAGACTTCGGGTTCAGTATAACAACGCCTTCCGCATAATGTTTGGTCTCCCCAGATATTGCAGCGCTTCCCGGATGCTCACGGAGGGGCGAGTTCCTGGCTTTGCAGCCCTTATTAGATCCAGGGTGGCAGGAATGAGGGAAAGGATAACCAGCTCTGGAAACATCCTCGTCATGGAAGCCCGCCTCAGTCCATCATCCAGTATTGATGCACACTGGAGAAAAATACTGGCTCCTTACGTGCTCACAGAATCCTGAAAGCTTAATATTATTATTTCTTTTGTTTTCCTTTTACTACTATTAGCTTATTATCTTTTTTTTTTTGTTTCGTGTACATTCATATCCACCTTCTTTTTCTTTTTTTTCCTTTCAAATACTTTATACTTTGTACATGTATGTTTATATTATACCCTTATGGAATGTGTGGGATTGCACTCTCCTCCCCACATACTGGAATAAACACTTATTTATTTATTTATTTATTTATAAGAATGTTTATTATATATTCCATAAGCTGCCACATTTTTAAGCACGGATTATGGAAAATTCAACAATTACTACAAGAAATAACTATTTAACATACACAAAATAGGTTATTAGGTTCTTAGTCTAGGTAAATTAAGTAATTCATGCGTATATAGTTTGAAACAAATCTTTGCAAATGTCAAATCCATACAAAAAAAATGGTGGCAATGGAAATTTTTAACTTTGAATGAAAATCAAATTTTAATGCATATTTTTCCATTTATCCCGACTGAAACTGATGTTACTTTAGGTAATTAAGTTTAAAAGTAGTTTACTTTTAAAATCGATTAGATTATCAATTAGCTAGAATGCCGTTCGTGCACCGGTGTGTTTGAGATTTTACACGCGATTTTGACCCTTATGTATAAAGAAAGTGTAAGAAGAACACGGTCAGAATCGCTTGCTTTATTATCGCCCTTTACCATAGAGAAAACCGCAATGCGCCAGGTCACTCCAAATAATTTATATTAATAATTTACCGGAGCGCGGGAATGTGCGCAGTTCTTGCGCATGCGCGGGAAAAATTCCTTTAATTACGATTTTGACCTTTCTATTGTTCAAAATTTCTCAAGGACACTGTCAGAATCGCTGGACACGAAATGTCATTGGGTGTCATGGCTGCCGTTTTTTGCGAACGCTAATTGGTGGACAACCAACCCCAATTACCCCGGCAAACAAGGGGTTAAAAGTGTAGCGGCATGCGGCGGCTTGTGGATTATTTACAGAATCAATACATATTATAAATTAAAGTCTGTCTGTCTGTTCGCAATAAACTCAAAAACTACTGAACGGATTTTCATGCGGTTTTCGCCAATAGATAGAGTGATTCATGAGTAAGGTTTAGTTATATAATTTGTCAAGGTTTTGTGTAAATTGGTTGAAACATAACTATAATTGTTAGAAGTATCGGAAAACGTCAAGAGCTGAGAGCTTTCATCGAAAACACTGCCTAATCCCTTTGAGATATAACAAAACAATGCATGGTGGGATATTCCTTTTTATAGATTTACAAAAAAGTCCACGATGGCATACATCTATCTTTTATGTGATGTATCTTAGGGAACGTACCCATACTACGTGACACTTTTGGGGGGGGGGGGGGGTCTTCAAAAGGTCACGCTCCATACAAATGAGCGGCGGGTTCCTTAGGATTTTGGTCACCGGGGGGGGGGGGGGGGTTAAAAATTGCAAAAAGTTGGTCACGTAGTTTGGGTACGTTCCCTTACTATACCCATACTATCTTCTAAAAAAAATGGTCACATACAATGCGGTAATTGGAAAGTTATTTAGACAGATACAATATTAATCCTTATCAACTTAAATACTTTGGTTACCTCAAGCATTTCATGCACATGCATTATTAAAATCTTTCGCACCGTCTCTTCGAATTATAAATTAAAGTCCTCCGCGACGTCTGTTTGTCTCTTCACGATAAACTCAAAAATGGCGGTGATTATAAAGGTTGGATAATCATCCAGTAGATGACTCTGTGTTTAGTTAGCCACAGCAACGCGTGGCTGGGTCAGCTAGTTTTTTAATATTTGGGAACAGTGTTTAACATTTTGGTCCCACATTCTTAGAATGAAATGACACATCATCTAAATATATAACTGGTATGATGTCCTAAACACCTAAACTTAACAAAGACTAAATGGTGTCATAAAAATATGTAATAATGTTATCTACTTATCTATAATCTATATCATAGAAAGTTGATGTAAGCAGCATCAATTCTTATTACTTAACTCTTGGTGTGCGGAAGCTAAATTTTCTCCATCCGCCAGCTGATTCTGTTTTCGTAATAACTTGGAAGGAATTGGACAAGCTTAAGAGGGACATTGCGCCGGCGAAATAATCTTTTCTGAAATATGCATGTGTGTCCTGCGTCCCTTTCTAATGAATACATGCCAGGAGTATGTGAAGCGGAGAAGGTACATTAGTATTGTCGACAGCGCGAACGAGCAAATAAGTAAAATATGGGGTTAACAAAAAACACCCCATGTATGTATTGTTGGAGGAGATACGGGAATATGAAAACATGTGATATTATACATTTCTCTTTCTGCAAGGGACTCTTATGAGGACATTAAAACATCTATATAAAAATCAATGTATATTCGTTCCATTCGCGTTGCTAAACCAATCATCCGATTGCGATGAAATTTTGGGGATTTGATGTACGCATGCCCGCGATGGTTTCTATATATAGCGGTGAGCTCTGTTGTTATTAAATTATTTCCTAAACTATTCATCTGATTGCGTTGAATCTTTGATGAGTTGTTGTGAGCACGCCCGCAATGGTTTTTATATATATATATTGGTGAGCTCTGGCTTTATGAAATTTGTGTAAAAAAATTGCATGGGAGCTGTTTGAAAACTGAATGTATGGAACGCGGGAGGGGGGTTTGCGGGACGGGAGAAGGGAGTGGAGAGAGGGAAGGCGGAGAGGGGAAAGCGTGAGGGGAAGGGGTGTTGGAAGACCTATGGCAGAGGTGTTGGTTATCCAATAAATGGTTCCCAGGGCGGCGGTACCCATACTGGCCTCCCAAATTAAAAATATTATAGATATTCGGGATAGAATCATTCGTCCGTCACTCCTGTACACACTGACCCCAGATTCCTACCCACCCTTCCTACCTTTTTATTTCCCAGAACATTCTCTCCTGGCCCTGGGGGAATTATTTTCTTCAGGGCCTGTATGGAGCTATTGTATTAAAAAAAAAAACCTGTCATTTGTTGAAATGTCAGATTTGAAAGTCAAATAATATGTGTAACTTCACATTCAATTATACTGTAAAGTTCCAAAATCGGCGTCTCGGAGGTTACTATATATATTTGGTTTCCTTACATATGCCTCAGGGATCTCTTTTCTACAGCTTTTTTTAACATTAGATCCACACAAGAGGCCCTAAGGAAAATAAGGTGTCTTTTTAGGAAAGGAAGGAGAGGAAATTCTGGCAAAGAATAGGGTATTGGGGGTGGGTAGGTATCTGGGGTGTATCCAGGAGTGTATCCAGGAGTGACGGATGCATGAATCCATCCCTCTCACTGCGGTGCATGACGATGTTCAGAGAGAGTACGGCTGGAGAAGTCATAGGGATTCACTAAATCATTCACTGCCATGCAGCTGGTGCATCCGCCGCCAAGACCCGAACAAACCTCACCCCATGACCGGTACCCATACCCACTACCCAAATTTTGAAATTAAATTATTATTTAAAAAAAATTGTGTCAAAATATTCATCTTGGACATTCTTCTAACCTAACACATATATAAACAAAACTATTCCTGTAGCCATTTCTCGCAATATGAGCTTCTTTCAAGAAGTGGCATCTTCAGATGATATATTGGATCAACCAATTCTGGTAAAATACATTCCATTCCATATACAATGATAAAGAACTTGAAAGAATTAGTCGCGCTTCCGTTTATTATTCGTAAAAACTAACAAAATCTCCTTTTGATGGTCGCACGGAATGACATTGTAAAGCGAATATAAACAAACAGTCTCCACCATTACACACACACACGCACCCACGGATACATCGATAGTTGATGTATGACGATTGAGATATTGAGAAGTTATGTACCTATGCATGTATTTGTTGGTTTGCCGGGCAATAGACCCTGTCCCCGGCCTGCTCCTCTACTCTGCCCCGCACCCCGCCCGGCACCCCGCCCGGCACCCCGCCCGGTCCGCAAAAGACTAAATGAGACACTAGAGAAAAGCTTGCTAATTTTACGCTGTTACTAAATCCGGGTTTTGACGCAAATAAAACTTTTTTCATGTTTAGAATCAAATTTTATTGTATTTATAGAGGGAAGTATTTTGTGGAAGTCACCAGTTATAGGGTGATGATAGTTAAATATTAATGATGTGTTTTAAAGTGTGTAAAGGGTGTGGTAAATCAAATAAGTAGAATGTCGGTACATTACTTACAGGTTACTTAAAGGGATAGTATGATTCCTACATATTTTAATTCTAGCTGGTCCCCGCATGCGTTGCTATGCCATTTAATAAAGAAATTGTTACTCCTTGCGTGTCCTTTCCCAATCGTCCAACGTCCAATGTCCTTCCCTCTCCCCACTCCACTCTTCCCCTTCCCCCCTCCCGCGAACCCCTTCACGAGTTCTCCCCCCCTCCCGCATTCCATACATTCAGTCCCGGTACATTAAGTTTTCAAATGCGTGCCACCTATTGCAATTTTTTTATACAAATTTCATAATATCAGAGCTCACCAGTAGTTTTATATAAACCTTGTCCTGACAATAACGAACACATATAAAAAAGAATTATCCAATTTGGTGCAGTGGTTCGGAAGTTATGCGCGTACATCATAGACATCCAAATGGATAGACCAGAAGATACAGGTGAGGGGTAAAACCAAACTATGGGGGGGCGAAGAGGGGAAGAAAACTGTGATTAGTTGAAAAATCAATCTGACAGTATAAAGGCATCTCGCATTATAATATCACCATTTAGTTCTTAAAAGCAAAATCTGCTTTGAATGAATAGACCTTTTTACATGGGAGCGCGAATTGCTTGCCACGATAATAAAATATTTGCGTAGGCCAAATGTACACCCCAAAAAGATTCGCTCGTTTTCACATAGCAATATTTTGTTGCCGTGTTTGGTTAAGACGCTTTTACAAATGTTTCATAATTTACTTACCCCTGTAACCAGCGACGAGCACACTAAGGAACCGCCCACATTCGCTATGTGCACATTGATATGTAGGTATGTTGTATAGCACAAGCTACTGTTTTGGCGTGTTATTTTTTCGTTAAATGTATAGATGTTGGCTTCGTGCTGCCCACGGCAAGAATGATGACGTCACACATTTTAGATTCAAGCGATTCTCTATCCCCTCCACATGGGGCGAACTGGGGCCAAGGAGGAGCTCCAGCCGGTTCCATGGCGAGGGGGAAATAATACGTTTTTATCACTTAGGGCAGGTCCAGATATATTCATACGTCCGTGGCGTACATACATTTCGGCGATTCAGTTTTATTTGACTGGTCGGTGGTTGAGTGGGCATAGCGCTTGGGTCCCACCCGAGCGTCGCGTGTTCGATTCCTCGGCTGGCTAAGTCCTCCATCACAACACAAGCAACATTTTCGGCTTTCTGTGGTGGTAGTAGGAGATTTTCAAACATTGTTGGGTTATTCGTAACCCGGGAATGTTTGTCTTTCTTTAAAAAAAAAAAAAAAATTTATACAGATTTTACAGTAATAATAATGTGAAGGGCGAACAAACACGATTTGCGAGTGAGTCTTGACCAGGAGTTTAAACAGAATGAGCGGCAGATTTTAATGTGGTAAATCAAATAAGTAGAATGTCGGTACATTACTTACAGGTTTATTAACAATTTACAACTTAGTATGATTCCTCTATATTTTAATATTTTACAATAATAATAATGTGAAGGGCGAACAAACACGATTTGCTCCCATTGACCGGGAGTTTAAAACAGAATGAGCGGCAGATTTTTAATGCCGCGCGGAGAAAGTTCTTGTGACTTAAAAATGGATTGGATTGGCTGCTCGGGGACCAATCGAAAAGCCAGTCAACTGCGATTCCGTGTCCTTTGTTCGACCTCCACATATTCTTCATCGATGCCTGAGGCAGGATGTGGAGGAATTTTTCAAAAATAGCATCCCTTTAGTAACAAAATATTTCCAAAGTTGCCTACTAAGTTCATGGATAAATGGTCTTCTTTTGAGGCCTATATTTTATAATTAAAAGCAAAAATCGAAAATCGGATCCACATCCGTACTTTATACATACCTATCAATTAAAAAACAATTAATTTCATATTTTAGCCGTAAATCCAGATCTAAATTTTGTATGAAACCGGCCGCGCAAACGTCTCTCTTAATACGAATTTTGGAAAAATCTTTAGGTTCATCTTAATTGCTATAAAAGACAAATTTTTGCATTCGGGGCGATGGAAAATAATGTATTAAAAATTTCAATTGCGTAAAATGAAAATTTACTTTCGCCTCAGAGATCGCATCAATTCTCGACCTTTTAAAATAATTTCTGTTATTTTGTTATTTTGATATACTAAACTGTAACATAACGATGAGCTAGAAGTTATGTTACTACCATGTAATCTAGGCGTATTAGGTAAGCACTGGTTTGGCGAAATTCTGGAAATAAAATAAAATGAAAAAGGTTTTTAGGCTAAAGAAAGGTATAAGAAAAACTACACGTGCCCATTGGACAACCTTGCTTGCCGTAATAACCATTCAAAAACTGGAAGGTATATTAAAATAAAATGGTAAAGGCTTCATTGTTTTTATAATTACATGTCATTTCATATATCCGCATTAAGTCGGCTAAGAACAAGCATCTAAGCCTACATATTGTATCAGGTATACCAACATAACAAAATCACAGAAAAAATTGTAAATTAAGCGTGTCTAGTTCCTTCGACAGTTTAACTTTGTTTTTTGCATAATGATATTTTTGTAAATTGTACTGCCTTAACCTGATGGTGTGTTTATGTTTATAAAAATAGTATATAATCTACCATAAGTAGTTTCCCCAGAATAGCTCAGAGAAATTATTTTTTTCTTGTGCCAACTGAATACAGCAGCATCCAAGAGGTAAAGCATGCAATATGATTATCACGTAATCAGTTTTCGACTGGTCAGTGGTTGAGTGGGCATCGCGTTTGGGTTCCACCCGGGCTTTCCCTGTTCGATTCCTCGGCTGGCTAAGTCCTCCATCACGACTCAAGCAACATTTTCCATATACTGTGGTGGTAGTAGGAGATTTTCAAATATTGTCGAGTTATTCGTAACCCGGGAATGTTTGTCTTTCTTTAAAAAAAAAACAAAAAAATATATAGATTGGATTATAAACTTATCAATATCAGTTCTGACTCTCCTGATTAATTTTTTTAATGTATTTCAGGTGCAATGCTTCAGATTTCAAATTATCAAAATCTCAGAAAAAACTGATTAAAAAAATTAATAAGTTTTTGTCCAAGGATAACGATGTTGAGATTTCTAAAAATGATGAAAAAAGTTCAGTCAAAATTAATGAACAAAACCAAATATCTACCCCTAGTCAAGAATGTGATGATCAAACTGTGTTAAACACACTTAGAAATAAAAAGCATATAAAAGTTGATGTGAATAATCTAGTTCCTTCTTTACCAAGGGAAAAAACCAAAAATTCAGAGCCAAAAGATAAAAAACCTGAGCAAGTTGGTAAGAAATTTATGTTTTATATAGAACGAGATAAAACCTTCACAAAATATTGTAGTGTTTTATACAAAACAGTGCAATTTTAATTTATTAACCCCTCAGGCTAATTTGTTCAGTTTTCGGAAAACTCAATGTGGTCTCATAGAAATCGTTGTGTATCACCTTTCATAACCAGTTTTTAGTTTTCGGATGCGTTCAGAAATGTTCCTTTTTTTTATTTTATTGCAAAACTGAAATATTTTTTCCTTCTGACAAAACAGACCTGAAGCCTGAGGGGTTTTTCCAAAATGCTTTTATTTTTAAAATGCTTTTACTTTTATTTCCAAAATGCTTTTATTTTTATTTTGTGTATCTACCAGTTTTTTCTCTAAGAATCTTGATTTTTCTGTAGAGAATGATAAGCCGTTAACAACATCAGAAGACATCAGCAGAATTCCGTGTAAGAAAGCTAAACAACTGAGATTACAACGAAGAAAGGAGAAGTGCTTGCTAAAAGGAATTAATTTTGATTCGAAACCAAAACCGAATCCAAATACCGGTGAAAAAACTTTAGAAGAGTTTCTGGCTGATCTCCCAGATGGTTTTCGAGAAAGGTTGCAGGTAATCTTATAATTAAAAATAAATACAGTAAAGAAGTATCGAAAATTCCAGTCTATCAAATGTCAATGTATGTACACGTACTGTAAAACATATTTCACTTAGATTTAAAAAAGTCACGAATGGCTTTAAACATTTCTATTCCCGCCTTTTTCTAGCCGTTTGATGATTTCTAGTTTCTGATTGAGAGTCAGTGTTACGTGTTTTCGTTTCTCTCCTTTTGAACTCGAAAGGTTAAGTATTGAAAACATGGTCACTGTACAGTTAGAACGAAAATCACTTTTTTATAAACATTTTGAAAAGTTACGTTTACTGCGATGCGAACAAAACAACAATGCACAAAAAAATGGCGAAGACGCTTCGAATTTGTTGTGACAGCTGAGACTAGCCGACCGCTAATTGTTTCCGAACAATACCGAGCGCTTCCGGATGATCCCGAACTACCCCGAAAACTTCTGAATAGCTCCGATGCCGGACTATCGGGCATTCCGGACTGTTGGATGCCGGACTAATGGACTTCTACTGTACCACCATTCACTGTTGCTTTCTATTATTTAGTTTGTATTTTTTGATCCTCCCGGCCAATCTAATATCAATATGATATAATACGATACGATTGTACCATATTAATTATCAGAATAAATTCTAAATCATTGCTTGTCAAACAAGTTAAGCTCTGCAATAAGAGTAAAAGCATACACTTTTAATGTGCCGATATACGGATGCTCTACAAGTTTTCAGATGCCTGCAATTCCGAGAAAAGTAAAAGTATCAATTCAAAGCTTAGTGCTAAAAGATTTATTTACTAAATTTAAAAACCAATTTTGTGACAGGAATAAAATCACAAAAATTTTAATTTTTTTTTGGCTAAAGTTCGGTTTAGGGGCGGCGTTCCTAGATAATAAAACTAGAATCTGAAAGAATTAGGTGTCGGCAAGCAATATTAACTGAATTACACGACTTTAAAATTTTCTATAAACACAAAGGAAAAGAAGCCATTATTGACATTACAAGTCATAGAAAAACAAGAAAGATGTTACACCACATAAAATTAAGTGTTGCCATTAAGCAATAATATCAGTAACTAATTTAAGTAATTATTTTTTATAAATTTTACTCACTTTTGTATCACAAACCATGTTACATAAACCTAGCCTAGCCGCTAAACTATTTGAAAACTGGGATGTTTTCTTGCCTTGACGCGAGTAGGCGCTATGAAGGGGGCACTTTTTTTTCTATCACAAGCCATGTTACAAAAACCCAGCGTAGCCGCTAACTATTTGAAAACTGGGATGTTTTTTGCCGTGACGCGAGTAGGCGCTACGAAGGGGGCACTTTCTTTTCCATCACAAACCATGTTACACAAACCTAGCGTAGCCGCTAAACTACTTGAAAACAGGGATGTTTTTTTGCCGTGACGCGAGTAGGCGCTACGAAGGGGGCACTTTCTTTTCCATCACAAACCATGTTACACAAACCTAAGATTCATATAATAACATTGATATTGGTGACCGGTCTACGTCACAACTTTTTAAGACTACGAATTTTCATACTTTTGGTCTAAGAATACGGCCGTTGAGATAGTCATAATTCATCAGGTTAATGTGTTATGTGATGAATTATCATGTGAGGAAGTATCGTGTCGGAAAGTTTTACGTTATTGATATTTTTGCTCAATGGCAACACTTAATTTTATGTGGTGTAACATCTTTTTTGTTTTTCTATGATTTGTTGTGTCAATGCATGTAAAATGGCTTCTTTTCCTTTGTGTTTATAGAAAATTTTAAAGTTGTGTAATTCAGTTAATATTGCTTGCCGACACCTAATTCTTTCAGATTCGGATTTTCCGGCCCATAAGTATTATAAAAAAATAAAAAAAAATTATCTAGGAACGCCGCCCCTAAACCGAATTTTTTCCTTTTTTTTTGCATTATACATAGCGAATGGAATTGTTGCAATGTTTTCCTCAATTTCCTGACATTGAGGGCACACCATAACCTGATTATTTGGGCAGATTCGCTCTCATTTAAAACACTCCGATTAGAACACGTCAGAATATCAAATTTTGGGGTGCGGCATGTATTTTATGGGCTACTTTGATGTTTTTGCAGGTAAAACTGGTCAGGACTGCCCCTGCCAGCCCTGAATGGCTGGCATCAGCAACTGCCAGCTATCAGCTGTATATTAAATACCAAGTGGCCATCCATGGTGATAAAGCATCCGAGTGTACAGAGGACCAGTTCCGAAGATTTTTGGTTAAGAGTCCTCTGCAGGTACAGAAAAAATATTCTTATGTACATACTTGTATATTAAATACATTAAATTTAAAAACTTGATTTTGTGTTATTTTAAGAGATTGCCTTGTATAAGTGGGGGTATTCTGTATCTTTTGCGCTAGTCTAATGCAGGTTAAATCGGTGTCAAATGAGTTGCATGTAATTTGCATAAATATGTTCTCCTGGGGAGCGAGTCATTTTTATGTATATTACACGCCACTCATTTAATGCTGATTTAATCCATGTTGGCTAATGCAAACTCACCCCTTGACTAGATTTGCGTAGTTCGTTATCCGTTTGATATTTTTAAATGGCACTTTAGGCCATCCACTCTTGGAGAAACTGAAAAAAAAACAGTTTGTGACGCAATAGCTATCCGCAGGTACGGAACTTGTGAATTTCATTGGCGGTTCGTACACAGGTTGTGAATCGCTACCACGGCAACCTGTCAACAAGACAACTGAAACGCGACGGCCGCGGTGACTAGCAGTGCTGGTTGCCGCAGCTGTCGCGTTCCAGTTGCCTTGTTGACAGGTTGCCTTTGTAGCGGCTCACGACCTGTCAAGTTTTCGAGTAATCTGCGATACGTCAGATCAGAAAAATATTGATTTTGTTCAGGAGGTTGATTGCGATTGCGTCGCCAATTGGTTTTTTTTCAGATTCTTCATGAGCGGATGGCCTTAGCTTACTCTTGTTGAAAATTTAGATGACAGACCGATAATTATTACTGAACTTTTCATGTGGAGTTTCAACCATTTATTTTGCAGGCTGACTTTCCGGATGACGGACCTTCAGTGGGATACGGTTCATTCCACCAGCAGTATTGGCTGGACGGGGAACTAATTGCTGTGGGCGTCATAGATATCTTGCCCAAGTGTGTTTCTTCTGTATATTTTTTTTACGACCCTAATTATTCACATCTCTCCCTTGGGACATATGGTGCACTCATGTAAGTTGACTTATTGTGATCACTATTACATTCTAATCATTTTTAAGTTTGAAAACATTTGGACTTCCGCCATTCTGGTGGATATAAACGAGCGCTAAACCATAATACTTAGTAACGCCAGCATAGGTTTATTTATAAGAATGGATTTTCTGACTCCATCTAATTTCACCGATCAGGCAAAACATATCCACTCCCACCTAAAACTTTCAATCATTAAAATTATAATAATTTGAAAATGATACCTCATTACAGAGAAATGGCATTCACCAGGCAATTGCAAGTCAAGACAGAAAGTATCAAAAGCTACTACATGGGCTTCTACATCCATTCCTGCCCCAAGATGCGTTACAAAGGGAATTACAATCCATCGTTTCTTCTTTGTCCGGAAACTTACAAATGGTTTCCACTGGAAGAATGTTGCAAGAAGCTGGAGCAGCAACCGTACTGCAGATTGAACCCTGACATTGACGCGACAGATACAGATTCATGTGAAAAGAAAGATTTACTGGATATCCTCGTACTGGCGGGGAGCACGTACATGACGTATGGTCTGTACAAAGCGCACAAAAAACGCACCGGCTTGAGGATAAGGAAAAGCACTCCGCAAGATACTGATGAGCAAATAACTCTTCACTATGGAAAGCTAGTCGGCAAAACTACTTCCCAGAATATGCTTTTAGTGAAGGAATGAAAATAAAACATTGACTTCAATATCCAAATTTTATTAACAAAAAGAAATGTTACATAAAAGTATTCAACAGTTTAATAAATTTATATCTCAGCTTGCCTATGTATTCTCAGATATTTTACTTGTATTGTTAAAGCTAATAAAAGTGTTTTATCATAATAAAGTAGTCTAACCAAAGTTACCTTCAGTTTCACTTACAATAACTGGTGTAAGATAAAAAAAGACATGGTAGTGGTAGTTTAAAATACATTGGAGGCAGTGAGTTGAATGAAATCTATAAAAAAAAAATTCTACGATACTTCAATTACATATCATTTTATTGATCTTATGTAATAATAAAATAAATATGCGGTTATATAATATATGGTTAAAAAGCAATGATTAATTTACTAATTGGGTGTGCAACGCGCCCCCATAGCAGTTGCTCAAACTACATATAGATTTCCTAAAAAAGCACATTCTAATTAATAAGATGATTATTATTCAAAGTCTAGTATATATTTTTTGCCTGCAAATCCTTGAATCGATAGCGTATTTAATAAAGCCTCTTTATAATTGGAAAACTTAATAAACTGATGTGCGGGAGCGCGCAACTTATTAGTTAATATCATATCAATAAGTTCGTCAAACATCTGCATCCTTTCTATGCTAGACCCATTATCCTTATTCCATTGCGTCATCCAAAAGCCATAAGCTTTGATATTCTTAAAGATAAGTGCAGAAGTAGGGATAGTGACAGGGTCGCGTGACATCCCCCCGTAGGTGACCATGGCCCCGCTATGGCCCAACTGTCGCATTATTTCCAAGGCGCTCTTTCCGCCAACGCAATTTAAAGCCAGCTTTGGCTTCTTCGCTTTTCCACTCCTGAATATATCCGTGGTACGAATTTCTTCTTCTGTAAGGATGAAATCGGCACCCAAGTCCGACAAATGTTTTTTCAGGTCGTCGATCTCGGGACGATTTCTTACAACATTAACCGTTTTGAAGCCCAGTGCTTTGCAAATCTGTATTACGTTTTGACCACATGCGCTGTTTGCACCGTTCTGAATGACTGTATCGTCGGCTTTTAAATCTGCAAAATCTTTGATCATCCTATAAGCGGTGCATGGATTTACCGTCAGGGTGGCTGCTTCGGCCTTGCCCAGATCTTTAGGTACCTTAATTAAATCATCTTTGGAAAATACACCAATAGTTCGCCAAATTCCCAAGCCTGACTTTACCGGCAATACTCGGTCTCCAACACTTAGACCTTGTACAGAGTCTCCGATCTCAACTACTTCTCCCACTCCTTCATTACCAGCCACCGCGGGAAGTGTCGGTTTTACAGGATATTTTCCTGTAATTACACAAAAGACATTAGCAGATATTAACTATTCACATAATTTATTACCTACATACTCCAATTTGAAGTCGGTGTTTTACTGTCTGTGCACACAATTAATGAAGAAATACCTTGTATCGTATTGATATCTGCTGGATTGACGGGAGACGCTATCATTTTAAGGACAACATCATTTTTTGTAGGAGTTTTTATAACTTCTTCAACTTGTGAAATAACTTTAATAGGCTCTCCATAATCACTGTAGGTTAACACTAACGCCTTTTTACTGTAAAACTTCTTGTTAATTAAGCTCAAACTTCCAAGAATTCGATTGAATTTTAACGCCATGTTTAAATTTTAGATTATTTGAATTTAGTAAGTAGAGGTTAAGAGGTTGACAATCGGCAAATTGACTGCGCTACTTGTCTACTTGTACTGA
Source organism: Limnephilus marmoratus (assembly GCA_917880885.1). NCBI lineage: Eukaryota > Metazoa > Arthropoda > Insecta > Trichoptera > Limnephilidae > Limnephilus > Limnephilus marmoratus. Next base: position 15,225,994 of record OU862908.1, read on the forward strand.
TTGTCGCGTAATATTTTGGATGTACTTTAACTATCTACTCCCAATATGATGGCGTTAATTTGTTTACAGAATCATCACATCTTTCAAATTCAATAATAAGTATTTGACTTTTGACTGACAAATATTATGACATTCATCAGTATCATAGACAAATAATAAGATAAGAACACGAACATTCAAAATGATGAAACTATTTTCGTTGAGTACTAAGTAAGTAAGGGTTTCAATTTTACGAAAGAAACTTATTAGGCATGTCCAAAAAAATCATAATAAAATAAGGCAATTCAATCCAGTCAAACGAATTTTCTAGATTAAATAATAATTTTGAGTAAATCATTTGGGAGGCAGGTATGGGTACCGCCGCCCCGGGAACCATTTATTAACACCTCTGCCATGGATCACACCAAGTAGTTCGCTAAGTTTGGTGACTTAGCAAGAGTGCCCGGGTTCATGGGGTGAGGTTTCTTATTCATGGGGTGGGTTGAGGGTCTTAGCGGCGTATGTGTCTGCATGGCAGGCCGGATCGGGAGATAGTATCTGCGACTTCTCCAGCCATACTGTCTCGCAACATCGCCTTGCACTGCAGATGGAATGGATTCATACGTCCGTCACTGTTGGACACACTGACCCCCAGATTCCTACCACCCCTAATATACTTTTACTACCCAGAACTTCCTTTCCTAAAAAGACCCTCCATACAGCACTGGGGCCGTTCAAGTATTACGTAACGCACTTGGGGGGGGAGGGGGGGGTCTGGTGAAACGTTACGGCGCGTTACGGGGGGGGGGGGGGTCGAAGGACGCGTTACGTAACATGTTTTTCTTTATTTAAATAAAAAACTAAGGAATTGAAATCTTCCAAGTTGGCAAGCCTTTTAGTTTATGTTGTACGGGGAATTCCTCGACTGTATTGTGTGTCATTTTCATTTTATTTTCGTTAGTGTTTTAAACACGAAATACGCATAAACACAATTTGCTGTAGTCAGTGTTGTTAATGTGAGTTTTTAGCAATTATAATGTCCTCCAAACCGGGAGATTTACATCATCAGCTGTTATTGGCCTATAAAGGCTCTCATGCTGACTTGCCAGCGCAGCGCAACCAAAAAATGCCAACCAAATTTGGAAGACAGCAAAAGAAAAATTAAAAAAAAAAAAAATTATGCAACATATGAATGATGTTATACGAGAGTTTTTAGTAAGAACAACGCTTTTTAGTTATTACACACAGGTTAGTTTACTGCTAAAATTTAATAATATTACCTAAAGCTAGGTTTCGTAGTAAATGCATAGTTACACTCAGAACATGAAAAAGGTTTTCTTCACTTTGAATCGTTCTGTGGATTTTTTAATCTCCCTTTCGAGAACTTGAAAAACCACGCTGGGACAAAAAAATAATTTTGTCTGCTGAAGGTAAACATGTGATTTTTCAAGCCTCTTTGTAGAACACGAATAGTTGCAGTAGAAACATGTAAGTGGTTTTGTAGCACTGTGAGTCAGCAAATTATTTCTAAGAAGTTCCTTTGTACAACATGAATAATTGCAGTCGGGACACGAAAAATATTTTGGTCCAGTATGGATAAACATGTGAATTTTTAGATACCATTTTGTAGCGCCTGAATAGTCGCACTCGGGACAAGTAAAAGGTTTTTCATCACTGTGAATTAGCAAGTGCCGTTTTAGTTTTTTTTCGAGAAGAAGAATAGTTGCAGTCAGGGCATGAAATGAGTTTTTCACCACTGTGAGTAAACATGTGATTTTTTTATTTCTCTGAATATTTACAGTCGGAACATGAAATATGCTTTTCTCCACGATGAGTAGAGTCAGCAAAAGAATTCTTGGATATCCCTTTTAAGAACACAAATAGTTGCAGTCAGGACATGTAAATGGTTTTCTCTTCTGTAAATCGCACGGTGGATTTATAAATTGTCCTTTTGAGAACTTGTATAACTGCATTCTGGACAGGAAAATGGTTTTTGTCCACTGTGCGTTAACATGTGATTTTTGGTGACTCTTTGTAGAACATGAATAGTGCAGTAGAAACATGTAAAAGGTTTTGTATCACTTTGAGTAAGCAAATGATTTCTAAGAAGTTCCTTTGCACTACATGAATATTCGCAATCGGGACAAGAAAAAGGTTTTTCGTCACTGTGAGTTAGCAAGTGCCGTTTTCGTTATTTTTTTTCGAGAAGTAGAATAGTTGCAGTCACGACATGAAATGGATTTTTTTCCACTGTGGGTAAACATGGGTAATTTTTAGATTTCTATTCGTAGTACATGAATAGTTGCAGTCGGAACATGAAAACGGTTTTTCTACACCGTGAGTCAGCAAGTGACTTCTTAGATATCTCTTTAGATGACACGAATAGTTGCAGTCAGGACATGAAAATGGTTTTTATCTTCTGTGAATCATACTGTTGATTTTTAAATCTTCCCTTTGAGAACTTGCATAACTGCATTCGGGACGTGGAAAAGGTTTAACTCCACTATGAGTCAGCTTGTGAATCATAGTGGAGTAAAGTGTTGCTCCACAGAGAAAACTTATGGAAATTACTTTCCTCAGGGCCTCCTTACTAAAGCTAATGTAAAAGAAAGTATGTGTTGTAAAACCATGTAGGTTTATTCTAGGTCAGACAGTGTTAAATTGTGGAGATCTGGAAGGAATACAAGGCCGATAAAAATAATAATATTCTCAATTTTTTCAAAATGACTTTATGAATATATAAAATGTATATAATGTATCGCGAGTTAGAAATCTCTTGTTTTATTTATTACCGCAAACGAGATAAAATCAAGAAAAAGGGTATTTAAGCGACATTTCAGTACGTTGCGCAACTTAATTGTGACTTTCGGGTAAAAATTGTTACTTGAGTGTTACGTAACGCTTAGGGGGGGGGGGGTGAACAGGAGAACGTTACGGCGCGTTACATGGGGGGGAGGGGGGGTCAAAAATCTTTAAAAATTGCGTTACGTAATACTTGAACGCTCCCATTCCCAAAGATGACATAGGCCCTGAGGGAAGTTATTTTCGTCGGGGCCTCCCGTGTAGGGCTAATGCAAAAAAAAATTGAAACGTGTTTTCAATAAGGGGGCATTCATTTATTACTTAAGACGATTTAGGAGGGGAGGGGGGTCGACCATGTCTTATTTTTTCTTAAAAGGGGGTGGGAGGGAGTCTCGATAGTTCTTACCTAAAATTATACTTTGAAAAATTAAAATTATACTTTAACAAAGTTATAATTATTAGTACCTTTGTAAGTACAAATAAACATATTTCTAAAAATTTTACTTTGAAAAATAAACATTAAACAAACCAAACGTGTATTCATTTTTTCCTTTAGATTCTTACGTAATAAAAAATATTAAATAGGGGGGAGGGGGTCGGCCTATTCTTATGTTTTCTTATAATAGGGGGGAGGGGGTCGAAAACCAGCGAAATTCGACTTACGTAATAAATGAATGGCCCCTAAACCTATTTTGGTTATTCGAAAAATGCGTGTAATAATAACTACGATCATCATACATTATTCCTAATAGGGAAAACTCATTCCGCGTTGGTAAGTATTTCAAAATTTATATGAAAAGTCTAAATTAAATAAATAAAATACTAAGGGCCGGTTACTTGACAAAAAAAGAGAGAAAATAATATTAGAAAGATGAGGGTCACGCCAAACTCATGTGATTAAATTATGTTTGTGCCAAATTTCAAATATTTGCTGCTGATAGATTCTGAGCTCATGTTTAATGTTGATAACACTATCTTGCATATGAAATTCTAATTATTATTTGAAGTCTCAAAATGTTTCCATTGACGTACACATCACTATGCCGAATACCTTTTTTGATATTGTCTCTGGACTGGCGGCAAATACGATTACGAATTTACAAATATTTGAGGAAATAAAACTTGTACCACTAAAATGAGAATTTTTCCATCACCGTGAAATCAGCCAAGAACAGTAATAATAATTAGAAAAAATGATATTTTAAATTAATTTATGTTGATTGATATTTTATTCTGAAACTACATTTGAATGAAAGAAATATTATGTTATTCCAAGAAACTATAATAAATATTATGGTGCTGCACATTTCAAAGAAAACGCCAAGAAAAAAAAAATAAACAGTACACTTAGGTAAGTACCAAAATGAAAATGTAGGTATAGAGAGTTTTGGTGAAAACTTTTCAGCTTTATTAATTGAAATTTAATTTACCTGCAATGATAATTCATCATCAAGCATTGACAGCAGGTCTTCGTGAATAGAAGGTGCTGCTGCGTTGGGACACTTTCCAATATTAGCTATTGCATTTTCACGTACTGCGATATTATGTTCATTTTTTACTGAAGACTGGCATGGCTGAGATTGTATATAACTTATTTGATCAACTGCCGATTCGTTTTGCATTTGGTAGGCAACGTTGTTTATGCTTTTCTCAATGGAAATAAGTTTTAGATTGAACTTAATTTTTTTGGTTTCGCCTCCACTATTTTCTACCAAATTGCGAACAAACGATAATTCCGATATATCAGAACCCGTATTAGATGCTGAATCTATTTTTTGCGACTCAACTGCTTCGCCAATATTTTTACATTCGCATTCACACGGAGCGTTGCTATTGAGGAGGTATATGTTCTTGCCAAGATTGTGAACGTACTTTGATATAACATTTTCGGAGAGGACGAAAGAACCATCGTTTCTTTGAAGACCTAATTTTAACAAAATCGAAACTTTAATTCGGAAATCCCCTAGCCAAAATAGCAGAGCGTTTCTTGTAAACAATAGCTCTTGCGCTGTCATTTGTTGGAATATTGCGTCGAACCTTTGCAGCGCCCGATCCATTTTGGTGATAGCCTGTTGAAGCGGCAAGTCCCGCACCCCCTGCAAGTGTCGCCTCGTCAGTTCCGCCAGTTCATGAGGACGGATCAGGGAAATCTGCCATTTCAACATCATAGTCATCAGTTCCCAGAGTTTATTCATAGAAACCGGATCCAATCGCATAATTGACACAGAAGCGATGTCTTCCAAAAGTGTTCTGACATTATTGTGACTCTCTAAACTCTGGACGGCGGACAATTCATCTAAAAGCTCGTCGTTGAAGAGGACCTCTGTTATATCCGTAAGTACTGGATGGAAAATCATTTTGATTGTATCGGAAATATAATATCTCAATTATTTCAGTGTGCATAATATGTTATTAATTTGTGCGGGAAACGATGAATTCATTAAAACTTACCTTGCATTCCTCTGTGAGATGGAATTTTTTGTGCATTGAGTCTTTGATCGACTACATACAACAATTCGCAACCCAAATTGATGACCAAGAGAAGATTCGCGTGCTTTGACATGACCTTTCTTCTTATACTGTTTCAGGTTCATGTAAATAATCAATATAAGCAAACATAACCTAAAATGGGGCAAATGCACATAGAGCAGTTGTATCAACACATCATCAGTATCATGACAAAAGATGGAAATGTTCAAGACTTTTCCTTTAGGCTCGCGAAATTACAAACTAATTCTGAAAGAATTGAACTCGTATACGATTTGTTAAGCGATTATAAAGTATTTCCAAATATTATTGTTATTGAAAAAGAAAGCATTATTTCTGACAAATATAGAAACTTGGGCAATGAATTCTTTCGCAGGAAGGTGGATGAAAGAGCCCTAGAAAATTATAATAATGCTATATTGTACGCACCTAATAATTCCAGAGAATTAGCCTTGGGATTTGCTAACAGATCAGCCGTTCTGTTCTCATATAAACTCTACAGGGATTGTATAGATGACATAGACAGGGCGCTGATGACGGGCTATGACGACAGCCTAAAACCCAAGATATTGAAACGGAAGTCAATGTGTGAGGAAGCTATTTCTGAGCAAGAAGACATAGACCTATTGGAATCTCTGTGCCGAGAACAATTTAAACTTTCCGAGGAACCGCATCCACTCATTCCCTGTGCCAGTAAGAGTATAGAAATCTCGTACTCCAAAGAAATGGGGCGCAGCGTTGTTGCCACTGACAATATTGCACCAGGCGAGGTTCTGGCTGTGGAACAACCATATTGCTGTATTTTGCTCGAGGCGTATTACTTAAAGTATTGTTACGGATGTTTAAAGCAATGTTTTTCAATGATACCTTGTCAGCATTGTTGCTATGTTATGTTTTGCTGCAGTGAATGCCGTGACAGGGCTTGGCAAAGTTACCATCGAATGGAATGTAAACTGATGCCGCTACTGTCAGCGATGAAGTTCACTAAACTAGAGCTCCTAGCGTTGAGGACAGTTATACAGACTAAATGTAGTCTATCTGATTGGAAACTTCTACACGACACTATACAAGAGGCCGAATCTGTAAGTGATCCTCAAATGAAAGGTTTTACAAAATTAGTCTCCAATACCGATTCATCAGCAAAAGAATCCATGATTTTTGACTCTCAGAGCTATGTTCCCATTCACACCCTGGTGACGAACGTGGAGAAAAGGTCGATTTCAGATATCTTCCAAAAGTCTGTAACAGCAGCTGTCTGCTTAAATTTCCTGATGGAGTATGTAGACTTTTTCTCGGAATGCAAGGAAGACACCAATGGCAATGACAATATCTTGAGTAAGAAGAATTGTGTTTACGTGACGGGGGGCCTGCTCCTGCATCACAACATGACGGGTCCCTCCAACATGCACACCATCAGCAGCCTGAGCGGGACCAAGCAAGGGGGTTTTGTAGACAGTGTCAACTTTGGCGGTGGGGCATTTGCCTTCCTAAGCCTGTTAAACCACTCCTGCGCCCAGAATGTGGTCAGGTACTGTAGTAGATCGAGCATTGCACTCGTTGCCTTGAGACCAATTAAAAAAGGTCAACAACTTTTTGATAACTATGGGTAAGTTCTATCAAATGTTTTGGTAGTTATAACTAACAAAAAAACTAACTGATTTGGTTATTAATTTAGTATGCGGCTGGCGGTGGCAAAAACATTGGGAATGTATGGCGAGCGATATGCTGAAATAGGCCGAAACCAAATGATCTTTTATAGCTAAGTCTGTTGGCCCCATAAAAATTTGACCGGTTAAATAACTATAATTTAATTGTTTTGCCTTTAATAATAAGCGGCTCTGGAATTTTCGTTTTGCCACCGCCAGTCACGTAATCTTATTATGGATTGTATGTTAAAAAAAGTGAATATTCAATGAAGTTTTTGAATATTTTAAAAACCATTTTACCTCTTTTACGATTTTTCTTCCTTTACATAATACCTATACTGCCAAAAGTCATTAACTAACAAAATATTGTTTCTGAGATAATCGGCTAGTTTCAGCTACCTACCTTTAGTCAGCTATATCCAAAGCGAAGGTAAATCGTTCATCTTTTCGTGGAGCTTTCACACACGATTCACGAGTGTCATTTACACAAAGCCTGTCCTTCACTTCAATATGAAATTTTTTTGTAATTTGAAATTTATTCAAAAATTTGAATTTTTTATGTATTCGTTCTGTAGGTAATAAGGATATGTACCTAATAAGGTATTATGCTATAGAAAGTTGTGAGTTGTGAAGAAAATTTGTGAACTTCACGAATTGCGAGTAGCGAAGCGAAGTAAAACATGATATATGTATACGATTGGCGCGTGAATGGCAAATGACACCCGAGCTCCCAATGTCCAAAAGGATGTTGTTATTAAGTTTTATTACCTACTAATGGTGGGTAAAATACAGGCACACTCACAAAGGTTATCTACCCAGCACCCACTAACCAATGAGGTGTGTCCTTATATAATTATTATTCCTTTCAGAATGCCCCATTAAATAGAGCAATTCAACTGCTTAACGATTCTGCATTGAGCATTGACATCTTCAATGTTACCTATAGAGAGTTCAGTCTTCTTCTTCTTCTTTCGTATGGTGGGGGGTCAGAGGGGGACATCTAGGTCTGCGAGCCAGTCTAGGGCCTCAGGCGTTGCCCTGTGGACCTCATAAATCCCGCCGGGGAATGAATGGAGCGGGCATTCGTTGACTACATGTTCGGTGGTCTGCACCGCACCGCATTCACACGTCGCCGACTCTTTAAGGCCCCATCTATGCATCATGTGAGCACAACGGCTATGGGAGCACCTTATTCTATTGATGGCAGTCCAGAGTTTGCGAGGCAATGAGAACCCAGGCTGTCTCTCAGTGGGGTCTTGCACGAGATCGGCGTTTTTGACGTTAGCTGATTGCCACTCAAGCTTCCACCTATCTTCTGGGGTGAGAGGTGTTCGAAGGAGTCTTTCTCCTTCCGTCCAGAAGGGTTTTCGAGACTTTAAGCGGCATGCCGGGTGAGAAACGACATCATCGTGCAAGGGTATTTCGCTTTTTTGCAGCGCCTTCTTGTATTCCCTCAGTGTTGCAATCTCTCGCCTGATATTTGGCAGGGTTATATTTGCAAGTACGGGGAGCCAAGGAAGAGTCAATTTTAAGGTTCCGCTGATGGTTCGCATTGTGGCATTAAGCTGAACGTCGACAATGTAAGTGTGGGCGCTTCTGGCCCATACTGGAGCACAGTATTCAGCTGCTGAGAAAACCAGGGCAATGGATGCCGTTCTGAGCGTGTTGGCGTCGCATCCCCAGCTAGTACCAGCCAGCTTATTGACTAAGTTTAGTCTTGTCCTGGTTTTTTTGCCCACTGTTTCCATGTGTTTCCGGTAATTCAGGCTCCTGTCCAAAGTTATTCCAAGATAGCGGGGATGGGGGTCATGGTAAATATTTTTTCCATCAAACTGAACACAGAGTTTTGCGTTTGCTTGTGAATTACTGAGATGGAAAGCTGTCACAACTGTTTTCGACCCATTTGGCTTTAGTCGCCAATTGAGGAAAAATTCTTCCATAGCCTTGAGGTCAGAATTAAGGATCTCTTCTGCTGCATTGAGGGTTTTGGCTTGGACTGTGATGGCGAAGTCATCTGCGTAAGCAAATTTTCTGCCTTCAGTGTGAGGAAGATCTCGAGTATAGATATTGAAGAGTGATGGGGCCAGCACTGAGCCTTGGGCAAGGCCATTATTCAGGTGCATTTTTTTGCTTTTTAGCCCTCCTAGAAAAACCCTGAAAGTACGGCCAGTTAGTAGTTGCTCAATAAGTCGTACTGTGTTGCCATCCTCTATGGTGTCGTAGAGCTTGACAAGGAGGCCTTTGTGCCACACCGTGTCGTAAGCCGCAGAGAGATCAATGAACGCTGCCGCAGTCTTAAGCCGTTTCTGGAATCCAGATTCGATGTGTGTTGTCAGAGCTAGCACCTGGTCACAGCAGTTACGGCCTGGTCTGAAGCCAGCTTGCTCTTGTGGAACCACTTTCTCCAGAATTGGGGTAAGTCTGCGGAGCACCACTCGCTCTAGGAGTTTATACATGGTACTTAAAAGCGAGATGGGCCGATAGCTGTTTGGATCTTCTGGTGGCTTGTTGGGTTTGAGGATCGCAATAACTTTAGTTTTTTTCCAGATATTTGGAATTACTCCAGTTTTAAAAATTTCAGTAAACAGTTTTGCGATCCATAACTTTGTCCGTGGCCCAGCATGTTTCAAAAAGTCTGGAAGAACTCCGTCGCATCCAGCTGCTTTCCCAGCTTTTGTTGAAGTGAGGGCGATGTCTACATCATCAGCTGTAACGGCGACCACATCGTTAGGGTTCACCGGCCATTTTAGCCGCGCCGCTTTCAGAGATTTTTTGATCGGGTGGCTTATGTTAGACCTTGTTGTCGTTTTTGAACTGCGGAGTAGTTGGTGAGCAACAGCATTTGGGGACACTTTGGGGGTTGTCTTAATTGGCTGATTTGCAGCTCCGAGTCGCCTGAGTGTTTGCCACGCTTTTCTGCTCGAGTGTTCGAAACTCATTTCTTCCATTAGTTCGTTCCACCTGTTCATGCGCCCGTCATCCAGAGACTGGAGAAGATCAGAAGCAGTGTCTGGGTCGTTATTCCTCTCGTATTCAGCTAGAAGGCGTTTGCTTTCTGAGCTCCATGTTGGGATATACACTTTTCTGTAACCTCTAGGGATGAATTTCTTCGCAGCTACAAACAAAAGGTTCGAAAATCGGTCGTAGAAATTCGGCTTTGATGGTATGTATGTTATCCACAACCCTGTCAACATATTCCGAAAACTCAAAGAGTTCAGTAACTACCTTTTTACATACGTCTCAACATAGTGAAACTGCCCCCTTGGCCTTTTTTTTTTCCTTATATTTTGTAATCTTCTTCGTAATAATTTGGTGTATAACTGTTTTATGGAGAACCTGAAAAAATAAATAAATAATTTTTTTATAATTCTTTCATTTTAATTTATCCATGCGATGCACTTACTACTTACTTGCGCCGTGGAAGTGGCGGGAATAGTTATAGACCGCGATCGGGAAGTCGCCCGATCATCATGAGGTTTCTGATCAATATTGTTCACAGATCATATTTTATTTTTTATTTATTTATTTATTTTTATTATTTTTTTATACAGTTTTTTAGAGAAAATGTATGATGGATTACTTTGCGAGAATCGGAATGATCTGTGATGCGTAGATTGGAGAATGATCTGTACAAAGCACTTCAACATGAACGACACATTGCTAATATCCAAGCTAAAATAATAACAAAAGCTGTTTTTAAATTATTTTTTTTTCATCTTTTACAATTGCTTTTATGTGGGAATTTAACTTTTTGTTTTTTTATATTAACAGTAAAAAATATTTAAAACTGCATTTAGTGACTTTTTGAAAACGATTTGAACCTGTATCAACGAATGGTAATATTTTTTTGTCTCCCAGAAGAAGTCATCAAAATGTTTTAGTGATTTTTAGGTTTTAATCGGTAATTTTTAGGCGTATTTTGTATGCACTCGTTAAATTAACATTAAAATATTACCACACATTAACCCACTTTCAAAAGTTATTATTGTTGACTATTATGTTGCGTTTACTTTTGCAATTGACTATTATGTTGCGTATATGAGCTGAACCACAAATTATGGGAAAGGAACTAAGCGATTGTTTGCGGTTGCTTCGTTCCTTTCCCATAATTAGTGATTCGGCTCGCATGTATTTAGAGATCCTTAGGGTGGTCAAATCGCTAAAAAATGTGTGTTATTAATCATAATGGCATATTTCCTGGATAAAGCATGACATAATAGGGAGATTGTGACTTCTAACTCAGTTTTTACAAAAATGTCTCTTAACCACTCGAGCGATAGCTACAAAAGTGTATGGTAGGTTAATTAATTTAACTAAATTATTTATTTAATTTAACATTTTATTTTTTTTTTTTAATTTAACCATATGTTAATTTAACCATATTTCTTCTTCGATGGCGCTACAGCCCATATCGAGCTTTGGCCTCCTGCAACAGTCGCCTCCTGTCTCCTCCTAACTCCTCCTGTCCTCAGCGGCTGACTTCCAATTTGGTACCTGGAGAAGCTGTGCTTACTAATTTAACCATATGAACACCCGGAAATCTATTGCTCGACTGGTTAATAATTTCTGACCATAAACCAATTAATATTAGTGTCTGTAATTCAATTTGTTCCTCGTCGAAACCGATACTTCACCTTCCTCGATAACCTTCTCCGAATGCCCTGTAAAAAATTTTATCCGTACCTGTTGACTGTTGTCGAAATTTTAACATTTTGATTCTGACCACTTATCGAAATGATAGATTACATAGTTAAAATTAATTGTGGCTTTTCTAATAATTGAATGAATTTTGCAGGTTCCACCATGCTACAGCCGAGGTTAGCGAGCGCCAGAAGTCCCTCCAATTCCAATACAAATTCAAATGTGCCTGTGAGGCGTGCTCCAACAACTGGCCCCTCTACCAAGATCTGCCCCCTGCTCGCCTAAAGGACAAGAAGAAAAGAGAATTGCGTTCTCATAAAATCCTCACTGAGGAGCTGATTGACAACCTTAAAAATGGAGATAGGAAAGTTGCTTTAAATATAGTCAATCAACTCTACCCTTATGTATCTATCCTGGAGGATAGTGCTCCCAGTAGAGATTTGGCTGACTACCAGGAAACCATCAAGCAGTGTTGGTCGCTCTTCGGCAATGTTGAACAGTTAAAGTAGTGAGCATAAGTCGCTCTTATTTTCTTTTTGATATAAGTGTTTATTTTGTTTTTCTGATAATCGTACCTTCATGTTTATGTTATGTATATCGAAATATTTTTGAAATATTATAAAATTATAGACTGTTTTAAGTTTGGTTTTATTTTTAGGAGTTTCCTTTTCAATTTAGAAATCTTTCTAAATTTTTATTATACCTGGTTAATGTCTGTCAAAGGCAATTAATGTGGAAACTGTTTTCGTTAACTTAATTTCTTTTGCTTTTTTTAACTTTTAGTTTTACTGGATTCATAATTTTTTAGGAATGTAAACACTCTAAAAATTACAGTCACCTAGTGCCAACATGGTTCAGACTTTTTTATTATAAGTACTATGGATTTATAGAATTTAAGTAACTTTCCGGATTTGGAGAGATTACATATGGCGTTATTGCCTGTCACGGTTACTTTAACTCGGTGACTAGCTGTCACTGGATCACAGTGGATCCGAGGAACTGGCTATTTTTGGGACCAGTTCTTATCGGATTTATGAAATGGTTACCTACACTCAAACTGGGCAAAGCCCAACTAAAAGTCGCTCACAGGGCCTTGCAGCAAAAACCTGCCGAGCGGAAAGTGGGTACGGGTATTGCCGCCCCGGGAAACATTTTTTGGATAACCAATCTGTCATAGGTCGTGTTGGAGTGGCGGGAGGGATCGGGTGAGACTGATTGAGGGAGATATAACCTAGACCACTCTAGCCACACTCTCTTGATTCATCGCCTTGCATCGCAGTGAAAGGGATGGATTCATTCGTACATCACTTCTGGACAAATTGACCTCCAGGTTCCTACCCACCCTTCATACCTTTTTCCTTACCAGAACTTCCTCTCCTTCTTTTCCCTAAAAATACCCTCCACGCAGCATTCCCAAAGATGACATAGGCCCTGAGGGATTTTTTTCCTCAAGGCCGGCCTCCTGAGAGTAAAAAAAATATGCATAAATATTATTAGCCGTTTAACACAAGGGAGGCAGAGAGGATAAACCACCACACAACTTTATTTTGGCACTCACTCCTTGCTTTATTTACATGCATACAGCATCTCATATGTACCTCTTCTGTTATTCTGACTCCTTGACCGGACTCGACTATAAATTATTAACGAAATGGTCTTCCTCGTGCGCCCCTATTATCCCCTACCATTCAAATTCGCGGCAAATATCGTAACTGATTTTAAAAATTAGTCAATGTGATATTATTTTTCAAAGGAATATTTGCGAAGGTTGTCGATGTAAAAAATTATCATGCTTACTTTGTAAATTCATTGATATGTTATTAAGTTTTTATGGAAGATGAAGAACAGTAAGTGTCCACTGCAATTGTTTACAAATTAGATTTTGTTAAAAAAGTATATCCCACTGTTTAAAAAGCGCTGGCGACCGGTTGTTTGGACGGTCGAAGGTCTCGGATCACATTCTGCGCTACGTTTGTTGTGAACACGCATCTCGAAACAAACCATGTATTACGATTTAAACGAATACAAGCCGGGGTGTTTGGATACCCCCTTTCGGAACACGCAGAATTTTTGTATGGTTAGTAAGAGGAAGGTAAACCAATTTTTCACACTTTTAATGACTTTTCAAAGCAGGTATTGAGTTGCTTTCATTCTGACTTGTCCGGTCACCAAAATATACAGGGTGTCCGGAGGGAAACTTTTTTTTCCCATACAAAAAGAGATACCTACTAAAAATCTTAGTGTAAGGCAGCACTTGCCCAACAAAGTTGCCTGTCGGGCGTAATTGGTGTGATTTGGCCTGTATCCATGGAAACCGTTTATAAACAATAAAAACACCGAGAATTTGACGTTTATACAGATCATATGTTTAAACCAAATGTAAAAAGATAACTGCACTTAAATAACAATTAAAGGCACACTTTTAACTATTAAATTGTTATAAACCAATTGAGCACTTAACTAATGTCATCGATTTTAACTTCTTTAACAAATTTTCAAAATGACCACCTTCAGCTTGTAAGCAAGCATGTAAACTTAAAGTAATATTATTATCAATTCGTACGTGGTGGCGTATCTCATTAACGAATGTCTGCTCGTTCCTTGTTGGTAAAGTAAGGCATTGACCGAATAATTCAATAACAAAATTACGCGGTATTGGCACAATAATTCAATGACAAAATTACGCACAAATAAACACCATTTTTACAGCTAGGCGAGTCTACAACTAAATAAACAAGATGTAGTCTGAAAAAAACACGCACTGAATGAATTTGTTCCTTTAAGTCAGTCTTAATAAATACACACTAGATAAAGACACATTAAAAGTTTTGACTAACAACAGTAAAGTTTTTAAAGTGAAACACTACTACGCGAATAAAATTGTTACATTCGAATTCAACACTGACACTAAACACTTGGAGCGGGTATTCGGCAACAGTGGAAAATAATAATGCCGCCCGCACATGCCGGTCTAATTTTATCTTTTTACCAGAAAACTACCCCTAAAAGTTGGAATTTCGAAAAAAGTTATTTATCTTTTTTACTTGTACTATCACGTAGGATCACCTCCCGAAGTTAATGTACTTTACCCCCGGACACCCTGTATATTTACATGTCGATAGTCCAGTTGATTATGTCAGACATCTTCAAATACTGAGTTTTGAGATAAGGAGGAAAGCAATATTCAAATAATTACCATAAATCAAATATTATTATTTACATATTTAATATGCTAAATAATACCCGGAAGCATAATTGTCCGTTACATTAGTATGACATTTTGATATTTGGTAACCCAGAAAATATTATTTTTTTGTTTATTTCATTTCAAGTTTTCATTCAACTTAATTCGAACAAGCACAAATACCAATACCGATATTTTTTTATTCCCTCCCTCTATTTAAGAAAAAAAATTCTAGCACACTGAATTCACAAACATAACACATACACACACCCTCAAACACTCACAGACACCTCTCTCCTTCCATAATATACTAACTAAATTAATTTAGATAAATTTTATAATATATCACACATAAACATTATATAACAGTGACATGTCTAACTATTTTCTTATGTAATTATGTATTTTTTGTTTCTGCAAAAAAAAAAAATAAATAAATACTCAAATCAAATTTCGATTTTTCCGAGATGTCTGACTTATCAACTGGACGATCGATGTGTGCATTTCTTTAGCATTAGCTCCACACGAGATGCCCTGAGGAAAATAATTTCCCTTAGAGCCTATGTCATTTTTGGGGATGCTGTGTGGGGGGTCTTTTTAAGGAGAGGAAGGTTTGGGAAGGAAAAAGGTATGAGGGGCGGTTAGGAATCTGGGGGCCAGTGGGTTTAGGAGTGACTGAAATTGAATCCATCCTTCCCACCACGGTGCAATGCGATGGGTTGAAGGTCGAGGTCAAATGATCTCGCTCAACCAATCTCTCCGACCCGCCATGCAGTAAGTGGGCAGACGCATCAGCAGCCAACACCTCGACAAACCTCACCCCATGAACCCGGGCAACTCTGCTAAGCCTAATTGGCATCGGGGTGAGCAGAGGTGTAAGTTATCCAATAAAGGTACCCGAGGCAGCGGTACCCACCTACCAAATAGAAAAACATTCAAGTTATGACTAGTTTTTTCCTTTCGTACTTTTCTTTGTGTTTAGGTGATGCTTATCAGAACGAATTTAATAGCAATCAGTGACATCTGTTGGTAGCTACCTCTATTAATTATTAAGTTAGTTGATAATATTTTGGTAGTTGACTTTCTTCCATGCACTTTTGGGCCTAAAAAATATCTTATTTATTTATCTACACAATAATATAATAACTTTATAAACGCTACTGAAAAACATGATATACTTGTATCTAAAAAACATACAGTGGCTCAGGTAATCCCAAATTTTACTAATATATCAATTAATTGTCTATTTTTCCTACTGTCTACCCAGATCAAACCTCTGTTCTTGCCACTGCAGCCTAGTCGCTAAAGGGAGAGTCTAAGGTTGAACGATCAGTTACTGAAAATTCAGTAATGGTCGACCGAGACAGGTTTTTCATTCTCGGCCGAGACCGAGAATAGATAAATTGAGAAAAAAATGAAAATGCGCTATTTTTGCATAATGTAATATACAGGGTGTCCGGGGGTAAAGTGCATTAACATCGGGAGGTGATTCTGCATGATAGTACGAGTAAAAAAGATAAATAACTTTTTCGAAATTCCAACTTTTAGGGGTAGTTTTGAGGTAAAAAGATAAAATTAGTCTGGAGTGTGCGGCCGGATTTATTATTTTCCGCTGTTACGACACGGGCCAATCACAATCGAGTCGGGCGCCCGGCAGGCTCTCAGCAAGTAAGATCGTACCTCACACTAAGGATTTTTAGTAGGTACGTCTTTTTGTATGGTAAAAAAATGTTGGAATTTCGGAAAAAAGTTGTTAATCTTTTTTACTCCTACCATCATGTAGAATCACCTCCCGAAGTTAATACACTTTACCCCCGGATACCCTGTATATAAGAATGTAATAATAATTTGTTTTAAATAGTTTTAATAATCAAAATTGAACAACACGATGTTGTAGCACATAAAAAGCAATTTTTCTGCGTGTGAAAACCTCGCCTCGTGTCGTATAATTGACCAGCTCTGCTAAAGAGCTGTTCACTTGCTACACTAGTAGGCGGTGCTGATAAAAACTTTTTTGCTGCAGGCCTAAGTACTTGACATGGTGACGAATACCAATACTCAAAAATATTTGCATTTCTTTGCAGTCTTGGCTCTGTAAGAAAGCTATCAAGCGCTATTTCTATCACAGCACTTGAACTGCTGAGAGAGCTGTCGTGACACGCACTGACACCAAGTGACGAATGTGAATGCGCAATAGATTTGAATCCCATTATCCTATACCGTACCTACTTACAATGATCTCGGCTATGGCCGAGAATCTTGGCGATTTTTCGCCGAGAACCGAGACAGAGTTCTCGGTAGAATTTGTAGCCGAGAATTCCGAGACCGAGACCGAGATTTCGGTCGACCCTTATAAATCAGAATACATTATGCTACTGTCACACCTAGCTTTATACAAAAAAGTGACACTAGCATTATATAAAAGGGGTTATGAAATAATAAATGCAGTTTATATTGTACATAGTATAATTAAAGCTTAAAATTAAAATGATACTATTCTAAATCTAATTAAAAGATAAAAAGCTGTGGCTAAAGGTAGACCTGCAATGTTTGTCAATTGAGCCCCACCGCTCTTGAGATACAGTGTCACTCGGCCCTGCACCTCGGGACTCACAGGACTGTGGTGAGTTATATAGTCACTTAGGACATCCACGTCATTCAGGGCCAGGATCTCCTTATCCAATATGTCAGTCGTAAACATTGTGTAGTTGTCCCCTCCCTGGTTTAAAAACTGAGGAATTAACACTTTGTAAAATGCGTTTTCTGATACCATGGAATACGTTGGCACAACGCATTGTCCGCACAGAGCCTGCACGGACACCAGCCGACTGCCAGATGGACGGGTAATGTTATATACCACCCTTAAGCCTGAAAACTGAAGAAAAGATCCCGGCAGCTCGATTGGATTGTAATTATATACAGACCATTCCAGCACTTTTTTTAATACTTTGCCTGTCATATTTACGGCTACGATGGCATTGTCGAATGGTAGGACATCGAGGATGTCAGCTCGAGTAACGTTTCCTCCGCTGGTCTCCGCATTGATGGAAGTTCTGATGCCTCCGCCATGCATTAGAGCGATGGGAGCATCCGTCCAGCCGGTTGCTGTCTTGTGATCGGATGCGTAACCATAAACCATGGAGTCTGCAATCAGGTTTCCCAGGTTACATTCTTTTTCTCTGCACGCTCCACCACCATTGAGCAAAACGTCCGACTTTCCTACAACATTTTTGGTGAAGTTTAGAATGCCCGGCCTGAAGGTTTCCAGCAAGTCGAGTACATCTTGTTCTTGTGGTACAGTGTGGTCTAGTAATATGGGTTGGCCATCGTAGCTTATAAGTTCTCCGTTGTTATCAAATTTGAGGTGAAGTTTACCCAAGTACTTGGTGTAGGCGTATGCCTGTACCACGGGCACCTTCTTACCAGTTGACTGTTGAATGACGGTTGGATAAGCTCCCACTATTTGCTCGATATCTGGTGCCTTTCCATTCCACAGGAAAGTATTTGTGTGTCCGCCGATGACTAAATCGACTCCCTGAACTTCCTTCGCTATCCTTTTATCTGCTTCATATCCAGAATGTCCTAATGCAATAATAATATTAATACCTTCACTTTTTAACTTATCCGCTTCTTCTTGAACAGAAATTACTTCATCGATATATTCTATATTATTTGGCGAAACTAAAAACTTTGTGTCCGGAGTCAGGTAACCTATGATACCAATTTTGGTATTTTGTACTTCGAGGACCGTGGATTTTTTCAAATTTGTCTCTGCGCTCATTTCTGGTTCCCCTTTTAGTATTAAGTTGGCGGCCAGAACTGGACAGCTGAGGCTCTTGATGAAGGGCGTGAGGCCGCTCACTCCGTTGTCGAGTTCGTGGTTACCGAGGGACTGGAATAAAAAAAAAAAAAAAATTTAAATTATATTAAAATTAAAAAATGCTGGAATATTACAGTCAGCCTTATCAAAATAAAAATAAAAAATTCTCCAAAATAAAAATGATGACTCCGATGCCAGTTTTTATTTTGCAAATGAAAAGTAACAAAAAAGTAGACAATGCTTTTTTCTTGGATTTGAAATTACAGTTATTTTTAGAATCGAAATATCAACTTAGAATATTGAAATAATCACCTTGAAATAGATATTAGGGGCAACCCATAAATTACGTCACACCGGGGGGGGGAGGGGAGTAGAGAAGTGTGACAATGGGTATGGGGGGGGGGGGGGGGGGTTCATCAGCTTTGTGATGTCACATGCACAAAACGACTGCGACACATGTGACTGCCACAAAAATATTTTCTTACTGACCTTTCTTACTTACTTATTTTCTTACTTACTTTCTCTAATGACCGTGACGGTATTAAATATTGACGAAAAACTTTAAAATATTACTATTAACTATTATTTTTATATGTAAAATTGCAAAATATGTGATGTCACGCTAGGGAGGAGGGGGTCTCACAAATGTGACGATGTGTGACATGACGGGGAGTGGTGGGGGGGGGGGGGGGGGTAAAAAAATCGTGATATTCGTGTGACGTAATTTATGGATGGCCCCTTATGTTAATTAAGTCATCATCATTAGTTAATTTTAAAGTGGTGTTATAGTCAGAATTAATTATAATTATTCAGTCAAGTTCATTTACAATGACATTGACAGTGTCAGTAAATTAGGTTATAAATATGTTGTATTTTATAAGCAGAATAAAAATTTGCTAAAAAACCAGAAATAATCTCGACTTAACTGAGTAATTTAATTATTATAAAACTTCGACCAAGTATATACAAGTTATAAAAGAACTTAATTCATTTAAAATATGGAATATTAGTATTAATTACCACAGCATCAGGTTTAATTATGTTGACGAAGTCTGCAGCAATCTCCCACTTGTAGACGGCGAACCAAATGGTCCCCGTGTAGGTGTCTCCGGCGTTGAGGTAGAGCACCGGAGGGGCTTCCCCTATGGCAGCCTTTCGCCGGGCCTCTCTCACTCTGGAAATAAGAGGAAAATCTACATAAGACCATAAGAAAATGGCACTCTTCTATTTTCCCGTATTTACCTATTTCTCATGATGAAACCCAAAATAATTTGCTGATTATTAATTCATAAGGTAGGTAATTGGGTATTATATTGTTTTCTTAACACACTGCATGAGAGTTTTTTTAGTGCTTTGAGATGTGGCGAGAATCTGATAGTATGTCTGTACAGTGTTGATTGTTGTTAACAGAACTGTTGAAGTTTCAATTAGCATCCCCAATGAGAAAATGTCAAAAAGAAAATAAACAAAACTTGGAATTTCTTAGTTTCAAAAACTTTATTACAATTTCCCGACCGATTTTATCAGCAATTTTTTTTTGCAATTTCTAATTCTCCTAAAATCAATTTTTGAAATGTTTAAAGATGAGAAATTTCCAAACTTCGCATAACAAAATCAAAATTTCTCGACCCATTCTCCGATGAACGATTTTTTAAATTTTTCATAAAAAATTTTTTTCAAAAAAAAAATATTTCCCAATGCGGAAATTTATTTAACATCACATAACATCAAAATAATCTTTTAAAAAATTTCTCAACCTGTTTTTCGATTTTCCCAGTAGAACTTTTCTTTACAAAAATAGAAATTTTCAGTATCAAAAAATTTCCGAGCTGAAATTTCTGATTTTCCAGTTTTCCTGGAAGATTTTTTTCAGAAAACTAATTTGGAAATTTTCCAAACTTCACATGACATCTAAAAAATTTCTCGTCTTTTAAAAAATTTCTCGACCAATTACCGGTTTTTGCAGAAGAATTTTATTTCAGAAAAATAAAATTTTCCAACACATTTTCCAACACATTTTCCTTTTTAAATACTGACAACATGAAAAGTTTCCAAACTTCAAATAACCACAAAAATAGTAATTCCAAAATCAATTGAAAAAATGACATTTCTGTCACGTTTTTTTTTGTCTCGATGACCTTTCTGCCACTGGAAAATTATTTTTCACGAAAACAACTATTTTTGGAGTCGGTTACTTTTGGCTTTAACATAATTCAAAAATTTGAGCTGTGCCTGTGAACAACAGAATGTATCTAAAGCCAATGACATTATATAAATCTAAAGCTATATCTTTAATATATAAATTGTAATGTTTAAAATTTAGAGCGAACCGGGTTAAAAATTGATATATTTAGGAGAGGTTAGGGGGAAGAAATTCGAATTTTCTGCCAAAACACACAATTTCTGAGGCGTTCTTTAATTTCTTGACTTGTGATTGGCTGCATTCAAAATTCCAACGGAAACGGCAACGGCAGTGGGCACGCTGCATCTCATTTCTCTAATAAGAAAATTATTACTTTTGAGAATTTTTTACAAAAAAATATCTTTTGTTTGCGAAGTTTGGAATGTTTTCATGTTTTAAACATTTAAAAAATTTCTTCCGGAAAAATTGGGATTTGGGAAAAAATCATCGTGTCGGGAAATTGTAATAAAGTTTTTGAAACTGAGAAATTCCAAGCTTTGTTTATTTTTTTGACATTTTCTTATCGGGAATGCTGTTTGAAACTTCAACGTTCTTTTTGTAAATAATAGAGGGCGCCATGAAGATAAAATAATACTATCAGATGTTTGCATAGACGGGTCCAGCGAATTCACTGCATTCTCCAGGTCAAATCTAGGGCTTCGTTCCTGTAATATGCCACTCGCCCGCTTTTTTCAGATGAATTAAATAGCTGAAGTACTTTATTTCAATTGTCTTACTATTTTCTTTTGACTACCATATTATTATCGACTACCTAGGTAGGTACCTATTCCCCCTAGGCGTTCTGTGACTTTTCAGTGAACCAAAAAGCAAAGATTGAAAAATACGACAATATTGTTGCTGTAGCTGGCAATAACTTATATAATTTTTCAAAGTTTCAATTTTTTATATGAAGATCTTTTATTTTGGGGAGGCTGTGCCTTCCTAAACTGAAAAATCTTCATACAAAAAATTAAAATAACATAAATCGTTTTCAGCTACAGCCTACAGCATCAATAATGTCCAGTTTTTTCAATCTTTGCATTCTAGCTCACAAAAAGCTAGAACCGCCCTTGGAAGGTACCCAGTTCCATATTCCAGCAGCGCACATTTCCATATTCCAGCGGCCGAGAATTTAAATTTCGTCAAACGATGATCTTGCGATCGTACCCTTGTAACTGTACAGGGCGGTTCCGACGAGAAAGATTAATTGTTCTCCATACCAGCATTTTAACATAATAACTCAAGATCGATTTTATTTAATTGATAATTTTCTTTGATAAATACCTACATTAAAAAATGCTCAAACTCGTAATGACAAAACTATTAAAATTATGTACTTTTTGTAATTATTTTTTAATCATAAGTATTTATAATTTTTCAATAATGTCTAAGCAAAATAAGAATGTAATTTTTTTTTAAATATATTAGTTTGTAGGACCGTAAATAAATAGACAAACTGAAGTATCTTCGTCACAAAACAAGGAAGCGGATATTTTTTTAATGATTTTATTTGAACTAAAATTAAAATTCTGAAAAGTGTTATTGTTATTAAGTGTTATTTCAATAATTTATTGCATGATCATATGATTTGAAATGTATGTGTATAATACAAAATTTTGTTTGAAATTTTAACAAATCTGCCAACGACCTACGGTTAAAAATTATTGTAGTAAAAATAAATATATTTTCTCAAAATTTAATCATAGCTTTACTAGATAAAAGAACAGTTTTTCGAAATCAATTTATAATTTTTGTGGAAATGAGTCAATATGTCTAAAATTTATTTAAATGTGACATATTTCCGGTTTTGTCTGGTTATTCCCTCTTAAGCATTTAAGTTTTGATATCTAGAGGGTTGTTATAATTAATATAACAATAATTTTTTTCAAAATTTCAATTTTTTTTTTTCATTCCGAGAAGGCAAAACCTCTCAAAAATTAAATTTAAAAAAATGTTTAAACTCGATTTCAGCTACAATCATCACTAGTTAAAAAAGTCAAGTACGCCCCTTTTAGCTCCATGTGTATCAATTATTCATTACGTTAATTATTTGTTATGAGTAGCCAAGTCAACGTACTAAGCTCAATTGAATAAGCGAAAGTGACATTTAGAATTACATATTCCGAGAGTTAATTTATTTACATAAATTATTCTCATCCTACGCAATCCAATGGAAATTTTGTAACTTGCATTATGCCGTTGCAAAAAGCTGATCTAACGTGTCTAGTTTCTTGCCAACAATATTATTCAGTTGGACTAATGATAAATACGAGGCATGTTTAGAAAGTAAGTGTACTGAATTTTTTTTTAAGTGTGTTTGAAAAAAAATTACAGGATATTGTTTATAAACTTATTGACTATTTTTCCAAATAATCGCCATCCCGTTCAATGCATGTGGTGAGCCGTTGCACAAGTTTCTTTATGCCCTCCTCGAAGAATTCTCCCGTCAGCTCCTTCCCCCATTTGAGAACCGCATTTGCTCGTCGGTTGAAAATTTATTTTCCAAGGCTGTGTGAGGACGGACGTTTTCGTGAAACAAGCGCACTTCTCACGGTCAGCATTCCCCTCCTTTTGTTTTGAATGCTCCTTTTGAGATTTTTTAGGGTATCACAATATTGTTTTGCATGGATAGTCTCAACCTGATGCAGAAATTCGACCAAAATGATGCCTTTTCGGTCCCAAAACACTAAGGCCATGATATTTTTTACCCGAAGTTGTGGTTTTCAATTTTTTTGGCAGATGGGGAATTAGTGTGACGCCACTTTGACGACTGTTTTTTTTCCAGGCGTGTAATGAGTCACCACTATCATCTCCAATCACAATAGAGCTCAGAAATCCTCCCCTCTTTTTTGCCGACATCTTTCACGCAACTGGACACTACAACGTGAGTTTACGTGCTACAATGTTCCTGCGATGCTCGCTCTGGTCAGGAGATCCCCATCTACCACTCAGTGTTGCCAACCCTCAAAAAAATAAAAGCCACTGCCCGTTATGGTCAGTACACTTACTTTCTGAACATGCTAAGTATTTATAAGGACGGAAATATTAGAGATGTATGTAGATATGTATTCAAGCAAACAAAAAAAAAAACATTACGGACGGGCACACGGATAATAGATTTAGGCGGAACAGATTCGAAAACATATTTAAAAAATGTCTTCTGATAATTTATTACGAATTAGCGGCATGCGTTGCAATGCCCCTTAAATAAAGAAATTGTTTCTCCCTGCGTGTCCTTTTCCATGCGTCCCCGTTCCCCTCCCGCGTTTCTCCTCCACCTTCCCCGCGTTCCCCCTCCCTCGCCCCCCCCCCCTCCTTCATTCCTCTCCACCACTCAAAGATTATCCACCCCCTCCCGCTAAACTATATGAAATACACTCATCTCACTCACAACTCGCGCGCAACCTATTGTAATTTTTTTTTGCAAATTTCATAACGGCAGAGCTCGCCAGTATATGTACATGTGAAATTTGTAAGTTTTTTGCGTTAATTTGCGTTACGAAACTTTGGTATATAGAAACCAACGCGGGCTTGCGCACAACAACTTGTCAAAGTTCTTCGCAATCGGATGAATAGTGTATGAAATAATTTCGCCAGAGCTCACTATTAAATATATAAACCATTACGGACGTGCACACATCAAATAACGCTGAATGGATTAGGAACGCACGAGGGACAAATAAACATTCATTTTTATATATTAAGGGGGGAAATAAGTGTTATAGGACGGCGTATTTTTAGTGATTTTCATGAAATTTTTTTAACACATAAGAAATATATATATATATATATTTTATTTATACTTTGGAGTCATTTTAAACATATGTATATTAAAGAGTACCTATATTCTAAAATTTTCAAATATTTTCTTCAAAAAATAACGGAGATATCAGCTGCCGCGTATTGTAAGTCGCCATCCGGCTGGGCAATTTTTGTAACTCCTGGAGGTTACAATTTTTCAAGAAAATTTACTTTTTTTATGAGGTTTTCTTCTTTTGAACCTCACTCCTAGCAAAAAAATCGAAAATTAATATTTTTTTGAGGAATGTGAAAATTTGTACGTTTTTTTGGAAAAAAATATAGATGAATGATGATGGACACTGCAACGCTGTCGCAGAAGAACACACCAAAAACAAATAACGAAAATTAAAAAAAAATAGTCAAAATAAAGACACTGTTTAGGTTTGATGTTCAAATAGAGCGCATTTATATAAAGAAACTACATGCTGAATTTGATAACAATTGATCAAAAACTGTAGGAGCTAGAGGTTACACAAATTCGAAAAAAGTAGTTTTGAGAAAAACGCGTTTGAAAATAAGATGTTTAGAATACATATTTTTGAATAGTTCCACTATCGATTTATGAAAGAAAGAAAATTAGTACTTGCGCGGGGGGAGGAGGGCTCAACTGATACGGAATCAATTATAAAAATTTATAAAATTATTTGTTATACCATTTAGCCAGTTAGAAAAGCCTTACTTACTAACCAGCTTCGTTATCACCTACGTTGAGAACCTATGCTCTACACCTTTTTCCCTCCTTAAGATAAGTAGGTACCTACACTGCCTTCCTAGTTTTCTCATCGCTTTTTTTTGTTTTCCTTCGGAGTTTTTTGCTATTCTATTTTAGTGAGGTAGGTACTTATAAATTAATATGCTTGAGGAAAAATCGTTATAATTGATATTATGTAGGTACTTACCGAACAACAAAAATAACAATACACAAGTAATAAACTGTAACCTTGTACAACATGATTAGTTTCTTAGAAACTAATATCTGTCTAGTATATAGGTACATATAGGTGGTTGGAAATGAATGTTGGTTGGCCATAATATTATATTAACACCAGTATTACAGTTTTCCTCGACGTATACATTTACTAATTTTTTCTTGTATCTATCAAATGTATTCAATAAATAATAAAACAATCAACCCATGACTACCGACCGGGCCAGATCGGATGTTGGTAAGAAAGGGTTTTTTCGGGCATTTAATGCTTTAATCACTTCGAATTCCATGAAAATGCGTATTTGTCCGCATGTATTTGCGTGAATGCCACCAAAAATTGATATAATGCATTGTCATCGACAACTAGGCTTTCTGCCGATTTTCAACTCGATCGGATGTCGGTAGGTGGGTTAACTTCCGCTTCAAAAATTCCGATTCATTCATACATAATTCACACTTTCATCATTCAAGCAAGAAAACAAAAGTAAAATTCAAATAGATGTAGGTATTTTTAAAATAAGTCCTGCTGCAGAAAATCAATGTCTCGGATGGAGTTTTCATTAGATTCTGGACCTCTGGGTGAGTTGATAGTGGGGGTTCTTATTCATGTGAATTCGTATCACTTATTCTAATCACCCCAAAACTTTCCATATTCCTTTCCAACTCTTCCAATTAAAATTCTCCCAACCTCTTGTGCGAATGTGTCGACTACATGACGTCCACTGTAGTTAGATTAAGATTCCGGTCATATTTAGCGATAGCCCCCAGAAGTTTACAAGATTTTTTTAAATCTCTTGTTGTAACTTGACCCAAACTTTATTGTTTTTCTGTCGTTTTACATAGATTCATTGTTTTATTCTTACATATTGTTATAAGTCGTTATGCCAGTTAGTATTATTCTTTGTTATGTATTTGAATTTATTTATGTGTAACCCTGTCCGTTGTGCATTTACATTATAAATAAAATATAGAATTTCTTCTTCTAACACAGCAAACTTATTTTGTGGTACCATTTTGATTTAAATTGATAAATTACTTCGTTTTTACCACTTTTATTGTTTACAAAACCGACATGTTTCGTCAGCAAAGCTGACTTCTTCAGGGTTTTGACAGAACACAAAAAAAAAAATAAAAAAAATAAAAAAAAATAAAATTAAAAAAATAGAATGTTAATACAACTAACCATATTAATTTCCAAGGAAGCATATTATGTCCCGATATATCCCGATCTCCTATGCGAATGTGTTGACCATATTATGCCTAAGGGGGCATACATATTTTTTTTTTTTTTTTAACTTTATTTATTCTCATTTCTTTGTACGTATAATGTATAATAGCAAATAGTATACATATAATAACATATTATATAATAACAAATAGTATGAACAAGAAATGAAAACCCACTAAGGCACTGCCTGAGTGTGGGTAATATTAAAACAAAATATTATAATTCTAAGTACCCAAAGTATAAAATAGACTTAAAAAACATATAAAATATAAAATTAGTATTTCATAGGTAGAAGAAGTGAAAAAGGTTTTTTTTTTCAGCTATTATAAAATATGGAAAAAACATACAGTTTTTTTTTTTTTTTTTAGTTATTGTAAAAAAATAAACAGAAAACATATTGTACTACAGTTTAGAAAGTTACAGAAAGTGTGTTATAAAAGGAAGGATAAATTTATAGAAATAGCGTTTCAATATCTATATTATTCAACCATAATTTTACCTCTTTTACATATTTTATCATTTTATTTATCATTTGAGTTTGTAGTGGTAGAAGGTTAAATGAACGAGGACCAATGAAACTGCTATGTGTCTGCAATAATTTAGTATTGGTTTGTGGGGTGTAAAATATATTATTTATTCTTTTGCTCATTCTGTTTTCATTTATTTCGAAATTATTTTTGTTTTTAAATACATATTTCAAAGTTTGTAATATAAATAATTTACGTATATTAAATATTTTAGTTTCTTTGTATAATAAGTTAGTCGAGAATGTTTTATTTTTGTTATATATGACTTTAATTATGTGTTTTTGAATTATTTGTAGAGGCTTAATAAATGTATCAAGTGCACCACCCCATCCTATAATGCCATAAGTGATAGATGATTGCACTAGGGATTACATTAATTAATTAATTAATTGCACATTAATTACGTGAGCCCAAAAGGGGAGGGGGGGGGGTCCGGTAAAATCTGACGTTACTTGAAAAAATTATACGAAGTGGTCAAATTTATCTCACCAATGGGGGGGGGGGGGGGAGGGGTCTAGATTGGAAGAAAAAATGCTCACGTAATTAATGTATGCCCCCTAACATCCACTGTAGTGACAAGATTCTGGACATATTATTTGGCAGTAGCCCCCAGAACTTAACTAATTTTCTCTAATTTCTTGTTTTCACTTGACTTCACTTGACACTAAATTTATTGTTACTTGTTTTTGTTGTTGTTGTTTTACAATACTACATTATATTAACGACTCTCAAACGATAAAAATGTGAAACAGAAAAGACAGAAAAAGATTCAGTTGCATCTAGGAATGTGGGTGGTTTGGTATATTTATGCCAGGTAGTAAGCCTAGAAGGACCTCTACTTTTCCGGGGAAGTGCTCTGACCACTGAGCTAATTCGACCGGTGACCGGACAACTCAGAACTATGCAACTTCCGCACCTCCTTTGAAAAGTCATTAAAAGTGATAAAAAATATTTAAAAATACTAGATGGTACCCACCATGCGTTGCAATGCGATTCAAATAAATAAAAAAATCATCCATCCAAATCAATGCATCCCAGTTCCCCTCCCGCGTCCACCTTCCCCGCCTTCCCCCACGCTCGACACCCCTCCCGCAAACACCACCTCCTTCGCTAACCTCCCCCTACTTCTTTCCCTAACTGCCGCTAAAATATGTGAAATATACACGTTTTCATTTGTAGATACAAATTTCGTAACGCCAGAGCTTACCATTTTATATAGAAACCTTCGCGGGATTGCGCACAACAAATGACAAAAGTTTCATCGCAATCGGATGAATGGTATAGCAGCGCATAAAATACGAACAAACAAACAAATATTGATTTTTATATATAAGATTGTTTAAAAACTTTACGTTTATTTTCAATTTTTTTTATAACTTTAAAGACTTTTCAAAGGGGTGTTAAAATTGCATAATTCCAAGTCCTCATGGAACCGGTTTTTGGCCTCTTTTCATTACCTTTCTTCAATATTCTGTTTCGCCTCTGTTCTGTTTAGTGATGACATCTCTAAGGTGGGTACTTACAGGTTTGCAACTCTTGCAAAGCCCCCGTAGCAGGTGTTAGCCCTCTTCTCCTTGTCGCTGCATATCGAGGACACCTGCGAGGTCTGCTCAAAGCGGGCGTGCATGTCGTTGTTATGCAGGATGACCAGCTCGAAATCCGAACCCTTGGGGGCCGACACCACGGCCCCGAAAGTCTGCGACAACAGCACCAGGGACAGACAGACGAGGAATATCCCCGAGGACTGAGGTTTCTGGAAACACGTCATGTTGGTGGAAGACTACCTGCAAAATAAAGGAAAAAACTGTTTAAATCATTGATATGTTTATCTAGGTCCATGACAAAACAGAATACTGAAGAAAAGTATGTAAACATGACCTGAAATAACTCCGTTTTTTTGTCACTTTCTGTTTATCCGGTTACCTTTTATTTTTATACCTGTCAATTCCTTCATTAATTTTATTTTTTATGTGAGAACCGCACTAGTGCTACCAACCGTCTGAATTCAATGAGCTTGTGGCATCCCCAATTGGGGTATTTTTTTTATTTTATTTATTTATTTTTTATTTTTTTATCTGAGCTCCACACAGGAGGCCCTGAGGAAAACAATTTCCCTCAGGGCCTATGTCATCTTTAGGGATGTTGTGTGGAGGGTTTTTTTTAAAGGAAAGGAAGGAGGGGAGAGTTCTGGGAAGGAAGAGGGTTTAAGGGGTGGGTAGGAATCTGGGGTTCAGTGTGTTCTGGCCATCCGCCTCCAAGACCTAGACAAACCTCACCCCATGAACCCGGGCATCCCTGCTAAATCACCAAACGTAGCGAACCACTTGGGGTGACCTGTGGCAGAGGTGTTGGTTATCCAATAAAGGTTCCCGGGTATGTTTTGAGGCTGAAGGTAATGGGGAAGTATCTACAAACAGGACCCGCCCTGAGCCAAACGGCGCTAGTAAAAACCTCAAGGGCGCTGTATTATGTTAGGGGGCATACATTAATTACGTGAGCTCTAAATGGGGGGGGGTCCAGTAAAATCTGATCAAATCTCATTCATACTGAGGGGGGTTCAATCAAAATCTCACGTCAACTTAAAAATAATATATATTATTATAATATAGGAGATAATAATAAAAAAAAAATTTCACTTCTTTTGAAGTGTCCCATTTTGCTCGCTGAAAAAATGAAATGGCTATTATGAAAAACATTTATATCGAAATTGTAGTGTAAATCTCAGGTGAGGGGGAGGGGGATCCCACCAAATCTCACTTAATCTCACCCAGAGGTGGGGGAGGAGTCTAAATTGAAGAAAAAAACTGCTCACGTAATTAATGTATGCCCCCTTATAGGTATTGTCAGTGCCTTGTTTTCTTGGCTCCTTGGCGCCTTGGAAAGTTGGCGCCCGGAAGGCCTAACTCGGAATTCGACCACGGAGGTCGTTTATTTCTCTAGAATAAATAAACTACCCTTTGTTATTAAAAGGCCCGGTTGTACCCACTCAAAAAGAAGAAGAAGGAGAGATATGTAAATAGAAATGTTAGAGGGAGAGCGCTAATATTAAAAACGATAATATTTAAGCGAAAATTGTGAAAATGTTTAATATACACGACTCGTTTAAAATAGAGCAAGAATCTGGTAGGGAATGTCTAAAATAGCATTTAAAGAAACACTGTTAATTTTTTCATACATATATTACGTAAAATAACTAAAAAAAATGTGTTGTTAATAATTTTCGGAGCATGCTTTGCGATTTTTTTCTATTGTGGGAATTTCATTCACGATTGCTGTTTCGGCATGGTAAATGTATAGAAATTAATCTTCAAGAATAACATATATAATTTGGCAGGCGGGTATGGGCACCGCCGCTCCGGGAACCAGTAATTGAATTACCAACATCTCTGCCATAGGTCACCGCAAGTGGTTCGCTACGATTGGTGATTTAGCAGGGGTGACCGGGTTCATGGGGTGAGGTTTATCCAGATCTTGGCGGCGGATGAGTCTGCCCACCAACTGCGTAGCAGGCCGGATCGGGAGAGACTGGTTGAGGAAGACCTGTACACCTCTCGGGACATCGCCTTACAAGTAGTGGGGGGATTGATTCATACGTTCGTTCCTCCTGGACACACTGACCTCCAGATTCCTACCCACCCCTCATATCTTTTTCCTTCCCATGACTTCCTCTATTTCCATTTCCTAAAAAGACCCCCCGGCCCCCACACAGCATCTCCAAAGACGACACAGGCCATGAGGGGAATTATTTTCCTCAGGGCCTCCTGCGTGGATCTAATGTAAAAAAATAAATAAATTTAAAAGCTTTAAAACTTAAAAGTGTTTAAGGAAAATATGTAATAAATCGGTAGAAATGCCGGTAGCCGCACTTAAGGATCGAAGAAAGACAATCGACCTATGTACCTACTCGTATACCTACCTATATGTTTCTTTTTTAAATTGTGGATTCGGACTTCGCCTGCCGCGAATTCCTGAGACCGTCAACATCGGAAACATTTCACTAATTAGGTAGTTACTGACCTTTTCCAATGTCACCTTTCTGGAACAAATTATTAGGTTCCTCACTTTCACACTTTGCCAAACGAATACACAAGACATCGACCTTTTCAACACAGCAAATTCATTAATTGTTTTTGTGCTTAATTCGTAGAACTCTATTTATTTTATTTTTAAGATTAAATTTAATAATGTTATTTCCAAGTTCTGCAAGTATTTTTGTTACAGGTGTTTCGGCTTAAAAAAAACAGAAAATTCAATTTTAAACACAACTACTAATACGAATCATGTTTGTACTTAGTCTTCTTATTGAAACATTTAGTCCAGTCAGTAGGTTTTTACCTTGAGAATGTTTATTATTATGGCGCAAATATGGTTTAGGAGGACACGCGTCCCTATACCTCGCTAGCTAGATTTTGTCTGGCGAGCTCCCGTAATCAGAATGATTTGTCTATCTAATCAAAAACCTAAATATTTAAAAACTTTGAGGTTTTCCCATAATCACCTCCTCCCTCCCGCAGATCCCCCTCCCGAGCTCCCCTCCCCCCTCCCGAGTTCCCCTCCGCCCTCCCGGGTTCCCCTCCCCCCTCCTGCATTCCATACAATGCTGTGGAATGATTTGCCGGCCTCTGTGTTTCCTCCTTCCTACAACATGGGTCTCTTCAAGACCAATGTTCATTCCTTCCTCTCCTCAAAAAGACCCTCCACACAGCATCCCAGATGACATAGGCCCTGAGGGAAATTATTTTCCTCAGGGCCTCCTGCGTGGAGTTAACGTAAAAAAAAAATACATTCATTCCCGATACATTCAGTTTTCAAACAGCTCGTGTGTCACTTATTGCAATTTTTTATACAAATTTCATAATGCCAGAGCTCACCAGTAAATAAAGAAACCTTTGCGGGCGTGCTCACAACAACTCACCAAAGTTTCATCGCAATCAGATGAACGGTTAGCAATTCACAGGAAAGTAGGTAGAACAGTTTATATGGGAAAATTAAATTGTTGTTTTTACTATCTTCCTCGCAATTTTTCCATATTTTCTCACCCTTTAAACCTTCCCTGGACTACGGCAAACATTTCAAAATCAAAATCAGCTAAATCGGCCCAACCGTTCTCGAGATTTAGCGAGACAAACGAACATCAATTGATTTTTATATATATAAATATATATAGATTGTAAAGATTGCATTTCGTATGAAAGGTGCTATACTTATTTTTTTCAAAAAAACTCATTTAGAACCGTTGTGGTTGGAAACTCGATGAAACGAAAAATAGCGAAGAGAGAAACACAAACATCTACAAGATGTCTACCGCGTGTGAATTGCACACTCTGATTTTTTAAATGAAAATTCTTTAGCACCGTTGTGATTTGAAACTCGATGAAACGGAAACGAGCGACACTAAAAAGAGACTAACAGATACATACATTTTTGAGCCTGCGTACCCCTTGACTCTTTCTTGAAAAAATGTTGTTGTACCCCGTACCCTCTATCTATCTTGTGTAATTAAAGGCATGTTTCATTTGTAATTTTGAATACTCTCATTTTTATATGAATTAGCAATCAAATCACAAATACAATTAATGCAATTTTACATGGAGTATACCACGACTTCGGGCATTTTAACCACATGCAAAATTGAATAATTTTTTTTATAAAAAAAAATCATGTTTTTTTTATTTTTTTTTATTGGCAATGCTGAATAAAAATACATATAGAGTTACATCAGTTACATAGTTACATAAGGTTAACAAAAAAATAAAAAATTGCCTTTCCTCACCATAAAGAGACAATGCTCTTGTGTTTGGTGAGGGAGTTATAGCTCAATTAGTATATTAAAAGATCGTGTAAGTTAGTAATAACGGCTATTGTAAATAATAAGTAGGTTAAAAAATCATGTATAAATTTAAAAATAAAAATGTTCTCCATACACAACTTCAAACTGCCAAAGCACCGAGCGTAAACCGCCGAAATTTGAAAACGCTGAGCTGAGTTTTAAAACCTAGCCTAACCCTTAAAATTGCTTACCGTACCACAGAGGGTACGCGTACCACAGGTTGAAGACCACAGATCTATAGGATTTAGCCTGCAAGAGAATGAGATAGCTAAAAAATATTTATTTTTTTCGCGGTACTCGGTTCCAATATAATATGATAAATTCACGGTCCCACGCAGGTCTCATTTGGTCTAGTCTAGGGGTATAAAGCGCCTGACGAATCTTAGCGGCCGGACATTCAGAAGACCAAGGATCGAATTCTATTCGATGCAAAAAAAGCATTTTAATTGTTGTAAAATCAATAACCACTCCAAAATGAACAGGCAAATAAAAGTGACATCTAGCGACTCCGAAAAAGAAAACACACATACATAATAAGATGGCCAAATGTATAGGAAAAGGTGCACTGGAATTCGTCGTTAAAATTATGAAAAAAAAACATCCTTCACAAAAAAAGTGTTTCGTAGTCACTCTTGTCTAATTAGTTTTCTGAAGGTTTCACTTCTACACCACGTGTGAATTGCACACTCTGATTTATTTTTTAATCCACAGCTGTTCAAAATTCAAGAAAAAATTAAACATTTCTAATTCCCTTGTCGTAAGATCAGCTACTGTTGTGGAAATATTAAAAAAAAAAAAAAATTGTGGCACCTTTCGTACAAAATGGGGACATTAGCAGAGGTCACCCAAGATCGGAAACTAGATTTTTTTCAGGGTGCAAAACTTTATAATACAAGATCAAAATACCTTTTAGACCTCCTTTTGCGAGTCAAAGGCCTTTTTATCTCTACTCCCTGGACATGATGTAGCGACGTTTGAGAATTTTTCATAACTTTTTTTTTTACAATCTAAATTCTCATAATATTATAATCCCAGGTTCTTAGAAAGCCAATGTATTCTACGGATTTTTATGTAAGCGGTACCTACTTCTAGTTAAGTGGTTCTCAGTTATCAGTTTTTCAGGAATTACTGTCATATTACCAAGGGCGGATCCAGGGGGGGGGTCATGGGGTCATGACCCCCCCCCCTGGGCAGGGTCCAGGACCTAGGTGGACCTACTTTTTACTTGTATCTATTATAATTAAAATTAAATTATAACTGCTTGTGACTTGACCACGACTGTGTGACCCCCCCCTGGCGCTATTTGACCCCCCCCTGGCGCCAAAGCTGGATCCGCCCTTGCATATTACGAGTACTATATCAAAATCATAAGAAAAAATGCCTTGTGCAATAATTTTATTTAGAAATTCTGCCATACATGGTAGGTCTATATAAGATATTCTTAAAATATAATAATTAATATATATATTAAAAAAATTTTGAAGCAACATTTTTATACGAACCTAACTGGAGTCGACTAATGAAAATCACGGGGTGTTAGGTTAGTAAATCTATTTAGTTAGTAAAAAAAGCTTTTGAAAATTGAAAAACTTTACCATTAGAAAATCGCGGGGGGGGGGGGGGGGGGGGGCTTGTGAAACGTTACTGTGCGTTACGAGGGGGGGGGGGGGAAGTTAACAATGTTTTTCTATATTTAGATGAAAAAAAACTAGGGAATTAAAATCTTCCAAGTTGGCACTCGAAATCTCTCATTTTATTTATTACCGCAAACGCGATTAAAATAAGAAAAAAGGTATTTAAGCGACTTTCCAGTACTTTGCGCAACTTAATTGTGACTTTCAGGTAAAAATTGTCACTTGGGCGTTACGTAACGTTTAGGGAGGGGGGGGGGGGGGGGCACGGAAAAACGTTACGGCGCGTTGCATGGATGGGAGGGGGGGGGGGTCAAAAATCTTCAAAAATTGCGTTACGTAATACTTGAACGCCCCCTTACTTGCCAAGATTAACCAAAGAAATTTAAGCAAAAGAAATATACATTTCAAATAGAAAATTAAAATAATTTTCGTCTAAAAATATATCATTTTATTTAGGAACTTTATCGCTTGTTTGAATTCGTGACACATCAGTTCCAATGTTGAAAATGACAATAATCTTATGTTAGAATATTACGTTGTAGAATTCTTTACATAATCAGTTCCGATTTTGAAAAACACTTAAATTCAAAGCAAATCCGAGTTCATTGTACTAGTGTTACAATCACACAGAGACTCGCAAAGATACCAACTCCAATTCCGGACGAGCTAAATAGTGATGAAACAACGAGAGCGCCATCAATGGCAGAAATAAGGGCTGCCCTAAATAAACTGAAAAACAATAAAACTCCGGGAAGCGATAATATCCCTGCAGAGCTCTATAAATATGGGAACGAACAACTGAAGAACCTGCTACACAATCTCATTGTGAAAATATGGACCGCTGAAAGAGTACCAGAAGAATGGAAAACTAGCATAATATGCCCCATACATAAAAAGGGAGACAAATTGAAGTGTGAAAATCACAGAGGAATATCGTTACTTTGTACAGCGTATAAAATTTTCACAATGATTTTGAAAGAAAGACTAGAATATTACTCAGAAAACTTACTAGGAGAATATCAGGCAGGGTTCAGGAGGGGGAGATCCATCACTGATCAACTCTTCACTACTCGACAAATCCTGACAAAATGCTGGGAATTCGATATAGATATATATCAACTATTTGTTGACTTCAAACAGGCGTATGACAGTATAGATAGGGAGAAAATATATGAAATACTCCTCAATTTTGGAATACCGCCCAAAATAGTCAAGCTTGTAAAAGCAACAATGGTCGGATCACGGTGTCGAGTAAGGATAGGAGGTGAAACAACGGAGGATTTTAACGTTTCCCAGGGGCTGAAACAAGGTGATGGCTTAGCACCCACCCTTTTCAATATTGTACTGGAGCACGTCGTGAGGAAGACAATGATCAGTACCGACTCAAACATCTGCTACAGAAGCAATCAAATAGTTGGCTACGCAGATGACCTTAACATTGTCGGAAGATCCCTACAGGCTGTAAGAGAAGTGTTTGACCCTTTGGAGACTGCGGCAAGAGAGGTGGGTTTGCAAATCAATGAAAATAAAACAAAAATCATGATGCAAACCAGAACCCCTCACCGCAGAATAAAAGACAAAGTGAAATTCAAAGACAATTATAATTTCGAAGTGGTCGAAGAGTTTACCTACCTGGGCTCCATCATAACGCAGGACAATGAAGACCCAGTAGAAGTAAGAAAGCGCATTACAGCCGCTAACAAAACTTACTTCGCGTTGCTGCCAGTGTTCAAATCCCGAAACGTCCATAGGAAAACCAAAATAACCTTATATAAAACAATTATCAGAACGGTATAGGCCTATGGATGTGAGGCGGGAACACTGACAGCAAAGTCAGCGGAACGGCTGGACATCTTCGAAAGAAAGGTACTTCGAAGAATCTTAGGAGCGGTGCGAGAGGGAGAGGCATGGAGAATCCGCCACAATAATGAGCTCTATGATATTTACCAAGCTCCCAGACTCTCCACCCATTTAAGACTCCAAAGATTAAGATGGGCCGGACTTGTGCACCGAATGCCAAGCACACGAGTACCGAAGAAGGTTCTGACAGGACACCCGGGAGGTAAACGAAAGGCGGGCAGACCTAGACTGAGATGGGAGGATGATGTCAGGAAGGATGCAAGAGGATTACTCCATGTTGCAGATTGGAAGAAGACGGCCGAGGACAGAGGGCAGTGGAGGCTTATTTTGAAGGAGGCCAAGGCTCGAAATGGGCTGTAGCGCCATTGAAGAAGAAGATTTTAGTATTTTTGATGATGATGGTTTCTACCATAATTCAGATTTTAGGAATAATTCGATTACAGTGAACTACTGAAAAGATTGATGGAACCGCATGTTGTGGACGTGTTCGTGTGCCCGAAGTAGGTAAGCTCAATTTTCCCTTACTTCGGGTGAATTTAACCAAACATTTTCTAAAATCGAAATTCTTTGTTGAATAGATAATCCATTTATAACCAAAACCAACTACTAAGTGACCAGATCAGGTACAAAGGATCCATCGAAGTCAAAGTTAAGTTAGCCTCTCAAAAACTAAACATGCTGCACACTAGGCACGCAGATACTATAATAGTACCTACACAACCGTTAATCCTGCACAAATCGCAAGTGCGCCCCACGGCACTGGAGCCCCAAAATACCTGAAAAAACCCTTGACTCTGTGCAGAAACGAGTGGTCCATTTGTTTGATTCTCCCATCTTAACAAACGGATTCCAATCTTTGGACCACAGGCGTCGGATGGGAAAGCTGTCCTTGTTCTACCGGTATGTCAATGGAAAATGCTCCGAGGAACTTATCCCCTCGGCACCGGTGCTTAGTCGGAAAACACGCCAAATGCAGGCTCAACATTTGTCCATGAGAGCGGGTCCTTGAGTTCAACAGCTCGGCTGTGGAACGAATTGCCGGCCTCTGTGTTCCCTTCTTCCTACAACACTGTCCCTTCATGTTCACTCCTTCCTCTCCTCAAAAAGACCCTCCACACGGTCCACACTACATCTTCAAAGATGACAGAAATTATTTTCCTCGGGGCCTCCTGTGTGGAGTTAATGTAAAAAAACGATTAAGTGATAGGATCCGAATTAAAGCCAAATTTCTCAAAACTGAATGCAATTCGCCTCTTTTTCAAGAATAGATGTGGCAATGATAAGCCAAAAGTGTGAAAATATTAGATACAAAATTTTCATGGTCAAGAGGTTCTTTCTGCACTTGATTTGTAAATAGATAAAAACGTTTACACTTACCACTCGAGTTGAAATGTGTCACCGAAACCTATCTGGTGTCTGGTCGGCACTTTGACAAGTACTGTTACATAAACTACACTTTCACGCACAAAAATTTAAACTAGGTGTAAAGTTTTAAGGTAAGGAACTGGTAAAAGAAAGACTCATCTTCAGGACAATTTTTAAGGGACTCTTGAGTTTATTGATTCTATTTCCAATTACATTTTTATAATCGGAAGATGCAAACTACCCGACAGACCAAGGAGTTAGTAGTTAATTAGGTGTGGTTTCAGCGAAGCGACGAGGAGAAAGAGGTATATCCCCTTAAAAAACCGCCATTTATAGAACAATCTCCTTGGCTGGCCAGAGCTTTGTACCTTCCGGGACATCTGTTGATAATTTATCTAACTAGCTATGAGAGTTCTCACCTAATGTTTTTACGTAGGATCTCGAGAGGTGTGAGTCCTGGCTAAATTCGATTTTTAAAGGTCTGAATTTCAGACACTAGGCTTAATACTCAATGTAATAATAATGTATTTAAATATTTTATTTCGGCTACTGGCATTATACCTAGGTTTCTCAATCAAAATTTAGGCATATTAGATTTGTCAAAGAATTTATATATAAAAATGCAAAAATCAGTCATTTTAAATGTAGGATTACAAAAGATTATTACAGGGATCAGTAGGATTTATAGGTTCAATTAGGAATTCCACAGAGCCGAACCATCCGATATGAAAATATCTGTAGTCGGTGAATTATCTTCCCATCTGGTCTCTGGTAACATGTTGTTCTTGTATTGTTTTGTATTTATAATACTTATATAGTGCAATTACATAGCGTGGATTGACTAGATGATCATTTGGGGAAG
This sequence comes from Limnephilus marmoratus, assembly GCA_917880885.1. NCBI lineage: Eukaryota > Metazoa > Arthropoda > Insecta > Trichoptera > Limnephilidae > Limnephilus > Limnephilus marmoratus. Next base: position 15,264,770 of record OU862908.1, read on the forward strand.
TGTGGGAAAGGGTTTAGTTTTTCCTGTGGGGAAAATTTAACATTTAAATCTGGTGCGTAAAATAAATAAAAAAAATACTAATCAAAACTTTTTTTTGTAATACGAGATCCGTTGCGTAAATGGACATCCTACTGTGAATTTTTTAATTTTCTTCCGGGAGGGGTGGGGGGGGGGGGCGGATAATTTTCCTGTGGTAAAAGGGGCGATTCTTTCAATACGGTTAAGAAACACTGCCGCTATACTCTCATGGTTTGGCCTCTTTCAGCTTACCGTTTGTCCACGCTCGCCATACAATGCTATTGCAGTTGCATTGTTGACAGGTTGCCATGGTAGCGGCTTACGAACTGTCAAGTTTTTACATCTCAGATCAGAAAAATATCGATTTTGGAAGTTGATTGCGATTGCGTCGACAACTGTCAGTTTCTCCATGAACGAAGGCCTTAGTCCCAGAATTTTTGCACTGAAACAAATCCAGACTTCTAGTATCACGTAATGGAATCCGAAAGCTTATCAATGCAAGCATTTCTGGACTATCAACTAAATTATTTAATATTTTATATATAAATACAAAATCAGTGAAAATCCTTCAGCCTGACAATTTAAGCATGTTCTTACCATTTAAAGGAGTGTTGTACCTAATTTAACATAATTTCTGAAATACCCATTTTAAAATTTTGTATTGTATTTAAGTTGACTTCTAACTAAACCAAATTATCATGTTTAATACACTTAATTATGTTGAAATTTCTAGTGAGCCTAGTTATAAATCTCAACATTTGTAAGGCCTAATTAGAGATTTCCATTATGTGGTTAAGAATTGAAAGATTTGGTTGAAAAGTTATATTTGTTCATATGAAGCAGATACTTTGTGATGTGACATTATAATTTAAAATAAAACAATAACTTTGTAAGCACCATTTTCATTTTATATACTTTATGCCGACCGGGTTTCGTTACAACCGTAGCTTCTTCAGGGCAGTATAATACTCCACTAACAAGAGTGAAAAGTGAAAAACTTATAGCATAAGAATCTTTAATTTGTGTTAGTATCTCAACAGCATTTATCGACGATGTAATAATTATAGATCACTGGAATTTTGATTCGAGAAAATCTGACTATTTGACATTTTGAGATATTTCAGTAAAGTCTATTTTCATTCACCAAATTTACAATTTGTTGATATTATCTTGAAGAATGTTAAAATCAAACTCCAAAAAAATACTGACGAAAAACAGGTTCAAAACCGAGTTCTAAACGAGTCTGCAATTTTATAAACGAGCATGAGTCGCATCATCTGAACTTTCCCCGAGTGTCGATATTGAAGGTGTTAAATATTTATCAGCCGACCTTGAATATCCATTACTTTCCTTGAGCGCCGATGCTGAAGGTGTTATGATATTTATACTTTTTCTTGCTTTCATATTGATAAACTTTTTTGGTTTATTTATTCTGACGAAACTGAATAGTATCTTTCTTATCGTATTTATAAGCTCTAATCAAATATTGATTACATAAATTTAAATAAATACTGACTTGATCAAATATTTGTTTATTTATTTCAAGTTCGGTTGGAGACATACTATATGATGGATTAGATATGCCATTTGACATGCCGATGTGGTAAGGAGATCGCGGGTTCAAATTCCGGCGTGCGCAATGGGAATTTACACCCGCTAAGCTAGTGCAAGTAGCTTGTCAGCAGGAGATCAGTTCCACAGATTAACTTAAAACAATACAATACATTAAATAATCCTCAACGCGTCAGCGTGGCAACAACACGACGACCTCCGTAGTCCAGTGGCTAAGACTCTTGACTCACATTCCGGAGGTCGCGGGTTCGAACCCGGCATGCGCAAATAAATTTTATTTGATTAATTTGTGTTATTTCACAATTAATTCATTTAAAATAATATATAGTATATTTGCGGCATGTTCCAGAGTGGAAGATACTATTAGTATCGCCCTGGTGTAAGACCACCATTCAGAATTGAAACGTTGCTTGAAAATGGCTTTAGCCGTGTTTAGTGATCAGATCTGAATAGCCAGGTACTTCCCAACCTTCCTCTTCCCCACCTCCTTCCCCTCCCCACTACCTTCAGCCTCACAACATACCCCAATTGGGGATGCCATAGTCTCACTGGCTCCAGACGGGAGCAGTTGAGATTCTTGTGCGGTATTCACTGTAAAAAAAAAAACAAAAACATACACATATAACAACATGTTAACCATAAACATATTTATATATATATACACTAAAACATTGTGATAATGTGATATGCAATGTTGATAATTATTATTCAGAGACCGTTATTTTATGGTGAAAAAATGTAGATTAAGAATTTTTTTCTTTTTAAATATCATTAGACAGTTGAGTATATAATTCACTAGTCATTGATAACATAATTGCAAATTAGTACATGGTGAGAGTGAGCACAATATAATCTTAATACATAAGGTTACTCCCTAATAGCCATGATTTTAACATCAGTGAGAATTTAGTTATGGAGCAATTTTCTTTAAATTCATATGGCAATTTGTTAAATATTAATGGAATAGTATATTCAAGTGTTCTTTGACCATATTTGTTTTGAAACACAGGCACTTTCATTCCTTTATTTTGTACGAGTATTGTGTGTATGATCCACCATTGTTTTATATGGACTGCCGGATATATGCTGCAATATAAGGGAACGTACCCAAACTACGTGACCAACTTTTTGCAATTTTTAACCCCCCCCCCCCCCGGTGACCAAAATCCTAAGCAACCCGCCGCTCATTTGTATGGAGCGTGACCTTTTGAAGACCCCCCCCCCCTAAAAGTGTCACGTAGTATGGGTACGTTCCCTAAGGTATATTTGCAACATGTTCCAGATTGGAAGATACTCTCAGTACGGCCCTAGTGTAAGACCACCATTCAGAATTTAAACATTGCTTGAAATGGCTTTAGCCGTGTTTGATGATCTCAATAGCCAGGTACTTCACCACCAACATCTTCCCCATCACCTTCCTCTTCCCACTACCTTCTACCTCACAACATACTCCAGTTGTGGAGTATGTTGTGAGGCTGAAGTCTTACTGGTTCCAGACGAGAGCAGAAGCACTAGTGCGGTATTCACATAAAAAATAAGAAAAAACCTAAAACTAAACACTAAACAAGAGGAAATCATGAATATGTACAATTACGTTCACAAATTGATGCCGAATTTTTTGTACACATTTTTTTAAATAAAATGTTTTCTTTTTTCGATCAGACATTGTTCATGTTCGGAATAGAGTACATGCTACTAGCAAGTCGTGGGACGAGTTCTAATCCGTTTAATTTGACCTCTGCTTTCTCTGTAGACCGCTAAGTTTATAAACCGTGTTAAGATGTATCTATTAAAGATTGCCAAGCAATTTTTTTCTATGGCTGTTATCTGTTATTATTCTCAATACGGCGACTCCTCTTACCTACAAATTTCTTGAAAGCACTTCGTTAGTTAGGTACCTTTATGTTTTTAATTCACTACTAAAAAACGTCAATATACGATCGTATTCTTCCTATTTTATGCAAACTAGTGAAAGTTTGTATTTGTATATATGCGTTGCAATGCCATATTCAAAGAAATAAATTGTTTCCCCCTGCATGTCCTTTCGCGTGCGTCTTCGTTCCCCTCCCGCATCCTCTTCCCCTCCCACGTTCGTATTCCACCTTCCCCGCCTACCCGCTCCCCTCTCCCGCTCCCCGTATAGTCAGTCCCAGTACATTCAGTTTCCAAACAGCTCGCGTGCCACCTATTACATTTTTTTATTCAAATTTTAATTTTTCATATATTACGAACATTCATTTTTGTATATTTTAAGAACAATCAATCTAATTTGGTAGCTAACATATGTACCTACCTAATTAAAATATCTATAATTTAAAAAATCCATAGACATTTATTTTGTCACAAAAAAACAGCTGTCTGCTAAATTCACATTCATCAAACGCGCGAACTGTCAAACGTGCGAAGTTAAAATAGTCGTTAAGTTTTCTGAAATTATCCAATTTTGTGCGCAATTTTCTTAATTTTTCTTTCCGTAAGAACCTTCTACAAAGTGTTACAAAACTTTAAAAAAAGATGAATGAAATACGAGAAAGTAAAGTCGTTCTGAAGTCGTGGCATGTCCAAGGGAAACAGGGATTCATTTATATATATATAGATTTAGAAGAGTATTTTGAAGACCGAAAACAAGTATCAAAAATGTACAACCAATTTTCAAAACCAATGGAGAATAAATAAGGAGTAGGTACCTACCTACCACATGGATCAGTCCTCGGACTTCTATTTCTCATAATTGATGTTAGTGACGTAGTAAAAATATTTTCAAACTTTCTAACTAATTATACCGTAAGCCTAATTCATATTTTGTAGTTGTTACTAATAAGTTTAAGCCAAGTTTCACAAAAATTGTGTTGAAGTTTGACAGTTGAAAGTTTCCCGTTGAGGCCAGGCTTCCCGCATTTCTACTATTTATTACACATTGTCCTTAAAAACTTTAAGTTTTAAAGCTCTAAATACGATATATACGTTATTCTTGATGATAATATCTATACATTCCGCATGCCGAAACGGCAATTTTATGAAATTCCCTAGATACATAAAAAAATCGCAAATATGCTTCGAAAATTAATATAAACACGTTTTTTCCGTTATTTTACAAGCTGAATGAAAAAATTAAGATATTTCCCACGAGATTTTTGCTCTATTTTAAACAAATCGTGTTTTATTAAACATTTTCACATTTTTCGCTAAAATATGATCGTTTTTAATATTAGCGCGCTCCCTCTAACATTCGTATTTACATGTATATCCTTCTTTTTTTGAGCGGGTAGAACAAAGACAACATATTAAAAAGGAGAGGTGATTAATTGCTTAAAAATTCTCATAAAAATAGTTATATAAAATTAAATATAAAAATTATTTAAAGATATATAAAATTGCATTCAGATAATAAAAAAAACTTTTACAGCAAACAATAAAAACAGGTAGTCTAAATAACAAAATAAATAATTATAATTATTGTAAGTACTAATAAGAAAATAAATTTAAAAGATGGCTATTTTAAAAAAATGTTTGGTTATTTATAATATTTAATTTACTATTAACGCTTTATCTATTTTCTAAAATTTCTGAATTACCTAATTGTATGCTCGTAGTATTATATAGTATGTACAATTTTAAGACCTTTATTAATATCAAAAGAATGATTAGTTTCCAAAATATGGTTGGCAAATTCTGAATAATTATTATTAGGTATTTAAACATCTAATATGTTCATTTTAGTATTTAAACTCTAATGTTAAAATATATATTTGTTTAAATTAACATCTTGTCCTGATGAAGATAACATTGTTATTGAAAAATATTGATATTGTTAATTATATAGTGGTGTAAACGAAATTATTTGATTTTCATTATATAAATACTTTATCGCTTGTCTGAATTTGTTCAAGCAAACAATTCTAATTTTAAATAAATTTAAATCAAATTCAAGAAATTTTAAATGTAGAGTTTGTTGAATCGGAGTTACAGACATACGAGTACAATCAAAATTAGTATTTTTAGTAATGACGATGTTTTGTATTATTTTTTTTTATTAGAAGTGTCAGATAGATTTGAGAAAGTGATATTGTGAATGAAAAATTATATTAAATGGAAACAAATATATTTGTAAATAAATTACCACTATTTAATCAAAATAATCAACATGTTTCGAAGCAAAGGTTTCTTCTTCATTCATATAGTATTTGTTTTGGTTTAATTAAAAATGACGCCACAAAGATTGAAGAAAAATTGTATGTTTGTGATTAAAATGTATTGGTTGAAAGGTATTTATTAAAATGTATTGGTTGATAGGTATTTATTAAAATGTATTGGTTTATTTATTAAAATGTATTGGTTGAAGGGTATTTATTAAAATGTATTGGTTGAAAGGTATTTATACAATGTACCTATTAGTTGAAAGGTATTTATTTGTTTTTTTTTTATAATTTGATAATTTTCACATTGAATACCTACATCAGTTTAATTTTTGGAAATCTCACTCTTTTACTTACGTACTAGGAAATAGTCAAACATACTAATTTCGGTGGTCTGTGATGATGTGTGTGATGTGAATATTCTAGCGTAACGTAATGCGTTAAATTATTCACATTCAATTAACTTTAAATTTCAAAATGAACTGAGTGTGGGAACCGGGCAATAAAGTAGTTAACAAAATTAATTTATTTAAATAATAATTATACATACTTGTAATATGCATGTTTTTGTTGTTTTTGTTTAAATTTTATTTTGTCAAAAAATGACACACCTAAATCTAACGATTTTTAAAGTTTACCATAGGTTTTTATTCGGAAGGTAAATTTCTGATCGTCTGGCAATGATCCTGAACAAATATTTTTTAAATATGTACTTTTGGCTTCACAAATTCTGCAATTATAATATCCCATGAATTTTTACGGGTATGCCTAGTTTATTATATTTGGAAAGTTTTAATAAATTATCTGCTTCTGCCATAATGTTACCTATAGTCTTGCACTGTTTGTTTATGTTATTTTTATAAAGAAATATATATATTGTAAAAAATTACATTAATTTTATCTCTTATTTACATTACGATTTGCTATCGCGTTCATACAAACTTGCATCTTCCTCACGACATGTTTTAGCTCTAAATGTGTTTTCTTTTTCAATAATTACGTTATATGAGAGCTGTGACAGTAAACATTTGTTATCGTGTAGGTCGGTACCTCTCTACCAACATGTTGTAATGAATTAATAATTAAAGTCAGCACATACACGGTTTATTTCATCAGAATAATTACTACATAGGCAAATATAATTTATTATATCTTCTCCTCTTTGACGTTTTTTAATTAAATCTACGTGTATACACATGCATATATGTTTTATTTTAATATTTTTTTATTTTAGATTATTAGGGGAAAAAACAGTAATACTCGTACATATTTTATTAAAGTAATTCCATATTACATGGTTGCACGAACCAGCAAAGTTTCCGCAAAAATTCATAGAAAGTATATATGTATTGAAAAACACAGATGCTTAACGAAAACATAAACTGGTAGTAAAAGAAGAAAAAAATATATATAAAAAGAAATAAAAAACACGTATTAAATTATGTAGGATAGATAATATGAAAAACTAATAACCCGTATACATTTTCACATCATAAGATAATGTTTAAGGATAAACATGATTAAAAAAATAAAAACAACATAATGAGATTGAGAAATTAACACACATCAGCGGTAGAAGGTTCGTAATTAACAATTTGTTTTAATTTTTTCTATTATTAAATTGACTAGTAAATTGACCTTAGAAATGGAAAATATCAGCGTATGAAAAGATATTTTTTGTATTCTGTGCACGTCCTTCTGAGGAATGAATGTTGTGTAATTTGTTTTGTGTGTGGGATGTGGAATAGTTGGTTTGACCTTGTATTTCGTATTATATCATTGAAGAAGAAGATTGTCCCAGTTGCGACCATCATCTTTTTCTTTTTTTCTGTATCTTGTTCTCTTTCATATTTTCGTTAAGATTATTAGTGTTGTTTCCTCTTCAATGATATTTTACATTGAAGGGAATAACCTTCAAAAGTTATAAAAAGTGAGTTATTCTTATAGAAAATTGAATATACATTTACCTATTAATTTCATAATTTGGTATCTACTTTGTCCCTTGTCTGAATCGTTCCCACAATCAGTTCCAATGCTGAAAATCAAAGCTAATCCCAGTTCTAGAAGTCATTGAAATGGAGTTACTCACAGAAGCATGCCAATATACCTACTCGTATTTATTTATTTATTAACGGTATAAATAAACCATAAATACATATTACTTGTCACAAAATATTAGTTGTAGGTACATAAGAAATAATTATAAAAAAGAGTTAAGTTAATTGTGGCATTTGATTAAGAAATGACACAAAGGGCTACAATTACATTCAATACTATAGTATAAATAAAATTAATATTGATTGAAGATATATGATAGAATAGCCTTCTTGTACCTAGCTTCCGTGCAGTTAAATAGATCCGCCATATCTGCGTATCTATTACTAACATCATGTAATCTAGGTAAAAGCGAGTGTTTCGTGTTTAAAACTTACAGATAGCCTTTAACTGAACATCACCAGTGCGCCCCTGCTATAAATACATGTGATTAAATTAATATTTATAAGAACTGACGAGAAACGGCAATTTGTAACGTTAATGCTGTGGATAAAAATAATCTCACCGTAAAGCTATAAAATTAAAGAGCTAAGTACATTTTTAAGCCATTCGTACACAACTTGTTATCTCCATCATAAAGTGTCATTATAAAGCAATCCAGGCGAAAAAATACACAAAACTATTAAAGTTTCCGTTGCCATTGTACATTCGTGTGACAGGTGATTATTATCTGTAGGTAATGATGGGTGTTTATGTGAACCATTATAATTGAGGATTGTCAGGAAAATTGACCGGAGTTTCCTATTTTCCATTATGGTTTGATTTGATAAACACATTTTTAATGAAATTAATCGAACGGTGTCCTCGAAAAAACAATTTCTGAAATTCTAATTAATATTCAAGAATGCAAGGTTGTGATGTAAGCGCAATGGGAAAGGGATGATCAGATGGTTTGGACCTGTGGAGCGGATGAACGAAGAAAGGAGTGTGAGGAGTTTACATTACTCTAATTTACAAAAATGTCAGAGTGTGCAGTTCACACGCGGTAGAACCGAAATCTTCAGAAAGCTAAAGTAGACAAGAGTGGGGAGGCTACGAAGCACCGCACAAAGATAAGATCAATTATTTTATCTTATTCTCTCGAAAGCTAAATCTTATAGATGAAAGTGTTTGTCTCTTTTTAGTGTCGCTTTTTTGTTTCATCCAGTTTCAAATCACAACGGTGCTAAAGAAGTTTTCACTTCAATGATGTATTGGGTATCTTCCAAATATGTTTAAGGTTTGTGTGATTACTAGTATTTATTAAGTTATCGTAAATATTACAATGAATATTAAACTGAACATACGTCCTTACTAGACTAGGATCTAAGTAGATCTGCTGCTCCTGCGAAGGGCCCGCCCAATTTGGCGATGCCTTCAACACGTACCTAAGACACGAAGTCGATAGATGGTACTCTTCTGAAATCATACTCAACTGCCATCTCTTGTCAACTGCTAACTCAACAAAAAAAACTTCGTATTACTAACTATGCTATCGACATCTATTGAAGGAAGCTGAAACTACATGAATAATCAATACATAGAAGAATGCGGGTCGCCCGAGGACGAAATGGCAGCATCGAGTGAATCAAATACAACATACTTAATTCGTGAGCAAGGAGAGTGTGCAAAGACGGAGTTGAGTGGAAGTCTATCCTCTCTGCATCCCTCTGAAATTTAACAAATATCAACGGTATTATCCAAGAAGGATAAATATTTACCTGATTTGTAGGTACCTATTATAATTTGGTTTCAAATGTGCAAAGCCGCTACTACCAATTAGCGCAACTTTCGCTAATCGAGTGGACTTACCTTGACTAAACAATAATCTTCGACTTTCAAATTGCGATTGTAGATAATAATTACGAGTTATTGGTATGTGAGATTGAAGACGTTTCATCAATCGCGAAATCATGATATAATTGAACAAACTTTAAACATTTCCTCTTTAGAAAAACGTAGAAAGGACTCTGATCTAATATGCATTTTCAAAATTATCAACAGTATTACTGACACACCTGCTTTGTTACAACTCATCCAGTTCAACATTCCTTCTCGTAGACTCCGAAATAATGAATTGCTGTTCCTCAATCAACATTCTACTAATTATGGATATCATTCTCCTTTATCCAGAATGTCGAGACTTGTCAACACAAATCAAAGCATTGAATTTTTTGGTGTAAGCCTAAATGACTTTCGGCAGTCGTTACGCAATGTGGTTTTTTAAAGTCTTTTTAAATCCATCTTCAAGCTACTTGTAGTTATCTTCTCTATGTACTTTTATATTATATGTATTTTGTCAATGCTCTTCATCTATATGTAATCTCCTTTCATTGTGATCTCTCTTTTTTTCTTTTCTGTTCGTGTTATTGTTATATTGTTAATCGGACTATTTGTCCGTAAATAAATAAATAAATAAATAAAAACTTCGTCGGGCCTTTACGCACGCTTGACTTAGGGAGTGATAAGGATAAGGATGGTCACCTCAAGGTCGTAGGTCACCCCAAGGTCGTAGGTCACCCCAAGGTCGTAGGTCACCCCAAGGTCGTAGGTCACCCCAAGGTCTTAGGTCACCCCAAGGTCGTAGATCACCCCATGGTCATATTTCACCCCAATGTCATATGTCACCCCTTGGTCGTAGGTCACCCCGTTCGCTACATTTGGTAACTTAGCAGGAATACCTGGGTTCATTGGGCGATTGGGTTTGTCTTGTAGTTTTACTTCAGTCGAGTGGTCTAAAGCACACTCGTTTTTTTTATTAATTTGTGTTATTTGACAATGGAAATAATATAGTATATCTGCGGCACGTTCCAAAGCGGAAGATATCAGTATCGCCCAGACCACCATTGAGAATTCAAACTTTGCTTGAAATCTCCTTCCCCTCCCCACTACCTTCAGCCTCACAACATATCCCAATTGGGGATGTCATAATCTCACTTTCTCCAGACGGTTAGGAGCAGTTGGGACTTGGGACTTGTAGTGTATAGATTAGTCACGTAGTTTTAACATCAGTCTGGCGACTCGAAGCCTCAGAAATGCTTAGAGCCTAAAATAGTACGGACGTTTAGTCCAGTTTAATATTAATTATAATATTTACTACAACGTAATTAAACTAGCTTCTATTTACAACAAACCTCAAACTTATTTGGAAGTTTCCCAACACACAATAAGTAGTGTAAATCCTTGGGATTAACAGACATAGCAGGAGTCAGGACCCTTGTGAAGTTTCACATAAAAATAATAAAGTTCAACAAACGCATAAGAAGAACAACACGCAGAAAACCCATAATATTTATTATACGTAGAATTAATAAATAAAAACGCCCTGTTTGATTCGCATTACTGCATCAGCGATTTCTGACATCTCGTCCAGATGGTTTTGAAGAGGAATTTTTATGTGTCGATTTTGTTTTAATTTTATTTTATTTTTACCGAAATTGAAACCTATGTTTGGCGACTTTCAGCTTCACAGTCTTTGTTCAATATTTAAAAAAAAACATGGGTAAAACCTAAACCAACCAATATCACTACAGAGATTGTGATAATCTTAATGTATGAAAATGAATATTTCTTTGTGTGTCTCTTATGCATTCCTAAATCATTCATCCGATTGCAATGAAAATTTGGGGATTTGATGTGCGCATGCCCGCGATGGATTCTACATGTAATAGTGAGTTCTGTCATCGTGAAATTTGTATAAATAATTGGCAATAAATGGCTTGAGAGTTGTTTGAAAAAATGAGTGCATTTCAAATAGTTTGAATGGAGAGGGGAATCCGGAAAGCGGGAGGGAAGCGCGGGAGGAAAAGAGGATGCGGGAGGAGAAGGGGAGGCGGAAGGGGAACAGGGATGAACGGGAAAGGACACGCAGAAGGAACAATTTGTTTATTTATAAATTTTTTTTCATGAGTTCCACACGTTGTGGTGGGTTTTTTTAAGGAAAGGAAGGAGAGGAGAGCTCTCGGAAGGAAAAGGGTTTAAGGGGTGGGTAGGAATCTGGGGTTCAGTATAAACCTCACCCCGAGAACTCGGTTATCCTGGTTATCCAATAAAGGTTTCCGGGGCGGCGGTACCCATTCCCGCCTCCCAAATTGCGAATATTTAAGTGGCATTGCTTGATTAAAGTTTCTCAATAGGTAGGTAGGTACATTATATTATAATTTATGTTCAGTTATGGTTTACTATGAATATCTATAACATAAAATTATGAACGGAAAAGCTAATTATTTTCATCTGAAAACATTAAGGAACACGGATAATTTAAGCGGCCAAAGGAGTAGCTATAGCATTCACATGTCACAATGGGGGGGGGGGGTAAGTTAAAGTTGGAAAATTTTATAAAAAGTTATTTGGGACCTCTGGTAAGCTACAAGTTATTATTTATATCACATTGATAAAAAGAGAGTGCAAATAGTTGTTGTTTTGAATGGAAATCTACAATATTATTATTTATATCACATTGATAAAAAGAGAGTGCAAATAGTTGTTGTTTTGAATGGAAATCTACAATATTATTATTTATATCACATTGATAAAAAGAGAGTGCAAATAGTTGTTGTTTTGAATGGAAATCTACAATATTATTATTTATATCACATTGATAAAAAGAGAGTGCAAATAGTTGTTGTTTTGAATGGAAATCTACAAGAACTATATTCTTTGTTTTTTAAACGCGATTCTGAGCCTGAAGGGGGAGTGTTTGAACCCCTACCTCCCCCCTCCCACCCCATTCTAAGGGCGAGACATTTGACAGAATTTGAACAAATTATAAAATTTCAAGTTCTATTCAAATTCTGTTTTTATTTCAATTCTGGCAAACAGCTGCCCCATAATGGAATAATAACAGAACTTGAAAATGAACTTTGAAATTTAATGAATTGTTCAAATTCTGTGAAAACAACTTGCCCTATGTTGAAAAAAAATATTAAACACAATTAAGCAGCCCGTAGACGAGAGACTTTAGTTGCGAAAACAGTTGAATGGCAGGAGTTACGGGAATAACGATCCATTCGTTTACGGTACATCTGAGACTTTTTTTTTAATTTGTACGAATTTTGGAATAGTTTTCTGCTACGTCCAGACTGAAGCCAACCTTCCAACTCCGAACTTAGTTCGCAGTTGGAAGGTTGGCCGATCGTGTGGTCGCTTCGGCCAACTCTCCAACCCCGAATTCCGTACTCCAAAATGGCGGACATGAAACAGCTGTAGCTACGCTGTATCTTTTTCAGTTGCCTACAATTATTACGTACGTATAATCATATACTTATATACACGACATGTTTTCAAACAATTGTTATACCACTCTCCGTAATAATATAGTCATTTTAATAGTAGGTACGCGGCACGGTGTGGACAGCTGCGGCAGGCTGGTTCGTGTGAGTTGGCCGTCGGGATCGCCTCGAAGGCGATCCCGGGCCAACGCGAACTCCAACCTTCCAACTCGAACTTCCAACGCACGAACACCCCTCCACACGATCGTCCAAACGTTTGAAGTTGGAACGTTGGCCGCAGTGTGGGCTTACCAGAATGGTAAGCCCACACTGCGGCCAACGTTCCGACTACTGTCACCGCAACTAAAGTCTGCGGGTAGCCATTTTGCATATACAAAAAACAATAAATATCTCGAATTTCGACCTAGTCGATCTTATCAACCGTTTTCAAATGTAGGAGAAATGTTTCGGAACAAGCAAACTCCGTTACTTATAAACTACAAGGCCTCCATACATTGTTGGCACTAAGCATAAAATAATATTTCGTTTTTATTATGATTGTTAAATCAACATTGAAAAACCACACATCGTTTTCACAAGTACCGGCTTCCGATTTAATCATTTTAATTTTGTTATGCTACGGTACTATAATTTTTTGCAAAACATCAGTCTGTGTCATCACGAAGACACAAAAAATTATTTACCAAGAAAAATCAATGTTAGCTTTTACACCGTGTAAAGACTGGTGACCGGACAACTCATTGTCAACTCAATTCAACACCTCCGTTGAAAAGTCATTAAAAGTGAAGAAAAAATATACAGGGTGTTTAGGGACGTACTTGATGTACTTTGACCAGTGGTTCATGACATTATTTGGAGTGAAAAATGTAAATGAAATTTTCGTGTTCGATGACTTTTTCGATGACTTTAAATTTATGGAAGGTTAATTAATATTTATACTAGCTGAAGTCCCCGGCGATGCCCGGGCTTTACACAGAGTTTTCGAAATTAAATGTAAACAGTGATCTTCCTCTTATTTTGAAGGTCACATGTGCAAAATTTCACCAACCTCGGCATAAAACTATAGATTTGCACACAAATCAAATCCACACCACCCGCTTGCCGGCCCACTTGTCCACCACATACAGACATTCTTCTTTATTATATTGTATATTTCAACCAATTTACACAAAACTTTGACAAATTATTTATCTAAACCTTCCTCGTGAATCTCTCTATCTATTGGTGAAAACCGAATGAAAATCCGTTCAGTAGTTTTTGAGTTTGACAGACGCAGCAGAGGACTTTAATGTATAATATGTAGAGATGCATGCATTTTATTTAATTGGGCAAATTTCATAATTATGTGGAAGATTGGAGTCGAATTCAGACTTGAAAGCGAAGAGATGTTGAAAGGAAGGAAGCAATTTTAGATAGCCCTGATAGAATGAGAGAATATTTGTTTAAAGAGGAACAAAAGAAACATATTCGATATAAATTCCTATTTCCAGAACACAGAAAGTACAATCTGGGGAGCCACGGAACAATTTCCAATTCTCATTCGAATAAGTGAGGAATTTTTTTTTGGGAAAAGTAGAGGAATAGTTGAAAGCACGGTTATATTGAGGTACAGCAGGCTCCCTTGGATCAAATAGCAATGCACCAATATTATGCTCTACCGAACTTTGCGGATCTATCTTTGAGGATGTAATAAATGTCAAAAAAGGGAATCTAGTTTATAAGGGTTGTGCTCTTTATTTTGCAAAGGAATCTGAAATATCATTACCCACGATGAAAACTTGTCCAGGATTCCAAACCAGAGTTACTACGTAATAAATTATCTTCATTAAAAAGCATTAAATAATAAAAAAACATAAAATTATCTTTGAATATAATGTAGAATCATTTAAAATAGGTACATACTTACTTGCCACTATTGTAGGCATTATGGCCGTTATACACGACGTCTTTTTTCATCCCGATTCCAATTAGAAACCAAAGTCAACATTTTTCGCTTTACGCGATCGCTATTTTTTTTAACTCTATTTTCATATCTACGATTTCAGTTGGTATCACAGCAATCAGCATGGTTCATGTGTTGTTTGCAGTGATGGCAATTGAAATCGTGGATGTGAAAATAGAGATGAAAATAGCGATCGCATAAAGTGAAAAATGTTGACTTTGGTCTCTAATCGGAATCGGGCTGAAAAAAAGAGATGGATACCTTCCTGTTGCCGTATCGCTTCTTCTCTTACTAATTAGGGGCGAGGGATGCTATTGGTTAGAATTTTCACCCCGTCGTTCTTATGTCACAGCTGGGAAGACCGATATAAGGTCATGTGGTAACTCGAGAAAGTTGAGTTGTCCTCCTGTCCCGGTCCTACCCGCGCATCTTCAAGGAAAAATCTTTCGCTCGACTGAAATACTTTCAGCTAACACAGAGTGAATAGACTCGTAACCCTTTTGTTGATATGTTTAACGAGCGGTTGAGGGAACTTTGAGTTATTTTTGTTAAAGTATCCATAAAGTTATTGTTAATAATGTTATGGCTAATTTATATAGCGCCGTGTTCGTGAAAAATCATATTATACTTTTGTACTGTTTTATTATTATCTAAATGTGTCGTAGGTACTTGCAAATTGATTGTAACCTACTCCAAATAAACACTAATTGTGTTTATCTTAAAATAATTGAGCATTTTCTTTAATTACAGCCGCTACAACATTAACTTTCCTACTAGCCACGTTGGTGTTGTCGTTTATCTAAAACCTGTAGAACGATCGCAGTGCTATCAAATTTTTGTTTACTACTAGCTGACCCGGCAACGCGTTGCTGTGGCTAACTAAACACAACGCCATCTACTGGATGGTTATCCAACCTTTATAACTACCGTCATCTTTGAGTTTATCGCGAAGAGACAGACAGACAGACAGACGGACACCGCGGAGGACTTTAATTTATAATACGTAGAGATAGTGCGCAAGATTATAATAATGTGCATGAAATGCTTAAGGTAACTAACGTATTTAAATTGATAAGGATTAATTAATACTGTAACTATCTAACTTTTCAATTAACGCATTGTACGTGACCATTTTTTTAGAAGATAGAATGGGTATAGTAAGCTATCCGTAAAAGATAGATATATGCCATCGCGGACTTTTTTGTAGATCTATAAAGGAGGAATATCCCACCATGCATTGTTTTGTTATATCTTAAAGGGATTAGGCAGTGTTTTCGATGAAAGCTCCCAGGCGGCTTGACTTTTTCCGACACTTCTAACAATTATCGTTTTGTTTCAACCAATTTACACAAATCCTCAACAAATTATGTACCTAATCCTTCCTCACGAATCACTCTATCTATTAGTGAAAATCGCATTAAAATCCGTTCTGTAGTTTTTGAGTTTATCGCGAACAGACAGACGATGCGGAGGACTGTAATTTGTAATATGTAGAGATATATTAAAATTTAAACCATCAAAAACAATTGTACGGAATTGTTAGGTAGGTACAGAAATCTACTCGTATAACCTTGCCAAAGTTTCAGCCTTTTGAACCCAAGTTTAGATTTTACCAATGACTAACATATTTGCTGAATTTTCACATTTGGCCAAACCATTTTTACTTGTAAATACATTCATAACTTTCATGTTAGAAATTATGCTTGATCAATATCGACGACCATCACTTGTCTGTCATTGTCTGGGTCTGATACAAACGGTAATGGCTCCATCCATAGCCGGACTTAATCCCTTCGAAGAAAACATTATGTAACCATTTGCTTCTGATAAAAGTATTTTCAAAGAACACGACTTTAGTAAGCTATTTTCAACGTCACGACACTCATCGCAGTGGTATGTTATTGTTCATTTACAATATTTACATTACAAAACAAGACCAGTACTAACTTGTAATTGTTGATTTATTTTTCCTTATCAATTTCTGATAATCGTATTATAAGCGTAATAACCTAATGACTTGTGTGTCATAAGCTATTTTTTAAGACATAGCGATTGGGAAGTAGGTACCTGTACCTGCCTATCCAGACCTGGCTAATAACAATAGTTAGATAGTAGGTACCTACACGTCAGTGGCATAGGCAAATATTGTTCATATTGCAAAATTTCTTAATCATTACGAAGGTCCTTCAACTAGGTTTATTGAATTGATCCAAAATTGATTGTGAATTAATCCCGATTCCGTAATCAAATTAATAACCCGTATGCCATCGGCAGACAATCTTTGAAACTTGACTAGCAGTACCTAGCATGGTCGATCGATAAGGATTAATAGGATAACTTTCGGTAGGTAACTTCTCATCAATTCTTAGCATAACTGTTGTTTCTACGTTATCGATCTGCAGCTGTCCTAAGGAACGATGAGGAGTTACCGAAAGTTATCCTATCAAACCTTATCGATCGACCGTGCTAGGGGGCCAGGTGTCGAAAGAATAATATATTATTATAACTCCTCCTGCAAAGCCCTTGCGGAAATCTTTTCCCTGAGGACTCAATTTTTTTGTGTGAATATCTGACAAGAGTCCCTTTTTGTATGAGTATCTGACAATAGTCCCTTTTTGTGTGAGTGTCTGACAAGAGTCCCCTTTTATGTGAGTATCTGATAAGAGTCCCTTTTTGTGTGAGTATCTGAAAAGAGTCCTTTTTGTGTGAGTATCCGACAAGAGTCCCTTTTTGTGTGAGTATCTGACAAGAGTCCCTTTTTGTGTGAGTATCTGATAGGAGTCCCTTTTGTGAGCGTATCTGACAGAAGTCCCTTTTTGTGTGAGTATCTGATAAGCCTCCAAACCGTCTAGAGCTAGTGAGACTATAGCATCCCCATTTAGGATATGTTGTGAGGCAAATGGTGGTAGGTATGGAATGAAGGGTGGTAGGGATGGAATGGGAAGAGGAGGGTGGAGAAGTAATTGGCTATTCAGATGTGGTCACCAAACACGACCAAAGCCACTTCAAGCAACAGTTCGATCCTGTGTAGTGGTCTTTCACGAGACGATACTGAAGTATCTACACATTATTTTGAATGAATAAATTATGAAATACCAAAATCCGCGACCTTCATATTCGTGGCCTAGGATGTTAACCTCTCAATCACGGAGGGCATCAATATTACTATAAGTATTATGTTGTATCGACTCGCGCATACAGCGCGAATTAAATTTGTTCAAATTTTTTTTTGTCAAAATCTACACCTAGTGATATCAGGCATCCGTAGTAAATTAATAAGTCTTGTAATATATTTTTCTTGTTTAGAAGAGAATTGAAAATCCGGAGTGGTCTGAAAAAAAAAGGATTTTTGAATTTAGGTCTGCCTTTATACGAGTAGGTACCTACTTCCCCAAATGGCTTACACGTGGCTTTTTATTTGCTAGAGTGCTATTTATATTTTTTGATCGCATAGCATCGTTTTTTAAAATACTGTCTGGGCCACCGTCAGTAAAGAATGTTCTTTGGAACTTATATTGCGTGCATGAACAAGACGTCTTCTATTTTTTAATTGTCACAAGAGTTCCAGTTGACTGGAGCCAGTGGAATTTTGGCATCTCCATTTGAGGAATGTTACGGAACATACAAGTTCACACATAACATTGAAATGAGAGAGGATAAGGAGAAAGGGAAGAGGAAGCCCCTTCAAGCAGCGAGTGTTGGCCCCTCAACAAGGCGATACTGACAATTTTCTACTCTATTCTTCTGAGAACTCCATTGCAACTTGCAACCTCTATTTCTGCTACAAGCACCAATTACGGAAAAGAGGGGTAGGTTATAGGTTATAGGTAGGTATAACGGAGCTATCATCAGTTTTCCCACATCCCGTAATTGTTCAAGTTCTGTAAGAGTAGGCCTACGCTGTCAAGTTCGTGAACCTTTGTTCTGCGTACTGCAAGGAATTTTAAAGACACCCGGGTTCTCATAATTCTATTCAATTCCTTAGTAAGGAGTAGACTTGAAAGTGGGTCGATAATTTGGAGTCCGCACCAAGCAAAATATTCCCTCATGTTGGAGAGAGTTCAGAAAAAAATTCTGAGATTTCTGTACATGAGGGAGTACGGCTATTACCCGTGGCTCTATCCTACCGACTTTCTTTTGGGTATGCTCGGAATGAACCATCTACGTGTCAGAAGGGATGTACACATTGCTACGCATTTCTTCAGATTGATTCGTGGATGGTTTGAAAACTCAGCTATCTTGGAGAACATTCATTTTTATATTCCCGATGGTTATCTTCGCCATCGACAGCATAGGCTGTTCTATCTTCCGGCCTGCAGGACTAACTTGCCAATGGTCATGCCGATCGGGAGAGCAATTTTGCTGTTGAACAGAATTAATTCGGATATCGACATATTTAGCGTCAGTGAAGCTGCCTTTAAAAGGCAAGCTCAATTGATGCTCATATAGTTTTTTTTGCTTACCATTTATATTTATGTTTAATGTAATACTGTTACAAATGTATTTTAAAAACGCATTAAAATTTTAAATTTTGTAATGTTTTTGAAAGAATAAAATAAATTGAATTGAATTGAATTGAATTGAAACCCTGCTTTGGCAACCGCTGGAAATTGATATTCACAGTGACCTTGATTGCATGCTTATCTCCGTCATATTTACGTAATTTATTATTTGCGAAGACAGCACTTGATATTGTCACGATAAAATTAAAAAAAACACATTTTAAGTACCTACCTGCTGGGCCTAAATTTGTTATGACACACAATGGAACATTTGTGAAGTAGGTAAGGTTAAATTGACCTTATTTCGGACGCAACATACTTCAACGCAACATACCTACATATCCCTTCAGCTACGTATATTTAAAAATAAAATGTTTAAAAATCATGAATGTTTAAATATTTATATTTAAGGGATACCAATTAAAGACTTAGATATTAATAAAAACAATGGCAAAGACTCGCATTATTTAATTATAGGAATAATATTATGTAATACTAGCTTTTGCCCCCGGCTTCACTCGCATAGTATTAGAGGGGTTCCCAATCCACCTCCTCCACCTTCCCTATCCCCACTCCACTCCCCCCTCCTCCTCCCCCCCCCTTCCCCTTCCTCCTCTCTCCTACCCCACTCCGCCTTCTCCACCTTCCCTCTCTCCACTCCAATCCCCCCATCAACCCCCTTCCCCCCACCCCTAACCTAACCTAACCTAACCCCCTCCCCCCACCCTCCTCCCCCTTCCCTTTCCCACTCCACCAACACCCTTCCAACACCCCCTCCCCCCCTCACCTCTCCCCCTCTCACTCATTCAGTTTTCAAACTGCTCGCGTGCCACCTATTATTATATTTTATACAAATTTCATAATGCCAGAACTCAACGGTAGTTTTATACAAAATAACGAACAAAAAAAATAATTTTCCAATTTGGTGCAGTCGTTCGGGTTTATGCGCATACATGCATTTCGGGTACGACGCCAACAAAGCACTCTTTTTAGGGTGAATTGCATAATTAAAAAAAAAAACATCGTTTCAAGGCGACAATTGGTTTGCTTTTTTCTGACATTTGCAATAAATCAATTTTGTTAGGGACAGAAAAGGTATGATAAATAATTTCATAACGCCAGAGATTATTCATAACGCCAGAGCTTACCAATATATATAGCCTCTAGTACTCGCAAATAATGTAGTTTTCTTTTAGTGAAAGAATTTTTAAAATCCATTCAGTAGTTTTTGCGTGAAAGAGTAACAAACATACATCCATACAAACTTTCGCCTTTATAATATTAGTAGGATTATGTTTGCGAGAGATTACCTATCGATCTCCCGGTTACTCTCACTCACCTGGGGTACAAAATAACAACAATCATTTATCCGGTGTTGTTATACATTATTATGAATTCCAACCCAAATGCCATAAATCAGATCCCCTCGGCCCTTTACCTATTTTGGATTTTGTAGTAAACCCATTATTTTAATTGAACACTTATCTCGGATATAATATCGATATGTTACCGTAAAAGTCCGAATATTGGCAAATCCTAAGATTTTCCGGTAAATCCTAAAATTTACGAACGGTAAAATGGTAAAAGTCCGAACCGTTCTATAATCATCGTTCACCAACCTAACCTAACCTTACCTAACCTAACCCTACCTAACCTAACCTAACCTAACCTAACATGTTCTAAATTCTAATGGTAAAAACCCGAAAAAATCGTTTCTTATTTAAATATTATAAACGATTTTTTCGGGCTTTTACCATTAGAATTTAGTACATGTTAGGTTAGGTTAGGTTAGGTTAGGTTAGGTTAGGTTGGTGAACGATGATTATAGAACGGTTCGGACTTTTACCACTAAGAGTTGGTAAATCTTAGGATTTACCGGAAAATCTTAGGATTTACCGTAGTTCGGGCTTTTACAGTAACATATACATTAAAATAATAGGTCTCACATTTGAACGAAGCGTTTTGTTTCTTAAGGTTATGAGAAATCAAACTTTTACGAATACTTGATTTTATAAAAGGTACGGGAACAATTCCATGAGGTATTCCCAAAATTTAAAAGATTGGGTGTGCACAGTGTAGGTGAAGTTAATCTTGTTCACAATCCGTTTAGAAGATTCTTCGTTCTACCTATTTTTGATCCATTCAAATATTTTTTTATAAATCTTCTGTTCTTAAATAAACCAAAAATATTGTGTTATTAATATATCACTTCTGTCTCTATGCAAGAAATCTCGAGTAAGATATAACTAAAACCATTTTAATTATAGTTATCTGGTTAAAAAAATCGAGTGCAGTTCACACGCGGTAGAAATGCAACCTTCACCACGCAATCTCAACCAATAGAAGCCTTGAAAAGTGCTCTCATAATCAAAGCGGCCAATGCAGTAAGGTTTCATTCTATCTCATTCTCTCGCAGGCTAAATCCTATAGACGTATGTGTTTGCATCTTTTTAGTGTCGTTTCCGTTTAACTGAGTTTCAAATCGCAATGGTGCTAAAGAAGTTTCACTTCAAAATATTACAAAAGTGTTCAGTTGACACGCGGTAGAAGTGAAACCTTCAGAGAACTAAAATAGACAAGAGTGGAGCACCGCACAAATATGAGACCGATTATTCCATCTCATTTTCTCGCAGGCTAAATTCTATAGATGTGATTGTCTCTTTTTAGTGTCGCTTTTTCGTTTCATCGAGTTTCAAATCACAACGGCGGGGCTAAAGAAGTTTTCACTTCGATAAAAAAAAAAAGATTATTACTTATTATTTATTATTTAAACAAATTTATTGGTTTAATTATACAATAAAATACCCCCAGAATTAAATATTAAAACATGCAAAATGACATGCATCGGTTCAATAATAAATAAATGGTTAATTGGATTAGGGAGGGTTGAGTCTGAAAAATTATTAAATAATGTAACTTAAAACTTAAAATTTTACATGGTTAACTATTAAATGGCACAATCAGTAAAAACTTAGTACCTATATATTTAATCTACAAAAAACAAAAAACACCTTGTTTTTTTTTGTACAGAATACATTTTTGGCATTTTTTACCAGCATTTGGTTCCTTAGAACGGGCAATCTGCCTAGCTAGGAACTAATATAGACAAATAAGACATAATAACACTTGTACACATTTTAATATTTACAGTTATTTTGAAATATTATTATTATGTTATTTTGCCGTATAAATAAAAAAAAAATAAAAAATAAAAAATAAAAAAATTCCAAAACCAACACGTACCTTTATAAAAGAACTATTCCATTACAAATTAGAACACTTTTAAAGTGATGAAAAAAAACTAGCCTAAAAACCTAATCTACCTAACCCAGTTTATTAATGTTCTGTTTTGTCACTGTTCTGATCTGTTCGGTTAGGTTACCCGAAAGAACGAAGATATACGTACTTAGATATTATTGCACAATATTACAAATCCACGGATATATAAGTACGTAATATTATATTTCCAACAGTGTACAAAATTTTATTAATTATTACGTCATCATCTCACGATGTACAATTTAAATAATTGCAACGGAGTTGATGATGATACCTATTTCTTTGTTTGCGAGGGTTTAATTAAAACCACCTTAACCCAGGCCAGGACAGTGGATAAAGACGGCCTTTTTATTTAAATAAGATCTTCCTAATTATTATAAAAATAAAAAATAAATATTCCAAAAACTATTATATTAGAAGACAGACTTACCTACTTAAATACTAAACATCAAATTGGACTGCTCCGAACTCCTTAAACTTTAAAACCTACACATACCCACAAGAACAACACTATATAATACTCTATTCTACTGCAAAACAGATAAACACGACTATATTGCCCATTACCGACAGCGGTTTTACACTGGGAAACCAATACTTGGGTGTTATTGACATGTTTAATGTTAACTTGGTGAATTTCGTCGATAATATTAGGTCCTTACATATGAAATTGGCGTTTTGCCGTACTGGCAACTTTGATCTCAAATATCTTCTCTTTGGTTAGGAATTCCAAATTCAAATTTATACAGCTATTTACTATTTACTCATGTATTTGTGTTTCGAAAATTATAATTCATTTGTTTTTTCCTTAATTGTTTTTTTTTCTTTGCGTCACTTAGTTTACAAAATGGAAAACTTGTAATATCGCGTTATTTACGAGTACGAGTTCCACCGTGGCACCAGTGCTGCAGAAACGACTCGAAGGATTAATGATGTGTATGGCGACGGTGCCGCAAAAGAAAACAATTCAGTTTTTGGTTCCAACGTTTTCGTTCTGGAAATTTCGACCTGCAGAACAAGCCCCGTGGACGGCCGGAGACCAAACTTGATAATGAAGAATTGAAGGCTATTGTGGAAGCGGATCCATCGCAAACCACGTCCGAGTCAGCTGCAGGCTGCGGTGTTAGTGATAAAACCACATAAAACCACACTTGTTTTAATCCACTTGAAGCAAATTGGGAAGGTGAAAAAGCTTGAAAGATGGGTACCTCACGAATTGAGTGAAGCAAATCAACAAACGCACGTTAGAACGCTAGACCACACACTGCACAACAGACGGCTACCAAATTAGATTAGCTTCAATTGGACATCCACCGTACTCTCCGGACCTTGCCCCAACAGATTACCATGTTTTTCGAAATTCGGATAACTTCTTGCAAGGGAAAAAATTCAACTCCGATGGGGCAGTCCAAACCGCCTTCAAAGATTTTATTGATTCCCGTCCGAATGGTTTTTTTAGTAAAGGGATCGATGAACTACCTATGAGATGACAAAAGTGCATAGATAGCAATGGTACATACTTTTATTAAATAAATATATTATATGTATTAAAAAAATATCGACTTTTTGTTCCTCCCATGCAAAACGCCAATTTCATATGTAAGGACCTAATATTAAAAACCTATTTCAACCCTATTCTTAAAATGTCTCTTTGTAAGCCTCTATATCTTTTTTACATTAACTCCACACAAGAGGCCCTGAGGAATATAATTTCCCTCAGGGACTATGTCATCTTTGAAGATGCTGTATGGAGGGTTTTGGGTGTGTGGGTCTTGAGTAGTTTCCATGTTATAGGAGCGAGGAAACACAGAGGCCGGCAAATCGTTCCACAGCCCGAGCTGTTGAATTCATTCAGTCGTAGACCGGTTTTCATGTGAAAAATGTCAACCGTGTACATCTATGTTGGGTGAGTGTTTGGCGTGTTTTCCGGCTATACACCGGTGCTGAGGGGATCAATGACGCTAATTCCTCGGAGCGTCTTCCATTGTAATACCGGTAGAACAAGGACAGCATTCCCACCTGACGCTTGTGCTCTAAAGATTGCAATCCGCGTTTGTTAAGATCCATCAGATCACTGTATTACAAAAATGGTTTTTTGTATTTTTATTTCATGTAGGTATTAGTTTTCAATCCATCGTAATTTTTATTACTTACTAGCTGGTTCCCGGCATGCGTTGCTATGCCATTTAATAAAGAAATTGTTTCTCTCTGCGTGTCCTTTCCCATTCTTCCCGTTCCCCTTCCGCCTCCCTTTCCTCTCCCGCGTCCCCTTCCCACTCTCGCGTTCCCGCACCGCCTTCCCTCTCCCCACTCCCCTCGCCTGCTTCACCCGTCCCGCGAATACTCCTCCCGAGTTCCACCCTCCCGCATTCCATTCATTCAGTCCCGGTACATTCAGTTTTCAAACAGCTTTTTTATACAAATTTCGTAATGCCAGAGCTCACCAGTAGTTTTATACAAACCTTTTCCTGACCATAACGAACACAACAAAAAAAGAATTATCCAATTTGGTGCAATCGTTCGGAAGTTATGCGCGTACATACACTTCGGCGATTCATTTTTATTTATATAGATAGATAGATAGATAGATAGATAGATAGATAGAAGATAGATAGATAGATTTCTTTCTCGTGTTCAAAATTCATATGTATGTAAAAATCTTTGTAAAAATGTTTATAGATTTTTTTTAAGTTACAAAAGGTCAAGGTAAAATGACTTGTATAACATATTTATATAAAAGTACCTAGCTTAAAAAATAAGAGGCCGACTTGATTCAGTGTCCTGGCCTGAATTGAGATGGTTTTGGTTTAATATGAACCTACCGAGCAAATAATAGATAATATTATATTACATAATGCAAATATAATATTGCGTATTTTATTATGTGGCGATAGGATTATGTGTTCATTTCAGGATAAGTGATATGAATGATGATTGAGTCTTGCAATAAAGGACGCTGAGCTGTCACCCAGCACCCAGCTGTCGCACGCTGCCGAATAAATTAGATATTTAATTAATATTTTATGGTTGATTAATGATTGATCTACTAAGTAGGTATTTATAGATACGCAGGCACCCTTTATCTAAGTGTATTTATTTATGAGATCCACGAGGCGCAAGCGTGGTAAAACAATGAACGACATATGTATGTAACAAAATGGGAGACTCGTTAAAAATGCGGTTCCATGCCAAATCAGAATCAAGTCAACTCAACACCTCTTTGAAATGTCATTAAAAGCTATGAAAAAAAAATTTAAAAATAGCCCAAAACCCTAACGTAACCCATTTAACCATTTTTTTTACTTCACTTTTAATGACTTTTCAAAGTTGGTTTCTGTCTGGGTTGTCCGGTCACCAAAAATGGAAGCCCAGTGTATATGTACTTGTCGAAGCCAAAGTTGACAAGAACACAGTATTATATACTTAATATTATAATATTATGTTAATATTTTAATATAACTTGAAAAAAAGCTAAATTGAAAAAAGGATAATTTATAATGTCTGATAGATACTTAGAATAAAATAACAGGGTTCATGGGGTGAGGTTTCTCTAGGTCTTGGAGGCGGATGATCAGGATACACTGAACCCCAGATTCCTACCTAACCCTTAAAACCTTTTCCTTCCCAGAACACTCCTTTCCTTCCTTTTCTAAAAAAAAACCCTCCACACAGCATCCCCAAAGATGACATAGGCCCTGAGGGAAATTATTTTCCTCAGGGCCTCCTGTGTGGAGTTTATTTGAATTTCGAATAGGTACAATACAGATACAATATATTTATTTATTATGGATCTTTAATAGAAGAAACACTTTTAATCATTAATTACTTTTACATTTACATTTCTTAGTTTTCTTTTAATTATACATATTATTTTTTTATTTATTTAAATTATATTTTTATAATTAGATAATGTCTAACAACTTTCAAAGTAATTTTAGAACAAATAAATAAAAACTTTTAAAATACTAATGAGATACTTGAGCTTGCATGCTCTGTACCAGTTGGTCGATTCTGGGTTCAGTCTTTGCTAGAGCTATGGTTAAATCACTTAGTTAATCGTTAAATAGATTTTTTTTCGGAAATGCAAACGTAGGTACCTATTACGCCCCCCCCCCTGACATTTCTCTACGCCCCCCTGGTTGGGAAGTTCTGATTTAGAGTATTCAAATTCTAACAACGTATGGGTGCTTTTAAGAGGAAATACTAGCTGCGTTTTTCCATACAAACGTATTCCCCGTTTATCTCTCTGGATTTTGACCCTAGAGCAAAATTTTTTTTTACACAATATAGATATCGACCACTAGCGTGTCGGTACGTTTTGCTTTTTTGATAATTTACTTCTTATAGAAGTTAGGACCTTCCAAAAATGAATAAAATTGCCTAATTTAAACGCCGTCAAAAAACGTTCAGTATACAAACTAAACAATGTATTTTGAAAAAAAGCATAACGTACCGACATAGAATATTTTCTTTTAATACAGTTAGTGAAAAAAAAATTTAAAATCGGTCCAGTTTTGGAGAAGAAAAATGGGGAATACAAAACATCGATTTCGAAGATTTTATTTAGGTATTTTCGGCCCGACGTGCAGGTGTCCCTTTCGCTCAGTTCTCCTGGGGGGGCCGGGGAACGAGGGTGTTGACAAATACATATAAAGCGAAGTAGTGATGTAACGAATTTTATCGGTAGACTAGTGTTGTCCTTGCCCGAGTAATCGATATTTTTTATTCGTTTTTTTTCTGTTCAGTGACTCATCGCGGTATACCAATACTGACCGAGCTTTCATACTAAAATTGTGCAAAATTAAAATTGTTTATGTCAAGTACTATAATAATTTTTTAATTTGGGAGGCGTTATAGGTACCATCGCCCCGGGAACCATTTATTGGATAACCAACACCCCCGCCACTTGGTCACCCCAAGTGGTCCGCTATGTTTGGTGACTGAGCATGGGTTCACGGGTAAGGTCTGCATGGGTTTTGGTGGCGGATGATTTTGTCCACTTACTGCGTGGCGGGCCGGATTGGGAGAAACTGGAAGTGGGAGATCTTTTGATCTCTACAGCCGGACTCTCTCCACCATCATTTCATACTTTTACCTACCCAGAAATTCCTCTCCTTCCTTTCATTAAAAATATCCTCTACACAGCTTCTCCAATGACTTTGCTATACTATAAGGGTATTTAACTTAAAAATAATTTTTATATTTCATTTTATATGTATAATTGCATTTTGTGATATTTTTAAGTAATTAATCACCTCTCCCTTTAATATTTTGTCTATAATTCTCATATGCCTATACTTGTTTGTCTTTTAATATTAATCTTATCCTGACGAAGAGAACACTCTGTTTTCGAAATATGTTGATAATATTGATTACATAAAGCTGTTTTTACAAAGTTATTTGTTCTCATTTAACTAAAAATGACGCCACAAAGATTGGACCCATTTGCAGCATTTCAAGCTGGGTCGCCATAACCAATTCGTTTGTGCAATTTCAATCAATGCATTTCTGTGTTTCTCGAGAACCCTTCTATGGGCTTACACGTCATTAGTACTTTTACGCCAGTTTTTTAAACATTTGTGGTCAAAAACATCCAAGTAGTGTAGTTTTGTAGCTCTAGCACATATGAAGCTGTATGACTTTTTATTATGGTATAATTATTATTATGCATATATCCAATTGTATATCCGCATATACATTATTTGGCTTAATATAGTAACTATGTTATTTTCCACATCAAGTATATAATAAATAGATGCAAGAATGTTTTTTTTTGATAAATTAATAACGTATAAAAATATATATATATTTATTCTCACAACTCTTGAGAAAATATCGTCGTTGCATTCACAAAATATCCCATGTGAGGTTTTCGACCAAATTTTTTTTTGTTTACACCATTTGATTCACCACGGTTTCCTAAATAATCTGACAAATATATCCCATTTTTCAAAAATTCATCTTTTTAATCATTTTAGAGGCAACTCTGACCATTACTTGTAATTAATGGTAATTATTTAAAAAAATATACTACATATACTACAGAAATATAAAAAAATATAAAATTATAAAATTAAATCCCTATATACTACAGAAATATAAAAAAAATATAAAACTATAAAATTAAAATGAGAAAAAAAGTCTTTTTGTGTGCAAGAATTCGTATTATTTTTTTAACTCAAATTTGTCGCACATAAATTAAAATTACCCAAAGAAATGTTTTTTTAATAATATACACACAGCATCCCCAAAGATGACCTAGGCCCTCAGAGAAATTATTTTCCTCAGGGCCTCCTGTGTGGAGCTCATATAAAAAAAAATAATAATCTCAACAATCTAAAAAGAGTATACTATGCACTAATCCAGTCATTAATTCAATATGGAATTATTGCATGGGGGGGGGGGTCATACAACAATATTCTAACCCCGATCAAAGTAATCCAGAAACTAATCATTAAAGTAATCCTAAAGAAACCCTCCACTTATCCAACAGAAACGCTTTTCGCAGATTTCACGGTGCCTCGAGTAGAGAATATCTTCAAGAAAAATGCAATTACCCAAATTTACAAAGATAATATCATCAAAAAATTTTAAACTAAAATCAAAAAGATATGAAGATAACATCAAAATACCAAAATTTAATACCAAACTAATGCAAAACAATTACATCTATTTAGGAATAAAGTTTTTCAACAACCTTCCCATTGAAATAAAAAAACCAAAGACATCAATAAACTGAAACTCAAACTTCATCAGGAATAATTAACTAAATAATTACCTGTTTTTCTCATTCTTTCTATTTATTATTAATCTATATTCACCTCTATTTTATTTAGATTTTTCGAATTTCTCCCAAGTGCACAATATTTTAGTATGTAACCGTATCCTATGTATGTACACCATATGTAATGTATATAACTCCACTGTACAATTATACATCTATATTAAATATTAAAATATATATATTTTCTTCAATATTAACTCAGTAGGTAAAGCAAAAATATTTTTTTAATATTTCTATTTAACTGTCAAAAAATTACCAAAAAATTAAGTTGCATCCAAAATCATACGAAATTCATTTTTTTAAGACCAATATTTCGTAATTTGAAACAAAAATAAATAAAATAAAACATATTTATCAGCACAAGATATTTTCTCTACCTTTTTCTAAAAAAAAACATTTTCAATTTATTTGGGTGTTTTGGTCACAAATCCAAATTTAACCCCCCCCCCTCGGCTATTTGTTAGCTTTGGGAACAACTCATATCGATCTTGTGTCTCCCTTACTATTATGTTGAGAAATAAGTTTTAAACGGTGTTCGAAAGAGAAAGAGAAAATATCAAACTTTATATTCAAATTCAAAAGTTAACCACAAAATAATGGAATTGTACACCTTTATAAAACCAAAGTTTATGAAACTTATGGAATTTTGTATCTATTAATTATTTTTACATGAAACAATAAAAAAGTGAGGTGACGGAAATGTTAACAATACATTTGTGTAATAAATATGTACGTGTTTTTATTTTTTTCGTTATCAGTAATTTTAGTTAGAAAAAACGTAAGATGAGTCATTTTAAAAAAATTTATGTGTGCGTTCAAAATTTTTATATTCGAAAAGCAAAGGTTTATTTCGGATTTCAAAATTTAAAAGCGTATTTCATCGCCTTTCAAAAACAATTTTTAGTTTTCGGATACTATCAGAAATATTCCATTTATTTGGATTTTATTGCAAAGCGGAAATATTTCGACCTTATGAAAAAATATGCCCGAGGCCTGAGGGATATGGGTCCTATGAGAAAGGTCAAGTTGCCTTTCCTACGTTTGCTACACAAAATATCATATGTGCATAAAAAGTGCGCACAAAAATCCTGAATGCAAAATTTAAGAAAAAATTGTCGGTTTTAATAAAAAAATGTATATTAAGCCCACTTGTTTTCACCCAAACATGGTATCAAAAATAACTCTACAATTAATGAAAATAAATAAAAATATGGGTCCCCAATTTTTTTTTTTCGGTTTTTTTTTATTATGTATCCTAATATTCTAAAATACCCACAGGATATTTTGTGCGCGCAACAACGATAAGTAGCTATAATAGCATATTCATAGGACGCTTATAATAGGACGCCCCTGCGAGCGGTCTTGTCTCTACACATTTGCAGATTGGAACATGCGTGGTCGGCAGAAATAATAATTCGACACGGGTGAAGCGCGTAGCCCACACACACAAGGCCTGCATTCACTCACACATCTATAGCGCGATTCTGACTACTGTCAGAGAGTGAAATAAAAGAGATTTTTTAAAATACCTATTCATAAATGTTCGCAGCGACCGGCAGCGCTCTTAATATTCACACAGCGACAACACGGCAACGGCACAAAAAAGCATAATACATCTTCCACACCAAAGCCAACCTTCCAACTCCGAACTCCAAAATGGCGGACGTCGATCAGCTGATTCAGAGCTATATCTAGTTGCCTACAATTGGGCAGGCGATGCTTTGGTTTCCATAATATTGATATTTGTTGGGCCAACTTGCACAAACCAGCCATCGCCGATCGCCTCGGAGGCGATCCCTGGCCAACTCGAACTCCAACCTTCCAACTCGAACTTCCAACGCACGAACTACCCCTCCAAGTTGGAAGTTTGCCGCAGTGTGGCGTTACTATAAAACGTAATCTTTCAATAATAATGCAGCATCCTTTTTTTGCAATAGCTCCACACCGAAGAAAATAAGTTCCCTCGGGGCCTACACATCATTAGAGATGCCGTGAAGTGGGTCTCTTAAGTGAAAGGAAAAGAAGGAAGTTCTGGGAAAGAAAAAGGTATGAGGGGTGGTTAGGAGTCTAGGAGTCAACGAGTCCAAGAGTGACGGACTTATGAATCCATTTCATAAGTCCAGTGAGTGAGCAGGTGACGTTTCACAAAGACGCCACTGTCGTAAGCTTATAAGTATTCACCATCAGGCACAATCCTATAAATCCAATAATTTGATCCAATAACATTATTTAAAAGCATTATTTGGTAATGTGGGGCTCACTAACCGCATAACTTTTGTGGTTCCGCCGATTTGATCCGTGCAGTTTGGTAGCCCGGCGACAGTCGGCACATAACTCCCTTTGTTTCTATTACACATGATATACGATATTCCTCATTTAATTGCAATGCCTACGTTGGTGCAGTTACAATTTCAATGAGGAAATTGTTTTCCTAATGTATTGTTTGTTACCCATGCATTCATGTAGTTATTTTATGAAAGCGCGTGCAATGTGCAATGTGCATGCATCTTGGTAACTACCTAGTAACAATGTATTGTTTATAATTTACTAGCAGACCCGGCCACACGTTGCTGTGGCTAACGAAACACAACGCCATTACCCAACCTTTATAAAATCCACACCACCCGCTTGCCAGCTGCCCGCTGCTCGCTGCCTGAATATTTGAATTTCTCGGCTTTTCTCTACTATAATAAGCATGTTTTATACATATAAACCTTCCTCTTGAATCACTCTAACTATTGGTGAAAACCGCATGAGTATCCGTTGCGTAGTTTAAAAGATCTATGCGCACATACATTTTGAGCGACTTCATCAAATAAAATAATTCAAATCAAATACCTACTTACTCTAGGACATCTATTTTCCAATTTCTTCTGTAGAACGAATTTCAAAAGTGACTATAGTACCTACGGCCCGCCAGCCGTTTTAAATCACACAAAAATATGTTTTCTTTGAATTTCTCGGCTTTTCTCTAATATAATTTACATGTATTATACATATAAACATTCCTCTTCAATCACTCTACCTATTGGTGAAAACTGTATGAAAATCCGTAGCGTAGTTTAAAAGATTAACGCGCACATACATTTTGAGCGACTTCATTTTATACTATTTAACTAGCAGACCCGGCCACACGTTGCTGTGGCTAACGAAACACAACGCCATTACCCAATCTTTATAAAATCCACACCACCTGCTTGCCAGCTGCCCGCTGCCTGAATTGAATATTTGAATTTATCGGCTTTTCTCTACTATAATAAGCATGCATTACACATATAAACTAATTAACTCGCCACTAATTATACAATGCTTGCAATGCAACACTGGATATTTGAAAAGGGAAAATCAAATACCTACTTACTCTAGGACATCTATTTTCCAATTTCTTCCGTAGAACGAATTTCAAAAGTGACTATAGTACGGCCCGCCAGCCGTTTTAAATCGCACAAAAATATGTTTTCTTTGAATTTCTCGGCTTTTCTCTAATATAATTTACATGTATTATACATATAAACATTCCTCTTCAATCACTCTATCTATTGGTGAAAACCGTATGAAAATCCGTTGCGTAGTTTAAAAGATTAACGCGCACATACATTTTGAGCGACTTCATTTTATACTATGTAATGATAATGATGATTATACATATAAACATTCCTCTTCAATCACTCTATCTATTGGTGAAAACCGTATGAAAATCCGTTGCGTAGTTTAAAAGATTAACGCGCACATACATTTTGAGCGACTTCATTTTATACTATACTGACTGATGATGATGATGATGATAATTAATTCTATAACTTAAGCAATGTTCCTAATAGGTAAATATAGTTATTATACCAATTTTACAAAAGAACCTAATAAGTTAATTTAGTTATTACACCAATTTTACAAAAGAACCTAATAAGTTAATTTAGTTATTATACCAATTTTATAAAAGAACCTAATAAGCAAATTTAGTTTTTATACCAATAAACTTAATAAGTAAATTTAACTATTAAACTAATTTTAAATTTTAAGTGCCTACATTTAATACCAATTCTACAAATTAATCACTGTAGATACCGAATAGGTAAATTTACTTATTCTACCAATTCTACAATTTAACCAATAAGTAAATTTAACTATAATACCAATTTTCATTTTAAGTTCCTACATTTAGTTATTATTAGTGACCGACCGAAGGTTTGGTTTCGTCAAATTTCGGCAAAAAAATCTAGTTTCGGCATCAGTTTCGGTTTCAGCAGAAAATCTACCGAACCTTCGGCCGAACCGAAACTCTGCATTCGTGAATTACCGCGCGTCCTTCGGCTGATTTCGGGTGAGTTCTTGACTCGTGTATCACCCGCCATCATAAGCTGAGTTCGCCGACCGGTCCGGTGTGATTGTGTTAAGAGTTTAATGTGTTATTTCTCGCGTGATATAGTGATTTAATATCTATAGTGATTTTTAATCTCTACAGAGATTTTTAATTTTTTTTTATGAATACCTCACAAGAATTCCAGCTGCTCCCGCCTGAAGCCTAAGAAGTGGGACTATGGCATTCCCAATTGGGGTATATTGTGGGGCTGAAGGTAGTGGGGAGGGGAAGGAGATGGGGAAGAGGAAGGTGGGGAAGTATCTGGCTATTCAAATCTGGTCATCAAACATGGCTAAAGCTATTTAAAGCAACGTTTCAATTCTGAGCGGTGGTCTTATACCAGGGTGTTACTGAGAGTATCTTCCACAGTGATTAGTTTTTTTTTTTTTACATGAATACCGCACAAGAGTCCCAACTGCTCCCGTCTGGAGCCAGTGAGACTATGGCATCCCCAATTCGGGTATGTTGTGAGGCTGAAGGTAGTGGGGAGGGAAGGAGATAGGGAAGAGGAAGGTGGTGAAGTACCTGGCTATTCAGATCTGGTCACCAAACACGGCGAAAGCCACTTCAGGCAACGTTTCAATTAATGGTGGTCTTGCACCAGGGCGATACTGAGAGTATCTTCCACGTTAAGTGTTAAGTGTTTGTTTTTGTTATTACTTCTGTCTCATATGTTTTATTTTGCATTTATTGAGCATTGACATTCTTTCCGTTGAGTTATTCACTCGAATTTATGAATGATGAGAATTATGTAAAAAAATTCTTGTATTTAAATTCATTTAACACTTGTAATAATAATATTGTGATTGTAAACGCAATAAAATTAAAATGCTCAATAATGAGGTCCTTCCTTTATAATGTAAGTGTTGATTATTATGACAAATTTTCGTTCCAAGTTTTGTAAATTTTTATAATTTTTGTTTGTTTTATAGCAGTAATATAAAAAATCGTACTTAATTATTATTTTTTCACATAGGTTCTTCAATTATTGCGTTTTTATTTCATTTAACACATGTTAACTGTCTACAAAAGTGTAAAAAATAAGTCAAATTTCTGTAAACAATGGATTTTAACATGTCTAAAAAAGTTTCGGCTTCGAACGAAGATTCTGTTTGAAGACTGATACCGAAGATTCGGTTTCGGTAGAAAGTTCTGTTTCGGTCGGACACTATTATATTTATCTATTCTACAATTTAGTACGTAAAATTATTATTAAAAATTGATACCCAAGGTACCTAACAAACGATAATTTATGTAATGGCGGCTTGTCTTATTTTTATTGTTTTTGTATTTTTTTATGTCAATGCCTATCTCACTGCTCCTGACTATCTGGGGCCAGTAGGACTATGGCATCCTTAATTGGAGTATGTTGTGAAGAAGATGGGAAAGAGAGGTACCTAAAGCAAGCATGGCTAAATCCATTTCAAACAATGTTTCGTTTCTCTCACTAGGGCGATACTAAGTTATACGGAAACTGAAAAGCTCTATAACTCTCAACGCAATTGACGTCGCAAGATGAAAATCTGAAAGTTTCTTGTCTTAGAAAGTACAGAAAGAAAACTTTGTGTAAATGACGTCAGAGCTCACCGTTCAAGTGTTAAAATTATTATTATTATTTGTTGAATGACAGTGCCTGTCCACTTCTCCATTCTCCAGTCCGGAGCTTTCAGCAGATTCATCAACCCAATGTATTTCTGACCGAGTTGAATGATGAGTAGTGGCAGCAAAAAGTAGTTTAGCGTTATTTTAAACTTATATTGTCTCGGTGCAGGTGAGCATACAATTTGGACATCTGCCAAAATGTCTGTAAAGAGTTTTTCACGACGTATCTCCGCCCAGTCTCCAGGCGACAGTTTAAATTTTAAATTGCCACGTGGCAACACCGGCAATGGGACCATGTGGAGAATGGCTTCTTGTTATCACTCCAAGTATCTCACTTTGATATCTTTCATATCAAGATTATTTAGTTTAGTGCAGTAGGAATAATGTGACCAGACGTCCCGTTTTCACCGGGACAGTCCCGTTTTCAGGCAGCGTGTCCCCGAACACAGCTTCGGGAAGCCAAATTGTCCCATTTTCGAAAAGAAAGAAACTCGCAGTAAAATTTTAAAAAAACGTATTATATTCACTTATTTCTACCTAAATTACACCGCGAAAACTGTCTGAATGAACACTGAGAATGTTTCAATCGAAAGTCGTTTGGTGAAAATTGTTTCGAAAACACTTTCGCGATAATAATTTGGATCATAAGAATTTTCGTATAATTATTGAATATATTTTATGTCTGCCCAGCACTAAAGCACTAGTAGAAAGAATCTTTTCTATTATGAATAAATTGTGGACCAGTGAAAAAACACAGTTGAAAGTAGACGTCCTTAAACAAATGTTAATTATAAAAGTAAATGTGAAAAAAATACTGCCAAGAATTTCATTCGTTTTCAACACCAGATATACTTAAGGAAATTTGTTCTTCGGAATAATATATCATCAAATAAATTTGCGTGTATTCATTCCTATATGTACTTTTCATAAATAAATAAAATATAATGTAGATACTATGAAAAAATATTTATGCGCCTACAGAAACATACCGGTAATCTTGAAATACATAAATACAGGGTGTTAAGGGACGTACTTGACTTACTTTAACGAGTGATTCCTAAAACTCCAGACACTAATATCTACAACCTGTATGTCGGACAAATATCTACAGCTCATATGTTGGACTAATATCTATTAACTTCAAAGTGAGGACTAATATCTACCTACAGAGCTAAGGTCGGACGAATATCTATGACGGTCCCAGTGGTGACTAATATCTATGGAGCGTAGGTTGGACTAATATCTGCAGAGGGCAGCTGAGCAAGAGGATGTAAGAAAAAGCATAAATTACTTCAATTACGTAATAACTAACGTTAACCCCCCCCCCCTTTTGAGCTCACGTAATTAATGTATGCTCCCTAACCGTGACGTCAATTGCTGTTTCGGATTCACGAGTTAGAAGGCGCTAGAAATAAAAATATTCTAAAAGTGAGCGGTGGGCAATAAAAGGTTGAGAAACTATGCTGTAAACCAGTGGTACGCGTACCCCTGGGGGTACGCGAAGCCAAATTGAGGGTACACAATAACGTGGCCCGCATGTAGAATCACAGGTTAAAATACCTGAAGTCGTGTTACACTCTGTTTAAAATTGCATTACTTAATTGTATTTGTGTGACTTGATTGTTAAATTCATGTAATAATTAGAGTATTGAAAATTACAAATGAAACACTTCCTTCATTACACGTGTAAAAAAGATAGATGGAACAACAAATTTGTAGTGAGAGACAAGGGGTACGCCGGCTAAAAAAGGTTGAAGACCACTGCTGTAGACGATGACCGCCGATAAAAACAAAAAAAAAAAAACACCAACACAACAATACATAACAATAAGGGAACGTACCCATACTACGTGACCAACTTTTTGCAATTTTTTACCCCCCCCCCCAGTGACTAAAATCCTAAGCAACCCGTCGCTCATTTGTATGGAGCGTGACATTTTGAAGACCCCCCCCCCCTAAACGTGTCACGTAGTATGGGTACGTTCCCTAACATAGTAATGACCAGTGGCGGCTCCTGCCTTGGTGTATTTGTGCAATGCACTGCCAACGTCAAAAGTGTAAATTCGTACAAACATCAACAAACGTGTAAAAGTGTAAATTTGTAACATTCATTCACGAAGAATTCCCGCCAATTCGTTATAATATTCTTACCAATTAACTTTCGTATTAGATTCCGTACTAAACTCGCATCGGCGCATACGAAAAAGCAATGCGTGCATTTTCCGTTGTGCCAAGACGTGACGTCACATGAAGTGATATTCCTACTGGGACAGTCTACAGAGGCTGGAACCGTGAAAAGGGCGAGACATAAGGGAAGATATATGAGACGCTCGTGCACTAGCGGCGCACATGCGCAGAAGCATTCTGGTTTATGACAAAACCTTTAACATGCCTATATGTTACCGAACGTTTGGAATGAGTTAGTTAGGAATAACGAATTTTCAACTAATTGACAATGTTATGTATTAGCTCTACCATCGCTCCGGGGCGGCGAAATCAAGCATTTGGCAGATCACTGATCATTATTGACACATTTTAATGGTTTTCGTAAGTTTTGCTCTGTAAAAAACTTATTTAAAAATGAGTGGTAATGAAAACATTGCGATTAACGTCGATTTTTTCAAAAGCAACCGAATTTCATTTGAGAATAAATTGTTTTTGAAAAATAATGGCTCTCCAAAACCTTTGCTAAATATAATACCTACAAGTAAGGTTGGGAAAAAAAACTATGAATAGAGTTTTTAAAACGAAGTATTCAATATTCGAAAGCATCTTGGCTTTGTGAATGTGATCGCTTGAACACATTTTTTTTTCGTGGTTGATGATAAATTGTGAAGTGAAAGTTGTGTAAACGATAGCCTTTATTTTACCGAAAAGTTAATGAACATTCATACTCCCAGTACATATACATAACGTATTGCAATTTAGTTTGTTGGATCGAGTTGATAGGTATACGATTACAACTTGATGTTGGTTTTCGCGAATCTGTGAATCAATTAATTATATTTTCCCGTTTTAATGTTACCATTTCTTGTGAAATGCACTGCCGGCAAATTTTGTCACGGGCCGCCTCTGGTAATGACTTGCGCATGTGCGAATGAAAGTTCAAAGAGGCGGACGTAGCGGCATCTGTCATTCAACAACCTAAATAATTTCATTCTGTTTGAAATTCGCGGTTAAAAAATGGTAGGGTGGGGGTAGGAGGGTGAAAATTTGGGGTGACAGGTATTTTTTGATGCCAAATAAAAAATAAAATAAAAAATTGGCATAAAAATAGAAAAATAATTCTGGATGGGTAACATAACCAAAGATATTCAAATACAAAAGAGATATGCTATGATGTCCGCACAACTGTCGGCGGACTACGACCTAATCATGGTAGTTTGCATACGAAAATAATTTGTTCATTTTGTTGATTTTTTTAAGGTGTGCATTAGTATTGGTTAACAATATAGTTTGAATACGGAAAGAATTCGTTCATTTAGTTTAACGTTCGTTTGGTTTATTCGTTAATTATTCGTTCATTTAGTTTATTTGTTAATTGGTAAACAATATCGGCGACACCCAAAAGCGCAGTCCCACCTAGTAAAAACTGCAGATAGCACATCTATTATATTTCAATATCTTTGGTACACCCTAATCACCTAGCGGTATAAAATATACGTTACGCCCTATTCTTATACCATAAAAATCGCCGTTTCGGAGGAGTGCGCCCACAAACACCGTGACACAAGATTTTTATATATATAGATTAATTAACTACCTTTTGGTTTGGGGGAAAAAATAAGTGGTCGCGCTAGGTAGGAACACGGACATATGAATATATCTGGACCTGCCCTAAGTGATAAAAACGTATTATTTTCCCCTCCCCTTGGAGCCGGCTGGGCTTACGAAAGCCTTGCTTGAATCAAAAAAATGTGACGTCATCATTCTTGTCCTGACCAGCGCAGAGCTAACATCCATACATTTTACCAAATAACACGGCAATATATGAGAGCATGTGCTATATACCTACATAGCGAATGTGGGCGTTTCTGCAGTGAGCTCGTCGCTGGTTACAGGGGTAAGTAAATTATGAAACATTTGTAAAAGTGTCTTAACTAAATACGGCAATAAAATATTGCTATGTGAATAGGGGCGAGCATTTGGCCTTCGCAAATATGTTATTAACGTGGCAAGCAATTCGCGCTCTCATGTAAAAAGGTCTATTCATTCAAAGCAGATTTTTCTTTTAAGAACTAAATGGTGATATTATAATGCAAGATGCCTATATATTGTCAGATTGATTTTTTAACGAATCACAGTCATCTTTCCCCTCTTCCTCTCCCATAGCTTGGTTTTACCCCTCATCTGTATCTTCTGGTCTATTGAATTTGGATGTCTATGGGTAGGAACCAAGATGTCAATTTAAATCTTTGCGTTTAGATCATAGGTTCTCAACGTGGGCGATAACGAACCCTTCAGGGGGGCGGTAGAAGACCAAGAGAAAATTGGGGGGTGTTTCAGACTTTCAGGGGGGCGGTAGGAGGCTCAGAGAAACCCATCCCATCTTGCTCTATCCCATATCCCATTACGCCCTCTCCGTTGTGGTAAATATAATCGTGACGACAAATGCTGATTCAGATTTTCAGAATCGTTCGGGGGAGCTGGAAAAAAATTGTTCTCAAAGTGGGCGGTGGGCGAAAAAAGGTTGAGAATCTATGGTTTAGATAATATTTTTATGTATTTTAGTTCATAAAACAGTTTATAAGAAATATAATTTAAATCGTATAATACAGGTTTGTACCTACCTAATACAATGTAAATTGATATCATTTTGCTGAGATCTTAGTTTGTAGTTATACCTACTTTGCGATTGAAAAAAATGTTGTATTTCTCGTGGGAAAATTCTTGATACACGAGTTCTACACTATTTTCAAAATATGTAATTGAATCATTTGCGTATCGAATTAATGTTGACATGGATTTTACTAAGCTTCGTTTATTTACGGTACGTATTATGTACATTATTAAACCTAAATATTATTAAACCTTCCGTACACGTGTTTACGAAATATGTATTAGAAAACAATATTGTTATGTACCTACTCACGAAACACTATTTATTGTTATAGGTAGATAGGTACTAAGGTACTAGTTGTTAGTCGTAAATCACGAGATGTAACATGACACAATGAAAAAATACACATTTCAAATTGGTATGGAATGGAAATAATCTTCGTGCAAAACATAATTTTAGAGGTAGGTACATAGGTACTTTCAGGATTTGAAAACATTTTTTTTTACAATGAAATTTTCTTAGTAGATTTGTTCCAATTTTGTAAATACCATACTCGTATGCAGGCCCGGACTGGCCAGGTCCGCAGGTCCGCGATCGCGGAAGGCCCCCGGTGCGAGGGGGCCCCGAAGGGGCCCCACCAAACGTCCAAAAAAATTTTTTTGTCTTGTTAGTAGTTATAATGCCCGGTGAAAAATCAAAAGATGAAACTCACTCAATTTCAACAGTTCAACATTACAAAATTGTATATTTTGATATTTTAGACTGTGCGAGTATGAGTATTGAAGAAAGATTTTGCGCAAACAAAGACGTTTTTACAGGATTGCTCTTGGTTGGACCCAGTACCGGATTATCCCTAAGGCAGATTAGGCAACTGCCTAGGGGGCCCGCATTGGCTAGGGGCCCCGCGTCCCGAGAAAAACTGACTTGCTTCAATTAGTGAGCATCAAAGTTTCGGAAAAAGTCGGTTTTCAAGATGTTTTCATTTTTTTTATTAGAAACATTTACAGGTTAATAACATTAGCTACACGCATTAAAGAAAACAACAAATTATAATAATAATTAGCTTTTAACCCAATAAATAACTAATGTTCATATCATGCACAAACAATAAATAAAAAGTCAATAATTAAAACAATAATTAAAACAAATATATAATCATAGTTGTATTTTACTTTTCTTTACATCTTTTTGTTGCAACATTACTTAGTATCTGAAGTGATTGAAGGTGCCGTGTGTGGTTTATATTGGCATTTGTTTTGTTTTATTTCTAATTATATGTTCAAAATATAAATGTTGTACAAGCTTCAGTATGCACTACCTGTCTGCTTGCAAAAATTCTTTGGGAAAGGTTGTCTGGAAGAGATCACTTTAGTGACAAGACGGCTCTTTCTAAATTTTTTTTTAACAATATATATTTTTGTTTCTACTTATGTATGTGTCCTTTTATGTGCAATAAAGGGTTATTGTATTTTATTGTATTGTATTCGTTTTCTTTATTAAATGGGGTGATGGCATACCTTTTGTAACGTAGTAAAAGAACAGATTAGTTATGAATAAAATTACGTTTTGGTAGAAAAAAGAAAAAAAATTTTTGGAAGTTCGAGAAGGGTAAAGTGCAGTGGCGGACTAAACCCGTCAGAAGCCCCGGGCTGCAAAGTTGAATGAACGCCCCCCCCCCCCCCCCCCCCCCTTAGTGAAGTTGATGAAATTTTACAAGTTTTTTATTCAGTTCACACGGGCCTCTGACTCTCGGGGGGCTATAAACGCCACCATGTTCCCTTGATCAAATCCTAAACAAGACTTCATGGACACAGCAAAAAAAAATTATTTTTAATTCATTTTCTGAAAGATGCATCATTTGTTAATAATGCTCTCACTATTTGAGGA
This sequence comes from Limnephilus marmoratus, assembly GCA_917880885.1. NCBI lineage: Eukaryota > Metazoa > Arthropoda > Insecta > Trichoptera > Limnephilidae > Limnephilus > Limnephilus marmoratus. The sequence goes on from OU862908.1 coordinate 15,306,897, forward strand.
AATTAGTAAAATTGATGGAGATACAGCATTTTATATGAAACCGTTTTTAACAGTTTGTATGTTGAATTATCCTCAGCAAAACTTTGAAAGCGTTTTCCTCGAAAGTTTTTTAACACGTTTTTCAACCTGGTTGACAACATATTAAAAAAAAAACTATACATTCGATTTGCATGCACCAAGTAACGTAATATGTTTTCCTGGGTAGTCAGAGGGAGTTTTTTTTATTTTTATTTTTGGCAGCATTTTGAAGTGAAAAACGCGATTTTCGCAAAAAAATTTCGGTGAATTTGTTATTTTAAAGGGGTAAAAAAAACTCATCGCATCGGTCAAGTCAAGATTTTGAGTTATGATAGTTATAATGTTCACAAACTTCAGAAATATTGTTTGCGAGAAAACGATTAAAAAATTTTATACTTGAAATAGAATCGAGCATGTGGGCCGGTCGCTTGAAACGCTGTACCTTCGTTAGTTTTGCTCCGATTTATTTGAAATTTTGACTACTCAATATACTGACATGTTTTACATTCAGAAAAAAATTAAAAATAAAGTTTTAAAACTTTACCTACCACCCCCCCCCCCCCCCCTTAAAGTTTTGTTAAGGATTTGATCAACGGAACAAGGAGGCGTTTGGAGGCCCCTTCAACCCCCTCCTCCCCCTCCCCCTCCACCCCCCCGTTAGTTGGTATATAGACATGGGCAGATTCATTCCCAGGAGAGAATCGATTCAGTCTGATTCCCTCGGCTATTTGAATTGATTCCTTTTATTCAATCCTTTAATTCAATTAATTCCAAAAAAAAAAAAAAAAAAAAAAAAAAAAAAAAAAAAAAAAAAAAAAAAAAAAAAAAAAAAAAAAAAAAAAAAAAAAAACCTTCGTTTATATGTATGTATACATAGATATATTATCTAATGCGCAGTTTTCACTTCAGAAAACTAAAGTAGACGTGAGTGGGGAGGCTACGAAGCACCGCACAAAGAGGAGACCGAAAGGCTACGAAGAACCGCAAAAAGAGGAGACCGATAATACTATCTCATTCTCTCGCAGACTACATCCTTTTGATGCATCTGTTTGCCTATTTTTAGTGTCGTTATTTTTTGTTTCATCGAGTTTCAAATCACAACGGTGCTAAGGAAGTTTTCACTTCGCAAAGCACTCTTCTTAGGGTAAATTATGTTGTTCTGAAAAATTGTAGGTACTAAAAACGACTCGCGACGGGGTTAACGAAATATTTCAATGCGTAGATACTTAGATATTATTTTGCCAAAAAGGCAAAATAATATCTAAGCTAGCAATTAAATCTTAAAATTGAACTCCTAAAGTTTTACTATTTTTTATTTATTTATTAAACTTAAAATCGTTCCACTTCACGTGATCTAAACTTTCCATACCTTCAACCTCGCAAAATATCCCAATTGTGGTTGCCATAGTTTCATTAGCTCCAGACGGGAGCAGTTGGGACTTGTGCGGTATTCACAAAAAAAACATACTATTATACACCTGGATCACTCAAATATATATTTTTAAATGCACCTACCTCAATGGTGAAGTTAAAACCAAGCGCCGAATTAAAACTAATTAAAAGTCTGGGCGACACGCGTCATATAATTTATTACAAAAATAAAATCGATTATCATTTATCAGTATCACGGTTCGACAGCGACTGATGCATAAATATAATATACTAACCCCGGCCCCCGGCTGATGTTTTGTTTACGGCTAGGTAAACAGATACCATAAAAAAACAATAATATAAATAAACATCGTTTTGTTTCTACACGCATTGCATAATTTACGCACGTGTGAGGGAGAAAAAATGTAGCATTAACTTTCGCTTTTTAGTCTTTTTATTAACATTCAGGGTCCGAAGTGGGAAGTTTCGCCGTAAGATGACGGCTTGGCCGCGCGGGGACCAACGACGAACCGATTTTCTGCGGGCATCAAGAAATGAATTAGGAACTTCTGACTAATAAAGTGTCTTTTGTCTTGCTGTGACTTGAATAACTTGCATTCCGCGGACCGGCTGGATAGACTCGATACGTGTGACCCGGGGGGACCCGTGGGACTACAACGTCACAAATGAATAAGAAATAAATGTTTTGATTCCTTGAATAAGTGAAACAGAGATTGGGGTTGCGGATTGAGCTCTACAGTCCGCGCAGACTTGTAGGAACGATTCCTCATTCCTCCGTGACTATGACAATAGCGGGACTGGCGGGACGACTGTGAAACAGACGCGGCACTCGGAGCTCAGAATTATTTGACTCGCTTGGCGGTTTTGTCACTTGGATTGGGACGGGGACTCTGGCCTACGGGGTTTTTTGTAGGTATAAGATTTACTGTGCGGGATACTACACAGTACACGTGATAGGCAATTTCGCGGCGCGCATCGCCTGTAGTAGGTGTACCTATCCGCGCAACGAATATCCAGAATAATATTTAATTTAATTCCTACGAAACACTACAATATTTAGTAGAGTACATTATTATTTTCTTACCTCAATATAACATGAAATATTTAACAGTAAAATAAATTAATCGAAATAAAAATAAATATGGTGCTGTTAAAAATCGTAAGATGCAAGGCCAAGGGTAAGGAATATTGATTTAATTCCTTTTGAAAATGAGAATCAGATCGAGTGTGTTACAAAATTGAATTTATTCATTTAATTCATTCATTCAATTTTGCCCACGTCTAGTTGGTAAGGGGGGTCTCGAGACGTGCGTCGCCTAGGGGCCCCGATATGGTTAATCCGGCTCTGGTTGGACCCCAAAAAGTTTGACTTAATCTTGAAAATCCAAAAATTTCCCACAGAAGCTGTGCACAGTGTTTCTAAACTGTGTAAAATTGAAAGATGCCGGCTGTTGATAGAGCTGCGACGGTTTGCACAACAATACAGCAACTTCATAGCGGCAGAGTCCACTGAGAACTATGAAGACAGATGCAGTGACGAAGAAGACGATTTGGACCCAACGGCAGCGGAAACAAATGCTGACATTTACTGCTCTGAAAATAGACAATGTTTCCAGTGTTTGACATGTGCTTTTTCTGTTCTGTTTGAACTTACTCAATCTCAATGACGTTACATTTATTTATATAACGCCATTGCTCAATCTGGACTGTTTACCAACCTGTATATTGTATATAAATTTGTTCTTACCATACCTTGTACCCAAGTCACATGTGAACGAGATTTTTCTAAACTTAAAATCGTCAAAAATCGACTTCGGTCGTCCTTAGGCCAAGACCTTATGTCCAGTCTGCTTTTTTATTAATGTTGAGAGGGATTTATTTTATAATTTGGACAAAAATAAAATAATAGATGAAGTAGCTTTAACAAGTGAGTTGCTTATAAAGAAACTGTTACTTTAGGGCTAGGGAAGCAAAATGTCGAATCATTTCAGTTAAGTTAAGCCCCTTCTATTCTAGTATGCAACATTGTAAACTGTTAAACACACAGGATTTTTTAAATGTTAGTATAATTTTTCTAATCCCTAAAATCCGTTTGTCATTATTTTTACCACACAAATAATTTTGACATAATTCATTAATGCTTTGGTGTGAATAAAATTCTGCCTTTATTTTGAACTCCGTTATAATTATTGGCAGTTCTACAGCATGTGTTTAGTAGTGTTGTGGTATCGTAAAAATACTGTGAATTTCTTATTTCAATAAGTCAACAAAAGTCGAAAATCATAATATTCGTATAAAAACCTATCTGAATTTCTTCTTCTTTATAGGTGCCAATATAGCGTAGAAAAGCGTTTTCATTGTTTTCAAGCACCTAATTTTCAAAAACTATCCGGGGGAGGCCCCCGAACCCCCCGTTTTCTGAAGGCCCACCCCCCCACCGCACGTTAGGGGCCCTGCCACCGCCCTTTACAGGTTTTAGCGGAGGGCCCCAAATGGTCCCAGTCCGGGCCTGCTCGTATGTAGGTAGCTACCTACCCACCAAGGTTCGTGGAAAAATGCGTTGAGAGCGGTGATTGGCTAAAAATTCGTGACGTAGCTTGAAGTCCATGTTCCACTGGGAGATTTGAATTAACTGCAGTTCAAGTGGCAGAATTTTTCAAGCCAAGTATGTCACGCGTTCGAAATTTCAAAAGCGGTCGACAACTTTTTTCAAAAAAGACTCGTGTGAGCTAATGGCGCGTTCAGACGTTTCGATTTTTGTTGATCCACTTTTATTTAACGTAAAAAGTTGAACAAGATTATGTTCACATGTTTCAATTTAAGTAGAACCGAATTTGACATTCAAGATGGCGTCAACTGAAATTGTCAGTGCGTGCGTCTCTCTAACTTCTGATGTTCTGCGAGACGAGCTCGAGATTATGGAAAAGCATGAAAAACGTCGTATTTAGGCGAGAAAATGGATCATGAGAAGGAGTGAATTAGGCGCATCCAACACAATTTTGAAAGAGATGGCCCTAGAAGACTCCGGAGGATATAGAAATCACTTGAGGATGACAGAAAAACAATTTGATGAGCTTGCTTTCCAAAATTGGCGATAAAATTTTTCAGAGATGTTTAAATTAATAATAATTACTACTAACTACAGTAACCGGAGAAGCAAGGAAATAATGCATATTTCGTTAAAGTTAGCTTTACCATAACCTAAAAACGACAACGCCAAACGTCAAAGTTTGACATAGGTAGTTATTAGATTTGTACAAATTCTTTTTTCTTTTAATTTATGCGTATTAATGGTGACACATGTCTCAGAATATTTACCGCTATTTTCTGTCATTATCATAATATATTGGGTAGGTAGTGTAAATGAAACACATATCATTTATTGCAGTATCACGGGCATTTCTATTTTTGTACACTTCTTGCTTTTGATCCCAAAGACAGGGATGCATAAATCCGAACATCAAATCATCCGACCATTTCAGATATTTTTTCGTTGAAACGGATTCCATGACGGTAGAAACTAGGAATGTATATGAATATTGACATAAATGTTTGACGTCTACTTGTGCCCGCGAGTAACTATGGTAACCAAAATGGCGCGGTCATACTCGAACGTCAAAAGTAGACGGGCTATCAACTTTAGTTGGTCAACAAAAAACTTGTTCAACTTTGTTGAAAGAAGGTTCACACCTGTCAATATGCTTTCAAGTGTCGAGTTGATCAACTAAAATTGAATCGTGTGAACCGGCTATAAGGGACTATGGCAGTGGCGTAGCGAGGAGGGGGCGGGGGGGGGGGGGGGACCGCCCCGGGTGCCACCCGAAGGGGGTGCCACTCGACCATGATATTGCATACACATGAACTCGGTATGTTATTTATATTTTCGTAACTCTATGGCTCCCCGTGGAGTGCCCCGAATTCTGTGTCGGTCGGTCTTTTATAGGCGGAATGGCCTATGTTCTGAAATTATCTAGCCCCCCCCGAAGTCGAAATTAGATTTTTGAATTTCTCAACTTAACTTTAATAGGGGGGGGGGGGTGACACTAAGCCCCGGGGGGTGACATCCGCCCCGCGTGCCACCCATGCTAACTACGCCACCGATCTATGGGCCTATGTCATCTTAAAGGATGCTGAGTGGAGGGTTTTTTAAGAAAAGGAAGAAGAGTAAGTTCTGGAAAGAATCAAGTGTGAGGGGTGAGTAGGAATCTAGGGGTCAGTCTATCCAGGAGTAACGGACGTATGGGTCCATCCTTACAACTGCGCAGTCCTGGATTTGTCAATAGGCCTTATAGGCCGCGGCCTAGGGGCGGCAGAGTTCAGGGGGCGGCGCTCGCTCGCTTTGGTAAGCCGTTAATTTTGTGTATGATTATAAACAACAACATAAAAGTCAGTGTTAATAGATAGAATTTTCTTTCTTTAGATGCCCAGTGGTCCCGTACGGGACAGCGGATTTGTGTCGTTAAATACCCAACGTTCCAATACGGGACCGGCGATTGTGGTGCGAATATTTCACAAAAAAGTCTTTGGCAGTGGGCTACTTTTATTGCACGAGCGTTTAAGTGGAGAAATAGGTGTAGGACCTCGTATTTTTAGTGATTTTCATGATTTTTTTAAATACATGAGGAATATATATATATTTTACTTATACCTTGCGGTCATTTTACTCTTATTCAAGAGTAAATTCTAAAATTTTCAAATTAATCCTCAAAAAATAATGCAGATATTAACTGCCGCGCATTGTAAGTCGCCATCCGGCAGGACAATTTGTGTAAATCCTGGAGGTCACAATTTTCATCCGAAATAAATTTTTCAAAAAAAATTAGTTTTTAAAAGTTTTTCTTCTATTTGAACCTCACTTCTTACAAAAAAAATCGAAAATTATTATTTCTCATGTATTTAAATGTGAAAATTTACTTATGATTTTTTAACATTCTTTTGAACGTTTTTTTGCTACTATAAAAAAAGTTAAAATAAAGATATTGTTTAGGATTGAGGTTCAAATAGAGTGCATTTATATAAAAAAAAAACTATGTGCTGAGTTTGATAAAGATTGATAAAAAAAACTGTAGTAGCTAGGTTACACAAATTCGAAAAAAGTAGTTTCGATGAAAATCCGTTTGAAAATAAGATTGGCAGTAAAATAGTGGTAGTCCGACCGAGGGACACCCACTCAAACGCATGTAACTTTTAAATGGCGTGGAATTTTGGTTTGAAATTTTCAGAAAATATTTTTGAATAGTTCTACCATCGATTTATGAAAAAAAGGATTATTTGAAGACTCTACGCCTATTTCCCCCTTAAAGGAATCTTTAGACGCCCAGTGATCCCATACGGCACCGCGAATTCTCGTCTTACGAGAATTCGCGGTGCGAATATTTCACAAAAAATGCTTGGGCAGTTTTTTTTGTTACTAATCGTATTTTAGAAAGACAAAATAAGGTGAGTGCTTAGATTCAGAGCTCATATGTTAATGTACTGACAGTATCTGATTTTTATGGATCTCTTCTCGAGTTTATTATACCGGACCAAGAAAACTTTGATTATTTCGAAGAAAGTGCAATTGAAATGAGCGCACTTTAGTAATATCAGGGCGACATTCAGAGTAAGATGATCCTAAGAGAAAAAACTTTATAGACGAAACATCAAATGAGGGTATTAAAACCACTTCCTGACTGACATCTGAATTAGAGAGAAGGCATATGCGAAGGCATAATATGAAAGCATAATACTCCAAAGAAAAAAAACATTTAAAAAAAATGGGTGAACTTTCTTCACAAAGAGTCTCAGAAAAAGCTCAGTCTCTTGTGCAATGATTTAGGAGACGATTTAGTTCAGGAATGGGTACACTTTCAAGGTCACGTTTTTTCTAATAAGACGGCAGAGACACCTGAATCTACATCATTACTGAATCTTTCTAAGGAAAGTTTTTGAGAAAACTATCTCTGTGCAACGTTTATCCAAACTTGGATATAGCTCTCCGCGTCGCACTTTGCACTCCGGCCACAAATTGTTTTGGAGAAAGGAGTTTTTCCTGTTTAAAGCGAGTGAAGAAATACTAAAGGTCTTCATTATCACAAGAAAAACTTTACTCTTCGGATCTTCTATGCATAGAAGCAACCATGAAACTATTATAAATGATTTTGTCAAATAAAAATCTCCCGTAAAAATTGTAATTCTTGTCTCATGTTACACTTTTATTTTACGACTAATTCATTCTTTATTTCATTTTTGAATACCTACTAAACGTATATTTGAATATTTATTTTTAAAATTGTGCGTCACCTAATAAAAGCCTACAAGTGAGTGATCATGGTAGGTGGCAAATTTTAAGAAGGAGGAAGGGGCGGCGCAAATAAAGTGGCCTATACGGATGAAAAGTGTAAATACGGCCCTGCAACTGCGGTGCAAAACCGCGGTGGGTCGATAGATTCTGGCTGCAGAGGTGCTGGTTATCTCAGAAAATTATTGATGGTATATTTGTACCTCGGTCAGAGGCGTGGAAACGAAAAGTTGACGTTGGGTTCAATCGTAATCAATGCAGGAAATTATTATAATCTTTTATATATATGTAGATATATACCTATGTAGAGGAGTGTCTGTGGCGGGCGCACGGCGTGACTTTGATTTTTATACAAATCTACAGTTTTATTCCAAGATTGATGAAATTTTGCCCACTTGACCTTTAAAACAAGACGAAGCTCTCTGTCTACACGAGATTTCGACAAACAGCGTAAATCCCAGGCAACGCCGTCGACTTCAGCTAGAAATGTATAATTTTAAATTGTATATAACATAAGCTTCAATCAAATAATATCGTGAATGTGACAACAAGAAAAATTAAAAAAAAAAAATTCTACATAATTTTTACTGAGCGTGAAATATTTCATTTTATCAAGAATTCCAACTTTTCTAAACTTTTCAGAGCCAGTGGTAGGTAGTAAATGAGGTATGTTTTGAGGCAGAAGGGAGTCAGGGTCGGGAGGTGAAGGAGGTGAGGAATGTGAGGTCGGGAATTACTTGACTATTCAGATCTGCTCACTAAACACGGCCATTTCCATTTCATTTCGATTCTGAAAGGTAGTCTTTCACCAGAACGATACTTACAGAAGTTACCTCTCTGATAATAAATAAATTAAAGATTAAATCAATATTTTAGTTCCAAACGCTAACGACGCTATCGACTTGACATGAAAAAAATAAATCTTTTTTTGGAATAGGCCACTTGCATCACATTTTTTTAAATTTTTTTTCCGGTTTAGACAAATATTCTAAGACATTCTGTACCTACTTTTTTTTAATCGTATTTTTGAAACCCTGGCGATTTTTTGAAAATTTCAACCCGAAAAATCAGACCATTTTTTATAAACCGGAAAGACGGGACATAATTTTATAGGTGCGAAAAAACGATAATTACGTAGCCGAAACTCATTTTAAAAAAATAACATTTTGCACACGAATGGCACAGGAGAATAACGAGGCATACCAAAAATATTAAATCTCATAAATATTTTTTTCCTTGATTCATCTTATTGATCATAAATCATTTTAATGTTCAACGTCTATGTTACTAAATCAAATGTAATATACTTGTAAATTATCCGCACCATTATCATTATACCTCTAAAACACGTACGGACAACGTAAAATGTACGGGGTTCTCTTCATTACATCTGTCAAAAAATCAAACCAAATGATACGTTCGCAGAGAACAAACAATAAATCTAGTGAACGTTAAATGTCAAATTAAAAAATTCGCCTGAAATCTTAGCCATATTAAAAAAAATAAATCAGTGTGGAATTTTATAAAATTAATAGGAACATTTTCGGAGACGGGACATTTTCATGTAGTGACGTCACGAGCCCAAATAATGAATTTATTTATTTAAAAATAAAAAAATAAAAACTGTACATTTCTAAAAAAAATTACTAACATTTTCGTAATCTTAGTAAAAAAATCTATCCACACGATTTTTTCCAAGTCGTTATGAAGTCCATGCAAGTGGCCTATTGCCAATTCATGAAAAACTGACGCAGAATTAAAAAAAAATATCGAGCTGAATATAGCCCCGGTTCGGCTCTGTGATATTTTATTTCAAAAGAAGTCAACGCACAGCTGCTTAACTTAAAAATAAACATTTACATTTGTGTTATTCACATATTATATTAATTAAGTTTTAGTTTCCAGCCACAGGTGCACTAAATTAATTTGCGACTTGGTGTTAACTTTCATATTGTCGCCGCGTGGAATGCTGACAAAGGTTTTTATTTTGTCGATTTCTCGGAAAAGCCTTCAACATTTTTATATACCTACGCTAATTTACCTGTATGCTTAGGGAATATATATATAAAACATTTCCTTTTTTTGGTAACAGATATTGAATTTTATTTTCATTGGCCTATCTAAGACCTAGGGTCAAATTCAAATTGTAGATATTGAATGATTGTGTCTCGTGGATCATCACGAGTCACCATTGCATGTACACTTTGAAAGCTCATCATAACTTTGTCTTTTAAGATATCGAAAAAATCTTTGACAGCCTCCGAGGCGCAAGGCTCTCGACTAGCAATCCGGAGATCGCTGGTTTTAATCCCGGCGTGAGAAAACAAATGTTATTTGACTAGTTTGCGTTAATGTAGCATTATTTCATAATTAAAGTTATTTTTGCGGCACGTTCTAGAGTAGAAGACGCTTTAGCCATGCTCGGTGACAAGATCTGATTAGCCGGGTACTTCCCCAATTTCCTCACCTCTCCACTGCCTTCAGCCTCACAACATACACAATTCGGGATGCCATAGTCTCACTGGCTCCAGACGATCAGGAGCAGTAGAGACTCAAAAAATGTTTAGAATACATTTCAATCAATAAAAACAAAAAGGAGACACACGTCATGCTGGTAAAACTGATACAAGCTAATGGTACCCACTTACCTTGTGGTTGCAAAAATACCGAAGGTTTAATTACTATTTTTTTTAGATATCAAAGGGAACAAAATTCGAGACGTCCAGACACCGTTTGAATTCAAAGATTTTTTCTATGCACTGATTCGTTATGTCATCCATGTTATCATCTCTCTCTTTCTCATCGAAAATCCATTACACAACCGCACCTAAACCAGATCACTCAATCTACCTTCCCATCTACTCCCGTCCTACGTCCCTTAAATTTTTCGTAACAATCTCCATTTTTCGTAACGCGTTCACTAGCTTACCCCCCAAGTCGAGCGTGCGTAAAGAAGTTACTTCAAAAATGTTTAAATTATGTTTTGGAGGTAAACACGAAATAAAAATAGTATATTAGGCATGTACCTACTTATCGTCCTAAGATGGAAAATATCTACTGAATTCAAACAAAGAAAATATTTACCTAACCTCATAAAAACACATCTTAACTAGAACAAGGACAGTAGGTAGGTAATCCAACGATAAACAAAACCAAAAGGCGTAAAGTGCCCAAAACGTCACGTGTATCCGACATTGACCGAAAATATTTGACATAGATTTGGAATTTAGGTATAATGTTCCGGGTTTATTGGTCATGTGATTTCGGATTTCAAAAAAATTATCAACATAAACGGTCCAATTGAACCGTTGATTCACTTCAATTAGAAAATTGGTAACCAAAATATGGAGTTAATTGGACAATCATTTTTATATCATCTTTTGCCGAGGATTTAAAAAAAAATGCTGACTATGGACATTGATAAAAAAACTCAGCTGTTCTGTACTAAAGTGTATAATTATTTTGTTTAAATTTCGGATCATGCGTGTATCTATGGGGTTAATAGTGACAAGAAGTAAAGTCAAATTTAGTGATTTTTCAAGGGTCTGCGATTTTTTTATTTTACTAGATTATGCTATCCCGTGATTTTTCACGGATCTGCGCTGGTAATTTATAAATTTACAATGTCAAACTATTTGTAAACGATATCAGTGATTTTATTGATAGCGTAGATTACCGTTTTTGGCTTAACAGCCAAAAGTGTTTAATTTTCTTGTTTTGTTTATTACCAGTAATCAGTAATTAAATAAATAACTCATAATAACATGTATCTATGAGTATAATTAATATCATATTTTATGAAAAACAAATGATAAAATATATCCGATTAGTGGCTGTGCTCTGTGTTGACAATTGCGTCGGGTTTCCACCTCAACGTCTCTGGTTCAATTCCTCTGCTAGAAAGGAGAATTATTTCCGCTTATAATGATGGTAGGGTAGTAGGATTTTTCAAATATTAGTCAAAATGTTCGTAACAGGGATTTTTTTTTTCTCTTTTTAAATAAAAAAATCTAAACAATCCTCGCAAGTTTCACCATCGTGTAAATGATATAATTACGTAAATCATTCCACAGCCGAGTTCCTCAGGACATCCTCCATTGAATTACAGGCAGAACAAGGACAGCAATCCCTCCTGACGCTAAATATTGCAATCCGTTTGTGATCAATCAAAAGCGATCAAAATCAAAAATTAGATACTTGAACGAGAATAATAATATTTTAATTGGGTATTAAATAATAATATTAAGGCATTTATTGTTATAGTACTTACACTCCAAATTATAGGTAATATTTCTTATAACAATATAAATAAAAATAAAATAAAAGATAGGGAATTCCATCAAACAGACCGCCTGTCGTTTCTCCAAAGATAACTCTGGAGATCTCAGAAAATAGTCGCACCGGAACTGCCAAATTAATTTCACACTAATTAGCATTATCCGGTGACATGAAACGATATGAATTATGACCGAGGCGAATGACATTCAAATTAAAATGCAATTCCTCGACAAGTCGCCTATGCACTAGAATGAACGAGTACATTGTACAATGCACAAATATGCCATAATTCTCCATACATAATTAGTTCTGAACTTCTCCGATAGCGGTAGGCCGACGATATTATGTATGTACACAAGTGTTTTATGTGGGGCATTAGCAAGGGAAATTTACTACGACAGGTAAACGTGATAAATTTTATATGTGTACTGATAAGCCACAGATGTTTTAAGACATTTGGTAAATTAAACGATAGTGAAATTTAAATTCAAGGCAATGCGCCAACCCTTGACCAATTCGGAATTGGGCGGAGTAAGCTTTATTTGGGCGTTGACCAATAAAAACCATAACTACAACTGAACCAATAAAAATTTAGCATTCGAAACATAACATAAAGATTGCCATCTGACAGCGAGCATGACGTAACAAGTCGAGCCACGAGCTTATCTGGATGTGTGGAAACATCGTTAAAATATTTTTTTGTCGAAGTAGGTATTTGAATGTAGACACATATGTTTAATTTTTTTTTAAATATTATTTACTTGTCAATATTGTTCAATGATGATAAGTCGGTAATTTCTTATTTAATTTAATATTTTCACATTTAGGTATTTTATTAATTTATTGTGAAAAACGGTTAACCCAATTAAATTCCACCAAATTTCTAATTAATAACATTACGCAGTCTTGTAGGCTTGTAACCTTAAAAAATGTTCATTGCAATCTTGAAGTCACTGAAGGTTCTGAAAAACTATTTCAGAAGAAACGTGGTTTATTAGTGTGATCATTCTCCCCCGATTTGTTTAATTTAAGTTGGTTTAATCCGATTTATTTGATTTAATTTGATTTAATCTGATTTATTTTGATTTTTTCCTTTTAGATTGATATAATTTTATTTTTTGGTTTAATTTGATTGAATTAAATTAAATTTAATTTATTAAAGCAATTTTAATTAAGCAGCTTTTATTTGATTTAATTAATATTATTCAATTTTATGAAGCAATTTTAAGCAGGTTTAATTAGATTTAATTCAATTTAATTAAGTAATTGAAAATAAAATTTTCCTTCTCTTGCAATTATTAATAATCATAATCAATAATCGTATTACGAAGATTTTTATTAACTTTCATACTTATAACAAGATTACAAACACTATAAATTTTCCTTAAAAAACTAACATTAAATGCATTATCGATAATTATGTTTGTATACAAACAAATATGCAAACAGTTACAAATAGGATTAATCTAAATAGTATCTAAACATTTGTCATATATTATCGTTAATTTTTATGGTAATTATTTAACGCTACGTAATTATTTGGCGCTAGTAAAAACTTCAAGACGCTGTCTTGGGTGTTAGGTTTTATCAGCGCCTTAGCACCTTGGCGCCTGTATAAGTCGGCACGTAGGTACATGTACATAGTACCTACATACCTCTGTTTATTTTTTGTTGTTGTTTTGTTTCTCACCAAAAAAAAAAGCTCGATTTTCTAACTAACTAACTAACCATCATGCCGTTTCCCCGCAGGGGTTGGCAGAGAGGACGGACCGCCAAACAACTCGATCTTGGCACACACCCCTTGCCTCGTCAACATTCATACGTCGTTTCATACATGCTCGATTTTCCCTTACGTATTTATGTGTATGCTAATGTTCTACAATATAATATCGTGTATTGCAATTCCAGAAGCAAGGCGAAAAGACGCTGCGACACAAGAATCGTTAACAGTGTTATCACTGTCAGTTTTCACTGAGGGAGCCTCCGATTTTTCCTTTTTCAAGGCCAATTCAAGATTAAAACTAAGTTTCGCCAATCATATCCTCCAAATTGTAAACAAAGGTATGAAAACACTAGGCTTCGTATTAAGAACAACCAAAATCTTTAATTCCATACAAGTCACTCTAGTTAGAAGCCCAATGGAATATAACTCGGTAGTTTGGTCTCCATCTTACAAAATTCACATTAATAACATTGAGCGAATACAAAAAAAAATCTGCGTTTTATAAATTTTGAATTAAATATCCCACTAGAAGACTTAAAATATAATTTATTATAAATATTCTAAAAATACACACACTAGAAGACAGACGTAAAAAAAACGACTTAACATTTTTATTCAAAATACTTAACTCTAAATTTGACTGTTGCGAACTCCTGCAACTCATAAACTTACGAATACCGACAGTAACTAGACGACAAAATACACTATTCTACTATAGCTTTCATAAGCGGAACTACATTGCACACTCTCCGATACAACGATTTCACACTATGGGAAATCAGTACTTATTGACATATTTAACATAAACTTGGCAAATTTTGTTGATCTTGTAAAAAACTTATTACAAAATTATTCCTAAACATATCTGTAGCTTTGTAAACCTATGAAATGCTGTATTTTTTGTATTTTTATGACTTGTGTGCTTTTTTATCTAATTTTATTTTTATTATTTCTGTATCTTTTTAAAAATCACCTGTCATAAATTAACTGTACTACCAAATATGTAAAAGCCCTTTGGGCGTTAAATAAATAAATAAAAAATAAGACCCAAGTCAATAAATCCCTACCTACAGCCCCCACCTTAACCTTCCTTACAACGCTGCCCAACCGTGTAGAAATGTAGTTCTCCTCTCTTTACGTCGCCGCATCTGTGCCGCCGTACAGATGGGGTACTCTTGTGAGGTGTAAAAAAAATTGTGGAAAGAAACTTCAGTTTTAGTGTAAGAACGATTGCAGTTCGAAGGGATTAGTTAGAGAAAGGTTTGAGATTTCGAGTGGATTTTGTAAATTGGGGAGCGATCCCACAAAAAGAAAAATCTGCATTACTTTTTTCTGGGAAAGTTTTAAGTGAATAATCCTCGGGGACAATAATGTATATCATTAAATGCAAATTCAATTAACTGTTAGAAATCTAAAAGTGCGAATTTCAACGAAAGCGAAATATGTACATATTTTGAAAAATATATATTTATCATACTAAAATTGCAAAAATAACTAACTATCACGTCGTTCTCCGCAGGGGTAGGCAGAGAGGACAGGTCGCCAAACAACTCGGTCTTGGCACACAGTTATTGCCTCACTCACATTCATACATCGTCTCATAATATTAATTAATTATTCTGACTTTTGACATGGCCAGTCTCAAGCATCTGATTCACTTGATCGCATGTCTTCCTCGGGCATCCCCGACTTCTTCTTCCATTCACATTTGAGTCATATATTCTTCTCACGTCATTTTCTTCTTTCATTCGCTCCACATGCCTAAACCATCTGAGGGTCCCTTTCTTAATCTTACTCATTATGCTTACATCAGCCTTACATTCTTTGTGGATATCCATATTTCTCGCACGATCATACATGGTTTTACCACACATTCGCCTCAGCGATTTCATTTCAACAGTATTCAGTTTACTTTCATCCTTCCTCTGCCAGTTCCATGCCTCACTGCCATACATCAGGGTAGGTACCAGGACTCCATTGTGGACTGCTAGCTTCGCTTCTTTTGACAGTTTTTTTATTAGCGCCAACGGCATTGAGTCCTCCATTAATGGAGTTACCTGCATTTACCCTTCTTTAATTTATGGTGAAAGAAAATCAAAAAATATAACGGGGGGCCTACCCAGATAAATTGAAATAAGATAATAATGGAACTTTTACATCATACCTATACTTATCTGTTTTTTCACTTTTATATTAGATGTAGATGATTTAAGACTCCAAAGATTAAGATGGGCCGGACATGTGCACCGAATGCCAAGCACACGAGTACCGAAGAAGGTTCTGACAGGACACCCGGGAGGTAAACGAAAGGCGGGCAGACCTAGACTGAGATGGGAGGATGATGTCAGGAAGGATGCAAGAGGATTACTCCAGGTTGCAGATTGGAAGAAGACGGCCGAGGACAGAGGGCGGTGGAGGCTTATTTTGAAGGAGGCCAAGGCTCGAAATGGGCTGTAGCGCCATTGAAGAAGTAGATGATTCATTTTGTAAAAAAATATCATTTTCTATTATACATAAAGCTGGTAAATATATTGATTTTTGAAAAGCTGAATGAGCTATTTCGTAGATCTACGTACAGAATAAGAATAAAAAAAAACCGTTTTGGGTAGATATTTATATTTGCGAAAACGCCCCTCAATTACAGTAATATTGTATATAATTCAAGCAGTTAAAAACCCGCTCCGCAGGTTTTGGCTGCTAGGCCCTGCGGGCGGCTTTTAGTTCGACTTCGCCCAGTTTGAGTGATTGTGACCATTTTATAAATCCGATAAGAACTGGTTCCTAAAATATCCAGTTCCTCGGATCCACTGTGATCCAGTGACAGCTGGTCACTGTCGGCGACTCATTGAGACAAAGTAACAGTGACAAAGTAACCGTGACAAAGTAACCGCGACAAAGTAACCGAGACAAGCAAAGTCTTTCCAAATCCAGAAGGATATTTAAAGTATATAAATCCGTAGCACTTATACGGATACCTAGGGGGGAAACATCCATGTGCGAGCTGCTGATGGAAGTACTGACATCTTGTGTCGAATTTTTTTAATTTGAAACCGAATTATAACAGTAGCTTTGTGTGAAATCCCACGTACACAGATGTTATTTGAGACACGGCCGTTAAGCGTGGCGTCCGACATGCACTCGTGGCTGGGTTCTAAAATTCAACCACGCAGACACTAACGTAATAATACTGTTCGATGCTGTGGAAATAATTCAATTAGTGTAATAAATAAATGGAGAGGAACAGATATTTTTCTGAGAACCTATATTGTACACCATCTATCATAAGTTACCAATTTGTATTAACACGCAACAGTATTTTATTGTGTGTAGAATTTAACTGATCACGGCTACTATTTACTATTCTATCGATCGTGATATTCGAAGGAACATTGTGTGGAAATCAAAAAACATTTCTCACTAATTAATTGTGACACAACTGATCCAATTAGGTGTTCACGATATTTACAAAGTTGTAACAGACTCTTGGAAATGAACACAGAAGATAGACAGGTGTTTAAAGTGCACTCGAAGACCTTGAAGTGAACAGCGCTACATATTATTATTTGATCAAATTAAATAATAATTTTATAAGTAGTTATCCAATCTTTTGAAAATGTACGACTGTAGCGTGTTTGTTCAGCTCAATTCTTCATGAGCTATTTATAACATACATATAACAATACTAATAGAATAATAAAGACCACAGAGGACTCAATATATTTATCTCAATTCGCATTGAATTCATTGCATTGCAAAGGCGATCCAACGATCCATAGCTCAGTCAAGTGTCTTCAATGAGTCTAAGAAAATTTAAATTATGCATGTAATTTTGATCGAAACAAGGGTTTTAATAATATTATGTAGGCAATACTATGTCCATATCATTTTAGTCCACAAATTTTCCTAAAATTATCAAGTTGCTGTGTACGAATATGCCGGCTGATTAACCTTAAGAGGGCATTACCAGAGAAAACCAGAAATATGTCATTTTCAAATTAGATTTTAGACGTATTGACTCTTTTCCACAAAAAATTATAAATGGATTTCGAAAGATTGTTCTTTTATCTAGCATTCGCATGTAAAAAAATTTGAGAAAAGTTTTTAATTTTTAGTATTATAAGGTTATTCCATAGGTCGTTGGCAGATTTGTTAAATTTTCAAAAAAGATTTTGTATTATACCACACCCATTTCAAATAATATAATCATGCAGTAAAATAAATCAATACATTATCTAGCAAACGCATGTTTTAGAATTTTAATTTTTAGTTTCAATAAAATCATTAAAAAATATGTAGGTACGTACATGTGTTTCTTGACGAAAATTGGTCCATTTGTGTATTTATTTGCGCACTTACAAACTAATATATTTCAGATTTTTATGACATTCTTATTAAATTTAGACATTATTGAAAAATGATAAATACTTATAATCAAAAAATAATTACAAACAGTACATTATTTTAATAGTTTTATCATCACGCCTTTCAGCATTTTTGGATGAAGGTATAAAATAAAGCCAATTTGGATTGAAATAAATTCGATATTGAGTTATAATTTTAAAAAGCTGGAATGGAGAATAATTAATCTTTCTCATTATAACCGCCCTGCACGATCGTCAGAACAACTATACCTATCTATTTAATCAACTGCTTTGAAAAATAAAGAAAAGTGAGATGTTATATTTGAGAAGGGGAAATAATTCAAGATACATATTTTTACGCAGATCAACTGAAAATGAAGAAAATGTGAGGTTATGTTTGGGAACGGAAATAATTCAAGATTTATATTTTGCAAATCAAATGCTTGATTTGCAAAATATAGAACGAAATTTGCAAATCAACTATAAATCTCTGGTTACACTCACGGTTGACTTACAGCAGCAGACTATTTTTATTTATTTATTTATTTATTGACACCCTATTGGGCTTTTACATATCAAATACAAATTTCATTTATAACAACAGTATAACACAAATAAAAAAAGATTACAAAATATACAAATAAAGCATAAACTCAATGTAAAATAATAGGAATACATCTAATGCTAATTCCACATGGATGACTTTAGAGAACTCGTATGTATAACAAATCATATACCTACGAGCAACAAAAACATTAAAAATAATCAAAACACAATAATTTTTACTTAATTACTCGTTGTATGCTTTTGAAATAAGAACAATAAACAAAAGAAAATCGAAATAAAATAAAATGATTTCTCATTCATTATTTACATCTAAAAAGCGGTGGACTAATTTGGAAATTTAAATTGATGTTGACAATTAGAGTTTTACTCACATTCACTGTAAGTAAGGTTAAATTTAATGCCGTATATTCTAGTTCAACATTTGGGTAAAAGGATATGCATTTAACACTTGCAATATTATAGGTCTTAGATATTCGACAGCTATTTTACTAAAACAAGCATTTGTTATATACGAAAAAATAATCTACTAATCGCTCCACAACATCAAGCACACACCCGCTTTTCATCAAACCTGGGTTGCGTGGTCCCAAAACTCACACCTCATTCGCTCAACGACAATTCTGGTTCATCGCTCCTAAAATATATAATGCTCTGAGTACTGACATAAAGTCGAGTAATTCTAATTCTCTTTTTATAACACGTATACAACATTGGATTTTTGAAAGGGGACGAATGTACTTTAAAGAATTCATGAGTTAGAACTACACTACATTTTAATTATTAATTTTTGCATTTCAAAATTTTAATTTCCATTTTAATTTCTATTTTTCTTTAAAATGTTGTTATTTTTTTTCTCTTAGTTTTTCACTAAATTTTATTTATGTTTTTAATTTTGATTTATATACTTATATGTTTTAATTTATATAGAACACTTGAGTTCTTAACATTTAATCTTTATTATTAATTTTTGTATTTCAAAATTTTAATTTGAATTTTCATTTTTATTTCTACTTTTCTTTAAAATATGATCTTTTTTTCTCTTTAGTTTTAAGTATTTCTTAATATTTTTTGGAATGTTAAAATATTAAATGTACAACACGGGCATTAGCCTAGTGTGGTAGCAAAAAAAAAAACAAATATCTGTAACTAATAAAAAATTTATGAAATAAATAAAAAATAATAATAAATAAAATAAGCCAAAATGCATCATTAGAAAAATGATAAAATTTCCAAGATTTTATTCAAAGTCCATTTAGAACATAGGATATCAATACGTAGGAACGTTTTTCTAAAAAAGAAGTAAAAAAAGCATCAAACTTTGTGTTTTGTTTTCTGAACAATTCACTTTTACTCACACTCACCCTTTTACTTTATTAAATCCACGGCATTCGTATCTACTAGATTCATTATTTAAGGTTTTCTGGATTTTTAGTGTCATTGTTTCAGGGCCGGATCTACGAAATCTGGCGCCCTGTGCAGTAGGTACCGATGGCGCCCCCCCCCATACATTTTTATTTTGATTAAAAATTCGTTCACCCCAATTTTTTTTTTTTTATTTAATTTTTTTTTTTACACTAATTTATCAAATAAAATCAAGACATATACAGGGTGTAACTTTTCCAAGTGACGTGGCGGTAGCTCTCACACTCGTTTTTTTTAAAAGAGATGATCGCCAGGAGCCCTATACTTTCTGAATCTATTGGGTAAACATAAAATTATGGTGCTATTTTAATTATTTTATGAAAAACTCTTTTTGCAAGTTATGCTTTAAAATAATACAACGAATTGTTTGTTTGTGCCCGTACCATGATATAAAATATAGGTTACGAGACAATGCGGGTGGTTTCGCTGAACTAGGTCCATTAGACATTCTTGAGATTTACTGCGTTTATGTATATACCCAACGCGAATATTAGAAAAAGGAAATACAAATACGTTCTCATGGCAACGTACAACACAAGAATAGCATCTACAGCTTCTGACTAGCAACAGGCAGTCCCGATGAGAGACAGTGAGCAGTGATAATAAGAATATAACCTCAAATTTTTACCTTGCATTTCCCCTGTGTTGAGCGAACAAACACCATACAAACAATAAACACTGACGAAATGGTATCAACGGCTTACGAACAAAAATACCGCGCGTTGGTTATTGAATTTGGATCGCACCCATTCGTCGTAAAAGACGGTAAAAGATATATGGAAAAATAGATCTTACGTTTAAACTAAATATATGGAATTTGTAAAAAAATTCTGTAACTGACTATAAATTCGTAACCCGTTGATACCAACCTGATGCGTGCGCATTCTGTTTCCTTGGAAAGTGTTGCTAGAGCGTAATAATTATTTCGCACTATGGGTAATTTTTAAACGATTCAGGGAATATTATAACTAAATTTTATTACAATATTTATTTTCTCACGGCGCCCCTTCGGAGTTGGCGCCAGGTTTTTTGCACGTTTTTGAACGTATGGCAGATCCGGCGCTGCATTGTTTTATTTATTTTTTGAAGAACGGCAAACATTCACTCAGCCCTTATTATTCTTCCTTTCTAAAAAACAAAATGTGCCATAAAAATCATGATTCAAATGTACCTATAGTATCCATATTCATATACGAGTAGGTTACAGTCGCACATATTCATATACAGTAGGTTACAGCCGCACATGTATGAAGATTAAAAATTAAGAATTTTAAATTCTGCCGCACAGTGGGCTGAAAATCGCCTTTCATAGACATAGAGACTTGAATTTTCAAGGGTCTTTTTTTTTTAATAATAAATTTAACTATAGTAACTTTAATTGTAAAAGTTAAACAAAAAGGCCGTTAATATAGTTAAATTTCACCAAAATACGTTTTCAATCAATTTGACTGTTTGTTGTACGTTACTTTTAACTTTTGTACTTAGGGATCGTCCATTAATCACGTGAGGCTCCAAAGGGGTGGGGGGGGGGGGTTCGGAAAAAATCACGAAATATCATGAGGGGGGGGGGGGGTAAAATGAGATATCACGTGTATTTATTTTTCGTGATAATATTCTAAAAATTTCAAAATACTTTGTACAAAAAAATACACGTGATTTGGGGGGGGGGGGGGGGTTAGTCTAAAACTTCACCACATATCACCAGGGGGGGGGGGGGGTTAAAAAGTTGCTAAAAAAACATCACGTGATTAATGGACGACCCCTTACTTTCCGAAAACCGATAGTTACTCCGCCATATTGGCATCATTGGCATATTTTACAGTTCTGGTACGGAAATGGGTGCTTCAACATTGATTATTAATCAGTAATCATGATAAATATTGTATAAGAGGATGATAATGCATTAAAGCATTAAAATGAATCACCAACAGAAAAAAGTTTAATCTTATTAAAAAAAAATCGCACTTTGCGCCACAATACGAAGTATGTCAAAAAACACAAATAAATAGTAGTATATCTGTGTGTAAGGATGTAATGGCCAACCTAGTGCGTTTTTTCACCGCTAGTGCGTTTTCACCGAACTGCCAATACAGACCTTTTCGATATTTTCAATACCTCACCGTCTTGCATCAAAGCAAAAATAATTAGTTATTTATGTAACTGATATGTTTGTAAAATGATAAATATTTGTTGTACTAATATGCATCGTATGTATGTACTGTATGTTATTCTATATATATAATATATAATGTTTGTAAATGTTCGATACACTTGTATTATGTATGTAATAGCCCTATGTACGGGTGTTTAAATAATAAATAAATAAATAAAAACCTTATGATTCCAGATATATCCTCATTTTTAATGTCAGTGCCATACAAATTTTTCTTAAAAAAATTATTATAACTCCTTCATTTGTACACGCAATTGCTTCATACGAAATTTTATAGCGTAGTAATGATCAGCAGAATCCATTTCTAGCAAAAAAAGACCCTTGAAAATTCAAGTCTCTATGTCTATGAAAGGCGATTTTCAGCCCACTGTGCGCCGGTGTAGTAACCGAGGGAGGCGTCTACTAATACCTACAGGAATTCCAAAAACTGAAAAAATCGAACTAATATCTATGAAAACCAAAGTGCTGACGAATATCTACAGCACAAACTGTTGACTAATATCTATGAGAATCAAAGTGTTGACGAATATCTACAGCACTGGCAGAGGTTGGATTTGCAATTATGTGTAGCATATTGGAATAATGTAATATTGCGTATGCAGTTTAAAAAACTTAATTTATGTAAGTGTGTATGTAAAAATTCGTAATATCGGACTATTGGACACATTTAGCTGATTAGTCCAACCTACGCTCTGTAGATATTAGTTCAACCTACGCTCTGTAGATATTAGTCAACACTCTGAAGTTTGTAGATATTAGTTCAACATATGAGCTGTAGATATTCGTCAGACATACAGGCTGTAGATATTAGTATCTGGAGTCGTAACCGTGTACGACTTAACTCAATTTTCCACTCATTCAAACAAACAATGTATTCGCATACACAACACGAGTAGCTGACTTTCTTAATAAATAATTTATTATGTTACTAATGGAGAACTAATGAATTCATATTTATTTTATGATGATAGCTTAATAGGGTATAATAAACTAATACGTTATAGATAAGTCCTAGAAAAGAACAAGTCAAACACGTTATAATTCTTAATGCTTGTTTTCACCACGTTTTCTGTAATAATATGTGTGACCAATTGAAAATAAATACAAACAGGACGGATATTATATAACTTTTTATCACTGCAGCCAAAAAACAGTTTAAAACAGATGAAAAGATTAAAATGGACAGATCAGATAAGAAACAACAATGGATAGCAAAACGACGAAAGTATTCAATTACTGGGAGACGGAAATCCAAAAATGTCTCCAAATCAAAAGATAACCATAATACTATCGGAAGATAAATGGATGAATAAGGTCATTCGTACATGGAGATACTTCCAAGCGACTCGGGTTTTATGCGCGCAGCATACGTGTCGCTCGAGAGCATCAGCCACACTGTTTTGCTAATGTTCGTACACGACGCGACGCGTTTGACGTCTACTGCTCTTTTGACAGACACGGTGTCCGAGATTTATTTGAATGTTAGGGCCTTCGCTCATAGAGAAACTTAAATGAAACCAGTTGCCAACGCAATTGACAGTTCGTGAACCACTATCAAGGCAACCTGTTAACAATGCAACTTAAAAATGTCTGCCACACGGCCAGCAGTGCTGGGCCTTGACAACTGGTTTCATTTCAGTTTCTCCATGAGCGAAGGCCCTTAAATTTATTCTACAGGTGGGAAAATATCCATGTTCATGTTATTGTACGTTTATGTTTATGTAACAATGGATTTAGCGGAAAAGGCGTGGATTGAGGTTGGAAAAAAAAGTCAATTTTACATCATTCTCAAGTAATTCCCTGGTGACGACGAATACCCTACAATATATATATTGTATATATCAGTTTGGTTGGGTATTTTGATCTCAAATCCAAATCTAAGATTTGTATGAAAGAGGCAGAAATGGGCCGCGCATCGTTCCCCTTAAGGAGTAGCATATCAGCAGGCGACTTGTGGTTGCATCACAGTCACGTAGCTTGGAAGTATCTTTGAAGGACCTTACGGCTGCAAGGAAAATGCGATTCTCTAACCTTGGTACAATGCGATGCCGGGAATCATAAAGGGGAAATCGTCCTTCATCTTATTGGACTAGAATGGAGGGATTGAATATAGCAAGGAATGGTTAATATTTAATTTGCTGAGGATTCCAAAGTAATTATTGAAGACGGAATCAATAACCTGCAAAGAATAATGGAAATTCTTAATAAAGCAAGTAATAAATATGGACTAAAAATGAATATCTCCAAAACAAAGTAACCACAAAAAATCTGCAAATTCTTTGAATCTAGAAAAAATTAACAATTAGCCAATATAACGTGTTTCCCATGTTTCTGTTGATGGGGTTCAAACCAGGCAATTTTAACGATTTCTGGAGGGTCATAACTTCTATAAAAAGTAACTTATCAAAATAGCAAAACTTACCGACACGCTAATAGTCGATATCAATATTAGGAATATTAAAAATATTCGCAGAAGTGTCAAAACCCGGAGAGGAAATTGAAGAATACGTTCGTATGGAGGAAACCCCGCTCGTTTAATGTTAAATTAATTAATGTAATTAACATTAATGTTAAATTAATTAATGTAATTAACATTAATGTTAATGTAATTAACGTAATGAACATTAATGTTAAATTTCTATCTCACCCTATGCAAAATCTTTACCATTTTGTGCGTTTTATGGAAAATACCGTTTATTATATTTTGCTTATTTTTATAACTGCCAATAACTATTTATTTTTATAACTGACAATAGTTACACGATTCGAAAGAAACAAACGTTCGCGAAATGTCTACAGGACTAAGATTAAAGACAAGCGACATTCTAGAATCTTCTTTTTTTCGTTTTCATTCAAGTCGAGTGAGAAGGAAGATTTTTATAGGACAATCGTCGATGATGTAATAATGACGATCTCTCCCTGGGACTAGTATGCCTAACGGCTGCGCTTATCATGAAAGCATCTAAATGACCATGAAATTTGGTAGGCACTCACATGGTTTTATTATTTACCCTGCGATTAGATCGATGGAAATTGATTTAGAATGCCAAAAAAAGTAATCGCACTACACGGCGCCATGACTCAAAAGTAATCGCACTACACGGCGCCATGACTCAAAAGTAATCGCACTACACGGCGCCATGACTCAAAATTTAAATTCGATAACTATTTTCAAGAAAGCTATTTGGAGACACAATTTTTTTAGCATTGTTTTCTGCTTATTTTGCAATTTCAGTGTTTTAAGAGAATTTTTTAATATGTTTTTATATCTTTTCGTTTTAAAGCCTGACAACTAAATTACCCTTTCTAAAAATCACAAAATCAGCAGAAATATAATATGATTTGCGTGCGCAAGTAATTTATTGCAACTCTTTCGCATTTATTGCAAGTTTAGTTGCCGAGTTCATGGGACATGACGGAATACACGCTGGGATCACCAAAGATCCAATCCGATACAACTGTGTTGTGAACGGTGGCCGGCCAACTCAGAATGAAACCAACTCAGAACAACCTCAGAAAGGTCATTAAGAGTGATGATTAAAAATATTAAAAAATGGTTAAATCGGTTAAGTTAAGTTAGGGTTAACAGGTATTTTAAAACTATTTTTTTCATAGCTTTTAATGACTTTTCAAAAAGATGTTGAGTTGACTTGATTTTGAGTTGGCATGGAACCGTTGTGAACGTGTCTGTGTATTTTTTCATTTATCGAAATTTTTTCCAACAGATAATAAATTTCATTGGCCTGTCTGGAATAGATACGTTTGCAGATATCGATCGTCCACTTGATTAGTCAGACACAAAGATATTGAAATACAAGAGATGATCAGACATATCCAATACTAAGTTTTGAGATAAGGGAACGTACCCAAACTACGTGACCAACTTTTTGCAATTTTTAACCCCCCCCCCCCCCACCCCCCGGTGACCAAAATCCTAAGCAATCTGCCGCTCATTTGTATGGAGCGTGACATTTTGAAGACCCCCCCCCCCCTAAAAGTGTCACGTAGTATGGGTACGTTCCCTAACGAGAACGTGTTCAAACAGAAAGAACGCGGGTTTCGGCTTTCAGATTACCGGCGCTCAGTACCTGAGTCCGCCGGCGCGGCGGCAGTTTGTACCGAGTTGTAGACATCTGAACCTGGCTTCACTGTGTGCGGTTTCGTACGTTAAGAGGAATATAAACGCTAGAAATATTTCGATTCTCATGCCTGCAAAATTTAAAATCGAGCGTTTTGTGTCGCGAGGCAAGTAAGCGAAAAAGTGGTTTTTATTTATTTTGTGCATAATTTCATAAGAACGAAAAAAAGTTAGAACATAGAGAACCTTAAAAATAGTCTTAGTCATAAAGGGGTATTTTTTTAAAATAGTTTTTTTATATTACTTCATAGTTAAGTCATGGAAAAACATTTTTTTAGTAGTTTACGCTTATATTTTTTGTTATGTAAATAATAATTTTATTGTAATTCCAATAGATAGAAAAGCTAGTAAAAGCTTCAAATTATCCGTAGCATATTTTTTGATGTTCATTATGTAAGCCGATTCATCGTAAAGATTAATCTAAATAGTATCTAAATAGGATTTCACGTATAACTTCATCTTAATGGTACTGACAGACATGCTCATTAGTAGCATGCTCTCTTGCTAATAATGAGCAAATGCTACCAAGTAGCATGAGTGTCACAAATGAGCCTGCTCACAAATAGACCGGCTGTTGATTAGTAAGCATGCTATTGGATGCGCGGGTGAAAGGGGACATGAACATGATCATTTATGAGCATGTGTGTCAGTAGGTACCATTAAACATTCTTGTCCGCGCGACCTGCAGTCGGCCCTCCGTACGCTACTACTACGTTACTAATCATACAGCTGAAACCCGCGTTCTTTCTGTTTCTACACGAAGGCGATATTCGAATGCTCGCCAATCAAATATTCTTTACACATGTAAATATTATTTACATACTCATTTACAAATTAAATATGCTATAGAATAATACCCGGAATCATAATGGTCTGGTACATTAGTATGACATTTTGAAATTTCCCACTAGTAACTAGTTTAATTCACTACGAGTTTTTCTGCATTATAATTGTTTTGGTGGTATTCATGAATAATCTGAGGATTGTATCAGATATAGGGTACACTTTTACAATAACTGCATACTCGACTCAAATTTCTATTTTTCGGAAATATCTGACTGATCAACTGAACGATCTGTGTAAATGTACATAATATTTTTTTTTTTACTTGAGCTCCACAGAGGAGGCCCTGAGGAAAATAATTTCCCTCAGGGCCTATATCATCTTTGGGGATGCTGTGTGGAGGATTTTTTTAAGGAAAGGAAGGAGAGGAGAGTTCTGGGAAGGAAAAGGGTTTAAGGGGTGGGTAGGAATCTGGGGTTCAGTGTGTCTTGGTCATCCGCCTCCAAGACCTAGACAAACCTCACCTCATGAACCCGAGCATCCCTGCAATACGATTCAAAAAGGAATCATAAAGACCATATCGAAAGTACCAATTAGAACGCCTGTAAATGAAATTTTCAATAACTTTTAAGTAGTAATATATGCCAAAAATATATTATTGAAGCTCTTCAAAAATAATGAATCCTCTACTAGACCGTGTATGCATAACACTAGATCGAATAAAAATGATATAAAAAATATTCCAAGTTATAAAACCACATTTGGACAAAGAAACTATACATACTTTGCAACAAAACTCCATAACATCCTTCCCCAAGACATAAAACTAATAAAAAATCCAATTAAATACAAATCAAGAATAAAAATATGGCTTAAAGAGGTCAATGAGAAAACCCTAGCGAAGACGCTAAAAACGACATAGAAGACAAATGAACTATATTTAAATAACTTTAGTCCGC
Source organism: Limnephilus marmoratus (assembly GCA_917880885.1). Taxonomy (NCBI): domain Eukaryota; kingdom Metazoa; phylum Arthropoda; class Insecta; order Trichoptera; family Limnephilidae; genus Limnephilus; species Limnephilus marmoratus. Next base: position 15,334,991 of record OU862908.1, read on the forward strand.
CTCGGCACAGGACCCCCTAGTGAGGAGGACTAAGAAATACAATATTTTATACTTAATTTCACATTACATTTTGTATGTAATTTTTTTTTTCTATATAGTCGCTATAATAAAAAAAATAAATTTTAAAAAATCACAATATGTCATAATATGTAGAACTTTATTATTTTTTACAGGTAATATTGCATTTTCATAACGGTATGCAACGCAGACTGAATTCCGTCTAATCCATATAATTAAAACAGACAGTACAATACAAATATGGTAAGTAAGTATAAATAATATAAATAAATTATTCTCGTTCCCTTGACTTTGAATGACAATGCGGAGTGCAGACAGTGCAGACCAGTGGATTTATTAATTAGCTTGACTACCCGGCTCCACCCGCGATCTGAACGCCGTTTTTTTTTATCTATTTTAACAATATTGAAACATATGAAAAAAAACTTTTTTAAGCGTTTATTTTTTTATAAGAAAAACTCTCTTTTATAAGTTTTGAAGGTTATTCCCATCAACGTAATATATCATTGAAGAAGAAGATAACAATAATGATCTAAACGAAAATATGAATGGGAACAAGATAGAGAAAACAGAAAAAAGACAATGGTCGTCAACTGGGACTCGAACCCAGACCTCTCATCTAACCGGGACGCGTATTTCCAATCCCTAACGCGGTTGAGTCACTCTAGCGACTGAGCCGCGTTAGGGCGCGTTCAGACGTTTCGATTTTTGTTGATCCACTTTTATTTAACGTAAAAAGTTGAATAAGATTATGTTCACACGTTTCAATTTAAGTAGAACCGAATTTGACATTCAAGATGGCGTCAACTGAAATTGTCAGTGCGTGCGTCTCTAACTTCTGATGTTCTGCGAGGCGAGCTCGAGATCATGGAAAAGCATAAAAAACGTCGTATTTGGGCGAGAAAATGGATCATGAGAAGGAGTGAATTAGGCGCATCCAACACAATTTTGAAAGAGATGGCCCTAGAAGACTCCGGAGGATATAGAAATCACTTGAGGATGACAGAAAAACAATTTGATGAGCTGCTTTCCAAAATTGGCGATAAAATTTTTCAGAGATGTTTAAATTAATAATAATTACTACTAACTATAGTAACCGGAGAAGCAAGGAAATAATGCATATTTCGTTAAAGTTAGCTTTACCATAACCTAAAAACGACAACGCCAAACGTCAAAGTTTGACATAGGTAGTTATTGTTATTAGATTTGTACAAATTGTTTTTTCTTTCAATTTATGCGAATTAATAGTGACGCATGTCTCTGAATATTTACCGCTATTTTCTGTCATTATCATAATATATTGGGTAGGTAGTGTAAATGAAACACATATTATTTATTGCAGTATCACGGGCATTTCTATTTTTGTACACTTCTTGCTTTTGATCTCAAAGACAGGGATGCATAAATCTGAACATCAAATCATCCGACCATTTCAGATATTTTTTCGTTGAAACGGATTCCATGACAGTAGAAACTAGGAATGTCTAACGAATATTGACAAAAATGTTTGACGTCTACTTGTGCCCGCGAGTAACTATGGTAACCAAGATGGCGCGGTCATACTCGAACGTCAAAAGTAGACGGGCTATCAACTTTAGTTGGTCAACAAAAAACTTGTTCAACTTTGTTGAAAGAAGGTTCACACCTGTCAATATGCTTTCAAGTGTCGAGTTGATCAACTAAATTGAACCGTGTGAACCGGCTATTTGGGATTGGAAGGCGTAAATCGCCTTACAAACACTACCGCATTTCAGTCGCGCTAGTGACTGAACCGCGTTAGGGATTGTTATGCATAAATCACCTTACAAAAGCTATACCGATTCAGTCACTTACGCGCTTCGTTGCTCTATCAGTTTCTGTGAGGGCGACGGCCGTAAATATAGAGAGGTTAGCAGAGAGGATGGACAGCGTTTTTTTAGTTAGCATTTTTTTTTTCATTGAAAATTTATTTTAAGTTAAAAAAACGCTTTTCAATGTAAAAAAAATGCTAACTAAAAAAACGCTGTCCATCCTCTCTGCTAACCTCTCTATATTTACGGTCGTCGCCCTCACAGAAACTGATAGAGCAACGAAGCGCGTAAGTGACTGAATCGGTATAGCTTTTGTAAGGTGATTTATGCATAACAATCCCTAACGCGGTTCAGTCACTAGCGCGACTGAAATGCGGTAGTGTTTGTAAGGCGATTTACGCCTTCCAATCCCAAATAGCCGGTTCACACGGTTCAATTTAGTTGATCAACTCGACACTTGAAAGCATATTGACAGGTGTGAACCTTCTTTCAACAAAGTTGAACAAGTTTTTTGTTGACCAACTAAAGTTGATAGCCCGTCTACTTTGGCTCAGTCGCTAGAGTGACTCAACCGCGTTAGGGATTGGAAATACGCGTCCCGGTTAGACGAGAGGTCTGGGTTCGAATCCCAGTTGCGACTATTGTCTTTTTTCTGTTTTCTGTGTCTTGTTCTCTTTCATATTTTCGTTTAGATTATTATTGTTATCTTCTTCTTCAATGGTTTATTTTTCGTTTAAATTGTTATTTCAAAACCCCAAAATGATGAAATGAGGTCAAAAACTGAAACTATATGCGTTAACCTAAACAATTCGAACTGATAATGTTGTGGAACAAATTAATGAAGAATGAATAAATTAGAGTGTTATCTATATACACCAAATTATCAAAGCTATATAACACGTGAGAGAAAAAACTTAGTAGCAAACTGAAAATATTTGCGTTGGACTTGAATATCCATACAGAAAATGATGTGAACAATTCGATTTACCACGTCAATGTGTGAACATGAACACGAACACACTGTAAGCGGAGTTTAAAGCTGCTAAAGACAAACAGTTTAATTCACAATTTGGGAGGCGGGTATAAGTACCGCCGTCACGGGAACCATTTACCTGCCAAGTGGTTCGGGACGTTTACGGGAAACATTTACCTGCGTACTTCGGCTACGTGACTTACAAATTAGCAGTTGTGCCCGGGTTCATGAGGTGAGGTTTGTCTAGGTCTTGGCGGCGGATATGTATGCCCATCTATTGCGTGGCGGGCTGGATCAGGAGAAACTGGTTGAGGGAGACCTTTTCACCTCACCAGTCGGACTATCTCGATCATCGCCTTGCACTGCAGTGGGAGGAATGGATTCATACGTCCATCACTGTACCCCCAGAATCCTAAAACCTCATACCTTTTTCATTCCCAGAACCTCATCTACTTCATTTCCCTTAAAATACCTCCACACAGCATCCCCAAAGTTAAAGTAGGCCCCGAGGGAATTTTTTTTCCTCAGGGCCTCCTGTGTGGGGCTAATAGAAAAAAAATTCTTAGAGAATTGTTATTCTCAGGCATAACATATTGCAAATTGCAATCAGGTTACCTTGAAGTCATTTTCTCGAGGCATTTCAGTATTGTCTCATCGTGTTCATCAAAGATAATTGCAAGAATGTCCAATTAATAAAATAATGTACTTACATAAATATAATCCATCGCGTGAATATAAATAGCAGACCATTCATTTATATCTGTACGGACCTTAGATAAGAGAAACAAAGGGTACGGACGAAACACAATCTGATTCAACATTTGTAATAAAAATATATTGAGTCAATCTAAATGTGAAACAGAAAAAATCTGAAAAAATATTCGATCTCATTTAGGAAGTTATATGTATTATTTATTTACGCCCAAGTGGGCTTTTACAAAGGATAGATAATAATAGTTAGGCAGGTACGTGGCACACAAGTATAATGATTAAAATAATAATAAAAAATAAAATTAATTAAAATCATACATTTCATTAAAGTAATTATAAAGACTTCTTTTTATAACTAATACAGAATCTGCAAACATGTCTACAATATTCCCAAATTTATTACCAAAATGATGTAATCTATTTATAGGTGTACGAGCCTCATAATTTGTTTTAAAATTGTCACAGAAGAAGGTAGCACATTGCCTCGTACTAGATATGATTTTAGATTTTCACGGCCAAAAGTATTTTTGTTGTTTGTTTTTGGGGTGTTATGCCGTGTTACGCTACCTCCTCATTTAGCCAACGTTTCGGACAGCGTTACAGTGTCCATCATCAGGGCAGATATGTATGTTGATGGCAGATGTATATGTACGTTACAATGTCCATCATCAGGGCAGATGTGCCCTCTAAACGTTGGAGAAAAGAGAAAGAAAGGAGGAGGTAGCGTAACACGGCATAACACCCCAAAAACAAACAACAAAAATATATTATACAAGTTAATATATCTGCAATAATTAAATTAATATTATCTACATACATTTTGAAGTTTTTCTCAATAAGTCATTCCACTAAAAAAATATTGAAATATATATTATAATGTTATTAGTTGCTTCTTCTCCTTCCTTTCCCTAAAAAAAATCCTCCACACAGCATATCCAAAGATGACATAGGCCCCGAGGGAACTTATTTTCCTCAGGGTTTCCCGTATGGAGCTAATGTAAAAAGAGTGGGAGACCCGATTTCTTTAGTTATTTAAAAAAAACTTTTGTAAATAGGCTTTTTTTAAATGATTTTTTTAAACTTTTCGTTCTATACATGGACAAAAAATTTACCTTTTTATTTACCTTTTTTACATCTCCCATCACGTAGAACACCTTCCGAAATTAGTGCACCCGGACAACCTGTACTTTGTTATCATGTTTTGGGAATTTTCACAGTTTTTTAATGTCAATTAAACGGAATTTTCATTTTATTCTGACGAATGAATAATTTTCTATGACAATTTAAAATGTGGCATTTTTCTTTTGCCGCCACGCGATAAAGTTCTTGCGGATGGCGTTCGGCATGTCACACAGGTAAACGCTTTCAGGGGAGTCCCGGCCCACGGTGACAGCTGTCTTAACGTCAGTATCGTTACCAAATTCACTGAGGAAAGATTTGATTAAATTCCAGATTCTTCGTTTCCCACAGTCCAGGAACCGAACTTGAATTGAATAGTTTGATTATTAAATTTACTTTCACGATAATAATATCATGTAATAAATTACAATTTGAACTTTATGACCGTGAAACATTGCATTCTGGTTATCTGATAATCTCGGGATTGCATAGGTTTTAATTCTTTAAAAGTAGGTGCATATTGCGTTGGAATATCTATATATCTACACATACATAAAAATTAATCCCTGTTTCCCTTGGCCATGCCATAACTTTACCTATTTCATTCATCTTTTTTTAAAGTTTTCTAACACTTTGTAAAAGGTTCTTAATATGGAAAGAAAAATTAAGAAAATTGCGCAGAAAATTGAATAATTTCAGAAAACTTAACGACTATTTTAACTTCGCATGTATGACAGTTGGCGCATTAGATGAAATTGAATTTAGCAGGCAGCTTTTTTTTTGTATTTAAAGAATTGTCTATGGATTTTTAAAATTATAGATATTTTAAATATTTACATATGTTAGGTACCAAATTTGATTGATTGTTCTTAAATTATACAAAAATGAATATTTGAATAAAAAAATTGTAATAGGTGGCAAGCGAGCTGTTTGAAAACTGAATGTACTGGGACTAAATATATGGAACGCGGGAGGTGGTTTGCGGTACGGGGGAGCGGGAGAGGAGAGAGGGTGGACGGGGAAGGTGGAGGGGGAACGCGGGAGGGTGGGGGATGCGGGAGGGGAACGGGGACGCACGGGAAAGGACGTGCAGGTAGAAAATTTATTTCTTTGAATATGTCATTGCAACGCATGCCGGGAACCAGCTAGTATGTTATAAATATAGGTATGTACCTAAATGTTATAAAATGTATGTTATTTTTTTATGTGACACCTTATACAAGAGCGCCCCTGTCTGTACGCTGCAAAGATAGGGGAACTATGCCGCCACCTGGTTGGGCAGCGTAATGCGGCGGGTTAAGGTAGGGGCTGTAGGAAGGGATTTATTAATGCGGGTCTTGAAGAGGCCCGGATTACACAAAGGAGGATAAACAGATAACCGCACAACATTCCCAAATGTCTGGATCCAGTGAGACTATTGTATTTCCACATATATATATACAGAAATTGAGTTGAGAGCAGTGTAATGTCGTGATTTTTTCAATTTTTTTATTGTTTATGTGGATATTTTCAGGTTTCTTTCACTAACGTTGGCAACATCCTCGGAATATACGAAAAACAACATTTTCAGCTATTACAACTTCAATAAAGTCGCATTTTTCAATTTTAGCTCTCCAGCTCACTTAAAAGTCACGAACCGCCACTGACCTGGCTATTCAGATCTGCTCAACAAATACGGATTACTAACCAATTAGAATTATAAGTAAATGTATTTACATGTTTATTAAAAGGTTTGGTAAATTTATACAAAGCCGGGGCCAGCTCATTTTGGACAAAAATAAATAAATATATACCCCAGTAGATAGGTAATAATTAGATGTAATTAATTCCGTGAGCGGAAATTGAAAATAATGTATATTATCGTCAATTTCTTAAATTTAAAAATACGAAAATGTCATTTTTCAATGACTTCCATGTTGTTATCTTTACTTTAATTAAAAAACAGCCTACGTTTTTAAATGGTTTGTCTGGCTACGCAGGGTTTGTCTAGCGGGCTTGTGAATATTATCTTAACTTTAAAAAACAGCCTACGTTTTTAAATGGTTTGTCTGGCTACGCAGGGTTTGTCTAGCGGGCTTGTGTGACAGATCGGCCGCGCCATGTCAGTTTCGAAGACGCGAAGTGAATTTTGATTTTACGCAATTGAAATTCAAAATGCATCATTTTCCGCCTCCCCCAATGCAAAAAGTTTCCGAAATACGTAATTCTAACAATTATTCAACTTCTGCAAAGTGTTTTTTCGTGAAAAAGTGCATATTACCGCTTTTGCACTTTGAAAAATGACATTTTCGTATTTTTAAATTTAAGAAATTAACGATAATATACATTTTTTTCAATTTCCGCTCACGGAATTGATTACATCTAATTATTTATTACCTGTCTACTGGGGTAAAAATTTATTTTTTTTGGTGTAAAATGAGCTGGTCCCGGTTTTGTATAAAATTAATAAAGGTTTCTTAAAATTTTAGATAAATAATAAATGACACTTGTTAAATTTAAATGAAGCGTGTTTAGAATATTTTCCAGAAAATGCGTGTTCCTGTTTTTGTGGTTTAATTTAGGCACAGGTATATTTTGTTATACATTATTATTGCACATGCGTTTGTTTACATAACTGCATTTATATTATGCGAATTTCACTATCGTTTGATAAAAAATAAAAGTTCCCCCGGCGTACCGGTTTTCGTGGTGTGTTTCGAGTCGGCCCCAAAGTTCTACATCACGAGAGTCTCGAATATATTATCTTATCTACCTTCGCCAAGATTCAAGAACCAACTATAAACAAGTTATCCTTACCAGGGAAAATAATTTATATAACTATAATTACATGGATATTGGATACATGTTCTAGACCCAATTAATTTTCTGTTAAGAAAGTGGATAATTTTCACAAAACTTTAAAGATTCTGATAATTTCCCGCGGTTTTTGAAAACTGCTTTTTTAATGGATTTTTTTTTTTACTTACTGGAATGATGAATGAGAGGTTGTCACTTCACTGATTTGTATTTGGTTTCGATTAATATGAAGACAGGTAACAGGTATCACAGCTTTCAAAATCACTAAACACTAGTTCACGCGCCGCCGCCGTTTTTTTCGCTTATGTCTGCGACGCGTGCTTCGCGCTCCGCGGTGGAGTGGCGAATGGCGACTGGCGACAAAGGTGCAAAGACTGCAAAGACGAACTGACAACCATCATTCATAATAATATCTCCTTTATATGCCGGGGCAGGGCCGTATCGGACCCAAACATAGAATAAAGAAACCCAAACCATTTAGGAAGGTATCATGTGATCATTTTTTTCTTAATCAAGTATTTACTAGGTACTAGTGATCGTAGATTCGGTTTCGGTTTTAACCAATTTCGGCGAATAAACTGGCTTCGGCTACGGTTTCCGTTCAGGCCAAAAATTAGCTTGCGTTTGGGATAGGGGACATACATTAATTACGTGAGCTCAAAAGGGGGGGTCCAGCAAAATCTCACGTTACTTGAAAAGAATATACGAAGTGGCCCAAATTTATCTCACCAAGGGGGAGATGCACCCATACAGGTATCGGGTCACGTTCGGCTTTACTCGGGTGCGTGCATACGCCCCTATAATAACACTTTAATATTATTTTAAAAGAAGCTATTTTAGGTATATAAAAGTTGTCTTAAAGACCAAAGTTTAATGATTCACAAATTTTAAAATATTATTTATATTCGTCGAAGTTTAGCGTAGTAAATTCCCCCTAATACTATGCGAGTAATTTTTTTTTTAATTCATCTTTTTCAGGCGCATATCAAATAATTAGTTATTGAACTGCTATTGTCTCACAAATACCAAACTGAATTTTTTGTGCGAAAATCGCACAAGAGTACCGACTGCATCGGTCTGGAGCCAGGGAAACTATGGCATCCCCAAATGGAGTATGTTGTAAAGCTGTAGGTAGCGGAGAGGGGAAGGAGTGGGGGAAAACTAAGGTGGGGAAGTATCTGGATATCTGGTCACCAAACACGGCTAAAGCCATTTGAAGCAACGTTTCGATTCCGAATGGTGTTCTTAAACCAGGGTGATACTGAGAGTATCTTCCGCTCTGGAAACGTTCCGTTAAAATTACTATATATTATTTTTAATGAATTCTGAAATAACACAAATTAATCAAATACAATTTGAACCCGCGACCTTCGGATTGCTACACGTAGAATTGTTTTGAAAAGTTGGAATTTCTTAAATTCTTATATTTATTTTTTCTGATTACTTCATAGTTAATTTTCGCATAGAGCACATCGAAGAACTGTTACATAACAATGAACCGAAAAGCACTAAAAGTAAACCATTTTACTAGTCAAATTTATGTTTTTTTGTTTCATTGCGCTAATTTAATGCACTCTTAGGGGTCGTCGGCAAAAATCACGAAACATCGCGAGGGGGGGGGGGGGGTATAATGAGATATCACGTGTATTTATTTTTCGTGATAATATTCTGAAAATTTCAAAATACTTTGTACAAAAAAAATACACGTGATTTTGGGAAGGGGGTTAGTCTAAAACCTCACCACGTATCACCAAGGGAGGGGGGGGGGGTTTAAAAAGTTGCTAAAAACATCACGTGATTAATGGACGACCCCTTAAAGTTTAATTGTGTAAAAACACCTAATTTCGGAGTGCGTAATATTTTTTAAACTTTTTAAAATATGTTTCGGTTTCGGTTTCGGCCGAAACTAGAACAGAAGCCGAAATTCGGTTTCGGCTGAAAATCTAGTTTCGGATGGTCACTAGGCACCGACTGTACCTGTTACAAATCTGCCAATTTTAAGAGTCATTACTTCCTTTGTTATTATTTATATTTCCGCACAGGAGTAGCGGAGGATCAAATCCCTCAGGGTCAGTTATGTTTGGAGATGGAGGGTCTTTTTGGGGAAAGGCAAGAGTGAACTTGAGTCTTGAAAAGACCCTTGCTGTACCTACATGTACACACGTAGATGCAGTGACGGTTCTCCATAAGGGGACCATGGGGACAGACCCCACCAGTTATTCCAGAAACATACCAAAAAAAATTGACAATTCTTTGTGTTCACAAAAAATAATTAATGCGTTCTCAACATAAAAGTGTCATTGCGCTTAGAAATATAATCTAAAAAATTAATTTGGATAATTTTTAGGCTCGAAATTTGAGATATTTCTGCGAACAAACGTGCGACCGCTCTCCTTTCTTCCTTAAAGCATTGAGCGTACTAAATTACTAAACTAAACTAATACACGCGAAACGCGACCGGTCGGCCACTTCGGACTCGACTCGACGCATAGGTGTACTAGATACTAGCCGACTAGCGCCCGCTTGACTGTGCGCACTGACTACTGCGCAGTTAGGGGACAACACGGCGATGTATTCCTTCTAAAATGAAGTTTTGGCGCGCGCTGAATATTTTTGTATGTGATTTTAGGGATCCGCGCATGCGCACTTGAACCATCTATACCATAATCGCGGGGACCGGTTCAAGAATCCCCCTGTGAAGATTGTGAATATTTGTTTTATTTCTAATTGAAGTAGATCAGTTATGCACGGGCCGGAATTCATGTTAGGCGTTTTATAATCGTATTTGACGTTTAGTAAATCGTAATATTGTCATCGATTTATTTATTTATTTGATAAATAAAATTGATCGGATTATTTCTATAGCGCCATTCTCTTGGTAAATACACATCAAAGGTAATTTAGACGAAAGTGCCAATGATTATCTTGTGTATTTTTATTAAACTTAATATTTTATTAAACTTAGTGTGTAGGTACCTAGTTGGTGTTCCTGGTTAGGTGCGTGACTTATCCTCTGATCTATTTTACTTTATATACTTTTATTATACTTTTGGTAAGAAATAAAAAATCTATTAAAAAGAATTAATGAAGTCAACTTTTAACTGAAAATTATACACTGAGTATACTTTTTGGTGGTGATACGGTGTACTCAAGCTGGGTATAAGATTTAAAACTAATTTTAATCTTATATATTTTAAATATTTATCGGAAAGTTTGACAAAACACGAAAATTCATGCGAGCACATGACAAACGCATTAACTCATTTTTTTTTGTAAAACACAACATAAAAAACATGAAAATGTCTACACAAAAAATGACGGTCCCCACCACAAAAAATGTGCTCGAGCCGCCACTGCGTAGATGTCAGCAAATCATTCAACAGCAGAACTGTTGAACACAAGAACCAAGAACAAGTCGTAAAAGGAGCCCGTTCTATTATGCAAAAGGTTAACCGTATACAAATTTAATGTTGGCGAAGAAAGGCGGGGAGAACCTTTTCTAACCCCTTTTATAAAATTAATATACAGGGTGTAACAGGACGTACCCGAGGGATTTTAACTAGCGGTTCCTGAGCATATTCGGAGTAAAAAATGTACATGTCATTTTGCTCTCCGATGATATTTTTTTTCTATTAAAAACAAAAATAATGTTTTTAAATCACGCGTCGCCAATGGCATGATCATTGGCATACTCGGGAGTCAACGTCGCAATTTCACACGTGCACACAAGGGAAGGGGCGACAGCGGCCAGCTCAAGGACCATGTTATATGCTCCAATACCAAACAAGTAATATTTAATCTATTGCGTAAACAATAATTATGCTTATTTTACTCAGCTAGCTTTAGGTAAAGACTTTAGGGAACTTACCCATACTACGTTACCAACTTTTTGCAATTTTTAACCCCCCCCCCCCCCCCCGGTGACCAAAAACCTAAGAAACCCGCCGCTCCTTTGCACCAAGCGCGGTATTTTGAAGATTCCCCCCCCCCTTTAACAGGTCACTTAGTATGGGTACGTTCCCTTAAGTACCGAAAATTCCTTATGGAATTCTAATTTAAATAATTTATGGTTAGAAGACATAAATAACTTATTTAAAAAAAATATAGTTCTACGAATTAAACACAAAAACAATAATTAAATAACTTTTTTGTCGACAATTGAGACTAATTTCCAATGGTCTTTTTATCATAAATATTAACAAATACATCGATTACCTACCCGGCTTTGAAGATAAATAATTTAAGCATAAAATCAATGCCCATTTAAAACGAACTTCTTGTTCAAACAGCTGTTAAGACAAGTTGCGTAACCTTGACCCACAGAACGTAAAATAATATGAAATTCATTGTACATACGTAAATGGGTAGGTATAGATAAATGCCATTTCATTTTAAAACTATAATGTTGCCAGATTGCAAAACTATTTGAATAATAATAAAAATATTTAGTTTTATAAATTAATATAAAAATAAATCAATTACATCATGCGGTAGACAGAGAGGATGAACCGCCAAATAACTCGGTCTTAGCACACTCCTCGCAATTCCACGTATTAATTGGGTTGGTATAACGGATTTGTATTGAATATTGAAAGTAGTCATTTTAAGGTTTTTACCTAACTACTCAGTGGAGGTACTAATATTTTTCAGTTATGCAGGTATTCGCAATAAGGATTACAATTAATAAACTATTGGTTTTACCGACCTATTAATACGTATTATGAAGAAAAGGGTAACACAATTCTTAGAAAGTTCTCGACTTTTGTGGCCTAACCAGGTTTGAAACAATAAACTATTGTTTTTACCAACCCATTATAAAGTATGTATTACGAACGACAGTTTCAAATGAATTAATCGCGGTGTTTCGAATCATAAGTTTTGAAAACATTTAGACTGTTTAGGTGTAGGTAATGTTGACTGAACTTAAAATATTTAAAAATACTGTATGCGAAAGTTATGTTAAATATTATCTCCAAAAAAATATCTATTTAAAAAACCACCTGGCAATATGTTTATTCGCGTTACGAGGAGGCGCGCAGTAGAGAGTGAAAGAGTACGCTGCCAACAATGGGGTTCGGGTTGGCTAGCGGATATGGGGGAGGGGTAAACGCGGAGTTGCCGTATCCTTTACTCGAAATATGAGATCAGTGACGGCGTGTGGAAAAAAACCAAAAAAATGATTTTATTTGAAATAAAAATTTCACCGGAGACGAAAATTTCATTTACATTTTTTACTCCAAATATGCTCAGGAATCACTGGTTAAAATCCCTCGGGTACGTCCTGTTACACCCTGTATACCTACACATCCTTTTATCCACTACCCGAAAAAAAGGTTAACCCAAACACGTGTATAAGTAAATATACAGTATTGCGTGTTGTTTGTATACGATAGATACGGATGTACCACCACAGTCAGCAGTACCTACTCCTGTCCCGGTAAGACCGGTACACCAGGGGGCACTGATTTGTTAGGACTTGGAACACATGCTCTGAGGATGGTAAAGAGGTTGGAGTTTAACCAACCGGTATACATGGCAACCTATTAGGCCAATATTGGAATTTATGATGGGCAGGAATAAAAGAATTGATTGAGCCTTGTTTTGTTTGTTGATTTTTTCCCCTTTTTGTCCTCTTTTTTCTTACCTCTTCTTGACTCTTTCTGATTCTTCTGGTCTCTTATATTTTCTCTGTTTTTCTTGCTTCTTCTGGTTCCACTTTATTCTTCGTACTTCATCTTGACTCTTTTAGTTTCTTCCTACATCGTATTAATTCATCCTGCCTTCTCTTGGACTTTATTTACTCTTCTTATCTCTTTTTTGCCTTTATTGCTACTTATTTGCGCTTCTTGCCTCTTTTTGCTTGTTTTTGCCTCTCCTTGCTTCTTCTTGCTTCTTTTTTGCTCTTCTTTTTACCTTTTTTTTATCCCTTATTGCTTTTTTGGCTCTTTTGCATCTTCTCGTCTCTTCTTGACTCATGACAGTATTGCGTGTTGTTTATTGTCAATAAATTACTGTTTTTAATGAGCACCAATCTCTCATAAATAATCAGGTTTATGATTTTATAGTTATGCACCTCGACACACTTACACGTACCACTTACCTATCTATGTAAAAATACTTATTATAAATAGTATTTTTCTACGAATCACAACAATCTATCAAAAAAGACATGCACCTAAACAAGACAAAAAATACCTGAACAAATCAATGATCTTTTTATTAAGTTAACCTTATTTTCAATTTTTATTAGAACAAATCTCTTTTTATAACTTTTGAAGGTTATTGCTATTACTATCAACGTAACATATAAGAAGAAGATAACACTATATCTAAACGAATGTATGGCGTAATAATGGTCCCATTTTAAAATAAAACGTTATCTTTTTATTTTTCTGTGTCTTGTTCTCTTTCATATTTAGATTTTGAGTGTTATCTTCTTCTTCAATGATATTATATAACCTTATTTTGTTCATTAGGTATGTCGCCATAGTACGATCATCGCAGAATATATAATCATCCAACCTTGAATACTCTTACAACATTTAAAATCACGCTGTTCTGTTTTTATCATATTATCCGAATATGATAAAACAATCAAAATTACTGGTTTAGTTATATTTTATTAAAAAAAATAATCTTTATGCGTACAGATTATATAGATTGAAGATAGTTGTAAGCGCGGAGTTAGATTTGATCTTATGGGATCTACACACGACACTGCATGTAGTGACTGCGGCAGTGACTGCAGAGAGCGTGGAGTTGAGCGAACTAGCGCTGTCTCGTTTGTTATAACGAGACAGCGCTAGTTCGCTCAAACCCACACTCTCTGCAGTCACTGCCGCAGTCACTACATGCAGTGTCGTGTGTAGAGCCCATTAACAACAAACCCTTTTGCTGCATATACATGTGTGGCGACACATCATTATAAATTTCGCCACCAAAAGAGGAATCGAGAAACATCTCCTAATATCCGCGCGCATCGGCAAACCTACTTGCCTAGGTACCTTCGTACCTATACTGGCCGCGATGTACTTTCTCGCCTCCCGTGCCAGCCCGACGATAATAATATCGCCCCGCCTAGAAAGGTCTCGAGACAGCACCGTACATTATCTGTACGGCGCCGAATATTCTCGTCAACTGGCGAAGTGGCTCGTATTACCTACCGCGAGGTAGTTACTCTACCGCGGCTATATAAGCAGCCGATCGCTCGCCCGCGGCAGTTCAGTTCAGTTCAGTCTCACATTAATCATCGGTCAACATCTCAACATGTAACAAGTGCTCCTGCATGGCACACGCTCCAGGGCAGCTTCCTCGAGGTCCATCACCACGTCTCAGCCACAAGGCCCATCGTGCCTTCAGCCCCGCAGAACAGCAACATCCCGCGACTCACAAGGCTTGCGTCACCTTCAGTCCGGGGATCAGCTCACCACTTCATGGCACCCCGAAGCCCACCGTGCTTCGCTGCCATGGAACGCGCTCCGCCTCGCCAGGACTACCTGCTGGTGGCTCAGCTCACCGAGCCACACACCGTTTACCTCCGCGACTTAAAGCGTTGAGCAACGGCCTGGAATATAGGTCATCTCCGCCGCCATGGTGTCGAGCAACTCGCTGACCTTCACCACACCATCTCCATCTCCACTGCACGCCTGCAGCATCATCTACGGCACTCCGCATTACATCTTGTTACCGACCACCGATCATCTGCTACGTAGCCCAATAAACGACTGACTCACCACTTCGACATGACGCCTTTCATTTCTGTCTCCCGCTCCCTCAACATGAACATGCACACGAGCAGAGCCACGAATTATGGGAAAGATACAAAGTAACGGCATACGACGCGAAACCCCGCTTGCGGTTGCTTCAATTCTTTCCCGTAATTCGTGGTTCGGTTCGCGGAAATACCAAATGTTTATACGCAGCATGAGTGAGTTAAGCGGCCTACACACGAGTATTAGTGACTGCATTTAGTGACTGCTGCAGTGACTGCAGAGAGCGTGGAGTTGAGCGAACTAGCGCTGTCTCGTTCTAGCGGCCCTTTAACAAACGAGACAGCGCTATTTCGCTCAACTCCACGCTCTCTGCAGTCACTGCCGCAGTCACTAGAAATTGGATGGTGAGGAGGGCGCTTTAGTTTATTCATGTATACACTTCCGACACTGATTTCCTTACGAAACAGCATTTTGCTTACTTTTAGTTATGTGTATATCGAGAAAGGGACAATAAGTGAATGCGCTGTTCGAATTTGAATATTCTAAAAGTTTTTGCAGTGTGTTCCTTTTCTTTTCTCCCTGAGGAAAATAATTTCCCTCGGGCCTATGTCGTCTTTGGGATGCTGTATCAAGGGCCGGCTCTGCGCAGGTGAATTGGAGCGGTCCGCTCCGGGCGCCGACCTGCCGAGTTGATAATACCTAACACAGCGCCCTTGAGGTTTTTACTAGCGCCAGGCACCGTTTGGCTTAGGGCTGTTCCTGGCTGTGCGAAGGATCTTTTTAAGGAAATGAGGAAGAGGAAGTTCTGAGTATTAAAAGGTAAGAGGGCTGGGTAGGAATATGAGGGTCAGTGTGTCCAAGAGTAACGCATGAATCTATCCCTCGCATTGCGGTGTAAGGCGATGGGTCGAGCGAGTCTGGCTGGAGAGATCGAAGGGTCTCTCTTTTTTATTTATTTATTTATTTATTTGAGACACAAACAGGATATTTATACACCTTTTTTGTGGGTAGTATATAATAAATTAAAATACAAATATAAATATCCCTAGATTAAACACTTGGTGTCTGACGTTTGAACGCTTTGGGTCGGTCATAACTTTTGCCTTATGGCTCCGAACCATCTGAAATTTTGGATTCTTACTAAGAATCATGGTCTGGACACGTTTCATTAAAAAATCGGCTAAAAGTAGAATTTTTACAAAAAATCATTATTCATTAATTTTGGTCGTTCATAACTATGGCCCTATGGTTCCGGACCTTGTGAAAATTTTGATACTTACTAAGAATCATGTTCTGTTCACGAATCAATCAAAAAATCAACAAAGATTTATTTTTTAATCATCGTTTAACACTTGGGTTCGGTCGTTTAAGCACTTGGGGTCGGACCCTTGAACACTTGGGTCGATCATAACTAAGAGGCGGCAAAGTGGTGGCTTTTACAGAGCCGAACTCTAGGGAAGACAACTTAATTTTTAAACACGCAAAAAACGCGTAGGTACCTATTAAATAGTTGTTTTAAATTACTTCACAGTTTTAGCAAGTTGAGTACGTTGTCGGAAATAAAAGTTTATTGACTTATAGATACATGAAGTTTAAAGTTTTCTCGGTACGGTTTGTTTTGGAGATATACTTTAACTGCTGACCCTGTATAAAATACAAGGGCGGCCAACTGTTTAATTTGGTAGCCACCTCTGGTCTGGAGTCCCAAAATAATTTAAAAAAAAACCATTCTGACTCTGCGCAAAAACGGGCGGTCCGTTTGATAGCTTCCCCGATTACAACTGGATCGCAATCTTTAGAGCGCTGGCATCAGTTAGGAACGCTGTCCGTGTTCTACCGGTATTTCAATGGAAGGTGCTCGAAGGAACTAGCGTCTGTGATCCCTTCGGCACCATTGCATAATTGGGGAACACACCAATCGGGCACCCAACATTTGTGCATGGTTGACTTTTATATCGCATGAGAATAGGTCATGCATAGGTCATGTCTGCATTATCACATATGCATTTTCACAGAAGCAAACACTTGAAAAACAATGCAAGTATTATTTATACATAACTTGATAACTTAAATACAAAATTGAAATACATAATAATAACAAGTATACAATATTTATAAAGTATTTACTGAAAAGTAATATAACAATTTTTTTAAGTGCACAAATTGTGGAGATATTTTTTGAAATATGTTATATTATTTGCAAAAATATCTATCTCTTAACTAACCTATCCCGATCTGGCCCGCCACGCAGTTATCGGGCAGAAATATCCACCGCCAGATGGGGCACATATAACCCGGGCACCCCTGCCAAGTCACCAAACATAAGAAAAGCGACCATGAGCAACCAAATGCGTGCTCAACATTTTGCACAAATAATTGGGAATGAGGAAGCTCGCTGCCAGATGGGTGCCTTATTTGCTCTCAGTCGACAACAATCATTTCAATGGAGTAATGGAGTATTTTCTATGTTCAACCGCGATAAGAAGGACTTTTTTGCGCCGTTACTTATTTTTAAAGACTGTTTGTAACCATGGACGAAACATGGATCCTTCACAAATCACAATACACCCGAGACCAAGGAAAAGTTTAAACAGCGTTCTTGTAGATCAGGGGTGGGGAACCTGCGGCCCGCGGGCCGCATGCGGCCCGCGAGGCCTTTTGATGCGGCCCGCGGGCACTTTTGGTGCGGCCTGTTGAAAGTACCACAAAAAATTACACAGAACGGGATGGTTTCATCGCAGTGTTTCAGACGCATTTTAAAGACGTTATTACAAAATCGTTACTAGCAAGTAGTTTAGATACAAATTAAAACGTGATAAAATCTCCCATTTTACTTTTGTTTTAATTTGTTTTTGTGAAACGATTGTGAAATTTCATCGGAACTTTTAGTTATCTTGTATTGTCTTGTATTCTCTTGTGTCTTGTATTATAGTCCCGATATTTCAGGATTGATGGAAACTCTATTCGGAGGGGAATCTTAGGCAGTCTGTCGTAAACGTTATGTAATTTAACATTATGTGTAAAATCCTATTAATGACAACTACGAAGAAAAGAAAAGTTGAAGCTGAGTGAAACGTGAAATCATTTGAAACTTAATTAAGGCTGTGGATAGTAACTCGATATGAATAACACGATTCATTTACTGCAAGGACAAAAGCCTTCTACATCGTTTGAATATGCTGGTGAGTGCGCGAAATTAAGTGAGGCATTTAATGAACGATTTAAGGACGTGAAAAAAAAGCAAACGGATTTGAACATATTTGCTACACCGTTCAACGTGGAACCATCGAATGTGCCTAATAATCTGCAGCACAAAATTATTCAATTACAAAACGATGATGAACTACAAGCTAGATATAACAATCTCCCCAAATAAAGTCAGGAATCACTGGTTATATGAAGTCTAGCACGTCCCTTAACATTTTGTTTATAATACAAACATTATTGCAATAATAATGGCCACACTTCTGGCATAAAAAAGATCATTACATGTAATTTATTGAAATTAGTTAAGTAAATATAAAATTATATTGCGAAAAATAAATATGCTACAAACTGTAGAAAAACCATTCACGTAATAAGAGCACAATTTAATTTAAGCTGGTTGACTAGTGGCCTCCTACGCAGATTCATTCTAAAGGTAAAACCAATCTTGTGTTCACAATGTAAATTCCTGTTGCGGATTCATCTGCTAATCCTAACGCATTTCGAAGGTAAAACCATGTTGGTGTTTTAGGTGCAGTATTAATTAAAGCTGGGGACTCACACAAAATTTTTTCATTGCATTTTGAACACAAAACCAGTTTCGTGTTCAAAATGCAATGAAATTTTTTTATTAGTTTTAGTAAAATCAGTTTGTTGATTCGAATGTGCAACCCCCCCCCCCCCCCCCCCCCCCGAGACGGAAAATCGGAGTGCGGCCCGTGGGTTAAAGAGTGAACATCTAAATGGCCCGCGTCGCTAAAAAGGTTCCCCACCCCTGTTGTAGATGTATCGGCCAATAAGGTCATTTCCACAAATTGTTGGGATACGCATGACATCTACCTGGAAAAGGGATCACGGGGGTATATTGTTGGACCGATTGGACGCCGATTTGAAGCGAAATCGACAACATTTGACGAAGAAAAAAGTGCTTTTTTTTCAAGTCGCAATGTTTCAAGAGATTTGGGTGGAATGAGGAAATCATCGCTAAAACAAAGGCCTATTTTTAAGAACTTCGAGAAATCGTGTTATTCGGAGGAAAAAATGGAGAATCGTTGAGAAATAAATTAATATCTCTATGGTTTTGCCCGAAAAAGTCATGTTTCTTGCTAGGCCGATTACTTTTCAACCGCCCCTCGTACACCATTCTCCATTATTCTGACTCTTGACATGGTCCAGCTCAAGTATCTGATTCGCTTGATTGTGCCATGTCTTCCTCAGTCATCCCCGACTTCTTCTACCATTAACATTTGCGTAATATATTGTTGTTACACTCCTTTCTTATTTTGTTCACTCTACATGCCCAAACCATCTGAGCGTCCCCTTTTAATCTTACTCATAACGCTTACATTAGTTTTGCATTTTTTGCGGATCCCTCATTTTCTCACACGACAACACAAGGTTTCAACAAACTTACGACTTACGACTCGGGGATCTCATTTCTACAGCATTCAGTCTACTTTCATGCCAGCGCCGGATCTGCCATACGTTCAAAAACGTGCAAAAACCTGGCGCCAACTCCGAAGGGGCGCCGTGAGAAAATAAATGTTGTATTAAAATTTAGTTATAATATTCTCTGAATCGTTTCAAAATTACCCATAGTACGAAATAATTATTACGCTCTAGGAACACTTTCCAAAGAAACAGAATGCGCACGCATAAATAAACCAGTCATGCGCACGCATCAGGTTGGTTTACGGCTTACGAATTTATAGTCAGTTAAAGAATTTTTTTACAAATTCCATGTATTTAGTTTAAACGTAAGATCTATTTTTCCATATATCTTTTACCGTCTTTTACGACGAATGGTGCGATCCAAATTCAATAACCAATCACAGCGCGATGTTTTTGTTCAAGAGAACAAACAAACCGACCGCCTTTCAAAATGCTGACAATTGTAGTTAGCGTACGCTCGCTATTGTTTTATTTTGTAGGATTTAAGTCTCTAGGAGAAGGTAGTTAAAGACCATTTTCTTATGAAATCTTCAGTAAATTCCATTAACATAAACATCGCACGGTTTGCAGGTTGCAACGTATTACGTGTTGACAGTTTGATCATTGCAGATCATTGATTTGACATATTATTTAAAGTTCGTTAAATGTATAATTAATATTTATTAGATTTGTTGGATCTGTTATTTTGCGGTGTCAGTGTAAGCGTCTTTCGTAAGCCGTTGATACCATACGTCAGTGTTTAGTGTTTGTATGGTGTTTGTTCGCTCAATTTTGTGTTTGTTCGCTCAACATCGGAAATGCAAGGTACAAATTTGAGGTTATATTCTTATTAGTCAGAACAAGTCAGAAGCTGTAGATGCTATTCTTGTGTTGTATGTTGCCATGAGAACGTATTTGTATTTGCTTTTTCTATTAATATTCGCGTTGGGTATATACATAAACGCAGTGAATCTCAAGAATATCTAATGGATCTAGTTCAGCTAAACCACCCGCATTGTCTCGTAACCTATATTTTAAATCATGGTACGGGCACAAACAAACAATTCGTTGTATTATTTTAAAGCATAACTTGCAAAAAGAGTTTGTCCTAAAATAATTAAAATATCACCATAATTTAATGTTTACCCAATAGATTCAGAGAGTATAGGGCTCCTGGCGATTCTCTCTTAAAAAAACAAGTGTGAGAGCCATGGCCAGGTCGCTTGGAAAAGTTACACCCTTTATAAGTCTTGATTTTATTTGATAAATCAGTATAAAAAAAATAAAATTAAATAAAAAAATTAAAATTGGGGTGAACGAATTTTTAATCAAAATAAAAATGTAGGGAGGGGGGGGGGGCGCCATCGGTACCTACTGCACAGGGCACCAGATTTCGTAGATCCGGCCTTGCTTTCATCATACCTCTGCCAGTTCATCACTGCCGTATATCCAGTGGCGAAGCTAGCATGGGTGGCATCCGGGGCGGTCCGTCGCCCCCCCCCCCCCCCGTCGGGTGGCACCCGAGGCGGTCCGTCCCTCCCCCCTCGCTACGCCACTGCTTATATCACCGGGTGATATAAGCAGTGGCGTAGCCTCCCCGAAACTAAAACCGGCTACGCCCGTGTATCACCCCATATAATACTGTTATCCCACCCCATTATGGACTGCTAGATTCTCTTCTTTGGAACAATCCAAACCTACATGCAAGGCATATAATTTTTTTATTCACTGGAATACGAATAATTAATCTTTTCTGAAGTCGAATAACAAAGTTTAAAACATGCTGTATGTAAGAAATGCACCTGACCTACGTTCGTGTCAACTCTGGATGTACTCCTCGTATAAAATAAAAGGTAGAATAATTTCTTCTCGTACAGATTTCAGAGATTAGGCTATTAACAGCTTCAAACCAAACATTTAACTCAAGCATGCTGTAGGGGAGAGTCGGGTAATACCGCGCGTCTGATAACTCCGCGCATCAACGTATTGCAAAAACTAAACGCTTTTAGTGCTATCCTGCGCTTAAAAATCATAGCCCAAAGTGCCTACCCCTTCTCCGTGCACGGCCAGTTTGCTCCGAGCATCGACGGAATAGCACCGCGTCGTGCAAGTTTTTAGTGGCGTTTCTTATAATTTGGCGGGTATTTTTGACAAGAGGTAAGGTATATTCTGTATTTATATTGTAACACATTGTTTCCTTCTATTCTAAAGCTTACATATTGTAGAATTAATGCCCAAATGGATTTGAATACAGGATTAATTTTACTGTATTAGAGAAGTGTTAAAGTTATGTTAAAAAGAGTGAAGACTACTGCCATCTAGCGGCATATTTTTGTAGCATATTGTTAGTTGATATTGCATTTTACAGATTAGCGACGTAAGACTAAACTAAAACGAGATGTTAGACGGTAAGGGAACGTACCCATACTACGTGACACTTTTAGGGGGGGGGGGTCTTCAAAAGGTCACGCTCCATACAAATGAGCGGCGGGTTCCTTAGGATTTTGGTCACCGGGGGGGGGGGGGGGGGGGGGGGTTAAAAATTGCAAAAAGTTGGTCACGTAGTTTGGGTACGTTCCCTAAAGTAGATCTCTGGTTTTTATATCGTATAATGTGTTATGGTGACACGAAAGTGTTGTTTATTTTGATTGTGTTGGAAAAAACATTCTTATAAATAGTCTGCTTTTCTAGTTTAACTCTCTCTTAATTCGTGGATCTCCTATAAACAGCTAGCATTGTCTAGCAAGTGGTCAAAGTGACCAAATTTAGTGTTTTGTCGGGTCGGGACAAATTATTGTAACAAATGTGCTTGTGAATAAAACAAAGGAATTCCTCCATTGAAACCAGATGTTTTTCCTTGACGTCCTTCTGCTAAATACCAATTTATAACATGGTCCTCCAGCCGCATCTACCTTACGATCGGATTAAGGCATTAAAAGGAAACAATAAAATGAACCAGCGAGCTATCCAAAAATCCAGAGAGATGAAAAGATGAAAACATGAAGAAAAAGGAACGACTACAAATATAAGTATCCCTGCCCATTATTTCCTTCTATTCCGTGAATTCCTGTTCAAACAAGTGCTATTTTTTGTGTGTCGATGTACTTATTTAAAAACAAAAAACTAACTACCCGCAGTGTAAAATGCAAGTCATGCAAATTATTTTAGGTTAATTGTTTTAGAAGATGATTATTGTTAGATTCTGTCATTGTTCATAGCTTGAATTGGTTACTACTGTTTTCTACGCGATTATTGCAAAGAAATTATTTTTTTAAGGAACATTTTTAGCATTTGTTGTGTTGAATTATTGTCAAACGTATAAAAAATGGATAATTTAAAATCGTTGATTAACAAACGCGGAGTGTTGAAAGGTAAACTCACGAGATTTGCGGATTCATTAAACGCATTATCAGTTAACGAAATTAAAATTCGCTATGCGAGAATTGAAAAAATAATTGATGATTTCGAAGAGGTCCAGGAACAAATCGAAAGTCTTCCGGATTCCAACGAAATTGATAATAATTTGCAAAGGGAGAATTTTGAAAATCAATATTATTCAACCTTGGCGACTGCTAAAGGAGCAATTCAGTCTGTAGAGACTCCCAAATTAGAAATCAAGTTACCCAACCTTCAGTTAAGAGAATTCAACGGCGACCCAAAAAATTGGATTAATTTTCTAGAAACATTTAAGACACTAGTTCATAACAATACTGCCTTAAGCAATGTACAGAAGTTTTATTATCTGCAATCCTGTTTAAAGGGGAATGCAGCAAAGATCATCGCCAATTTCGAGGTATCAGACCTGAATTATATATCGGCTTTTGAATTGTTGCAGCAGAGGTTTGCAAATTTGCGAACTACCGTACAAAGACACATCCAAGCTCTGTTTCAACTTAAAGAGATGAAACATGAGGATCCAGTAGCCATGCGTTATCTGATTGATGAAACTAATGTAAATTTGAAAGCGTTGCAAAATTTAGGCTTGAAAATCGAACAATGGGATGCTTTAATTATATACGTAATTTCTAATAAATTGGATGCAAGTTCTAGAAAGCATTGGGAACAAAACCCATTGCAGGATGAGCTACCTACATTACAGGAATTTCTTAAATGTTTGACCTCGCGTGCGCAAGTTTTGGAATTAATGTTAAATTCAGATTCTAAAAAAATTCCTACCTACCCGAAAGCAAGTGGTAGCAACAATAATCCCAAAAAGGAATCGGTATTTTTAGCTGCTACCCACAATAATTGTATTTGTTGTAATGACAAAGGGCATAAAATATATTTTTGTAAAAAAATTTTAAAATTAAATTCAGGAGAAAGAGCCAACGCAATAAGGAGGTACCGTGCCTGCTTCAAATGTTTGAGGTTAGGACATACGGCCCCATATTGCAAAATTAATTTAAAATGCAAGCATTGTGATAGCGAGAGCCACAATACGTTATTGCACAGGGAGATGCATCCGAGCGATGACTCCATGAATAAAGGTGACGATCACCCAGGAGGTGACTGCCAAATGGATGCTGAACGAGTTTCAGTATCAAACCATTCAGCTTTAGCGAAGGCTGAAAAAACAATTTTATTGTCGACTGCTATCATTGGGGTAGTAGGTCACAATAATAAAGTGCATGAGGCAAGAGTCCTAATTGACTCTGGAGCTCAAGCCAATTTTATGTGCGAAAAGTTCGCAATGAAGTTAAATTTGAGATGCGAAAATATAAACAAGCCTGTGTTAGGTATACACAACAATGTTACCCATATAAAGAAACGTGTTGCGATAAAAATGAAATCTCTGAGGACAAATTATAATCAAAATATCACTTGTCTAATATTGCAGGAAATAACCACAAACCTACCTCAAGCAACAGTGGCCAGAAAAGACTTTAAGCTGCCGCCGGGATTACAAATGGCGGACCCAAATTTCAACGTAGCGGCGCCTATTGATATCCTGTTAGGCGCTGAGAGCTTTTGGGATATACTACAAGATGATCGGCTGAGATTGGATACCGGACCTACTCTTCAGAGGACTGAATTAGGCTGGGTTATATCGGGCCCGATCAACATTCATCAGAAAAAAAGGCCAGTACCGCAATTTTGTAGTTTATCAATAAACACATTATCTAATCAAATAGAAAAATTTTGGAAAATGGAGGAGGTGAATCCTGCGAGATTTCAAAATCACGAGGAGAAGGCGTGTGAAGCGGATTTCGTCGCCACGCACTCTAGAGAGAGCGATGGTAGATACGTTGTAAGTCTGCCGCGCCGCCCGTGTGTGAGTCAACTTGGTGACTCGTTAAAGACAGCGGAAAAAAGATTTAAGCATTTAGAAAAGAAATTTTTAATAAATCCTGAATTGAAATTGCAATATGTACAATTTATGCAAGAATATGAGCAACTATGTCATATGGAGTTATGTGATAAATGGAGAGGGGATGAGCAATCCTATTTTTTGCCGCATCACGCGGTCATAAAAGAAGCTAGCACCACGACGAAGGTGCGTGTAGTGTTTGATGGTTCGGCAAAGACGTCGACCGGAATATCCCTGAACGATGCTCTGATGGTGGGAGCTGTCATTCAAAAGGACTTATACAGCCATTTATTACGTTTCAGAATACATCGATACGTCATGACTGCGGACATCGAAAAAATGTACCGTCAAATCAACGTATGCGCAGAGGATCGCAGCCTTCAGAAGATTGTATGGCGCGAATCACAAGAAGAGGAACTCCGACATTACAAATTGAAGACCGTCACATATGGGCTGGGACCTTCCTCCTTCCTAGCAACGAAATGTCTTCGACAAATCGGTATGGATAATCAAGTTAATTTCCCAGTAGCAAGTCAAGTCATAGAAAATGATTTTTATATGGACGATCTCTTGACTGGAGGGGATGACTTGGAAGTTTGTTTCAAGTTGAAGAAACAAATAAATGATATCTTGCTGTCCGCAGGGATGACCCTGAGGAAGTGGAGATCAAATATTTTGGAATTGTCATCTGGGCGGAGCCAAGGTGAAATTGCCAAACAGGGCAATTGTGAAAAAATGATCACTGACAATTCCAAGAATGAAAAAATACTTGGATTAATTTGGAATAATGAATTAGATTACCTGTCATATGAAATTACAAAGCCGTCAGGTAAAACGGAGAGCAAGCGTCAAATATTATCGTGCATAGCTTCCACCTTTGATCCTTTAGGACTTTTAGGGCCCATCGTAGTGGTAGCTAAATTAATTATGCAAAAATTATGGCAGTCCAAGGCATCGTGGGATGACATACTACCTGATGAAATTTTACTACCTTGGAGGGCTTATCTAGACCAATTATCGCAACTAAATGTGTTAAAAATCCCGAGAGGAGTTATTAGCGGAACACCAAAGACTATACAATTGCACGGGTTCTGCGACGCCTCTCAGAAAGCTTTCGGAGCATGCGCCTACATCGTCTCAACAGATTCGGAAGGTAAGAGGCACGCACAGTTAGTTACCTCCAAGTCTAGAGTGGCACCATTAAAGTGTATATCACTACCCAAGTTAGAGTTGTGTAGTGCATTACTATTGGCCAAGCTAATAAAAAATATCAAGTTGACGCTAAGTATAGAGGAATCGGCCACCTATTACTGGTGCGATTCAACAATAGCGTTGTGCTGGTTGAGAGGACAACCAGCTCGTTGGAACACCTTCGTGGCAAACCGAGTCGCTGAGATACAGGAAATCAGCGATCCAACCCAGTGGCGGCACGTATCATCGTCAGAAAATGCTGCGGATATACTGTCCCGAGGTACCACAGCTGAAAGGTTAGTCAGCACTTCAATATGGTGGAAGGGGCCAAGCTGGTTGACGGAAGATGTCAGCACTTGGCCAGTATCCAAGATGTCATGTTTGGATCCCCCGGAAATAAAAAGTAAAAATGTACTACTGGTAACTGATACTCAAGAATGGGATATTTTCGAAAAATTCTCATCGCTAACCAAATTAAAAAGAGTAATCGCTCAAGGTTTAAGATTTATAAATAATTGTCGCAACCCTAAGGATAAAACGTATGGCAATTTAACTGTTTCCGAGCTGGAAGCAGCTTTAAAATGTCTACTGAAATCATCGCAAGAACATTCCTTCAAAAGAGAATTGAAGGACTTAAAGAAGCATGGGTTAGTAAACAAAAACAGTAGATTGAAAGCTCTCAATCCCTGTTTAATGGATGGTTTAATTTGTGCAAGTGGACGATTGAAATTAGCTACTTATTTATCGCATCATCAAAGGCACCCTGTAATATTACCACCGTCACATAAACTAACTGAACTTATTATACGTAATTATCATTATGAACATTTACATGCAGGTCCCCAAGCGCTGTTATCGGAAATACGCTTGAAATATTGGCCGATATTTGGGAGAAACACTGTTAAGCGTATCCTACATAAGTGTGTTGTATGTTTTAGATACCGACCTCAGGTTTGCCGGCAGATCATGGGAGACCTTCCAGTTGAGAGAATCACTCCCAGTCTACCGTTCTCTGTAACAGGGGTCGACTTTGCCGGACCGATAGACACGAAGGCTGGAGCGCTGAGAAAATCTCCGCTCATTAAATCGTATCTTTGCATATTTGTTTGTTTTTCTACCAAAGCGGTTCATTTGGAACTCGTAACAGATTTGTCAAGCGATGCTTTTTTAAATTGTTTAAAGAGGTTCATTGCCCGTAGGGGTCAACCGGAAAAAATATTTTCTGACAATGCAACCACCTTCAGAGGAGCTTCCAATAAGCTCAAAGAACTGTATGCCAGTCTAAGATTGAACAATGACAAAATCCATAGGTTTTTAGCTGATAAGGGAATATCTTGGAGTTTCATACCGCCTAGGGCGCCGAACCACGGGGGGCTGTGGGAGGCCGCCGTCAAGTCCACCAAGTTTCATTTATATCGAATTACTAAAAATAACCCATTGCAGTTTGAATTATTGTATACTTTGCTTTGTCAGATAGAGGCTTGTTTGAACTCCCGTCCCTTAACTTCCCTGTCTGATGATGTAGATGACCTTCTCCCTCTAACTCCCAACCATTTCCTCATGGGCAGGGATGCTTCGGTTATTCCCGAGTTGGATGTCCGCGAGCTCCCGGAGAACAGACTAAGCAAATATCAAAAATTAAACGCTCTAATTCAAAATTTCTGGTTCAGATGGAAACGAGATTACCTTGCTGAGCTGCAAAAACGGACCAAATGGCAGGCCAACAACCAAAAGGCCATAAAGAAGGACGATCTGGTAATCCTGATGGAAGACAATCTGCCTCCTGCATTATGGAAGATGGCGCGCATAGTAACTACTCATCCAGGCCCGGATGGAGTAGTGAGGGTAGTTACCCTCAAAATAGCACAAGGCACTTTTGTGAGACCCATCACGAAAATATGTTTGATGCCAATAGAATCAAACTTGGATCCAAATTTCCCGACCCGGCAAACCACTGACCTTCCCAAGGTCACAGCCTAACTGCAATTAGGGCTGAACCGATGCAACCAAACCACATCAATAATTATGGAGCATCGGTATTGGTGTTGTTGACACCACTGTATCCAGCCTGAAGCCACTGGGGCTTCAAGTCAACAATCGCGAGATGATCATCCTCGCTGCAGATCTAATGGTACTATCTGCTTACCAGGGCACGGCCGCCCCTTAATTTATGATGATCTACCCAAATGATGACATACAGAAGTACATGACTTTTCTAAAACGATGACCACCCTGGACAAGATGGCCGAGTAGTCTACCCGGTGAAGTGTTCATTCGGTTTTTTGGCAGTGCCATGCCAGTGAAAGTTAATGAACTGATAATCAGTCAACAGCGAACTAGCAATGTATTGCTATTTGTGAATTGGTGTTAGTTAAAAAAAAATATATATATATATATAATTGAAGTGAAAATTCTTCATAGAGACAATGAGACATTATTGATTTGTCAATTTTACAAAATTATTATTAATGTTGTGATTTTATTATTTTATTATTTAGTTTTTTGCATGATTTTTTAGAAATTTATAAATTTTTTAGGTTATTTTAATTGTTGGTTAGGTTCCCGGACCCTTCAAATTTAGATAGTTACACATCTTGTAAATTTTTAGTATATTGTGTGTAGATTTAGGAATTTGTAGTTTGATTTTTAGTTTCAAAAAAACTTGTTGTTTTTTCTCATTCCCCGCCGGGCAGTATGTTAAAAAGAGTGAAGACTAGACATGGGCAAAATTGAATGACCGAATTAAATGAATAAATTCAATCTTGTGACACACTTGATCTGATTCTCAATTTCAAAAGGAATTGATTCTTCATTCCTTACCTTTGGCCTTGTATCGTACGATTTTTAACGGCAACATAAATGTTTAATTTCCATTTATTTTACTGTTAAATTATTTCAATGAATAATGTGTTCCGTAAACGATTTAAATATTATAATGTTTCATAGGTATTTTTAAAATATATTAAATACCGTATTTAAATATTATTCAATGGGCGGCGCGCCGCGAAGTTGTCGACGGTATTGTGAACGACTCGTATCCTGCTATCGCCGGCCGCCGTTCTAAAAACCCGTAGATCAAAACGCAGCCGCGATTCAGCCGAATTGACCGAGCGTCCCTTTCACGCAAGGAATTAATCATTTGTCGTAGTCAATGTCCTGAGATTGTCCTAAGGTCCCGGCGCGTCCCGTCCCGTCCGCGTCCCAGGTACTCGTAGCTAGTCTGTCGCTATCGGAAATTGTCCGAAGCGTTTTATTCAGGAATTAAAACTAAAAGTCTTTTTCACTTGTGACGTTGTTGTCTCTAGTTAACCTCAGACTTAGAAATGACGTCAGATGTCATCGTCTTACATCGCCATCGATTCACGTCAATCTCGGCTCGAGTGTATCCGAAACGCAGCTCCTCGCGAGTCTCTGCGGGGTAAGACACAAGACACTAGTCAAAAGTGACTAATTCATTGCTCAGTGCCGGCCCTTAATCCGTCCGAGCGCAGCGGTTCACCAATTCCTCGGCGGGCCAAGCCTTCAATTTCATTACATAGTTAGCCGAAAACTTTCGACATTGAATCCGAACATCGCGGCATCGGCTAGAAAATTGAGAAGCAAAAATAGTGCACTTGTAATCGTTTTTTTGGCACGTATGAAAGATATTGGAATACAAGTACCTACCTACTTTTAGACGTGGATCTTGGGTAGATGTAATATGTAAATTTGCATATATTATAAGGCCGATCAGCTGTTGTCAGCTGTCATAAAATACTTTTAAGTTTAATAAATAAAATAAGTAAAACTTTAGGGGTGAAACAAAAAACTGTTTAATTTAAAGATTGAATTGCTAGCTATAAATACATTTTACATACGAAAAATAACGATACTAAAAAAAGACAAACATATACATCTAAGTATAGGATTTAGATAATGAGATAGAATAATCGGTCCTCTCTTTGTGTGGTGCTTCGTAGCCTCCCCACTTATTGTGATTTGAAATGAAACGAAAAAGCGACACTAAAAAGAGACAAACATATTAACCTATAGGTTTTAGCCTGCGAGGTAGTGAGATAGAATAATCGGTCTCCTCTTTGTGCGGTGCTTGGTAGCCTATCAGTCTCCTCTTTGTGCGGTGCTGCGGTGTTTCGTAGTCTCCCCATTCACTCTAGTGTTTTTTTTTTTTTTGGAATTAATTGAATTAAAGGAATGAATAGAAGGAATCAATTCAAAAGGCCGGGGGAATTAGACGGGATCTATTCACTCCTGGGAATCATTTTGCCCACGTCTAGTGAAGACTACTGCCATCTAGCGGCATATTTTTGTAGCATATTGTTAGTTGATATTGCATTTTACAGATTAGCGACGTAAGACTAAACTAAAACGAGATGTTAGACGGTAAAGTAGATCTCTGGTTTTTATATCGTATAATGTGTTATGGTGACACGAAAGTGTTGTTTATTTTGATTGTGTTGGAAAAAACATTCTTATAAATAGTCTGCTTTTCTAGTTTAACTCTCTCTTAATTCGTGGATCTCCTATAAACAGCTAGCATTGTCTAGCAAGTGGTCAAAGTGACCAAATTTAGTGTTTTGTCGGGTCGGGACAAATTATTGTAACAAGGGTAATTGTATTGGAGAAAGGGAGAAATGGGGAGAAGGCGAGGGAAAATGGGGAGATATTGCAGGGAGAAAGGGAGAAAAGGATCGAAGGGAAGGGGAATAAGGGAGGTATAGCGGAGTAGAGGGGTAACCTGCGCCTTTATCAAGGCGCAGGTTACCCCTTTAATTCTATAGGTTCTTCAGGGTGGGCAAGCCAGAGGAGAGAAGAAGTCCAACTTGTAGGAAGCAGGTAAAGGGAGAAACGGGTCGAAGGGGAGGGGAAGAAGGGAGGTAGAGTGGAGTGGAGGGGTAACCTGCGCCTTGACAAAGGCATTCGAGCAATTGTATTATTCTTCAAGGGTGAACAAGTCGGCCAGGGCAAGAAGAGAAAGTCCAAGTTGCAGTTCGATCGGGGAGCGCAGGGCAGGTAAAGATGTGTACGAGATGACGGATGCTGGAACTCTCCCGGTACAGCGCTTTTAGGGCCCTATTTAAAGGGGAAACAGCAGGTCTTAGCCTTTTGTCTCCCCGGAATTCCAGGAATTGAGATCCTGGAATCGGACCGGGCAAAGGTTTTGAATGCGCCGGCGGTCACCGGGCGTCTTATAATCTCGTAACATCTTCCCGACAGCTACGCTTCCTTATTTATTTTGTAATGCATAGTCAGTTTGCACAACAGTGAGATGATTTTATGAAAGTAACAAAGTGTGTAGGTATGTACACAAATAATCACTTTGCACAAAAATAGAAGAAAGTTACATAGAGCCAATTTGTGCAGGATAAAAATAAATGGTTTGCACAAATTGGGTGTGTAGAGAGACATAAATTTGAATTTGCGTAAAGGTAAAAGGTTTGTAGGTATGTACAACAGACTAAGAAGGCTTTGCACAAATCACAATTTTATGCAAAGTAACAAAATAAGTGTATAGGTATGTACACAGAGGGGGAAAAAGGGGGTGAAGGGGTCAAATTTTGTTTTTTATCCCTTTGGAATTACTTGACCCCGGCAGTCGATTTATTCAGTAATTATAAATTTAAAAACAATTATTTTATAGTCAAATCACGTCCGGTACATACATATTTTTGTGTGAAATCGTTATAAGATGAAATGATCGAGTACAGTTGTTGACTTTTTTTTTTTTTTTTTTTTACATGAGCTCATGTCATCTTTGGGGATGCTGTGTGGAGGGTTTTTTTAAGGAAAGGAAGGAGAGGAGAGTTCTGGGAAGGAAAAGGGTTTAAGGGGTGAGTAGAAATCTGGGGTTCAGTATGAACTGGTCATCTGCCTCCAAAACCTAGACAAACCTCACCCCATGAACCCGGGCACCCCTGCTAAATCACCAAACGTAGCGAACCACTTGGGGTGACCTATGGCAGAGGTGTTGGTTATCCAATAAAGGTTCCCGGGGCGGCGGTACCCATTCCCGCCTCCCAAATTTCAAAATGTTATTATTTCGTTATATTTTTTACAGTTGATTTATCTTGTTCTAAAATAATATCTCAAGCTATAGAAGGAGTCTATACTCCTTATTCCTTATCTGGATTTGGTTAAACTTAAAATTGTTTTTTTTTTTAAATTATTCTAAGGTTACTCATAGAAATTCACGATATTATTACGGGCACGGTTTTAAACCCCCGCACGATATTATCAAACCAGTCTGATAATACCGCACTCTCCCATTTTTCGAAAATATCGAAATAACTACTTTCAGTTTAATTTTTTTTTTCATATTTTACCATACTGTTTGTGTCTAAATAAAGTCTCTACTACTCAAATAATTTTCGAATCTGTATGTCAAACCCTGTCTGAATTATTGGTCCAATTTTTTTAGGGGCACGATAATATCGAACTCTCCCCTATTACATATTATGGCAAACGGTATGCATTGTAGGTAGGCCATTTTATTAAGGGTCGACCGAGACAGGTTTTTCGTTCTCGGCCGATACGATGAGAATAGATAAATTGAGAAAAAAAATGAAAATGCGCTATTTTTGCATAATATCGTATATTTAAGAATGTAATAACAATTTATTTTAAATAGTTTTAATAATCAAAATTGAACAACATGATGTTGTAGCACATAAAAAGCAATTTTTCTGCGTTTTCACACTTCAAAGAGTGTCGTCTCATGTTGTATAATTGACCAGAAGGAACGATCCAACTTTTCCCATTATTCGTGGATTGGCTCGTGCGTCTGCTCGCAAGTGTACAAGCCGCATTAGAGGTGTGATTTTTCAAAACTTTGCTATTTCACAAGGCACAGTTTGAACTCTGCTAAAGAGCTGTTCACTTGCTACACTAGTAGGCGGTGCTGATAAAAACTTTCATCACAATCGACAGCTCTCTCACGCACTGACACCAAGTGACTAATGTGGACTCGCGCGGTAGATTTGAATCCCATTATCCTATACCAGGGATGGCGAACCAATGGCACGCGTGCCATTAATGGCACGCGACACTATATTTTGGGCACGTCACTGATCAGTGATCACAAAATTTATTATGCACTACGAAAAGCAAAAAGAAGTAATTGCAAGTGCATTGAAAGACAGAAATAAACAGTGAACGATCGTCATACGAATACTAAAGTTAAGTATTTACCCTGATGTGACGTCATTTGATAATCTGAATTTGTCCCCATTCGATTGGTTGGAAATGAATTTGAAATGCAGCTAATTGATTTCCAGTTTAGTTCAATATGGATTCAAAAATTTTTTGAAACAAGGAGAGAGTTAGAATTAATTGAAACAGAAAGATTGACAGGTAATATAAGTGAAAATGCTAATAATAAAATTTTGAAAACATGGAATGCGTTACCAGACACATTTAATTGTTTGCTAAGAAGCTGGCCCATGCTATTTTAACAATATTTTCATCAACCTGTGCCTGCGAGTCATTATTTTCAGAAATGAATAACATTAAAGAGTCGTTTATTTACCGTTTGACAGATGACTCCAGTTCAGCGTGCATTCTGCTAAAAGTAACATCTTACAACCCTGACATATGTTATTAGTCATCTAAGGGAACGTACCCATACTACGTGACACGTTTAGGGGGGGGGGGGGTCTTCAAAATGTCACGCTCCATACAAATGAGCGGCGGGTTGCTTAGGATTTTGGTCACCGGGGGGGGGGGGGGGGGGGTTAAAAATTGCAAAAAGTTGGGCACGTAGTATGGGTACGTTCCCTAACCTGCAACAATAGAAGTCACTAACTTTCATTTAAATTACGCGTATAATGATAAATGTTCATATTTAGTAGAACACCTCAGCCATAGGTCACCACAAGTGGTTTGCTACGTTTGGTGATTTAGCAGGGATGCCCGGATTCATGGGATGAGGTTTGTTTAGGTCTTGGAGGTGGATGACCAGGACGAACACACTGAATCCCAGATTCCTACCCACCCCTTAAACCCTTTTCCTTTCCAGAACTCTCATCTCCTTCCTTTCCTTAAAAAAACCGTCCACACAGCATCCCCAAAGATGGGGATGCTGTGTGGAGGGTTTGGGATGGGGACAAAAATTCTTCCCAGAACTCTCCTCTCCTTCCTTTCCTTAAAAAAAACCTCCACACAGCATCGCCAAAGATGGCAGGCCCTGAGGGAAATTATTTTCCTCAGAGCCTCCTGTGTAGAGCCCATGTAAAAAAAGGGAAATAAAGAGTTTTTAATTGAGAGTAAGTACTTATTATGATTATTTTCCCAATAATCACAAAGTCATAATTATATGATGGCACGTCTATGACCTCCTTAAACATTTTTTTAGAAAAATGGCTCGTTTATACGTAAAGATTCGCCATCCCTGTCCTATACCGTATCTACTTACAACGGTCTCGGTTATGGCCGAGAATCTCGGCGTTTTTTTTGCTGAGAACCGAGACAGAGTTCTCGGTAGAATTTGTAGCCGAGAATGCCGAGACCGAGACCGAGATCGAGATCTCGGTCGACCCTTTCATATTATGACATAACAAATTTTTATAATTTTAATTTTTTTTTAAGTTTTGTGTTATCATAAATATTATTCTTGTGAAACCTTCGATCAAGTATTCTCATACGTCAATGTGTGAAACCCATATTCAAAAAAAATGTTGTACTTATCTAGGCTATAAACTTATTTACGCGTAGTTTTACCTGTTATACTCGTAATGATGTATTTACCTGAAAAATGATAGGTGTTATATTCAGGGCTGGGCAGTATTTGAATTACTTGTAATTGAAATACGTATTTGAAATACAAATACGTATTTTGTATTTGTATTTCAATTACTTCCTAAGAATGTATTTTGTAATTGGTATTTCAATTACCTGCTGCTGAGGTATTTTGTAATTTGTATTTCAAATACTTATGGCTTCAAAATACATTTTCAAATACATTTAGCGATCTTAATAATGATAATGAAAAATAAACTGACATAGATAATACATAGACTAAAAAAGCTAGAATCCTGTACTATTGTCCTATTGTCCATGGGTATATTTATGTATTGTTCTGAGCTATAGCATTCTTACTAATGATTATTTGTAGTTTTCTTATCATTGCTTTAAAATGTACTGTACATTTTTTTTATGTCAAGCTAGTTATTATTGTCCTGTGCTATAATAGCACTGTTATTGTACATTTGGATCATATTATATGTATTATACTTGTCATTGCTTTGTATTGTACATTTTTGTATCCTAGTATTATCTCAAGAACTATAGGAATAATTTGATTGATAATCTAGTATTATGTTCAAGTTAATTACTGTAGAGCGCACTTGAAGTTAAATAACACAAAACTGCGCTATACAAATGTCATCTATGTATATAAAAATGCATCCTTGTTTCCCTTGGTTTGGTCACGCCATAACTTCAGAACGACTTTACCTATTTCATTCATTTGTGTTTAAAGTTTTCTAATACCTACTTTATAGAAGGTTCTTACGGAATGAAAAATTAAGCTAATTATGTAGAAAATTAGATAATTTCAGAAAACTTAATGACTATTTTAACTTCGCACGTTTGACAGTTCGCGCGTTTGATGAAATTAAATTTAGACGGCAGCTGTTTTTTTTGTAACAAAAGAATTGTCTGGATTTTTTAAATTATAGATATTTTAAATGGGTACCCATGTTAGGTACCAGATTTGGTTGACTGTTCTTATAATATACAAAAATGAATATTTGTTATAAGTATGTAAAAATGAAAATTTTAATTAAAAAATTGTATTAGCTGGCACGCGAGTTGTTTGAAAACTGAATGTACTGGGACTGAATAACTAATGGAACGCAGGAGAGGGTTGGCGGGACGGGGGAGAAGGGAGAAGGTAGGCGGGGAAGGTGGAAGGGGAACGCGGGAGGGGAAGGGGATGCGGGAGGGGATTGGGGACGCACGGGAAAGGACATGCAGGAAGAAATAATTTATTTCTTTGAATACGGCATTGCAACGCATGCCGGGAACTAGCTAGTGTTATTATAATAAAAAATATTATTATTTTTGTCTAACACCTAAGTCCTATACCACAAAACTTTGCAAGTGCACGATCAATTTTTGCACGTCTCTGTTTCACTCTGCTCCGCTTTGCTTCTATGGAAACACACCCTTAGATAAGGGCACTTACGATGCAACCAAAGGTTCTACCTAAACCAAATGTATTTTGTATTTTGTAATTTGTATTTTGTATTTGACATTAAAAAATGGTTAAAATACTGTATTTTGTATTTCAAATACATGACTTGAAAGTATTTTGTATTTCGTATTTTAAATACATGCGAAAAAGTATTTTGTAATTTGTATTTCAATTACAGCAAAGCATGTATTTTGCCCAGCCCTGGTTATATTGGCACTTTCTCAGAATATCTTTATTGGCTGGTGGAATATTTTCAATGGTGTTTTGAATTATTGTTTCTGACCAGTGATTTTTATGGAGTTTTGTTTTGTTATATGTTGGGTTTTTACTTTATTTTTAGCTTGGTGATTGGCCAGTTTATGAATGCCCTTTTTTCGGCAACCTTTTCTCTAAACCTGTCAAACTGTCGAGATTCTTTATCTGCCTTGGGTGTTATATTGAGTATTTTCAAATATTTGCATGCTTCAAGGTTTTATCATCGGGATTTATCTTCTTCCTATCATCCGCTTTACTCCTTGATGTTATTCATCAGCTGTTACCGTCTCGTGAGTTGTTAACGTCGAGATTTTCTCCCTAGATCCTTCCAGTGGTTTCGTCTAGGTATGTAATTTACGCAAAGGGTTTCAAATACTTAAACAAAAAAACTTCCAAAACAGCCATAAATTTAAAAAATAGGTTTACCGAGAACCTCTAAATTACGGCATTATTCAGAAAGTCGTGCCAGTATGTCTGTTGATGTAGTTCATTGGTCCCCTTTTTCCCTTTAATCTTAGTTAAGTAAGTGACTAATTATTATTATCTTATGTAAGTACGTACCTACGTATGTAGGTTAATATTCTAGGCAGACCTGGATCTAGGGGGAGCAAACCGATGCGCCTGCCCCGGGCGGCAGTTTTAGGGGGCGCCAAAATCGTAATTTATATGTTTGATTGAAAAAAAAACTTGATTCACAAAGCGCCTGACCCTGGCATCCAGCGCACATTGTTCTATTGATTATTTATTCGATTTTAATACACCCAGTTGGTTTTTGAACACATCATTGATTTATGAACGTATCCTAAGTCGATTTTGAACACGTGCACAGCGTACGTCATAGGTTCTAAACGTGGGCGATAACGCCCGGGGGCAGTAGAAGACCCAGAGAAAATTAGGGGACATTGAGATGGCACAGTGAGGGCGTGGGCAGGTAAAAAAATATTGTCTAAAAAAGACAACAAAAAAATATGCTAATCACTTACTAATAAAGCAAAGTAAATTTTAATATTGGTTAATTTTGGTTATTGTATGTATTATAATCATTTTTATCACGTGTGTGAAAATTCACTTATTTCGGTGGTGGAAATGGATGAAAATAGAACTGAATTATTGCATTACATTCAGTTCTGCATTAAATTAAATTCTGCATTAAAACACGTTCCATAAAAACGTAATAAATAGCTTAAACGGCAACCCGAGGAAACTCTGGGATGAAATAAATAATCTAATAGGTAAACCTAAACAAAATTTAGATAAAATAATCCTTCAACATATGGGAAGTCAAGGAGATACAAAGTTTTTATGCGATAAATTTGCCACAACATTTGTAAATGAAATAAAAGACATAAGACATAATTGTACTAAAAAATTCCTAGATCGTAACACGTATACAACTCCTGCTATTATGTCGATGAGATTTAGACCTATATCACAAAAAGATGTTAAAAAAATTATTAATGATATGGATGTTAAAAAATCAGAAGGCAATGACCAAATAAGAATAAAAGACCTGAAGTTAATTGCTGATAATATAATCCCAGTACTGACTAAACTAATTAACCTTTGTGTTAGTAAAAGTATCATGCCTGACGAACTTAAAACATCAATCATCAGACCTATATATAAATCAGGAAACCACAAAGATTTCACAAACTATCGACCAATAGCGATTCTCTCGTGTATTGATAAAATTATTGAAAGGGCTATCTTTAATCAAATACAAAATTTTATAGAAAAAAATAGAATCATAAATCCCATACAGTACGGATTTCAAAAACAAAAAAGTACTACACAATTACTTTCTAAATTCACTGACCATATAAATTGTCATTTGAATGAAAAATATTATGTAGGCATAATTTTTACAGATTTTAAAAAGGCCTTTGACACATTGGACCATGAAACATTACTAAGGGCAATGGAGGAATGTGGTATTAGAGGTCCTTTAAATAAATTTTTTAAAAATTATTTGTTTAATAGAAAAATTAAAGTTAAAATTGACGGAATTTTAAGTGATGAAATGTTGGCAAACACTGGGGTAGCTACGGGATCGATATCGGGACCTACGTGTTATATTATGCAAGTAAACAGTCTACCAAACGTAATAAAACGTTGTAAATGCTACATGTTTGCAGACGATACTTGCATCATATGTGCTGACAAAAATCCACAAAAAATTCAGGAAATTTTACAAACAGACCTAAATAATATAATAAAATGGTCCCACGACAATGGCATTATTATCAACGCAAAAAAAACCAAATACATGCTTATACATTCACCACATGCAAACTGTCAGGATAAGGAA
The DNA here is from genome assembly GCA_917880885.1 of Limnephilus marmoratus. Lineage (NCBI taxonomy): Eukaryota > Metazoa > Arthropoda > Insecta > Trichoptera > Limnephilidae > Limnephilus > Limnephilus marmoratus. Next base: position 15,373,996 of record OU862908.1, read on the forward strand.
TTGCACATTAAAAGTCATTCATATGATTGCTTACACACAAAAAACCAATCCCTGCAGTGTAATTGCCCAAACATAGAAAAAGTGTACCAATATACATACCTTGGTCTTACAATAGATGTCAATTTTAACTGGTCAATTCATATTGAAAATGTATGTAATAGATTAAGATCTATATTAGGGAAATTTTATCACCTAAAAAACTTTGTTAATAAAAATATATTATACTGTACATATAACGCATTAGCAGAATCAATTATAGGATACGGAATAAATAGTTACGGATTAACGTACAAAACGTACTTAAATAAAATAGAACAACTACAAATCCGTTTCCTAAAATTGATATCAGGCAAAAAAAAAGTTCAATTATGTGATGGCGATTATAAAAAAATGTTCTCCTTGTGTAATGTGCTCTCTATACATAGTAGGGTAGATTACCAATTAACTCTAGATGAATTCTGGAATACAGAATTCAAAAAACCTGTAAACCATAACTACCCCACTAGGCATAGAGAAGCAGAAATGTTTATTATTAATAAATCTCAAAATGTATACGGTGATAGAACAAAAAGGCATAAAATTCCGCAAATATTTAATGCATTACCTGAAAATATTAAAAACGAGACATCATATTCAAAAATCAAAACTAAAGTTAGATCATTCCACTTCAATAGAATATGAAAACTAAAATATTGTATAAAAATACCTAAATCTATGAAAAACAAATAATATTTTGATCGAATAGGTATAGACCTAGTTCTTTTAACCATTGTTCAAAATAAAATTTATGTTACAATAAGCATTATAATAATTAGTTAAGTATTTTAATATTAAGTATTATATTATTAAATAATTACTATATATGTATTAAGCACCAAGATATCAAACATTTTATATGTTGTAAGTAAATAAATTGGAAAAATGAGAGATTTCTTACAATCAAACTGATTGATCAGTTTTGTAAGATTTAAGTAAGAGAAATTATTGTACAATTAATAACTAAATAAACATATTAAAAAAAAAAAAAAAAAAAAAATTGGATGATATGAAATTTTTTATAATAAGAATTGACACTATATCATGAATGCAAGAATAAAGGAGGAATATATATTTTTAATCGAAATATGGATTCCGTGACAGTTGAGCTCCCCTGCCCCCCCACACTATCAAGTTTCTGCCGTTTGAAAATTCTAAGATCCAGGGCTGATTATAGGGCATTTGCTAATAATTTTGTTTTTTGTTGTCGTTATTGTTTACTATTCTGCTTTGCAGTCTTCATCCTCGTAATGAATTTTGTATCAAATAGTTCCATTTGGGTTGTTCCCCAGGATCCTCGAACCTGCCACCGTTGAATCAGTGGTCGTCTTACGATGATGAAATAATTCATACATTTTCCCTTCTAACAACCTTTGTATGCCTTCCCTTATAGTCTATTTTTTTTAGTAATTTCAGTTCTCCAGAAAAAGAATGGTCATTTAGGTCATTTACCTCTCCAATCTGCGAAGTTTCTGCGTATATGTGCATCGGATGTAGATATCAACACCATTCTCTAAAGCTTCAGGGAAACCATTTGTAGAAGAAATATTGTCCGCAAATCAAATTGGTAATCATGTTAGTAATATTTTCAAGAATACCAAAAAATGAAGAGCTCGAAATACTGCAAGAAGTTTGACTGCATTCTGGCTGGGCTAAATTGTGTTGAGTTGAGATCGCCGAAAGGATTATCGCCAATCAACTCGCCCGCAGAAGAAATGTGCAAATACATGATCGGGCTATTTTCACGATGAACAGTTAGAAGTAGACCTGCCTGAATGTGTTCTGGCCAGCTCATATATTATGTTGACTCGATTTTTCCTTAATCGTGACAACTTTTATACCAAGATCCTCAATAACCATTGCATAAGTTTTCACCCATCCTTCGTTATCGCTGCTTGAATCTATGCTTGAGTTGTAAAATAAATCTATAACTCTCCCATGTTTGCTATAAGTAAAAACAAATTATTTGTTATTTCCGTTCGTACCTAAAAAGTGATTTTTTTCCTTTATTCAAAACCGTGTAAATCAGGATCACATTACAACACCAAATTTAATGCAATTTCTAAATTAAGTAAGAAAAAACGATAACTTATAAATAAATAAAATTATGTCTTATTAGGCGTATTTGTGAAACCTTATCAATCTTTACACAAATGCCACAGGGGAAGAAAAGTCCAAAACACAAACCTTCAGGCACCCCACTACCACGAAGCACATACAGGACTGGCCTGAGTTACGCGGAGTTTGCGGCATATTTATTAAATTCTGTTCTGCATTGTTGCCAAACTTTGTACAAAAGGAGCGGTGTTTGGACATAACATTTGTTTGTCGATTCAAACCAGGAATAACACTTCAATGTTGTAATGTTAGTGACAATATGGTTTATAAGTAGGAAGATATTTAAGTACTACAAATCATATGGTTTCAGAAGATTTTAATTTAAATAAGAGAAAATTAGAAACATACTTTTCTGGAAGCGATTCTACATTTTCAGGACTATGTACCAGATGTACCTATATACAAAATAAATACATATACAGGTGTAACCTAACCTAACCTAACCAGCGATTCCTGAGCATATTTGGAGTAAAACTGTACATGTCATTTTGCTGTCGGATGATTATTTTTTTCTATTAAAAACAAAAAAAATATTTTTCAATCACACGTCACATCAGACAGCAAAATCACATCTACATTTTTTATTCCATACATGCTCAAGAATCAGTGATTAAAATCCTTCAGGTACGTGCTGTTTCACCCTGTATAGTACTACACTAGTTTTTCCACCACTAACTAACCATCACGCCGTTTCTCCGCAGGGGTAGGCAGAAAAGACGGACCGCCAAACAACTCGGTCTTGCACACACACTCTCTTTGCCTCACTCACATTCATACATTGTCTCATTACATACTCTTCTATTATTCTGACTTTTGACATGGCCCGACTCAAATATCTGATTCACTTGATCGTGCCACGTCTTCCTCGGGCGTCCCTGACTTCTACCATTCACATTTGCGTCATATATTCTTCTTACACTACTTTCTTCGACAATGCACTCTACATGCCCAATCCATCTGAGGGTCCCTTTCTTAATCTTACTCATTATGCTTACGTCAGACTTACAATCTTTTCCACTACTCATATACCTAATTTTGTATATTGCGTAAATTTTAATTATTGGAGGGAAATGGAATAACTTTACATGAAAAAATAAATCCAGTTTTTTTTCATACAAAATTTAATTAATAATAATACTAACCGAAACATTTTATAGTAATTGTTGACTTTTCCATCATCAGTATTGCAAGTAATTTATGCAGCATTCGTAGCACAATGCTAGCTTGCATTATTTACAAATCTTTATCATTAGTATTCGATAAATACGTTACAAGTAGGAAAAACAAAAAGACATAATTTGGTGTAACCCTTGGATGTGTTCAAACGGGCCCATTTCCCACGTGAAAAATTCACAATATCCGACGTTGCAGCGCATCCACACTGATGAGATTTATTTTAAGTGATGAAGGAACAAATGAGCCAGGTTCTTTTCATCACGTGACATAATGTCAGGCAAATATCAGGTACCTAATTGGTGTTGATACAATTTTTTGGTCAAATTATGATATACATATTATATATATAGCTCGACATTGTGGTAATCAACAGCTTTCAGTTGCAGCAACTGATTAGAACGCAGCATTGAATTGATCAAATATTGTGGATAGTCGGGAAAGGCGTTTGAGTGTGAAACCCTCGATGCGTGCTCAGGCGTTGGAGCCCTCTTCCTTGTTAGACGAGGACCTATTATGCGTTGCAATCGTTCACAAATAGTACATCTCTGTTCTTAAGGCCAACGTTGCCGAGAGTTTTGCTCTGTTCGGAGCAGTCCAGCACCCTTTTGGGGAAGTTTGTTGTTATTTCGAATTCCTCCGGTGAGAGGGGGTGACTGTACACATAGTTGTAGATGACCTGAAATAAAATATCAGTGCTTATTTTAATTTTCAAAAAATTGGTACTGTAAAACACGGTTCCATGAATACTCAACAAAGTGGTATTTCAATACCCCTTTGAAAAGTCATTAAAACTAGAGATGCCACGAATAGTGATTTTACCGAATACCGAATATTCAGTAGCCGAATATTTGGCGACACTTTTCATTTCGTATGTGACAGCTTCCGAAATGCATCATTGAAGTGCGTGTGGTAACTACATATTTGTTTCATTTGCGAGTAGGTTGTGTAACAACATGCATTATTTGTTGATTGTTACATCAATTTGTGTTACTTATAATGTGTAACTGGTCTGTTTGTTCGTGAAAAGCTTTACGAAATGGCAACATTTAATAAAAATCATCTATTTGGGAATTTTATAAAATTTTTATTTTTTTTATTTTATTTTATTATTGTACAACAGAATAATTCCAATTACAGTACAATTTAGTTACCCTATCAGCATTTAGGCAAGTGACTCTTCAATAATGTTTTTAATGCATATAAAGAACAGTCACTTACATCCAAATGGTTTGCAATTTCATTAAACAGCACCACTCCCCTCGTCATGCTATGCTTTGCCAAGACGTCTGTTCTGCCGTTCGGTACTTTAAATAAGTCATGATGTCGACTTCGGCTGTAGTGGTCTGGTACATATAAATCATAGCATCCCAAGAGAAATGGGCTATTGATGAAATTGTTCCAAATTTTGAAAGACAGAATAGCAAGACTTGCTTTCCTTCTAGTTTCTAGGCTCACAGAATCAGTTTCCTCAAGTAAGTCAATATGGTGCATGAACCTTGGACAGGTTCCATGCTTCCGCATATAAACATACCTGAGGAATTTCTTCTGGATTTGCTCTAACATATCGATGTACTTCTGGTGGTACGGTGTCCAAACATCGCTCGCGTACTCCAGTTTGCTTCTCAGTATGCCATCGAATAACGCTAGCATAGCTTCTTGGTTATCAAATTGCTTACAAGTCCTGATGATGAATCCAAGAAGTTTGTAGCAAGACTGAGTGAGCTGCGATATATGGCAAGAGAATGTCAGTTCGGGATCAAAGACGACACCGAGATCTTTCACGGATTTTACACATGATAACGTTTCGCCTTTTATTTTATAATCGTAAATTATAATGTTTTTACAGCGAGTGAAGGACATTGTGACACATTTCTTTGTGTTAAAATCTAATTTGTTTGCCAACGACCATTCAGATAGTGCATCCAGATCAGTTTGCATTTTAAAGCAATCTTGTTGGCAGCTTATTTCCATCATTATTTTAAGATCATCAGCAAATAGTAGACATTTGCCGTTCCTAACACAGTTTTGGATGTCATCTATAAGTATTAGAAACAACATAGGTCAGAGGTTAGACCCCTGAGGAATTCCAGATAGTGAAGACAATAAAATAAATATTAAATTTATATGCATCTTTTTCATGATTATTCGGTATTTGGCCTAACACAATATTCGGCCAACTACCGAATATTAAAAAAGAAGCCGAATAGGCTGAATACCGAATAGAAGCCGAATATTGGTGGCTATTAATGGCTATTTTTAGTGAAGTAACTCACTTTAAGACTATCGGTCAAGCTGAACCTCCTCTCCAGGCGAGCGCCGCACGGCAGCTTGATGAGGAAGGAGATGGCTTGGGGGTCACTGAGCTCCGGTTCTTTAGGCAGTTGGGATGCCATGGCTTTCTTTGCATTCACCAGATCCTGGAAGGAATTCAGATTAAATAAGGAACAACTGAAACACTAACGGAGTGAGTCTTTGAAATATAATAATAATATTGGGCTGATTTCGTTTTCATGAAAAATCAACTCAAAGGCATTGTGCCGTGGTAAGTAAAAACACAGTATCTTCCTTGAGAGTCTCAAGGAAGAAAAGAGGAAGGCGAAATAACATATAACAGATACGAGTACATATTAATTTACAGAACAATATTGAATAATTGGAACTGATTGTAGTAAAAAATATTATATAAAAAACAGCAATATGTATAGGTCTCGCAAGTTAAGTTGACTTCATCACAGTACTCACACAGATGCAAAACTTTCATACAGCGTGTTTCGTTTTGGGCTTTTAACAAAAAAGCAATTAATAATTATTTCACAATTGAGAATTCGAATCCAAAGCGTGTTTAAATCGGTAACATAAAACTAATGTTGTTTTACAACATTTTTATAGAAATACTGAAGGTTTAGGAAGAAAAATAAGTTTATTAACTAAATGCGATAATCTTCAGGATTGAATTCAAAGGGGTATTCATAAATAACAACAAGGTTAAAAAAATATTATGTTATTTAAAAAGATTAATTTATTATTATATTCATACTTATATAATATTTTATAAAGTAAATAATCGACAAGCCGCCACATGCCGCTGACACGTTTAATAGGCATAGATTTTGAAAAGTAAACTACCGTTAAACTTAATTACCAAAAGAAACATCGGTTTCGGTCGGGATAGATGGAAAAACATGTATTTAAATTCGGTTTTCATTCAAAGTTAAAAATTTTCCATATAAAACATCTCCATTGCCGCCATTTTTTTTACGGATTTGACATTTGTAAAGTTTCGTTTAAAACTCAATACGCATAAATTACTTGGTTTACCTAAACTAAGAACCTAATGTTGAAATGAAGTGTGATTTCCAAAACCTGGGCTTACAAATTTGGCTGCTTTTGGGTTATTTATTTTTTATAATTACGTGTTAGCAATCATCAGCAACACTAATTATTTAATTATGTACCAGTCATCATCAGCAACTATCTATACGTATATTATCTAAAATATAACAGATTACTAACACAAAGGTACAAAAGATTAACTGTTGAAAAGTTACTAGTCTGTGATACTCCAGTTGCCTTAGACGTCAAATCATACAAGTCATGTATGCTTAAAAGTTGACCACCGTTTTTTTTCATTATGAATAAGTAAAATAATTAAACATACGGAATAAAATTTCACGATTTGGTCCATTCAGTGATTAGCCACGTTCCGTTTCGTAACAGGACTCCATGATATCGTAATAAAAATTAAACTTGCACACTTTACAAATACTATTTATTATATCAAATTTATAAATTTGTCATTATTTGTCACTTGCGAAATGTAGGTGCAGGTATGTTTAAATCAAATTACGAACCGAATGAATAGGACACCTGTAAGTACAGCCTCAAAAGGGTGTCATTAAACTTGCCTCTCTTCTAACTAGTTACAATAAGTGGGCGTAAGCAAGACAGAGAGCCTTATCGGATTTGTGGGCGTCGCTAGACATTCACACAGATAGACCAATACATCAATACTAAGCATTTTTATTGCTTCCAACTTAAAGTGTTTTACCTATAACAATCTTTGAAATCTCATCTTAAAAACTTTCTTAACAATATAATATGTAGGTATTTAAATGGTTGATGATTTTAGATTCAAAGCTATGAACAATTTTTTGTGCAAATAGAAAAGTAGCGATTTCTGAGCATATTTGGAGTAAAAAATATATAATAATGTCATTTTGCTGTATGTCATACGCAATTGTGAAAACAAATTTTAAAAATTTCCATCACATGTCGCCAACGGATACACTAAAGCATAACGTGATACACACTGTCCCTTTCCAGCAGCACCAAACAGACGAGACAGAGCGAGTATCACGTGATCCACTGCGACATGTGAATTTTTTTTAAATATCATAGGACAGCAAAATGACATCTACATTTTTACCTCCAAACATGCTCAGATATCCCCGGTTAAAGACTTTGAGGTGCGTGCTGTTACACCCTTGTATTTGTAAATCTAACAGTTTCCAAAGTGATTATTACGGGTCGTACAATACCTGAGATGATTTTTTTTGATGCTATGTGAAAGAAGGATAAATACCTTAATTCATGCAAAAACAGCATATTTAGAATTTTTGTAAGGTGGAAATCAATAATATTGATATATTGAATCGCTCACGAGTTTTCTCTTCTCCTCGTTGGCGGCATTGTCGCACTCCATCTGCCTGCGCTGCTGCTCCTTCTGCCTCTCCTCCATCTTCATGCGCTCCTTCTCCTGGTCAGCGCGCAGCGACACCTCGTATGCCTCGTCCTGCTGCTGCCTCAGGCTGGCGTTCAGGCTGCGCTCCATCCTGCGCACAATCACACACTAATATTTTCTAATATTTTTCCCACATCAGTAATAGTAAATTCATTACACCATGAAATCTTTTTCAATTAAATCTCTTCGCTTAGGCCATAGGTTTTCAACATGGGCGATAACCAGGGCTGGGCAAAATACATGCTCTGCTGTAATTAAAATACAAAATACTTTTTCGCATGTATTTAAAATACGAAATACAAAATACTTTCAAGTTGTGTATTTGAAATACAAAATACAAAATACATTTGGTTTTGGTAGAACCTTTGTGGGTTGCAATAAATTGTCGTAAGTGCCCTTATCTAAGGGTGCATTTCCATAGAAGCAAAGCTGAGCAGAGTGAAACAGAGACGTGCAAAAAATGACCAATCATATTGCTCAGAAGACACATCTCATCTCCGCTCCACTTGTAAAGTTTTGTGGTATAGGACCCACGTGTTAGAAAATAATAATTATAATTATAATAACATGACATTTGTAAAGCAGTTTTGTTTTATTTCACTTCGCTCTAATGTAATTAACTAAAAAATAATCTAGTGCTTATTCAGTCTAATTATTCCTATAGTGCTTGATCTAATACTATGACACAAAAATGTGCAATTCAAAGCAATGACGGAATTTGATTATCCATTATCAATAATCAATTAACTTACGTCTTCATGAATTAATACCGCGAAACGATGAAAGCAACAATTGACAAGATACTTGCTTTGACGTACCTACACTGTTGCCAACTCTAAATATTAACATAATATATTGCTCTAGATTCTAGCGTTTTTAGTCTATGTCAGTATATTTTTCATTATCATTATTAAGATCGTTAAATGTATTTGAAAATGTATTTTGCAGCCATAAGTATTTGAAATACAAATTACAAAATACATTTTTAGGAAGTAATTGAAATACAAATACAAAATACGTATTTGTATTTCAAATACAAGTAATTCAAATACTGCCCAGCCCTGGCGATAACGACCCCTTGTGGGCGTTTGAGATTTTCAGGGGGGCAGTAGAAGACTCAGAGAAAATTGCAGGGCGTTGAGATAGCTCAGAGAGGGCGTGGGCAGGTAAAATAAATATATGGTCCAAGAAAGACAAAAAAACACTCTAATCACGCACTAATAAATATCTTAAGTGTACTATTATTATTAAGAATTGACACTATATCATGAATACAAGAAAGAAGGAGGTAGCAACACGGTACTTAATCCCTCATTTGCCGCTCGTGCACCGGTGTGTCATGAGATTTTACACGCGATTTTGACCCTTATGTATAAAGAAAGTATATGAAGAACACGGTCAGAATCACTTGCATTATTTTTTATTTATTTATTTTTCATTTTATTTTTTATGTTACATTATTTTTTTGCTGGCCTTCCCTGGCAAACAAGAGGTTAAAATACAAAAGAATTGCTTTTTTACTTGCTAAACAAAAAATATAACAAATAATTCAATATATTATTTATCGAATTATTGATTCCGTGACAGTTTAGCCCCCTCCCCCCCCATAACAGTTGTGGTAAATATAATCGTTTCAGATTCACGACAGACGTAAGTAAAAAAAATTGTGGGGCTCTAGAAAAAAAATTTAGGCGCTAAGGATGCGGTTAGGTACCATGACGGCTTGGTGAAATTTATTTAAAGATTGATTATTAAAATAATTTATATCGACGGTCTCGAAGAACAATGTCGGATCTGCTAAAAATTTAAAAACTGATTAGTTGATCGAATTAGTTGATAAAAAACCGATTAGTATCGATTTTAATTTCTTTTTGATGATTTAAAAGTCTGTGTTTTCGGAATTTTGAATGAAATGCTAATTATCAAAGCAAGGCTATATTTCTTGAGCTCAAAAACAGTAAAAATTCATAAACGAAACTTTAAACAGCTCTATTGCAAAATTACGCACACTAATTGCACATCTGACTTTGTTCTCCGAGACTGTCGATATAGCTATAAGATATGGCATCCAGAAAGTCGGTGTTCCCGGCTCCCCACGCAGCGCAGGATGTGCAGGCTCCGAGCAGTTGGCGACCTTTATTTGGTAATATTATCTTATATATAAAAATGAATCGCTGAATGTGTTGCTAAGCGCATAACTTTCGAACGCCTGCACCAAATTGGATAATTCTTTTTTGTTGTGTGTTCGTTATTGTCAGTACAAGGTTTTTATAAAACTTTCGGTGAGCTCTGGCATTACGAAATTTGCGTAAAAAAATTGCTATTGGTGGCACGTGAGGTTTGAAAACTGAATGTATGGAAAGCGGGAGGGAAGGAGAGATTGGGGAGAGGGGGGAGTGGGGAGGGAGGGGGGGGGGGAAGAGTGGGAGCGGGGAGGGGGGCGGAGGGGGGAGGAGGGAGGGTGGTGAGAGGGGAGGGTGGTGAGAGGGGAGGGAGGAGGGGAGGTGGAGGATGTGGTGTGGGAACCCCCCTTACACCATGCGAGCGAAGCCGCGGGAAAAAGCTAGTTAATAATAAAAGTAAAATGTAAATGCCAAGGTATTGAATTGCACATTGTATTTCTTGCCACCTACTTCTTCTTTGCGTGCCCTCTTAAGATAATCTTCACCCTGCAAGTTGCAGCCCGGAACAACTCTACCGTGCACCAACTGTGCTCGTGCCAGTCACGCAGATTACAAAGTCATCAACAACAGCCCTGGCGGTGGCCAGATGAAATTCATTATAAACCCCAAAGGAGGTGAGGCCATAAGTATTGTATTTCTTGTCATCTATGGTAAAACAGAATGAAGTACCTGTCAGCCCTGGCGGTGGCCAGATGTATCTCGTTATCGCTGATGATCTGCGAGAGGCGGCTGAAGAGCAGCGGGGCGGAGCAGCTGCCGACGATGCGGCCCACGATGGTCATCTTGTTCTCTCGCAGCGCCACCACGCACAGCAGTGGGAAGCTGCGCCCCGCGCCCACCGACTGCGCCACGCGGTAGCCCTCGGGGGTCTCCACGCCGCATCCCCACATCAGGGTCTTCTCATTAATGTACGTGATCAGCTGCATGTCTGACAGAGTGTACCTGGCATCACACATTTCAATCAAGGGGGTGCTAATTGATGGTTACACCACAAAACAGAATGGTGAAGAAAAGGTAACAAAAATAAAGAACAAAACATACCTAACCTACTCTATTAATAATACTAAATGTTTTATTATCTTCCTTTTTGTGTTACAAGTATAGATAATGATATCCTCACTGGGATCTTCCGTGCTGAGGATTTAAATTACATATGATAGGATAATATGAAGTTACTGAAAGAATTATGACTATAATAATTATTATTATTAATTATACCCATGATCTCAATATGTAAGAAATACAACAATATTGTTCTTTCAAAATCTGTATAATTTTGTGTTATTTTGTTAACTTGTATAATTATTGTTAAACTCAACACAGGCTTGTCCTAGTGAGGTAACAAATTGTATTGTAAACATTTTTACCTACAGTGTAAAGAAACAATAAATAAATAAATAAATAAATAAATAATTGAGGCGCTCAGCGGAAGAGTGGCCCAACCCACACATCAACGAAAACATCATGTTTTTATATATTTTTGTTGCATCTTTAAAGCCACATTGGCCCAATTTTAGTTTTCAGTGATTTCAAAGGATCTTATATGATTTGAAAGGATAAAATTGTTGTAGAGTAAGTAGTACAATAGTATGTATGTATAAGCTATTTTGCACTCTTTTTAGGGTTAATTGCCTATTTAAAAAAAACCTTTTTTGCCAAATGTTGTAGGTACATGTAGTTGATTGTCGGATATGTTTTAGACCCCAAGATTTCGCATTTTTAATATGCGTGTGTTGTTATTTCTTGTGTTTTGTATTATTTATTTTAATATCATTTTGAGGTGTTCTGTTTTTTTCAGATAACCTAAAAGAGATCCAAAACATTGAAATGAACTATAATCTACTTGGAAAACTTAAGGCACTCTATTCAATAGAAGAACCAAATAATATTATCGGAATGGACTCCAGTTGAGTTAAGAGGGTATAACCAGAGAAAACCAAAAATATGTCATTTTTAAATCAGATTTTAGACGTATTGACTCATTTCCACAAAAAATTATAAATGGATTTCGAAAGAGTGTTCTTTTATCTAGCATACGCATGTTTTAAATTTTGAGAAAAAATGTTTATTTTGAGTATAATAAGTTATACCACAGGCAGCGCCGGATCTGCCATACGTTCAAAAACGTGCAAAAACCTGGCGCCAACTCCGAAGGGGCGCCGTGAGAAAATAAATATTGTATTAAAATTTAGTTATAATATTCCCTGAATCGTTTCAAAATTACCCATAGTACGAAATAATTATTACGCTCTAGCAACACTTTCCAAAGAAACAGAATGCGCACGCATAAATAAACCAGTCATGCGCACGCATCAGGTTGGTTTACGGCTTACGAATTTATAGTCAGTTACAGAATTTTTTTACAAATTCGATATATTTATTAAAGGAAAACAATCACTTTGTTTGTAACCACGATTTATTGATTTAATTTTTATTTACCGACCGGTTTCGCTTAATACAAGCATCTTCAGGGTATAAATTAAAAATGATGAAAAAATACATTGTGTGAGCTTATATATACATACAGACATGTATAAATAAAAATTCGGTCGGTAAATAAAAATTAAATCAATAAATCGTGGTTACAAACAAAGTGATTGTTTTCCTTTAATTAATATGTCAAACCACAAAGTGACTGCTTTCTACCAAAATATCGATATATTTAGTTTAAACGTAAGATCTATTTTTCCAAATATCTTTTACCGTCTTTTACGACGAATGGGTGCGATTCAAATTCAATAACCAATCACAGCGCGATGTTTTTGTTCAAGAGAACAAACAAACCGACCGCCTTTTAGTTAGCGTACGCTCGCTATTGTTTTATTTTGTACGATTTAAGTCTCTAGGAGAAGGTAGTTAAAGACCATTTTCTTATGAAATCTTCAGTAAATTCCATTAACAAAAACATCGCACGGTTTGCAGGTTGCAACGTGTTACGTGTTGACAGTTTGATCATTGATTTGACATATTATTTAAAGTTCGTTAAATGTATAATTAATATCTATTAGATTTGTTGGATCTGTTATTTTGCGGTGTCAGTGTAAGCGTCTTTTGTAAGCCGTTGATACCATACGTCAGTGTTTAGTGTTTGTATGGTGTTTGTTCGCTCAATTTGGTGTTTGTTCGCTCAACACGGGAAATGTAAGGTACAAATTTGAGGTTATATTCTTATTAGTCAGAAGCTGTAGATGCTATTCTAGGGAGCGGTCCGTATCGGTAGAGACGGGAGATAAATGAAAGGCGTCAGTCGATGTAGTGTGAGTCGTCTTTATTGTGCTACGTAGCGATAGTCAATGTGCCAGGGGCGTAGACGGAAGAGTAGACAGTGATGGTGCGCTGTAAGATGTGATGATGGTCAGGAAGCTGCAGTGGTGAAGATAACGTCTCTTCAGATCACTAGAGTGGTAGATGCTGACCAGTTCCAGGCGGTCGCTCGACGTCATGAGGACGGAGATGACGGCTGTGACTCCGGTGAGCTGGAGTCACACGCAGGGCAGGAAGAAGACCTTGTGAGGCGATGAGGAGAATCTCTGCGGCAGCGAAACATGACAGGCTTCGGATTGCCGGAGATCGAGTTACTTCCCGAACAGAAAGCACGGCGGGCTTTGCGGGAGAAGACATCTCAAGTCGTGGTGCGGCGGACCGGACTGCGAGATGGTGGTGGTGGATGAGAGCCTCGAAGGTGTGACGGAGAGTCCGAGATGCTGCGCTGGAGAATGCGTGAAAATCACATAGCGTCTGTATAACGTCTAGTCTAGACGGTTCCTCGCTGGCAGGCAAGCGTTGACTGACGGATCGGGACTGACTGTGCTAGCGCCGGGTTAAGTCGCTTATATAGCCAGCGCGACCGGTGGGAGTAATGTTCCATTCGCCGGCAATGTGCACACTGGAAGGTACTGGAACATACGTGGTGCCGAATATTCAGGCGGCTTGTAAACTCTAGACCTTTCTAGGCGGGGCGATATTATCATCGTCCAGCCAGCACGGCAGGCGAGAAAGTACATCGCGACCAGTATAGGTAGGAAGGTACCTAGGCAAGTAGGTTTGCCGATGCGCACGGATATTAGGAGATGTTTCTCGATTCCTCTTTTGATGGCGAAGTTTATAATGATGTGTCGCCACATGTTGTATGTTGCCATGAGAACGTATTTGTATTTGCTTTTTCTATAATATTCGCGTTGGGTATATACATAAACGCAGTAAATCTCAAGAATGTCTAATGGATCTAGTTCAGCTAAACCACCCGCATTGTCTCGTAACCTATATTTTAAATCATGGTACGGGCACAAAAAAACAATTCGCTGTATTATTTTAAAGCATAACTTAGATTCAGAGAGTATAGAGCTCCTGGCGATTCTCTCTTTAAAAAAAACGAGTGTGAAAGCTACCGCCAGGTCAATTGGAAAAGTTCACCCTTTATACGTCTTGATTTTATTTGATAAATTAGTGTAAAAAAAATAAAATTAAATAAAAAAAATAAAAAAATTGGGGTGAACGAATTTTTAATCAAAATAAAATTGTAGTGGGGGGGGGGGGCGCCATCGGTACCTACTGCACAGAGCGCCAGATTTCGTAGATCCGGCCCTGACCACAGGTTGTTGGCAGATTAGTTAAATTTTCAAAAAAGATTTTGTATTATACCACACCCATTTCAAATCATATAATCATGCAGTAAAATAAATCAATACATTATCTGGGTATCTCATGTTTTAGAATTTTAATTTTAGTTTAAATAAAATCATTAAAAAATATATACGTACATTAAATTTGGAATGAAATAAAATCGATATTGAGTTACAATTTTAAAAAGCTGGGATGGAGAATAATTAATCTTTCTCATTGTAACCGCCCTGCACGATCGTAAGAACAACTTTCGACGAAATGTGGATTTTCAGCCGCTGGCTGGTTAAACGCTCTTAAATATAGATGAAACACAAGCCATGCCTGGTAAAATAAATATATATATGTAATCAGTGGCGGTTCCCCATAAGGGGACCATGGGGACAGTCCCCACCAGTTATTCCAGAAACATACCAAAAAAAATTGACAATTCTTTGAGTTCACAAAAAATAATTAATGCGTCCTCAACATAAAAGTGTCATTGCTCTTAGAAATATAATCTAAAAAATTAATTTGGATAATTTTTAGGCTCGAAATTTGAGATATTTCTGCAAACAAACGTGCGACCGCTCTCCTTTCTTCCTTATAGCATACAAAACTATTAAACAAATACTAACGCGAAACGCGACCGGCCGGCCACTTCGAACTCGACTCGACGCATAGGTACTAGATACTAGCGCCCGCTTGACTGTGAGCACTGACTACTGCGCAGTTAGGGGACAACACGGCGATTTATTCCTTCTAAAATGAAGTTTTTGTGCGCGCTAAATATTTTTGTATGTGATTTTAGGGATCCGCGCATGCGCACTTGAACCATCTATACCATAATCGCGGGGACCGGTTCAAGAATCCCTCTGTGAAGATTGTGAATATTTGTTTTATTTCTAATTGAAGTAGATCAGTTATGCACGGGCCGGAATTCACGTTAGGCGTTTTATAATCGTATTTGACGTTTAGTAAATAGTAATATTGTTATTGATTGATCGGATTATTTCTAAAGCGCCGTTCTCGTGTAAATACACATCAAAGGTAATTTAAACGAAAGTGTCAATGATTATCTTGTGTATTTTTATTAAACTTAATATTTATGTATGTAGGTACCAAGTTGGTGTTCCTGGTTAGGTGCGTGACTTATCCTCTGATCTATTTTACTTTATATACTTTTATTATACTTTTTGTAAGAAATGAAAAATCTATTAAAAAGAATTAATGAAGTCGACTTTTAACTGAAAATTATATTCTAAATATACTTTTTGGTGGTGATACGGTGTACTCAAGATGGGTATAAGATTTAAAACAAATTTTAATCTTATATATTTTAAACATTTATCGGAAAGTATGACAAAACACGAAAATTCGTGGGAGCACATGACAAATGCAATAACTCATTTTTTTGGTAAAACACAACATAAAAATGTCTACACAAAAAATGACGGTCCCCACCACAAAAAATGTGCTCGAGCCGCCACTGTATGTAATAGTACCTGCAGAAGTTATGTGTATCGGGGGCGCTGTCGGAATGCAGGTAGATCAGTAGGAATTTCAGTTCTTGTTTGGCATCATTCAGTGCCTGGGAGTACGTCCCCTGGTAGAAGACGGGGTGGACCGGGTAGCGTGCTGAATATGTGTTGATAAATCCCATCACATCTCCCAGGGCATCCGTCACTACTGGAAAAGTAAATAACACAAAAATGCACATTAAAAGAAGTTTAAAAACGTTTCAACAAAAACAATGTTTCTTTAGAGGTATGGCTGCGCAACCTTTTTCATACACGACCAAATTATTCCGGCTATTCCTCTTATAATAATGTCAAATGAAAAAATGGAAGAACATTTTTTTATGGATTTCTATTGATGAAACAGAGATTTTCTACAGATGAGATGGGCTGAAGGCCTAAAGAAACAATTTCAGACAGATAAGAGTGGCCAAAAATTGGCAAATTTGAGAGAGAACATCTACAAAGCTGTAAAACAGAAGAATCCCTTCCCCCTTAAAACAAATAATACTAAGTGCTTGTAGGTAATATTCTGGATAAAAATAAATGATGAATGAATAAACAGTTAATTTCTTATCTCGCTTGTGGTGTTTGTTGAAACAGGGTAGTAACTTCTAGGTGGGTACAATGTTATATATAAATTTGGATGTACCGGTGACAATACCGGTAAGAAGGTACATTATTATTTTTCTTTTTGCATTAACTACATACAGGGTGCCCTGAGTAAAATAATTTCGTTCAGGGCCTATGTCATCTTTGTGTCTTTTAAATGAAAGAATGGAGATGAAGTTCTGGGAAGGAAAAGGGTATGAGGGGTGGGTAGGAATCTGGGGGTCCGTGTCTAGGAGTGATGGACGTTAGTGATAAATAAAAGAGAGTTACTTCTCCGCTGGTCCGATTTGAAGATGCTGTTCAATATATTGGGTATGAAGGAGACCAGGTTGAAGCAGACGGAGAAGGCGATGTGGATGATGAAGTTGAAGAGACCCCGGATGCCGCCGGGCCCCTCCCTGTCCGGGTTGTCGTTGGTGGAGTACACCTGCTGGGCGATGTGGTCCCGCACCACATATGGGGGCCGGGCCTCTGTGGCAAAGAGCGAAGGCCGACCCTCTCTTATGTTTAATTGGTCTTGGATTGCCACCTTAAAATAATAACAACACTTCTTTGTAAAAAAATGTTTTTTTCAATGGCAAATCTAACCTAACCTTAGCAAAATTAATAAATGAACTCAAGTTAGGATAAGTACACATTTTAAAAAAACACTTAATTTAAAAAAAATTATTTCTCCGAATATATTGTCTAGATCAGAGATGTGCAACAAGCAGCCAGCGAGCCCATTTTGTTTGGCCTGAGAGATTTTTCATACATTTCTTTCATATGTTCTAATACATATTTCTTGATGATAAAATCGATGTTTATTAAAAAATTACTATTTTACAAAGTATAACTAGGTTTGCAAACCACTGACTGTAAAGTTAAACACCTGAAGCTGTATGTACCATACCTCCGCGGTCTGCAAATAAATTACTATTTTACAAAGTATAACTAGGTTTGCAAACCACTGACTGTAAAGTTAAACACCTGAAGCTGTATGTACCATACCTCCGCGGCCTGCAAATAAATTACTATTTTACAAAGTATAACTAGGTTTGCAAACCACTGACTGTAAAGTTAAACACCTGAAGCTGTATGTACCCTACCTCCGCGGCCTGCAAATAAATTACTATTTTACAAAGTATAACTAGGTTTGCAAACCACTGACTGTAAAGTTAAACACCTGAAGCTGTATGTACCATACCTCCGCGGCCTGCAAATAAATTACTATTTTACAAAGTATAACTAGGTTTGCAAACCACTGACTGTAAAGTTAAACACCTGAAGCTGTATGTACCATACCTCCGCGGCCTGCAAATAAATTGAAATGGGATAAATTGGCCCTCCGGTTAAAAAGATTCCTCATCCCTGTTCTAGATCATTGCCTTACGTAAATATTTAGAAAATTTTGTAAGACAACACATGCATAACATCTGTACCTTTTGCATCACTGACCTATAAAATAAGAAAGAAGATTTGTCATTACAGCGGCTTCTGTAAATTATCATAAACAGATAAGCGCAATTTTATTTGATCTTTGTATGTTTGTTGACAAAAGTCTAATGACTTGAAGGCAACAAAATGCTCTGATTAAAATGCAGGCTAAATATATTTATATCTAACCGCCAGATTATGGAAATTACACTTTGTTTCAACTTAATCACTACAAGAAACAACTTTAATGGGTGTTTTACAATTTCTCCCGATGTAAATAGTTGTTTCTTGTAGTAATTAAGTTGAAAACGAAGTAAAATTTCCATAATCTGCGTCTATTTAAAGTGCTGCGGTTAGGTAAATATTTACCAAATGCAGATTTTTTTACTGGGAAACTATACGCTTCTTTGTTATATTACAGCGTAAGCTGTTTTGGAGAGTACTTAGTAAGTAAGCAGCATTGTTGGAAGAATTTAAAAATAACAAAGTATTGTGTGTACCACTGACCTATCAGCCGAACCTTAGGGGGCATACATTAATTATGTGAGCAGTTTTTCTTCCAATCTAGATCCCCCCCCTTGGTGAGGTAAATTTGGGCCACTTCGTATATTCTTTTCAAGTAATGTGAGATTTTGCTGGACCCCCCCCCCCCCTTTTGAGCTCACGTAATTAATGTATGCCCCCTTATAACATTATATAGCCTGGATTGTATTATCCAGTCACAACCCTAAGAAAAGATGAAATGCTGTGTTTAATCTTAGTAAACCTTTATGTATTTCTTACTTTTGTCTTGACATGAATTTCCCAGTGAAAGTCATTGACAATTTTTTTCAATTATTAACATGATAAAGAAATAAATAACCACGAAACAGAATATCGTTGGCGGCAGGGTAAACTTGCCAAATTCCGCTGCACATTTAATACCAAAAAAAAAAAAAATGATATCAACATAATTACTACAAGAAACAAATATTTGTTTTGGGGGAGGTGGTTAAAGATGCATTTAAGTTCAATTTTTTCTCAAAATTTCATCTGCAACCACCTTCTTCTTTTTTATTTGTAACATCTGACATTGATCGTAAATTAATAATAATAAAAACAATTGTATAGTACAGTTTTGTGCTATTTCTCTTCAGGTGCGCTTTACTCTAATAAACTTTAAAAAATAATTTAGTATTCGGTGGTCATATTCTTAAAATTTCTCCTACAGTTTTCCTTACAATTTGATGGTTAGGAAAAACACATAAATTATAGAAATAACCTAAACTGAGAACCTATTTTGTGAATGTTTTTACATTTCCCCTGGCGTAAAAGTCGTTTCTTAGTAGTTGGAACCATGCAACCAAGTGTTATGTGTTGCATATTAAGTGGGCAGCTCGGAAACTACCGATAGCAGTCAACCCCTTTTCCTTGGTTTATATACAAAAAAAAACAGAACGTTAAGATTTCTCAGACAGTCACTTTCATGTGCAATCCTACGTCTTCATGCCGCGTCAGATTTTACATAATCGAAACAAATGCTATTTCTAAAAGAAACACCGACTTCATTATTACTTCCCAGGAAAATTGACAATTTGCACCCTAAATGCAGCATGAAGCTAATATTTCATGGCAAACAAAAAGGGTAAGAAATAATATTTATAAATATTATAATTTACAGAAACACAAAAAATACCTCCAAATTCCATTGGTGTCTTTGTAAAACTTCTCTACATACAGTCATGTCTTCTATTCCCGTGAGATCTTGAAATTGCAATATTTTTATAGTTTGTTCACTCGTTAGCCCAAGAGCATTATTGTCATCCATCGTGAGGGATTCGATTTATTATATTCCGCGATATTTTTTCGATGTTAATACCGCGTACGTCATACAAATTTCACAAAGAAAACATAAAAACGTGAAAAACACCTAACTCGGACGAAAATTCTTGAATTTCAAAAATCACATTACACCGATTTTTTCAACGTATGATAATTATCCTTGGTAGCAACTAACAAAAAAAATGCAAAAATTAGAGGGTGAAAAGGCAAGAAAAGGAGCTATCTATAATAAATTTAAGAATGTTTGACAAGGAGGAACAAATAAACCCAATTTCATTCCACAGCAAATGTCACGATACTCAGTTTTTCTATGAAAGTGTTTCTCGTTTCTATGGATATAAAAGTCAAAATAATATTCATAACGATATTCCTACTTTTAGGAAAACCTCCGATATTCATAACCAGCAGTCAACATAATGCTTTACATGACGTCATCATTATATTGTTGCACCCCATTTTTTGTATATTATCAGGGGCGGCCCTAGCTAAATTATTAGGTGGTGTAAAATCTCTTGGTGGCGCCCCTCCCCTCCTAATAAAAAATAGAGCTCTTTCTATGCAGTTATGCAACTTTAATTGAAGTACCTATAGTCCAGTAACTTTGTCGCCTGAATGTATGGGGTAGTATGCGTTAAATCCGGTAGTTCTGATTTTTTGCAGACTTGTTTATGATGTTGGCCTAATGAATAATCCAAGTTTTTGACCTCGAGCGCCGAACGCAACTTTGTCAAAAATCGAAAAAACCGCGAAAAAATCGTTATTTTTTCAAATTTTGGTGATTATAACCTTAAAGGACTAGTTTTTGAAAAAAAAAATTTACAACGTTTTTAAAGTAGACTAAATTTGCTACAATATGATACTAGAACTGTCTCTGTAGACCCAATATTTTTTTGAGATTTAGTCTTTCAAAGTTTGTGACCTCGAGCGCAAACCTCGAAAAAATCGGGTTTTTTATCAAATTTTGGCGTTATAACCTTAAAGGACTAGTTTTTGAAAAAACTTTTGTAAAATGTTTTTAAAGTTAACTAAATTTTCTACAATATGATACTAGAATTGTCTCTGTAGACCTAATAGTTTCCGAGATTAAGCCTTTCGAAATTGAAGTGGAAACATACTGTGAGGTTACTACTGCAACAACTGAACAACATGTTGACATGCGACCATCTCGTATCACCAGAGAAAAACTCTCTAGATGAAACGATCTAGAGAGTTTTTCAGTATCTGATTTATCTCTGGTGATACGAGATGGTCGCATGTCAACATGTTGTTCAGTTGTTGCAGTAGTAACCTCACAGTATGTTTCCACTTCAATTTTGCACAGCACCCTCCATTCCTTACAGCAGATTTCATTATGCCCATCAGCAGTGGCCTGGTTGGAGAATCTAGTGTCAACAGCCACATGTCTCTAGAGATTGGGAGAGAATTGATACTAAAGGTGGTTGGCCAGAACTTCCAGGAAGTGATGTGATGTCCCTTTCTTCAGCTGTACGAACTATTACTGTTGGCAATAAACAGGTAACTGTTGATCCTCTAACACTGTTTCACAGGTTGTGTGTCTTAAAACAATCGGATGAAGAATTGCGAGAGTTCTTCACTAAACTTACGAACTGTCACTAATCTCAATGTCATTGTTCTCTGAAGAGGGGATGATAAAGGGCACAAAATCCACCTTGTATTCAGTATTTGAACCTGTAACCTTAAATGAGAAGCAAGGGTTAACGAAGTTTGTAGTAGTGGATGGAGCGCATCTACTTCACAAAATCGTGTGGCCTCGAAGCTCATCATTTGGTTCGATAGCTGACAGATACAAAGAGTACATTACTGCTCACTATGGCTCAAATGTGTCAGTAGTTTTCGATGGTTACCCCGTAGATGCTGTACAGAAAAAAAACGAAGAGCTCTGAGCGTCTTCGAAGAGCCAAGTTACACTCATCGCGAGAGATAATTGAAGTAATAGATATCCCAGAAGGCGACGATCTGTCCGATGTCGAAATGGAGGATGACTTGTGGGCACAAGACGTCGACGATTCATTACCATCTCCTGATGGGGATATGCCATCCCAATACGTCGATCCAGATAAGGACGAACCTCAACCGGGACCTTCCAAGAGGGCTAAATTAATTTAATTTTTTGATTTTGAATATTACTCAGTTTCCTAACAAATAAACTTATTAACTTTTGTTGTACTTATCTTTTTTAAATAAATAAAATAAAATAAAACACTTTGTTTTTTATCTTTTTTACTTCATTACTCGTAGCTTAGCTTAAACATCATCATCCCATCATAAAAGTACAGGGCTTGGATAGTATAATCAGGGTCAAAATTCATTCAGAACGACAGAATTGCAAAAAATTGCGAAGTTCGAAAAAAATTATAAATTTTGAAAAACTATTGGGTCTACAGAGACAGTTCTAGTATCATATTGTAGAAAATTTAGTCTTCTTTAAAAACGTCATAAAAAGGTTTTTCCAAAAACTAGTCTTTTAAGGTTATAATCGCCAAAATTTGAAAAAATAACGATTTTTTAGATTTTTGACAAAGTTGCGTTCGGCGCTCGAGGTCAAAAACTTGGATTATTCATTAGGCCAACATCATAAACAAGTCTGCAAAAAATCAGAACTACCGGATTTAACGCATACTGTGACGTATAAAGTTACTGAACTATATATTATGTTACTTGTATTTTGTAAACCCATTCTTTTCACTGTAATTAAAAAAAATGTACTGCATTCCATGTAAAAGCCCTATGGGCGTTTAAATAAATAAAAATAAATAAATTTAGATAATTGTCCGAACCGAGTGACCAATGCATTTTTAGTTGTATCTATCATAGGGTAAAAGACGTTAATTTTAAACAGTTCTTCGGGATTTGTTGGTATCTCATCCGCAGCTTTATATTCAAATAATCGCTTCTTTCTTCGGGATCGGACTGGCTTAAACGTAGAATTTATCCCAGTCTGGGATTTGTGATTCGGCTGATTTAAATAACTTGTTTCTGAAGTAGCCTAATAGGCGACCAGTCGCCTTTTAGATTTTGTCGTCGCCGATTCTCGTTCTGAGTAGCCTAAATGGCGAAAAATCGCCTACATTGGCAACACTGCTTGCTCCCCGCACCGACCACACGACCGCGCACGAACTGATAGTCGATCAGTGATCGGGTGTTTTCAGCGCCCCCTTATGACGGCGCCCTGTGCGGTCGCACCGCCCTAGGGTCGCCCCTGTATATTATTATGTATTTACAACAGGGGTCATTCCACCATCCTGTTGATCCATCCAAAGGATGGATATCGTATTTTAATAAATAAATATTGCAAGTGTTTATAGGTTTCGAGTACTTACCGAATAGAAAACTCTGACTTTGTAAATAAATAAATCGAAAATATACATTATCCTATGGATGGCTCTTAAGAGGATGGTGAAATACTCCAACAGTCTGACATTATTGTTAGGCGTAAATTGATGGCACTGCGATCGCTTAAAAGGTTTCATGAGGACACTTAATAGGATACATAAATAATTCATAATCCACTCTTTCATAGATGACGCAGCTTTAATCATTTTGGGTAATGCTTTTACGAGTTATGCTTTAACCCCCTCAGGCTTCAGCCATATTTTGTCAAGAGGGTCAAAATCATTTTCTCAGGATAGCACTTTGTCAGATGTAGCATTGTCGTCTTGGGGGAATATTTGACATTTCAAATTTTATTTTTAAAATAGATTTTAGGTCGATGAATTGGGGAGCTCCGAAAGAAAATTATATTGTTTACGGTCGCGCCTTTTTTGTTTCCTCTATACTCATTTATGGTGTGTGACGTCGCAAATCGGAGGCGTCTACTAATATCTACAGGAATTCCAAAAACTGAAAAAATCGAACTAATATCTATGAGAATCAAAGTGTTGACGAATATCTACAGCTCAAACTGTTGATTAATATCTATGAGAACTAAAGTGTTGACGAATATCTACAGCACTGTCAGAGGTTGGATTTGCAATTATGTATAGCATATTGGAATAACGTAATATTGCGTATGCAGTTTAAAAAACTTAATTTATGTAAGTATGTATGTAAAAATCCCTAATATCGGACTATTGGACACATTTAGCTGATAGTCCAACCTACGCTCTGTAGATATTAGTTCAACCTACGCTCCGTAGATATTAGTCAACACTCTGAAGTTCGTAGATATTAGTTCAACATATGAGCTGTAGATATTCGTCCGACATACAGGCTGTAGATATTAGTATCTGGAGTCCGCAAATCCCCACAGTCGCCAAATATTGGCATATCCATGGTTAAATGTATCGAAAGTTGCCCCATACAAAAGCCCAAAGTTGTTTATTTATGGTCAAAATATTTCCTCTTTGCAATAAAATTCAAATAAATGGAATATTTCTGAACGTATCCGAAAACTAAAAACTATTTTTGAAAGGCTATAAAATACGCTTTCAAATTTTATAATTCAAAATAAACATAATTTATGAAATATTAAAATTTTGAATGCAAACATAATAAAGTTTTAAAAATGGCTAACATTACGCTTTTTTCAACTACTACTAATATAATGAAAAAAAATAAAAACACATACATATTTTATTAGACAAATATATTATAAACATTATTTTCACCTCATTTTTTGTCGTTCCGTGTGAAAATAATTCATTAAAAATTACCGATTTTTTTTTTTTAATTGCGACCCAAAACTTTAGTTTTATAAAGGTGTACCTTTTACTTTGTTATTGATTAATTTTTAGATTTGAATTTGATGCATGATGTTTTCTCTTTCTAACACCATATAGTTTAGATCATATTTCTCACTACGTATAGTAAGGGAGACAAACGATTTCTACATGACCTATTAGAGTTGTTCCGAAAAGCCAACAAATTAGCCTAAGGGGTTAATATTTCAAAGCATTACTAGTAAAAAATGTTTTCCCTGAAATAATTAAATTCGCACCATCTATGAAAGAGAGGATTATGAATTTTCTTGGCTAACTTCATCAGCAATTGCAATGGGTAGAAAACTTGGTTAACTTATCCGATATATAGGTCGCTCCTCGTAGGTTCGAGTACTGAATAGGAAACTTCGGGGTATTGCATTTTCGAGCTATGGTGAAATTGAAAATATATTTATGTTATCCTTTGAATAGTGCTTATCGAGATGGTTGTGAAATACTCCCTTAGATATCTTTTCACTTCGACAATAGCAAAAAAAAATTGAGGAATGATTGCTAACTTGAGGAAAATATTTTCACGTCTACCTATAGGTACTTTGTGACACACTTTTTTCTATAATTAATTTTTTTAGTTGATGGGCATAGCCAGGCATAGCTGGTAATGTGCAGAGGAAACATGTTTTGAATTATAGCCTTAACCCCTCCATTTTTCCCATTCATTACTTAACTCTTGGTATGCTGCAACAAAATTTTCACCGTGCGCCATCTGATTCTATTTTCGTCATAACTTAATGGTTTTTGAAAAATTATGTTTCGTAAATTTTAGTCTTACCAGATAATATGTTTAAATAATTATAAAAATAGTATATACATTATAATCTACATTTGCCCAGGGTAGCTAGTAATATTCAGAGGATTTTTTTAAAAACGTATGCACGTGGAAACGCCGGCGCATTCAACAGGTTTAGCACCGTCAAAACATTGAGCGAATAATTTATTTATTTAGTAACTACATTTTTTTTTTTACATTTTTATATGAAACATCTTAGGTTAATATATATATAATAGAAATTATATTCGCAGTCCTCCTCACTGGGGAGGTCCTGTACTGAGGGGTACTATATTTAAGATAATTTTTCAGAAACTTCTATGGTTTAACTTCATGGTTTGGGCAAGAGTTTCCATAAACTTCTACGGCGATGATGTAAGTATATTAGTAAGTTAATTTTCCGATAGTTCCTTAAGCCAACATTTAACTCTCCCGCAGCCAACTGGGGCCGAAGGTAGACCCCAAAATAACTATCCTTCTTATATCTACTTAAATACATGAAATATATTTTTAGCATTTTAGGTATTCCTGCGCAAAGGATTAATACATAATAAATATGCCATTTAAAAAAAAATGTGAAAAAATCGTTGATCGCAGGAAAAAATATTTTGTCAAATATAGGTAGGTAATATTCCCTGCAAAAACATAAATAACAAAAAAAAAATATATCAAAAAAAGAAGAAAGTGTTTTCTTTGGTTTAAAAGTTTAGAAAAAAAAAATGGGGTCATCAGCCGACCCCCACGGTTACGGACGTCATGTTTGGCATCTTGGCCTGTCGAGAGTTAATGACCTTAATGTAACTATTTTTTGCTTTAATTTTTTTGATAATAAGGCCTAAACTACACGAGCGGTTCTCCCGCCGTGGGAAACCGCTCGAGAAAGCTGGCAGCTCATATCAAACTACATGGGTGGCGGTTTCCCGCCAAACTGCACGAGCGGTTCTACCGCCACGGGAAACCGCCCTATCCTTTACGCGCACAACCGATCAACAACATTCTCTCGCACGAAATGATGCAATCGCGGGAAACCACCCGTGTAGTTTGAACATGGCGGTTATCCGCGGCGAGAGAACCGCTGCATGTGGCGGGCGAATTTCTCCCGCCTGTGAACCGCGAGCACCCGCGGCGGGAGAACCGCTCGTATAGTTTACGTCATACAACGCTCATAGTAAATTGTGTCTGCTGCGTTTTCCCGCGGCGGGAGAACCGCTCGTGTAGCTTAGGCCTTGGTGGGAGTTTATTATATAACTTTACTGCTAAAAATTCAGAGCTTCTTTGTCCAAACCAGAGTTACACATTGGTATATTTACTCCTGGTATGTCTGTTTGTTTGACTCTCCGGAGATATATTTAAAATATCAAGTTCTTTAAACAGTAAACCACAGTATAAGGGTTTGTGTAATAAAATATTTCACTGCATACAAATCTTTTCTTCAAAACTGCAATTTTTTCCTACAAAGATCAAATTGCGCAAAAAAAAAACAAAAGTTACAAAGCAGAAGTGGCAATTATTGTAATGGTGCTTAAATACAATAATAATAAAACGAAAATAACCCAAGATATTCATTTTATTTTCTCATTGATGAGAAATTATGTGCATAATGAAAAAGGTGGAGCTATTTCTGGAATGAAACCATGTTGAAAAGTTTTATTATTAAACAAAGCCAGTTCATCTGCCGATAAGTTTTCTGGCTTGGAATAAATTGCTTCATTATCACCTTGAGCAACGACTTGTCTTCCAAAAGTTGGCTCGGCTAATTTATTTATTTCAAATATATTGGGTGCGTTTGTTGGTGGCATTTCAAAAGGGTTTTGTTGAGTTTTAGCTGCAGCCACAGCAGAGTTCACAAACAAGTTCCCCTGGACACCAGTCTGGCTCAAACCAGCATTAGCAGCGGCAAATAGGTTGGCGGGGGACACTTCCGGTGATGAGGGCTGACTAAAACTAAAATTACTAGGATTTGAAGGCAATGCAAACATCCCGCTACCCCCGTCGTTTGTACCGAAAATATTTTTTTGAGGAGATCCTTGTTGGAAAGGATCATTGTTTTGACTGACTCCAAATGCATTATTGGTGTTTTGAGCTGCCCCTGCCTGGGCAGCTGCAGCAAAGAGGTTGTTGGCAAATGCATTCGTCGAAGCTGTACCAAATGCGCTTTCCGGAGAAGTTGGAAAAGCAGTCGACGCAGTGTTAAAAATGTTTCCACCGCTGCTGATATCAGTTCCTTGTACCGCACTCCTAAATAAATTGTCGGGGCTTTGAGAGGTATTGAAGCTGCTCATGAAGTTCCCGTAACTAGGAGTGTCGAATGGGTCTGCCGTAAGTTCTCCCTTATAAAGGCTCTGAATAGTGTTGATAATTCTGCTAGAGGGTTTCAGTAAGGCTTGAAAATTCTTCATTACATTTTGCTGCATCATTCTGAGTTGATTTAACTAAAAAAATTCATAAATTACATTATTAATAAACAATCATTTTTGGCTTTATTAGAAAGTTAGTAAAATAAGTGGGTAGAGAGAGGTCTTCAAATAGATTATCGCTGTTCTGACAGAAGACAATTTTTATACAAAAGGTGTTTGAAGTTGGGGATACCAATATATATCTTCTTGGATATATGAGTCGTTCAATATCTATATCCGCTATATCAATTTTCACTGATTCGGAGAAAACCGCAAAAAACTGTCACATCTCTAGCGTAAATAAAAAATTGCATTTTATTTTTTTATATAATGAATTGGAGTAATACACATTCGAAAAGTGTTAATTTTTCAATGTATGTCTAGAAATATTTAAGTAATGGATTAATAAAATGGATATAGCGGATTGGATAAATAAAATGGATATAGCGGATTTTGATACTCACTTCGTGATTTATATGAAATATAGGGGCTTTTGAAACTCAACTGACCTGGGGGGCGTGTTTCTACACAAGCCATCTTGGCAAAATAACCGGTCGTGATTGGTTGAATTCCGATATTACGGGTTTTGATAGTAACTTCTTGAATGATATAGGGAGTTTTGTTTCTCACTCGCAGTTTTAACATGGTTTATGGTTGTGATAAAGGAGGTTTTGAAACTCAATTTTAGACTAGTTTTATTCCTCGCAAAAATGTGAACAAGATGTCATACTCAGATCATTTTGTCAAAAACTCGGATATAGCGGGTATTGAAATTATAGGACTCATATACTTCAATAACTAAATTTTTTTTTGTCAAATCCCCTTATGTTGAAATTATAGAACTCATATATTTTCAATAACTGAATTTTTTTTTGTCAAATCCCCTTATGTTGTGTTAATGACTTCCTCGTGGGTCCTGTGCAGATGTCGGTATATCTGTGCCAGTAAACTGGCAGTGTTGCAGATTTCTGTTTTACTGCCCCGTACTTAGCATCCCGTTGAGTGAATCAAGTAACGACAAGAAATTTTAAATTTATTCATAATGCTTTTGTGATATTATTAAGGAAAAAATTCTGGAAAAAATTGGAAGGAATTTCGCCCATAAACCGAACTTTACCCATTATTAATATACCTAAGTAATGAATCCGTAGTAATATTTTAAGAGTTTTTCAACTAAAACCAATATTATAAATAAAATAATTAATTAAAAGTTTCTAACACGAAAGAAGTGACATCTCAAAACTTATGCCGTTATTGGCACATACGGTTTTTTTCTGATGCTTCTTTAATTAGGTAGATACATTCCCGTTACAATTACTTTTCGATCAATGATTTTTTTTATGTATGATTAATGAAACACTCCTTCATAAATCATAATACGTATTAGCAAACTTGTAAGAAAATTGGGGTGAAAGCAGATCCTGCCAATGTCTGGGAATTTAATAAAAAGGCACTTTCTAGATGAGAAAAGTGTGGAAAAGCTGAATAAAAAAAAAATTAAGGCGTGCTCGGCAAAATTGAGGGAGATACAGCCGTTTAAAGTACAAATAAAATTTCACTTCGTGAACCGATACTACACCATTTTGTCACTGTTATGTTGATTCACCTTAATTACATTAAAAGGCAACTATTTGCATTGGGGGAAGTGGAAAATATTTCATTCTAAAATTCGATTAGGTAAAATTAAAATTAGCTTTCGTCTCGTGAGATTGTACGCCAGAACCATGTTACACAAACCTAGCGTAGCCGCTAAACCACTTGAGAACTGGGATGTTTTTCTTGCCTTGACGCGAGTAGGCGTTATAAAGGGGCACTTTCTTTTCTTAGGTTAGTGACAAAATCAAAAATGGCGGGCGGACTGACAGTATCGGTTCGCGAAGTGAAATTTTACTTAACGTAATTGAAAGTTAATTACTTATTCAAATTTTTTTTTTATTGCTTTCCGCACTTTTTTTCACCTTCCAGATTAAAGTTTTCAACTTAAAATGCGGTGAAAACATGGTTTTTTGCCAAAAACAAGCTGTGCCCGGATCTGCATTCCTCCCGAAAATTGCACAAAAACATGTTTTAAAAAAAATACTTTTTCCATCTTTTTCAAAAATAAAGATAATAATATAAAACATTTTTTTTATGGTTTGTTATATTCGGGTGATGCAATAATATGGAGAAGCTACCGTGTCGTATCTCTCCATGTTCGAGCGCCAATAGAAATATTATGGAAAGTATTGTTTGCGGTACCACAGATTCTTACAGCATCTGGTTCAATAAGATTCCTTATAGACCCATGAGGGAGTTGCCTATGACAGAAACGAATTATTTAAAAAATTAATGTAACATTTTGCAAAATCATTAATCAAAAATACTTACATTATCAGGTAATGTTCCATTAGTCTGAGCTTCATAGGCAGAAAGCCTCAGTTCTTCAGGAGATATGTCATTGAAGCCAGGAAAGTTAAGTTTATTTTTAAATGGCCCGTAGCAAGATAGGAGCCATTGCTTGCTTTTAAGGGCGACACTGACTTCAGGAACTACTAAGTTTATTAATTGCTCAGCAGTTATGTGACTGGAATTGTTATTGGATACTTGCTGTAGAGGTTGATATGTTTGCTGCTGCGCTTGTGGGGCTAAACAGTAAAAACAATAAGGTTGCATTAAATCTGCAAAATTTTAGAACCGCTGGCGATGCCTAATACCCAAAAACCTATTTTATATTCAGTACGAAATATCAGGAATGCCGACATACTAAAACATCAATATGGCGGTTGTCCCGTGCAAAATAAATTTTCACTTCAGGTAATCGTCATTTTAAATGCAGTATTTTCCATTCCCCCCGAATGCAATTAGTTGTCTTTTAGGTAATTATCGGTTCGGACTGGCCACGCTTATTACGAATAATTTTTAGAAAAAAACTTTAGATTCGCCTTAATTACTATAAAAGGAAACTTTTTGGCTTTGGGGCGGCGGAAAATAATGCATTTTAATTTTTAATTGCATAAAACCAAAATTCACTTCGCAAACCGACGCAGCGAAAATCCGCGGCCGTAGCTGTCACTGTTATGGACTGCAGCTGACTTCGTGGTAGAAGTGAGTCGTTCGCGAACGAGTCGGCTCAGTGAACCGGATTTTCATACTGATCCGTAAGATCCGGTTCCCAAAGAACGATCTTCACGGTTCGCGGATCTTCGCGAACGAGTGAGCCGGTGAGCCAACTGACCCGCCAGATCCGGTGAGCCGACTGAGCAACTGACCCGTGAGATCCGAAGACCCGACTGACCCGTGGGAGCCGAGAGCAGTGTATCGTTCAACGGATCTCGCGGCTCGCGGGTCACTTCGTTCGTTCGTTCATAGCCACTCTAGTCAGCGACGCAGAAAGGTAAAATATGAAAGTAAGGTAACGGTTTACAGTTCAGTTCACTATGACACTTTTCTACGCGGTGGCGTACCTTTGCTGGTCAGTGTGCGTGCGCCGTGCATGTACTACCGAAATACAATGAATATAATAATAATATCGGAATTCAAGCGTGTTTGCGTGCATAAAACGTCAGTCGTGACGTCAGCGCTACGGCCACATTATCCTTTGCTGGGTAGTGTGCGTGCGCCGTGCATGTTATTACCGAAATACAATGAATATAATAATAATATCGGAATTCAAGCGGGTGTGCGTGCATAATACGTCAGTCGTGACGTCGACGCTCCGGCCACATTATTTTGTTTATTATAACAGGATAAGTTATATTATTATTATGCTCATTGTTTATTTTCAGTAAATCATTCATTGTTTATTTTCAATAATTCATGCTTTCTAAAAATCGTTAAAAAAGTAAAGTTGGTGTTGGTTTCACACCAAAGATCAAAACTCAACTAAATACAAAGGATTTCATTTTTTCATTCAGGGATACAAGAATCCGATTAAAAAGGGAATTTTTAATAAAGTGTGGAGGGCCGAGGGAGGGGACGGGGGAGATGGACCAATTCAGTCGTTCATTCGAGCCGGTTCACTGACCCGGATCTTTTCATTGAACGAGACCCAGTGAACCGGCTCGCTCAACTGAGACGCTTTGCCCGCCTCTACTTCGTGGGATACCTACATGAAATACCGCGAATCACAAACCATGTTACACAAACCTAGCGTAGCCACTAAACCACTTGAAAACTGGGATGTTTTTCTTGCGTTGACGCGAGCAGGCGTTATAAAGGGGCACTTTCTTTTGTATCACAAACCATGTTACACAAACAAGCCCGCTAGACAAATTTCATAAATACGCGCATTATCTCACGAAGTCGGCTACAGTCGTATTAGCTCTTGATAATTTATCAAGAATACCAACATAACAGTGACAGTTACGGCCGCGGATTTTCGCTGGGTCGGTTCGCGAAGTGAATTTTGGTTTTATGCAATTGAAAATTAAAATGCATTATTTTCCGCCGCCCCAAAGCCAAAAAGTTTCCTTTTATAGTAATTAAGGCGAATCTAAAGTTTTTTTCTAAAAATTATTCGTAATAAGCGTGGCCAGTCCGAACCGATATTTACCGTTAGTATTGCATATTTTATTAAAAGTCCGATAATTTTAAAATCCGCTTGTTGGGAACTTACCATGATAAGTGTATTTTTGGGAGTACGAATGCTCAAATCTGCAGCTATCACCATACCGACAGCAACCTTGGAGAAAGAACTTACACAGAACCATTTTCAATTTCAATAAAATTTGATTATAAATAAACCAAAACCAATCATCCCTGAGTGGCAGCCATAAATAAACCAGTCATGGCGGCAGCTGTCAAAAATTAACAACAACATTGTGATGCCATATACCAAAAATTAAATACCATGCTTCAGGGAGAAAAAGCCCTATTTTTTACAAAAAAACGTTTTGAAAGTTATAATAACCATTTTTTGTAAGCTTTTTATTGAAAGTGTAAAGTCGAGTCCATAGCTTTGAAATTTGCCTTGACAGTCCTATAACAACATCCAATGTTTGTCATCAACATCATAAATATTGACAATTTTTGATGTGTTTCGAGCTTCCCATGTTCGACGAAAAACATTTCCTAAACATTCCATCCCGGGTGAAGCGTGAGGCAGAGTAATAATTCATTTTTGACAGATGCCGCGGCAGTGGCGGACTAAGGGGGGGGGGGGGGGGTGGGGGGGGCGGTCCGCCCCGGGCCTCCAGTCTTGGGGGGGGCCCAAACGCCTCCATGTTCCCTTGATCAAACCCTAAACAAGGCTTTAAGACACCACTGTAAAAAAAAGTTGTAATTTTTATTTAATTTTTGGGAGGAATGCAGATTCTGCCAAAGTTTGTTTTTTTGCCAAAAACCATGTTTTCACCGCGTTTTAAGTTGAGAACTTTAATCTGGAAGGTGAAAAAAAGTGCGGAAAGCAATAGAAAAAAAAATGAATAAGTAATTAATTTTCAATTGTGTAGCGGGCTTGTGTATGTTATCTTTACTTTAAAAAACAGCCTTCTTTTTTGAATGGTCTGTTTGGCTACGCAGGGTTTGTGTAGCGGGCTTGTGTATATTATCTTTATTTTAAGAAACATCCCAGGATTTGAATGGTTTGTCTCCATTCCAGTACCTGATTAGAGGTTCGTTTACATTATATTATTAATTCTGTTTTTCATAATTACGCGCCTTATTATTTATCCCACGAAGTCGGCTACAATCGTATCTGGCTCTTGTTTGTAGGTCTGGGATACCAACATAACAGTGACAAAATGGCGGGCGGAGTGTCGTAGTATCGGTTCACGAAGTGAAATTTTATTTATACTTTAAACGGCTGTATCTCCCTCAATTTTGCCGAGCGCGCCTTAATTTTTTTTTATTCATCTTCTCCACACTTTTCTCATCTAGAAAGTGCCTTTTTATTAAATTTCCTAACTTTGGCAGAATCTGCATTTCGCCCTAATTTTTTGATAGACGCACTTGTTAAGAATGCACTCATAAATTTTTTAAAGGAAATTCGATAAATTGACGGAGATACAGCATTTTATGTGAAACCGTTTGGAACAGTTTGTATGTTGAATTATCCTTTACAAATATTGAATGCGTTTTATTTTTGAATGAATTTTATTTCCTATTTTTATGGTAAATTTTCCTCTACTGGTATCATAGTCAGGGCCGGATTAAACATGTCGAGGCCCCTACTCAATGCACGTCTCGGGGCCCCTTTACCATAGGGGCCCCTAGCCGATGTGTGGCCCCTAGGCAGTAGGCCTACACTACCTTGTGGACAATACGGCTCTGCCAGGGCTGGCTTAAACATGTCGGGGCCCCTGGGTAATGCACGTCTCGAGGCCCCTTTACCCTAGGGGCCCCTACCCGATGCGGGGCTACTAGGGAGTTGCCTATACTTCTTACGGATATTACAGCCCTGGTTATAGTGACTGGATTTTCGAAGGCGGTGGCCTACACTACCTTATGGACAACACGGCCCTGCCAGGGCAGGCTTAAACATGTCGGGGGCCCTAAGCAATGCACGTCTCGGGGCCCCTTTACTCTAGGGGCCCCTACCCGATGCGGGGCTACTAGGGAGTTGCCTATACTTCTTACGGATATTACGGCCCTGGCTATAGTGACTGGATTTTCGAAGGCGGTGGCCTACACTACCTTATGGACAACACGGCCCTGCCAGAGCAGGCTTAAACATGTCGGGGGCCCTAAGCAATGCACGTCTCGGGGCCCCTTTACTCTAGGGGCTCCTACCCGATGGGGGGGGGGGGGGGGGGGGGCGGCCTCTAAACAATGATTTAAGGCACCAGGACACTGTAAAAAAATGTTTGTAATTTTTTTTTCATTTCATTTTCTGAAGTTAACAAATCTTTCACCAAGTTTTTTACATCATTTTACGTGAAACCGTTTGAAACAGTGTGTATGTTGAATTATCCATCAGTTAAACTTTGAAGGCGTTTTTCCCGAAACTTTTTTAACTCGTTTTTCAACCTGGTTGACAACATATTAAAAAAAAACTATTCATCCGCCTATACGTATTTTATTGCATTTGCTTTTACTTTTGCATCTACAAAGTCTTAAACTGTTCGAAAATCCAGTATCTACGGCACCACTTAGAAGAATTTTGATATCCAAAAAAAAAGGAAAAATGCCGGACCAGCGAATTTTATATTCGATTTTTTATGGAAAATTTTCAGCGTTCTTAAAAAATTTAGAAGGTGGCCCTTTATAAAAAATACGCATGTGGTGCCATAGTGACTGGATTTTCTAACAGTTTAAGACTTGGTGCATGCAAATCAGATGCATAGTTTTTCTAATATGTTGTCAACCAGGTTGAGAAACGTAGTTTCGAGAAAAACGCGTTGAAAGTTTTGCTGAATGATAATTCATCTTACAAACTGTTTAAATTTTCTTAGAATTTCCTTGAAACTTTACGTTATTAACAAATGCGTCTTTCAGAAAATGTTTTTTTTTTTTAATCTGGTGCCTTAAAGCCTTGTTTAGGATTTGATCAAGGGAGCATGGAGGCGTTGGAGGTCCCCCAGGACCAGAGGCCCGTGTCAACTGAATAAAAATCTTGTAAAATTACATCAACTTTTTAAACTGGGGGGGGGGGGCTCATTCAGCTTTGCCGCCCCGGGCCTCTGACGGGCTTAGTCCGCCACTGCGAGAGTATACCTTCATCGGGGACCCATTTCAGCCATCTCACAGTAAAAACCGCATCACGTGTTCTGAAAAAAATATATCACATTAAACAAAGTTTGTGAACAGAATATATAATATGTTTCCCATGTTTACCACAAGGGAAAAATATTCTCCCTTCTGTTCATATAAAGAACGAAAAAACCACGTAAGATCGTTGGAAATTCGCAAAAAATGCAGGGCTGATGTAAGCGTAATGAGTAAGATTGAGAAAGGAACCCTCAGATGGTTTGGGCATGAAATGCGAATGAACATTGGCCATTGAGGCGATTTTGTCCCATAGTGCTTCTTAGCCAAGTTTTAAGTTTCCTGAGGCTGCTAAACGATCGCTCTACCGTACACGTTGTGCACGGAAGAGCGATCAAAATTTTCAACGCTTTTTCCGTGTCGGGAAAGAAGGTTTTTGCCTCTTTTAGGATTTCAACAACGGTTCGATCTGTTAGGTTTGGTTATTATGCCAGAATTGCTGCCAAAGCTCGACTTTATGTTTGGTAAATTATAAAATTGAGCGATGGTTTTACAAGTTTCTGTGAGACTTTCGACTGGCTTCGTTTGTATTTGCGCGGGGTGTAATTTAGATAAAGCTAAATCTAAGCAAAGAAGCTCTGAACTACCTAACAATATGTTTCTTAACCCCCAGCGTGTATCGGGTGGGGAAGCTATAAGTAACTTATTCAACATACATTTTCAATCCTCCTTTGAATCCCCCGCCCCGTCCACCTCGTCTACCAATCGAATATATAATCCAAACATCTCAGTACTAAATCTTAATAATGTTTATATAGACACTGAATTAGTTTGTAAATATCTCAAATCATTAGATCCTACCAAAGGCAGTGGGCCTGATGGCATACACCCGGTATTTTTAAAGAATTGCGCTAATGTTTTATATTATCCGCTACGTCTAATATTCAAAACTTCTTTGTCTTCTGGTATTTTTCCACTAGAATGGAAAAGTTCATATATTGTGCCTATATTAAAAAAAGGCGACAAACACAACATAGAAAATTACAGACCGATCTCTGAATTAAATGTAATGGGTAAACTTTTTGAAAAGATTGTTTTCGATATCATTTTTCTTTGTATACGACCACACATCATTTCGAATCAACACGGCTTCGTGAACAGAAAATCAACAGAAACTAATCTATGCGAATTTGTTGACACAGTCCTTGTTGCTATGGATAACGGTTTTCAAGTCGATGTAGTCTACACAGACTATTCCAAAGCCTTTGATAAAATCCCACACAGCATTTTAATTGAGAAAGTCGAAGCAATGGGTATACACGGTGACCTCCTTCGTTGGTTAGCCTCTTATCTCGACAATCGTACGCAAGCTGTAACTGTACTGGGGTTCTGCTCTAGCTTTGTCCCCGTAACCTCAGGAGTACCCCAAGGATCTCACCTT
Organism: Limnephilus marmoratus; assembly: GCA_917880885.1. Taxonomy (NCBI): domain Eukaryota; kingdom Metazoa; phylum Arthropoda; class Insecta; order Trichoptera; family Limnephilidae; genus Limnephilus; species Limnephilus marmoratus. Next base: position 15,411,180 of record OU862908.1, read on the forward strand.
GGCCCCCTTTTATTCAACATTTTTATGAATGACGCTAACAAAACTATTCGTAATTCTCAGCTGTTCCTATATGCGGATGACAAAAAGAGATTGTCAAAATCATTAAATCTGAGATGGATTGTATAGAGCTCCAGGATGACCTGAACTCCCTGGTCAATGTGTATTGTTTAGAAAACCGCCTTCTTTTGAATGCAGAAAAATGTTCCGTCATATCTTATTCTCGAAAGAAAACACTATACTATATCCGTACATAATTAAAAATAATCTTTTAAATAGGGTAAATGTAATAAGAGATCTTGGAGTTCTATTAGATAGTAAGCTTCTTTTTCAATCTCACGTCGAGCATATCACGTCGAAGGCTTTGAAAATGCTAGGATTTATGCTTAGAGTAAGTTCTGTTTTCAAAAATCCACAAACATTTAAGATTCTCTACATATCATACGTCAGAAGCCACCTAGAGTATGCTTTAACAGTATGGAACCCTCATTGTTCTACATATAAATCAAATATAGAAAGAGTCCAGAAAAAGTTTTTGAAATATGTTTCGTTTCGCATGCGAATTGATGTAAATTATGTCTCTATGAACCTCAAAACCCTTGATCAACGCAGAGATATCAGAGACCTAGTAATGCTTTATAAGATAATCCACAATTTTATTGATAGCCCTTACCTGTTACAAAATATTAATTTCAGATGTCCAATAAGAGTCACTCGATCTCCAGACATATTTTATATTCCTAAGAGCAATGCTAATTATCTTCAAAGTGTGTTTACAAGAAGAAGCTGTAGCACTTTCAATAGATTATGCACAGACATTGACATGTTTAACACGAACCTTGCTAACTTCATAAAATTTGTAAAAAGTAATATTCAACAGAAAACTTGATGTTTCATTAATAATTCCTTATCTTTTTCATTTTTCATTTTAATTTTTTTTTCATTTTCATTACATTTTCTTTTTTGATTTCAGCAGTTTGCATTAAATAACCTCTTCAAAAATGTTTATTAATTACCCTTGAAAATACATTTTTTGTAGATTTAAGTGAGTACATACACTTTTTCAGAACTGTTTATATTACATACATATATTGTTTTGTTTGTTTTTCTTTTTATTATGGTCTCAAATTTTTAAATCGTTATTTTATTGGACAATGATATGACTATCTCTAACACTGTTATATATGAACTTGTAATGACTATTTATAACGCTAACAAATAAAATAAAAATAAAATAAAATAATAATAAAAAGCAAATGATGGAGTATTTTCTTCAGCAAAGCGTTTTTCGCTAACAATAGCATAGAGCAGAGCGAAGTTGAGCGTAGATGTTAGGAATGGAATTGGTAAATTCATTCGAGTTTCGACGTACGGGAATGAATGATCAAGCTAGACAAGTCAAAGACTTAGGACTTTAGTTGCGTTGCATTTGGCAACTTTTTTAGAATCTCTAGGGAGGGCAGCTGCCCCACCCTGCCCCCCCCCCCCCCTTGGCGACCCCCTTGTTTAGAGCCACAAAAAGAATTCGATTTGTTAAGCGTCAAGCTGGTGAAACTGCCCGCGACCATTGATATATATAAATAGATGAGACAATAAGCGAATAAATTGGTTCAACGGATTTGAAGGTAGTACCTCCAATTCTCTATTTCACGCATTTAGTAGACCAAAAACCATCGTGTCGTGTTGGTCATTTGAAATACATCTGGCAAGCGTATGTGTAAAAGGCGTTCGTGCAATGTATGGAACGGACTATTCAGACTGTTGAACGTTGGAGTCCTTACTACGCTGTGCTCTCAGTCTAAGGACACCTGCATTCTTGTACATTTTTGCAGGTATATTTACATGGCGGCTCGCGCTCAGTGTGGAGTCTATAAGTCCCTTAAATGTTTCAATACCCGGCTTCAGAGCTCAGTTCAACTCATTCTAGATCTCGCGACCGCGAATGGCGCGATGTCATACTCGTAATTGAAACTTTGAATGCAATATTTTCCATCGCATTTTTTTTTCTTTTATAGTAATTAAGGTGAATATAAAGATTTTTCTAAAAAATATTTGTATTAAGCGTAACCAGTGATTTCGAAAGTTTACCAAAAATAGGCGCTGCAACAGTAAAAAATAACTAGGTTGATTAATATAATTGATGAACTTTGATGTTGTTGTATGCGGCCCTCTACTTGAAAAGTCTGTAAACCCCTGCTTTGCAATAGCATTCGTGCCCTTCGGACCACATGTTTCAGTTCGGTAGATAACAGAAAGTGTCGAACTACCCCTCCCGTATGCCTTCGCAAGCCTGAGATGAACACGAATCATGAAAATATTTGTAAGGCGTGGCGCCTCTATTGTATATCTCTATACAATAGAGGAGCGACGAGCCTATAACTTCTCCAGAAAAAATATTGAGGTTGAATTTTTCAACTCTCTCTTGGACACTACATTAATTTCAGTTAATGAAAGGTTTTAACAGTTAAATAATAGAGATGAAACGGATATCCGGTAACCCAGCCGAATACCGGATATTTCCTAATAAAATGCAATACATTAATCTTTGTGAGGTAAATATTAATAAAATGGCTTATAATTATGACGGCTTTTATTTAAAGTCGAAAAATTCATATTTTATTCAACCAATAATAATTAATAACCAATAATAATAATTTAACTGTAAACCAAAAATAACCTAACATTCACGTACCTGCCTTTATCCCTTCACCGCCACGAGAAATTTGAAGCCGGCACATTTTATTCAAAATGAATAAAAAAAAATTTGGGGGTTTTAAGTACGATATTCGCTCTAACAAAGGCTACCGTCTAACTGTGCCAGTGTCATTTCATTCCTCTTTACAAAATTAATCATTTTATAATAATACTAGCTGATCCGGCGAACTTCGTACCGCCTCAGAATCAAAAACTGTTGTCTAAATTGATCTAAATTGTTTCTCCCTGCGTATACCATACCTTGATCTAAATTGTTTCTCCCTGCGTATCCTTTCCCCTCTCGCGTTCCCTCTCCCTCTCCCTCTCCCCACTCCACTTCTCCCCTTCCCCCGTCCCGCTAACCCCCCTTCCTGAGTTCCTTTCCCCCCTCCCCCCTCCCCCCTCCCCCGGTTCACAGTTCAATATTATACCCCTTACAATATTGTTGCAGTTCTTTCAAAATAGGAGAATTCGTTCCATACAAAATGTATGGGGAAAATAATTTTCTTCGGAGTGGAACACCCTTTACTTTTAGGGGTATGAAAAATAGATGTTGGTCGATTCTCAGACCTACCAGATAAGCACACAAAATTTCATCAAAATTGGTCCAGCCGTTTCGGAGGAGTATGGTAACAAACACCGTGACACGAGAATTTGATATATTAGATATATAATTTAATAGCTTTTAATTTAAATAATAGCTTTTAATTTAAATAATAGCCTTAAAATAGTATTGTAAATTAGTGTAATATAGTTTTAACTTGTATATTTGTTTTCACAGTAAGTTTTTGTGTTATGTAGTTGGTTCTTCAGAGCATTTAAGGTAAGATTTTTTTTTTGATTTGTGTCATTTAGTTTTGTTCGAAAATGGATCAAGAAAAACAACCTGATCCACCAGATGACGGTTTGCTATCTGAATCCTTGGATGTTACGAAAAAAATGATTGCGGTTAATATTCCGGAGGCTTCGGACTTCGTAACGATTACGTCCAAAAAAGAAAAATTGCTAAACCAGCAGATAATAGAAATGCAATAGATTTTGAACACCTCCATGCAAAACGACTCCCTTCAAAATAATTCTTCTGTTTTACAGGATGTAATTCCATCCACTTCTTCCTCGATTTCAAACCCAAGTTCAACTAGCCCTTCCACCACACCCTGGTAACAGGTAACCACTACTCCTTTACAGATGTCACGTCTGTACATTAATTTTGATAAACCACCATTCATTACACATGTGACTAAAATTTCAAAGAATGAAAAACAATCAAATTTATACGATGTGGACTTTGGGCATTTTATGTTTAAAATTAAAATCCACCCTGTCTGGAATAGAGTTAAGTCGGTTGGCTGTAACCGTCTTTCTGTTGAATTCAAGACAGCGGCTGAGGCCAATAGCTTTGTAAAATCTGATGTTGCCAAAAAAACTCGCACAACGTTTTCATACCTACATATCAGGTTACAAGGCTAGGTGTCACAAAAGGGATCCCACCGCACTGGTCGATAGAGGACATCCTCGAGAACATTACTGTTCCTTAAGGTTTCTGTAATATATTAACTATATTTAAATAATTAATGACAGTTGTCAGAGGTTCTTTTGTTTTGGGAGCTTGTAAAATGGAGACTAGGTGATGGTTGTGAATTTGATGATTCTAAGTATTAATATAATAAAAAGTGCTTGTAAAGTCATGGTGTATTATTATTACCAAGTGAAGACATTACAAACCGGCGCAGCAAAATAAGGAATTCAGTTATTAAACCGAATTTTAGAAGAACCTAAGGAAAATTCCAGAATTCAAAAGATCAGTAATATACTGAATGAGAAAAGGGAAGGACGAGGCAATCCGAGGTTTTCATTAAGAATCTTGCCGTCTTGGAGCTGCTCCAACTACTTGGGACACTTGGAGCTACTTCGGACAAGGTCGGGAGGGCCAGGAAGTGCAGCCAAACGGTCATACGTATCCAAGGTGCCTGAAGTTCGCAGCAAGAGAAGACGGGAGCAGCGTAGCAGCGAGTTACGAAACAAGGTTTTTTTTTTTGTGCAGCCGGGGGAATAAACAGGACGGAGCTAGAGGGCTGCACAGAGAGAGAGGGTGACGGGAAGAAAGGGAACAAGGGCTGGAGACACGGAGGAATTCGGAGTTAAGTCATTTGTTTTAGTTCAGGGAGTTCGTCATGAGCTTGAAGGGAATAGAGTCTTATTGTCACAAGACAATGGACTGGAGGATTTTCCGGTTGAGATGGGAACAATGCCTACTGTTTAATGATGATAAGTGGAGCGAAGAGAGAAAACGTGCATTCTTGCTAACTTCACTGTCCACCGACACCCTCAAGCTGGTCACGAACGTTTTGTTTCCGAAATTGACTGTTAATTGTACTTATGGGGAAATTTTAGAATTACTTGATGTTCTATGTAAACCAATTCAGAGTATTTTTGAATGTAGAGATAAATTTTATAGAGAGAAACAATCAGAATCTGAGTCAATAAGAGATTTTGCATCTAGATTGAAAAAATTGTGTACCGATTGTAATTTTCAAGGTAGGCTTGATGCCAATTTAAAAGATATCTTTATTACCGGGGTTTACAATATACAAATTAAGCAAAAACTTTTCTTAGAGTGTGATAATGATAAGATAGATTTCGCCCAGTGTTTTAAAATAGCGTCGGCATATGAACATATACTCAATGTTGGTAAAAGCGAAGAATCGGTATACGTGGCGTCGGGTTCAAAAGAACGGGGAAATATTAAAAAATCAATATATAATAATCCTAAAGCATTGTCAGATTCTAGCAGGTCGAGCAGTTCGAGTAAAAATAGTGGTAGCAAGTTGAGTAGGTTAAATCGTAATCATAAGTATGTTGTTGCAAAAAGAAAGGAAGTGTCGTGTTTTTCGTGTCGGGAAAATCATTTTAAAAGTGAATGCAAATTTAAAAACGCAAAATGTAGACTTTGTGGTAAAATTTGTCACATTAGCAAAATATGTTTTAAATTACAAAACACGATTTTATACAATGTGGACGATAATAACAAAAATTACATATTTTTATAAATTCAAGTAAGGGATAAACCACATAAGGGTTTACTTGATTCGGGGGCTACAATTTCAGCAATTCCAAAATCCATTTTATATAAGCTTTTTGGCACTATAAAAATAGAGCCATGTGATTTGAGGTTATGCTCTTTTGACGGTTCAAAACTACAAATTTGTGGGTCAATTGAATTGGAAATTAAATACGGGAACAAATTTAGGCGGATTAAATTTATTGTGACAAAATAGGGTAATAACATCTTATTAGAAACTTCCATTAGAAAAATGAAAAATACATATTCACTTGGTCCAGATTTTCTTCCAGTATTCTTCCTTAAAGGTTGTGCCGAGTTTTTAAAAAAGCCACTTAGTTTCTTATTTAATCTTTCCCTGGAAACCGGTGTATTTCCTGATTCCTGGAAAATTTCGAAGATTTGTCCGATTTATAAAAGCGGTACAAAGACCTCTGTAGAAAATTTTAGGCCAGTAGCAATACTATCTGCACCGGCCAAACTGTTCGAATCGATTATTCATAAATACACACTGCCACAAGTGGAGCCGTACTTAATTTCAGAACAGCACGGATTTAGAAAAGGTCGATCTACAGAAACCAACTTATTGGTGTTTACTAATTACGTATCAAAATCTTTAGATAAAGGCCATCAGGTAGATTGTTCGTATAACGACTTTTCAAAGGCCTTCGATACTGTTAATCACGACGTCTTACTCAATAAGCTGGCTGAAATAGGATTCGCCATGAGACTACTCACCTTTTTTGCTAGCTATCTTGCAGACAGGAAACAGTTTGTATCTCATGGACTATTCCAGTCTATTCTAATTTTTGTACGATCAGGAGTACCCCAAGGTTCTAATTTAGGCCCACTCCTTTTTTCCATATTTATTAATGATATTTCAGAAGTAATTCTGCACTCCAGGTTTCTTCTTTTTGCTGATGACCTGAAACTATTCTTAGAAATACTAACCCTAGAGGACTGCAATCGACTCCAGTCAGATATTGATAGAATTATTGACTGGAGTAAAAGAAATCGGATTGAGTTCAATGTATCTAAATGTTTAATTTTGTCATTCACTAGGGCGTGTCATACCTGGTATTACCGGTATACGATGGACGCCCGAAGTCTAAAACGTGTCTCCACCATGAAGGACCTTGGAATCATGTTTGATAGTAGGCTGACATTTCATACTCATATTCAGATGGCTTGTAGCACTTCATTGAGAATGCTGGGCTTTGTTCTGCGTACTGCAAGGAATTTTAAAGACACCCGGGTTCTCATAATTCTATTCAATTCCTTAGTAAGGAGTAGACTTGAAAGTGGGTCGATAATTTGGAGTCCGCACCAAGCAAAATATTCCCTCATGTTGGAGAGAGTTCAGAAAAAATTCTGAGATTTCTGTACATGAGGGAGTACGGCTATTACCTGTGGCTCTATCCTACCGACTTTCTTTTGGGTATGCTCGGAATGAACCATCTACGTATCAGAAGAGATGTACACATTGCTACGCATTTCTTCAGATTGATTCGCGCAAGGTTTGAAAACTCAGCTATCTTGGTAAACATTCATTTTTATATTCCCGATGGTTATCTTCGCCATCGACAGCATAGGCTGTTCTATCTTCCGGCCTGCAGGACTAACTTGCCAATGGTCATGCCGGTCGGGAGAGAAATCTTGCTGTTAAACAGAATTAATTGACTCCAGTTACTAATATCTACAGCCTGTATGTCTGACGAATATCTACAGCTTATATGTTGAACTAATATCTACGAACTTCAGAGTGTTGATTAATATCTACAGAGCTTAGGTTGAACTAATATCTACAGAGCATTGGTTGGACTAATCAGCTAAATGTGTCCAATAGTCCGATATTAGGGATTTTTACATACATATTTACATAAATTAAGTTTTTTAAACTGCATACGCAATATTACGTTATTCCAATATGCTATACACAATTGCAAATCCAACCTCTGCCAGTGCTGTAGATATTCGTCAACACTTTGGTTCTCATAGATATTAATCAACAGTTTGAGCTGTAGATATTCGTCAACACTTTGATTCTCATAGATATTAGTTCGATTTTTTCAGTTTTTGGAATTCCTGTAGATATTAGTAGACGCCTCCAATTAATTCGGATATCGACATATTTAGCGTCAGTGAAGCTGCCTTTAAAAGGCAAGCTCAATTGATGCTCGTATAGTTTTTTTTTTTTGCTAACCATTTATATTTATGTTTAATATAATACTGCTACAAATGTATTTTAAAAACGCATTAAAATTTTAAATTTTATAATGTTTTTGAAAGAATAAAATAAATTGAATTGAAAAAATTGAATTAGGAATAGATTTCATGAAAATGTTTGATATCGGGTTTTCAAATGTAGATAAGGTTAATGTTGTGCACAATGACGAAATAGTTGAAACTGATAGTGAAGTTTTCATAAAAAAATGCAGGAGTGATTTTCCAAACGTGTTTAAAGGAACCATAGGTTCATTTAAGGGTTTCAGAGCAAATATTAGAGTAAAAGAAAGTTACGTTCCCAAGTATGTAAATGCCAGACCTATTCCGTACAACATTAGGAAAAAAGTTGAGGTAGAGCTGAATAAAATGGTACAGGAAGGGATTATCGAACCCATAAAATGTAGCAATACAGCTAGCCCGATGGTAATTGTTAAAAAGCAAAATGGAAAAATCAGAATTTGCGCGGATTTTAAGAGGACATTGAACCCAATGTTGGAAAATACGTCATACCCAATACCTAGAATAGAAGATTTATTATCTGCATTGAGTAAAGGGAAAATTTTTTCAAAATTAGATTTAAAAGACGCTTTCGCCCAAGTTAGATTAAACGAAAAATCACAAAAATATTGTGTCTTATTCTTCCATATGGGTTAGCTTCTAGTCCAAGTTCATTCGCAAACGTAGTAAACTCAGTAATGTCTGGGGTAAAAGGGGTCATTACATATTTTGACGATATTTTGATTTTCGGAGAAGACCTGGCCGAGCATAACAGGAACTTAAGAGCGGCCTTGGAAAGATTGAATGACGCAGGTTTGACAATTAATTGTGACAAAAGTTTGTTCCATCAAGAAGCCATTGAATATTTAGGGTTCAGGGTAGACGCGCAAGGAGTCAAGCCGCTCGCCAGTAAAATTGATGCTATAGTCAAAATGCCAGAGCCGACTAACGTAAGTGAGGTGCGTGCCTTTATTGGTTCTTTAAACTTTTACAGAATGTTCGTTAAAAATATGTCAACAATTCTAGCGCCGCTATACGAATTGTTGAAGAAAAACACGGCGTTTGTTTGGTCAGAGGAATGTAAACAAGCTTTTCGGTCAGTAAAACAGATTTTGATTTCGGATAAAGTGCTCTGTCATTACGATAACAGTAGACCGGTAAAGTTAATTTGTGACGCGAGTGATAAGGGAATTTCCGCGATCTTAGTACATTTGTTTGATGGAAATATAGAGAGACCAATCGCTTATGCTAGCAGAACGCTTACACGTGCAGAGGGAAAATATTGCATTCTGGATAAGGAAAGTTTAGCCATTGTGTTCGGGGTTAAGAAATTTTTTCAATACCTATATGGTAGAAAGTTCACGCTTGAATGCGATAATAAGACACTCGTGCATATTTTTGCACCGGATAAAGACATTCCCACGTTAGCTAACAGCAGACTACAGCGGTTTGCATTAATATTATCAACATTTGATTACGAGATTGCGTACGTGAAATCAAAGGAAAATCGTGCGGACGTATTTTCTAGACTACCAATTGAAGAAAGTACGGAGTTTGGGGAAGAGGAATGTCAGGGATTTTAAAATATTTTTAACATCAACGCGGAAGAAGAAAATATTAATTTTATAGTGGATCATTGCGAGTTAAGTGTTGATCTGTTAAAAAAATCAGTTAGTGAAGACGCTTGTCTAAAAGTAGTGATGGATTACGTACAGGGAAACAAGTGGCCAGATAAAAAACATTTACAAGGTAATTGTTTAAAATGGTTCCATTTAAAAGATAAGTTAAGTGTTTATGACAGCTGCATGTTTTATCAAAATAGATTGGTCATTCCTGAAAGTTTGAGAGAGAAAATTTTGTTGTTTTTACACGAGTTTCATTTAGGAATAACAAAATCAAAACTTTAGGGAAGAATTATTTTTTCTGGTTGGGTTTTAACAGCCACATTGAAGAGGCAATAAAAAAATGTGAGATTTGCTCAGAAAATGCATCAACGCCTAAGAGATTAGAAATTAGCAGCTGGCCGATTGATACGGAGATATGGAAAAGGTTGCATCTAGATTTTTTCGGGCCTATTGAAAATAAATATTTTTTAATTATTATAGACCCCACTTCGAAATGGCTAGAGTGTTTATGTGTTACGGGATTAGATTCAAATCAAACGATTAGGGAATTGAAAAATTTATTTTCACATTTTGGAATTGTAGAGGTGTTGGTTTCTGATAATGAACCAGCGTTTAGGTCAAGGGAATTTGAGAAATTTTGTTCAGAATTCAACATTAAACACCTAACTAGTGCAGTCAAGAAACCAAATAGTAACGGTCAAGCTGAAAGTAGTGTCAAATTTGTGATTTTTTTTTTGAAAAAGTTGTTACATGAAGGGCGTCTTCCTCAGGATTTTCAAGATAAGCTATTAAATTTTTTATTTATTTATTAAAAGAAAATAACTTAGTTTACATCACTTTATTTTTTATATTTTATACTATCAACATGTTTCGTGAACCATGTTCACTTCTTCAGGAATAAAAGTATACTTTGTTAGGCCATCGTAGCGACTTGATAAAGAAAGACGCCACCTGGGAATGGAAATCCCCACAGCAGAATGCTTTCGACACCCTGAAAGCACTACTCACTAGCGCCCCCATACTACGACAAGCCGATGGAAGCAAGGAATTCATAATAAAGTCGGACGCAAGCAGCTACGCAATAGGAGCAGTTTTGGTCCAGGGGGAGGGACTAGAAGAACATCCGGTAGAATACGCGAGCCGCCTGCTACTACCAGCAGAGAGGAACTATTCTACCACAGAACGAGAAGCCCTAGCAGTTGTATGGGCAGTTGCAAAGTTCCGAGGATACATTGAAGGAACAGCAATCACCGTGGTTACCGACCACCAAGCGTTGAAGTGGTTAATGACGTTAAAGTCTCCCACAGGTCGCCTTGCAAGATGGGCCCTGCAGCTTCAACCCTACAACCTGAAAATCCAATACACACCTGGACGCTCAAACCTGGTGGCGGACACACTATCACGACCACCATTACTTGAAGACCCACCCTCTATTTGCGCACTATGCACGATAACCCTCGACGTTCCAGTACGCAACGTGGCTGACATCCGCAGAGAACAATTGAAAGACACTGCATTTAAGAAAATTATCGAGTGTTTTGAAGCCAACAATCCAAACGAAGACCTTAGTTACTGGACAACTAAGGGCTACCTGATGCAAAACGGTGTATTGTACCGATATGCACCCGATATCGAAGAAGAGGACGCTCAACTAGTCGTCCCCGAGCATGAGCAACACCAAATACTCATGGCCTATCACGATGCCCCTACCGCTGGGCATTACGGAGTAGAACGCACGATTCGACGAATTGCCAGACGATACTTTTGGAAGAATATGCGGACCTACATACAGAAATACGTCAAGAACTGTCTGGAGTGCCAGAGATACAAGCCATCAAACCTAAAACCCGCCGGCCTCCTACAGACTTCAGTAATGAACCAGAGGTTTGAAACAGTAGCCTTCGACCTCTTCGGACCACTCCCAACTTCCGAGGATGGGAAGAATTGGATCTTCATCATCGAAGACGTGGCCACACGCTGGATAGAACTATTTCCCCTCAAAGACGCGACTGCCGAGACCTGCGCCCGCGTCCTGATTGATGAAGTATGCCTACGCTACGGGACCCCACGCCGACTGATAAGCGACAACGGTACCCAGTTCGTGAGTGCCGTGATGCAACAGATGACTTACTGCCTGGACATCAAGCACACCTTCACACCAGCCTACCACCCAGAGGCCAATCCTGTCGAGAGGAAAAATCGAGACCTCAAACCCCAACTAGCCATCCTGGTTGGCACAGAACACCGAAAATGGGCCGAAAGCCTTCCATCAATACGCTTCGCCATGAATACCGCGTTCTGTCAGAGCACCGGATACTCCGCTGCCTATCTCACATTTGGACGTGAGCTAAGGTCAGCCGATGACGTCGGAAGAGACTTGAGAAGCATTATCTTATCGGAAAACTTCATCCCCGAGATAACGCCGCATCTGCTACAACTAGCCGATACCCTACGTCTTGTCAGGACCCACAATGATGAGAAACAAGACAAACAAAAGAATTACGTGGATAACAAGAGGCGAGAAGACCCCCATTACCAGCCCGGAGATCACGTCTTTGTCCACTCCCATGCTCTTAGCAAAGCCGCAAGAGGCTTCAGCGCAAAATTAGGACCACGACGCGATGGCCCCTACCTGATCCTGAAGCAACATGGACCAACGAGCTACGAGATAGCTTCAATGGAAGCACCAGATGTCTCGCTAGGCACCTACCACACCTCAGCACTGACTCCATACCACGGGCACTTGACACCGCTGCCCGCTCCGGTTATTCCTCTACGCAAACGAGGTCGACCAAAGAAGAATAAGTAGCCGCCACGCTACTACAGACCTGGATCTTCGACGGGACGTTCCTCGATCCAGAGGGGGAGGATGTAGCGCGCCGTTTTTACGCTTGCCACTACACCATCTCTTTCCCCCGTACAGCGCCATCCTGCTCACCCACCCCTAAGCAAACCAGGATGAGCCGACGCCTTCTGCGCATCTCCCACCCTCGAGCCGCTACATAAACCACACCCCGCAACAAGGAATGGGCTATATAACAGGCTGCGCGCCCTAAATTAGTCAGTTCGTCTGCAGCTCGCTCTTGGCTAGTACGCTCTCTTAGTTGCGCTTCGTCCTCTGGCACGACCCTCTAAGGAGTATTCTACTACCATAAGTAAAGCACCAACCAGACCCCCGACTGCTGCCTTAGTTGCGCTTCGTCCTATGGTACGACCCTCTAAGCAGAACCACAGTCAGCTTTTGTTGTTCCCAAAGCCTAACGGCAAGGTTCCCTCCGATCCCTTGCTCAGTTAATTAGTGAATTGATACATTGTGACTATTTTTACCATATTATGTGATCTGTGAACTTACTTTCTTAAATAAATAACCTTTTACCAACAATTGTGTTATAATATTTATATATTTATATTAAGATATTTAACAGAATGTTTAATTTAATTTTGTATAATAATTAGTTAGCGGAGCTCTGATCCTAGTCGGATGTAAGGTTTTAAGTGTGGGAGGGTGTAATATATTAACTATATTAAAATAATTAATGACAGTTGTCAGAGGTTCTTTTGTTTTGGGGAGCTTGTAAAATGGAGACTAGGTGATGGTTGTGAATTTGATGATTCTAAGTATTAATATAATAAAAAGTGCTTGTAAGTCATGGTGTATTATTATTACCAAGTGAAGACATTACAGTATCGAAAAAATTAAAGCGCGTCGTCTAAATTACAGGTTTAATACGGGAAACTCTGTAGAATGGAGACCCTCCCAATCTGTTGTCCTAACCTTTGACAGCAAAGAACTTCCACAAAATGATACTATGTTTAACGTCTCTCTACCAGTAGAGCTCTATATGTTCCCAACTGTGCAGTGCTACAAGTGCTGCAGATTTGGACACACGAAGAACCTTTGCAGATCAGAACCCCTTTGCTTCAAGTCATCAAGTGCAGTTCATCCCATAGTGGCGATTCCTGCGATAAAACGGAGGAAAATTATAACAGTCTTACTAAAAAACCCAGTGAAAATTTTATTCAATTGACAAACGGCCGCGGATGTGAAAACATTACTAATTAAAAAATTGTTCATGGAAAAAAATACACCTGGTTTACACGGCCTGAGGGGGTAGTTTATCTCTGTTTTATCAATGATCTTTGAACGAAATTTGAAATTTTTGCAAAATATTTTGAATGTTCTATATATTTCTTATTTTTGAAGGTGTCGTAAAAACAAATACCATTTATGAAAACTAGATAAAATTACCTTTTAGATTTGTGTAATTCAAATACACTTTAGTTTTTAAAAACTACCATATATTAAGATTCAAACACGAAAAAAATGGATTTTTTTTTCACCAAAACATATTTGATGAAAGTGTACAGAAATTTATAAAAAAACAAAATTAAAAAAATACTGACCTTTTATATAATGAATTTGGAACGAAACTGCCACCTCACTTTATCTTCGTGCATACAATAAAAAAATAATAAAAAATTTCAAAGTTTTTTTATTGCCAAAAAACTAACCTAAAAAAATAATACCGACTTTTATAACAGATTTCTTGCAACCTTAAAACGTTAATTTCATTGATAGGGTTAGGTACACATGTATTAGATATTAATATTTAAAAAAACACCACTTTTATGAAATTCACATAAAATAAAATACTTTAGAGGTAAATTTGAATTTTCATGTTTCACATAAAATACTTATTGACATTTCAATTTTCAAAGTATGATTATGGTTATTATAACTTGACTAAAACTTATTAAAAACCACAAAAAAACACCGTAAATATATCAATTATGCGAATGTAATAGTGAATTAGTCATATTAATAGATATTACGATCAGATTTGTGTAAAATTTCACAAACACCCGCGAAGTGAGTTTTTTTTGGCGGATTTAACGCGAATGACGAATGCGAAGGCGCTGCCATCTAGCGGTTCTGTAGGAAAACAAACAATTAAATTGTGTATAGTATGAAAAATTACATTGTTGCCAAACTTATAAAATACATTTTAAGAGCAAATCTTATTAGTAATGTTATCGTGTTTTAGTGTATTTTTGTTTTATTCATGTTGCTGCAGCAACGCGGGTAATCGAGCGTGCTGTGTTTTTTTTTAGTAAGGCTGATAGTGTTTATTGGAAACATTATTTAGGATCTCAACAATTAAAATTATGACGGAAAAGGGCTATATTTGAGGTTAAGTATAGTCATAAATAGATCATATGTCATATTTGACATTTGGTTTACGATACATCGGTCGTATTTTCGAATTGTTTTTAGTATCAAGAGCTTTTTATTTATTTATTTTATTTATTAGCGTTATAATCTGTACAAAATTCATAAATGACAGTGATAAAAATAAGTATGTCATAGACCAATAAAATAACGACAAATAATTTAGAACCGTAATGCAAAAATACACAATACCTATACCTGATATAAATTATTCTGATAAAGTGTATCTTCTTACTTGTATCTACAAAAAGTAAATAACTGAGGTTTTTCAAAGGTTTACATTTAAATTTTGATTGATATAAATAATATATTTCAGGAAGTGATTTTATTTGAATTCCAACTGCAAAAAGTTGGAGAGAAAATGTGGTGATACTAAAAATAAAAAAAGAGAAATACAGAAATCAATGAAATATTAAGTTATTAGTTAAACATGTGGCATCAATAGTGTTATTTTTTTATGCATGCTGTGAATTTATCAAGGTTTGTATTAAACACATCGATATTTGGGCATAATCTGTTAAATGTGCTACAGCTTCTTCTTACAAATACATTTTCAAGATAATTTGTCTTGCTCTTAGGGATATAAAAGGTGTCTGGAGATCGAGTAACTCTTAATGGACATCTGAAATGAATATTTTGTAGTAAGTACGGGCTATCAATGAAGTTATGAATAATCTTACAGAGCATTAATAGGTCTCTGATATCTCGGCGTTGATCAAGAGATTTAAGGTTTACGGGGACATAGTTTTCATCATTTCGCACGCAATAAGAGACATATTTCATAAACTTTTTCTGAACTCTTTCTATATTTGCTTTATATGTAGAACAATGAGGGTTCCACACTGTAGAAGCATACTCCAGGTGGCTTCTAACATAGGATATGTAGAGAATCTTAAATGTTTGTGGATTTTTGAAAGCTGAACTTACTCTAAGAATAAATCCCAACATTTTCAAAGCCTTCGACGTGATATGCTCGACGTGAGATTGAAAAAGAAGCTTACTATCTAATAGAACTCCAAGATCTCTTATTACATTTACCCTATTTAAAAGATTGTTTTTAATTATGTACGGATATAGTATAGTGTTTTCTTTCGAGAATAAGATATGACGGAACATTTTTCTGCATTCAAAAGAAGGCGGTTTTCTAAACAATACACATTGACCAGGGAGTTCAGGTCATCCTGGAGCTCTATACAATCCATCTCAGATTTAATGATTTTGACAATCTCTTTTTGTCATCCGCATATAGGAACAGCTGAGAATTACGAATAGTTTTGTTAGCGTCATTCATAAAAATGTTGAATAAAAGGGGGCCAAGGTGAGATCCTTGGGGTACTCCTGAGGTTACGGGGACAAAGCTAGAGCAGAACCCCAGTACAGTTACAGCTTGCGTACGATTGTCGAGATAAGAGGCTAACCAACGAAGGAGGTCACCGTGTATACCCATTGCTTCGACTTTCTCAATTAAAATGCTGTGTGGGATTTTATCAAAGGCTTTGGAATAGTCTGTGTAGACTACATCGACTTGAAAACCGTTATCCATAGCAACAAGGACTGTGTCAACAAATTCGCATAGATTAGTTTCTGTTGATTTTCTGTTCACGAAGCCGTGTTGATTCGAAATGATGTGTGGTCGTATACAAGGAAAAATGATATCGAAAACAATCTTTTCAAAAAGTTTACCCATTACATTTAATTTAGAGATCGGTCTGTAATTTTCTATGTTGTGTTTGTCGCCTTTTTTGAATATAAGCACAATATATGAACTTTTCCATTCTAGTGGAAAAATACCAGAAGACAAAGAAGTTTTGAATATTAGACTTAGCGGATAACATAAAACATTAGCGCAATTCTTTAAAAATACCGGGTGTATGCCATCAGGCCCACTGCCTTTGGTAGGATCTAATGATTTGAGATATTTACAAACTAATTCAGTGTCTATATAAACATTATCAGGATTTAGTACTGAGATGTTTGGATTATATATTCGATTGGTGGACGAGGTGGACGGGGCGGGGGATTCAAAGGAGGATTGAAAATGTATGTTGAATAAGTTACTTATAGCTTCCCCACCCGATACACGCTGGGAGTTAAGAAACATATTGTTAGGTAGATAAGTTTTAAGATTTTCACGGCCAAAAGCATTTTCGTTATATGTTTTTTGGGGTGTTGTGCCGTGTTGCGCTACCTCCTTCTTTAGCCAACGTTTCGGACATCGTTGCAGTGTTTCGGACACTGCAACGATGTCCGAAACGTTGGCTAAAGAAGGAGGTAGCGCAACACGGCACAACACCCCAAAAACATAAAACGAAAATATTGTTAGGTAGTTCAGAGCTTCTTTGCTTAGATTTAACAAAGGTCCAGAAATGTTTGGGATCGGTATTGATATTAATTTCGGCCATATTAATGAAATTATCATAGCACACCTTCTCCATACGCTTTTGTCGTTCTCGGAGATGAGAGAAAGTTTGATAGTCAGAGATGCGGTTATAAATTTTATATTTTTTGTGGAATTTAAGTTTATCTTTAATTACTTTTTTTAAGACAGCGCTGTACCATGGGGGGTAACTGGAATCTATGTTAACTGTTCTAGATGGTACATGTGTGACAATTACCTTATTTAATTCTGAATAGAAGCGTGCCGTGACTGAGTCTACATTACTGCTGTTAAGAGTCGTTGTCCAGTCAATGGCTGCTAAGGCGCTATTAATCTGCACATAGTCAGCACTGTGATAGGAGCGGACCGTGCGCGAGCGTGGGATTTGGAGAGACGGCTCGCGGGCTATGCGCAGCACCACCTCTAGCGAGCTGTGGTGTGCATCCTCCGGCACTAGCGGTGTATTGCACCCCCTTACAGTGCACATGCAATTCGAAATCACCAGGTCGAGAACACGCTCGTTTACATTAAGCTGGTTGTTGAATTGATGGAAGCCGGTAAAGTCTAAAAAATCAGAAAATGTTGAAGTTAGTGCATCGGTTGAGGATCTATTAAATACCAGGGCACCGTCTGTGGTCAAAGGCAGAAGCCATTGGGCATGTGGTATGTTGAAATCTCCTAATAGAAGGAATTCGTCATCAGGGAAATTGGTATACAACGAAGATATAAATTCAAAAAAGTCACTTAAAGATTTACTCTGCTCCGCACCTTGGACGAAGTATGAGCAGTATATGCGTAGTTTAGAAGCACGCGCGCCAGAGCCTAGTGCAAGAGTAGCTGTGGATATCTCTGCGCGCTGTACGGGTGGGAGGGAGAGTGAAGGGCACGCGGGCAGTTCGCGGCGTACTGCAATCAGTGAACCACCGCCGAGCGCCTGGCCTAACAACATGTAGTCGCGATCACAACGGTACACTACATAACGTTCATCGAATAATTCACAGTCAAAAATACTTGGCAGAAGCCATGTCTCAGTTAGGCATATCACGTCATAATCGGCATTAAGAATGCTGGAAAGAAACACATGCGTTTTGGTTCGGAGACCTCTAACATTTTGATAATATATATTTAATTTGAACATGTAGGTCAACATATTATGTGAAAACAATAATAATAGAGTATGTTGGACTATGGAAACGTAGCAAAGATCAGTTGAATATAATATTAGAAATATAATTGACATGTTGACATTGAAAACTGTAAAATAGTATACATTTTTTAAAGATTTTATGGAGAATCTTGATTTTGAAATCGAACCCATTAAATTTACATGGTTACAATAATAACGTACGTTTGCAGTGATTACAGTGGAGTAATAAAATAATATTATACAAGTTATTACACAATCGTCATGATCAGTATATTATAAATACCAGTGTTTCTGTATGTGTTATACATAAAACAATGTACAGTCACGCCTGAATACAAAATTCGAGGCTTACGATGTCACTTGTATTTGCAATGAAAAAGATGATTTATTGTTTTTATATTGCACTTTGTTAAAATACAATAACAGTACCGGTGAAATGTGGACATTTTACCAATGTTTTTCTATATTAAAAGCAGTTAGTTAATCTTGAATAAAAAACGACTTCTCACACCTAAAAGTCATACTACATCCACCATCATTCCGCCACATTGTCCATTTAAAGCAGGGATGTTCTGCCCAAAAAAATTATTTCCCTAGATTTCGAAGTGAAATTTCCCTAGAACTTCACATTTACGCAATTATCTACGTAGCCACCTGATTAACCTGTGTAACACTAATCCTGTTATATGTTAATTAATATGATTAATTAATTGGAAAGATATCGGAATTTGGTAAATGTACTTATAATACTGTGCTTTTCCAAATAAAACACTTTTTGCTACGTGAAATAATAACTTAAAAGTATGAATACACTCACCACTGAATTCCAAATAAAAAAAACACTTTGCACAATAAAAATCAACCGCAATCACCGATAAAACGGAACTTGAAAAAAAATTTTTTTTTTCAGAGGTCCCATTTATTAGATACATTATATCATTTTGAGTTGTCAGTGTTAAAAATAACATTGCATGTAAGTACATGAACAATAATTAAGATTCATAGGAATTCCAAAAAAAATATATATAAAAAATATATAAATAATACCAGTAATTTTGTCATATGTAATAAAAAATTTGCCAGAGTTCGAAATTTCCCTAGATTTTGTCCTGATTTCCCTTTTCCCTAAAAAATATTTTTCTACCCTACATCTAGGGAAATTTCCCTATACATAACATCACTGATTCAAAATGACAACTTAAAAAGTAAATAAACTATCGGTGGGTGAAGACGTCACACAATCCACCATAGATACGGTACTTTTCGTGGGGTCTTGAAAAATTAAAACTTTGACAATTATTTTAACTATTAAAACTAACTATAAAAATAAAAATAAAAGTGCAGTTATTTAAGTTTGAAGGTCTTTATTCATTAAAAAAAATTAAAAATTGGACTGGAGTTCTCTATTGTCATAGTCTTAGAAATAAGACTGAAGAATTTTTAGACACATTGCACTCAAACTCAATTGCAGTGGCTGCCATCTCGGAGACATGGCTGGAACCGGATTGTGATTTCAGAGTTAGGGGATACCACTGTCTTCGAGACGACCGTCAAGATGGAAAGGGCGGCTCCGCTCTTTTCATTAAAAAATCATTACCCTTCTCCCCAGTAGATGTAAAACCAATTGGTTGTCCTTTTCAAGTGACGGCCGCAAAGGTTTTTGACACTACAATAATTTCTTTGTATATACAAGGTGGGGCAAAAGTAATTACCCTATTAGAAAACGCTATAACTTTTGCAAATGGCGTCAAATGCCAATTCGGTTTTGACATTTGTAAAGTAAACAAACGCAAAATACAAATTGACAAGCCATGAATCGGTTTACTCCGCAAAAACGCGGAATAATTGGTCCCATATTGTGCGCAACAATTCGTCGGCTGTGTTGGCGCAGCGTCAATTTTGTCGCAGATTTCCTGGCCGTCCGACACCAACTGGACAAACACTGCGGCGTTTGGCCACTCGCCTTGAAGAGACTGGGACAACACGAGATGTTCCCAAGACTGGCCGGCCCCAGAGCAGCCGTTCTGCTGAGAATATCGCTGCTGTTGCCCAAGATATCGAAGATGAGCCCGGAACATCGACCAGACGACGTGCCACGCAATTGGGCATTAGCCGGCGGTCCCTACGCAGAATTTTGGTGAAAGATTTGAAGATGTTCCCTTAAAAAGTGCAGACAGTGCATCAGCTATTAGCTGTTGACCGCCAAACGCGGATAACCTACGCTCAAGTCATCCTGAATCTCAACGAAAAGGTGGACGATTTTTCATCAAAAATTGTCATGAACGATGAAGCTCATTTCCATAACAGCGGTTACGTGAATAAACAAAATAATAATTTCTGAGGCACCGAAAATCCGAGTATCACCCACGAAGAGCCATTACACTCGCTCAAAGTTACTGCGTGGTGTGCTGTTTATGCTGGAGGAGTCATCGGACCATTTTTTTTTAAACGCCGCGGGCCAAACGATGACTGTTGACGGCGCGCGCTACAGAGCCATGATTACCGTTTTTTTCTTCCTCAATTGGATGAATTGGGACTGGAGAACATGTGGTTACAACAGGACGGTGCAACGGCGCACACTGCTCGAGCCACAACCGATATTCTGAAGGAAGCATTTCCGGGTTGCCTAATCTCTCGTTTTGGTGATTTGCACTGGCCGGCCAGATCACCTTATTGAACCGTTCCAGACTTCTTTTTATGTTTTTTTTTAAGTCGCGGGTTTACGTCATCAAGCCTCAGACTCTTGAAGCCCTCAAGGAGAATATTCGCCAAGAATTCGAGAACCTGTCGCCCGAAGTTCTGGCAAGAGTGATGGAAAATGCCATAAAACGGGCCCGAATGGTCATCAACTCTGGCGGCGGCCACTTGGCCGATATCATTTTCTCGATATGATGTAATAATTTCTAATGGATTAAATAAACAAATTTCACAACCAGAACCAAGGTTTTTCATTAAATAAAAAAATTACAGCAAAAGTACATCGGATGATTACTTTTGCCCCACCTTGTATCACCATCTAACAAACCTTCAAAATCAATCCCGAAACAACATTTTCCAAGGTCACTCCCCCTTCTCTTATTCTGGGAGTGACCTTGTCATATAATTCTTATTATTATAATTTACAATTACAAGTACAAGACTGGTCGGTGGTTGAGTGGGCATAGCGCTTGGATCCCATCCGGGCGTCGCGTGTTCGATTCCTCGGCTGGCTAAGTCCTCCACCACAACACAAGCAACATTTTCGGCTTTCTGTGGTGGTAGTAGGAGATTTTCAAACATTGTTGGGTTATTCGTAACCCGGGAATGTTTGTCTTTCTTTAAAAAAAAAAAAAAAGTATATTACATTGGATTTTGTAATATAGACGTTGAACATTATAATGATTTATGATCAATAAGATGAATCGAGGAAAAAAATATTAATAATAATAATAATAATAATAATATATCTTTATTAAACAAAAATTTGAAGATTTATAACTACAAGAAAAAAGTACATCTTACAATATTTTAAAAGTAACATTAGTACAAAAGTTAATAACAAAAAACAATATACATATAAACAGTAGGTACTTAGAGAGTAGAGATTTGTAATTATACATTTAGGTTTCTCGTAACCTGCCTCACTAGGCTAGCCTGTGTTGAGGCAGTTATTTTACATCAATTTATAATGCTGTGGACATACCTACACTTATATTAGAATGTAATCACATAATAAATTGGTTGCATTAACAATAACAATAACATTGGTAATAATAACAGCATTGGTTCATTACTAATTTCGAATTTGGGTGAGATGTAATATTGATTTAATGAGATGTAATATTTTTGGTATGCCTCGTTATTCTTCTGTGCCCTTTCTTGTGGAAAACGTTCTTTTTTAATGATCTTCAGCTAAGTAATTATCGTATTTTCGCACCTATAAAATTATGTCCCGTCCTTCCGGTTTATAAAAAATGGTCTGATTTTTCAGATTCAAATTTTCAAAAAATCGCCAGGATTTCAAAAATACAGAATGTCTTAGAATATTTGCCTAAACGGATTTTTTTTTTTTTAAATGGTATGCAAGTGGCCTATTCCCCCTTCAACCATAAATATACTAACCCCCCTTCAACCATCCTTCAACATTGCCATAGACAATCGATTAAATAATGTTAACCATAGAAAATAGATGGATCAAAATGTCGTTTCCTCACTTTCCTGAATATTCCTGCAATGGCGTCATGTCATACGCATAATATCGTTGTTTAATTTCATATAATATAAAAGGAATACTAATACAACAAGCGCACATTTGGTTTTAAAGCGAATTGAGAATATTTTACGCAATAACATAATTACTGAAGATAATATTCAGCTATCAAAACTGTTCGCCGGCTACGGAAACTACGGATACCTAGTTTTTTCTTGAAAGGAAACAACGCTCGAAATTTTCTGAAGGTCAGTTTCTTACATTATTTACTAACGTTTTCCGAAAGCAAGAACCGTGTTCGTTGTGCATGTTTTTTAAATAATTCCGCCTGTAATCTCCAAATAAATGGCATTACAATAAAATATTATTTTGTCTCTGTCAACTTCGCACATCGAGGAAATCAAATCCACGCGATGCGGCTTTAAATTCCAATACATTTTAATGATTTTGTTAAATGGTTCACGAGTAAATCGACGAGTTACAATAATTGTGTTGGGCCCGAAGACTTGCTTTGATTGAATGTTCGATTTTTAGAAACGGTTAGCTGTTGAAAATCCAGAATATCCTGTTTGAAGTGTGAACTCGACGTAAATGCGGCATATATCCATGCAATATTTCTCATAGGGTGCAAATATGTCTACAGAAAAATCAGTGATTTTTAATTTTATGAGAATTTATATGCTCCAATATTATATTATATACATATATTATTTATCCACAGTATATATATATATTATTAATTGCGCATTATAAGTACCAGAAAGTGAAGCTAATATTTTGTACATCTTAACAGAAATAGCACACCCATTCAATTGTACACATACGTTAATTATGTGAGCTCAAAATCTCACGTTACTTTAAAAGAATATGCAAAGTGGCCTAAATTTATCTCACTGAGGGGGTGTCCAGATTGGAAGAATAGCTGCTCACGTAATTAATGTATGTCCCTATATGTATAAATAATACTTATCTTTCACTCAAAAATTTTATGGGCTGAGTAGTAGATCATCGGCAGGAGCATTCTGTCAAAATTATTACGTTTAAGTTAAGAAAGCAGTATAAAATAACTACCAACATCAAAAAGCAAACAAATATCTGCCGTCTTTGTGAATTGTTTCAATCTTTTATCCAAAGCATAAGAACAATAAACATGTATCCCGACCCACCTTTCAATCAGCATTTATGATAATATGAACAAAAATTTATGGTAAATATCGGTTCGGATTGGCCACGCGTATTACGAATAATTTTTAGAAAAAAACTTTAGATTCGCCTTAATTACTATAAAAGGAAACTTTTTGGCTTTGGGGCGGCGGAAAATAATGCATTTTAATTTTCAATTGCACAAAACCAAAATTCACTTCGCGAACCGACGACGCAGCGAAAATCCGCAGCCGTAGCTGTCACTGTTATGGACATGGACTGTAGCTGACTTCGTGGGATAAAGCGCGTAATTATGAAATTTCTCTAGCGGGCTTGTTTGTGTAACATGGTTTGTGATACAAAAGAATGTGCCCCTTTATAACGCCTGCTCGCGTCAACGCAAGAAAAACATCCCAGTTTTCAAGTGGTTTAGCGGCTACGCTAGGTTTGTGCAACATGGTTTGTGATTCGTGGTATTTCATGTAGGTATCCCACGAAGTCAGCTACAGTCCATAACAGTGACAGCTACGGCCGCGGATTTTCGCTGCGTCGGTTCGCGAAGTGAATTTTGGTTTTATGCAATTGAAAATTAAAATGCATTATTTTCCGCCGCCCCAAAGCCAAAAAGTTTCCTTTTATAGTAATTAAGGCGAATCTAAAGTTTTTTTCTAAAAATTATTCGTAATAAGCGTGGCCAGTCCGAACCGATAATTACCAAATTTATTCAACCATCATTCTGGTGTTTACCAAATAAAACTTAGGCAACCATATTTTAGTTGCATACTATCTATCGTCGAGGTGAATTTCGCAAGCTTTGCATTGTTAATTTTTAATTAGTCACGTAAACAGGCAGACGAAAGCACGGATTAATAAAATTATTTTAATCATTCCTGTAAATTAAGTAATTCATGCGTATTTAATTTGAAACAAAGCTTTGCAAATGTCAAAACTTAACTTTGATTACATGAAAATAGAATTTTAATGCATATTTTTCTGTCTATCCCGACTGAAACCAATGTTTCTTTGGGTAATTAAGTTTAAAAGTAGTTTACTTGTCAAAATATATGCCTATTAAAAGTGTAGCGGCATGCGGCACACAGTGTATTATTTACCCCATTTTTTTATCGAAAATCACCACAAGGGTGTTACAAAAAACCAGAGGTATCCAACCTTTTGAGTTCTCTGGCCTACTTCGGACCCACAAGACATTGACGCGGACCGCACATAATACCTAACGTTTATTCATACAATATTTATAATGAGACTTTTGTGCTCGTTTCGGCAATTCAAATGGATTTTTGCAATATTTATCAGAAATGTTGCTGGAGAAAAATCTTTCACTATTTGGAAATACGTACACACATAAAATGGGCATGCTCATTATGCGGTTGTTTTCTTTAGGAAGAAACACTTTATATTTTCCTCCAGTTATATATTATCTGATTGGAAATCTGCTCTTCCATTTAAAAATTCGCAGGTAACTTTAACGGCGGAAAATAGAGTAGCAAGTATATATTTTTATACGTAGTTGTGTGTTCTCTAAAATCTTGAACCCTTTTGTCAAAATCGTGTATAACAGCGGAAACTCTCCGCACCGTATATGTGAATAAAAAATGGTGCTCTGGGTGAGCAAAGTGAACCCAAGCAGGATGAGCTTGTGATTTTTTGTGTTTGACCACCCTTCATCGTTCTATGTACAAAATAGTACAAAGAACACAGTACCGCGACCCGCTTCAACGGCGATAAGAACCGCAAACATAAGGGTTATACACGTAGTTGACACGTTTATCTTCCTAGATATAACATTGATAGACAAATTCTACATTTTGAGTTGTGTTATATGACATCGAGGAATCAAACCATGGAACAGGCCTGTATAAAAATGTTTTTTAATTATATGAATATGAGATTTTATTTTGAGCTTGTGTCGCTTGTAAGCGAGTACAATTCAATAAACCAATATTATTCACTCAAGCAGATCATCCGCGGGGCGAATCAGCTGCTTTTGAGAATATTTATTGCCTTGTATCACACCAACAGCAGATTGTCCGCTCTGCCCGGCTTTAGATATTGCTAGAGTAACTGTTTCTCCCCACGGACCATCTGTTTGATGGTACCCAAACATAAGAATTCTTTTTGGTTTTATAAATAAATATTTTTCTAATACAAGCAATATTCTAGGTAAGTTATTGATTCTATTTGATTTTAGTAATTAAATTTTTTTTAAAAGTTTTCAAACATGTGATTGGTAAGCGTATAATTTATTTTATGATCTATTTTACTGGTGTGTCTGTATCTTTAATATACATTTACAGTAAAATTTATCAATTTCAAGATATGTACATGCGTCAACTTATTCTGATAATCTACTCTATAATAGAATGCAAAATATAATTTTTAAAACATTATTTTTTACAATGTTATTGAATAATCAGCCTAAATTTAATAATAACAAACAGGTAAAAACTGTATTAATATATGTTTTATGATAAAGTTTTTGTTACTGTGTTAACACGTGACATTTTTTTAGAGTTTAAAAGCATTTATATTTATAACTGGCGTTATTTATTGAAAAGGAAATTATCAAATATTGAACAGCAGAATTTTGAGAGAAATAATTTAAAAAAAAATTAAGATTCTTAAAGTACCCAAATGTTATAAATTAAGTTTTTTTTATTTGTTTCATTGCAGTTACTCCTACTCGGATGCTGAGAAAATCATTGCCATGAAGAATTAAGTGCAGGTTTGCAACATACACATATTATTTACTTAATCAATTACCTGCTGTATTATATATTTAATAATATTTTGGAATATCAGTGTGCCTTATTTTATAACACAATTAAAAATATTTGTGTGTATCAATGAAATGAATGCCATATTGCATTTTAAAGGGTGTAGTGTTTACTAAAGTTTGAACCGGCCACATTTCGGAAATCCATGATGGACATATCGGATGACTGCCCTCCGCCGGGGACGGAAGGATATGAAGAATTTGCAAATAACCAGCGGATTTTACCTACGGTATGTACACTTTTTCTTATTTAAATGCTATCTTGATAATTATTTAGCTTCTCCATCCCAAAAATATGTAGATAATTTTCAGCAATCTGACGCACTGGCAAAATGCCTTTGTTAATTAGGATATTTTTCTCCATGATACTATTACATCTGAAAATATACTCAGCTGAGGAATTAATAAACTTGTTTGTTCAAATATTTACGGTAAGTTAAATTATTTATCTGTTTGGTAAGATTGGAGTTTTATGTGCAAGTATTTTGGAATTATCAAATGAATTCTTTTGGATAACACATTTGACGAGACATATCTATGAGTGCAAGTAATTTAATGGTTTTCGTTATGAGTCTGCACATACATACTTCAAACCACGTTTTCCATAATTACAAGAAAATTATATTTTTGGTGAGCTATTTTCTGAATTTATTTTATCCGATCACCGAAAAGCTATTTGTCTAATAGATACTGCTGCACTGGACTTTCAAATAAATAAATGTATTTTCTTTACAATGTGCTACTATAACTTTTATTTCATCCTTTACTTTGAATATAGGTGCTTACAATGATTTTTCATTGACCATTACTTAATATCACTGTGCTTCATATTTGCAAACAATATTTGTTACCATACAGTAAGTTCTTACTTTTGGAGAGTCCTTTATTACGCATTCCCATGTTTATTATGCTAAATAAATTGGCATTGCAATAAATAACTTACTACAGTGTTACATCTTTTTTTTGATACAGAGAAGATACGGGATTTAGTTTCTTGGTAACTTTTCCCATACAAACGATGTTGGAGTTTTAGGTTTATCTAACTGATTGACCACTCATGTAAGCAGATATATACGTTAATATGACAATAGCAGTCAAGTACAATAAGCGTGTTTTCACGTCAACCTTACGTTTCCACAGAAATTGTTATAACTCCGTTATTGTTCTAATCATTTAATAATATTGTTCTAATCGTCATCATTAAAACAAATAGTAAAAGGTCGATAATGAATCAAGCTGCACATCCCTATACAAGTTGTCCATAGAAATACATAAAAGACCTATTCTTTCAGACACACGGTTGACACATATTTTACCCGCCAAATCGCCTACGGGCCGTTAGAAATTGTTAATTTTTATTAAATATTCTTGTATGAAATGATAAAAAAGTGAGGTGACTAAATTGTTTATTATATATTTATACAATAGAATAAGTATTGTTTTTTACGTCATCTGTGATTTTAGTACCGTTTTCACATAAAAACATCACGTGAGTCATTTTTACATTTTTTTTATGTTTGCATTCTAAATTTTCATACTTACAATGTTAATATTTATTTGTAATATAACAATTTGAAAGCTTATTTTGTAACCTTTCAAAAACAGTTTTTAGTATTCGGCTACATTCAGAAATGTTTCATTTATAGAGCTTTAATTGTGATGCGGAAATAACACAAAATTTTCGTAAAACTGACATTTCGTTTAAGACGTAAAAAGTGAATATTCGCAATAGATCGGAGTGGTTAAGTATTTTTAATATAAAATTTGCATATTAAGCTTGTCCCTATTTACTGAGTTTTATTATAATATGGAATTATTATTATTATATTTATTAAGGTGAACAAAATAAGTAAGATTTATAATTAATACAGTTGTATTACGATAATACGGCCCCTGTCTAATCTGGCACCCCCTATAATCCGACATGCCTATAACAGTATGAACATACAAAGCATATTTATTACGGAAAATCTTCCTCAATGCATTTAAACATGTTGTGACTTGTTCACGGCACTGTGACTTTTGCTCGACGCGTATTGTCTCAGTTTGATTGTGAATGTGATCGCGGGCGTTCATAGATTGCTGTCGCATCGTACAATGCATATCTAAACTTGTCGCAATGGCTTTGATTACTCTATAGTCTGACAGATTCGATCTTGCAAAACGTTTGCCGGATTACCGCCGGTCTACTGTATGTCCATTACGTTTTAAAGAGGCATTTGGAATTATTAGGATGGCCTACGAGCTGATACTGCCGGGCGCCACTGAATAAATTTGCACATTTTGAACTCTGACGGTAACGGATTTCTCAGGGGTTCTTTTAATAAAAGCTTTTCTTACTAGTGTTACCACGTGACCTCAACAAGTGGAATTTATCCAACTACAGGAGGAGGATGCCACTTTAATATTTATCCCTTTACAACCGGCTTCATACGATTGTGAGTTTGTCTTTGAATAATCCTGACAAAAAATAAATCTGTTTTTGGAAATGGAACCGATGTGGATGGAACGTGCGGGAGCTGCTTGTGTAGGATACCCTCACACGCATGTGTTGCAAGTGTTTCAAGCAGTGTCACCCAGTCCAATGGGATCTTAAGAGCTTTTCTAGTGTGACCCATCAAAATTTGGAAATTTTTTGCCAGTAGCAAAGGGTATGTTTTCATACTCCGATTAAATAGGATAATGGTCATAATCAATTATGTTCTTATTATGCATCATATTACACAATAGCCCATTAAAGTGAATATGTTATGTGGTTTTCTTTTTTTTTAACTCTTAAATTAATGATTTACGCGTTTGTGAAAAAACTAGTATTGTTTGATTCTTGATCTTCTGACTGCAAGTGATAAATTACGTACATGCTTAATATAAATTACCCATTGATCATGGAAATGCAAGAATATTTGATATTTTTATTTGTTCTTCTAAGTTCACAGGACTTCATAATATATGTGACAATATTCTCACTCTTACTAGTCTTTATTAGCCACTTAATAATACACAACGAAAAATTAACTTAAAGAGAGAGAAACATTGTCTGCTAAAATTGAAAATAATATATGTGTATGTACGTATTATAATTTATTAGTAATTGGTAGCATTTTCCCTCAAACCAGGAAAATATTTATTTATTTTATTTGTGTTTTGGGTTAAAGTTTTATAATTGTGAATTGAGAAAGATGTAGAGATATATAAGTATTTTGCATTTCCAAGGAGTTGCAAATTAAGTATTTTCATCAACAGGGAGGAGATGAAGGCAGAGATGAAGGCGGAGACGGAGGCGGAGGCGGGGGCGGGACCTCTGCCGAGAAGAAACGTAAACTCGGGAGCTTCCTGCAAAGCCACTCCATCAAGCTTGAGGATGGCAGCTCCCACGCTGCTCTGGATTACGTGGAGCAAGACGGCATGTCGGCGTACCTCTGCTTTCCTTGTGCGGTCACCTGTTACACGGAAATCACGCTACAGGTTAAAATTTCCTTAAATTTCTGACATTTTTTTCCCCTAAATTTATTTTCTAAATTCCACCAGAACTTAATCCTTATCTATTTCCAAAATACGTATCATTTACTTTGATGTTAGTGAGGTTGCCCTCACGATGCACATTTCAATCAATAAGTGTGGATGTTTATGATTATTAGATATATATTTATTATTTTAGGCTCACTTGAATGGAAAAGCACACGCCAACAAGTTGTCACTTGGAAATGTGTATCCCCCTTCTATCATCACAAATCATCCGTTCTTAAAAAAAAAGAAGCCCAACACAAGTAAGTACAAAATTGTTTTCTTGCATTCCTAACTAATGTGTAGGTACAGTGGAAACTGTGATCTATGCAAAAAACATATTGAAACATCAAACTTCATATTCCTTTTACGAAACTGTTTTTATTCATTATTTTAGGCATTTTTCTCAATTGTTGTTTTTGACCAATACTTGTTAGCCATTACCCGTGATGTCATGACTATCGAAACTCTGTTACCCCAAGTTCAAATCTGTCTCCGTTTGTTAAAAAGTAAACTGTGCAAGGTGATTTCTGAGCGAAATCTAGCCGCAATGTTTGTTGATATGTAGACAAGGTTAGATAGGGAGCGAATAAATTTACTCGATAACTAAAAGTCAATGTGAACTGTTAAATAATGTAAACTCTCGAATGTCGATTAATATTGTTGATGAAGACTTTTATTGTGTGGAAGTTGGCTTTCATGTAGAGTCCCAGGCCCTAAAGTAAAATTGTACAACAATATCTGTTATAAATTGGTATTTTGGCAAAAAGACTTTAAAATGAAAACAATCTTCCTTCAATGGCGGAATTCTTCTCGTTTATTCACAGCTCATGTTACAATACTTTTGTTCCCGACCCGACAAAACACTACTTCGGTCACTAGACCACTTGCTAGATAATGCTAGCTGTTTACAGGAAATCCACGATTTGAGAGAGGGTTTTTGACTAAAAATCATCTTATTTATAACCACACATTTCCACACTAACAGAAAACACCAAAGTGTCAGTCATTATAAATACGAGGCAGAATTCCAGAAATCTGCTTTATCGTCTAGTATTTAATTCAGTGTGACCCTACGTTGCTACTCTGTAATCTGTAATCAAAACAGGAAGCTACAAAAATATGCCGCTAGATGGCAGTAGCCTTCACTTTTAAACAATATCTTAATAATATGTGCGTGTATTTTGAAAGTTAATATGTAAATAATAATAGTTGAGGTGGTTGTTGCTCAGGTGCTGTGCCGGAGAACATCCCCCTGCCTGTGGAGGCCGGTGAGCCACAACACCAACAGGAGAAAGAGCCCGCCAGGTTGTGGCGGTCTCTTACCTACTACAAACAGTGAGATACTTATTTTCGTCTGTTCAAATCCGATAATTAATAATACTAACCCACAAAAAGTATCGCAATTCAAAAATTTTAATATTCCAATAACTCCAAGTGACTTAAATATTCCAATTTTTTTTTATCTGTCTTCAAAAATATTGTCATATCTTTACTTGGTGGACTCAGCGCTAGATGACGGAAGTGAATCTTTTGCACTATGGGTATTTGAAACATTTGTTATATTTTGTTTTTGGATCTTCGTAAGTGAAACTATTACCGAATGTAAGTAAAAAAATGCTCCGTTATAAATTGTGACGTTTTGTTTGTAAATCTTTAATGAAACCGGTAATGGAATCAAATAAAAACTGTCTCATTTAAAATATATGACTGTAAAAAAAACGTATATATATATATATATATTTTTTTTTTTATGTATAATAGCATATAACGACTTTAAATGTGAATGAAGCAAGGAGCATATGCCAAAGCGGAGTTCAATTTGCAGCGGTCCGTAAATTATCTTTGTTTATTATGTTTGTTGATGATGTAAAATTGAACTAAACACCCATTTATTTAGAAAAAAACCCGAAGTAAAACACCCTTGAGGTGATCATAAATCACTAAACGTTGCATTATAAAATTGACCAATAAATGATTTGTTAAATTAACAAAATGATCATTCGTAGATATAGCAGATAAAAATAGTTAAGTAATGAATGTGCGTGTGAAATGTGCAAAACAAAATGCATAGATATCCCCTCTAATATTTTTTTAATGGTTCTTATTAACTTCACATTCTTTATGTTCTGGAAAAAAAATGATCTCGCAAGTGTTTGTTGAATCAATATTGTCACATTTGTTTTTTACACTATAGTTTGAAATTTTCAGATCACCAATAGTAGGTTTGGAATACCTCCTAGAAATCACAAGTGACTATGGGGCATTGACTTACTTCTGTACTCTCTGTGAGAAGAACGGGGATAGTAACACTATTGTGAATCACATTGTTGGGAGCAAGCACAAGCTCAACTACATGGTAAGTTATAAGATTACTGCTAGTTTAACTACCCCACTGAGTATTCTTTTTTTAATATATATTTTTTCGTAATAACAAATTATTTATTTATTTATTCAGAGTCTTTTACATATATATTTACTAGCTGACCCGACAAACGTTGTTCTGCCATATAAATTATTTCTATTGAATATTTTGGTTGAAACTGTTAGTTGTTGTGGGGGTGGGATCTATGACAGAAAGAGGAATGGACAAATGGAAAATGACACGACGCTTCTTGCGAATGATTTGCGCATGTGTGGATGAAAGTTCGATGAGGCGGACATCCCGCCATCTGTCATTCAACAACATAAATAATTTCGGTTTGAAACACAAATGACATGCGATGGTTAAATTTGTTCATACAAAAATACTAAAATCGCAACTAAAAAATGGTAGGGGGTAGGAGGGTGAAAATTTGGGGTTATAGGTATTTTTTGATGCCAAATAAAAAAAAGTACAAAAAAAATTTTGTCAAAAAAAAAATAGAAAAACGTTTCTGGATAGGGACACCCTAATCACTTAGCGGTATGAAACATACATACGACCTATTCTCATACCTACCAAATATCCATAAAAAATGTCATAAAAATCGGTCAAGCCGTTTCAGAGGAGTGCGACCACAAACACCGTGACACGAAATTTTTATATATATATATACATACTAGCTGGTTCCGGCATGCGTTGCTATGCCATTTAATAAAGAAATTGTTTCTCCCTGAGTGTCCTTTCCCATTCGTCCCGTTCCCCTTCCGCCTCTCCTTTTTTTCTCCCATTCCCACTCCGCCTCCTCCACCTCCCCCCCTCCCCCTCTCCCCCCTTCCCCCCCTCTCCCCTCTCCGCCCTCCCACCACCCCCCTTCCCCCCCTCCCCTCTCACCCCCTCTCACCGCCCTCCCACCCTCCTTAATTTTATTTTTTTTAATTGAGTTATTCCCTTTTTCTTGTGGCTTAACATGAACTGTCAAGTGTGAGTGTCAAAGTCAGGTTTTTAAGTATAATCTCAAATCAGATTGTAATGGTTATAATCGCTCGAAAATTGGCATAAATCTTGTAATACTAATGAAATTTATTAAACAAACTATACTACGTACCAGTCATTTCTGCAGTTCGTTTGTAAACATCTTCTAAATTAGACAGAAGCTTCTTCGCATGGTATTCGGCTGGGCAGCATTGAAAAACGCAGTATATAACCCCTCTTGCATCACTACGTATTGGTTTGTTCATTTTAATTAAATTCAAACAATGCACAGGCAAACAATGAATAAAAATATTATTAAATGAGCGATCTTCTACTCAGATTTAAGACGATAAATCAACCATAACTTGCGATAACATGACAGCCATAGAAAACGTCATAGCGAAGTGAGTAATTCGGTGCTGCCATAGTAATTTTTTTTTATTTCATAAATTTTTTATTAGTTACAGATATTTGTTTTTTTTTTGGCTACCACACTGGGCTTATGCCCGTGTTATGGTAGTCGTATATTTAATATTTATTTAAATTAATACAAATACTATTTTTTTAAAATAGATGATTAACCCCTCCGCAACGTAAGCAGATATATGCGTTAAAAATACGACAGCAGTCAAGTACAATAAGCGTGTTTACACGTCAGCGCGTGTGTCTCCATAGAAACCGTTATAACTCCGTTATTGTTTTAGTTACATCCGTAAAATAAAAAGTGAAATGTCGATAGTGAATCACGCTGCACATCTCTATTCAAGTTGTCCATAGAAATTCATAAAAAGAACATTCTGTCAGACGCGCAGTCTGATACATAATTTATCCCGCCAAATTTCCTACGGGCGCCCGACGTTGTTAATTTTTATTAAATATTTTTATATGAAATGATAAAGTGTTTATTACACATTTATACAATAGAATAAGTATTGTTGTTTACATAATCTGTGATTTTAGTACCGTTTTCACATAAAAACATCACGCGAGTCATTTTCACATTTTTTTAATGTTTGCATTCTAAATTGTAATATTTACAAATATTAATATTTATTTGTAATATAATAATTCGAAAGCTTATTTTGTAACCTGTCTAAAACAGTTTTTACTATTTGGTTACGTTCAGAAATGTTTCATTTATAGAGCTTTATTTGTGAAGCGGTAATAATACAAAGTTTTCGTAAAATGTCATTTCGTTAAAGACATTAAAAGTGCATATTGGCGATTTTCTGAGGGGTTAAATGAAAAATAAAGAGAAATAAAGATTAAATGTTAAGAACTCAAGTGTTCTATATAAATTAAAACATTAACTTTAATTTATTTACACAAAATATGTAAATAAATTAAAATTAAAAAATAAATAAAATTTTGTGAAAAAATTAAGCGAAAAAAATAACAACATTTTAAAGAAAAATAGAAATTAAAATGGAAATGGAAATTAAAATTTTGAAATGCAAAAATTAATAATTAAAATGTAGTGTTAAGAACTCAGGAATTCTTTAAAGTACCCTTGTCCACTTTCGAAAATCCAATGTTGTACACGTGTTATAAAAAGAGAATTAGAATTACTTGACTTTATGTTAGTACTCAAAGCATTATATATTTTAGGAGCGATGAACCAGAATTGTCGTTGAGCGAATGAGGTTTTAGTTTTTGGGATCACGCAACCCAGGTTTGATGAAAAGCGGATATGTGCTTGATGTTGAGAGCGATTAGTAGATTATTTTTTCGTATATAACAAATGCTTGTTTTAATAAATAGCTGTCGAATATCTAAGACCCTGATTTTTGCAAAGAGTTCATTTGAGGGATGAGTAGGTTGACATTTAAATATAATTCTCAGAATTAGTTTTTAAACTAAAATAATTGGTCTAATAATGGTTTCAGCACAACCACCCCATCCCACTATACCGTATGTTGCAATGGATTGGAAAAGGGCAAAGTATAAGCTTCTTAGAGTCTGTAAATCTAAGATAGACCTAAGGGAGCAGAATATATGGCAGAGTTTACGAAGTTTTTTTTACTGTGTCACCGATGTGAGCTTCCCAACGTAGTTGGTTGTCTATGATTATTCCCAAATATTTAACCACTTTTTATGATTTGAGGGCCGAACACGTACAATTAATATTAGATGTGGTTTCCGGATTGTCTAAATTGAGTGGACATGAGTAATGAAAACATTTAGCACCAATTTAATAAATTTCTAGACTTAATTGCCAAACTATACATGAAAAGGATTTTATTTTATGAGAATTTCATAAAAGTGGTGTTTTTTTTTTAAATATTAATATCTAATATGTGGGTTCCCAAACGTATCAAAGAAATTAACTTCTTTAGAGATTCAAGAAATCGGTTATAAAAGTCGGTATTATTTTTAGGTTATTTTTTGGCAATAAAAAAAACTTTGAAATTTTTTATTATTTTATTGTATGCACGAGGAAAAAGTGAGATGACAGTTTCCTTCCAAATTCATTATATAAAAGGACTGTATTTTTAAAATTTTGTTTTTTTATAAATTTCTCTACACTTTCATGAAAAATGTTTTGTTAAGAAATTTTTTTCCATTTTTTTTTCCGCGTTTGAATCTTAAAATATGGCAGTTTTTTAAAACTAAAGTGTATTTCAAATACCCAAATCTAAAAGGTAATTTTATCTAGTTTTCATAAATGGTATTTGTTTTTACGACACTTTCAAAAATAAGAAATATATAGAACATTCAAAATACTTTGGAAAAATTCCAAATTTCGTTCAGACATCATAAAAGAGATAATTTTTTTTTTTTTTTACTTGAGCTCCACACAGGAGGCCCTGAGGAAAATAATTTCCCTGAGGGCCTATGTCATCTTTGGGGATGCTGGTGGAGGGTTTTTTAGGGAAAGGAAGAAGAGGAGGGTTCTGGGAAGGAAAAGGGTTTAAGGGGTGGGTAGGAATCTGGGGTTCAGTGTGTCCTGGTCATCAGACCTCATCCCATGGCTGTGTAAACAATGTGTATTTCTTTCCATGAACAATTTTTTAATTAGTAATGTTTTCACATCCGCGTCCGTTTGTCAATTGAATAAAATTTTCACTGAGTTTTTTAGTAATGGCTTTAAAAAAATATGTTCACCTGGACCAATAAACGTTGATTCTGAATATATAAGTTTTATTTAATAATATTAAAGGTAGAGTTTTAAAAAAATTATTAAATGTGCATTTTTAATCAGATCGTAAAAATACGCTGTCAAGTTGGCATTATTGAAATGTTTAGTGGTGACGTCAATGTTCCTCATGTCGTGACGTCACCGTAAAGTCATTGTATGGGAATGTAGGAATGACACAAACTATCGTATTAATTTATTCGTTTATTTACATATCTACTGTTTATAGAGATTTAGATGTCGTGTTTAATGAAACATTATTTAGGCCTAAATAATTCAGTATCAAAAATAGAGGTATTTCATTATTTAAAATACTGAAAAACTTTAGACTGTACGAAAAAATCGTATAAAAATATACTATATCATAATGCTACCTACTACTCCACGGCCAAATCAAAATGGCCGCAATCGAACAGCTGACATCGTTTGCCTACACTTTTGTGGGTGATGCTTTGTTTTTGATAATATTGATAAGCTTAAAAAATTATAAATTAAAAAATAACTATTTTTAAACCACTCTCCCGTAATAATATAATATGAATAAATAATTCCACCTAAATAATGTTTTAACTTATCGAATAGTATCATCTTTCTTCCGTATAATTATCATACAAAATGACCTGTTGAAAATAAAAATAACTTTTCAGGAGTGATGACGTCACACGATTCACTACACATGCAGTGGTTTTCGGGGAATCTTGAAAAATTAAAACTTTGATAATTATTTTAACTATTAAAACGAACTCTAAAAAAAAAAAATATGCAGTTATTTAAGTTAGAAGTATTCAATAAAAAAAATTTAAAAAATAGACAGGAGTTCTCTATTGTCACAATAATACATAGATACAGTTTGGCAATTAAGTCTAGAAATTTATTAAATTGGAACAAAAATTTTTTCATTACTATGACAACACCGAATTACTCGCTTTGTCCATGAAGTTTCGTATGGCTGTTGGCTGTCATCCGATTTACTGTCTTAAATCCGTCTAGATCACAGTGAAGATCGTTCATTTAATAATTATTTTTTTCATTGTTTGCCTGTGCATTGTTTGAATTGAATAAAAATAAACAAACCAATACATAGTGGTGCAAGAGAAGTTATATACTGTATTTTTTGACGCTGCCTATCTGATTATCGCGCGAAGAAGCTCCTATCTAATTTGGAAAATGTTTACAAACGAACTATAGAAAAGACTGGTACGTAGTATAGTTTTTTTAATAAATTTGATTAGTATTACAAGATTTATGCCAATTTTCAAGCGATTATAACCATTACAATCTGATTTGAGGTTATGCTTAAAAATCCGAATTTGTCACTTCCATTTGACAGTTAATATGCGGCCACAGGAAAAAGGGAATAACTCAATTTAAAAAAAAAGGCCGGCAAATTCCAGGAAAAATACGGAAATTTCGTAACAAAACACGATTTTGAATTTTTAATTGAATGTTTTGTGGATTAATTTTGAGCTATCGTATATTTTATTGACCGAAACACATTCCTAGAACAATAAACTATGTACCAAAACAACATTACTTGCGTTAATTACGTAAATTAATAGGTTTTTCGATGTTTTAGTCGAGGAACAAGCATCAACCTTGACAGATAAAATTCGTGGCAAATTTGACATTTTCATGTCACAGATAAAATCGTTTAAAAATATTCTGGTGTTGCAAGGTGAATGAAATTTTTACCCATCATATGGGGTAATGTTGGCGCAAGCGATTCTGACCTTGTTCTTCATACAAATTCTGTACATAAAAGGGCCAAAATCGCAGACAAACATGTTTTGTTCGAATTTTTTTCGAATTATTTTCTCGCGCCTGCGCACAATACGCACGCGCCCGCGCGTCTCCGGCCAATAAGAGGTTAAACTCATAGAAAAGTTACTTTTTTCTCAATTTTCTCTTTCTTTCTAAGTGAATATTATCTAGTGTGTTTTTTTAAACTACTTCTATAATAATAATTTTAATGATGTTTTTCACACACATGTAAATCTGAATCAACGTTAAGACGAATCGTCAAGGAAGGGAAAAGGCAGATGGAAAATTTGAAACCCCGGGAAAACGTAAAATGGGCATAATTACACGTGATGAAAATTGAGGCAGAATATTATGCGCGAGGCAGTACTATATAATATGATGATATCGATGGACTGCATTTAGATGAAGATACGGAAGAAGAAGAATTACATGGGGACGAAGACAATTATTACATGTTGGGTGTTGAATTAATTTTAATTCAAATTTTTAAGTACCTAAGTTTTTATATCGAAATAAACACCCACTTAAAACTCGTTTTTATTTTATTTTACTTCTATTAAATTACAGTTTTTTGTGCAAAATCTTTGAATATACAAATACGCTATGAAATGTGCAATTTGGCCGAAGTGTTTTTTAAAACATATATTCATTGTCTTATGAGCCATCTTGGTGTTGCCATTTAAAACCTAGAAAACGATTGCAGCGCCATCATTTTCTGCACTTAATTGCCAAACTGTACTAGGGAACCTTGATCTTATGGTAGGTATATGAAAGTGAATCAATTCTAATATATCAGGGCTATCCAACTGATAATTTACAATTTTATATAAAAATATTAGATCAAAAATTTTTCTTTTGTCACTTAACTTCAACAATTTCAATGAATGTAATAAAAAGTCATAATGTATTGATTCTAAAGGAATTCCAAGTCTAAAATTAATACACCTCAAAAATTTGTGTTGGACTCTTTCAATGGTATTAATGATATTAATGTGATTATTAAAGATGTGACCAAATTGTAGAGTTATATTCTAGAATGCTTCTAACGAGAGATGTGAACAAATTTTTTAATGTGTGAATATTTTAAATTTGTTATTGAACTTTTGTAAAATAAACTTTGTCCATTGCATAGGAATAATGGCTCACATGATATCCAACTACACTAGTGCCATTGGCTGATTGGAGCGTTTCAGATTGCCTGCCGTTGATCAGTGTATTGGCAATTAACATGCTTTGTTTGTATAATGGAGTTTTGGTTTGTTTTCAGCGAATGCACTACCCGACTGCTCATAGGGCCTTGCAGGTGTATTTAAAGGATTTTAAAAGGTATTCAGGGACGGTGCAAGTGATACACAATATCTGCAATTGCATAGAGCAAGCTTATGGAAGATTACCACCTACCGTTGTTGAAAGCAACCAGTTTGTAAGGAACAGGTACTCTAACTATGTCTAATAGGTATTTACTGTCAGCGGCCCTAGTACTAGAGGAGAACCCCGTTAATTCCAAATCAAAATCAAATTTTAAATTAACCATAATTCCTTAATTTCATATTCAAAATTTTAAGGAGAAGAAAAGAGATTGTTGAAAATCGAGTATTTCTATAAAATGAAGTTCTAAAAAGTACAGCATTCCAGTGTAAATCATTTTAGGTTTACGAAATAATGATACTAATTAGGACGATGTATAACCGCGTAAATTGTATTTTACGGCGTTTTACCGTCACGGCTGTCTGTCAGATTTACGAAATTATATGATTTATTTGTTTGCAAAATCGAACTGTCTGTCAGATTTACGAAATTATATGATTTATTTGTTTGCAAAATCGAAATTTCTTGAATTACATAAACAAATTTTTCGTAAGGATAAAAATAAATTTCAAATTACGAATTAAAGAATTTCGAATAAAAAAAACATTTTGTGAAATATTTTTCTGAGGATTTTTTTTGGCAAAAATTTCGAATTACATATGCTTTTTTCAGATTATCAGGGTTTGAATTAACGGGGTAGCAGGTGCTGAGTAGGATTCTGCACTTTCCTAGGTCTTATATCCCACACAAAGAATAAGGAAGAACTATTCCATTTAACCCGTCAAAGGCCAGGCCATTTCGCGGAAATTCGCGAAAATTCACAAAAAAAGCACCATTTTGAACTTTGAATTGAATTTTTTGTTGATTAATTTTGAGCTATTGTATATTTTATTGACTGAAACACGTTCACAACACAATAAACTATCTACCAAAACAACATTACTTGCATTTATTACGTAAATTAATAGGTTTTACAATGTTTTATTCGCGGAACACATATTTATTGCGACAGTTAAAATCGCGGCAAATTCTGACAGCGGATTGTCATAGACGAAATCATTTTAAAAATATTCCAGGGTTGCAAGGTGAATGAAACTTTTAGCGTTCCGAGAGTAATGATGGCGCAAGCGATTCTGACACTTCTTCATACAAATTCTGTACATAGAAGGGCCAAAATCGCAGACCAAAAGTTTTTTGGCGGAAATATTATTAAAATATTTGAATTATTTTCTCGCGCATGCGCATATGACGCGCGCGCCGGCTTGTCTCCGGCCTCTCACAGGTTAAACCTACACGGAAGTCATTTCTAGTGTTTTTCTTTACTCTATTGATGCACATATTAAACTGATTAATAAAGTTATGCTCGCTTCAAAGTTTATTACCCAACAAAATTTATTTCCAGGTCAAAATATATTAAAGAGTTGTCTCAAGCTCCACACTTCTCCGAGAGAGATGGGGGAACCTTTGAAGATCTGGTGGACGGGGAGTATATCACGTTACTGTCTGAAAGGGGTGAGTTGCTAAACTTCCATGCAATTATAAATATGTAATAAAATGTTACAATATGAAGTTCCCCGTGACCATTCTTCAAGGGCGGACCATAGAGGAGGTGATCATATGAACATTTCCTTTTAGACTATTCGAATTATTTAAGGATAAAAGCAATCATCAATATCATTTTCAAGATTGAATTTTGATGAGTCATTTCTCAGTACGGAGAACCTAGCAAGCACATCCTTTTTTTTTTTTTTTTTTCTTATCTCCGCACAGGAGGCCCCGAGAAAAATAATTTCCCTCAGGGCCTGTCATCTTAGGGGAAGCTGTGTGGATAATTTATTTTGTGTACCTCATAACATCCCATCCCTTCACAAATGAAGCGGTGAGGTGGTTGGTGCATTGGCACTACATTAATACATATTGTGTATGCGGCATATCGTATACATATATATTGTTGTGGTGAGGGGAGAGGTTTTATCTTATTATTATTATTTGAATACCGCACAAGAGTCGAGTCCCAACTGTCAAACAGCAGTATTACATACATTTTTCGCTTATATTGTCTTCATTTATTTAAATATTACAATTTGAGGTTTTACTCATAAAGTTAAAATAAAAAATAAACATACATTTGTATTGGGTGACTGTAGACACTACAGTAAGTAATATATACATTTGTGTGAGGTCGAGTTTACTAGGGGTGGGTTTTTTCATTTGCACTCTACTTTAGCTTAGCAGTTTACAGTTCCTTTCGCAGTGCATTTGACATTTACGGCAAAATAGTTTTTTTCACGATGCCAACTGCTTAGGTAAAAGTAAATAGGGATGACAGCATAAAAACTAACCTAATTCCCACATTTTCGTATTGGGAACTGTGTATATATTTTTTTCATGTGGCAACCCACACAATAAATGTCAAACATTGTGTGCGAATTGCTTCATCTATGGTTGCGTTGTTGTTTGTTTCACGTTTTAACTAACTAACCATCACGCCGTTTCCCCGCAGGGGTAAGCAGAGAGGACGGACCGCTAAACAACTCGGTCTTGGCACACACTCTTTGCCTCACACACATTCATACATTCTCTTCTATTATTCTGACTTTTGACATGGCCCGACTCAAGTATCTGATTCACTTGATCGTGCCATGTCTTCCTC
Organism: Limnephilus marmoratus; assembly: GCA_917880885.1. NCBI lineage: Eukaryota > Metazoa > Arthropoda > Insecta > Trichoptera > Limnephilidae > Limnephilus > Limnephilus marmoratus. Next base: position 15,453,359 of record OU862908.1, read on the forward strand.
GGGCGTCCCCGACTTCTTCTACCATTCACATTCGCGTCGTATATTCTTCTTACACTACTTTCTTCGTTCATTTGCTCTACATGCCCAAACCATCTGAGGGTCCCTTTCTTCATCTTACGCATTATGCTTACTTTAGCCTTACATTCTTTGTGGATATCCATATTTCTCACACGATCGTACATTGTTTTACCACACATACGTCTCAGGGATCACATTTTAAATTGTAATAAAATTATTAGCAATGAGTAATTCTTTCGAATAACATATCATATCATGTCTGCAATTAATGTAGTCAAAAGTCGAGCAGTTTCTTTATTAACGCGAAATGGGCATACGAAATCTAGGTCTTCCATTATTAGATAGAAATTCCTGCGTATATTATGTCGCTTTTCACGTCGTGTCATATAATTAATTATTAGTTCATCGTCAGAACCTGATGAACTGTTACTTGTTGCGAACATAATGATAAAATACTAACAAATACCGTAAAATAGATAGCAAGAATATCTCTGAACTGTCACAAAAGTGACATTTAGACAACGGCTGCCATTTTGGTTACCTTTACTTTAGCATTTGCAGCACCATTGTGGGCCTGTAAGATGTAAGGTGAAAGTAAACGGTAAATGTCAAATGAAAAAACCCATTTCTATGCATTTGACCGTTTACTTTTACAATTAGCATTGCATTTAGCATTCTCGGTAAATGAAGAAACCCACCGTAGATGTGTATTATGTAAGTTTGTTTGTCCAGCACGATGTTTGCTAATCACAAGAGATGGTGAGTGGTGAGGCGGTTGATTTACACTGATTTTCATGTACGAAACATTTTTGTAATGCAGCCGTTTATCAGTACCTAAGGTACTGTTGTTATTTCGTATAGGTTACGTGCATAATAATACCATAAGCCCTACAACACAATTGGATGATTAGCGTTTATTTATTTAGGCAAATTGGTACTTACATTAAATTATTTACGATGTCGATTTCATTATATAGCCACACCCACCACCTACGAAAATATTGTCAAATCTCACTTCTTTTGAGGTGAGACAGGTCAAGACCTCATTTCAGTATTTCTTACAAACTCATTCTGATATTGTGCATCCGATACTAGCTTAGACACTCGAGCGATGGGTGTTCAGCTTGCGATTTGGCCGTTCGATTCAATCAATATCATACATCAAAATTTTGATATGGAAACATATGAAATGCTTATTGCGGTTTAAAGCCAATGAAGCCACCTAGATTTTACCATTTATCCCATATTTTTAGGTTTTATGAAAAAATTACAAAAAATCATTGAATTTATAATTCATCAAAATCCACCAATCCAAATTTGAGGATCTATCGCTCGAGTGGTTATACATCTGTTTAGGTGCATAGCTATTTGTGAGATTTTAGTACAGTACATTTGAGTACATGCATAAAATGTGATATATGTATATTGGAATATTAGTTATGATCGGTTCTATCATTGTTCTCTTGCTTATGCTACGCTCATGTCACATTGTGTTGGTAACGACGTGTTCCAAACATTGCCGATCAGAGAGAGGCAAATCATTTCTTTTGCGAGAGCTCACCAGAAAAAATCTAGCTAGCGAGTTATACGGCCAGTATCCTCTTGAACCATAGTTGTATTGTGCATAATAACAGTAAACATGGGATTTCAAAGAATCAAAGTATTTTAATCAAACAGCATAGTACTGAGATACGGTCCAGTATTTTTTTATTTATTTTTATTTTATTTTTTTTTTTATATTTCATAAATGATTAAATGTTACATTTTTGGCCATTTTTGACTACCATACTAGGCTATTGCCCGTGTTGTGGTAGTCATACATGTAATATAATTTTATATAAACAGATAATAAAATATAAGAAGAGAAAAGAAAAAAATAACATATTTAGGGATAAATAAAACTAAAAACAGATAAAAATATAAGAATTGCAAGTTATCTAAGAAATAAAGAAAATTTAAAGAAGATGAAATAAACATTGGTGAGCATTATTCTTCTTGAAATAAAAATAGAAATAAAATTTGGTAAGTAATCTTCTGCACGAGAGTATATGTTTGTAGTCATTTTTGATATTCGTTCTATGAAAGAAATTGGAAAGAGTGTTAGAGAAAGTAATTTTTTGTTTGTTTTTTTTTTTAAATGCAATATTAAGTTAAAGTAATTGATTAATTAAATTTGTAATATTTTTTTAATTAATATTAATATTATTGGTTTTTTTATTGTAATATTAAGCTCTCATGTGTTGTTTGAAGAAATCTCTTCCCTTTTCAAATATCCAATGATTGATACGGGATTTAAAGAGAGATTTAGAATTATGTGACTTTATATCGACACTCAAAGCATTATACATTTTAGGAGCGATATACCAGAATTGTCGTTGAGCGAAAGAAATTTGAGTTTTAGGGACCACGCAACCCAGGTTTGCTAAGAAGCGTGTGTGTGCTTGATGTTGTGGGGCCACCAGTAGATTATTTTGGCATATATAACATATGCTTATCTTAGTAAATAGCTGTCGAATATCTAAGACTCTGATTTTTGCAAAGAGTTCATTTGACGGGTGGGTAGGTTGACATTTAAATATAATTCTTAGAATTAGTTTTTGAACTAAAATAATTGGTCTAATAATGTATTCAGCACAACCACCCCATCCCACTATACCGTATGTTGCTATGGATTGGAAAAGGGCAAAGTATACGCTTAATAATAAAGATGATATCTTTGTAAAGGATTACAGAGAAAGAGACATTACAAAATGTTAGGGGAGGAATGCAGATCCTGCCAATGTCTGGAAATTTAATAAAAAGGCACTTTCTAGATGAGAAAAGTGTGTAGAAGCTGAATAAAAAAAAATTAAGGCGCGCTCGGCAAAATTGAGGGAGATACAGCCGTTCAAATTATAAATAAAATTTCACTTCGCGAACCGATACTGTCAGTCCGCCCGCCATTTTGTCACTAACCTAAGAAAAGAAAGTGCCCCTTTATAACGCCTACTCGCGTCAAGGCAAGAAAAACATCCCAGTTTTCAAGTAGTTTAGCGGCTACGCTAGGTTTGTGTAACATGGTTTGTGATTCAAAAGAAAGTGCCCCTTTATAACACCTACTCGCGTCAAGGCAAGAAAAACATCCCAGTTTTCAAGTAGTTTAGCGGCTACGCTAGGTTTGTGTAACATGGTTTCTGATTCTGGCGTACAATCTCACAAGACGAAAGCTAATTTTAATTTAACGTAATCGAAATTTAGTATGAAATATTTTCCACTTCCCCCAATGCAAATAGTTGCCTTTTAATGAAATAAATTTCACTACAAACTCAAATGATAAAATATGTAAAAGAGGTAAAATTATGGTTGAATAATATAGATATTGAAACGCTATTTCTATAAATTTATCCTTCCTTTTATAACACACTTTCTGTAACTTTCTAAACTGTAGTACAATATGTTTTCTGTTTATTTTTTTACAATAACTAAAAAAAAAAACAGTATGTTTTTTCCATATTTTATAATAGCTGAAAAAAAAACCTTTTTCACTTGTTCTACCTATGAAATACTAATTTTATATTTTATATGTTTTTTAAGTCTATTTTATACTTTGGGTACTTAGAATTATAATATTTTGTTTTAATATTACCCACATTCAGGCAGTGCCTTAGTGGGTTTTCATTTCTTGTTCATACTATTTGTTATTATATATTATGTTATTATATGTATACTATTTGCTATTATACATTATATGTACAAAGAAATGAGAATAAATAAAGTTTAAAAAAAAAAAAAAAAAAATGTAATTAAGGTGAATCAACATAACAGTGACAAAATGACGTAGTATCGGTTCGCGAAGTGAAATTTTATTTATACTTTGAACGGCTGTATCTCTCTCAATTTTGCCGAGCGCGCATTAATTTTTTTTTTATTCAGCTTCTCCACACTTTTCTCATCTAGAAAGTGCCCTTTTATTAAATTCCCAGACATTGGCAGGATCTGCATTTCACCCAATGTTAGTCCCCACCATCACAGAAGTGCTCAAGCTGACACTTCTTAGAATTAATATATATAATGTAATAGAAATTAATATATAATAAATTTGGACAACTTATATAGCGCTGTTTTTGCGAAAAATCGCCTCAAGAGCGCTGTATATATGTAGAATAATCTCCGGGCAGGAAGTATCACTAATTTGTGAACACCGTTTGATATTGATGTGAAAAATATTGACTCGGACCACAGAATTTTATTAAATTGGAATATTATTTTGTTTTCAGAACCGCCAGTAAATGAATCACAAAATCAATCTAACTCCGCCAGTGAAAGTTTGTATGTATAAAGTCTATACCATTATTCATTTGTGTTTTTAGGAAAATTTTATGTTAACCCCCTCAGCCTCATTTTGCCCCTTTGACCATATTTTGTGTTAACCCCTCAGCCTCATTTTGCCCCTTTGACCATATTTTGTTTTAACCCCTCAGCCTCATATTGCCCCTTTGACCATATTTTGTTTTAATCCCTCAGCCTCATATTGCCCCTTTGAACATATTTTGTGTTAACCCCTCAGCCTCATATTGCCCCTTTGACCATATTTTGTGTTAACCCCTCAGCCTCATATTGCCCCTTTGACCATATTTTGTGTTAACCCCTCAGCCTCATATTGCCCCTTTGACCATATTTTGTGTTAACCCCTCAGCCTCATTTTGCCCCTTTGATCATATTTTGTGTTAACCTCTCAGCCTCATTTTGCCCCTTTGACCATATTTTGTCAGAGGAGCTAAATGTTTCCGCTTTATAATAAAATACAAATAAATGGAATATTCCTGAACGTATTCCAAAACTAAAAACTAAAACTAAAAAAGGTGATGAAATTCGCTTTCAAATTTTATAAATCCAAATACATATAATTTTTGAAATATGAAAATTTTGCATGCGAATATAGAAAAGTTGTAAATATGATTCACCTTATGTTTATTCTAACTAAAATTACCCATAACGAAAAAAATAGAAACACATACATTTTTTTAGACAAATGTACGATAAACATTATTGTCAACTCACTTTTTTATCATTCCATTTAAAAAAAATCCCAAAGTTTCATAAGTTCTTTTCAAATTGCAATCCGAAACTTTGAGTTTCATAAATTTAAATTTATTATTTGTTTTTTGGTTAATTTTATATTGTGAATATAAAGTGTGTTTTCTCTTTCTAACACCGATTACATCATATTTCTCACTGTGATAGTAAGGGAGGCAACGATTTCTATGAGACCTATATGAGTTGTTCCGAAAAGCGAACAAATTATGACGGGTTAATAACATTAATGAAAAATTATTAATTAACTATAGTTTTAAGTTTTTAAATATCTAATCATAAGGAAACTTACCCATACCACGTGACCCACTTTTTGCAATAATCCCCCCACCCCCCCCCGGTGATTAAAAACCTAAGCCCCCCGCCGCTCATTGTGACCAAGCGTGGTATTTTGAAGCCCCCCCCCCCCCCCCCTGAACGGGTCACATAATATGGGTACGTTCCCTAATATGTATTGGTACAATGAACTTCCTCCACAAACCAACAGTTTCAATAGTGTTAGAATATTAATAAAAACATTTTTATTAATAGGTATTGTAGTTGTATTATTTTTACCCGACCAAACTATTTTGAATTGACTTCAATTTAAAGTATGGACGTGGAGCCTCACAAGCTCTGCAACGTTTTCGGTTTCTTCATTATACATACTTCCCTCCGCTCCTAGCTTCAGTAGCGAAACGACCAACGTGGGAGGAGGTTGCGTCTTACTGGCCGAGTCTGTCAGACTACCGAGTCCATTATTGCCACATATATATAAGTCGGAACTGACATAGCATCTTGAAAGTGACTTGATGAACTAGAAGAGCTTGCAGAAAAGCATGGAATGACTACCTACGCTTGTATTGGCTGCAGCAGGCCTATGTGCCTGTAATGTTCTCGTCCTTTGTGCAATGGCCGCCAATAATTTAACATGTTACAAACCTATTGTCAGAATTTTGGTTTTTTTTTTACCAGAAGTAATTATTATGTTTCTTTTGTTCCTCTTATATTAGAACTTAAGATAAAAAAGTTTATCTTAATCTATAAATAGTTTTAGATTATTTTCATTGCTAAAAATATGCCCTATGTCGATATAGCCTGAAAAGGGCCATAATTGCAAATTTTTATACTTTTAACCACTCATTTGTGGCTCGTGCGCCGGCGTATCATGAGACTTTACACGCGATTTTGACCCCTATGTATAAAGAAAGTGTATGAAGAACACGGTCAGAATCGCTTGCTCTATTATCGCTCTTTACCATAGAGAAAACCGCAATTAGATTGGTAACTCCATATAATTTATATTAATGATTTACCGGAGCGCGGGAGCGTGCGCAGTTCTTGCGCATGCGCGGGAAAAATTCTTTGGTCTTCAACTTTGACCTTTCTATGTACGAAATTTCTCAAGGACGCTGTCAGAATCGCCGGACATTGGGTGTCATGGCTGCCGCTTTTTGCGAACGCTAATTGGTTACAACCAACCCGATTTACTCGCGGCATTCAACGAGTTAATAATTAAATTGATTATATGTAAAAAAAATAATTTTTAGAAAGAAATTTGATGTATTACTTTTGAAGCTATTCAGAATCATTTTTGTTTTCAAAAGTTGCATGTGAATATTCCTCGAGGCTCCTGCCTGTGAGACTCCACGTCCAGGGTAGTAAAAACTCCACGTCCAGTGTTAATAAGAAATGACGTCAGTACTAAATCATTTTGTTTTAGATAAAAGGTTCAGTCATTCCAAAATTTCAATGAGAAAATCATTTTTGGACAGAGTTTTCAAAAAAAAATTTTTTATTTTCAGGATACATATGAAGTTTTCGTCTCCACCAAAAACAGTTCAACAACAGCGCACAGTCAATATAAAGGACACAATCAAAATTTCTATAAAATCCACTGCAATGAGTTTTGACAAAGCTCAAGAGGTAATAATATTTCAATACTGCTTTCCATATCTGTTTCCATCAAGTATCTGTACTTTCCTTCCTTTTATTTATGTTTATTCCCGCCGTCATACATAATTTCAAATTTATTTCTTATTTGTTTCTAGGAAAAGGATTTGCGAGAAAACTTAAATGCATTGAAAGCACGTAACCTCTCCCGTGATACGAGAACCCAATCACAAAACTATGTTAAAGGTATTTTAGGTCTTAAATAGACCAGCATTTGAACTACATATACAGGGTGTCCGGGGGTAAAGTGCATTAACTTCGGGAGGTGATTCTACATGACGGTATAGACCGGGAGGCGAGATAGGTAAACCCTATGTCATCGAGTACATGGATGAAACTACTTTGTAGTGATAATGAACATTTAGAAAACCTCAAAAAAGCTGGTCTGCTGGTGCGCCTCTTGGCAGGAGCCGCGCAGTCATGGAAATAGTGAGCGATTTTTTTTGAAAAAATTACGTCATCGAGTACACGAACGGAAATGGTTTCATATGATAAAGGTCGATTAGAAAATGAGAAAAAAGCAGGTCTGCCAACCGGCAGCCTGGCACATTGGCAGGCAGCCGGCGTCAAAGTGGGGTAAAAATAGTTAATTTTACGTCATCGACCTCCGTAGTCCAGTGAATAAGACCCTTGACTCACAATCCGGAGGTCGCGGGTTCGAACCTGGCATGCGCAAATAAATTTTATTTGATTAATTTGTGTTATTTCACAATTAATTCATTTAAAATAATATATAGTATATTTGCGGCATGTTCCAGAGTGGAAGATACTATTAGTATCGCCCTGGTGTAAGACCACCATTCAGAATTGAAACGTTGCTTGAAAATGGCTTTAGCCGTGTTTAGTGACCAGATCTGAATAGCCAGGTACTTCCCAACCTTCCTCTTCCCCACCTCCTTCCCCTCCCCACTACCTTCAGCCTCACAACATACCCCAATTGGGGATGCCATAGTCTCACTGGCTCAGACGGGAGCAGTTGAGATTCTTGTGCGGTATTCACTGTAAAAAAAAAAAAAAAAAAAAAAAAAAAAAAAAAAAAAAAAAAAAAAAAAAAAAAAAAAAAAATTCATTTAAAAAAAATAATATATAGTATATTTGCGGCATGTTCCAGAGTGGAAGATACTATCAGTATCGCCCTGGTGTAAGACCACCATTCAGAATTGAAACGTTGCTTGAAAATGGCTTTAGCCGTGTTTGGTGACCAGATCTGAATAGCCAGGTACTTCCCAACCTTCCTCTTCCCCACCTCCTTCCCCTCAGCCTCAGCCTCAGCCTCACAACATACCTCAATTGGGGATGCCATAGTCTCACTGGCTCCAGACGGGAGCAGTTGAGATTCTTGTGCGGTATTCACTGTAAAAAAAAAAAAAAACATGAATGAAACCAACGAATAACTATAGTCCAGATCACTCCATTTAAGAATTTCTTAGTCTGCCGACCAGCAGCCTGGCAGCTTTTTGTGTACGATCTTTTAAAGTTTTTAATATTTCTTTAATTTAAAAAAATATATTTTCAATACCTTTATTATTTATTTATATCTATATCTTTATGTATTTATATATTTATCAATACCTTTATTTTTATTTCAACATAATTTTAAGAACTTTGAAGGCCAGATTTTAAATAAAATAAGTTGTATAGATAATAAAATAAATTTTGAGTGTTCCGAGTGTACCCATCGGACGGGAGAGCCTTTCGTTGCGAAACAATTACTGGAAACTGGCCGCGGAGCCCTTCGCCGCCAACGCGTGCTGTACTATTATACAAATTTATAATAATAATAGTCTTTCCAAGATAACCTAATAGTCCATAGTGGACTCGCATTTTCGACAGAGCAATCTTAACACTACTTCCATTTTCAACGACATGTTTATGTGAGCAAAGTTTTTCAACGGTTCTATTAATTAAAAATAATAAGCGGTCATGCTTAAAAGGTCTTGATCAAGAACTTCGGGTTGCGCTGTCAAAAATCGAACCGAATATAAAACTTTTGTGTTAATTGAAACAAGCGCAGGTATCACATTAATTTATTATTATTTTATAATAATTATTAAGATTGCGTAAAAATAAATATATTATAGTTATATGTATGTATACTTTTCAAATAAAAACTAAGAAATTTTGTATCAATTTAATATCTATGTATTTTAGCTTTTGGTGTGCCGCGGAATTCTAGGAAGAATTTTGGTGTGTCGTAGGTGAGAAAAGGTTGCGGAGCACTGACCTAGACTACAGTTTTTCGTTGGTTTCGATCTTGTATTCGATGCAGCGGGGCAAGCGAAACCGATATGAAACTGACGGAGTTCGGAAATATCCATCGTTTTCCGGAAGAACGCAGCTCTTACGGTGACGGTGCGGTAGTTGTTCGAACTTCCAACTACTATGGACTATTAGGTTATCTTAAAAGACTGTTATTATTATAAATTTGAATAATAATATGGGCACGGCGATGGCAGCGAAGGGCTCCGCGGCCAGTTTTCAGTAAGTCGTTTCGCGTCGAAAGGCTCTCCCGTCCAATGGGTACAATCGGAACACTCAAAATTTGTTTTATTATCATTACAACTTATTTTATTGAAATGAAAATAATAATAAAGATATTGAAAATATTTTTTTTTTATAAAAAAAAAATAAAAACTTTAAAAAGTCGTACACAAAAAACTACCAGGCTGCTGGTCGGCAGACCAAAGAAGTCATACACGGGATGGTCTAGACTACAGGTTTTCGTTAAGTTTCGATCTTGTATTCGATGTAATCGATGCAGCAGAACCAGCGAAACCGATATGAAACGGATGGGGTTCGGAAATTTCCGTCGTTTTACGGATGATCGCAGCTCTTACGGCGACGGTGGGTTGGTTGTTCGAACTTCCAACTACTATGGACTATTAAGCAATCTTAAAAGGACTATTATTATTATAAATTTGTACAATAATATGGACAAGCGACAGCGGTGAGGGGCACCGTGGCAGGTTTCGTAAGTGGTTTGGCGTCGAAAGGCTCGCCTGACGGATGGGTACACTCAGAACTCTCAAATTATTTTTAATTTTTTTTTTAAAATATGGAATTTAAACTTTTTTTAAATATAATGAAATAAAAATAATAATAAAGATAAACAATAAATTTAAAACTTTAAAAAATCATTCACAAAAACCTGGCGGGCTGCTGGTCGGCGGACCAAGAAATTCTTAAATGGAATGATCTGGACTGTAGTTATTCATTGGTTTCATTCGTGTACTCGATGACGTAAAATTTACTATTTTTTACCCCACTTTGACGCCGGCTGCCTGCCAACATGCCAGGCTGCCGGTTGGCAGACCTGCTTTTTTCTCATTTTCTAATCGACCTTTATTTATTTATTTATTTATTAACAGAAACAAACAGTACAAAAGATAATTTGTTTAAAAAATTACAATTTATAAGTATATTACATGGTAGGTACCTATTATGTGTTTCATTGTAGTGTCTTATTTATGGTATGCGTATTAAGTAATTACCGGGTGATGTATGTAGTGGGAAGGTGAGTGTGTGAGTATGTGTGTATGTATGTGTGCGCATTGAACAAATTATAATATTCGCAAGATGCTCTTTTTAAATTTGGGCAGTGAATCAGAGAAAATGTCGATGTTGGAATTTAGACCAATAATATTGAACTTATGAAGAGCACGATTGATTGGTGAATTAGATGCTGCATTTGTCTTGTAATTAAGCGTGTGGAATAGTTCTGTATGACGTGTACGTCTTAAGGGTATATTAAAATTAACTAGGGAAAGAAGTTCGGTACAGTCAATGTTATTATTTAAAATTTTGTGTATAAATGTCAAATCAGCTATTGCTCGCCTTTGTTGCAATGTTTGAAATGTGCATTCAAAGTTATTGTTGAATTTAAAGGTAAGATATTTTATAAATTTGTTTTGAATATTTTCTATGCTATCTATGTATACTTTGTATTGCGGGTTCCAAATTGGCGAAGCATATTCCAGTGTACTTCTGACTAATGCAAAATATAACATTATTACTGTACGCGGGTTATTGAACATTTTACTTATGCGAAGAACAATGAAATATGAAATCATATGAAACCATTCCCGTTCGTGTACTCAATGACATATTTTTTTCGACGCTCACTATTTCCATGACTGCACGGCTTCTGCCAAGAGGCGCACCGGCAGACCAGCTTTTTTAAGGTTTTCTAAATGTCCATTATCACTACAAAGTAGTTTCATCCGTGTACTCGATGACGTAGGGTTTACCTATCTCGCCTCCCAGTCTAGTAGGAGTAAAAAAGATTAACAACTTTTTCCGAAATTCCAACTTTTTTTTTCCCATACAAAAAGACGTACCTACTAAAATTCCTTAGTGTGAGATATGATCTTACTTGCTGAGCGCCCGCCCGATCGTGGCAACATTGCATGGTTGTGACTGGCCCGTATCGTAACAGCGGAAAACAATAAAGCTGGCGGCACACGCCGGTCTATTTTTTATCTTTTTACCACAAAACAACCCCTAAAAGTTGGAATTTCAAAAAAAGTTATTCATATTTTTTTACTTATGTAGAATCACCTCCCGAAGTTAACCCCCGGACACCTTGTGTACTTAGTTGACTGTGATAAGCATTAATTCTATAATGTGTTTATTTGTGCAGTATTATTCACATTTGTTATTATTTATTGTTTTAGGGCTGTACTCTGGTGGACGGTCTGCTTTATCTGCTGACAGAAATAACTTGGAGCCCGTTTCCCCACCCAGTGACTCCCACAATTCCGATGGGCGTGGCTTTGACAAAAGGCCTGTCAGGAGGTTCAACCCCAGAGAATCTTTCCGTCCTGGAAATAGCAGGGAGAGAAATTACAGAGACAGAAATTATAGGGAGAGAAGTGGTTCTCGAGAGGACAAGAGGGAGAGGGGCAGGAGCCGCTCTCCTGTGAGGAGATCTCCCCGGAGGAGCAGATCCCCGCGCTACCACCAGCACCCCAGGGACAATTACAACTCATCTTACAGGTCAGTCACACTGAGACTCGTGTCTGATTTAAGTTAATTGTTGTTGCTAGTTGGTTAGTATGGAATAAGCTGGCTCCATTGTTGTGTTGCTGGTCCTCATCTAAGTTACGCTAATTATTTCTGTTTCAGGCCACCTGTTGAAGAACCATTGCGATTAGTTCCTGATGTTGATAATGTATGTTCCTAATTATTAATCAATTTATTACTGAATAACGCCTACTTTCGAAATAACCTTGTAATAATTATTTTAATTTGGCAGGGCAAATTGTTACACAAGTTGGATCTGTTGCAAAGGAAAATCGAAGACGGTGTGAGAATGAGTAGAAAAGCTATGGAATATCATGAAAAAAATCCTGAAAAACACCCCCTTTATCAAGAGGAGTGGAAAAAATACTGGAATAAACGATACAAGGAACTTAAAGCTGGTAAATATTATTTACTCTCCAATGGTTACCTCGGGAGGAATGCAGATTCTGCCAATGTCTGGAAATTTAATAAAAAGGCACTTTCTAGATGAGAAAAGTGTGGAGAAGCTGAATAAAAATAAAATTAAGGCGCGCTCGGCAAAATTGAGGGAGATACAGCCGTTTAAAGTATAAATAAAATTTCACTTCATGAACCGATACTACGCCATTTTGTCACTGTTATGTTGGTATCCCAGACCTGATACAAACGAAGCTAGATACGATTGTAGCCGACTTCGTGGGATACATGAGGCGCGTAATTATGAAATTTGTCTAGCGGGCTTTTTTTCAACGATTTTTTGAACTGCTTTTCACCTTCCAAATTAAAGTAACCTAATCTAAGACTACGCTAAAAATGGTTTGTGATACAAAAGAAAGTGCCCCTTTATAACGCCTACTCGCGTCAAGGCAAGAAAAACATCCCAGTTTTCAAGTAGTTTAGCGGCTACGCTAGGTTTGTGTTACATGGTTTGTGATTCAAAAGAAAGTGCCCCTTTATAACGCCTACTCGCGTCAAGGCAAGAAAAACATCCCAGTTTTCAAGTAGTTTAGCGGCTACGCTAGGTTTGTGTAACATGGTTTGTGATTCTGGCATACAATCTCACAAGACGAAAGCTAATTTTAATTTTACGTAATCGAAATTTAGAATGAAATATTTTCCACTTCCCCCAATGCAAATAGTTTCCATTTAATGTAATTAAGGTGAATCAAAAGGCTTTTTAAAAAAAAGTGCATATTAACCGTTGCCAGCGATCTCCAAAAATTACCATTATTAATTCTGTTTTTCATAATTACGCGCCTTATTATTTATCCCATGAAGTCGGCTACAATCGTATCTAGCTTCGTTTGTATTAGGTCTGGGATACCAACATAACAGTGACAAAATGGCGTAGTATCGGTTCACGAAATTTTATTTATACTTTAAACGGCTGTTTAATGTTTAATGACTTTTATGTCCCTCAATTTTGCCGAGCGCGCCTTAATTTTATTTTTATTCAGCTTCTCCACACTTTTCTCATCTAGAAAGTGCCTTTTTATTAAATTCCCAGACATTGGCAGGATCTGCATTTCACCCGTTACCTCTGCCAGTAGTTTTCATCTGTGTGACTTTGCGTTGAAATAGTTAACCATTTTGACTGGCAAAGTGGTACAATAAAATATTTTGATTTCGGATGGATATTAGGGAACGTACCCACACTACGTGACCCGTTCACGGGGGGGAGGGGATCTTCAAAATACCACGCTTGGTCACAATGAGGGGCCGGGGGCTTAGGTTTTTATCACTTAAGTCAATCTAGAAATCTAAATTAAGTGCTGGTTACGATATATTTTGACATAAGTTTTATCTTGATAATATTTTTTCCACTTGTAATTATAGGTATGCATGTACTATTGCCATCACGCAGCAAGCGCCGTATTAATAAAGACAAATATAAGCCAAATATATATTTTTTAACTGTTTGTTAGCAAGAAATGATTCAAATCCATATTTATGAATTATTACTATGTGAAAACTGTAGGGGGAGGGGGGGGTCTTGGAATATGCTACACATGGTCACTGTGGGGGGAGGGCGGTTCAAAATTGCAAAAAGGTGGGTCACATAGTATGGGTATGTTCCCTTATAATATTGTGGGTATACTGGAAAAAAAGTTAACTCTGAAATCACTGTTTTGAGAAAACATTAAATGGTTTTGCAGTAAATTTAAAAAATGGTAGCAAATATTATATTTTGCAACATGTTTCTGTTCTAGCAAAAACCACTAAGTGCTTTTTGTTTGTCAGTAATTTTTTTTTTTTTTTTCAAATCGACTGCCTCACTTTTATTTCAAAGCACTAAACTAGAGATTCCCAATTAGTAATTCCCAAGGCTAGAGATACCCCTTTGAGAAAGGGCTTAAACTCACACACCCGCTGTAGCCAAAATTGTAAATAAAAAAATGAATTAGTTTTTCGACATTTATAATGTTAATTCTCAAACCTCTTACTTGCCGGAGACGCTCGCGGGCGTGCGCATGCGCGCGGAACAAATTTCGAAAAATATATTTTTGAATACGATTTTGACCCTTCTGGGTACAGAATTTGTATGAACGACAAGGTCATAATCGCTTGCGCCAACATCTTTGGTGATATAGCCACAAGTTTCATTCACCTGGCGACACCAGAATATTTTTAAATGATTTATCTGTGGAATCGAAATGTCAAATTTGCCGCGATTCAAACTGTTGAAGTCTGATGCGTAATACTTGACAAAAACATCGTAAAACCTATCAATTTCTTAAATTAACGCAAGTAATGTTGTTTTGATACATAGTTTATTGTTCTAGGAATGTGTTTCGGTAAATAAAATATACGATAGCTCAAAATTAATCCACAAAACATTCAATTCAAAATTCGAAGTTTGCATAATTTCCTTGTTTCAGGGCGGCCCGTGACAGGTTAACCCGTCTGCTTGGTTCAATATATTCGCACCTCACAATCCGAAAGCCTCGGTTTCGCGAGTAAATTCTGAAACTGTTACTTTGGATCGAGATTGTAAAATATCTATGCAAGATAGGTTTCATCTTTCAAAGACAATAAGAAGCATTATTTCGTTCTCTTTCAGGTTAAAAGAAAAATACATATGTTTGCATGAGAGGAAGAGAGATATATAACTTTTAAAATGTATGGTCTCTCGGGACGTTTTTGGTCTTATGAAAGTATAACGCGATTACATGTTTTGGGATGTATTTATCCCTAAACAAGCAGACGGGTTAAAAAAAAATCGAATGGTAGTAATTAATGAAAGTTTTGTTAAAGTATATCAGTGTGTAAAAACCTATTCTTTCAAATCCTCTTTGTTATCAACAGTATTGTTATAGCCTTCCAGCGACCGATTGTTTATACTTATGGAAATGGATGTTGAATTGGTGTTTTTGTCTTGCCAGCAAATGCAGATGTGACCCAATACGATTTTAAACCAGAGTGGATAGTGTTCTGGGGAAAGCGCATGAAGGAACTGCATTTGGCCAAGCTTGAGGACCTGAAAATGGAGCATTGCCGGCGGCTGAACCTTTCTACAGAAGAGCCAGAATACTCTAGTTATTTTAAATTTATGGATCAAACAACCACCATGGGGTAAAAAACATTTTTTTTTTTTTAACAATGTATTTGGCCCATGACAATAATGTTTTAAAATTAGGAATAAAATGTCTCCTGGGGTTCAAAGAAACATTCATGTATATTATTTATATGATTGGTTTAAACTCTGCTACTACAACCAACAAGAAAAAAACATTTTTGTTTTTCCCTTATTGTATGTAAGGATTAAAAAAAAGATTATATACGGTGTCCGGAAGCTCATAGCACAAGTGGGAAACTGGAAAATCTACCTCACTATGGTCCGGTATATTAGCGTGCGTATCCTTGCTGTGTATGATATTCCTCGCTCCAATTTAAGTGGGCTAAATCTACCGCTCAAGCTTTGATAAGCTGCAGACTAGTTCCTATTTAGACGCTGAGGCGCTAGCAGTAACACGCCAAATTTTATATAAAATATTTAATATTTAAATACTTCCCACAAAAATGTACATATATTTCATAATTTTAAGAGTATGGACTATTATATTCAACGAGCGATGAGAAATGACGATGTTATTAATTGATAATCAATCAAAAATTGTCTGATAAGGCATTTTGAAAGTTTCAATGTCAGGACACTTTTCAGCGGTTAATTTTATTAATAATGCACTGACTCTAGCAAAACAAATACTAATTAAAATTAGTGAACTCGCATATTGCACCATGCTGATTGAAGTGGAGAATTTTATCAAAAATTAACTCATAAATTAAACCCGCCTAAAAATAAACTGCCGAAGATCACAATCATAATATCCCTGGTGCATAAGGTGTCCCGATGACGATGAGAGTGGAGAGCATAGATATCCACACATGTACAAAAAGAAGCGTATTCCTCTATTAAATTTGTTAACAATACACGTAACATTGGTGAAATCCAGGCTTTCGACTTATATATGGATTATGTTCCAAGCTGTGCTGAGCTTGACATTCTATTTTTATTTTTATTTATTTTTATTATTATTGTACAACAGAATAATTCCAATTACAGTACAATTTAGTTACCCTATCAGCATTTAGGCAAGTGACTCTTCAATAATGTTTTTAAGGCATATAAAGAACAGTCACTTACATCCAAATGGTTTGCAATTTCATTTAACAGCACCACTCCCCTCATCATGCTGTGCTTTGCCAAGACGTCTGTTCTGCCATTCGGTACTTTAAATAAGTCATGATGTCGACTTCGGCATTCCAACCAAGCCGAATAATAATCAATTGATATACCAGGCCATAGACAATTAAAAGAAATCTCTTTTTATTTTTGATTATTTCAATTTTTTTTTCGGTATCTAAAGGGGCTAAAAAAAATTTGGAGCCGAGTTTATGTTTCGACACATTTTAGAAGACATTAAGCAGCTGATCCTAACCCCTTGCAAGTGATTTTTTTTTTCAATTTGATATAAAAATTCCAACTTCAGACTCGATTAATTCAAATCAAAAAAAATTGTACCACAAAATAGACTCTTGATGTAATGTTGATTTATGAATTTTCCACTTGTAATATGAGTTTCCAGACTCTGTTTATTTATTTATTTGTTAACGGTATAAATATACCATAAATACATTTACATGTAACAAAATATTAGTTGTAGGTACATAAGAAATAATTATAAAAAAGAGTTAAGTTAATTGTGGCATTTGATTAAGAAATGACACAAAGGGCTACAATTACATTCAGTACTATAGTATAAATAAAATTAATATTGATTGAAGATATATGATAGAATAGCCTTCTTGTACCTAGCTTCCGTGCAGTTAAATAGATCCGCCACATCTGCGTATCTATTACTAATTTCATGTAATCTAGGTAAAAGCGAGTGTTTCGTGTACTCAGTCCTGTTGTTGTTACATTGAAACAAGATTTTAGAGCGAGTTGCTCTACTGGGTATATGAAATTCGATGAGCTTAGTTAAATCAGACTGTTTAGGTGTACATTTTGTGACATTGTAATATAAAGTGGTGTAAACCAGATAATTTGATTTTAATTCACAATATTATTTGTGCGTTAAATCAATGAAGCGATCTCATTATAACAGTAAACAATTGTATGAAAATAAGCCTGAACTAAAATATCATTGGTTAATTGCTCATTATAGCCATGAATTCCTTATAATCAAGTTCGACTGTATTGTAAAATAATTTAAAAAATTGACTTCCACTGTATTTGTATTTTTCAAAGGATTCATTTCTAACATTTCCTGTTTTATTAATCTTTAATAAAATATGTATTGTATAAGATAACAGGTAAAATTTAGTTGTCGCATTGGTAAATTTCAGCTCTCCTCGGGAGAATATAAACAGGGAACGCAATGCTTCACCTCCACCCGTAGAAAGAAGACGCGAGATGCCAAGCAAAGAAAAACCGGATTTCCAACAGTCCTTCTCCAGAGAAGGTCGGGAAGAGATGTATGACGGGAATAGTAGAGATGGGAGAGACGGAAGAGACGGGAGAGACGGAAAAGATGGAAGGGACAGTAGAATTGGCAGGGACGCCAGAGATGGTTGGGATGCCAGAGACAATAAGAGGAATTTCCAGCCAAACAGACCAGGGGAGAAGGAATCCAGACCTCCCAGGACTAAGGAAAGGCGCTTCGGGTCCCCTCCCAAAAATTCCAAAGCAGGAGACGAGTGAGTGTTTTTTAAATTAAAATAACCATTTGAAACAAAGGTTCAGGAGGGACAAAAAAACTATATTAAAAAAAATAAAATTATGACACCTCACACATGCTCTGCTTGCTGATGTAGTTTAGTAGTTTCCACGGGTGAAATGCAGATCCTGCCAAAGTCTGTAAATTTAATAAAAAAGCACTTTCTAGATGAGAAAAGTGTGGAGAAGCTGAATAAAAAAAAAATTAAGGCGCGCTCGGCAAAATTGAGGGAGATACAGCCGTTCAAAGTATAAGTAAAATTTCACTTCGCGAACCGATACTACGCCATTTTGTCACTGTTATGTTGGTATCCCAGACCTGATACAAACAAGAGCTAAATACGATTGTAGCCGACTTCGTGGGATAAATGATAAGGCGCGTAATTATGAAAAACAGAATTAATAATATAATGTAAACGAACCTCTAATCAGGCACTGGAACGGAGACAAACCATTCAAATCCTGGGATGTTTTTTAAAATAAAGATAATATACACAAGCCCGCTACACAAACCCTGCATAGCCAAACAAACCATTCAAAAACGTAGGCTGTTTTTTTAAAGTAAAGATAACATACACAAACCCTGCGTAGCCAAACAAACCATTCAAAAACGTAGGCTGTTTTTTAAAGTAAAGATAACATACACAATCCCGTTAGACAAACCATTTAAAAACGTAGGCTGTTTTTTAAAGTAAAGATAACATACACAAGCCCGCTAGACAAATTTCATAATTACGCGCCAAGTCAAGAAGTCGGCTACAATCATATCTAGGCTCTTGTTTGTATCAGGTCAGGGATACCAACATAACAGTGACAAAATGGCGGGCGGCAGCGGGCTGGCTGTCGTAGTATCGGTTCGCGAAGTGAAATTTCGCAATTGAAAATTAAAATTATTCAAAAAAAAATTCTATTGCTTTCCGTACTTTTTTTCACCTTCCAAATTAAAGTGTCCAACTTAAAACGCGGTAAAAACATGGTTTTTGGCAAAAAACAAACATTGGAAGGATCTGCATTCCTCCCGTTTCCACTTTTTCGTTTTTATGGATACCTCGGGCAGTAGCGTAGCGAGGGGGGGGCGGAGCGCCCCTGTTCCCGCCCGACGGGGGGGGGGGGGGGGTGACACTACACCCGACCGGTAAAAAATTACAAAAGATTTTGTCGCAAAAATATTGTGCCACCCATGCTAGCTACGCCACTGACCTCGGGTATAGGATGGTTCTTATTGACCTCGCTCAAAAATACAATAAATTTATTTAAGGGTACCAATTTCGAACAATGAGTAAAGCCAAAGCCATAACCGAGGAGCAGTTTCTGCTGCTAGGCGGGCCACATGACAGTAGCTTAATCACAAACTTCACCATCCATATCATAAATTATGGTATTTTTTTTTTTTTTTTTAGTAATACCTCACAAGAGTTTCAGTTTGCTCCCGTCTGGAGCCGAGACTATGGCATCTCCAATTGGGGTATGTTGTGAGGTTGAAGGTAGTGGGGAGGGGAAGGAGATAGGAAGAGGAAGGTGGGGAAGTACCTGGCTATTCAGATCTGGTCACCAAACGCCATTTCAAGCAACTTTTCAATTCTGAATGGTGATCTTAAACCAGCGTCATATTGAGAGTATCTTCCACTCTGGAAAGTGCCGCAAATATACTATACATTCTTTTAAATTAATTAATTGTGAAATAACACAAATTAAAAAAATAAAATTTATTTGCCCACGCCGGGATTCGATCCCGCGACCTTCGGATTGCGAGTCATGAGCCTCTCTGCTAGACCACGCCGGCCGTCAAACCTAATTACCTCAAGACTAGCTACCTTATGTATTCTCTTTGCCCAGAATACTAATGGAGGGAAATAATTATATTATACCAAGGCAGTGGACATCCTCAATTTTTCTTTAAATAAATATAAAATATTGTTACTGAGGCAGTTCAATTATGTACAATAAATACCGTATATTCCTAAAAGCCCTGAAAAAGGACGTTAATAAATAAATAAATATCCAGACTGGAGAGATTCATGAAAATCCAAGAGTACTTACACCTCCCAGTTGACTTTCCTCATACTAGCTGTCAACATACGTGGGGCCATCTTTTGGCAATATTAACTACTTACTGTAATTCGGTTCTATTATGATAGTAGCTCAGTCACAAACTTCACTTTCACAGATGGTTTCCATGTGGCTAGGCGTCAGAGTTGTACTAGGAGTCGAATTCTTAAATTTCAACCATTTTTTACAGCGTCGCTAGGGTATTAATACTGTCAGATAATAATCACATAATTTGTTTTTGTGAAAAATCACCTCAAGGGCGCTGTATGTACAATTTTTTTTTATGAATTCTTAGGCTTTATCTATGTTAATTATTTACAAATAGATACAGAAACATACACACCTGGCACCTGACAGGTCGCTTCCAATAAACAACCAACTTTAATTAGAATGTTTATGCTTGGAGTAGATTCGAATTTGCATGCGGAGGACATTATACCTAAAACACTGGACATTGCTTGATTTTACTATTGCTACCGTCATCACCACACCATCACTGTTGGTATAACATTTAAAAGAAGATTAATGCCAAAATTGAACTAATATTTATTTTGAAAGATTTGTGTGGTAATGCAATATAGCTGCCCTACAGTGGTCAGCGTACTTTTCCATATTACAAAGTTATAGTTTAGTACTAATTAAAGTATTTATTTTTAACCTTATGAGCGAAAACTCAAATTTTAATATTTAATCATTGAAGACAATATTAGCGAAAATTTGAAAAAGATATGGTCAATTGAGTAGCTAATATTATCTTCAGCGATTAAATAATATTTTTACCTGTGAAGTTCGTTGGAACAGAAATGACCAAGTTATTATTACCAGTAAATGTGTTTAAACGCACTTTACTCTAACAAGGCAAATATAAAATTAATAATACATTATATTTATATTTTTAGCACAAAATTAATTTATTTGGGAAGAGTCATCTTGTAAATTTAAAAGCAGTTGACGATCTTGTTTGTATGCTGCCCAAAGCTGGTTTGATTTGCCTGCATTTGTTTTCTTTAATCTCTGCATGCCTCTGCATGCCATGATAACAATTAACCCCTAAACTCTATTTGTTCAGTACAAGGAACAACTCATATATTATGTCTCACAGAAAGCGTTGTCTCCCTTACTATCATAGTGAGGAAATATGATTTAACCCGTCTGCTTGTTTAGGAACAAATACATCCCAAAACATGTGATTGCGTTATACTTTCATAAGACCAAAAACGTCCCGAGCGACCTAACATTTTAAAAGCTATATAACTCTCTTCTTCTCTTGCAAACATATGTATTTTTCTTTTAACCAGAAAGAGAACAAAATAATGCTTCTTATTGTCTTTGAAATATGAAAGTTATCTTGCATAGATATTTTACAATCTCGATCCAAAGTGACAGTTTCAGAATTTATGTCCGAAACTGAGGCTTCCGGATTGTGAGGTGCGAATATATTGAACCAAGCAGACGGGTTAAACAGTGTTTGAAAGAGAAAATACACGCTTTATATTAAAGATAAAAATTAACCATAAAATAAGTAAAATGTGAACTTTTATGAAACCAAAGTTTCAAATCGCAATTTGTAATAAATTTATGATACTTTGAGAATTTTTTATTAATTATTTTTACATGGAACGATGAAAATAATGTTTGTAATACATTTATGTACTAAAATATCTTTTTATTTTTTTTCATTATCAGTAATTTTAAAATAGACCCACTATTTTGTCAGTTGTTATAAAAAAAATATTCTTAATAATAATGTTTGGATTATTTCTACAGCGCATTTTTGGCAGAAAATCACCTCAAGGGCGCTTTAAATAAATAGTGACTTAAAACTACACAAGTTTCTAACCGAATGTGTATTAAATACATGATATTATTGCAATAATATGATTTAAAAGTATAGCTTAAAACTAGAGACTTACGACTAACATACTTATTTACATTTTGTTATGATTACTACCCGTGTTGTCAGTGATAACTAAAGACCGGATTATATGCAACAAAAACAGCCCAAAATATGCAATAAAAATAGCTAAAATATGCACGAAAATCCATAAAAAGGGCCAAAATATGCAACATGAAATAATACAGGAAGTCATATTTATAAATATTTTTTTTATTTTAGTAAGCTATTAGTTCTCAAGGATAACAATCGTATTTTAGAAAATATCAATTACAAAATGTATGTAACAAGAAATTTACAATTTTTCTTTAAAAACGAATATGACTAAGTACTGTTCTAAATGTTCTGTAGATAAATTGTGTCTACGATCTCTTAATATATTTTTGTAAGAGGAAAAGGAGCGTTCTACATCTACTGATGTGACTGGACAGAATTTAAATTTGGGTGCGATATTTGAACTTATTGTGCCGGGCAAAATTTCACTTGCCCCGTTGATGAAGCTATCAATTTGGCACAAGGGTTCAAACCCTGGGTTATTGTTCAGTAAATTTTCAAACTTTCCTTTGTTACTCGGGAATGGCTTTGGCAACGAGGAATCCATAAGGCAAATTTTCTTCATAACCTGAGTAGATTCATTCAACGCCAATCCATGAGTTTCAAGCGTTTTCACTAGCCGCGCACTTAGCTATCTGACGTTTATAGTGTCACTATGTGAACGATGAACGAGATCGAACGTAAATATGCAAGTACCACTGAAAAGGGTCTAAATATGCGAATGCATATGCAAATATGCATTTGCATATAATCCGGTTTTTAGTGATAACATATAAAATATAAAGAGTCGAAGTGTAAGAATTTTTATAACATTAAAATAGTTAATCAAGGAGCAGAGAGGCCCATTTATAAGAAATTAATGTATTTGACAATAAAACCTCCCATTGATTTTGCTTGAGCAAGCAGGAGGAATAAAGACTCTTTTTTAATTATAGCGGCTCAGACTTCTCCCCATGGGATGATGATAATGGCAGTGTGGACTCAGTCATCATTGTGTCCAACTCAAGGAAAGGTGAATCCGTTTCACGAGATTCTAAGAGTGCATCCATTCGGGGTAGAGACGTTATTTCAACAGAACGAGAGTGGTTTGTATTTTTGTTACATTATAATAATATTATATTAGTGTTTTTCTTGTATTCTCTTCTTATGTTTCATTCCGTCGACACAACGTACATATACGTCTTTTAGTCAGAGATGCGATACAACACAACGGACGGGGAAGTCAAATTTTACTACGGTATCTCTATAATCCAAACAATTAACCACTCGAGCGACAGACCAATTTAAAACTTTTTTCTTGGATTGCTTGAGATTTTAACCGGTCAGCAACGTTAGCAGATGGGCACTGACTATGTAACAATTTCTAGACATTTTTGTTTTGAGAAGTTTTATTTTTCGATGTACATTTGTTACTTTTAATTTTAAATTTTTTTGCTACCGGTTTCGACATGTCCGTATCATTAACGAGCAAACTTAAAACGTTTTAAAAAGTTTTAAGTTTAAGACACATATTTTACCCGCCAAATCGCCTACGGGCCGCTCGACATTGTTAATTTTTATAAAATATTTTTATATGAAATGATAAAAAAGTGAGATGACAAAATTGTTTATTATACATTTATACAATAGAATAAGTATTGTTTTTTTTTTTTACATAATCCATGATTTAACCTCTAATGGGCCGTTTATGCGCGGGCGCGCGCGTCTTATGCGCATGCGCGAGAAAATAATTCGAAAATTTGAATAAAATTTTTGACCAAAATTTTGTCTGCGATTTTGACCCTTCTATGTACAGAATTTGTATGAAGAACATGGTCAGAATCGCTTGCGCTAACATCATAGATGATATAGCCACTAGTTTCATTCACCTTGCAACCCCAGAATATTTTTTAAACGATTTTGTCTACGACATTGAAATGTCATTTTTGCCGCGAATTTAACTGTCACAATTTATGCGTGTTCCTCGACTAAAACATCGTAAAACCTATTAATTTACGTAATTAATGCAAGTAATGTTGTTTTGGTACATAGTTTATTGTTCTAGGAACGTGTTTCAGTCAATAAAATACACAATCGCTCAAAATTAATCCACAAAACATTCAATTCAAAATTCAAAGTGGTGCTTTTTTAATGAATTTTCGTGAAATGGCCTGGCCTTTGACCGGTTAAACTCATTGAATACATGGAAAATTTAATCAATATTAGGGGCTTAACCTCTAATGGGCCGGAGACGCGACGTCGCGCGTCGCGCATGCGCGAGAAAATAATTCGAAAATTTGAATAAAATTTTCAACCAAAAACTTGTCTGCGATTTTGGCCCTTCTATGTACAGAATTTGTATGAAGAACACGGTCAGAATCGCTTGCGCTAACATCATAGATGATATAGCCACTAGTTTCATTCACCTTGCAATCCTAGAATATTTTTAAAACGATTTTGTCTATGACTTGAAAATGTCAGATTTTACCGCGAATTTACCCGTCGCAGATACGTCGCAGTTTATGCGTGTTCATCGACTAAAACATCGTAAAGCCTATTAATTTAAGTAATAAATGCAATTTCAGTCAATGAAATATACGATAGCTCAAAATTAATCAACAAAACATTCAATTCAAAATTCAAAGTGGTGCTTTTTTAGTGAATTTTCGGGAAATGGCGTGGCCTTCCACCGGTTAAGGGGTGGTGGAGGGGAGTAGAGAAGTGCGACAAGGGGTATGGGGGGTCATCAGCTTTGTGACATGCATAAAACGACTGTGACTGCCACAAATATTTTATTTTCCGTATCCCATTACGCCCCCTCTGTTGTGGTATCCCATTACGCCTCTCCGTTGTGGTAAATATGACCCTGACGATATTAAAAGTTGACGAAAAACTTAAAAATATTACCAATTATTATTTTTGCATGTAAAATTGCAAAATATGTGACGTCACGCTTGGAGGGAGGGGGGGTCAAGAAATCTTGAAATTCGTGTGACGTAATTTATAGATGGCCCCCTACACTGGTATACAAATACATTACAAAAATCCACTAAAATGCTGTTAAAAATTACATTTTCTACGCTAGCATTCTGTCAGCGACTGCTTTATTTTCGTATCAAGAATTGAGTTTATGTAACATGAAGATTCCTGTTAAAAAACCAAAGAGCAGTGACACCTATTGATAATTATTAGAATAGGCTATTCAGCTTTAACCTCCGCAGTGCCGCTCGTCAACCGGTGTGTCATGAGATTTTACACGCGATTTTGACCCTTATGTATAAAGAAAGTGTATGAAGAACACGGTCAGAATCGCTTGCTCTATTATCGCTCTTTACCATAGAGAAAACCGCAATTAGATTGATGACTCCATATAATTTATATTAATGATTTACCGGAGCGCGGGAGCGTGCGCAGTTCTTGCGCATGCGCGGGAAAAATTCTTTGGTTTTGAACTTTGACCTTTCTATGTACGAAATTTCTCAAGGACGCTGTCAGAATCGCGGGACATTGGGTGTCATGGCTGCCGCTTTTTGCGAACGCTAATTGGTTACAACCAACCCCATTTACTCGCGGCATTCCACGAGTTAATAATAATAATAACATTTTATTTATATAGCGCAGTTTTGTGATATTTCACTTCAAGTGCGCAAACTTGAAACGTTAAGGGTAGACCGCGGGAATATTCAAAAATATTTCAAAAAAATAAGTGGGAATATTTGCCAAAATTGGCAGCAAAGCAATCCGTTGTCTTTTAAATAGTGCCAGAAGTGCTTGAGTGTTAGTTTAACAAATTTTCAGATTACTGGAATCTTTAAAAACATTTGAGAGTTTCGAACCTTAATGTACTTAGCATGTTCAGAAAGTAAGTGTGCTGTGACTGTGTTTTTTGAGGGTTGGCAACACTGAGTGGTAGGGGGGGGGTCTCCTGACCAGAACGAGCATCACAGGAACATTGTAGTACTTAAACTCACGTTGTAGTATCCAGTTGCGTGAAAGATGTCGGCAAAAAATCCCGCCAAGTGCTGTGATCCGCTTTTTACTCACGGAAGGAATAACACCTACAAGAAAAAGGGCGAGTATTTCTGAGCTCTATTGTAACTGGAGATGATAGTGGGATATATACATATACTCATTACACGCCTGGGAAAAAAAACAGTCATCAAAGTGGCATCACACCGATTCCCCACCTGTCAAAAAATTGAAAACCACAATTTCGGGCAAAAAAATCATGGCTTCAGTGTGTTTTGGAAAAAACTCAAAAGTAGCATTCAAAATAAAATGAGGGAATGCTGACCAGAGAAGCGTGCTTGTTTCATGAAAACGTGCGTCCTCACACAGCCTTAGCCACCAAAACGCTCTTGGATTCATTTGGTTGGGATGTTTTGAACAACCCCCCATATTTCCCGGACTTGGCGTCTTCAGATTATCATCTTTTCACCTTCCTGAAGGCATTATATGGATGAAAATAAATTTTCAACAGACAAGCAGGTGCAGAAAGTGGTCCTGAAGTGGGGGGAAGGAGCTGGCGGAAGAATTCTCCGAGGAGGGCATAAAGGGCATATTTATACACTTCAATTTTGCCTCACAATTTGGTTGAAGCAACCAAATTGCACCGTGTAAACAAGAAATCGAATCTTTCGATGTCATTGCGCGTTATCTTTCAACCTTGAAAATATTGAGCTCGTTCAATATTTTCAATGCGATTGGTTCTGTTGTCCACTCGTGCGAATGAGGCGCATGCAGCACTGTGCGCGCGTGTGGAAGTGTCAAACTGTGACTTTATTTTATAGCGAGTTGTCAACATAGAAAATGGTTTTTAAATGGAGGGAAGAGCAAACGCCTCTGTTCTTAGAGCACTTTAAGAACTATCCAAGCCTGTGGAACATTAAATCAGAGGGATATTAGGTTAGGTTTCGAAGACATTTTAAGCTCTATGACAGCAATGTGATTCAACGGTCCACTTCTGAAAAGTATGTGTAAACAGCACACCCTTTCAATTGTACGCCGTTCAACCAAATCGCATCAATATGGTTGAAGTGTATAATATCCCCATAAAGAAACATGCATTGAACGGGTTGGCGATTATTTGGAAAAATAGTCAAGTGTGTCACACAATTTTTCAAAAAAAAAATTCATTACACTTAATTTCTGAACATGCCTCGTAGATGTTAACATAGTTGAAAATTTCATTCTTTTTAACTTTCAAATCGGGTGGATTTACCAATCTTAAATGTCCTCGCTAACTTGCACAACTCTCTCCGCTAAGGCCCGGTGTATTTCATGAGTAGGGGATATTATTTATTAGTCAATACCCAAGTATTATTAACCGCTCAGGTGCCGCTCGTGCGCCGGCGTATCATGAGACTTTACACGCGATTTTGACCCTTATGTATAAAGAAAGTGTATGAAGAACACGGTCTGAATCGCTTGCTCTATTATCGCTCTTTACCATAGAGAAAACCGCAATTCGCTTGGTCACTCCATATAATTTATATTAATGATTTACCGGAGCGCGGGAACGTGCGCAGTTCTTGCGCATGCGTGGGAAAAATTCCTTTAACTGCGGTTTTGACCTTTCTATTGTTCTAAATTTCTCAAGGACAGTGTCAGAATCGCGAAATGTCACGTGGTGTCATAATGCCGCGTTTTAACCGGTAACGTGCCAGGAACTCGAAAACACGGGCCTCATTTGCGCATGCGCGAGAAAATAATTCAAATATTTGAAATAAATTGTCTCTGAAAAACTTTTGGTCTGCGATTTTGACCCTTATATGTACGAATTTGTATGAAAAACAGTGTCTAAATCGCTTGCGCCATCATTATTCTTGGTAGTCTTAAAGATTTCAGTCGAATTGCCACACTGGATTATTTTTAAGACGATTTCTTCTATGATGATGCGCTGTCAGATTTTGGCGCGGAATTAACGGTCGCAATTACTGTGTGTATCGCGAATAAAACGTCGTAAAACCTATTAATTTACGTAATAAATGCAAGTAATGTGGTTTTAGTGGATAGTTTATTGTGTTGTGAACGTGTTGCAGTCAATAAAATATACCATAGCTTAAAATTTATCAACAAAACATTCAATTCAAAATTCAAAGTGGTGCTTTGTTAGGGCAAGGGGAAGGAAGGATGCCTCTTCACCCCCGGCTCGTCACAGGTTAATTGGTGGTGCTTTTTGCTGGCATACCCCGGCATTCAACGAGTTAATGACTTTTTATCATGTTCATTTCAGGAGCTTTGGTCAATCTTCCAAACCTGCTAAAAAAGAATTTTCTGAATTAAAGACTGATAAAATGGACATAAATGTCATTTCGGTTCTCCGCTTGCTCACCGCTCTGGAGAATTATCTTGGAAGCTTGGGACCCAAAATTGTTGACCTTTTGGCTGTTGCACTGAAAATGGAGAAGGTAATGTTTCATTCCCCACTTTCTAATATCAGAGTGAGTTAAAAATTATCTGCACCTTCAAGGTTGTCATACTGCCTTCTGCATAAGAGTTGCTTCCTTTCATAGTAGTCCAGTCTGTTTAATAAAGTTCTCTCGGGTTTTAATTGTGTGTTTGATGATATGCCCTGGGTTTCCAGGACAAGCCAAATTCTTCGGATGACGTCCTGCTGGATGACACATACAATGTGTTGTTTGAGACGGTGAAGGAGAAGCTGAAGGGGCAGCTGCTGGCCGGCCTGGTGGAGGGCAACGCCGTGCAAGCCACCAAGATCGCCATCCAATACACGGCCTCCCTGTTGCACAAGGGGACCCAGCTGGCCACCACCAGGAAAATGATAGAGGAACAGGAAAAAATCAAGTCAAAGGTTACTCCATATAATACGCATTGTGTTAATGGGTTGTTCATTTGAATGTCACCACTTGGGCATTGTATAAAGATTGAATAATCCATTCTCCAAAACTACTATGACATAACATAAGAACCACTACCTACTCCAATTACGTTAAAAATCAACTCTCTTACGACCGGAAATAAATTTTTTGACAACCCATTAAGCCATTTTTGAATTTCTGCCTTCAAGGGATCGAAAAACGAAACTTTTATTTATTTATTTATCTATATAAGGTATGTTTACATGACATTATTCGATGCCTGTCTAACTAGGGTATACCTGTGTTGAGACAGGCGTAGAGGTACATAAATGAGTATCATACATAAGAATATTTAATTATACTATATTAGTAATAATTTCAATTTTTATTGGGGTTTGGCTGACGAGTATGTGTAGGTTGCTCGGGGTTATGAATGGTTTAGAGCAGGCCTGGCCAACCCAAATTGCACCACGGGCCGCATTAACAACCTAAAATTTACCAAGGGCCGCACGGGTGCTTGGATGGTACAGATATGCATCGCGGGCCGCACCCAAGGGGCACCTTGGTTTAGAGTAAATTTTTTACTCTTCCTTAGACGTCCATTCAAATTAAAAACTGGCACTAATAAGAACGAACTTTAAAATTTTCGATGAGATTGGTGAGTAGTCTTTGAGTCTATAGCAAGCACATTGAACATTGGCTTTTATTTATATAGATAACTTATTGAAGCTTCATTGTAATATTTAGAGTAGACTCTGGGTTCGAGTCACAGTTGTCACCGTTACCTTTTTATTTTTTGTTCTGTTCTGTTTCATATTTTCATTGAAAGTCGTTGATATTATCTTGGTCAATGATTACATAATAATTTTTTTATTCCGGAATATGGGGAGGTTAATACACATTCCATAATATTTAAAATGAGGTTTTTAATATGTTTTTCTGTTTGTAATCTTGTGTGGTAATATGTTTGTACATAGCATATGCCTGTGAAGGTAGAAGGGATCGGAAAGGTGGAGAAAGCCGCCATCGCTAAGCAGATAGCAGCCGCGCTGATCGCCCAAGGGAAGACCAGCGTCACCACGGAGGAGCTGGAGGCTCTGGTTAACGCAGTTGTGGGGATGGCCAACGCGGCACAGACCACTCAGAAGCCTGCAGAGCCTGTTGGTTAGTTGTACTTGACCTTGACATTACCTACTATTCTATTCCATAAGAATGAAAGTACAGAGAGCTTAATTGTTATGTAGATACTGCTGGCAGACAAATACCT
This sequence comes from Limnephilus marmoratus, assembly GCA_917880885.1. NCBI lineage: Eukaryota > Metazoa > Arthropoda > Insecta > Trichoptera > Limnephilidae > Limnephilus > Limnephilus marmoratus. Next base: position 15,483,667 of record OU862908.1, read on the forward strand.
TACAACAAATACCTTACAACCCTCAACCTTACAACAAATACCTTACAAATACCTTACAGACAAATACCTTACAACCCTCAGCACGGATAAGCTACCCAGTGAGGCTAACATTGAATTGTACTATAAAATATTAACTAATGTATCAAAATAAAATAAAATACAATACATTAGCGCCACTAATGGAAAACCATCCTTGAAGCATCCACCAAAAACACTCTCCACTTAAAAAGGTCACATCTCTTCACCTTGCTTACATTACTCATGCATCGTTTAGCCAATATCTTGATCTTAGCCAGTCAACTGTTTTTCCAGAACATGTACGTGACAATTTTTAAGACCGTGCTCGGCGCTCATCCACTTGTGCACGGAACTTTTTCGTCTGAAAACTGTGTAGAGAACAAAATCAGAATCGCTTATGACGGCTTATGACATAATTTGTCTATGAAACAGTGTCATAAAAATGAAAATATTTAGGTTTTCACTCTTTGATTATTGTTTGTCTTGCAGGATATGTTAAAATAATAAAACTGATTTATATATACCTACATGTAAATATAATTTTTGGACTACCAAACGGGAGACTTCTTTTTTTTTTTTGTTAAAGTTTACGGAAAAAATTCAGTTTACGGGAGATAGTCCTAGATAATTTTTTTTTTTTTTTTATACTAATTATGGGCCGGAAAATCCGAATCTGAAAGAATTATGCGTCGGCAAGCAATATTAACTGAATTACACGACTTTAAAATTTTCTATAAACACAAAGGAAAACACGTCATTTTGAATGTCCGGATTCGGATTTTCCGGCCCGTAATTAGTATAAAAAAAGAAAAAAAATTTATCTAGGACTATCTCCCGTAAACCGAACTTTAGCCAAGTTTGCTATTCTGGCTTACGACATATACATGAATAATCAGATACATTATCTGATAAACAGAAAACAATTGCAAAAAACATAATTTGATCGAAACTCAAGTTAAATTTCGCAAATTCTCACTCGATATTTAGGGGTATTTTGACAATTTTCCTGCTCCGATGTTCAAGAGGTTAATCTTTTAATCTGTAGGCAGTTTTCTTCTTGCATTCATAAATCACTGTGCCTATTAGTACCTACCATGAAGAGAACGCTGTTTATTTATATGACTAGACTAACTTATTTTATCCACTCGAGCGATAGAAATTTTAAAAAGGCCTTGAGCGAAAGAAATTTTAAAAATGCTTTGAGCAAAAGAAATTTTGGAATAATTTCGGTTTACGGAAGGTCTTCCAAAATATTTTTTTTTATTTTTTTTATACTAATTATGGGCCGGAAAATCCAAAACTGAAAGAATTTTTTTTCGGAAAGCAATATTAACAAAGTTACACGACTTTAAAATTTTCTATAGGCACACATGAAAATCGACATATTGGAAGTATTATGACAGTTTAAAGTCATAGATAAACTAGAAAAATGTTTTACCACACAAAATTAAATGTTACCATGCAATAATATCATCAAACATACCTTATAAATCGACGAAGTATGAAAATTCGTAGTCTTAAAAATGCGTAACCTAACCTAACGCTAGGTTTGTGTTACATGGTTTGTGCCCCTTTATACCGCCTGCTCGCGTCCCTAACCTAACCTAACCTAACCTAACCTAACGCTAGGTTTGTGTAACATGGTTGTGCCCCTTTATACCGCCTGCTCGCGTCACGGCAAAAAAACATCCCTGTTTTCAAGTAGTTTAGCGGCTACGCTAGGTTTGTGTAACATGGTTTGTGCCCCTTTATACCGCCTGCTCGCGTCACGGCAAAAAACATCCCTGTTTTCAAATAGTTTAGCGGCTACGCTAGGTTTGTGTAACATGGTTTGTGCCCCTTTATACCGCCTGCTCGCGTCAATTTTAAAAAACAGCCTACGTTTTCAAGTAGTTTAACGGCTACGCTAGGTTTGTGTCACATGGTTTGTGCCCCTTTATACCGCCTGCTCGCGTCAATTTAAAAAAATATCCCTGTTTTCAAGTAGTTTAGCGTTTACGCCAAAAGTGAGTAAAATTTATAAAAAAATAATTACTTAAGTTAGTTATTGATATGGCAACACTTAATTTTATGTGGCTGTTTCTATGACTTTAAACTGTCATAATACTTCCAATATGTCGATTTTCATGTATGCGTATAGAAAATTTTAAAGTCGTGTAACTTTGTTAATATTGCTTTCCGAAAAAAAATTCTTTCGGATTCGGATTCTCCAGCCAATAGTTAGTATAAAAAAAAAAAGTTTTATTATTTTGGAAGACCTTCCGTAAACCGAAATTAAGCCGAAATTTTAAAAATGCCTTAAAACCTGTCAAAGGCCGGCAAATTCCAGGAAAAATACGGAAATTTCGTAACCAAACACGATTTTGAATTTTGAATTGAATGTTTTGTGGATTAATTTTGAGTTATCGTGTATTTTATTGACCGAAACACATTCCTAGAACAATAAACTATGTACCAAAACAACATTACTTGCGTTAATTACGTAAATTAATAGGTTTTACGATGTTTTAGTCGAGGAACATACATCAACTTTGACAGCTAAAATTTGCGGCAAATCTGACATTCTTATACCACAGATAAAATCATTTAAAAATATTCTAGGGTTGCAAGGTGAATGAAATCTTATGGGATAATATTGGCGCAAGCGATTCTGACCGTGTTCTTCATACAAATTCTGTACATAGAAGGGTCAAAATCGCAGACAAACATTTATTTTGAAATATTTTTTTACCACATGCGGTCAAAACAAAACTACGAGTTGGATTTGGCTGAAATTTCGACAGAGCCGTCTACGAGAATGTACTACACGATAGTAAATTTCTCTTGCGATAGTGGCGCCATCGGGCGGTGAGGCTAAGTACTTATCGGACGGCCCTCGTAGCTTTGTGTGTACACAGCATTAGCATTAGCATTAATATTTTACATCAATCTTTTGGGATTACCTGTTGATAAATTTGTATAAATGTGATGTATTTTCTTTTTATTGTAGGATTATTGACGAAACTGACAAATCCTAGCATTGAAAAAGTGCCCCTTCTGTCAACCCTGAAGGTGAAAGATTTCAGCAAGGAAGTCGAAAGCTCCAGCACTAATGCACTTCAGATGTTGCAATCTGCCTATACACAAAAGTATGTCCACAATAAACTAACACAACATATTCAATTCATCATTATTGTATAGTATTTTAAATACTTATTATTGTATAGTTGATGTAAATGTAATGGATGCTTGCTTCCTTGGCAGGGGGTTGCAGGCTTCTCAGGTGTCTCCTGTGAAAGTACCACCAGAAGAGCCAACGGGAATGGAAGGGCTGAGTGACTCAGACTTGAAAACCCTCTTGCAAAACTTCAAGGATCTGTCCTCTGATGAGCAGCACGGCCTGATCGCCTATTTGAAGAAGCTCGAGTTCAAGGAGCCCAAGAGAGTGGAGAAATTGAGGAAATTTGTCAACTTAGACCCGGAGCGGGATAATCTTGGTAACATTTTTACATACATCTATTTGAATTTCACTTTTGTTTTCTTGATTGAATGAATGAATGCTGCGGTATCTTGGTTGAAATTAACCTACTTACTGACATCCGATCGAGCTGAAACTGGGCAGATAGTCTCGTTGTCGGTGATAATGCATTCTATGAACTTTTGATGGCAATTACTCGCAAACACAAGGGCATATACGCATTTTTTAAATTAAAATAAATTAAAGCACTTAGTATATGAAATCAATGTCAGTTTTAAATATGGGAATTTAGCAAGGTCGGTAGTACCAGTCGGTAGTAGGTCGGTCGGTAGTAGGTAGGTTGATTCCGATCACCGGTTCAAACCACATGGTTCAAACCTCAGTCAAACCAACTAACAAAATATGTCAAACAAAGTTTTAAAAGACATTATTTGATAATAAGATAGATGTATTGTAGTAAAAAAAACTTTGTTTTTTATGAGTTTTTATTTTTATTTAATTAATATTTTTTTTTTTTTTTAAACCGTGATATTTTATTTGTAACCTTAAAAATTCCGTAATAAAATATTCGAACTATTCAACTTTTGTCATTTTGATTTTACCAACATATTACTTATTTATTTTCAGATGAAAGAGAAACAAGTCCATTTTCGAGTAGAGAATGTGGAAATAATCCCGAAGGGAAGAACTTGGTCAGTAACAAAGCAGTCGCAACCCCCGTGGAGAAAGTGGAACTCAAGCCCAAGGATAGTGATGATGAGGATGATTATACATTTGATGAGGTAAATATATTTCTGTTGATGCAACTCCACACTACTGTAGATGAACGTACTGCTCAATAATAGATTGTCAAGTTAAAGTAATAATTAATGGCTGTTTTGTAGGTGTTTAAATCAGCTTCTGAAAAAGTAAAAGAGAAGCAGATGCAAGATGAACTGGAAGTCATCAATAAAACATTGAAGGAAACCAGCGATGCGAAGACAGCTGCTCTGGATACGCAATCAATCATTTCTAACTTAATGGTATCTTTGAAGCAAGGGCAAGGGAGCAATGCGGCTCCCGACCTAGTTGAAGGCAGTGTGGCCGGGGGCTGCAATGCAGAAAATATTGCCAAGGTGTTGAGTCTCATCGGCTCTATGGCTGGACAAGATGCTCCAGTCCCCACTCCTGTAACAGCAGCAGCACCACTTCTCCCCCTGCCCACCCAACCACCCCCTCCGCCTCCACCCCTCTCTGAAGCTGTGCAAATGTCCAATCAAAACATTCCCGCTAATGAAACATTTAATCAAAACATGCTCAATGAAACATCCAACTTCAACACGCAAGCTCAATCTGCCATGAACCAAGATCACTATGACAGAAACAACTTCCCCGAGTCTTCTCAATACCCACAATCCATGCGCAACCACAACCCTGACACAGGATTCCCCAACATGTTGCCAAGAGGCAATCTGAATGATTTTCCCGATGATTTTGGCGGTCAACCTCAGTACAATGAAATGGGCTACGCTCAAAATCAAGCATTTGGAAATGGTAATTTCAGACCCTTTCCAGCCGGTATGAACCGAGGAAATCAGTACCCTGACGACATGAGGGCTGCTTACGGACATAATGCAGCTGTCGGCGGCAACTATCAGGATATGTACGATGGCGATCGCTCCTGGAATAATGACCAACATAGAATGTTACCGCAAAATCAATATGGAGACAGACTGCCGATGGAAGAGGATTATTACAACTCTGACTATGACAACCTTCCTCTCAACAATTTCAGGGGGCACAATAGAAATATGAATCATGGAAAGACTGGCGGGAGGGGAAAAATGCGTGGTCGTGGAAACATGGACTGGAGGGGGGGGTTCATGAGGAACTGATCCATGGTCGTGGAAACATGGGCTGGAGGGGGAGGTTCATGTTAACTGACCCATGGTCGTGGAAACATGCACTGGAGAGGGGGGGAGGTTCATGAGGAACTGATCCGTGGTTGTGGAAGCATGTACTGGAGGGAGGGGTTTATGAGGAACCGATCCGTGGTCGTGGAAACATGGACTGGAGGGAGGGTTCATGATAAAATAATCCGTAGTCATGGAAACATGAACTGGAAGATGGTTCATGAGGCACTAATCTAGCATCATTTTATAATTTAACTTGAATTTCATAATCTGCAATAATAAGGAACTCCTGTCCATTTTAAAAAATATATATACATTTACCTTCTAATTCAAATACCAGTGTATGTGTATCTTTTAAAGTTTGGTATAGTCAAAATAATTTTCCAAGTTTTCGTTTTTCAAGTCTGGCCAAAAAGCACCAGAGATCTATGGCATGTCGGGCGTCAAGGTCGTCATGGTGACTGAATTTTTACATTTTGATAGGTACTCCATACTGGATATTATAAGCCAAATTTGAGACATTTTTTATTCTTAAATTTTACTGCTTAATTGAAGAACACCATTGTAATATGTCACCATCTCGTCACTATCGGAGTGCGTAACCGACGTACGTAATGAGGGAATATACAATTTTCCAAAGAAACGTCACTATCTCAATGACAATTTTTTTTAAACTCTTCAGGCAGGTAGGTACCGTAATATAAAAAAATGCATATAAGAAAGTGCAACTACTACATACATAATGATTCCACATTTGAAAAAAGAATCTTTGCTGAACCATTAAAACGGCCACCATCTTGATTTCCAATTTACAGACGAGACTAAAAAATGCAAAATGGTTTGGGCTTTGCTACCAAACTAATATATTTAGAAACAGTGTTTGTTGACAATATAGAATATGTACGTATATATATTTAGCCATAATGTTGTTTTGCTGGAGTTCCTTATTTCCCTGAAATAATAGTATAATATGCAATTTTTATATAACACCCTTCTAAATGAAATTTGATGTGCTAAAAATGTACATGTACATTTATGTAGGTAAAGCGAGATTGGTCCGTTTGTTTACAAAATGTTATTTGTAGGTTTTTTGGTTGCCAGGTATATGTTAATTAACCTTTAGGCGCCCAGTGGGTCCCTTGCATCGTTCAATGCTCGTATGTACGTAACGGTCTCGTATGGGACCAGTGATTATGGTGCAAATATTTCACAAAAAATGCTTGGGCAGTGGGCTATCTTTATTACAGGAGGCGCATGAGCAGTGGCCTGTACGAGACAGCAGATTTGCGTCGTTCCACGCCCGAAGGTCTTGTACGAGACCGGTGGTTATGGTGCGAATATTTAACAAAAATTTATTGGGCAGTGAGCTACGTTTTTTGTGCCCGGTGCACGGGCGTTTAAAGGTTAATAACGAAATATATACTAATTCCTTATTAGTTCATGTTTTTAGAATTATAGTTGTTATCCTGTAACGATAAGATTAAATGAATTTAAATAAAAAAATATTTTATTTCTTTACCTGTGCCCCTTGAATTTTTCACTCAAAATTAAAATCAAGTTCAAAAAGTGGTTTATTACTGTAAGTTGAAACGAAGCATTATTTCGTCATCTGTGTGTATTTAGGATGAGTCTGGATTACCATCACCGTACAGAAACCTTGGAGGTACCATGAACTGTTTGGGGTCAATTTTCATAAAATTATGATGTTATCGTCATTGTAACTATGTAGTTCATAATATTTTTGCGTGATGACCAAGTGGTAAAACACAAAAATCAGGAAGTTAACGGTAGTGATCGCTGTTTGTGACACCAATATCTATAAACTTCATATAAGGTGAGTTGGGGTAAGACCGTGTGCTTTTTTGATGAGATGAATTTTTTTGATTATTGGTCCACTTTGGAATTTTTTAATGAATTCATGGTATTCCCGCAAAGTTTTTAATTTTATTATGTTACCTTAAGCTCTTAACTATGTGAGTAAATTTTTATTTATCTAGTTATCCTCAGTAAAACACCCAAAAACTGCATATTAGCCGTAAGATTTACTAATAACTACACTTCATCTTACCTTTTGTTGCCAAATTAGCATGTGTAACATTTTAATTGTTTACCTATTCAACAAAAATAGGCCATTTATAATTTTGGTCGGCAAAGTGTTCTTAAAATGTTTTGGAAACAAGATCTGAAAAAACATATTTTTTAAATGCCCACTTAATGGAAAATTATAGATCACTCCAACAAAAACATTTTTTTTTTTTAAATTATTTATTTGGCTTTCACACAGGGTGATCTTGGCTATTTATTAAAGTATAGTCTGTCAAAAAAGAGTAGAAAATATAAAAACTGGAACTACTAAATTTGTAGACTGGCAACACCAATTTAACTGTCAAATATTTTTTTGAAGTGCAATGACACAGAATGTATAGAACACAGTAAACCACATTTTAAAAAACATTTTTTCTTCATGACATAAATTTGATTAAAAGGTGATTTATAAAGCAATTTGCTTTAATTTAATTTAACATAAATTTGAATTTAACAATGGATAGAAAGGAATAATCACTAATGGTGAGTTTAGTTACACTACTTTTAGATCTGAATGAGTTAAATATATTCAGATCTAAAATTAAAGACATGATCTAAAGCCCAAGCAACGCTAGGTACTTTATCTAGCATTAAATAAATGTGAGCAATTTCTAAACTGTGCTTTATATTTTATTACATTATAGTTATTCTTCATTAAAATTGCAAAAGTATAATAATATACCAATATGCAATTCTAATTTTGAGATTGGCGGGTATCTATACTGCAATGAAAAAATATTTTTTCCACTATTATGCCTTTTTAATTTTTTATAAAAATGTAGGTTACACAGCTTTACTTTAACACCTTGAGTTATGTGTTTAGTATTGCCATTTGATCGACAGTGGCGCCCTCATATATTTTCTACTCTTATTTGACAAACTGTAAGTTACATTTTTTAAAATTATTTACATATCCAGTTTTTTTAAATAGTTACATTATCAATTTTTAAAAATTATTTACATTTTCAGTATTTTTTAAATTAGTTACATTTTCAGATTTTTTAAAATTAGTACATTTTCAGTTTTTTACATGGAATAGATAAATTATATTAGCAAATATAGACAATGGGCCAAGACAAATATTCATATGATTATACTAGTTGTACTAACATACCAAGTTGGTAATAATAGGAATTACAAAATTGTAGAGTAGGAAGATGTACAGGTTCCCAAAAATAGGAATGTGTACAACTGTACATACAGAGTTAACACACAGAGTTGGCATTAATAGAAATTACAAAATTGAAGAGTAGGAAGATGTACAGGTTCCCAAAAATAGGAACCTGTAGTACTTCCATCTTCATACAGAGTAACACACAGAGTTGGTATTAAGAAAGAGAAAAAAACGAACAAAAGAAAATGGAGGCGTTGCAGCTACGAAACGCAAACATAGCAATCGAAGATACATTAGAGAAAAAAGTAAACGACATAGCTACTATTGACTCGCCTACTATTTTCAATAATATTGATGACAATATGCTATTGAGCGAATTCGACGGCTCCATGTTTTTGGACGATACTATTGCTTCAACGCCAGAATCTGCTAAAACTATAGAAAAGAAATATAAAGTGAAAACACACTCAAATGTCCCGTTCGACTGTCAGCATTATTCCTTCTATAAAAATAGTACCCAAGAATTCAATCTTTTCGATCAATGTGTGTTCGAGAAGTTCATCCGATCCCTAAGAGTAGAAGATCCTGATTTCAATGAATAAAAACAGCAGTCTCCCAAAACTATTGAAATCCCACACATGGAAATTGACGAAAAGAGCATAAGGAGGCGCCATTTAATTATGACTTCGATGACTGGATAATGGTTCAATGTAAAATAAATAACAACACATCATTTCATTGGGAAAATTATTGGAAAATATGAGTACACACTAGAGTACAAAGTAATTTTTTTGAAAAAAGCTCAAGGAAATTCCAAAAAAACTGTCTGGCCAATTTCATTTCATTCTGGAATCACAAATTCTTCAGTGCTTGCAAGATCCATATGAGAATGGAAGAGGAAAATTCACTTTAAAAAATTTGCCGAACTTTAATTTTAAATAGTTTTCGAGCAAAAACTTTCACAAGAATAGCAACTGGTGATCTCATTAAAGTTCCTTGAATATCATGTTCCTATTTAGATGTAAGACCTGTACCTAGTAGTGTCTCTGATGTTATTTTTAACTGCATTCCAATTGAGTTCTGTTCTTTTCTTATTTTAATTGTTATTTTTAATATTTAAATATTTCTATTTTTAAATTATTACAATGTTTACTCAGGAATGTGAAAATTTTGTATTGCTTGTGTCCAATACCCACTTAAACTGAATTATAAAGAATTTGACTACGCCTTATAATTTCGGGGTAAGTAGAATAAGTAGGGAATTATGGTGTGCCTGTGATGTTTCAGTTGCATTTTCTTCATTTGTACCTATTTTGATATTTTGTCCATTATTTTTCAACAATTTATACAAATATTGCAAAAGAATTAGTAAGCAGAACTGATTACGTATGAACAAAAAATGTATTTCTTGTCTCCAATACTCGGAAGTCTGAACATTTAGTTTTTCACTATAATAGATTTTTCTTCCTTTTTCCTAATCCGCTCATCACGTCAGGTCAAATGATACTTGGCATGATTTGAAATCTATTATATTATTCAATTTCAATTCATATTTCATTATTCACAGACATTTTAAGAACTTTGAACGTGTTCACTACCATCTATTAATATTTCATTACCAAACTTCATCACCATCCAAATGTATAAATTACCATCCAACAGTTTTTCATTACCATCCACACCTTCATTACCATCCATCAATTTTCTTCGTATCGAAGTGTCGTACAGAGGTGCCCTTTTCACCTCTCTACATCTGGTAGGTACAGGAACCCATTTCTATAAAAATATTTAGTAAAAACGCAAAAAAAAAAATTTCCGCGGAATCAGGCAAATTTGAACGAAACCGCGGAATGACCCATAATTACTTTATTATTATTATAATCAGACTCACCAAGAGGATCTTTTTTCGGGATGTGAAAATAAATATTAAACTGTGTATTAAAAATACGATCAAAAGCTGACGACGAAGCAATCGGTAAACGTTCATTTTCACGTAGATCTTTGTAATCTCGGTGTAGATCTGCAAGTGATTTTTCACTTAGGATAAATTCTCTCGTTGTTTGTGCACGAAGGTAATGAGATTCTATTCTGGGGATAGACTTGATGAAAGCTACGACACTTTCTTTTATTTCATTATCTGTGGTCGAGTGCTATCCATGCTTACCCCTTCGGGCATCTTCTATGAAACCGCCTTCTTGTCTTTTCGAAAGAGTTGACCTGACGAACTGGTCGCATAAGTTCAGGGTAGCTTTAAAAAAAAGTCTCGCAGACTCTAATACGAATATCTTCGAACTCATAATTTTGGGTACTGCTGTATCTGTATTTAGGCTTAATTTCTTGAGTGTGCCTTACGATGAACTCTTTTTGCTTTTGAGGGTCGCCTAATCCCCAAAATCTATCGAACAAAGTTTTATTTTGCGTAATATTTCACCTGTTTTTTTTTGCATAACAATTAGCAGTTATCTTAGCATGGTGGCTTGATCGCTCTTTCAGGGACGCTCTTATTTGTTCAACTCACATAGGCCTTCCTGGTATTTCGCCGAGATTTTTTAACATTTGAGGACCAACCGGCAGGGTTTATTATCCTCTTCTTACCCCTTTGAAAGTTTTCGGGATCAGCAGACTGCTCTATGATCAGTTGAGAAGTGGAAGCTTCATCAAGTGGATTCTCGTTTAAAAGATTGGCATAATCCGACGTGGCAGATAGCACAGAGTTACTATCTATTTTTGTACTATAACTGCTTGAAGAGTTGCTGCTGGAACTACTAGATGATGAGCTAGAACTGGAGGAGGTAGTACTGGAGGAACGAGACTTTATTCTTGGAACGATGAGTGATGGACGGTGAGTTACCTCTGTGGGAGATGGGTTGAAGAGCGGATTCGCATCCAAATAGTCGAAATCGCTACCATCGCTCTTAACCAGTGAAATATAGTGCGATGGTTTTACCTGGGTGCTGGTTGATGGTGATGCTACCTTTGTTGGGTTCTTTCGTAACTCCATAGTGTCATTTCTCTGGATTTCTTTCATCGCCTTGGTTCTCGTGGAGGGTATTTTTAAGTTCCCTTGAAGCTCCATCTCCATATAGCTGCTCTCAGGCTCATTTGAGCTAGCCTCCATCGCTTTCTGTAGAAGTAAAAGCTTCATGATCTGTAGCAAAAATGCGAAGTAGTTAAAATTCACGAATACTATACTAACTCAAAAAATGTTTATAAATCGCAGTATTTCAAATAATTTATCTTTATAAAAATCAATTTCAGAAATACATGGAAAACTCTAAATATGCCTCCATCAAAATAAACAATAGCATTTATTGCTTTAGAATTAGAGCCAATTTAAATTTAACCAGCAATACCCAACCAACTCAAATACTGTAAAATAATTTCACCAATACTTATGAATTAGTAAAATTAAAATTACTTACTTTTGTGAACAATACCGGAGTAAGTGGAATTGATATGTAAAACGCCCGAGAAACAAGACAAGTTCAATCACGATACCAAATCAACTCAAAATAATTCACGCTTTATGACTACGGTTAACCACGAATACAAAACTAAGTCGAAATAATCCAGTCTTTGGGTGTATTGACAGCACCTTCCCCTACGTCTGGTGTGTCGTAACTGGTGCAAGGGCGGATCCAGCTTTGGCGCCAAGGGGGGGGGGGTCACATAGCGCCAGGGGGGGGGGGGGGTCACATAGTCGTGGTCAAGTCACAAGAAGTTATAATTTAATTTTGATAATAATAGATACAAGTAAAAAGTAGGTCCACCTAGGTCCTGGACCCAGCCCAGGGGGGGGTCATGACCCCCCCCTAGATCCGCCCTTGAACTGGTGATGCGTTACTATTGTTGGTGGGGGTTTTCGTGGAGCAACTCAGAAAGACCTTAAGTGCCATCTACATTATTATTGATGGAGATTTTTACACAGGTGTCTTTGTACTTTGTGTAGTTTTCGACGCAGATTCCGACAATCGCAATAACTCGATTTTGGATTATTTTGAGTTGTGCTAGTCTTTATCTAGGTGTGCGACATATGGAAGAGAAAGAAATGTAATTGATGCTTAAATGTTGAGGCCATTTTTGTAAATAAATTTTGCTAACAGTGAATTTCAGGAGAGTTGAGACTAAGAAGGCAGAGTACACTTGTAGGGAATTCAATTTTAAGCTTTAACAATTCATTATACCTACATAATTTCGGAAATCTGAATTTGACAGACAGTGGTGGTAAAACGCCGTAAAATGTCGATTTACGCGGTTAACATCGTCCTAATTCGTATTATTATCTTCTACATTGGAATGTTGTATTTTTATGAATTTTCTTCGAAATATTAATTTAATGGGACGATTACGGTGGAAATTGGCTGCGAAATTTCGATTTACAAAGAAATTTATAGTATTTTTATAAATTTACTTCGAATTTTGAAGGGCTGGCCGTGGCGGTAAATGGCCGCCAAAATTTGATTTACGTGGAAATTAATGGTGTTTTTACGAATTTACTTCGAATATTTGAATTAGAGTGACCGGCTGCGATAGAAATCGGCCGCGATATTTCTCGAAATATATCGAATTTAATGAATTTATTTCCAATAGGTATCCATCTCAATTTAGAGGGCCGGTTGCGATGGGATTCGTTCGCGAAATATCGATTTACGCAAAATATATAGTATTTTTACGAATTTACTTCAAACATCTAAATTTGAAGAGCCGGCCGCGGCGATAACAAGCCGCAAAAATATTATTTACGCGGAAGTTATGCGGTTTTCTTAGGTAATTATTTTGAATGGGTCTCTGAATTTAGAGGGTTGCCTGCGACGGGTTTCGGCCACCAAATTTCGTTTATTCCGGAACTTACCTACCGTATTTTTATGAATTTATTTCGAATAGGTATATGAATTTAGAGGGCCGGCTGCGACGGGATTTGGTGGCGAAATTTCGATTTACGCGAAATATATCGTATTTTTACGAATTTACTTCGAGTAATTTACTCGGAAAATATCGTATCTTTATGAATTTACTTCGAATATGGGGCCGACCGCAGCGCTTACAAATTCGACTTACAAGGGAATAAGTCATATTATTACTCAATTTTCGGCGATTTTTTTCTTCATGAAATTTCGAATTACGCGGGAATTTGTTAATTTCAAATTTATTTTTAATGTCCTGTGGAATTAATGGGGTTCCACTGTATATATATATATATATACAGTGGAAGGTTTATGTTACGGCATTTAGTGGCTCAAAGCGTCCTTTAATTACCGGAACTTCTTGATCATTTCGACTTACTGGCTCATTTGGGCACTTAGTGGCTCATCGTTTTTTTTTTTTTAAGTCCATCATATCAAACTCGATGAGACGAGTCGAACGGTGTAAAAAAAATTTTTGAGTGAATAAATGACATTTTTACGTGGACCGTTAATGCTCCGGAATGCGTTTTTTATCAGTAAATATTCATCCATACTTAGAACATCAATTGGGTACACTTTTTATCGCATCTATAACATCACGGCATGCGACGTTGCCGGATGTTCTCGTCATACAATATCATTCAAACTCCAAGTCGTTTATCAATGCTTTGCGATATTGAACTCAATGGTTAAATTCCTCAAAATCTATTATCGCATGACATTGCTAAGTCAGATTGAATCTTTTTGCGATATGTTATATGTTTGCCGGAATGTTATAATATGTTGTATTCCTACATAGGTAGCCAGACTGTCGAGCGCTCGCGGTGGACTGTTAGAAGAACAGACATTATATTATAATATTTACCGGCTATTCGCGCCCTTTTTTAAAATTGAAGATTGATTTACGAATTGCTTTTATAATATCGTTATTAATTTTGTGTTAATGGTTTTTGTTTTTATTACAAGTTTTATATTATTTCGTATTTTAATACACATTTATGTAGTTTTTCTTTAATAAATAAAATATTTGCTTCGTAATTATGTATTTGTCTTTTGCGTTCCGAAAGCATAGTCAGTTGTAATGTGATGATATCTATACAGGGTTTTCTAAAAATTTCAGAAATATATTAGGTACTCATTTAATATGTTTTTTCATACAGTTATATTAATTTGTTTAGAGTTTTTCATTTAAAAAAATGATCTGTACCTAGGTAATTACTTTACGCGTGACTATTTTTCAAAGGCATTGTCTCTAGTTGTATTGTAGTAGATAATAAAAAGGTGTTTTATTGTTGTTTGGGTGTATTTTATAAAAAATATTATGAACAAAAATAAACAATAATTTAAAAATAAATTACAATATACGGCCTACATAGTCCAGGAGTAAGACCATTGACTCACAATCCGCAGGTCTCAAATTTTATTTGATTAATTTGTGTTATTTCACAATTAATTCATTTAAAATAATATATAGTATATTTGCGGCACGTTCCAGAGTGGAAGATACTCTCAGTATTACCCTGGTGTAAGACCACCATTCAGAATTGAAACGTTGCTTGAAAATGGCTTTGGCCGTGTTTAGTGACCAGATCCGAATAGCCAGGTACTTCCCAACCTTCATCTTCCCCACCTCCTTCCCCTATCCATTACCTTCAGCCTCATAACATACCGGGAATGCCATAGTCTCACTGGCTCCAGACGGGAACAGTTGGGACTCTTGTGCGGTAGTCACTGTAAAAAAATAATATTTAGGTATTAACTTACTGGCATAATACGGTGGTTTGAGGGATAGCCAAATTTAGTTGTTTTCTGATGGGTTACGGTAGTGAATTGGTCAAAATAAAGTTGGCAACACTGTCTCGGTGATTTAGTTGATATTTGCGCTAGATTGGTATTTGGTATATTTATGGCGCCGCCGATTCGTGTGTGGATGTGGATCAATGTGGATCATATGAATCCTTTCCTTTCGCATTTTATAAAATGTCGCGCTGGCGAAGGTACCATTATTGCAATATCAATGGATTCTTCAATTAACGGTAAGATTTTATCATATAACCTTAAATATTGTGTTGCATAATGAATTATTACAATCAATGACATACCAAAAATGTTTGGTGATTATCGGTTCGGACTGGCCACGCTTATTACGAATAATTTTTATTATATAATAAAAAGTTTCCTTTTTAAGTAATTAAGGCGAATCTAAAGTGTTTTTCTAAAAATTATTCGTAATAATCGTGGCCAGTCCGAACCGATATTTACCAAATGTTTTTTTAGGTAAAATTACATTTTAGGTTATGATTTCTATAAAAACGCTTTTCACTGATATTTTAATAATAATTCTTGTTGATTTTCACATAAGTATGATAATTATGCTTATTGTTTTATTATGTTTATGATTTTTAATGTGTTTTGTTATTTTATAGATAAAAATATATGTAGTACAAGTGAAAGTTCGCCAATTTCAGAGGATAAAAGAGCCGTAATTAATGAAATGGAGGAAAAACTGGATGATCTATTTGCAAACTCTTCAGATTCAGGTAGCTATGTACATAATAATTACTGATAATATACAATAATCTTAGGTATTTTTCATTACATACCAACATTACGTTACTTATTATTGTGAAATGTTTTAGCAATTAACGATAGTGATGCGGAATATTACGTTACGTAATATGAATTGTTTTATTTCGAATATTACATTATTATGCTTTATTTTAGAAGCAAGTGTGACGTCCGGCAGTGATGACTTATTCAAGTTACCCTCGAGAATTTCGTCTGATTCTGGTAGGTAAAACAAACCCCTTTATCTGACAAACGTTAACCAATGATTCCTGATCATATATGTGATAAGCGCATGGTAAGCGCTCGTTTCAAATTTCCAACTTGGTAATGTAAACGCTATGCTGTAGCGCAGGGGTTCCCAACCTTTTTGTACTCTAGAGCACATTCTAAAATATCGGTAGGGTGGCGGGCACCACATATTTTTAATCGACAAACTCCTCCCATAACTTCTCATTTTCCCATAATTTATTAATAAATAATAAACAAAAATGTTTCAAAATAATAAAATTATTATTCAAATTGCATACACACAGAGAAATGTATTTAATGTATTATTACGTCTCGCAATCGCAATGAAAATCTCGTCTCCTTCAACGGAAGCAACCTTCCGAACAGGCCCTCCATTGATATGCTCGATGTAACTCTAAGTGACCAGCTCAGATTTGGGGGCTCTATCGAAGCCAGAGTAAAGCTAGCCTCTCAAAAACTGGGCGTACTGTACAAGGCCCGCAGATACTTTAATAGTACACAACTGCTAGCCTTGTACAAATCGCAAGTCCGCCCCACAGTTGAATTTGGCAGCCACCTCTGGTCTGGAGCTCCAAAATATCTGAAAAATAACCTCGATTCTGTGCAGAAGCGGGCGATCCGATTGATTGATAAATTCTCCCATTTTAACAGATGGATTGCAATCTTTAGGGCACAGGCGTCAGGTAGGAATGCTATCCTTGTTCTACCGGTATTTCAATGGAAGATGCTCCAAGAAACTAGCATCATTGATCCCTTCGGCACCGGTGCATAGTCGGGAAACACGCCAAACCCGTGCCCAACATATGTACACGGTTGACATTTGTCACATGAGAACTGGTCGCTTCTTCGACTCGTTCTTGTGCTCAACAGCTCGGCTATGGAACGATTTGCCGACCTCTGTTTCCCCTTCCTACAACATGGGTCTCTTCAAGACCAATGTTAACTCCCTCTTCTCCTCAAAAAGACCCTCCACACAGCATCTTAGATGACATAGGCCTTGAGGGAAATCGTTTTCTTAAGGGCCTCCTGTGTGGAGTTTTTTTTTACCGGGTATACCGCACAAAAATCTCAACTGCTCCCGTCTGGAGCCAGTGACACCATGGAATCCCCAATCGGGGTATGTTGTGAGGCTGAAGGTAGTGGGGAGGGGAAGGAGGTGGCGAATAGGAAGGTTGGGAAGTACCTGGCGATTCAGATCTGGTCACCAAACACGGATAAAGCCATTTTCAAGCATACCCGGCGATTCAGATCTAGTCACCAAACACGGATAAAGCCATTTTCAAGCAACGTTTCAATTATAAAAAAAATATAATATCAATATGTCAATGTGATCTGAGGCAATGCATATCATTGGCCACTGCCTCATAATTAGGAGGGTATGACGATAATCCTGTTAGCAAACAATCATAAGGATGCTCATCGGTGAGTCGAGATCTATATCTTGATTTTATTAAGTTCATGTTTGAAAACAAGGATTCGCATAAATATGTCGAACTGAAAAATGATTCAATTTTTTATGCGGCTTTTTTCAAAAATGGGAACTTTTCTCTGTCCACTGTATTCCAAAAGTCCTCTGATATTAAGGATTTTAGCTAAATATCATTCTTAAGGTCCAAAATTTCTAACTCTAGTTCTTCTATCTTACCTTGAACAAAATCTGCAGTACAATGCGTGATGTGCAATAGTGAATAGCACTTCCCGTTCCAGGCTAGCGTGAAGAGTACAGTCTGGCACGCCGCGGCCGCTAGACAAGTTGCGAAGTACTGTCAGCAAAGGAACCACTCATACAAACAATATCGCAAACATACAAACGTATTTAATAAACCTACGCACTTAAAAACTTAAAACTCTAACAAATAAATAAAAATAATTCACATTTTTAATTAATGTTTATGAAAGAATTCTGTCTCTGTCGAATAGTGGTGGGAACATACGAACCGTTCACGGGGTCGGGAAACCCTGCTGTAGCGGGACAGCTTGCGTGAATACAGTTTAAGTTTATCGAACAAAGAAGTCATCCCATAATAAAATGACTGACACACCACATATGCTCAGGAATCGCTGGTTTAAGTTTGTGTGGTAACTTTGTATAATTCACTCTGTATAATTTTCCACACAAATTTAATTTATTAAATATGTTATAAAATGTTATTGCATTTTTAAATTTTAGATTCATATACCAGCGATCATCCAGGGAAGCAGGAGAAAACGGACTGCTATGTGTCATCAACTTCAAAACAATGTACATCTGATTTAGCTAGTAAAAAACCAAGAGTTTATGACCGTAAAAACTTCTGTCCATACTGCTTCAAGCTGATAACCAACTTTGTACGCCACATCACAATCCAACATCCCTTAGAGGCAGAAGTGATTGAATATAATAAAATTTTAGATCCCGATCTGCGCGAACGAAAAAAAAAGTGTGAATTAATTTCGAAGAAAATAAGAAATAGAGGCAATTATCTATATAAGCAGGACGCGATAAATAGAGTTAATGGAATAATACTACCGAATCGCCGCCCAAGAACGACTGCGACAGCTAAAGATTATGCGGTTTGTATAGAATGCTGTGGCACATTCAAAAGAAGTTTACTCTATAGACACCTGAAAAAATGTTCAAATAGAAAACAATCACATGAAGGAAATCCACTAAAACGCTGCAGAGTGTTAAAATCATCCGCTATTTTATTATCCCCAGACAATTCTGAGATCACTGAATCTTTAAGATCTCAGATATTTCCTGTGTTCAAAAATGATCCTATTGCAAAAATTGCAAAGTCTGAGCCATTAATTTGTGCATATGGTTCCCTACTATTAAGCAATCATAAAGAACATCATTTGAAAACACACATTACATCCAAGATGAGAGATCTCGCTAGACTGTTCATGGTCATCAAAGAAAAAAATCCTGCAATATCCTCATTTGACCTTGCATTTGACCCTATACATTTTAATGTTTTTATGGACGCTGTCAAAATAAATAGTGGTTACGATGAAAGTACAGGTTCTGTAAAAATTCCTAGCATCCCTCAACGACTTTGTACAGCTATAAAAGATTGTGCTGATATTTTGATGCGTAAAACAATACAGAATCCTGTGCTGACCACTTCATCCAAAGATGTTATAAAAAACAAGTTGTCTGAATTTAAAATAATCTTTGGTCACGCTTGGAAATTTGAAATTTCTACTAACGCTGAAAAATCAAGGAAAACTCAAAAAATGCTGAAAACTGATGTCATGCCTTTAACTACTGATATAAAAAAAATATGCACGGAAGTTATGAAACTAGAAGTGAATATAGCTCAACGATTTGAATGTGAAAAGTCTTATATCGCCTATGAGGAGCTATGTAAAATAACAATTGCTCATATTATAATTTTTAATAGGAGGAGGGCAGGAGAAGTTGCAAGAGCTCCATTAGAAAATTATATAGCCAGCCAAAGTGAAAAACAAGACATTCCTGAAGAAATATTGGAAATCATGAGTTCTGAGGAGCAAAATGCTATACATACATTATATTGCTTCCATATCCCAGGAAAAAGGGGGAGAACAGTTCCAATACTTCTTCGAAATCAGATGAAAAAAAATGTAGACACTATATTTGCGTACAGAAATTTAGTTGGAATTCCAAATGAAAACAAATTTTTATTCCCAAAACTAGGAGGTGAACCTTATTTTTGTGGCACGCAAATTTTAAGGGAACTAAGACACAAGTTTTCCTTTGTGAATTCAGATCATATAACTTCAACTGGGCTGCGACACCATGTTGCAACCATGAGCCAAGTAGCTGGAAAGAATAATGCTTATGTAAACGCTTTGTCTCATTTCTTAGGGCATACACCAGGTACACATAAAGGGAATTACATGATACCACAACTAGCTCTTGAGAAAGGTAAAGTTGGCTTGAATTTACTGCAATTAGCTGAGGGAAAAATATCTTGCCGATCACAGTCTGATAATGGAACGAACATTACAACAACTTTACAAAATGAAATAGATTCCGTCCCTCAACCTGAAGAATCACATAAAGAAAATGTGGATCATGTTACGTTGGATAATAGCTTAGAAAATGACCAAGAGTCTTTACCAAGTAATTTACTTGATGGGAATATGGCAAAAAAAATTATAGTTAGAAGGAGGTGGCTTAATCAAGAAAAAGATGAACTTTATAAAAACTTTGCAAATTATTTCATCGAAGGGATTGATCCTGGCGCTACGAAAATAAACGAAATAAAAAAACAAACAGGAATATTGTCAATGAGGTCATGGAAGCAAATTAATACATTTATTAATAATCACCGTGTCAAGAAATTGCCCTTACCTAAGGATTTGCAGAGAAAAAGAGAATTCTACCTCCAGGATGCTTAACTTGAATTCAAATGAATTGTATTGATTAAGAGACCGCTATACCGGCTTCAACGATTGAACGATCCAAAGGTATCGACTCCGATTCCACTACAGCTGATATAAAGCGTGAAGCAATCGTAAAGTAGCTGTTGGCTTGTTCCATAGTTTGATCATTGGCAGTCGTTATAGCAGTTCCATATATTTTATCTTTTGTAATACTGGCATACAGAGTACCGGGCGAATAAGGCCCCTTTATCTTTCATCATGATATTGGTTGTGGAGGGTTATAATTTATTTTAGTTTTTGTTAAATTTATGTGCAAGGTATAATTTGATATCCCTTGTTAAATAAAAAAAAAACGAAGGATTCTTCTGTAATGTACAACGCTAAATGTTTCGTGAACGATGTATAATAAAAAGTTATTTGGTTTTAATTATGATTTAATTTTTTATTATATTATGCTGTTTTTATAATGATTGTGAATATAAAGTTATTAGGCTATAATTATTTTTTTATTGTGTTATGTTATTTTTCAAATGATTACACACTTTTTTTAGTATGTATAGTAATATTTTTTGTTTTTAAAAATTCAAATTAAATAGTTTTTTTTCAAAATGATCGTTTTTATTTTATCACCCTTGAAATGTTGAAAGTTACGTTTGAGACCCGTATTGTAGGAGGGAGGACACACAGAGGCAGGCAAAAATGAGTCGTAGAAATGACCCGTTCTCATGTGACAAATGTTGGGCACACGTTTGACGTGTTACCCGACTAAAGGGACCGGTGCCAAAGGGATCAATGACGCTAGTTCCTCGGAGCATCTTCCATTGAAATACCAGTAGAACAATGACAGCTTTCAAACCAGACGCCTGTGCTCTAATACACACACACACCGACACTAATCTTGGGATTAGTGTGTCGGTAACGGGCATATGGGTCTATCCCTTCTACTGCGGTGCAAGGTGATGAGTCGAGAGAGCCAGGCTGAAGAGGTTAAAAGGTCTCCCTCAACCACCCTCTCCCAGATGCGACACCTAGTCAAACCATTTGGGGCGGCCTATTGTAGAGACGTTGGTTGTACAATGTATACTATAGAAAATAATAAAATTAGAATACGTGTATAAAATTGGTGGAAGGTAGGTACCTACCTATGTGTCATACAACTGGAGACAATGCTTACACGTGTAAAAATAATTATAGGGTAAGATAAGATAAGATAAGTAGGTATAACATGATAATATAAAACATTATATAAAAATTACATTTTACACACATTTTAATAAAACTGTATGTAAACATGAAATTAATAAACATATTAAAAATTATAATTTGCAAACCAACCTACAACTTAAAGAAGCGTACGAATCAATGAACAAAGTAAATTTTGTAATATATTTCTAATAAGTTTATTCATAATTTTTCGAAAACACTAATAAAACTAAGATAAAATAATTATGTAGCAAATAAAAGAAACTACACCAATATGTATTTAAATACCTAATTTTATTTGTGATAATATTAAAATAAACCTTAACACAAAACAACCGTAAACACCAAATAAATAACAATATTAATTAGCAAATCATACTCCAATTTTAAAAAAACGCGCCAATAATCAAAAACGGCCGCTTGAAATAATAAATGTGTGAATAAGCAACATCCGACCTGTTCTGTCAACCTACCTTCATATGAACTATATTGGTATGTATATGTAGCATTAAACTTGGCAACGTAGCGTGATGCGGTAAGTGTGTTCTTAAAATAGATCAAGGAATGCACGTTATTTTAAGATATTTTTTTTTAATAAATAAACATAATTTTTGATTACATATTATAGCTGACCATATTTTAAACAAAATTTAAAAGACAGCATGTTGGTACTTCATCTACGTAAGTATATATTACATGCGAAAGAATGAGCAACTTAAGTGGCTTCTTCTAAGATGAGCCACAAAATGTGGTATGACATAAATATATATATATATATATATATATATATATATATATATATATATATTTGTGTGGTGTTTATGCTTATAAAGCATACAATGTCGGAACCATGCCACCTCGGAACAGGCTCAGCCTAGTGAGGTGGTGTTTACCAAAAACAAAAAATATGTATTATACTTCAAACTGTAGAAAAAAAAACAAAAAAAAATGTATTTGTGCTTATCTTGGTTAATAAATAATTTTTTAAAAAATGTAGCTTGTACATATTTTTTTTTTATCAGAATAACATAAATAATTTGGTCTTCCAAGAGTATCACTCTTTAAAGCTATTTTACCTTTAACGCGGTCATGTAGAGTAGAAACTGATATTCCACACTTTGTGATCTTCTTTATTTATGTCTTCATTAGTAAATAAAAGCAGTCTTTCTGCAGTAGTTCCGCGGCATAACGACCTTGAAAAAATTAAAAGCTACACATTTTAATTTTTTTTTAAACTATTATATCATTTATATAAACGTTCTAATATGAATGATCTTGGTCTTGTAATCGATACTCGCTTTTATCGAATACGGGAATAGCGGCGTCCGCCCGGCACAGCGCTGTGGCTTTAGCTCGTTCCTGCACTAACACCACCACCACCACAAATGCGCCCTCACGAACCTCTTAGTTTGAGAATACGTGGCTATTTGCAATGACGTTACATACTATATTAGACGAGGGGTAGAAATCTCAAAGTGGGAAGACAATCGCAAGACAATTGTACCGGTCTCGATATCTAGTACTTTAGTAATAAACTGCTACGCGTCGAGTAAGGTTGCGTCTTACCAGTACTTACCAGTAAGTAGATTGCATTTTAAAAAGTGTCAAAATGCCCTCCTGTGTGATGAGAAAATGTTTCAATTACACTGCAAATAATAGTAAAGGCGAAGGAATAACACTTCATTTGTAAGTACACGCAAATTACTTAATATTATCGATTATTATAAATATTACAATAAATTTTCATGTTTCCCGCTCGCGGTTTTACACGTCATTACGAGACAGAGAACGTTGCATCAAAAAGTAACGAGCATAACAAAGACAACCTGCTAACAGTAGGTCGGTTCACACAGCGTCCCGCACAAGTTTTCTTCTATTGGGAAAGATGGGGTAAAACGTACACAGGGTAAATCGTTAATTAATTTAATTATGTTTGAATTGTCATAACTCATAAGCTCATAACGCTCGAACCGAGCTTCCTTGCTGACAATGACAAGACACTATAATTTAATATACGTAAACACGCTAGTTGTAGTTAAGCTCTATTAATAATTATAATTTACGCTGTGACTTTATAAACGTAAAATGACAATTATTTGAATATAAATTTATTATGACTTATCAAATATGAATTTTAGGTTTCCCCGTGATCAACTACGACGACAGAAATGGACCACTGTTGTTCGCATTCAAAGATGCGAACATGATTGGACACCTTCGCTTTACAGCACAATATGTTCAGTTCATTTCAATAAAGACGATTTACATACCACGGTCAAAGGAAAGCGTTTTATAATGTCGTTGATGAAAATTGTAAATAGATTTGTATACTCATTTGAACCTATGACCTGTACTGTATAATAAAATATGTTTTTACAATACTACTATAATAGTACCAATATTGTATTACTAATTATAACTCATATAAATATAATAAAAAAAATATTTTCCCGTGTGTCTTGTTTTACCCGCCTTTACCCTCCCCTGTGCGTAGTGTAACCGAGTGAGAGTATCTTGTTATCTCAGTCACACCCGTGATGTGAAAGCAGTATTCAGCGAAGAAATTAATACGCTGCCCGCTAATGTATCCGTGCCATTCATACATACACATTATTTGATTGTCTATCTTTATCACACAGGAATAAACTTTTGAATTAAAGAAATTATTGAAAATCGCGAAAACAAAAGAGTGTTCCTTACTTTCCACATTATATTGTGAGTATGTGAGACTATAACGAGTCTATTTATTTTATATAACGTCATTGGCTATTTGTATGGAAACCGCAAAAGGGGTAAGTTCGGAAGGGTCATATTCCGATCTTTCCCCGGGAAATATGTCAAGGGGTAAGATCGAAAAGAAAGCTACAGCCGAAACCGAAGCAGATTTGACACTGGAACCTTCCTAAACTATTTTTTATCTAAAAATAATATACAATGGATTTGAAATCAATTAAATAGCCTACCTGGATCCGTAGATATTTATGATGGGGGTAAGATCGATTATCTCACAATTTTCCGCAAAATTTAACCGTTCAAAAAACGCGCCTCACAACCTAACGCTTTAGCTTCCTAGAGCCGACCGAAGGGGGTGCTATGGGCCGGTATATCAGTCATTGCTAAGGAGCACATTCCTCGCTCAACTTAAACCGACCAAATCGGCCGCTTAAGCCGCAGAATAGTTCCTTTGCTAGACGCTGTGGCGCTATTGGCAATAACACATCTGTCAAATTTGACATTTGCCAATGTTTCGATTTCAATTGATTTCAATATACATCTGCTACGTACGTAAATTACATTATGAATAAATTAACCATCAGCATGGCGTTTGAGCTTTCTTCGAGCGTTGAGGATTTAGATATCGTTTATTTCGTAGAACATTTAAACAGACCACGCAAAGTGCGAATATATAGAAACAGGGCTGACGACTTCCTGGCGTGGATGAAATTCAATTTTATTACAGGTTTCGTCTCTCCAAAAGGGTCGTAAATTGTTTGTTAGATTTGATAAGGGATGATGTCAAATCTAAAATTAACTGGTAAGTGAAAATGCTTTTTAAAAGGTATAAAAAAGCAGCTAACAATATAGTACCCGTCTGCATAGTGTGCTTGTTTTCATTTCAGGAATAAAGCACTCTCCAAAACACCAGATACTTTTGACAATCAGATACCTAGAATCTGGCTCCATGCTGATTGCTGTGGGGGACTTAATCAAAGTTCACAAAACTACCACAAGCAAGCACATTTGGATAGTTTTACAATCAATTGTATGTTTTACAATCAACTGCTTTCATTACTTTGAAAAATGATCCTGAAAGTTTGGAAGAAAAAAAAAGGGTTTTTTGCAATAGGATGCTTCACTAAAGTGATTGGTGCTCTTGATTGCACATGCGGGTACAGTCCCCTGGTAAGTTAAACGTCATTTTATCCAAGTGCTTGTTCCAATATCAACAAACATGTCCCCCTTTGCTTGCTTACCTTATTCGACTTATGAATGTGCAGACTAATCATTAGTGAACCATTATTTTAGGTGGACGCAATGCAGAGATTCACCAGAACCGAAAAGGTTTCTTTTCTGTCAACGTGAAAGCTATTTGTGATGCCAATCTCAGATTCACCAATATCGTTTCAAGGTGGCAGGGGTTACATGTTTTATATTAGTGTAATTATTTATTTTTTGAGCTAACATAGTTGTAACTTTACCTCAGGCCTCTTCAGCATTCAATCATACTGAAAATTAATAATATAGGTTATCAAAATAAAAATGTCTGAGGAAGTATAACAGTGTTTATTTTTTAAATGTCTTTATTCAGGTGTAATATTCAAAGGAATACAAACAAATTACACAAAAGAAGAATTCTTAACAGACTTGATACTTCAAAATGAAGATATTAAGATAATGACGGATCAAAATCCTAATATATTTCAGGTGAAAGCTTTCACCGACAACATAGAAATAACCTACTTTATTTAATGGTTACTAAATAAAGCTGGTCTATATTGTCATGCGTGACAATCGGTGTAGTTATAATTAGGAGTAATAATTTTTTTTTTTATTTATTTCATTATTTTAATATTACATTTGATTAGAGTATTGCTCATCTCACTAGGTGTGAAACGTCTGTGTTGAGATGGCAATTTACAGAGTGGTTGTTATCTAGGTTTTTGTTTACATAATATGACAGTTATAAAAATAAAATAAAATCAGTATTTTTTTCTTACATTATACAATTCAAGTTTGAATGTAGAAGATTAAGACAAAATAATTTTGAAGCAATTAAATTTCAGTTTAACAAAAAGCGTAATATTATGTATATATGTTTAAATTGTAATTGAAAATTAACATCCTGTTGACAAACTGCTTAATTGCGGTTTAACGGGATTGTAACTTGAAAAACAATAAAAAAGGAAAGTATTTTAAATCGAATTATTATTTTTGTGTATAAAAGTACAAATATTACTTAATATGGAAGTAGTATTTGTATTTTAGTTTTTCCTCCTCATCAGTTCCACCCCGAGGAGGTGCTCCTTGTGTTCTTCCTGGCGTTCGGCCTTGAGGTTTTCGGCCCTGAGCAGATGTTCTTTCTCGTTTTCCTGGAGTTTAGTCTTGATGCCTTCCACCTTGAGGAGGTGCTCCTCCTGCACATTTTGGAGATTTGAAGCAAAAATTTTCATTTTAAATTCTGTCAAAGAGCTCCACTCGGTGGTTGCGGTAGTAGATTTTCTTTTCTGCTGAAAAAGAAGAATATAATATTATAAAAAGTTGTTAACTTGCTTCATTCCACACCCATGTATTTCACAATATAACTGGAAATAACTTATATACCTACATGTTTGCAAAATAAACCTTTTCGTCATGAAAATTCTATATTCTCTTCCTTAATGTCAACTGATCAATTTGAAAAGTTTTGATGTAGGAGTATCTAAGTTTTTGTGTTTTGATAACTAACCACCACGACATTTCCGGGGTAGAGAGGTAGGCAGAGAGGATGGACCACCAAACAACTCAGTCTTATTCATTTAAAATAATGTATATTATATTAGCAGCACAGATGTGTAAGACTGGTATAAGACCACCATTCAGAATTGAAACGTTGCTTGAAATGGCGTTAGCCATGTTTGGTGGCCAGATCTGAATAGTCAGGTGCTCCCCCATCTCTCCCTCTCCACTACCTTCAGCCTCACAACATACCCTAATTGAGGATGCCATAGTCTCACTGGCTCCAGACGGGAGCAGCTGGGACTCTTATGGGGTACCTACTCATATAAAAAAATACATTCCTTGCCTCATTCACATTCATACATCGTCTCGTAAATACTCTTATATTATTCTGACTCTTGACATGGTCCGACTCACAATGTATTGCCAATTTCTACCATTCTCATTTGCAATATATATTCTCCTAACACTCCTTTCTTCGTTCATTCGCTCTACCCGCCCATGCGTCCCTTTCTGTATTTTTATTTATTTTTTATTTATTCATTGCTTTGAATGGTTACATCATTTGTGGATTTTTCGAGCACCATGCTATGCTCTAGCCCGTGTTATGGTGGTCGGGTGGATAATTATATTATAAATAATGCAGGTTATTTTGTTACACCATACTTTCAGGGGGCCAAGTCTCTATCTTTTATTAATGTTTATTAACGTCTGTTAGCGCATTAATTACGTCACAAACACGTATTTTGACCTTAACGCTATTTTTTGTAGTCTCTATTAATTCGTAATGCGGAATTTATGGTTACTTAACAGTTTAAAAAAAAAATGGTTAGCTAACAGGCGACGCCTGTTAACGCCCCTGTATTTTGACAGTTCTCCTTAAGTTTGGTAGTCTATACCACGGAATGTCATAAATTTTGCTATTTACTAACGTTGAATTTCACGTCAAGCTAAATGGGCCGATCGACCTCCCGTTTGGTAACAGGGGAACATTTAGAAGTGTCGCATTGCCGAAAGGCATACTTTTCAAAGTTGATTAATTCGAATTTAGTTCTTTAAAAGGTAAGTAATATAATTTACTGTGAATTAAACGATACCTCAACTGAAATATTTACCTAACCTCCAAACTTTTAGGCACATAAACGAAGTGTATTAATCATTTATGAAAGTGAATACAACATTATTTCATCCCCTTTTTTCACAATATTTGCAAATCCCCTTTCTAACCGCACATGAATTATGTGGAAATTACAATTCCACATTATTCCTTGATTATCAGATTCTTTTTTCCATTACATAGGCATTGTTTAATTTGTATCATTTCTTTCTGTCACACATACATACTTATAATATATTATTTACTTTTAAGGTTTTAACGACACTCTCGTTTCTCGCTACGGGATCCTACCAAAAAGTGGTGGGAAATGATTTCCACGCATCTCTATCACAAAAATCGGTCAGCTGACACATGACAGAGATTGTATCAGCATTAAATGTAATCATGCATACGCATATAAAATTCCCAAGTACTCGGGAAGAGAGGAGTGCTGTTAAACAAGGGTTTGTCTTGATTTTTTATATTTTATTTTTACTTATCTTGTTTACCCGAGGATTAAGGCATATTCAGACGACAGGATATCTTAAATTATAATGCATACTTACCACTGACTCATACCTTTTTGTTCTAACTCATTTAGCCATACACTTTATCTTTCTAACACTGTTACGTAATTACGGTATCGAACCGCCTGATTACTGATTTATAGGCAAATTAATAATGAATACTCACAAACCAACTTTATACTCACAAGCCTCCCCAGCTAGCTCGATCGGCAGGGTCTCGTGTTCACAGTTCGTTCACAGACTCCATTCAAGACAACTATTGTTGTTATTGATAGTATAAATGTAGGCAAGGTTATAATAAATTAAAAGATCTCTTGTCGTTTTTAAATAACTTGCAAATTTATTTATGACTCGACGCTACCAGGAAAAGCCTTTAATCCCAATGTGAACTTTGTAATTTACTGAATCTAAAATAAAATAAAATGGATGATTGGATAATGTATAGAACCAGAAGAAACGCGTAGGGCTCTCCCAGCCTCCGGCTGCCTACCCTTCCCCTCCCACCGAAATCTGGGTCAATGAAGGCACGTCGGTGTTGCTAAAATTCAAGAAAGTATTTCATGACACATCCCCAAAAACACCAGGAAAAAACCCTTTAAAGAATTCCCTCCATAAATGTTACAAAAAAAAACATCGTTCACATAGAGATTCGGCATTAAAAACCTAGGCAAAAAGTTTACATACATACAATAAGTTATAAAGTTTATATAAAATAACAAAAAAACAGCAAAATCAACACGTCGAAGCGGCCTGTCATGAACATCTTTAAATGCAGCGCACGTCAGAGAGTAGTGTCCATCGCGTCTAGAGTAACAGTCACGATCCTCACGAATCAGCAGCAGAGAAGTCGACATGAAAGCAAAATAACAAAATTTTTAGAACAGAATTTTTGGTACAAGTAGAAAAGGTTAATTGTAACGATAATGAAAAGTACTATTTATTTGAACTTAATAAATAATAATAACTCAGGTACGCTTCATACGTCATTATATATGTCTGGCTGTGATGTAGGTAGCTTGTTATCAAGCTAATGGGTACCTTCCTGCTCAGCAAACGCCGCTCTCAGCTTCTTGTTGTCCTAAAACCAAAAGAAAACTGAATTCTAAAAACTATATTGATAGTTCAATACCTATGTCTATTTTAATGATTAAAATTGTATATATTTCAGATTTTATGAGAAATATCAGTTTCCCGGTATAATTGGGTGTATAGACGGAACACACAGAGCTATAGTAAAGCCGAAAGTCAGCGAAGATGATTATTTCAACCGAAAAGGGTTCCATTCGATGAATGCTCTCATGGTCTTTTCTTTAAGCAGAAGCTCCTTTTCCCGGAGAACAAGGTTCTCTTGAACCTCCTTCTCTTTGAGAAGAAACTCTTTCTGTTGATGAAGGAGCTTCTCTCGCTCGATAATGAGGAGCTTATCATCGAAAGAGCTGCTGGCTTTATCCTTAGCTGAAAGTGAAATATTTTTATGTGATTTTTTTTAATAAATATATTTGTCACATGCGATTCTTACTCTTTTCATGGCATCATTCCCCCTTTTGATTGAAAATATTATTTCTGAGTGGAAAATACTCTCAGCATCGCCGTAAGACCATCATTCAGAATTGAAAGTAGATCTGAATATCCTGATACATTTTCTACATTTCCTTCCCCTCAAGCTCACAACATACCAAAATTGGGGATGCCATAGTCTCACTGGCTCCATATGGTTTGGAGCAGTTGGGTCTCTTATTCGGATAAAAAGAGTTATATTATATTGCCTAATATACAATAAAATTATCTATATTATATTATACTTCACCACATGCTGACACGTCTCGCAGAAACGGCGTCCCGGCCGCAACTCGACGCAGAGCCGAGCTCACATATGTCTTCACACAACTGCGTCTCAGTGTATATTGCTCCGTACACTTCCATTCATCATTCATCTTCCATGGCATCATTCCCCCATACACACCAAGATATTTCAGTGTAAGTACTTACACAGTCTTCTCTTGCAGGTGGGTGTGGCCATTCTCTTAATGCCAGATGGCCCAGGAGTTACCGGGGGAATCTCAACTGGCCATACAATCATATCAGGTTCAGGTGTGGCACAGCGAACCTCGGCATATTCCACGGTTTCTATCTGCAAACAAGTAACAAACTGCCCATTAGTTTTTCACCATCCATATTAAAATATACTTGTGCATGAATATGATCTGAAACATACAACCTCAACGTCAAAATGAGTCTCCTCTCCAGAAACTCCGTCAATCCGCAAACTGCCTGTTATGGCCATCACTTTCACCTCTATTGGGGTCAGAGGTGAAACTAAGCACGGTCCACCTCCAGTTCGCGCCATCTCCAATCGAAGTTTGGATGCGTTCCTCCTTGTATTTGTTCTGAGGTCCCTCCATGTCTGAAATAATTGATAAATGGTCATTCAGACACAGGTGAAATAAAGTATTTAGAGTAACGTATCTGTTTGTTTCATTATTATAATATGTACTCACATGCTGCCACTTGTCCCAAGACTTTTGGCATCCAAACCCGAGGGAGTTAAGCCTCTCGGCCAAATGGCTCCACTCTCTTTGATTCTGGAGGCGTCCATCAATTCCCTCAAACCTCCCTAGAGCCATTGCCGGCCTGTCAGTGAGCCAATCCACCAAGAACTCTAACTGCTGGCTTGACGCCCTTCTTTTTAAGGTCTGTAAAATAATAATTACTATGCATTAAATAACTACGAATGTAATCAATTATCAACATGCAAATGAGGTTTGTGATAAGCATACATTAGTTTGTGAAAACGCCGCCCTTGCACAGATTTTATGGAAATCACACTTCATTTCAACAATTACTACAATAAAACAACTATTTACGTACACAAAATAGGTTATTAGGTTCCTAGTTTAGGTAAATTAAGTAATTAATGCCTGTATGTAAACGAAACAAAACTTCGCATGTGTCAAATGAAAATCGTATTTTTAAATGCAAATTTTTCCCTTTTATCACGACTTAAACCGATGGTTCTTGTGATAATTAAGTTTTAAAGTAAATTACTTTACAAAATGTATGCCATTTTAAAGTGTGGCGGTGTTTTTACAGTTAACCCATTCGAGTTCGTTGCGTAAAGTGAATTTGAGGTTATAATGTCCTTTTATATTGATTACTTTTTGGAAAGCTCACGATATCTTACAAAATATATGTATTAATGTAAACATAATTAAATAACTTACGGTCATCGTTGTTACTCTTGGCTCTTGAAAGAGGTAAACTTAAAACTGCTTAAACTTCAAAATCCGTAATGCGTGTCGTAGAATTTGAAGCAAGATGCGATATTGCGATATGCAATGTGTCAGAAATTCATAGACAATTTACATTTTTGCATAGAGTTTCATGTTTCGTAACTGCCGGACGCCGAAAATAAACAGATCGTTATCAGAATAGTTCCTGACTACCACTGTTAGCTTTTTGCGACAACTTTGCTCAAATCACCAAGTTAAGTAACAGGCTGTTAGTAAACAATAAAAGATAGAGACTTGGCCCCCTGGTAGGATATTATCAGTATCACCTTGGTGTTGGTGATAAATCCACTCAGAATCCAAATACTATTTGAAATCAGTGGCTAGTAGTAAAACAATTCCCCTCAGGGCCTATATCATCTTTGGGGATGCTGTGTGGAGGGTTTTTTTTAAGAAAGGTAGGAGAGGAGAGTACGAGGAAGGAAAAGGGTTTAAGGGGTGGGTAGGAATCTGGTAGGGTTCGGTGTGTCTTGGTCATCCACCTCCAAGACCTAGACAAACCTCACGCCATGAACCCGGGCACCCCTGCTAAATCACCAAACGAAGCGAACACTTCTTTGGTGATCATTTCTGAATAGTCAGGTACTTCCGTACCTTCCTCTGCCTTAACTCCTTCACCTATCCACCCCGTTTACCCTCACAACATATCTCACAGAAGATGCATTCTCACTGACTTCGGTTAGCAGGGAGAGGTTGGAACTCTTGTGGGATATTCACATGGCAGAAATGAAAGATATGAGTTCAAATCAATTTTAAGTTAAGTAAGTAACTAACCAACTGACATAATATAAGAGAATGAATCGCCAAACGTGCATACATCTTCTTTTACATGCCCTACTGTGATTCTAACTCTTGGCGTGGTCCAACTAATGAAGCCAGTTTTCCTCGGACGACCCCCGGGTTCTTCTACCATTCACATTTGTGCCATATATTTTCCTTGCATCCTTTCTTCGTTCATCCTCATATAGTCAATTGATATGGCAAACATAACAAGTTAGTATTTCATATTACAATTAATTGATATGCATACTTAATAATAGTTACCTCTGAAGACTGTTGATTCTACTCCGGTCGACTGGGTGAACAACGGTCCCATTATATTTAAGTCAGCTCATCCAATTCCAATTGACCGCATTGGACGCTTTATTCTCCAAAGTGAGCGAATACTTTCATCAGACCAGCTCCACCAGCAATTTCACCCCCTCTTCCGCGAAATTTGGTGTTCTAGTATTTTTGATTTCTGGGGGCCTACTCTCTAACTTACTCAGTAAGTTTCGGTTTCACAGTCGACTGAGTCGACCGTTTCGGAGTCACATCACAAAATATCTCTATTGACACAAATCGGTTTAGAAAAGCGTCGATGGGCGTCGGTATGTTTGACCATAAATATACTATGTTTGACTTTCACACTCTATATAGAAATAATGTGGATTGTATTGTCTATGCGCCTACAGTCTATGTGAGTCTATGGGTCGAGGCGGGCAAAGCGTCTCAGTTGAGCGAGCCGGTTCACTGGGTCTCGTTCAATGAAAAGATCCGGGTCAGTGAACCGGCTCGAATGAACGACTGAATTGGTCCATCTCCCCCGTCCCCTCCCTCGGCCCTCCACACTTTATTAAAAAGGGAACCCCAATATTTTGGGGTTCCCTTTTTAATCGGATTCTTGTATCCCTGAATGAAAAAATGAAATCCTTTGTATTTAGTTGAGTTTTGATCTTTGGTGTGAAACCAACACCAACTTTACTTTTTTAACGATTTTTAGAAAGCATGAATTATTGAAAATAAACAATGAGCATAATAATAATATAACTTATCCTGTTATAATAAACAAAATAATGTGGCCGGAGCGTCGACGTCACGACTGACGTATTATGCACCCATACCCGCTTGAATTCCGATATTATTATTATATTCATTGTATTTCGGTAATAACACGCACGACCAGCAAAGGTACGCCACCGCGTAGAAAAGTGTCATAGTGAACTGAACTGTAAACCGTTACCTTACTTTCATATTTTACCTTTCTGCGTCGCTGACTAGAGTGGCTATGAACGAACGAACGAACGAGCAATCCGCATCAGTACATCTAGTGACCCGCGAGCCGCGAGATCCGTTGAACGATACACTGCTCTCGGCTCCCACGGGTCAGTCGGGTCTTCGGATCTCACGGGTCAGTTGGCTCACCGGATCTGGCGGGTCAGTTGGCTCACCGGCTCACTCGTTCGCGAAGATCCGCGAACCGTGAAGATCGTTCTTTGGGAACCGGATCTTACGGATCAGTATGAAAATCCGGTTCACTGAGCCGACTCGTTCGCGAACGACTCACTTCTACTATGGGAGAAGCGTTGTTTTGACGTTTGACATATTTGACGTTTGTTTCGTATTGTTCAATTTCAATTGTATTTTGTGTCTGCTTAGCAAAGCAAAAGAACTGAATGAACGTAAGTTATATGATTATTTAGTACATTCATGTTTATTTTGTGTTTGTCTTGGTTTTAAAATTGTGTCATTTGAATTATTTATGTAAAAAACGTGATTATTATAGTATCCGGTTGACGGTGGCAAAACAATTATCGAGTATATGGCAAACCATATGAATTTTCGTTTTACCACCGCCAGCGGGATACTGTTATTACCAACCGCATTTGCATGTTTTTATTGATTGCATTGTTAGTTTTAAATTAATAATAATAATGTATATTAATAATTCTTCTACAGAATAAAAGGTCTACAAGCGAACAGTTGGAGTTGCTGGTGTCATGGGTCGCCGACAGGCCTTCCATGGTATCAGGAAGATGTGAGGGGCCGGATGGAAGGATAGCCAGCAAGTCGGAGTGGGACGAGTTGGCCCAAACCCTGAACGCCATCAGGTTTGGAGCCAAGAAACCAGGCGAAAAATGGCAGCAAGTATGTACATAATATACCTAATAATACTTTTGAAACAAACACCTTTCTCAAAATAATCTTAATTTATCGGTTTCTGTATAATAGTTTGACCATTTATCAATTGTTTCAGACTTGGCGGGACCTAAAAGGTAATGCCAAACAGAAGGCATCGCGGCATCGAGTGGAGTTAGTTTTAATTATTGGGCGAGACGTGATTGATGGGACACCGATTTATGAGACGTTGATGGATGACGTTGCAATTGAGGTCCTTCCTCAATTACCTGGGTCGGATGAGGAAGCTTCGTCCGCGATGCCTGGGCCGGTGCCGACAGACGTTTTGCCCGCAACGCCTGGACCGTCCGGCGTCAAAAGAAAGGCCTCCGACAAAGATCTTTGTAAGTACTAACAATGAAATTTCTTAGGGTGAATGGGAATAATTTTATGAAAAACTAACCAACTAACCATCACGCCGTTTCACCGCAGGCGTAGGCAGAGAGGACGGACCGCCAACCAACTTGGCACACATACATATATCATCTCATATTACTCTCCTATTATTCTACTCTTAACATGGCTCTTAACATACTCAAGTATCTGATTCACTTGATTGTGCCATGTCTTCCTCGGGCTTCCCTGACTTCTTCTACCATTCACATTTGTCACATATTCTTCTTACACCACTTTCTTAATTCATTCTCCCAAACATACATGGCCCTCTACATGCCCAAACCATCTGAGGGTCCCTCTTAATCTTACTCATTACGCTTCCATCAGCCTTGCATTCTTTGCGGATCTCCACAGTTCTCACACGATCATACATGGTGGGATCTCGTTTCAACAGCATTCAGTCTGCTTTTATCATTCCTCTGCCAGTTCCATGCCTCACTGCCATACATCAGGGTGGGTACCGGACTCCATTGTGGACTGCTAGCTTCGCTTCTTTTAATATTTTTTTTATTAGCGCCAACGGCATTCAATCCTCCATTAATAGCGTTACCTGCATTTACCCTTCTTTCAATATCCCTCTCAGCCTTCCCATCTCGTGATGTTATGATATTATGTATTATTAATATTTTTAATATTTTACTTTCAGTTACTAAAAGAGCCTTGATGGAGAGGTTTGTGAAAGCGGAGGAGGAAAAAATGCAAACCAGAGGGAGAAAAACATAAACGAGAGGGAGAAGCTCCTTCACAACAAGCACAAATGGGAGAAAGTGGAAGAGTTCGGTTCGGTGCGGTTGCTGGCCAGCATGGCCGCACAGATGCTAAATTCAGAGAGGCGCTGATAGCAGAGCTTTAAAGGAAAGTTTAAGATATAATTTATTTATTTACTATTTTGTAAGCCCATGGGGCTTTTACATTTATTTATTTATTTGTTTGTTTACGCCTTGATGTCTTTTACATGTAAAGTAAATTATACAGGAGCATTATAACAAGTATATATGTAGTACTAGTAGTAGTAGCATTTTGGTATAGTGGTCCTCTGGTGATCCCGGTGCCGCATTTAAAATTGGAGTCATCATGCTTCATGCTGAGTCTCCTGAAATATTAAAATTATTTTTAAACAATTTATTTTTTAAAACAAATATAAATAAAAATTGCAAACTTTAACAAATATTTATGTATACATAAAAGAAATTTACTATAGTAAAATTATAGAATAATAGTATGATATATTATATGACTGTATGATAAGCTATTCTGTATACATTTCAATAAACGAAATATTTATTTACCATGAGAGCATTCATCGAATGGAAACCTTTTCGGTTAAAGTATGCCTCTTCATGTTCCTTCGATCTAATCATGGCTATGTGGGTTCCGTCTATACACCCAATAACTCCGGGAAAATGATATTTCTCATAAAATCTGAAATATATTCAATTTGAATGCATAGATATAGGTACTAAACTTTCAATATAGTTTTTTTAATTTTTTTTTTGTTATTGTTTCAGAAAAACAAGCTGAGAGCTGCCCTTGTCGAATGGGAGATTTTTGCTGCTAGGCAGAGTTGGTGTCCATTTTATAATACCATTTCTCCTTTACAATATGTTTTCTAAATGTGTATTTAATGTAGCATTTTTTATTTCAAATGAGGAATAGGGTGCAATCACTTTTTTTTATAGACAAAAACATGCTATCACTGGATGAGGACCAAGAACAGTGGAAATACTGTGGAAATTCAGTGGGCTGTTCATATATAACTATTTCATTTTTTGTACACACATATTCTCTGAATGGCTATGCTTTTCTTAAGCTTACTAAAAATATAACGTTTTGTTCGATTAGAATGAATATTGTATTTTTATAACACTGTCATTGCAATATACATGTAATTGCTATTGTTACTATGTATTTCTCCTTTATTATATGTGCTCTAAATGTGTAATCTTCTCTATAATATATTGCTAACTGTTTTAAAGAGACTTAAGTTTTTCTCTATGTACAAAATATAAAATAAGATACTACATTCATCATTTTTGTTGTTTTTGTTTTATTATTATTATTATTGTGCCTCCCTTCTTCGATAGAGACGACATGCTATAAAATTAATATTACTGTAATCTTTAAGTTAGACCGTTCTTCGCTTAAATTTCGAAAACCACACTGTGTTTCATCATCATTATGAAATTCAAGTAAGTGTACAAAAGACAGCAAAGGTAAAAGGGTTAGAACCAAATTATTTATTTATTTATTAACGGTATAAATATACCATAAATACATATCACAAAATATTGATTGTACTTAAGAAATAATTTTAAAAAAAGGGTATATAAGTTAATTGTGGCATTTGGTTAAGAAATGACACAATGAGCTACAATTACATACAATACTATAGTAAGTATAAATAAAATTAATACTGATTGAAAATATATGATAGAATAGCCTTCTTATAAGCTAGCTTCCGAGCAGTTAAATAGATCCGCCACATCTGCGTATCTATTACTAACTTCATGTAATCTAGGTAGAAGCAAGTTTTTCGTGTACTCAGTCTGACTTTTGATTCGGCTTCGCCCAGTTTCATACTGATCGATACAAAGAATATTTTTTTGTATGCGCCGCTACGGTTACAGTCATGGTATGGAACGGTGTAGTGGGCATAGACCTTTAGAGGAGATTAATAGATAAACCATAGGTTATAGACAAAAACATATCACTGAATGAGGACCAGTGGAAATTCAGTGGGCTGTTCATATAACTATTACATTTTTTGTACACACATATTCTCTGAATTGCTATGCTTTTCTTAAGCTTAGTAAAAATATAAAGTTTTGTTCGATTAGAATAAATATAGTATTTTTTTTAATACTGTCATTGCAATATACATGTATCATACCATGTAATTGCTATTGTTACTATGTATATGTTTATCAAAATATATTTTACCATTTCGCCTTTATTGTATGTGTTCTAAATGTGTAATCTTCTCTGTAATATATTGCTAACTGTTTTATGGAGACTTAAGTTTTCCTCTATTAACAAATATAAAACATCACACCACATTAATAATTTTTGTTGTTTTATTTTATTGTTATTATTATTGTTCCTCGCTTCAACATCGATAGAGACGACGTGTTATAAAATTAATATTTCTGTAATCTTTAAGTCAGACCGTTCTTCGCTTAAATTTCTAAAACCACACTGTGTTTCATCACCATTATGAAATTCAAGTAAGTGTACAAAATACAGCAAAGTTAAAAGGGTTAGAACCAAAAGGCGCTAAGTAGGTGGTGACATTGGTTTCCATTCAAATCTACATGAAAAAACCCTTGACTCTGTGCAGAAACATGCGGTCCGTTTGAAAGATTCTTCTAACTTAACAAACGTATTGCAATCTTTAGAGCACAGGCGTCGGGTGGGAATGCTATCCTTGTTCTACCATTGCTCCGAGATGCTCCGAGGAACTACTGTCATTGATCCCTTCGTCATCGGTGCATAGTCGGGAAACAAGCCAAAAGCGCGCCCAACATAGTTGACATTTGTCACATGAGCTTCTTCGACTCGTTCTTGAGTTCGACAGAGATGAAATAATATTACATAAAATAATAACATATTATCCGATCATCTGAATAGGTATGCCACAAAATATAATAAATCAGAACATACCCTTGTTTCACAGCATTCCTTTCTTGCTGCGTTCCTGGGAACTTTACGTGCCTACGCATGATTAAGTTTATAGCCGACACTATTTCATGCATGTGTCTGCTAACCGTTTGTTGTGAAACGCTACAGTGGAAGTCGTTTCCCACAAGTTTCTGGTATGACCCTGTAGCTAGGAAAGACAATGTTGTTAGAACCTGAAACATAAAAAATATTTGTTCATATGAAGCAGATACTTAAGGAATGTGCTGTTAATTTTCAGGATTGAGGTTTGGCATTACTCGCAGTACTCACTTTCAGCTCCAAGGGCACTCCGGATGTTCTCCTAGGTACAGGGAGTAACGGCCTCAACTCGTCACACAACGCTTTTGTAATGTACTTTTATTGTGGCCACACTAGCCACACAATAATAATAAATATGTTAAACGTAAGTTCTCGTCTTTATTGTAAGAGTACAATGGATTCAATAAGTAATATTATTTGTCTCGGTAGCGACTGATTATACTGGAAGTTAGAATGGTTCTGGCCGCGGCCGTACACCGGACCGCTGTCCCGGCTCGTATGCCCGATCGGCAATGTTCGGCGACCCGAGCATTCCCGAATTACTACATAGATACAAATGCGATATAATTGCATATATCACACCCTTCCCCCTGTAAATCAGTCACTACATATTTAAGTATTTCAAGTATTTCATGATTCTATATAATTCAAACACTGTAAATATTATACTGATATTTCACTCAAGTTCTTATAATGTTTTTTCATAAACACATCATTATTAATATTTCACACAAAATTATATTAAGTTAGAAGGCTTTCCGTTCCTTCCTTGTGGACTATCTTGGGCGGAGTCTCCCCAACCAGGGATTTGAACTTTTACTTGGACCAGCGATTGCCGTGTCTGTGACCTCCGGTGACCTCTCTCCTCCCTCCGCAAATCTGAAATCAGGAGAAAACACCGTCAGCTCACTCCACAGATTGGACAACTCTTTCTCAGAGTGCTCAGTCCTCGTGTCATCAGACGCGGAATCTGGCAAATCTGACTCAACATCACTCCAAGACACTGATAAGTTCCTCATCTGATCCACATGACGTTTCCAAATTAATTGAGAATCATAAGTTTTTACCAAATATAATTTTTTTCCAATTTTATCTGTAACAATTCCCTTTACCCATGTAAATTTATTATTCTTCCTGAAATCTTTAACTAAACATTTTTGTCCCACAATAAAATTTCTTGTTTTTACACCACCATAATACTTAGATTGTTTACGTTGATTTGCCTCAATATTTTTATTCGCCAAATCATGTTGTTTTGACACAACCCGTTCATTCTCTTTCGGAATGAGACTGTCAAAAGTAGATCTAAGTTTCCTACCAAACAATAAAACTGCTGGCTCGACTCCCGTCGTACAATGTGGAGTATTTCTATAATCGGACAAAAAATGTAACAATTTATCCTTGTAATCAACCTGAAATTTATTTCCTACCATAAGTTTTTTAAGAAAACTCTTAGTAGTTTTCACTGAATTTTCAGCGATACCATTACTTTTTGGGTGCATAACTGGAGATGACATGAAATTAATATTGTTTTCCCGAAGAAACTGTTGGAAAATTTCACTCGTAAAACAAGTTCCGTTATCTGACACTATGAGTTCAGGGTAGCCAAAATTTGAAAATAATTTCCTCAATTCAAATATAGTATTAGCTGAATCTGCCCTTTGAACTTCAATACAGTCAACCCATTTAGTGAATGAGTCGCAGACGACGAGAAACATTTTCCCTGCCAGTGGTCCACTATAATCCAGGTGTAGCCTACTCCAGACCTTCCCAGAATTAGGCCATACCGATAATTGACTCTTTGGCGGAGATTGTTTCGTCGACGCGCATTCTGGACATTCCTGAACAATTTTCTCTAAATCTTTGCTCAGCGATGACCACCAGAAATAACCCTTTGCTAACCCTTTCATCTTAACAATACCTAAGTGTGAACGATGCACGAGCTCTAACACTTTTTTATGCAACGAACTTGGAACAATAATTCTATGTTGCCAAAATAAACAATCCTTAACAATCGAAAGTTCGTTCCTTTTTATCCAGAATTTCCATAATTCCTCCTCGCGTTTAACACGTTTGGGCCACCCTTGCCTTAAACACGTCATTACGCCTTGAATGACCGTATCTACTTTAGTGGCTTCCCTAATCGAATTAACGTCAAGATGTTCACAACTGCTAACAAAACTTACGAAATCAGACCCGTAGTCTTCTTTCTTCACTTTAAAATTCACTTTGAATTTATTAAATCGCCCTAGTTTTCTCTCAAAAACTTCTGACGAAACTGAATTGATAGCACTTTGTTTTGAACTAATGTTGAGGTTAAAGATTTTCATGAAATCTCTTCCTACAACCAGAACCGATCCGTTTGTCACAACGATAAAGGTTATTAACCTAACTAGATTATTGTATTCGATCTTGAAATTTGCATTACCCACAACAGTCAACATATTTCCGTCGTAACCTGAAATTTTTCGTGTTTCGGGTGACAACTCTATATTACTGAAATGTTTACAAAACAATGTCTCCGGAATAACACAAATTGATGAACCTGAATCAATCATCGCTTCGAAGGATTTCCCATTTAATTTCAATTGTGCCTTGATTGCCTTAACAAAAGCTACATTTTCAATATTTTCATTATTACAATTCATAACTGATTTTACTGACCCGTTTTTACAAAATCTCTGTAAATGACCCAATTTACCGCAAGAATAACATTTAGCTTGCTTAAACTTACAGTTATGAGTGTCATGATTTGATTTCCCACAGATCTTACACTTTTTTAGAGATGAACCGGTTTTAACTTGTTTATCCGACCTACATGAATCGGAACTATTCGACCGATAATAAAGTTTTCGCGCCGGAGAAGCCGATTTTCCAAATCTCTTTACCGAATTTATTTCTCGCGCCGGAGAAGCCGATCTTCCAAATTCCTTTACCGAATTTACTTCCAACTTCATCTTGATTGAATCGACCTCAGGACCTTTCGCGGTCACTGCAAGTTCAACTAGTTGATTAAAGTTTTGTTTAGGCCCTTCAACAAACAATTTTACCCGTACTGGGCCCGGAAGTAGACCGATTGCAAACACGTCTACAAGATTATCCTCCAGCCTGTTTCCGAACTGACAGAATGAGCTGAGCCCTCGAATTCTTGCGGCGAAATCCCTTATCGATTCGTTATGATTCTGTTTAGCTTGGAAAAATGATTCCCGCTCTTGAAAAAGAGATCTACATTTACCACAATGTTTTTTTAGCAACTCAATTAATTTCTCAAACGTAACATCTGTGATTTTAATCGGGAAACATAAGTTGGACAGAAGAGTCAAGGTCTCCGTTTCAAGCGAGTTTATCAGATAAGCCTTTTTCTTAATCTCGGTAATGTCATCATGTAACACGAGAAACTGCTCTAATCTGAGTTGAAACACATCCCAATCTCCGTTTATGTGAGAGAACGGTGGAATTCTCGCCGATTCCATCTTCACAAAAGGAAAAAAAATAATCACGCGAAGCTACGACAACAATACTACCCCGGAAAAAATTACAAAAAACCCAGACAAATCCTCCACAAGAAAGAAAAGAAAAACCTATCTTAGAAATTGCGGTTGCAACGTCTCCAGATTGTTTCCTCTTGATGAGTGAGTGACCTTCCTCGACACTAGCACTGTTTGCCTTGTAAGAATGCCTTCCCTCGGCACTCCCTCGGAACTTCACCTTCGTGGAAAGGCTCTGTTGAGCCCCAAAAACGACCACCGCCTCTTGCTTCTGAGTACCCTTGGATGGTACTCCAGAACTCTGACTGTGGCTCCAGGAATAGCCAGAGATATCCTCGGTTTGTTCTGCCGGTCCTTTCACTCGGTCAGACAAACCCAAAAAATACTCCAATGTTCCGCCTCGGCTGTAGGTAGCCTTGAAAAATTTTTCGGGGTGACTTAGCTCTCCCCGCTTTGGTAATTTTTTTTTTGTGATCCAATTTGGTAATCCAATATTGTACTTTAATACGGCTGCGCCAATTGTAATGTACTTTTATTGTGGCCACACTAGCCACACAATAATAATAAATATGTTAAACGTAAGTTCTCGTCTTTATTGTAAGAGTACAATGGATTCAATAAGTAATATTATTTGTCTCGGTAGCGACTGATTATACTGGAAGTTAGAATGGTTCTGGCCGCGGCCGTACACCGGACCGCTGTCCCGGCTCGTATGCCCGATCGGCAATGTTCGGCGACCCGAGCATTCCCGAATTACTACATAGATACAAATGCGATATAATTGCATATATCACAGCTTTGAAGAGGTCCTGCGACAGGCGGTAGTGAGCAATGAATAATGTTTCCGGAATGCTCATGGGGTCTGACAGATCCCTCAACTGTCTTCTACGGGCTGCCTCTACCCTGTTCTCGCCCTCGCGTAAAATTCGCAAAACAAATTGCAGGCGAAAGTAACCTTCCATTGTGGCTAAAATATAACACATACATTATGAATAATATACAGACTCGTACCTATTTGGTACCTACATAGCATTCAAATTCAAATTTTCAACAGTATCCCTTTGACCTTCGACGTTTGCAAAAGTTTCGCTTCGATCGAAATACGCACAAAACACTTAAATAACCCAAACTAAGAACCTATTTTGTGCAAATACATAGTTGTCAGCTGTAGGAATTGCTAAAACGAAGTGTAATTACGATAATAATTATGAATACGTGCCTAAAAGTACGGCAACCCGTTTGAGGTATCGTTTAATTCCAAATAAATCATATTACTTACCTTTTAAAACAAGAAATTCGAATAGGTATATTAATTTATAGAAATGTGTCATTAGACGAAACGTCAAAGGTTTCATAAAACGGAGGTCCTCCGACCCGGCTTGAGAAACCCGAAATTTATACGACTGAGTTTCACAAACAGCGACAGGGAGTATCAAAAATGACAATACGAGAACGAAACCGGGCGTCGCTGTGAGAAGCAAACACATACTTTTTTGTTTGTAACTTCCGGGTTTCCGACTGATAAAAAGTGTCAATTTTGCGAAACTGACAAACAACTGTCAAAATACGAGTGTGAAACACAGATATTGGCGGTTACGTAAGATAGAGAGTAGGCCCCGAAATGATTCACGTAAAGCAAGGTTAACAAAGAACTTCATACTCGTTATCCAACTAGTCAATTCTAATGATTAATCTAAATCGAAGTAAAAATAAAATAAAAACTACAATGAACAATAATAAATCGAGCTTTTAAATACACAATTGTGCGTAAAAAATGTGTAAAACTTACCAGAAAATAA
Source organism: Limnephilus marmoratus (assembly GCA_917880885.1). Lineage (NCBI taxonomy): Eukaryota > Metazoa > Arthropoda > Insecta > Trichoptera > Limnephilidae > Limnephilus > Limnephilus marmoratus. The sequence continues at coordinate 15,528,193 of OU862908.1, forward strand.
TAAAAAATATCGATGTTTGACATTTGACGTTTGAAGTTTGGTTTTAACCATAGAGTCCATAGATACTAACATAAATAGATTGGTTCTGCATAGAAATTATCATAGACTAAGCCATAAATATACTAACCCCTAGATCGATATCTTCGGGCCTTTTGCTTCTAAGCAGTTTGGTCATCACTGTCACCAACTTAACCAAAAATAAAATGGTCCACCAAAGACAATAAACAAATAACATAGAGGAAGTTCAAGGCCATTTATCACCATAGAGAATATGATCGCACTCGACCTTCTTCATTCATTAGCCAAATAAATTATTTAAAAATAAAAATGCTTGAAAGCAGAAAAATGTTTTAGTTTCCCCAAGAAAACAACGTTCCATATGACAAAGCCTGAGGGAATGAGCTTTACATAATATTTATAGCTCATTCTCTCAGCAGGGAGCTTTGTCAGATGGAAACCTGTTATCCTGAGGAAATCAAAAAATCAAGCGTTAGTAAAAAATCTAAAATACTTGAAATATGAACTCCTTATAAAAGGAAAACATTTTCAAATAATGATTATGGTTTTCTACAACGAATTTCCATTTTTCTGCTTGAAAAATGAGAACTCAGGAGTACATGTTTAAATACTTTTTATTTTCAGAAAGACAATCAATAATAGCACATAAAAACACTGGTTCGGTGAATTCGATGAATTGATAAATGGTTTGAAACATGGCTAAAGCGTCATACAGCTGTGACATTAAAGATTAACGTACACAATAAGCTGTATTGTTTCTTTACAATATTCATTCAATTCAATTGTTCATCTTTAATGTCACATCTATATGGCGCTTTAGCCATTTTTCCTTTCTAGCAGTCACCGTACATATCTTAGTTCTTGTAGAATGAAATAAAAAATCTGCATATTCTAAATTTCCTTTCAACCGAAATTAAACAGAGTATACCTTCATCGAGGACCCATTTCAGCCATCTCACAGTAAAAACCGCATCGCATGTTCTGAAAAAAATATATCACATTAAAAAAAGTTTGTGAACATAATATATAATATTTTTCCCTTGTGATGACATACTTTGTTTATCACAAGGGAAAAATATTCTCCCTTCTGTTCATATGAAGAACGAAAAAACCACGTAAGATCGTTGGAGATCCGCAAAAAATGCAAGGCTGATGTAAGCGTAATGAGTAAGATTGAGAAAGAAACCCTCAGATGGTTTGGGCATGAAAAGCAAATGTACAATGAATGGAAGAAGTATATATAACGCAGATGTGAGTGGTAGTGAAGTGCCAAGTCTTCCTCGGGGACACCAGAAGAAGACTTGGCACGATCAAGTGAATAATTGCTTGCTTGCGTGGGGCACGTCAAGAGTCAGAATAATAGAATAGTATGTATAAATATGAATGAGGCAAGGAATGTATGCCAAGACCGAGTTGTTTGGCGGTCTGTCCTCTCTGAATGCCCTGCGGGAAAACAGCATGACAATTAGTTACTTAAAGCATTATTAATTTTACTTGCCAAATGTTATGGTCTGCCAAACAATGTTATAAGGTGTTCCTAATGTAAAGCTTCAAAATCATCCAAAGTCTGGAACATTTTCTGAAACAATATTTGTGAAACATTAACCACTCGGACCCATAAGCTTGTTTTAACGATAATATAACATTAACAGACATATGTATGACGTACGAGGCGTACGTAACTTATTAAAGTAAAATTGAAAGTATATTTTATCAATACAAACACATGTCATTTAACCTCAAATATGTTTAAAGATAAATCAAGCTGAATGTTAATGTCGTATGTAATTACCTGATTTCTGGATCAATTGCGGACAAACTTTAACCATTTTTCCACCTCTGTAATTCGTGTAAACGATTTTTGAATGAAATATGCCCATCGGCGATGTCAACAATACAAATTCAAATACGAATTCTTGTTCGTTTGACAATCGTATGATGCAATTTGACGTTTAAAGTTAGCCCTATCTATAATTAAGCTTTATCTATAAGAATTTGGTCCCCTCCTGTCAGTTCCAAGGTCAAAGCCGAGATTAACGCCCCTGGACTGCGTTTAAAATTGGTCAACTCTAGGATTACGACTGATATACGGATTACGTGCTAAGCCACGCTGAGCTCCACATTCCGCCAAAGCCGAGCTTAAGCTCAACTGATATACTGGCCCATGTGCAGTGAAATAGCGCTCCTCTAGAGCAGCGTTTCCCTTTTTTTTTTCGCCCCGGAACCCTTATCGATCATACTTTTCTAGGCGGAACCCTATTTTTATAAGGAAAAGATAAACTCGTAGTTTGAATACTTTCATGTTTACCTTGAAAAAAAAGATCTAAAGTTTTGTGTAAAACTTACATTAATGTGAAGAGTGATATCTTTTTAATTTTTTTTGTTAAAATAGCATTGAAATCAGGCTTTGCGTCAGATAGCTGAATACGAAGATCTGGAGCTGCATCCGTCTGTTTCTGTATTTGTTTTTTGTGTAAGCGTAAGCCTAAAAACCAGTTTCACACCGGTAAGTGGTCACAAAAGGTAACAAAACTGTGATAGCCTTCTCGACGACTTCTGGATATTCGTTTTTAAGTCCAATCCAAAACTCATCCAGATTAGTTTTTTCTGAATTAAACTTTTGTTGTAACGAAGAAGAACATTAGATATCTATCAAAGTCTCGTACTCTGTTGCTGTACGTTTCCTGTGAACTAGGAATGGATTCTGTACCCAGTCAATGTCCTGCAGGTTTTTTTCAGAAAAATACTCTTCCAGAAATTTGTTGAGGGCCATCAAATGTTCGTAAATGCATTTTCAATATCTGAGGTTACTTGCAACTCTTTTTTCCAGAAACTCGTTTAAAAGAGAAAAAAAATGGTACTGTTTCTGTTCAAAACATTCTATCCGGAAGACAAGTTTCTTTCTAAGAGAAGAGATTTACCGAAGTCGTTTACCGTAAAAGTATTTGTGTTTCTTCCTTGCAATGATCCTTGCGACAATCCGGACGGAACGCGGAACCCTTGTGATGCTTCTACGGAACCCCAGGGTTCCGCGGAACACCTTTTGGGAAACGCTGCTCTAGAGGTATTGGGGCATTTTATAGGTTGCCAGGGTACCGCAAAAATCGAGTTTTTCGATCTTCCCTCAAATTCGGATTTACCCATAGCCAATCTTAAGTGTAAACAAGCCATGTTGTTAGACTTGGCAACACTGCATTTTGTTTATGGTGTGAACATGGTGTGAACCAATGTTATATTTGAGTTTCTGTCAACCGCCGTGACAGAAGGACGCACTTACTGTAGCACTATGACTTGTAATGAGTGTAATATAATAATAAACGAGTGTCTTGCATTTATGCAAAATAAAGCGGACACTCTAGATGAAGTGTCGATTACACAACTGTGCACTTCCGCATTCTCCGAGGAGGAAATAAAGCTGGCCAAGAACATCTTATTCGACAAGCTCCCAGATAAGCGGACCCTGCGGAAGGGAGACGGCAGGGTCAGCCGCGATCTTCAGGACATCCTGAGGGCCCTGAAAGAGACAGACCCCGACAAATTACCGGTGTTCGTTGCAAGACAGTTACATAAACTGCCGCCCGTTAACTTTGACAGTGTTGACATTTCTCGTCTACTAAAAGATTTCAATGCCATGAAATCTGAAATACGACAAATTAAAAACGATCTAAGTGAATCATCGAACACAAACACAGCCGAAATAATGCAAGAACTTAGTTCACTACGAGATCAAATGAAGGAGATGAATATACGTAATGAGATAAAGACACCAATAAATCAACAAAACGGCGATAAACATGTGGGTAATCCAAAAGTAAACATTAACAACGGTAGACCGGTAACGTACTTAGACGCCTGTAAAACGAATCCAAATGAGCCAACCAACACTACCAGCGCCCCGGCTAATACGCACACGAAATATTCACGAGCAAACACTGCTACCGACGATACTGTGAATGTCGATGTAACTAAGCAGACGGGCCGCATGCAGGGGCCGCAACCAGCGACCACCGACCAGAGCGATTTTAAAATCGTAGTGCATAAGAAACGCATTCACAATATGAGAGGCAAAGCGCAATCAATTGCATTAAAATCTGCGGATATTATCACGTCATTATACGTATCGAGGTTTGCGATTAATACGACAGAAGACGACGTAACTACTTACCTAAAAAGTAACGGCTTGGATGGGTTCAAAGTAGAATTAATAAAGCCATTCCACGCAACACCATTTAATTCTTTTAAACTTTTGGTAAAAGCAAACGAATTAAAAAAATACCTAGTGGAGGAATTGTGGCCGGAGGGAATTGTTTTCCGAAGATTCAAAGAATCACGCACACAGAACAATAACCAAAATGCAAAATAACAATTTAAAGATCATATCGGTGAATTGCAGATCCGTCCGCAGTTCAGAAAAATTCATTTATGATCTGTGCGACACACATGATATTGTTCTAATTCAAGAAACGTGGCTACTCCCATCGGATTTAGATTTCTTATCCCATATACATCCAGATTACAACAGCTTGGGAACATCTGCAATTGATATGTCTATGGGCCCATTACTTGGCCGGCCATACGGAGGAGTGGGTGTATTATATAGGCAATGTCTCAGGGCTGCCACGATCCCGTTGAATAATTGCCGCATGGCGGGCATTGAGTTAGGCCTAAATTCCGAAAAACTATGCATTTTCACCGTGTACTTGCCAACTTGCACAACAGATCACTTCGAAGAGTACGTTAACTGTCTTGCCGCCTTGCATGCAATTATTGACGAAAAAGATTACACCAACTCCGTAATCATCGGAGATTTCAATGCACACCCAGACTCACTCTTTGGAACTGAACTGAAATCTTTCTGTCAAGAATATGATCTTACATGCGCTGATACCGTAATATTACCAGAAAACTCTTACACATATATCAGTGACGCGCATCACACCACCAGGTGGTTAGACCACTGTCTGGTGACGAACAATATCTTTAAACAGATTTTAGACATGAAAATACACTACGACGTGGACTGGACCGATCACAGGCCTCTCGAATTGACCCTACAAACGGAAGGAATACCGAAAACCGAAATTTATTCATGTATAAAAACCGACTGTGCAACATGGAATCCTAAAAATGAACACGATATCCATAGTTATACTCGAACATCACAAGTTTTTCTACAAAAAATTAAACAAGATCTTACGCGGTACGAGAGAAGTGACAACCCTGATCGAGCTAACATTAAGACACTGTATACACGTATTATAGAGGCCCTGCGAAGCGCCGCGATTGCAGTATTTAACAATCGTAAACGAAGATTGCAACGACGTAAACAAATCTGTGGATGGAATGATTTTGTCGCACAAAAATACATAGAATCAAGACGTGCAATGATGATATGGATTGAAAATGGCAGGCCTCATGAGGGCTCGATTGCGGATGAACGAAAATTAAAGCGTGCTGCGTTCAAACTAGCACTGAAAAAATGCCAAAACGACTGCGAGCAAATTCAAATGGACAAAATAGCAGGAGATTTACATAGTCGTGATTTCAAACAGTTTTGGCTGAAGACAAACAAACACTGCAACGTGAAATGTAAAATTCCGTGCAACATAAATGGAGAAACAAACACTAAAGCAATTGCTAACATTTTTGCAGATCACTTCTCCATCTCTACTCCGACCTCACCGAACTCTGCAAGCAAACCACCACCTAGTCCTATCCCAAATGAAGACAGTGGCCTCTTGATCACAGCGGACATGGTCAACACCGCCCTGAGATACATGAAAGCTGGAAAATCAGCAGGTCACGACGGATTGAGTATCGAACACATCAAACACGCTGGAGGACCAATTCTTCAACTGCTGGCGAGTCTGTTTACCGACATCTTAAAGAATGGATACCTACCAACTGACATGACAAGAACAATAATAACTCCCATTCTCAAATCAAAATCGTTGGACTCTACCTCCCAGGGTAGCTACAGACCGATTTCAATTGCCACCACCATCGCACGATTATTCGAACGTCTACTACTAAACCAGATCGGTCCCAGCTTGGAAACTAAGGACAACCAAATGGGCTTCAAAAAGCAAATGTCTACCGATACTGCTATATTTACTGTGAAAAGAACCCTGGAATACTACAGGAATAAAAAGACCACCACGTATGCATGTTTTCTAGATCTGAGCAAGGCCTTCGACAGGGTTTCTCACTCTCTACTATGGGATAAACTCAGGGAAAGAGGCATATCACCGGCGGTGATACATATCCTCGACTTGTGGCATAGACAGCAGGAGAACTTAGTAAGGTGGAAAGATGGACTCTCCGAACCTTTCCTCCTGAAGAGTGGCGTTAGACAGGGAGGATGCATGTCCCCGATATTGTTCAACCTGTACATGGACGAACTCACCGACAGGCTAAACAATGCAGGGGTAGGCTGCCAAATTGGAGGACAGTTTCTGAACAACATCAGTTATGCGGACGACATGGTATTGATGGCACCATCCATAAGGGGCCTACGAATTCTTTTAAAGATCTGCGAAGAGTTTGCTGAAGAAACAAACATGCAATACAACCCCACTAAAACGGCTCTACTGGTCGTAAGATATGGACAAGGACCAAAAAATATTCCTCCAGCTACCCTGAATGGTGTGAACCTGCAGGTGACTGAAGGAACTAAATACCTTGGACACATAATCACCAGTAATCTGATGGACGATGACGACATCGATAGGCAAAGAAGAGCTCTCAGTGTAAAAGCAAACATGCTCAGTAGAAGATTCCGCCTTTGCAGTACTGCTGTAAAAAGGACGCTCTTCCTTTCCTTCTGCGCAACACTGTATACGTCTGAACTCTGGGCAAACTACAAGAAGAGTAGTATAGAAAGACTTCGGGTTCAGTATAACAACGCCTTCCGCATAATGTTTGGTCTCCCCAGATATTGCAGCGCTTCCCGGATGTTCACGGAGGGGCGAGTTCCTGGCTTTGCAGCCCTTATTAGATCCAGGGTGGCAGGAATGAGGGAAAGGATAAGCAGCTCTGGAAACATCCTCGTCATGGAAGCCCGCATCAGTCCATCATCCAGTATTGATGCACAATGGAGAAAAATACTGGCTCCTTACGTGCACACAGAATCCTGAAAGCTTAATATTATTATTTCTTTTGTTTTCCATTTACTACTATTACCTTATTATCTTTTTTTGTTCCGTGTACATTCATATCCAACTTCTTTTTCTTTTTTTTCCTTTCAAATACTTTGTACATGTATGTTTATATTATACCCTTATGGAATGTGTGGGATTGCACTCTCCTCCCCACATACTGGAATAAACACTTATTTATTTATTTATTTTATTTGATAGGTGAAAGACTCATTAATTGTATTTCATGCGTTTGTAGTAGGATTTTTAAAGAGGAAATGTATATTTCTGGTCGTTAATGCTAGAATTGCCTATGTCAATTTTGGTAATTTGATTTACGTACCAGAAAGTACTCTTATTTGAATGTTCTGAATACCTTTGCTAGGTGCTCTGGATATAGAGTGATGGAATTGTGGCCTATCTAAGGGAACGTACCCATACTACGTGACACTTTTAGGGGGGGGGGGGGGGGGTCTTCAAAAGGTCACGCTCCATACAAATGAGCGGCGAGTTCCTTAGGATTTTGGTCACCGGGGGGGGGGGGGGGTTAAAAATTGCAAAAAGTTGGTCACGTAGTTTGGGTACGTTCCCTAACGTACATGTCAAAATATTGATTCAGCGTATTTTGTACCAAGAAATTGATAAACAATCATCTTCAACCTCATTCAGAAATTGGACATCGGCACTCCTAGCATTACAATTTGATATTTATTCATTGCAATGGAAGAAAGCAATTGTCTTTTAAAATAGCAAAGTTATTGAATGAATTGGGTAACAGTTAATAAAATTACCTGCATATTATAATGTTAGATGTTATCACTTAAAACCTTTATTTATTTTATATAAATGCCAAAAGGATAACTGTGTGTGAAAATTTAGAAATAACTGTCGTCAATAAAAAGGTAGTTCCATATTCATTAAAAAAGAATAGGCAGTATTGAGGATTCTCAAATTTGTTTGTGATTATATTGTACATGATAATATTCTCTGCCACCTTGCATTTTTAAGCTTAGACTCTGCTCTGGAGGTTTTTACATTCAACTTGACGAGGATTGTCTGTGTGGGCATGGGAAAACCCAAAAAAAAATATGAACTATTTGTAGTATTTGAGTATTACAAGTATGTGAGTATTAGTCAAAAATGTACATTATTAAATAACTTTTCAAAACACTTAAAAAATTGATTACGATAAAATGAATAATTTTGATTATGAACATAATCACAATATGTTTTAATCATGAACCACGAGTATTCTGTAAAGAAGGAATCTGAAAAAAACAACATTGTAGGTTATGTGTTGACACTTGAAACGTGTAAAAGGACATTGTACATCATATTAAATGTTATATTTACTGCAAAAAATGTGTATCAACGTTACCTTGATGTTTCATTTAGCAATGATTACAAACTGAGAACATAATCGCATTATTTTTAATAAAAACGAATGTGAACGAATGACTGAGAATTGTAAGACTACACGCAACGTTGCAAGACTTCCAACAGCGCGGCTAGTAGTAATCCAGAAGGCTGTGATTTACCCCAACTCACCTTAACCCTCCCGTTGCTGAAAGGGGTTCCCATAATTTATAAATTTACTATTCTCCATGTAGAATTTTTAATAGAGACTTTACGATTTTGATATTTTTTGTATTCCTGCAAAACCGATAAACACATATTCGGCCATTAAAAAAAATATAAAATTGTCCTAGATTAAAGCGTAAAAAAATATTTTGTTACTGTGTAGGTATCATTCCTTGCCTTGTATGATATTTCTTGTTCGCTCGAACCACATCTACGACAAAATAAATTATGAGAAATGCTCCATCTCTCTCCCGCATTAGTTAGCTTATGGCTATGGTTCCCTGTTCTACTCTCACCTCGCCAATTTATGGCATCTCTTTCCCACGCACTACATCGAACGCTGCATAAGGGTGTAACGACATAGTGTCCTTTACCTAAACCGTCGCCGGTCTGGCTGACCCAACCAGCTGTATTTATTGGGGTTTAGCTACAGTGCGTGTCGAAACACTAAAGCGGACGGTAAAAAAATAATTTGAATATTGAAAAGTTTGAAGTGCGGTTTTTGGGGTATATCGTTCCATTCTTGTGATATTGCCTTTCAATAACTGTGTTCATAATGACAAGAAGGGGGTCTAACTGATGAAGAATTATTGAATTATAGATAACGTTCGACCCACAAAATGTAGGCATTCAAGACAGAAATATCAACTAACTCCATATATATTCGAAATAGCCATCTCCTGTTTGCCCTTACACATGGATATTGTATCACCGGTGGTGTCAACTATCGGGAGGTGACAATTCCTCCCTTTGTTTTGTTGTAATGTAAGATAATATCGGGTATCTCCATAAAATAATTGTGTCATCTACGACAATAATGTAATTTTTTTCGTGAATCCAAATATTGTTGACAGTTCTTCTTTTTTTATTACTACCTATGCACTTTTTCATCCATTTCTCTCAAATAATTTTATACTAAAAATAATTTAAAATATAACAATCTATGTATGTACCTTCACAGTTTAAAAAACCAATAAAAGTTGGGTTACTTTGTTTGAATTTTATAAGATATAATTTATCAACAAAATGCGAGAGGTTAGCGACAGGCAATTATTATGTTTATTATTAGAATTTCCCACCATAGTTGGAAGGGTATTCCGAGTAATTGATAATAATTAGTGGCAGAAGGGTATTTTTAAAATGGACCGTTAAAAATAACATCAAGGCAATGCAAATAACATGAATATAATGACATTTGGGAAATAACTCATTAATAGTTTATTCTCTTGTACCTGGACCTTGCTAAATATCTGTTTTAGAAGATGATTCAAATAAATAATAAATATAATATTTTATTATTATATGCTGAATTTAAATAAATGATTAAATTGTTAAGTTTTTAAGTAATTGTTGCGATACCGACAAATTTTTATGTATATCTTGCGTAGTTTAATGTTTTATAATTTTTGATATCTGTTTTTTTGATATTTTCTTATGTATGTAAATCAATTACCATACCCCAAATAAAATTTAAATAAAAATCGATGTTTAGTTTTTAATTTTATTTTTGTTATTTTGGAACCACCCGGTTACAATTCGCTCCGTCACACTGGCCTGCCGGCAGGTACCAAAGTACCGACTAGGAAGCTAGTCAAAGCCGTCATGGCCGGAGCGTTTGTTGAAGAATGATTTTATATGAAATTAACTAAATAGTTTTAATATTATGAAATTAACTGTATAATAATATTTTTTAACGGAAATACATTAAACATGTAGGCCATAAGAGTAATTTTCCATCAAACTTATGAATAACTGGGAAAAAAGGCATTGAAATGATAAAATCCCTGTAAAACAATCAGTAAAAGCAAAAAAAAAATTATTTAATATTTCTAAGGTGTAATGCAGGTAGCACATAAATTTACTCGCAAAATGCACTGCAATATCTGCCCAGAGCCAGTAAGGGAACGTACCCATACTACGTGACACTTTTAGGGGGGGGGGTCTTCAAAAGGTCACGCTCCATACAAATGAGCGGCGGGTTGCTTAGGATTTTGGTCACCGGGGGGGGGGGGGGGGTTAAAAATTGCACAAAGTTGGTCACGTAGTTTGGGTACGTTCCCTAATAACAGAGAAGTCAATTTTTGTGTGCTCTGCGTGCAAAGGAATATTTCATCTAGCCTGCGGGGGAATAACTGAGAACAGTTTCCGTAGACTCACTCAGGAACGGCGTGCCCTACTGAAATGTAAACTGTGCAAAAATACGAAGATAACTGCGAGCGCTCCAAGCGTAACTGAGACAATAGGCCACTTGCATGGATTTCATAACGACTTGGAAAAAATCATGTGGATAGATCTTTTTACTGAGATTAAGAAAATGTTAGTAAAATTGTTTAGAAATGTACAGTTTTTGTTATTTTTATATAAATAAATCCTTTATTTAGGCTCGTGACGTCACTACATGAAAATGTCCCGTCTCCGAAAATGTTCCTATTATTCTACCACACTGATTTATTTTTTTATATGGCATCACTTTGATTTCAGGCGAATTTTTGAATTCGTTCACTAGATTTATTGTTTGTTCTCTGCGAACTTATCATTTGGTTTGACATGCTCTGAAGAGAACCCCGTACTTTTAATGATCTACGGGGTTCTCTTCAGAACGTGCAGATGATGTCGGTACGTGTTTTATAGGTATAATGATTATGGTGCTGATTTTAACAAAATTAAATTTTATAATATTCTTATTATTATTATAATTTACAAGTACAAGTATATTACATTGAATTTAGTAATATAGACGCTGTTCATTATAATGATTTATGGTCAATAAGATGGATCAAGGAAAAAAATATTTATGAGATGTAATATTTTTGGTATGCCTCGTTATTGTCCTGTGCCATTCGTGTGGAAAACGTTCTTTTTTTTTAAATGATTTTCGGCTATGTAATTATCGTTTTTTCACACCTATAAAATTATGTCCCGTCTTTCCGGTTTATAAAAAATGGTCTGATTTATCGGATTGAAATTTTCAAAAAATCCCCAGGGTTTCAAAAATACGATTAAAAAAAAAAATAAAAATACAGAATGTCTTAGAATATTTGCCTAAACCGGAAAAAAATTTAAAAAAATTTGATGCAATTGGCCTATCAGCGGTAACGAACCTTTGGAGCCAGGTAAAAAAATTGAACAATAAAGGACCGACGATCACCGCTCAGGCCCAGACAAACTTATGGGGGTATGACCAATGACGTTATATAAAATAAATAGACTCGTTATAGTCTCACATACTCACAATATAATGTGGAAAGTAAGGAACACTCTTTTGTTTTCGCGATTTTCAATAATTTCTTTAATTCAAAAGTTTATTCCTGTGTGATAAAGATAGACAATCAAATAATGTGTATGTATGAATGGCACGGATACATTAGCGGGCAGCGTATTAATTTCTTCGCTGAATACTGCTTTCACATCACGGGTGTGACTGAGATAACAAGATACTCTCACTCGGTTACACTACGCACAGGGGAGGGTAAAGGCGGGTAAAACAAGACACACGGGAAAATATTTTTTTTATTATATTTATATGAGTTATAATTAGTAATACAATATTGGTACTATTATAGTAGTATTGTAAAAACATATTTTATTATACAGTACAGGTCATAGGTTCAAATGAGTATACAAATCTATTTACAATTTTCATCAACGACATTATAAAACGCTTTCCTTTGACCGTGGTATGTAAATCGTCTTTATTGAAATGAACTGAACATATTGTGCTGTAAAGCGAAGGTGTCCAATCATGTTCGCATCTTTGAATGCGAACAACAGTGGTCCATTTCTGTCGTCGTAGTTGATCACGGGGAAACCTAAAATTCATATTTGATAAGTCATAATAAATTTATATTCAAATAATTGTCATTTTACGTTTATAAAGTCACAGCGTAAATTATAATTATTAATAGAGCTTAACTACAACTAGCGTGTTTACGTATATTAAATTATAGTGTCTTGTCATTGTCAGCAAGGAAGCTCGGTTCGAGCGTTATGAGCTTATGAGTTATGACAATTCAAACATAATTAAATTAATTAACGATTTACCCTGTGTACGTTTTACCCCATCTTTCCCAATAGAAGAAAACTTGTGCGGGACGCTGTGTGAACCGACCTACTGTTAGCAGGTTGTCTTTGTTATGCTCGTTACTTTTTGATGCAACGTTCTCTGTCTCGTAATGACGTGTAAAACCGCGAGCGGGAAACATGAAAATTTATTGTAATATTTATAATAATCGATAATATTAAGTAATTTGCGTGTACTTACAAATGAAGTGTTATTCCTTCGCCTTTACTATTATTTGCAGTGTAATTGAAACATTTTCTCATCACACAGGAGGGCATTTTGACACTTTTTAAAATGCAATCTACTTACTGGTAAGTACTGGTAAGACGCAACCTTACTCGACGCGTAGCAGTTTATTACTAAAGTACTAGATATCGAGACCGGTACAATTGTCTTGCGATTGTCTTCCCACTTTGAGATTTCTACCCCTCGTCTAATATAGTATGTAACGTCATTGGGTATGACACGACATCTTTTTTCAGCCCGATTCCCGTACCGAGACCAGGGACCAAATTTTTCGCAATACACGATCTCTATTTTCATCAATATTACAGTTGGCATCACTGCAAACAACACACATTATCAGCTGTCACCTGTCACCTGTCACGAGGATTTTATATCGCGAACCAAATTGGTTTATTTATGTTGTCAGTTGTTGTTCGTTTGCATTTGAACCCTCATAATGATGCATGGATGAATGCATGCTGAATTGAGGCAATAGACTTGAGACGCGTCAGTTCTCAGACAATGAAAAATTCGTACAGTGCTCAAATAACATCGGAAATACAATGCGCAGCTCAAGTGACGAAAAAATGTAATATTTGTGGTCTGTTTGCACAACAGAACATTGAAAGAAAATATTCAAGAGCTTCCACGTCAAACGTGAGTGAAAATATTAAATATTTTAATTTCGAGTGCAATATTTATTAATTATAATAGAAATTTAGAAGACAAACCAGTACCTAAACATCTATTCTCACTTTTAACTGCGTATAAACAATTATGTTGGAAATACATTCTAGGTATGTACTTAATTACATAATTTAAAAACTGTTTCATAAATCTTTATTGTATATACTTTAGGAGGCTGTGGTCACACCTGCTACCAAATTCTACTTCAAACCTATATAATTTAGGGCGACTACCTCCAACATAGAAATGGAAATTCAGGCAAATTCGCAGTGCTTGATTTACGCTGATAGTGAGATTATCTGGGAAAATACTGGTAATTTAAATTATTATTATATATTTAATGAAATTAATTACATGCATTTCAACAATATTATCACAATCTACTTTGGGCTGAGTTGGTTAAACAGTATTGTCACGATCTACTCTAATTGAGTAATCTGAAAGTATGTTGCCCGTCGTATGCTGATGATGCCTTGCTGATTTGTATGGAAGATCTACAGTCTCTCGTGTCTAGGATGAACAAATATGTATGAAGAATGAGTTAATGATAATAATAATGATGAATGTAAGTCTAAAGTGATGGTGTTTGAAAGAGAGAGTAGAAAAACAGTGTTTAATATAGTAGGTGGATGAGTTTGTGCATCTGGGAAGTTTGTTTACGGGAGATGGGTAAATGCAGGTAACTCCATTAATGGAGGACTGAACACCGTTGGCGCTAACAAACAACTCCAAAGAAGCGAAGCTGGCAGTCCACAATGGAGTGCTGGTACCTGCCCTGAGGAGATTACCTGTACCTGGCAGAGGCATGGAACTGGCAGAGGAAGGATGCAAGTAGACTGAACGCTGTAAAAATGAGATTCCTGAGAATGTGTGTAAAAACCATGTATGATTGTGTAAGAAACGTGGAGATCCGCAAAGAATGCAAGGCTGCTGTAAGTGTAATATTATGATAAAAATAAAAGTGGTCTTAAACAAATTTATGTGTTTTTATTGTAATATTATGAGTAAGATTATAGGTATAGTATAGTATAGTATATATAATTATTATAGCGTGTAGTGCGAATGAACGATGAACGAGGTAAGGAGTTTAAGAAGAATATATGGCGCAAATGTGAATGGTAGAAGAGGTCGGGGATGCCCGAGGAAGACATGGCACTACCGTGAAGCAAGGAGTGTGTTTCAAGACCGAGTTGTTTGGCGGTCCATCCTCTCTGCCTCTCGGCGAAACGGTGATGGTTAGTTACTCTGGGGTGTACTAGATGCAACGTTCTTAGTCATGCCAACACTTTTCATCCTTTTTTCAGGATTCAGTGGAACATAGGCCATTAAGCCATCAGCAATAGGTTGCAATGGACCATCACAATCCTAAACCAGCTGCAGCCAGGCAGCCACACAGCAACATATGTACATATTCTGGTATTTTAAATTGAATTCTTAAATTGCATACTATTATCACAATAATATTATATTAAAACAATTTAAAATTTTGTTCCACTTAATTTATTTCTGACTGTAAACGGTTTCAGCCTATTAAGGCCCTCTTCAACTATGGTTTATACACATAACATTATAATGTTTGTAATTTGTAATATTTTTTTTAGGAATCAGGTGGAATGTAGATTATCAGATGCCATATAACATAATCCTAGACCAGCTGCGGCCAAACACAGCAGCGTAATAAGTTATTACTTTTGTACATTTATGCATCTTTACAAATTTGCTAATTATTATAGCCTGGTTGATTACACACTTTTTCTTTTATTTATTTACATTACAAATAAAATTCCATAGGGCCATTTATCACCTCAAAGGAACTTTAAAATATGCTTTATCTTTATATCTAAACCTTATAAAAACAAAATTATAAGAAAAAATCTCTTTATAACATTTGAAGGTTATTCCCATCAATGTAATATATCATTAAACTTATTAATTTATTAACACCCTATCACGCTTTTACACGGAATTCCACATTTACAGTATGTAAGTATAATAACAGTATATCAAGTATGAAAAGATACATTACATTACAGCAGATACGTACAAATATAAATAACGAGAAAGATTGACAGAATTTAAAAAAATTTATCAGCCTTATCATATTTTATCAACGCTCTTTTGCACATCCAGAGTTAAACAATTTCTCTATATAAATCAGCTGTATTCGATGACAAAAACGTAAAGAAGCCAGCTTGTATTGTAATATTATTGAACTGAATGTATATCTGAACTATTTTTGAAATAAAACCGTACACCCAACTCATTAATTTCCAATACAGAAACTATCGAAATATTCATCATCATCATTCTTGACTCTACAACCCGTGGTGGGTCTTGGCATCCTCAAGAGTCTTCCTCCACTCATCTCGGTTTTGTGCCAGCTCTCTCCAGTTTAGAATCTCTAAGGTAGATATATCTTTGAGGACATTGTCGCTCCATCTTAATCTTGGTCTTCCCAGGCTCCTTCGCCTTATCGGTCTGGAGTTCAGCAGGGACTTTGGTGCTTGATGCTTGGTCATTCTCTCCATATGACCCAGCCACCAAAGTCTTCCTAGTTTTATAAATTTTGAGACGTTTAGGTCCACAGAGTATATAGCTCATTGTTGTAACGTCTCCGCCAAAATACATTTTCTAAACCAAGTCCGAAGATACGCCTCAAAATTTTCCTTTCTAAAACGTCCAGTGCTCTCTCATTCCTCTAATAAACGAAATATTACTAATGGAATAATGAAAATGGATTCATTATTCAGCAAAACCTCATATGTGACATTTGTTTATGTTGGATTGTAAATTATTTATCTTGACATCATGTAAAAAGTTTGAACAAGATATTGGACAATATACGGCAATGATTAACATTTTTTATTGCCTTGAATAATTTTAGATTGCGTTACAAGTTAGTACAATACGAATCAGATGTCAGATTTCAAAAATACCGCCGAAATATAAATACTAAACAGTACGAAAAATCATCACTACCAACGTGGCAACCATTGGTGGTTGAGTAGTTCTATGATATTCATAGTTTGTCTATGCCTTCGGGATGAAAAAACTACGAAATTCGGCACTACCAACCACCGGTGGTTGGTAGTGCCGAATTTTCGTTCAGTTTTTCATCATGCAGCTAGTTGCCGTTGGAGAAAAAGTAATAATATTTTGAGACGGTAAACCGTCAAAAAATGGCAACACCTTTTAAAAATGTCATTACTGTCAAAATATTGTGACAGCATTAAACAACACCATAATTTGCAGTTTCTGTGCGCAGTTTGTTGTCTTTATATCGTAAATCGTTGGTTTTTTGGACCATTATCATAATGTCTTGCTCTAAAACTTGATCAAATGAGGCAATTGAGTTATAATAAAAAGCAAAAATGGTGCGCGCTTGGTTGACGGATAGTTTTGTAAACTCCCAGCGGTTGGATCACCAGAGGAACCCTCCTGAATTCCTAAACCTTGATGAAGTTTACAGACAGGACTTGAATATTTCAAGGTAATACAATAGCTTCTATTAATTTGTACATAAAATATAATACCTATTAACATTATTCTTTTCCAATTTTAAGCTGTCACCATATTTTTTCCACAGATCAACTGCGATACTTACAAAACTGATGGAGTTCTTGATAAAAGATAAGAGTGATCGTGGGTATACATATGAGGATCATATAACTTGCTCCAAGGAGTGTCTGCCAAATTACAAGCAGAAGTCATTCTTCAAAGAACATTTGCACACGGATGAAGAGATCAATTTTGTCTTGGATGGATCAGTCTACTTTGATGTGAGATATGGAAAGGATGACTGGATCAGGATTGAGGTGGTTGCCGGAGACATGAATATTACTAAGTGGAATCTATCACCGCTTTACTCTTGACACAAAAGTAAGTAACCATTCATTTTTTCAAGTGAGTGCATGCTTCTACGAATGGTTTCTTTCTATATTCAATTTGGGAGGCGGGTATGAGTACCGCCCCATTTGTTGGATGACCAACACCTCTGCCATAGGTCACCCAAGTTGTTCGCTACATTTGGTGATATGACAGAGGTGCCCGGGTTCATGGGGTAAGGTTTGTCCGGATCTTGGCATATATCGACCCCAGATTCCTACCCACCCCTCATACCTTCTTTCCTTCCCAGAACTTCCTCTCCTTCCTTTTCCTAAAAAGACCCTCCACACAGCATCCTCAAAGATGACATAGGCAACATTATATTGTGGTGTAGTAGGAGCATGTGTAACTTCATTATTATTTATGCACATATACATATATTTGTGTTATAATTTTTTATTTTATTTTTAATAAAAAAAAAAAAACTCCTTTTTGTTCTTGCCTTTACACACGAGTAATTGCACTCTCGTAAAGGTTATATATCGTATACATGTATGTGTTTTTACAGTTTTTTAATCAACATTGAATGTTTAATTACTCATGAGTTACATGTGTATGTATATAAAAACTAATAAAAAATAAAAATAAATTACTAGTGAAGTCTCATTTAAAAAAAATCTGTTCAGGAAGACAGGAACTTTAAGGATAACCTGGTTTCTACCTAGTATTGTTATTATGGAATAATCTTTCTAACTAAATGTAAAAAAAATTATACTTCACTGGCAGGAATGAAATCTCTAAGAACTTCCCTGTGAAAAAACACTTAAATACTTTTAATACAGCCATTAAGTGCGTGAAAGATAAAGGGTATCATCTTCTTTGTTTCAGAATTTCATAGTTGCTAAAAGATTATTTGTGGGAGAGGGGGTGTGGATTCCCCACAACAGCCCGGCGGATGATATGCCCTCAGCCCGGCCGGAAGGAGGTCGAAAATTATATGTGGAGGAGCTAAAGGAAGGATTCGCCGCTCCAGTTGCCTAAAGATTTCATATCAATACTGCATTGGCAAGACTTCTGAAAATGTTGACTATTCCTAATATGTATTTAAATATATAATATATGTACTTATTGTATTTTTATATTGATTGTTTAATATTGATAATTGATAAAGTAAAGAAAAATTAAGTATGTTGGTATTCATTATGAATTTCATGAAAACAGTTGTTATACCTTCCAAATTATGATAAATTAAAATAAGAATTTCACAAAATTGTTATGTTCAAAGAAAAATGTTTTAAAAATATCGGCGGAGGACTTTATTTTATAATATTGACGCTGGAAAGGACAAAGGCTAAAGCGTCGCACAGTTGCATAGGTAAAAATGGCTCAAGCGCCATACAGCTATACGTTTCTTGAGTCACTCTTCCTTTCCAGCTGCTTGGCGCTTTAGCCATTTATCCTTTAACACCTGGAATGTGAATCTTGACAGTATCCCATCCCTGTATCAATACTATAACTTTACTCAAGGACGCTGACTAACTATTTGGATTAATGGGGCAAAGGAGCTTTGAAACTTATTATATCTTACCCACAACATATACTTTTTTTACATTAGCTCCACACTGGAGGTCCCGAGGAAAATAATTGCCCTCAGGGCCTATGTCATCTTTGGGGATGCTGTATGGAGGGTCTTTTTAGGAAAGGAAGGAGAGAAAGTTCTGGGAAGGAAAAGGGTATTAGGGGTGGGTAGGAATCTGGGTGTCAGTGTATCCAGGAGTGACAGACTTGTGAATTCATCCCTCCCACTGCGGTGCAAGGTGATGTTCCGAGAAAGTATGGTTGGAGAAGTCAAAGGGACTCCCTCAATCATTTTCTCTCAATCCGCCCTGCCAGGCAGCCAGCGGGCAGATGCATTCACTGCCAAGACACAGACTAACCCGGGCACCCCTGCTAAGTTACCAAACGTAGATAACCACTTGGGGTGACCTATGGCAAAGGTGTTGTTATCCAATAAATAGTTAGGTGTTGTTATCCAATAAATGTGCTTCCCATCTAGAGCACCCAGACAGCTTGGGAAATTCAATTTTAATTGATTTTTTTTGGCGATCTCCAGCGAACACCGCGTCTGGCATTCTCAAATACATATTTTTAAAGAAACCGGACAATTTTTTAGACGAAGTTCATTGTTTAGAGCATATTTAGTGCGCCGTGTTCGTTACGCCGGAGAAGCCATGGTTCTCTCTACAACTTCCGATCTAATTTGTGAGTCACTCGCCTTTTTTAAATCACTGCAGCGCCGGTAAAACTGCCGCAGATGCCAAAGCAATAGCTTTCAAAGCCTCGTTTCTATCCGTCTTATAAAAATGCATAAATCCACCATAAAACACCAATCCCTAAAAATGTTACAACACGTAAATGACAGTGACAGATGAGTATGACAGATGTCAAAAGTACCGCCACCAATCTTTACGAAAATCAGCATTACCAACCGAAAATAGAGCACACCTCCTTTTTCAGCCCGAATCAACAAAAACGATGAAAAAAGATGTCGTGTCATACCCCCAGCCGTATTCAGAGTCGATCCAGTTGTCAAGTTGTCAAGTGTCGGCCTTACCTTAGCAAAGGTAAGAACCGTCCTTACCTTTGACGCTTCTATACAGAGTCCACACTTTGAGCTTCCTTTCCTAAGGTAGAGACCTTTTGTCTACGCCGAAAGAAAGGTGTGACGTCATCCGAAACATGTCGATATTACCAAACTTTATCACCATCCAAATTTATAAATTACCATCCAACAGTTTTTCATTACCATCCATCAATTTTCTTCGTATCTAAGAGTCGTACAAAGGTGCCCT
This sequence comes from Limnephilus marmoratus, assembly GCA_917880885.1. Taxonomy (NCBI): domain Eukaryota; kingdom Metazoa; phylum Arthropoda; class Insecta; order Trichoptera; family Limnephilidae; genus Limnephilus; species Limnephilus marmoratus. The sequence continues at coordinate 15,548,577 of OU862908.1, forward strand.
TTTCACCCATAAAGACTCCAGATACTAATATCTACAGCCCGTATGTTTGACGAATATCTACAGCTCATATGTTGAACTAATATCTACGAACTTCAGAGTGTTGATTAATATCTACAGAGCGTAGGTTGAACTAATATCTACAGAGCGTAGGTTGGACTAATCAGCTAAATGTGTCCAATAGTCCGATATTAGGGATTTTTACATACATACTTACATAAATTAAGTTTTTTAAACTGCATACGCAATATTACGTTATTCCAATATGCTATACATAATTGCAAATCCAACCTCTGACAGTACTGTAGATATTCGTCAACACTTTGGTTCTCATAGATATTAATCAACAGTTTGAGCTGTAGATATTCGTCAACACTTTGATTCCCATAGATATTAGTTCGATTTTTTCAGTTTTTGGAATTCCTGTAGATATTAGTAGACGCCTCCCCCATAAATGAACTAATACCTCATTCGAATTTTGACAGTTGAAAAACACTGTTGCGTTTTTTTCGTTTTAATACGAAAAATCGAATTTTTGGCATTTAGTCAGTTAAAGTTTTAGTTTTTTTGTCCTCTTTGAGTTCGTTTATTGCTGACCAAGTCCAGTAAGTTATTTTATTTTTGTTTTAAATATATCCTTTTGCCCCAATGGCCTTTGCCATGGGGAAGAAACCCCCTGATCCCGCCCCCCCTGACCCTTCACATTTTGACATTGGTAGTGAGGTAGAGATAACAGACCTTCAAGTTCCATCTTCTACTCCAAAAAAGAGGAAAGTTTGTGACCTTCCAAAATTAGATTCTTCACAGGTCTCAGTTCCTGTAGCTTCTCCTCCTTCCTTGTATCCGACTTCAGCAAAAGCTCCCTTCATAGTTTATGTTCAAAACAACTCTCCTGGCCACTCCTTACATCCCCTTGAATTTGGTAAATTCATCGGAAAAAAACCACTTGGCATTTCCCCAGGTGGTATCCGATCAGAGGGCAGATTTCGCATTTGTGTTGAGTTCACATCCGCGTTGAATGCCAATAAATTCATAAATTCTATCGACTCCCTCTCTGCAAAAAAATTTAAGGCCTATATCCCTTCTTTCAATATCTCTCGCTTGGGTCTCGTTAGAGGTATTCCTGTAGACCTATCTGAAGAAGAGCTTATCTCGGAACTGATTATTCCAGCATCTTCGGGAAAAGTTATTAAGACTAGGCGTCTTAATTTTAAAGATAGATCGTCAGAGTCTGTAGTTTGGAAACCCTCTCAAACTGTAGTTCTGACATTTGAAGGACAGTCCCTTCCCTCTCACGTTTATTTATTCCATAACTCTCTCCCGGTGGAAATTTATTCATACCCGACAATCCAATGTTTTAATTGTTGTCGGTTTGGCCATTCAAAACAATCGTGCCGCTCTTCTCCCCGCTGCTTTAAATGCGCAGAGAACCATCTAGCAGACAAATGCCCCTCCCCTTCCAATTCCCCCTCTTGCGTCAATTGTTCAGGCTCGCACACAGCCACTCATCCATCCTGCCCCGAACTTTCTCGCCAAAAAAACATAAAAAGTTATATGGCCTCCAATAGCGTTTCGTACTTCTATGCCTCCAAATTAATAGCTCCTTCTAAAAAATCTTTTGCTGAAGTTGCCTCTCAACCCCAAATTAGTGCTCCCTCAAACTTGTCTTACAGGAAGACTGTAATGACAAAACAAGCTTCTCGTCCAATTAAAACCCCTGGATTTGACCAATTGGGCCATAACTCCCAGCTCTTGTTCCCAAATGGTAACAACAGCTCTCTATTTCCTCAAAAATCCGTCTTTTCTAACTCCAATTCAACTAACAGCAGTGCTTTCAATCCTGATCTAAATGCAAATTCCATAAACAACAATACTTCTAATGACAATTCTTCTTTTATCCAAACTCTCCTCATGTTACTTATCTCTGTTATTAACAATAATAATACTCTACCGTCCAACGCTGCCTCACTACTCTCCTCCTTGTATTCTCTTCTTCCCAATGGCTGCCCCAACAGCAGCAATTCTGCAGTGGAATTGTAGAAGCATCACCTCCAATAAGGATGACCTCATCCGCCTTCTACATTTACACTCCATATCGATTGCAGCCGTCTCTGAGACTTGGTTCAAGCCATCTCAACTCTTCAAGGTGAGTGGCTATCAATGTCTGCGGGACGACCGCATTGATGGGAAGGGTGGTGCAGCCCTTTTCATCAAAAACTCTCTCCCCTTTTCCCCTATTTCCATTAAACCCCCAAATTCACCCTTCCAATTAGTGGCAGCCACTGTCTCTAATATAACTTTTGTATCTCTCTATATTCCTCCTTCTACCCCATTTGACCTTCCACTGTGGGTCCACATGCTTAGCAAAATATCTTCTCCCTTGGTCATTTTGGGTGACTTTAATGCCCACTCCCCACTCTGGGGTTCTTCTTCCTCGGATCCCTCAGGTATCAAATTAATTGACCTTTTGGACTCCTTGAACATCTGTCTCCTAAATGACGGATCCTCAACAAGGTTTAGTCTCCCTGGACAGAATCCTAGTGCGGTGGACATATCCCTCTGTTCCCCGAGTATCTATCCACTAATCTCCTGGCGAATTACTTCAGACCCCTGCGGCAGTGACCACTATCCCATTATTTTGAATTTGGCTCAACGGTTGGATACTAATCGCTTTAAAAGTAAGCCCAAATTTATTACAAAAAAAGCCGATTGGTCCCGTTTCAGAGACTCAATCCAGGATCTTTCCCTCTCCCTGCCTTCCCCTTCTTCTGATAATTGCACCTCCTCTTATAAATCTTGGACTGATTCCATACTAAAATCGGCTGAAAAGTCTATCCCCAAATCATCTCCTGTAGGCTCAAAGGCTCGCCCTCCCCCTTGGTGGGATGAGGAATGCCTTAGAGTGCTGAAGGAGAGAAAAGCGGCCAATAAGACATACTGCCAACAAATGACTATGGATAATTACATCTCAGCCAAGAATGCCCAAGCTGTTGCTAAACGTACATTCCGTTTCAAAAAAAAAAACAGCTGGCGTAATTTCTGTACCAATATATCCCCTGCTACTCCAGCGGGGGAGGTTTGGTCCATGATTCGCAGGTTTAGATCTTCCTTTTCCCTGCCAAAGCCATCTCGTAATTCTGCTATTTGGATTGATGACTTTATTAATAAAATAGCTCCCCCTTATGTCCCTAATTTTGATGAACTCCCTTCTTTGCCTTTCACTTTAAAATCTTCTTCATGGTTAGATGCTCCATTTTCTTTTGATGAGTTAAAAAGAGCCATTGAAATCCTCAATGACTCAGCTCCTGGCAAGGACGAAATCCTGAATATATTCATCCGTCATTCTGATGACAATTCTCTAACCTACTTTCTCTCTCTCATCAATGTCTTTCTGGATTCTGGTATTATTCCCCCAGACTGGAAAATTCAAAATATCATTCCCATTTGCAAAAGTGGCAAAGATCCAAGTATAGGTTCGAGCTACAGACCTATCGCCCTCTCTTCTACTCTTTGCAAAGTATCTGAAAGAATGATTAAGAATAGATTGGACTGGTTCGTAGAAAAAAATCAAATTCTTTCCCCTTCCCAGTTTGGATTTAGAAAGGGTAAAAGTACCCTTGACAACCTTTCTTCTCTTGTTACAGATATCAAATTAGCATTATCTAAAAATGAATATTGCATTGCAGTGTTTTTAGACATCTGTGGAGCATATGACAATGTTCATATCCCCATCCTGAAAGAAAAGTTACTGGCAATAGGTATTCCGCCTAAATTGGTAAAATTCATTGTCAATTTGCTCTCCCAGAGAACTATTTTTGTAGATGGGTCTGAATCCCCTCCTCACATTAGACACATATTCAAAGGTCTCCCGCAAGGGTCAGTCTTAAGCCCGATCCTGTACAATATTTACACATATGATCTAGAAAAATCTATTCAATTCTTGTGCAACATACTCCAATATGCTGATGACTTGACTTTCTACAAAATATCCCGTAATATTTTTATTGCAGCATCAGCAATCAACAATGCTCTTAGAAAACTGTTGGCGTGGTTAAATATTAATGGCCTTGAACTTTCCCCCTCCAAAAGCAAAGTTGTCATCTTCACTCGTCGTCGAAAGCTCCCAGAAATTCAGGTGAGATTTGGCGATGAAATCATCCCTATCTCTAAAGAAGTTAAGTTCCTGGGAATGTTTTTAGACTCAAAGCTTACTTGGAATTCTCACATAAATCATGTCATCATGAAATGTGAAAGCAACATCAATCCCCTTAGATTTCTGTCCGGAGTGTGGTGGGGATCACACCCATCATCTTTAAAACTTCTGTACAATGCTCTCATCCGAAGTCATCTTGATTATGGATCTTGTCTGTTTGATCCAATGTCCACTTCAAATTCGCTTAAATTAGATAAAATTCAGTCAAAATCTCTTCGCCTTATCTTAGGAGCCATGAAATCTTCCCCAATCAACGCAATGCAAGTTGAATGCTGCGAGCCTCCCTTAAATATAAGAAGGCGATGCCTAGCAGAAAAATATATTTTCAATACATGCTCAATAACTTCTCATCCCTTGATTCCCAAACTTCAATCGTTAAAGTATGAGGTTAATTTGAATCCATTTTGGAAAAAACATTCCCCTCCCCTTCTCTATAATTGCTTCAACACTTTCCTGAATGTTTCCACAAACTCCTATCGCAATGAATCTCTCCCCTTATACTCTTATCCCTATGAAAGTCTTACTTTCTATCCAAAGGTGCACCAATTTATAGGAATATGTAAAAAAAATATTAAAAACTCAGTTCAATCCAATAATGCAGAATTCAACAAAATTATTGAAAATAACTGGCCAAATTATATAAAAATTTTCACAGATGGTTCCAAACTCAGTTCGGACTCCCATTGTGGGGCCAGTGTCTATGCACCTCACAGGAAGTTGTGTTTCCCACACAGACTTCCCAAAGAGTGTTCCATTTTCTCTGCTGAATGTATAGCTATCATAGAAGCTTTACGTCTCATCAAATCTCTCAACATTAGAAATGCCCTCATCCTTTCAGACTCACTTAGCTCATTACAAAAAATAAGCTCATCCCCTCTCAATTCCAATAGCGACTCTTTGACGTGCTCTATCAGAGACCTCCTGCATTCCTTGTCGCTGGCTCAAGTGTCAGTGGTCTTGGCCTGGATCCCAGGACACCTTGGTATTGTTGGAAATGAAAAGGCTGATTCTATTGCTAAGGAATCTATTGTTCATGGTCCATTAAGTAGTATTCCTATTCCTGTTAGAGACTATTTTCCTATTTTAAAAAATAAGTTACAACGCCAATGGTCCTCTGAATGGAAATCATCCTCCCTGTTAAAAGGTCACCAGTACTCTTTAATTCAACCTTCTATTCCTGTCAAACCCTGGTTTCACAAATACACTTCCATGCCTAAAAAATACATCTCTTCCATTATTCGAATGCGTTTAGGTCATACTTGTTGTCTTAGCCATCTCGCCAGATTCCACATAGTCAATTCGCCTTATTGTGATTGTGGTTCAGAGGATACTTTAGACCATAATTTTTTTGAGTGTCCTATCAATGACCAATTTCCAAACTTCATACCTGAATTGTTAAAACTTAAAATTGAATTCCCTACCAGTGTACCCTGCCTTCTTAGTCTCAACTCTCCTGAAATTCACTATTTGTTAGCAAAATTTATTTACAAAAATGGCCTCAATATTTAAGCATCAATCACATTTCTTTCTCTTCCCTACGTATACATTTGTTTCTTACAGTGTTATTATGTACAGTTGCACAGGTTCCTTTTTTTGGGAATCTGTACTTCTTCCTACCCTTCAATTTTGTAATGACTATTAATATCAACTCTATGTGTTACTCTGTATGAAGATGGAAGTATGGAAGATGTACAAGTTCCTATTTTTGGGAACCTGTACATCTTCCTTCTCTTTAATTTTTTAATTACTATTAATACCAACTCTGTGTGTGCAGTTGTATAGGTTCCTATTTTTGGGAACCTGTACATCTTCCTACTCTACAATTTTGTAATTACTTCTAATACCAACTCCATAAATATAACTAATTTTAAAAAATGTATGAAAATGTAACTAATTTAAACAAACTGATTATGTATCTAATTTTAACAAATCTGAAAATGTAAATAATTTTTAAAAATTGATAATGTAACTAATTTACAAAAAAAAATAATCTGGAAATGTAAATAATTTTAAAAATATGTAACTTACTTTAATACATGGCCAAGATCACCCTTAATGGGTGAAAGCCAAATAAATAATTGAAAAAAAAAAAAAAAAACTAATACCTTTTCACCTCTCTTTGACGCGCGCATGACGCGCGCGTCAAAGCTGTTGAGGTAAGCATCCATAGACAATAACGGAAAAAAATTACGTGCTTGCCGTCAAGCCGCTTGATAGTCTCCAAGCGTTCTGGCAAGCATTTGTCTATGCCTAGAAGTGATTTTCGATAGTTGCTTTGGTTTATTTATGGTTGACAGTGAATTTTGTGCGGCTGAAATAAAATGGAATCTAACAGAGACAAAGCATTCTTAGCTCTTGGGTTAGCTTTGTATTTTAATAAAAATAAACGAATTTGGTGTCAAGAATAGTTCAATTTGAGATCCCGCCTTAAGGGTCATTCCGCCGTTTCGTTCAAATTTGCCCGATTCCGCGGAAATTTTGTTTTTTGCGTTTTTACTATATATTTTTATAGAAATGGGTTCCTGTATCTACATGTAGAGAGGTGAAAAGGACACCTTTGTACGACTCTTAGATACGAAGAAAATTGATGCATGTTAATGAAGGTGTGGATGGTAATGAAAAACTGTTGGATGTTAATTTATAAATTTGGATGGTGATGAAGTTTGGTAATGAAATATTAATAGATGGTAGTGAACACGTTCAAAGTTCTTAAAATTTCTGTGAATAATGAAATATGAATTAAAATTGAATAATAAAATAGATTTGAAATCATGCCAAGTATCATTTGACCTTGACGTGATGAGGGGATTAGGAAAAAGGAAGAAAAATCTATATAATATAATAATAGGCACAACAAAAATTTCCCTTACCCCGAAATTATAAGGCGTAGTCAAATTCTTTATAATTCAGTTTTATAAGTTGGTATTGGACACAAGAAATACAAAATTTTCACATTCCTGAGCAAACATTGTAATAATTGAAAAAATAGAAATATTTAAATATTAAAAATAATAATTAAAATAAGAAAAGAACAGAACTCAATTGGAATGCAGTTAAAAATAACATCAGAGACACCACTAAACAAACACAACATAACTTATACATACTAGGTACAGGCAGGGCCGTATTTACACTTTTCGTTGGTATAGGCCACTTCATTTGCGCCGCCTCTTCCTCCTTAGAAGTTGCCACCTATCATCACTCACTTGTAGGCTGCCATTAGGTGACGCACAATTATTTTAAAAATAATTATTCAAACATAAGTTAAGTAGGTATTCAAAAATGAAATAAAGAATGAATTATTCGTAAAATAAAAGTGTAACATGAAACATGAATTACAAAATTTTACGGGATTTTTTATTTGACAAAATCATTTATAATAGCTTCATAGTTGCATCTATGCATAGAAGATTCGAAGAGTAAAGTTTTTCTTGCGATAATAAAGACCTTTTTATTTGACCTTGGTATTTCTTCATTCGCTTTAAACAGGAAAAACTCCAGGACAATTTGTGGCCGGAGTTGCAAAGTACGACGCGGAGCGCTATATCCAAGTTTGGGTAAACGTTGCACATAGATGGATTCCTCAAAAACTTTCCTTAAAAAGGTTTAGTAATGATGTAGATTCAGGTTTCTCTGCCGTCTATTAGAGGAAATGTGACCTTGAAAGTGTACCTATTCCTGAACTTAATCGTCTTCTAAATCATTGCACACGAGACTGGCTGTGTTGAAAGTTCACCCATTTTTTTTTTAAATGATTTTTTTCTTTAAAGTATTATGCCTTATGCCTTCGCATATGCCTTCCCTCTAATTCAGATCTCAGTCAGGAAGTTGTTTCAATATCCTCATTTGATATTTCGTCTATAATTTTTTTTCCTCAGGGTCATCGTACTCTGAAGTTCGCCGTGATATTGCTAAAGTGTGCTCATTTCAGTTGCACTTTCTTCGAAATACAGTAGGACCTCGCTAATCCGGATAGGGGAAAACAATACCCCTTCCGAATTATCGAGGCGGAATTAATAGGAATAAATCACATTTTTAACTTGAGTCTCATTTATTAAAGTAAAAATTTAAAGTCAATTTAGACAATAATATGTATGTACGTACAAATTAATGTACTTATAAAAAATTTAAACATGTAAGAAATTTGGGCATTTAACACGAAAAAAAACTGAAAGTTAATTAACGAGCGACAGCAAATGATTGAATATTGAAACGTTTTGACCTGCACGCACCCGTCCGAATTACAGCGTGCACCGAAGTAACGGGGGTTCGGATTAGCGAGGCTCTACTGTAATCAAATTTTTCTTGCTCTGGTATAATATACTCGAGAAGAGATCCATAAAAATCAGATATCTACCGTCAGTACATCAACAGATGAGCTCTGAATCTGAGCACTCACTTTATTTAGTCTTTTCAAAATAGAATTCCAAAATACGATTAGTAGCCAAATAAAGGTAGCCCACTGCTCAAACATTTTTTGTGAAATATTCGCACGACGCAATCCGCGGTCCCGTACGGGATCACTGGGCGTCGAAAAGTTCCTTTAAGGGTGGAAATAGGCGTAGAGGCTTCAAAAAATTCATTTTTTTTCATAAATCGATGGTAGAACTATTCAAAAATATTTTCTGAAAATTTCAAACCAAAATTTCACGAATTTTAAAGTTTTATGCGTTTGAGTGAGTGTCCCTCGGTCGAACTACCCACTAGTTTACTGCCACTCTTATTTTCAAACGCATTTTTCTCGAAACTACTTTTTTTCGAATTTGTGTAACCTTTAGCTCTTACAGTTTTTGATCAATCGTTATCAAACTAAGGATATAGTTTCTTTACACAAAGGCGCTCTATTTGAACCTCAATCCTAAACAATATATTTATTTTATCTTTTTTTGTGGCAAAAAAACGTTTAAAAGAATGGTAAAAAATCGTAAGTACATAATTTTCACATTTATCAAAAAAATATTAATTTTCGGTTTTTTTGTAAGAAGTGAGGTTGAAATAGAAGAAACACTAATAAAAAACTACATTTTTTTGAAAAATTGATTTCGGATGAAAATTGTGACCTCCAGGAGTTACATAAATTGTCCAGCCGGATGGCGACATACAATGCGCGGCAGTTGATATCTCCATTATTTTTTGAGGAAAATATTTGAAATACTATTATACTCTTGAAAATGTATGTGTAAAATGACCGCAAGGTATAAATAAAATATATGTATTCCTTATGTGTTAGAAAAATTCATGAAAATCACTATTAATATACCTATTTCTCCCCTTAAACACTCGTGCAATAAAGGTAGCCCACTACCAAAGCATTTTTTTGTGAAATATTCGTACCACAATCACCGGTCCCGTATTGGACCGTTGGGCATTAAACGACACAAATCCGTGGTCCCGTGCGGTACCACTGGGCGTCTAAAGGTTAATAGATAGAAAACTCTATCTATCCACAGTGATTTTTTTGTTGTTGTTTAGGTATAATCGAGCGAGCGCCGCCCCCTGAACTCTGCCGCCCCTAGGCCGCGGCCAATAAGGCCTATTGACAAATCCAGGACTGGGTACAGGTCTTACATCTAAATAGGAACATGATATTTAAGGAACTTCAATGAGATCACGAGTTGCTATTCTTGTGAAAGTTTTTGCTCGAAAACTATTTAAAATTAAAGTTCGGCCACGGACATAGGAATATATGGACCTGCTCTAAGTGATAAAAGCGTATTGTTTCCCCCTCCCCATAACGGTTCCATGGAACCGCCTGGGCTTACGAGAGCCGCCTCCCTTGAATTTAAAACCGTGACGTCATCATTCTTGTTCTGACCAGCGCCGAAGTCACATAGTACATTTTACGAAATAACAAGGCAAAAACGGTAGCTTGTGCTATGAAAACGTGTAAAAATAGAAGTGAAAAGGAGAATAAACCAAATTGTCGTATTACATTCCATAGGTAAGCATTATTTTACTTTATTTTAAGCTTATTCGAATTATATTACAATATTATCAGTTTTGTAACATATACTAGGGTGAACTTGTTTACACACAGCCGTAATATGCGTGGGATGGCGTATTTCAGCATATCGCTCGCCATATATTCCGATTGGGAATGTACGGCGAGCGATATGCCGAAATACGCCATCCCACGCATATTACAGTTGTGTGTGTGAACACGTGTTAACGCTCAGTAAGCGTGTTCACACACAGCTATATGCATGGCGACATAAAATACACAGCCGTTTGCAAAAGAATCAGGGATGTGCCTTCGCCTTTTGCGCTTTGCTAATATTTATTTTTGCGCTTTCCTAATCGTATCATTTGGAACGTCTATCTTTTCATGTGTTATTTCTTGCTGGAAATCCGTCGTATTAATAAAGGATAATAAACAATCATTTTTTAATTTATCACACTTTAAGGGCCTTATTACTAAACGAGTTTTGAATTTTACGCAACTCATAAACAACCGTTAATATAAGATAAATAGTTGGTTATTCAGTTGTATAAAATTTAAAACACGCTATTAATAAGGGGTTAAAAGTGGAATAAAGTATGGTTTTATTTATTAGGCGTTATTGTATATTTTGCTTTCTTAATTATGTACTCCTTCGTGGTATGTTTAGAAGTAAAATGAGATACAGTGAGCATGTTTGGAATGAAAAATGTATGTGTCATTTTGCTGTCCGATGATATTTTTTATCAATCAAAATTTAAAATAAAATATTTTTCTATCGCACGTCGCCACCGATTATATTATCTTTGGATCACACTGTCACGTATCAGCGGACCACGTGTTAGGTAAGCGCGTTGTTTCGTATGTACGGTACTGCTGGAACGAGAACGAGTGTATATCGCGTAATGCTCTAGGTTATTCCGAGTATGTATATGTATGGAAAACACGTTTTTTGTTTTTAATTGAAAAATTGTCATCGGACGACAAAATTACATCTAAATTTTGACTCCAAATACTCTTATAAATCGCTGGTAAAAGCTGTGTGTATAAAATTTAATTTGTTTCCCAAAAAAGAAGACTTGAAGACAATGTGGCGACTTTCATCCGGTAAAAGTGAGCAGACAAGTGTTCGTAACCTTCGTATCTGCTCAGAACATTTCAAAGAGACAGATTTTATAATAAACAAACAGGGCACACGTGTGCTACGTGTAGGTGCGATTCCATCGGTCTCTTTGTCACCTGTTACAGAAAGAATTATCGTTAGTATATAAATTCTTTAATGACTAATAATTCTTTTATGTAGTTATTCATTACATGTAATTATTTTAATTTTATTATCTATCCATTTCAGAAATTAAGCGACAACTTCTCTGAGAAATCATATGTATGTCTTTCTCTGACTGATGAAACGATCAATAATACTTATGGATAGATGAACCCTCAAGAGGATTCTGATTTTTCTCTCGTTTCTTGCGCACCTGCTCTACACAGCACACACGTCGTGAGTTCATTCTTATATTTAATTATCCTTTAAATTAATATTTTATTGATAGTGCATGTCACAAATTTGTAATAAATATGTAAATTATCGAATTGCAATAATGATTATATACCTAATATTGTCAACTTTGTCTCGTTTCGAAAAGGAATGCGAACCAGAACCTATGACTATGTGCTTGACGGAGATCGAGGCCGTAGCTGCAGCTGCTCAGTCATGTGTGCTCGTCAGTTGTATGGTACCCACTACTATTCCAGAAAGTTTTGTGAATACCAATTGATTATTGACCTTTGATGACTTCAAAAACACATTGTACTATTATGTAGTGTGCGGACCACTCTAGTAACTGACTAAATGTTTTTATACCCAAAAATATAATATTATGTCTCTATTCCCCAGATTCAGGAACCCCAACCCGTCTTTATGGAAGAACCACTTATTATATCAAAAACCACTCAAAAAAATAAACCAATTGAAATCAATTACAAAAAAATGGAAAACTTATTATAAGAAAGTAAGTAATTAATTAGAAAATTTAATAAAATTAACGTTGTTTATAAACGTTAAATATTTCTTTAGAAAATATTTTTTATTTGATATACACAGCTTCTCTGACGGTGTTGGAATAAATTATCCTTTTAATCTTCTTTTTTTATAAATGAAACCGTACAAGAGTCCCAACTGCCCTCAACTGTCTGAAGCAAATGAGACTATGGCATCCCTAATTGGGGTATGTTGTGAGGTTGAAGGTAGTGGGGAGTGGTAGGAGATTGTGAAGAGGACGGTGGGGAAATCTGGCTATCTGATCAATGTTAGTATTTTCCACTCTAGAACGTGCGGCAAACATTTAAAAATTATTTTTAATTAGTAAATTGTGAAATAATTCAAATTTTTAATTTGCACGTTGGGTTTCGAACCCGTGACCTTCCGCTTGCTAGTTGAGAGCGTTACCCCTCGACTACGGAAACCTTCGTATCTATGATTTTTTGGCGTGTAATTTTTTCTCAAGTTCACGGCCGTCATCACAGTCAACAGATTAATACCTTCTTACTATGTTGGATCATCTTTTTAATATATTTTTATTCAGCTGTTATTATTGTACTGTTTTTAGCATCGATAATATAACTCCTGTACATGTTATGTTGTTTTCTCTTAAGCTGTGCTGTTATTTTTGTACGTTATTTAAACATCTGTAAGTTGTTTATTGAATGCTGTTCTCACAAATATAATGTTATCCTTAAGAGCTCGTTCACATTGAGCATATAAATATAAAAGATCATAGCACGCCACATATCGCTCTAGATACAATCCCTTCAGACCGTTCACACCTGAGCGCTTTATGCGCACATCAACCATAGACAATGCACATCTTACGCCGTAACCGCTCCTGAGGCGATATGCCAACAGTTAAGCGCCCCCCACTCCGACGAAAACAGGAGAGGGGGTCATTTTAATTACGGAGCTGCCAAGAACGGTGGGTGACAGATGTCAACTCCATAGATTCAGTACAAAAAATGCGCGCTCCGTGGCCGCTCGCTAATTCAACTGACCCCCTCTCCTACCATAGGAAGAAATATTTTATCTGCGCCGTGTGAACGCCACGAAACATAAGCGCTCGCGGTTCAACAGATACCTGCTAGCGGTTATATTAGATGTCTGAACACCCCTTAACCCTTTTTGTCTTTTTCTTTTCACTTCTTCCATTGTTCATAGACAATGTAAGAAATAATTTAATGGAAGTTAAATATATTAATATAAATATTATTTCTTTAAACAATATTATGCACAGTCTGAGAATACTGTTACTGTGTCGGTGTAGGTATATAATACTGTTTTACTAAGTTTCTGCTGATATATGCTTAAATGTACCTAAACAAAAAATATTATACCCAAAAAATAAATAAAAAGCACCTTCGTCGTCAAAATATTCCAATTAATACCCCAATCCTGGCTACGCACGATCCGATTTGCAGAACCCAGATAAGTTGGGAGGTTTAGGGGGGAGGAGGGAAGTTGTTGCTTATACACAATGCGTCGATGTGGTGGTGAGAAGTATCTATCTATGTTAATCTGCCGAGCGATTCTCTAAAAAATGTGAGGTGAGATCGTTCTCACGTGAGAAGTGCTGTCAGATTTGTGCATAGATTTGTGCAATTTTGTGTAATTTTCTATGGTTGTCAAAACGTCAAATTGCCTTTTCAATGCTAACTTCGTAGGTTTTAAGTGGTTTAAAATACGAAATACTGTAAGAATGCATGATTATTTATCCACTAATGTATGTTTAAAGTTGTATACCAAGGATTTGACGTTTGCAAAATTTCGTTTCAATTCAAATTCGCATGAATTAGGTAGTTTGTCAAAATTAACCTAAAAATCTATTTTTTTGTCCGTAAATAGTTGTTTCTTCTACTAATTTTTGAAATGAAGTGTAATTTCCATAATCTGTGCCTAAAAGTGCGGCGGTTAGCGGTTTTTTCGTCCCCAAATATTCAATTGTTCTACAGATGTAGATTTGCCATCGAGATATGTATTAAGCTCCTATTTCTTCAACAGATGTCTAGTAGGAGCCGTGCGACGAGCGGGCAGCTGGAGATGATGATTAGTCGGCTGGAAGAGAGACCGACAATGACTTCGGGGCGGCAGCAGGGAAACGATGGCCGCATCAATAACGAATTGGCGTGGTCTTCCCTGGCGGTCGACCTGAATGCTATGAAGCTCGGGTGCACGAAGAGTGGCGACAAGTGGCAATAGGTATGCATTCATTATATTATTACCACTATTATGTTTCTATGGAGGTGTCTACTAATATCTACAGGAATTCCAAAAACTGAAATAATATCTATGAGAACCAAAGTGTTGACAAATATCTACAGCTCAAACTGTTGACTAATATCTATGAGAACCAAAGTGTTGACGAATATCTACAGCACTGGCAGTGGTTGGATTTGCAATTATGTATAGCATATTGGAATAACGTAATTTTGCGTATGCAGTTTAAAAAACTTAATTTATGTAAGTATGTATGTAAAAATCCCTAATATTGGACACATTTAGCTGATTAGTCCAACCTACGCTCTGTAGATATTAGTCAACACTGGGACCGTCGTAGATATTCGTCCGACCTTAGCTCTGTAGATATTAGTCAACACTCTGGAGTTCGTAGATATTAGTTCAACATATGAGCTGTAGATATTCGTCCGACATACAGGCTGTAGATATTAGTATCTGGAGTCGTTTCTATTATTGCAACGAGGTACGGACTTCAATTGGATTACGGATTGAAATAAAAAAATTATATTTATATTCTTTATTGATATAATTTGAATTTTATTATATTTTCTGTAGTACAAAAATGTCTCTTTATTTCAGACGTGGAGGGATCAGAGAAATGGCGTCAAAAAAAAAGCATCTGGCTTGCGATCGGAGATGATGAAGAGCGGAGGTGGCCCCAGCCAGGCACAACCCTTGACTCCGTTGGAGGAAAAGATCCTGGCCATCATTGCGGCCGAGGCAGTATATGGACGTACTGCCACGGAGTCCGTACCTGTAAGTTAACTAATTGTTACTGTCATATGATAGTATTTCACCATCCTCTTGATAGCTTACCCATAGGAATATGTATATTTTCGAATTCCAATTTAAGATTTATTTCCTTATAAAGTCGGAGCTTACTATTCTACACCTACTCGAACTTGAGAACGGTGACTACAAATCGGATAAGTTAGCCAAGTTTTCTACCTATAGCGAAGTATTTATTCATTATTTATTAGTATACATTATCCTACGGATAAGCTATCAAGAGGATGGTGAAATACCCCCTAAGTAAGTTATTATCATCTTTTAAGCTTAATAATATAGTTATATTATTATGAAAATGTAGCTGGAGAATATGTTGTAAATAGACCGAGTTGTTTGGCGGTCCGTTCTCTCTGCCTACCCCTGCGGTGAAATGACTTGATGTTTAGACAATTAGTAAATTACCAACGGTTCCCGCTTTTAGTTGCAAATTGTTTAGAACTTCATTGTTGATATCATTCATCGACATGCAATATAAAAATACTATGTGACCCGGTCACACGTTGCTGTGGCTAACGAAACACAACGCCATTACCCAACCTTTATAACCAACGCCATCATTAATTTGGATACATATCAAATCCACACCGCCCGCTTGCCAGCCCGCTCCCTTTATATACTATATTATTACAGCACCCTTGAGGTGATTTTTCACAAAAACGGCGCTATACAAATTAGCCAATTATTATTAGTATTATATCAACCAATTAAAACAAAACCCTGATGCCTAAACCTACCTCATGAATCACTCTATCTATTGGTGAAAACCTCATGAAAACCCATTGCGTAGTTTAAAAGATCTAAGCGTACAGACAGCGGGAGCGACTTTGCTTTATACTGTGTAATAGATAACTGCTTGTGGTATATTTGATGCAGCTTTCAAAGAGAATACAAGGGTGTGCATTGCTCAGATACAAGATAAGCTAATACCTTTCGACTGTTTTTGCAGATTGATTTCATAGTGGAAACAAGTACACCACCATCATCACCACTACCGGAGGTGGAACACTTGCTACAACTGGAAGTGGAGTACGTAGCCTCATGTCCCGTAGAGGCAGTCCCGCTTGCAAGTAACCGTAAGTACTAAAGCACTGAAATACTAAGTAGTGGAGAGTGTTTTCAAATACTATAAAATGGTATGTGACAAATATTAAACATTGGGCGCGTGTAGTACAAACATAGTACAAATGTTGGGCGCGTGTTTGGCGTGTTTCCCGACTATGCACCGGTGCCGAGGGGATCAATGACGCTAGTTCCGCTTCCATTGTAATACCGATAGAACAAGGACAGCTTTCCCACCTGACGCCTGTGCTCTAAAGATTGCAGTCCGTCTGTTAAGATGGGAGAACCTATCAAACAGACCGCCCGTTTCTGCAAGGGTCAAGGGTTTTTTTAGGTATTTTGGAGCTCCAGACCAGAGGTGGCTGCCAAATTCAACCGTGGGGCGCACTTGCGATTTGTACAGGGTTAGCAGTTGTGTACTATTAAAGTATCTGCGGGCCCTGTACAGTATGCCCAGTTTCTGAGAGGCCAACTTAACTCTGGTTTCGATGGAGCCCCCGTATTTCAAATACCCTTACGGGCATTTGAAAGAGGGATTGCCTCATCGGTGCTTGGAAAATGGGACGACGTTAACTTGCTCCATTTCCAGTGATGATGATGATGGTGGAGTCCTCGATTCCAATAGGAAGTGAATCTACTATAACCGTCAAAAGGAATTAGCTTTTCTCATATCAGCAAGAGATGATAATAACTTCTAAACTTTGCAAAATAAAAACAAAATAACTTTGTAAAAATTTATTAAGTCATTGTAAAAGTGTAATTTTTACAACGATATGAGAAAAGCTAATTCCTTTTGACGGTTGTTGTAGTTTAATTTCCTATTGGAATCGAGGACTCCACCATCATCATCATCACTGGAAATGGAGCAAGTTAACGTCGTCCCATGTTCCAAGCACTGATGAGGAGGTCCCTCTTTCAAATGCCCGTAAGGGTATTTGAAATATGGGGGCTCCATCGAAACCAGAGTTAAGTTGGCCTTTCAGAAACTGGGCATACTGTACAGGGCCCGCAGATACTTTAATAGTAACAACTGCTAACCCTGCACAAATCGCAAGTGCACCCCACAGTTGAATTTGGCAGCCACCTCTGGTCTGGAGCTCCAAAATACCTGAAAAAAAACCCTCGACTCTTGCAGAAACAGGCGGTCTGTTTGATAGATTCTCCCATCTTAACAGACGGACTGCAATCTTTAGAGCATAGGCGTCAGGTGGGAAAGCTGTCCTTGTTCTATCGGTATTACAATGGAAGAGGAACTAGCGTCATTGATCGCCTCGGCCCTCGGCACCGGTGCATAGTTGGGAAACATGCGCCCAACATTTGTACACGGTTGTCATTAGTCACATGAGAATGGGTCGTTTCTATGCTCGGCTGTGGAACGATTTGCCGGCCTCTGTTTCCTCCCTCCTACAACATGGGTCTCTTCAAGACCCTTGTTCACTCCTTCCTTTCCTCAATAAGACCCTCCACACAGCGTCTTCAAAGATGACATAGGCCCTGAGGGAAATTATTTTCCTCGGGGCCTCCTGTGTGGAGTTAATGTAAAAAAAGTACTTTAGCACCGAAATAATAAATACAGTGAAACTCTCTTAAGAAGTTTTCCAAGGGACCGGGGAAAAAAAACTTATTAAGTGGGAAAACTTCTTAAGTGGGATTCAATTTTAGCCATTCATATCTCCACTCCGGGTCATCCATACATCATTCCTATGTCTGTCTACCCTAGTTAAATTGTCATGAAAACAAGCTTATATGCTCCAAACACTCAAAAAAATAAATATATATATTATAGGTATCTTCTAGTAGTTAAACATCATGGTAATTAGTATTATTTAGAAAACGGTAGGAATCTGAAATAAATGAAAAATGGTAAAACATAGTTGATAATAAAGAGTTTATTTACATACCTACAAACCTGCATTTAAATTATTATTCTTTTCAAAGTATTTATCTATAGTCGATTGCTCTACCTACTCCATTATTTGGAAGGCAGTAATTTGTACCGCCGCCCCGGGAACCTTTATTGGATAACCAACACCTCTGCCATAGGTCACCCCAAGTGGTTCGCTATGTTTGGTGATTTAGCAGGGGTGCCCGGGTTCATGGGATGAGGTTTGTCTAGGTCTTGGAGGCGGATGACCAGGATACACTGAACCCCAGATTCCTAACCACCCCTTAAAACCTTTTCCTTCCCAGAACTCTCCTCTCCATCCTTTCCCTAAAAAAAAACCCTTCACACAGCATCCCCAAAGATGACATAGGCCCTGAAGGAAATTATTTTCCTCAGGGCCTCCTGTGTGGAGCTCATGTAAAAAAAAAAATTATTGAATTCTTTTGTTGTAAAATTTTGCATCTCTAAACTTAAAAGCACTACCCAAATCAAAACAAAACCATCCCATTGACATTCCTAAATATTTTAATCCCTTATCGGCAAAAGAGAAAGTAAACACAATTTTGAAACTGTTAAAAAAACCTTATGTTTTTCCGAGAATGGCGCATCGCAATTGCAAGCAAAAGTGTATTCGAAAGCCACTCGAATTCGGATAGTAAAAGTTGCAGCATTCCAAAAGGTTCATACTGTTGATCTTATTTGAAATTGGTGTAAAGGCAATGGATTATACTTGTTGGTAATTACTCGCGTTAAACTTGACAGTTGAAGACAGCACAGTGGCTATACGCTGTCTCTTTTTTACGCTTTGGTTTTCTATACGAACTGAGGGAGAAAGAAAGACTTGTTTTGGTTAATTTTAGCAAGCGGTTTGATAAAAGGACACCTGCATGTAATTTTGTTTGTAAACAAACTTAGATGATAGCGGGTTTTACTTGCCTCGGAGCAAGCGTTCCGCGTGCTGCAACCCTGCCATGGCCCTGTGCAGAAAAATCCCACAAAACCCCACGCGGCAAACTGTTTATTATTTGGCGGAATTAACTTTTTTGCACGCTTGCTGCTTGCTCGAATGGCGTTCACGTGTCGTAAATCGGACATCGGACAGTCTATTGTTATGGTGTGTTTTCACCAGGCACAGTTGACTATCATGTATTTTTAAAGATGTTTTAATCCTTTCCTAAAAATTCCGCAGAATAGAAATTAGAAATACGCGCAGCCCAATATTATGTACCCACCTACCTACCTATCATACGTCGAATGGGGTTAGTATATTTATGCGTCGAATATCTACGATTTCGCGCGTAAATAAATGACTTGATTCGGAAAGTTATATCAAACGAGCTGTTTGACGCTGGAATTATAATCCACGCTTTCAAAGTCGGTAAAACTATCGAATTCAGCCTCGCGGTAAATACAAAACAACTACAAAAATCATTAGCGAAGTTTCGTTTCAATCTAAATTTTAAATTTATGCATATGTATTTCCTAACCTTCAAACTTAATTTACGACAAATGTCAGATGAAACACGATGCACGCAAATTTTGAAGTTTGATTGAAAAAAAACGTAATTATAATGCATCTTTTACCATCTCCCCCGGCATATTTAATCATGTTGTTATGTACCTACCTAATAATAAAGCTAAATATATTTATTTGAAGGTGAAACATGCCGTATTAACCGTGATCCGATTTGACAATCAAAAGTTTTTCGTGTATACAATAATATTATGAAACCTTCAGTATCAAAACTAATATTATTGAAGGAGGCGTCAAATGTATGCAAATGTAGATCTATCCCACGTTGTCATTAAGGCCGAAAAATACATGAAACGTTATATTAAACTCAACCTTAAAGACGCTTGCATATTCGGTACATAATTCCGCATTGCACATTCGTTCCACGTGTCGCATTGCTATTGTACCTAGGGGTTACGGCTTACGGGCCCGGCGGCCGACAAAGGGTCTGTTTATGGTCTCAGGTACTAGGGATTGCGCGTAATCTGTGAAGCCAAAGTCTTTCAATTTATGACTTTGAAAAAGGTTCATTTTAAATATGTATTTTGCGGCACAATATTTCGTTTGTGTATTTTACCGCCGGTTTTCTAAAACCTCTTAAGCGGGAAGCAGTTTTAGCTCTAAAACTTCTTAAGTGGGAAAAAATCGTGTTTTTTGCAATTTTTTGTATGGAATTTTCAAGGGACCGAAAATCAAAACTTCTTAAGCGTGAAAACTTCTTAAATGGGAACTTCTTAAGCGAGTTTTACTGTAGTAATGAGAGTTTGGAAATAATATAAAAAAATGCTTAGAGACAAATAACAAATGTTAAAGTAATTAATTATTGATTATTTTGTTTCAGCTAATAGAAAAGTTCTCCACAGAAGAGTGTTTCCTGTTGGTTGAGGAAAGTAGAGTGGCGAGCGAGGCGAGGGGAGAGGCAAGAGAGGAAAGGTGGCTTTGTCTATAAGAGGTGGGAGAAGAGAGAGAAGGACCTCCGCCTGGAGGAGAATAGGTGGCTGACAATGCAGTTAATTTTAAAGAAGTGTTTGCTTATCTTTGAAAGAATTTGTAGATTCATGCTACACACATTTGTGTATCGCAAACGGCTGTTAGTCGTCATATCAGTCCAGTAGTGTCCTTATTGCATCCCTATTGGATAGTTTATTGGCAGAGTACATACAGAGTATGTAAGGGAACGTACCCATACTACGTGACCAATTTTTTGCAATTTTTAACCCCCCCCCCCCCCCCGGTGACCAAAATCCTGACAATCGTGACATTTTGAAGAACCCCCCCCCACCTCCGAAGAGGTCACGTAGTTTGTAGTTTGGGTACTCTCCCTAAACATACAACGAAATAAAGTTAAACAAAGGGTATGTTTTAGTAAAAAATATATTTTGTTGCAAATCCCAAAAATGGTGTTCAGTGTGTGTGTGATTCTGAAACAAATAAAATATACCTCATTAGTTGTATAATATATTATGTACTGTTATTTATTTTAGTCCGTACGTGATAACGCCAATATTAAATGCAGTTCCCGGCAGGCGCGGCTCATCCTAAAGTGCACTCGCACCGAACCGCCAACAAAATTAAACAACATTTTGCAGCTCATCGTATTACATAATATTTTAAATTATTAAATTAATTAAATGATTATTTTAAATTTAAAAAAAAAATTGAATTCCTATCTAAAAATACATGAATTTGGTAGAGAATAATAAATTATCGTGTCCCAAAGCATTGTGTTATTATTCGATAGATATCGCTGATTTAAATTTCCTTGCCTTTTTAAAATTAAAAGTTATATAATAATAAATATAGACTATATTAAGAATATATGAACCATGAAAATAAAAGCAGAATTATAGCCTATGGCCCGCCAAAACTACATTTAATTATCAACCAAGATAGTAAATCCGCAAAGAAAACTTTTACATAAAATTATAGTAATAATAAATGGATAATTTGTATAGCGCCGTTTTTTTGTGAATAATCACCTCAAGGGCACTGTACGAGTTATGAGTTACTAGGCTCTGTCTAATTTTATTTTTTATTTATTTACCTACTTTTGTTTTAATTTTTGATGAATTACTCGGTGAACCACCAAAAAGTGAAGGCACCGGCCGCGCCTGGTTCCCGGTTCGCAAGAATCCACATATACAGAATATACATTGCAAGGCCCGGAAATGCATTGAGCATTACTTTAGTCTTTTTTTTTATATGAATACCGCGCAAGAATCCCGAACAGCTCCCGTCTGGATCCATTGAAACTATGGCATCCCCAATTGGGGTATGTCGTGAAGCTGAAGGTAGCGGGGAAGGGAAGAAGATGGGGAAGAGGAAGGTGGGCTAGTACCTGGCTATTCAGATCTGGTCACCAAACACTGCTAAAGCCATTTCAAGCAACGTTTCATTCTGAACAGTGGTCTTACACCAGGGCGATACTGAGAGTATCTTCCACTCTGGAACATGCCGCAAATATACTATCTATTATTTTTAATTAATTAATTGTGAAAGGGGTAATCAATCCAATAAAATTTATTTGCGCACGCCGAGTTCGAACCTGCGACCTTCGGATTGTGAGTCAAGAGTCTTACCTAAGGACCACGCTAACACTCGGGACACACCTAAGAAGCTGTGTACTCAAGCATCGGGTACTTCATTATACTCCCCTGATGACTATTAAAATTATAAATGCCAGAATCAGCAGACTTGTGTGTCAAAGATAATTTGAGGCGAATTGCTGAAGGACTCCATGCAGATGACGACAACCTTGATGATAATAAGGTCAAATTGCTAGGTGTAGGATTGTCACCAATTTATATAAAAATGTATAAGCGCATTTTTATAAATTTATCTTAATTAATCAAAATAAATTCATCTTTCAAAGGTTGCAAATATTCATTTAAAATTACCTGCATTATCAGCCGCCTGTCTACTCTCCTTTAGGCTGAGCTTCCTCTCTTTTCTCTCTCTCTCTCTCTATCTATCTCTCTCTCTCGCCTCTCTTCTTGCCTCTCCTCTCTTCTTCTTGCCTCTCCCTCTCTTCTCCTGCCTCTCTTCCAGGCAGAGCCGCTTTTCCTCTCTTGCCTCGCCCCTCACCTCTCTCTGCTTTCCTCTAACAATATCAAAAGCTCTTCTACGGAGAGCGCCCTTTCGCTGAAACAAAATAGTCAATAAATATTTTAACGTTTGTTATTTGTCACATACCATTTTATAGTTTTTGAAAACACTCTCCACTACTTAGTATTTCAGTGCTTTAGTACTTACGGTTACTTGCAAGCGGGACTGCCTCTACGGGACATGGGGCTACGTACTCCACTTCCAGTTGTAGCAAGTGTTCCACCTCCGGTAGTGGTGATGATGGTGGTGTACTTTTTTCCACTATGAAATCAATCTGCAAAAACAGTCGAAAGGTATTAGCTTATCTTGTATCTGAGCAATGCACACCCTTGTATTCTCTTTGAAAGCTGCATCAAATATACCACAAGCAGTTATCTATTACACAGTATAAAGCAAAGTCGCTCCCGCTGTCTGTACGCTTAGATCTTTTAAACTACGCAATGGGTTTTCATGAGGTTTTCACCAATAGATAGAGTGATTCATGAGGTAGGTTTAGGCATCAGGGTTTTGTTTTAATTGGTTGATATAATACTAATAATAATTGGCTAATTTGTATAGCGCCGTTTTTGTGAAAAATCACCTCAAGGGTGCTGTAATAATATAGTATATAAAGGGAGCGGGCTGGCAAGCGGGCGGTGTGGATTTGATATGTATCCAAATTAATGATGGCGTTGGTTATAAAGGTTGGGTAATGGCGTTGTGTTTCGTTAGCCACAGCAACGTGTGACCGGGTCACATAGTATTTTTATATTGCATGTCGATGAATGATATCAACAATGAAGTTCTAAACAATTTGCAACTAAAAGCGGGAACCGTTGGTAATTTACTAATTGTCTAAACATCAAGTCATTTCACCGCAGGGGTAGGCAGAGAGAACGGACCGCCAAACAACTCGGTCTATTTACAACATATTCTCCAGCTACATTTTCATAATAATATAACTATATTATTAAGCTTAAAAGATGATAATAACTTACTTAGGGGGTATTTCACCATCCTCTTGATAGCTTATCCGTAGGATAATGTATACTAATAAATAATGAATAAATACTTCGCTATAGGTAGAAAACTTGGCTAACTTATCCGATTTGTAGTCACCGTTCTCAAGTTCGAGTAGGTGTAGAATAGTAAGCTCCGACTTTATAAGGAAATAAATCTTAAATTGGAATTCGAAAATATACATATTCCTATGGGTAAGCTATCAAGAGGATGGTGAAATACTATCATATGACAGTAACAATTAGTTAACTTACAGGTACGGACTCCGTGGCAGTACGTCCATATACTGCCTCGGCCGCAATGATGGCCAGGATCTTTTCCTCCAACGGAGTCAAGGGTTGTGCCTGGCTGGGGCCACCTCCGCTCTTCATCATCTCCGATCGCAAGCCAGATGCTTTTTTTTTGACGCCATTTCTCTGATCCCTCCACGTCTGAAATAAAGAGACATTTTTGTACTACAGAAAATATAATAAAATTCAAATTATATCAATAAAGAATATAAATATAATTTTTTTATTTCAATCCGTAATCCAATTGAAGTCCGTACCTCGTTGCAATAATAGAAACGACTCCAGATACTAATATCTACAGCCTGTGTGTCAGACGAATATCTACAGCTCATATGTTGAACTAATATCTACGAACTTCAGAGTGTTGACTAATATCTACAGAGCTAAGGTCGGACGAATATCTATGACGGACCCAGTGTTGACTAATATCTACAGAGCGTAGGTTGGACTAATCAGCTAAATGTGTCCAATATTAGGGATTTTTACATACATACTTACATAAATTAAGTTTTTTATACTGCATACGCAAAATTACGTTATTCCAATATGCTATACATAATTGCAAATCCAACCACTGCCAGTGCTGTAGATATTCGTCAACACTTTGGTTCTCATAGATATTAGTCAACAGTTTGAGCTGTAGATATTTGTCAACACTTTGGTTCTCATAGATATTATTTCAGTTTTTGGAATTCCTGTAGATATTAGTAGACACCTCCATAGAAACATAATAGTGGTAATAATATAATGAATGCATACCTATTGCCACTTGTCGCCACTCTTCGTGCACCCGAGCTTCATAGCATTCAGGTCGACCGCCAGGGAAGACCACGCCAATTCGTTATTGATGCGGCCATCGTTTCCCTGCTGCCGCCCCGAAGTCATTGTCGGTCTCTCTTCCAGCCGACTAATCATCATCTCCAGCTGCCCGCTCGTCGCACGGCTCCTACTAGACATCTGTTGAAGAAATAGGAGCTTAATACATATCTCGATGGCAAATCAACATCTGTAGAACAATTGAATATTTGGGGACGAAAAAACCGCTAACCGCCGCACTTTTAGGCAAAGATTATGGAAATTACACTTCATTTCAAAAATTAGTAGAAGAAACAACTATTTACGTACAAAAAAATAGATTTTTAGGTTAATTTTGACAAACTACCTAATTCATGCGAATTTGAATTGAAACGAAATTTTGCAAACGTCAAATCCTTGGTATACAACTTTAAACATACATTAGTGGATAAATAATCATGCATTCTTACAGTATTTCGTATTTTAAACCACTTAAAACCGACGAAGTTAGCATTGAAAAGGCAATTTGACGTTTTGACAACCATAGAAAATTACACAAAATTGCACAAATCTATGCACAAATCTGACAGCACTTCTCACGTGAGAACGATCTCACCTCACATTTTTTAGAGAATCGCTCGGCTGATCACTAAAGACGCTTAAAGCCATTTCAAGCAGTTGGGGCGATACTAAGAGTATCTACAAAAAGGAGCAAATAATTATGTAACTGCTACGTGCTACGTATTATTGTAATTAAATAACGTGTGAAATAATTCAAGTAAAATAATTTTAATTAAAAGAGATAATTACATTATTTTTATTAACTAGCAGACCCGGCCACACGTTGCTGTGGCTAACGAAACACAACGCCATTACCCAACCTTTATAAAATCCTCACCACCTGCTTGCCTGCTGCCCGCTGCCTGAATTGAATATTTGAATTTCTCGTCTTTTCTCTACTATAATAAGCATGTAATATACATATAAACCTTTCTCTTGAATCATTCTATCTATTGGTGAAAACCGCATGAAAATCCTTTACGTATTTTAAAAGATCAATGCGCACATACATTTTGAGTGCCTTCATTTTTTACTATGTAATTATACCAACAGAGCGGTTGTGATAACCCTAAAATATGTCGGTCATCACGAATGTGGGCGGTTCTCGAATGTGTTCGTCGCTGGTTACAGGGGTAAGTAAATTATGAAACATTTGTAAAAGTGTCTTAACTAAATATGGCAACAAAATAGTTGTCTGTGAAAAGATCCGAACTTTACTTTGCCTATTCAGACTTCGCAAATATGTTAATAAAGTAGCGAGCAATTCGCGTTCCCACGTAAAAAGGTCTATTCATTAAAAAGCAGATGTTATTTTTTAAGAACTAAATGGTGATATTATAATGCGAGATGCCTATATACTGTCAGATTAATGTTTCAACCAACCACAGTCATCTTCCCCTCTTCGTACCGCCATAGTTGATTTTTCCCCTCACCTGTTATTTCTGGTCTATTGAATTTGGATGTCTATGAGTTCGGCAAATTTTTGAAGGTGAATTTTCCTCTTCCATTCACATATGGATCTTGCAAGCGCTGAAGAATTTGTGATTCCAGAATGAAATCAATTGGCCAGGCAATTTTTTTGGAATTTCCTCGAGTTTTTTTCAAAAAAAAAATACTTTGTACTCTAGTGTGTACTCATATTTCCCAATAATTTTCCCAATGAAATGATGTGTTGTGTTATTTATTTTATATTGAAGCATTATCCAGTCATCGAAGTCATATTTGAATGGCGCCTCCTTATGCTCTTTTCGTCAATTTCCATGTGTGGGATTTCCATAGTTTTGGGAGACTGCTGTTTTGATTCATTGAAATCAGGATCTTCTACTCTTAGGGATCGGATGAACTTCTCGAACTCACATTGATCGAAAAGATTGAATTCTTGGGTACTATTTTTATAAAAGGAATAATGCTAACAGTCGAACGGGGCATTTGAGAGTATTTTCACTTTACATTTCTTTTCTATAGTTTTAGCAGATTCTGGCGTTGAAGCAATAGTATCGTCCAAAAACACGGAGCCGTCGAATTCGCTCAATAGCATATTGTCATCAATATTATTGAAAATAGTAGGCGAGTCAATAGTAGCTATGTCGTTTACTTTTTTCTCTAATGTATCTTCGATTGCTATGTTTGCGTTTTGTAGCTGCAACGCCTCCATTTTCTTTTGTTCGTTTTTTTTTCTCTTTCTTAAGTTTGTTTATCTCATCCTGTAACTTGGTAATGTTTTTCATAGATCTGTACCTTAAAACATGATGGTCTAACATTCGTATTAGACCATCATGTTTTAAGGTATATCATACCATCCGGCAAAAATTTTTACAATACGGAAGGTAATGAATCGGAGGGTAATGAAGTTTTGACAGTTTTTTCTCAACTACTCGCTTAATGTTGAAATTACAAATTTGTATGATTCAATCAAAATTAGTCCGACTAAATACAGTTTGTAGACATATGATTCGAATTTTTAAAACATGTACTTATAGTTTGGCAAGAAAGTGTAGAAATTAAATAAATTGGAACTAAACGTGTTCATTACTATGGCAGCACCGAATTATATGACGTTTCCTATGGCTGTCATGTTATCGCATGTTACGGTTGATTTATTGTCTTAAATCTGAGAAGAAGATCGCTGATTTAATAATATTTGTATTAATTGTTTGCCTGAATTTAATTAAAATGAATAAACCATTACATAGTGATGCAAGAGGGGTTATATTCTGCGTTTTTCAATGCTGCCTAGCCGAGTATCACGCGAAGAAGCTTCTGTTTAATTAGAAGATGTTTACAAACGAACTGCAGAAATGACTGGTACGTAGTATAGTTTGTTTAATAAATTTCATTAGTATTACAAGATTTATGCCAATTTTCGAGCGATAATAACCATTACAATCTGATTTGAGGTTATGTTAAAAAAATCCGATTTTGACATTTCAATTTGACAGTTAATAAGCGGCCACAGGAAAAACTCAATTAAAAAAAAATAATATGCAACTTCTTTAAACTGGTAGAAAAGTTACCTTTTTCTCGTTTTCTCTTTCTTTCTTTCAAAGTGAATATTATCTAGTGTGTGTTTTTAAAACTACCTTCTATAATAATTATTTTAATGATTTTTCACACACGGGTAAATCTGAATCAACGGTAAGACGAATCGCCAAGGAAGGGGAAAAGGCAGATGGAAAATTTGAAATATCGGGTAAACGGAAAATGGGCATTACAATAATAATATGTAATAGCATAAGTGCTGATGATTGGAAAAATTGTTGCAAACAGGTGATGAAAATTGAGGCAGAATATTATGCACGAGGCAGTACTATATATGATGATATCGATGAACTGCGTTTAGATGAAGATGAAGATACGGAAGAAGAAAGCAAGGATCATACTGAGCAGACGCAACGCAACGCAACGTTCCTGTCCCGTTCACACTGGCCGTCGTACGTACGCGTCGCTGTGACCACGTGACAAGGGGTCTCTGGTTGTGCGCAGGCGCGTTTGATTTGACACATTTGACATTTATTTTTTAGGTTATGTTTATGTGATTCTCTTCTCAGCAGATGACGGCTTTGCCATATCTTGAAAGTGAATTTGAAGATGATTTGCTACGATTATTATTATTAAATCAATATTCTCGTAAAAAGAAAAAAAAGTGAGAAGTATTTGGGTCCACAACATTAACAAACAAAGACAAATGTTTGGAGAGTTCCATACTTTAGTAAAGGAACTAGAATCTGATGACGGACGATTCTTTATGTACTTCCGTATGAGTAAAGTGGTATTTGAAGAGCTTCACAGCATAATTGAATATGACATAAAAAAAGAAAACACACGTCTTCGAAAGTCAATTGGGATCAGAGAAAGACTGGCAGTGTGTCTAAAGTTTGATTGACATTCATTATAGGGGTATAATATTGAAAATCATGCCATGAATGGCTGAAATTTCTTCCTAAGTTGCACTGCGTATGCAGAATCTCTATAATCCTGTAATTTGATTTTATAAATAACTTCGTGCCGTCTAAAAGCTTCAATAAACTGTTCGTCATCCATTTTTGAATAATATCTGTCAAAAAACAACCATAGATATAGCGAAACAACGTTAGATGCTCAGATAACACCAAAAAGATGTAAAATCATCTCGTAGTAGGCGTGACCATACCCCCTCCACCTTCCACATGGCCCACGCCGATCTGGCTGTGGCAGATCAACGTCGCGTAGGGGGCGTCGGTTTGCGTTGCGTGGAGCTAGTCTGATTCTAAAGCACCCGTTTCCCTAGAAAATGTGTGGATGGTAAGCAGTCCAGATATGGAAATGGTGACGTCTACCCACGTGGCGTGGCGTTGCGTGGGCTTAGTGTGGTTTTACCTTAAGAATCCCACGAGTACGAAGACAATAATTACATGTCGGGTGTTGAATTAATAAACTTAAATTTTTAAGTACCTACGTTTTTATATCGAAATAAACGCCCACTTAAAACTTGTTTGTTTTATTTTACTTCTATTAAATTACAGTTTATCGTGCAAAATTTTTGAAAATACAAATACGCTATGAAATATGCATTTTGGCAGAAGTGTTTTTTTAAAACATACATTCATTGTCTTATGAGCCACCTTGGTGTTGCCATTTAAAACTAGAAAACGTTCGCATCGCCATCATTTATTTTCTACACTTAATTGCCAAACTGTACTTTAAAAAATGCTGGAAGGTAATGATGCCTGGTCGGTGACAAAGCTGTTTTCGAGCACGGAGATCGCAGATATTTCTTTATTCAGCGACGCACGGCTTCCCCCGTCTAGATGTAGTGATACCCTGGTTAGTAACGGAGGTGCGGGCGGGATACAGCTGACCAACAGGGACAAACGCGGTCTCAATTTTAATTACCGCTTTCGCGGAAGACTACGTCGATTTTCTCTGGACAAAATCAAAATCTCAATTCTTTCTATGATACAATAGCTTTAAAAATAAATTAAATACAAATAAATATGCATAATTAGTTGTATACACAGGTCGATTAATGAATGTTGTAATTTTACTAGTGTAAACTGTTCGTATTTGTAGATCAATTTACCGGTCCCTCATTTTCATGGGGAAGGTAATGAAATTTTAGCATGTTTTTTGTATATAATAAAGTAATTAAGTAATAAATGGCTAATCTGGGAAATACTCCTTTTCATTTTTTAAATAGCTACATTTTCCAATAAAATTTTCTTGAAAAACATTCACTTTCATATGACTTTTTTGCGAGAACATGCGATTTGAACGAAACCGCGGAATGACCTATAAGCATTTACAAAGCGTATTCCAGGCAACAGCACCAAATGATTACATGCATTTTTTCCTAATAGACGTCCGTACTTACGAAGCGTTGTTGTATTATATTTCCGTTGATATTATGAATAAATATTATAATTAATATTTTAATATAACATTAATTGATAAAGTTGATAAAGAAAAATTATTTATTCAACATTTTTCAATATTTTAAATCAGTCAACAGCAGTTACATTATTAAATTAGAAAAATAAAATACTTAGAAATCTGAATAGTAACATTATTAATAGCAGTTTCTTTCAAGCACGTAGTTTTTAGTTAAGTTGGCAACACTGCGCTTAGTTTTAGTTTGAGTCAAGCGTTTTGACAGTCTACACGTCTACAGAGGAGCTTGTGGCTTGCTTCAAGCATTACGCAATAATCTATTTGTACGTGCTGGCGGCGAGCTTGATACGAATTGATATTTTTTGAGCGTAGACAACTCATGGACTTACTTATATATTTTTTACATTATTTATTTGGCTTTCACTCATTAAGGGTGATCTTGGCAATTTATTGAAATTAATTACATTTTTGAAACTACCCACTAAAGGAAGCAGACATTGAGTCCTGCTACAGAACTCCTCATCATCCAAACGCTGTTCAAGGTTCTAGACTAGACCTAAAATATTATTCTGGCCCTAACCAGCCCTCGTATACGGGATGAACTTCTAACAGCGGTGAAGGAATTTAATCGAAGGAATACGGAGAATAAATTAAATCGTCAACATCTTGGATTCCCGGACTCTTCCTTTCGTGTGCGAACATCTCTCGATGTATACGCAGCTGCAAGACGAACTGCTAAAGATCTTCGATTCAAGTACGTGTGGGTCAAGCATGGACGCATATTTTTAAGAAAAGATAACACATCTTCAACACAGTTTATAAAAAACAAAGAATCATTCCTCAAACCATACTAACATCACTTCATATCATATCATATACTTACACAAGTAATACTAACCAACATGGCTGATTACATGGAATACATAGACTCGTACAAACCAACACTACTGTGTAAGTACAAACGATCTTAATATATGGACCGACAACACAAAAGAAAAAAATAGATTCAAAATATTACACCAGAACATTGGATCGATTAATAAAAAATTTGATGAATTTACAATATACCTTCAACAGCTTACACAGCTTTAGATTAACACCATGATTATATTTTTATTATTGCCATTTGAACGACAGTGGCGCCCTCCTATGCTTTCTACGACAGACTGTAAAGGCCCGGAGCATCGATCGAGTATTAGTTCATTTATGGCCCGGAGATATCGATCTATCGATCTAGAGATTGTTTTTTTTTGATGTTCCTAAAATCCTAAATGATTGGTTTGTCCAGGTTTGTCTATGGTTCCTAACCTTCGATTTTTGTTTGGCGTAGTGTCAAGCGGGGTTAGTACAGGGGCGTATAACTTCGTTCAAATTTTTCAACCGTGGTCCGTGACGTAAAAGTGCTGCCACTCATAGATAAAGTTTCATAGATGGAGCTGTAAAGATAGGTTTGTAATTTTGATTTTCGCCATCTCTCGCTCAGGGTTGCCAACTTAGGGGTAAAATAAGTGGGATGGGATTTTTTTACTG
Source organism: Limnephilus marmoratus (assembly GCA_917880885.1). Lineage (NCBI taxonomy): Eukaryota > Metazoa > Arthropoda > Insecta > Trichoptera > Limnephilidae > Limnephilus > Limnephilus marmoratus. Next base: position 15,580,405 of record OU862908.1, read on the forward strand.
GTTTAATAGGTGTTTTGGAGTATTTTTTGTGGTATTTTTGGGGGTTTTGTGATTCCATACATTTTTTTAAATTTTTATTACATCGTATACACGGAGCACTCGCACACTTCTTATTTGAGGATTTATTTTTATTGTACAAAAACTTGCTGAAACGACTTGTGCCTTCACAAATGGAAAAATTGGTGGACTCTTGAAGTTGTAGATTTTTTTTTTTAATTTCCGAGAACACCTGATCCATACAGCTTCAATGTGTTTTGGTTTTGATTTTCTAAATATATCACAAGATCTTGAAGAAAATGATTTTTTTTTTTTACTGTAAATACCGTACAAGAATCTCAACTGCTCCGTCTGAAGCCAGTGAGACTATGGCATTCCCCAAATTAGGTATGTTGTGAGGCTGAAGGTAGTGAGGAGGGGAAGGAGGTGGGGAAGAGGAGGGTTGGGAAGTACCTGGCTATTCAGATCTGGTCACCAAACACGGCTAAAGCCATTTTCAAGCAACATTTCAATTCTGAATGGTGGTCTTACACCAGGGCGATACTGATAGTATCTTCCACTCTGGAACATGCCGTAAATATACTATAATATATATTATTTTATATGAATTAATTGTGAAATAACACAAATTAATCAAATAAAATTTACTTACGCATGCCGGGTTCGAACCCCAATCTCCGGATCGTGAGTCAAGAGTCTTACCCACTGGACTACGGAGGTCGTCAGGTCATTTGATGGATGAAAATGAAAAATCTCTTGATTTTATGAAACAAACAGCCCCGTATTTTGCGTATCGCTTGAGAAAGATATGTTTTATGTTTTATAAGGTATATAACAAATCGCGTACTGGCAACACAAAATATTTGGAAATGGCGTCTTCAGGCGTCTTGGACAAAACGGTTTGACATCTTGGTTTTCTGCATAACATTAAAAGGTAAAATATAGCATTTTTCTGTTGAAAATAATTATTATACTGTATGCAGATGTTTAATCTGATCGATAAATATGATTTCCATTCAAAAACATTGCTTTTTCATTTTGTTTTCGCTAAAAACGTTCATGATCCTGTGATGGCGCATTGGTGGATGTTTTTAATGGAGATCTTCTTGTTTTGGCCTTTTGTATTGTTTTACGTATTTTAATTTGATTCTTTCAAGATGTATTAATTTATTTTAATGTTTTCCGGTAGACTATATGTAACTTATTGTTATCATTTTTATAGATGGCTGTTAGAGGTTTGTCACATGAAGAAATAACTATTGCATTGGAAGGAGACATTTCCGATGTCAAATGGGAGTCTGACGGTGAAGGTGAAGAGAGCTGGTCAGTGGAGTATCTACAAGATGACCAGGATGAGAACCAGTACCAGGACATCAACATTCAGCATTCGTCCGTAAATTAATTTGAGGTTAGGTCGGTTAAGATACCTTAGTTTTTGTGTTATGTTTTATTATCAATTGTCTTATGTGTTATTTATTATCAATTGTCTTTACTGAAAATAAACATATTTAAAGATGTTCTCAGAGTGTTTCATTTGTCTAATGTAACATTTTCTGATTCCAATAATTTTGTTCTTAAATAATTTATTGGGCTAGTGAAGTAGGTCGAGAGCGATTATATTGTCTATGGTAGACAAATAAGTTTCCTCTATCTTTAGTCTATTAGTGCTGGCAGGTGCGGGAAGGGCGAGGGGGGTTAAGTTGGTGACGAAACCGCTAGGAGGAAAAAGCCCCAAGTGATCGATCTAGGGGTTAGTATATTTATGGGTTAGTATATTTATGTGTCAAGCAGTGCAAGCAGTCAAGTGTCATTATATATGCATAATAATATACATTTTTTGCCAATAAAAGGAATACTAATACTGTGGACACAAATTTAGTTTCAAAGTGAATGAGAATATTTTACACAATAGCACAATTTGAGAGTATTTTACACAATATGAAAAATATTCAGCTACCAAAACTTTTCGCCTATAACCGATAGTCCATAAGATAGTCTGTTCTCGAAAGGAAACAAGGCTTTGGATTTTCTGAACAGGTCAGTTTCTTACATTATTTACATACGTGGTAATTATCGGTTCGGACTGGCCACGCTTATTACGAATAATTTTTAGAAAAAAACTTTAGATTCGCCTTAAAATTACTATAAAAGGAAACTTTTTGGCTTTGGGGCGGTGGAAAATAATGCATTTTAATTTTCAATTGCATAAAACCAAAATTCACTTCGCGAACCGACACAGCGAAAATCCGCGGCCGTACCTGTCACTGTTATGTTGGTATCCTTGATAAATTAACGCCAGAATCATAAACCATGTTACACAAACCTAGCGTAGCCGCTAAACTACTTGAAAACTGGGATGTTTTTCTTGCCTTGACGCGAGTAGGCATTATAAAGGGGCATTTTCTTTTGTATCACAAACAAGCCCGGTAGACAAATTTCATAATTACTCGCCTTATCCCACAAAGTCGGCTACAGACGTATTAGCTCTTGTTAATTTATCAAGGATACCAACATAACAATGACAGGTACGGCCGCGGATTTTCGCTGTGTCGGTTCGCGAAGTGAATTTTGGTTTAATGAAATTGAAAATTAAAATGCATTATTTTCCGCCGCCCCAGAGCCAAAAAGTTTCCTTTTATAGTAATTAAGGCGAATCGAAAGTTTTTTTCTAAAAAATATTCGTAATAAGCGTGGCCAGTCCGAACCGATATTTACCACATACGTTTTCCAAAATCAAGAGCCGTGTTTGTTGTGTTTTTTTCAATGAAATTGTACTTATTATTTATTATGGTAATTATCGGTTCGGACTGGCCACGCTTATTACGAATAATTTTTAGAAAAAAACTTTAGATTGGCCTTAATTACTCGGCTACGCTAGGTTTGTGTAACATGGTTTATGATTCTGGCGTTAATTTATCAAGGATACCAACATAACAGTGACAGGTACGGCCGCGGATTTTCGCTGTGTCGGTTCGCGAAGTGAATTTTGGTTTTATGCAATTGAAAATTAAAATGCATTATTTTCCACCGCCCCAAAGCCAAAAAGTTTCGTTTTATAGTAATTAAGGCGAATCTAAAGTTTTTTTCTAAAAATTATTCATAATAAGCGTGGCCAGTCCGAACCGATATTTACCTTTATTATTATTGGTTTTTATTATATTTCTTCCAGTAATTTTTAAATAATTAGCATTTCAATAGTATAATATTGTTTGTCTCCATCGGCATCACATGTTAGTCTTGAGGAAATTGAACTGTTTCTCCGAAATTACAATAGATAAAGTTGCTGAATTCCGTCTCACGTTCAGTACGGAATGTTTGTTCTTTAAATACTTGGATTTACCTTCATTTTTATATTCTTGGAAGGTATGTACATAGAAGTATTCAATTAGAGGCACTATTGCCTACTAATATCTTGTCATTAGTAGAGGCGCCATTGCCTTATATCTTGAAACGGGTTTAGCTATTAGAAAGCGAAAAGCATTGTGCATAGATCAGAGGGCCTAGTCCAGTGGCGGATACATATGTAAGAAAATCTTTCTTGTCTAAACCATCTAAGCATCCCTTTCTTAATCTTACTTATTACGCTTGCATCAGCCTTGCATTATTTTCATATTTTTCTCATACTATCATACGCGGCTTTACCACACATACGCCGCAGGGATCTCAATTCTATAGCATTTAGTCCTTCCTCTGCCAATTTCATGCTTCACTGCCATACATCAGGGTTGGTACCAGCACTCCATTGTGAAGCTTCCTGCTGTAGAGGTTAAATGGTCTCCCTCAACCAGTTCTTTCCAGCTCACCACGCAGTACGTGGGCAAACGCATTCGCCGCTACGTTGAAAAACCACATCCCATGAACTCAGGCATCCCTGCTAAGTCACCAAACTTTGCGAACCACTTGGGATGACTTATAGCAGAGGTGTTGTTTATCCAATTAATAATACCCGTGGCGACGGTACCCACACTCGCCTCCTAAATTGAAACTTTTGCTTCATTCACATTCATACGTTGTTTCATTTAAAGGTACCCTTAACTTGACCCGACTCAAGTATTTGATTCCCTTGATCGTGTAATGCAGCCCTACTGCTCCCTGTGGCCAGCCAAGTTTTAAATGTGCAGTCTGCCAATCTTTTATTTATTTATTGAAGTGAAAACTTCTTTAGCACAGCTGTGATTTTCAAACACATACATACATCTATATGTTTTAGGATGCGAGAGAATGAGATAGTATAGTCGGTCTCCTCTTTGTGCGGTGCTTCGTATTCTCCCCACTGTTTTTTAGTTTTCTTATATCTTTAGCGCCCCCCCCCCCCTGAGTTTTTTCTGAATCCGCCACTGGCCTAGTCTCTACCTTTCGGTTTCACAAACCAGCAGTGGAAGATACACTCAGTATCGCCCTGGTGTAAGACCACCATTCAGAATTGAAACGTCGCTTGAAATGGCTTTAGCCGTGTTTGGTAACCAGATCTGAATAGCCAGGTACTTCCCCACCTTTCTCTTCCCTATCTCCTTCCCCTCCCCACTACCTTCAGCCTCATAACATACCCCAATTGGGGATGCCATAGTTCCACTGGCTCCAGACGGGAGCAGTTGGGACTCTTGTGCGGTATTCATGTAAAAAAAAAAGCACGTTTGTGATTTAACCTTCACTAGCGGGTGCTGTCAACTAAGCGGACACGGTCTATAATTAGTGAAATATATCTGAAAATATTCTAAAAATAGAGTTCATATTTTAGGTATTCCTCCGCAATACATTTATGAATTGGATTAAACAATTACAACATATAAATATTTACTGAGTGTACGGCACCGGAACGCGAGGTATTTTTTAGCACGATAGGAGGAGGGTTAATATGCCTCTTCGCCGTACGGACGTTGTTAAAGATAGAGACTAGGCCCTCAGATTCGTTAAAGCGTTGCAGGTTTTTTAGCACGATAGGAGGAGGGTTAATATGCCTCTTCGCCGTACGGACGTTGTTAAAGATAGAGACTAGGCCCTCAGATTCGTTAAAGCGTTGCAGGTTTTTTAGCACGATAGGAGGAGGGTTAATATGCCTCTTCGCCGTACGGACGTTGTTAAAGATAGAGACTAGGCCCTCAGATTCGTTAAAGCGTTGCAGGTTTTTTAGCACGATAGGAGGAGGGTTAATATGCCTCTTCGCCGTACGGACGTTGTTAAAGATAGAGACTAGGCCCTCAGATTCGTTAAAGCGTTGCAGGTTTTTTAGCACGATAGGAGGAGGGTTAATATGCCTCTTCGCCGTACGGACGTTGTTAAAGATAGAGACTAGGCCCTCAGATTCGTTAAAGCGTTGCAGGTAAAAAAGTTGAACCTATTTTTTTTGCTTCATGTCTCATCTAAGTGTAATTCATCAATGGGTACCTACTGTTTATAAATTATCTAAAAGCAAAATTAAATTAAAAAATATCCACCCACAACCAAAAGAAATTAAATGTAAAACAGGTTGTTAGGTTAAGTAAGATTATAGGTTAGGTTTGGATTGTTAGTATCATCTAAGGTAACCTAGCTTATTATGCACAAGGTTTTCCTAATTCTTCTCTTTAATATTAAGTCATTCCCTGCATTGTCGTCTGGAAAGAAGTGCTATAGAATTTTTTTTGCAGTTTCTTCTGGATTATTGTTTTTTTAATGGTTAATATGGGTGCTTTGTTTATTTATTTTATTTGCAAATCCGGCAAATGTCGCAATCCAGCAAACTGAATGCTGTTGAAATGAGATCCCTGAGAAGTATGTGTGGTAAAACAATGTATGATCGTGTGAGAAATGTGGATATCCGCAAAGAATGTAAGGCTGATGTAAGCATAATGAGTACGATTAAGAAACCCTCAGATGGTTTGGGCATGTAGAACGAATGAACGAAGAAAGTAGTATAAGAAGAATATACGACGCGAATGTGAGTGGTAGAAGAGGTCGGGGACGCCCGAGGAAGACATGGCACGATCAAGTGAATCAGATACTTGAGTCGGGCCATATCAAAAGTCAGAATAATAGAAGAGAATGTATGAGACGATGTATGAATGTGAGTGAGGCAAAGAGTGTGTGCCAAGACCGAGTTGTTTGGCGGTTCGTCCTCTCTGCCTACCCCTGCGGAGAAATGGCGTGATGATTAGTTAGTTAGTTAGTTTAGCAAATGTCATATTTGATTGTCTGTAAAATGTATTATAACTGTATAACAATGGAACATGATGTTGAACAGTGGATATATCGCGTAGGTGAATTAATTTAAAGCATTTATTTTATTGTTCTCCCCGACATAAATAGTCATTTTTGGTAATAATGCAGCTAATTCCAAGTATTTAAAAAATAAATATTCTTTATTAACCGCAATGCGGAATTCTGCATCTTTATCAAATCGGCAATATTTGGATTACAAATGCGGCAATATTTGGATTGCAAAAATGTCTGCAGACAAAATGATTTTTACCTGAATGAGAATTTATTTTCACACATGTATTATAACCACAGGAGATGATTCCGCATTACAAATGCCAGAAAGTGAAGTTAATATTTTGTATAAAGAGAAATAGCATGCCCATTCGATTTTGTATGCATATGAAAAAAACAACACGTATCTGTGGAGATGGAAAGTGGCTAAGTTGATTTACGTGATGTGAAGTGAGATGACAAAATGCGAGCCTTCATATAGAGCACGGTTTCCCAACCAGTGGTTCGCAAGAGGCTAGAAGATGGTCCGCGATGGTCCTCCGGTCAATAAACGAGCCAGCGCGCGGGCGGCCGGTCCCTGGTCGAAAAGTCTGACTAAAAAAAATCGTGACAATATTCAGTTTATCATTATTTTACCTTGTGGTCAGTGGTCATTATGGTATTCCGTTTCGCCCCACCCCATCCTACCCCGTTCTACCCCCTCTGTTGTGATAAAGTGATAAATATTCTGCTAGAACCCGTCCCACCCTATCCCATTTCGCCCCCTCCGTTGTGGTAAATATTCTGCTAGAACCCGTCCTACCCTATCCCATTACGCCCCTCCCGTTGTGCTATCCGTCCCTGGTACCACCTATGCTAGCCTATCTGTCCTGGGGGGTGGCTAGAGAATTGTGGTCTTGGGGATGAAACTCGGTCGGGTGGCGCCCGAGGCGCCGCCGCCCCCTCTCACTGCGCCTTTGCTCATGGTCTCTGTCGAAAAAAATAAACGTACAAGTGGTCCGAAAAAGGTTGGGAACCACTGATATAGAGCAACCCAATCTCATTCAACCTATTTCTGTTCCATCATCTAGGTTGGAAGTTAGTTTCTCATAATTTATAATCATCACTATTGGCTCTACAACCCCTGGTGGGTCTTGGCCTCCTCAAGAGTCTTCCTCCACTCATCTCGGTTTTGTGCCAGCTCTCTCCAGTTTGGAAGCTCCAAGATAGATATTTCTTTGAGGACGTTGTCGCTCCACCTTAGTCTTGGTCTTCCCAGGCTCCTTCGCCCTATTGGTCTTGAGTTCAGCAGGGACTTTGGTGCTTGTTGCTCGGTCATTCTCTTCACATGACCCAGCCACCGAAGTCTTCCCAATTTTATAAATTTTGTGACGTTTAGCTCCTTAAACAAAGTATAGAGCTCATTGTTATAACGTCTGCGCCAAAATCCATTTTCTAGAACCGGTCCGAAGATGCGCCTCAAAATTTTTCTTTCAAAAACGTCCAGTGCTTGCTCATTCCTCTTAGTTAGTACCCATGTCTCAGCTGCGTACGTAAGTACTGGTCTGATAAGTGTTTTGTACACTAATATCTTCGTGTTTCTGGACAGCAGTCTGGACTTTAATAGGTTTTGTAGGCGGAAATAACAGCGATTTGCGTTTACTATGCGTTTCTGGATCTCCTCTGTGGTATTATTATCGTTTGTTTTCAGGGAGCCTAGGTATGTGAATCTTAGTACCGTTTCGAAATTTTAATAATTCATAATAGTGCTTCTTAAATCGGTGTATCAATTCAATAAACAATATTTATATCAGAAGAGAGTGTAATCATTGAAGAAATTTTAATAAACCAAGCTGCCGTCGTAGTCGTAGAAGCAATCCGTGTTTGGTAAATGCAGCGGGATTGGTCACGGATTTAAGTTATTCAGAATTCGGAGTCGATAGAGGGAATCAGCACTTTACGGAAGACATAGAGCTCTGGAATTCGCCATGGGAAGGCTTGACACTCGGGACTTTGGGTAAGGTGTGGAGACTGGACCGAAGGTGTGGAGACTGGACCGAAGGTGTGAAGTCTGGATCGAAGGTGTGGAAACTGGACCGAAGGTGTGGAAACTGGACCGAAGGTATGGAGACTAGACCGAAGGTGTGGAGACTGGACCGAAGGTGTGGAGGCTGGATCGAAGGAGTGGAGACTGGACTAGATGCATGGAGCTGGAAACATGTCTCTCGGAAAGGTGAGAAGATGAAGGTGGGAACTGGCTTGGATCTGGCGGCCGGGAGCTTAATTAGTGACAGAGGCTGTGGATTGAGCATCACGGAAAGACGTGATTTGATTGACACAAAGAGGCCTGAGGATTGGAGATACTGAAACCATTGGATTATCAGATGAGTGTTTTGCTTCTTGTTTGCCTTTTCTCTTTACTCTGATCTTGAATATTGTGCTGGAGACAAGAGCTTTTGGGTCCCTTGGTTTGCGTAGTGGAAACTGGGAGAATTTTAAAGTCCATTTGGAACAATTCTTGTTGATAAGTACGCTTCCGGAGACAAGAAAAGAGCTATGTTCTTAAGTGCTCCAGAAGATGAGAGTTTTTCATCATTGGTTAATTTGTGCATTCCAAAGAAGGTTAAGATGTAAAATTATAAGAGGTTTTGGAAAGCTCGATGATTGTGGTGTTTCTGTTGTTGTTTTTTTTCAAAGTTAAATAAAGATTTTCCTGTTCATTCCCTAGTTTGCATAACAATTTTTTTTAATAGCGGGTTTTTAATATCGGTCATCATCGAAATGGGTTGAGTGTATAGAAGTGAATAGTTTATCATCAAAAGAAGTCATATTGAGGTTCCCTACACGTTATGCTTTCTGGTTCTCCAATTTGGTTTTCCGGCAATACTAGTCAGTGATGATGTATCATTTGTTTTTGTTCAACTGCATTTGAAGAGTTCTATGAGAATATGATATAGAGCAGTGGTGGCTAAACTTTACAACGTCACAGACCACTAAAAGAATTTTTTCAGTTCAAAATACATTTAGAAAAAAATTTATCACAGATTACTATTAATAAAATGCACTATTAATAAACTAACTATTAATTGTAAACAAATTATAAAAACCTTATTAATAAACAAAAATTGTAAAAACAAAACGAAAGATGGCTTAAAAAAATATCCTCATTTCTCTGTGGACCAGCGAATTTTTCTCACGACCACCACTTTGGCAACCGCTGGTATAGAGCACTTTACGACTCCAGCTTATCGCCAAATTACTTGGACGATCGGTCAGAACGAATGATGCAAGACAAGGAAGTTGCCAGGAGCCTCAAGACAGATCTCGGAAATATTGAAGACAAGGAAGCGACCGGGAACCTCAAGACGGATCTCGGAAAGATTGAAGACAAGGAAGCGGCCGGGAACCTCAAGACGGATCTCGGAAAGATTGAAGACAAGGAAGCGGCCGGGAACCTCAAGACGGATCTCGGAAAGATTGAAGACAAGGAAGCGGCCGGGAGCCAATAGACGTGAGTGTGACAAGAGTGTGAGGGGAAAGTGGCCGTGGGAAAGCTAGACCACAAGTCAAATAAGCATGGTTTTCTGTTGATTGTTTCTGTGTGCCAAAAATGGAATTAATAGATTTACCAAAGTGTTGTCACGTAGAGTCAGAGATTTTTGAATTTCAGTTGGAGCAATTTTTGATTGTCTATGATGACAAAATTACACCAAACGAGAAAAAAAGAGCATTATTCATTTCACATTTACATGGAAACAATCAAGTTATTTATTAATGGATTTATGTTTGCCTAAGAAAATTATCGAATTGCTTTAAGTTTAAAGTTTATTCGCTTAGATATTAACGTGAATATTGCTAATGATTACTACTCTAACGATAAAGATAACTATCTAAACATGTTAGCAGAATTAAATTACATTTCATGTATAAATTCATATACTAGAAACATTTTTGGACAACGACCATCTTGTATCGATCATATATTCACCAATACCAAAGACATACAAAATATATCATCTGCTGTAATAAAAACAACTGTAACGGATCATTATGCATGTATACTTAAATACGACTACAAACATCAAAACCTCTCATTACCAACCACAACTCCGGTAAATAATATTGATAAATACAAACATAGTATTAACATAAATTCTCTCACCAAAATACTAAGTAACGAAAAAGAATGGCGGGAAATATATCAATGTAACGATGTAGAAGAATGCTGCAAAATATTTGATAAAAAACTGAGTGTACACATAAATGCTTGTAGGAATATCACATCTCAAAAACCATCCTCAAAATTTAAGCCAATCAAACCATGGATAACCCAAGGATTAATCATCTCAATTAGACACAAAGAAACACTCTATAGACAATATACAAAACAACCGGAAAACATAACATTACAAAAACATTTCAAAGCTTATAAAAAAAAACTTACATATCTTATAAAAAACATAAAGGATGACTACTACAAACAAAAACTTGAATTAGCTGAAAATGACAGTAAAAAGACTTGGTCCATCATAAATGAAATTATAGAAAAAAAACAATTCAAAAATAAAACAGTCAACACAATAAGACACAATGATTCAAAAATTTGCTGTAAAGATAAACCCTTAGAAGCCGCAAATGTATTTAACAACTTCTTTGCTAATGTAGGAAAAAACCTTGCTAGCAAAATCCAACAAGACCTGACCCCAAATCACCCAAACACTACAGTAAATAATGAGTATTCATTTGAACTATTTCAACCAACAACAAAAGAAGAAATCGAACAAATCATTACAAGTATGAAAGGTGGTTCTGCCCCAGGTTTTGATGGGATCACAATACAAACACTGAAAAGTATAAAATCACAAGTATCAAAACCATTAACTCATATAATCAATACAAGTTTTCAAACCGGAATATTTCCGTCCATGTACAAACAATCCGTAATTATACCAATATTTAAGACCGGCAATCCGGAAGAACCAACCAATTACCGTCCTATTTCTTTACTATCTAACATTGCAAAAATATTTGAAAAAATTGCCAAAAAAAGAATAACTCATTTCATTAAGGTCAATAACATAATTCACGAAAACCAGTTTGGATTCATGGAAAACAAAAGCACAAAAGACGCCATTGCTAAATTATCTAGTACTATACAAGACGCTTTAGACAAATCATTAAAATGTGTTGGTATTTTTGTAGATCTCCAAAAAGCTTTCGACAGTATATCACATGTCAAATTAATACAAAAATTAAAGGTTGTGGGTTTTAACGACAGAGCACTAAATTGGCTAAAAAGTTATCTTCACAAAAGAACACAAACTGTAAAAATCAATCACACATCAAGTCTACCACTCACAAGTGATTTTGGGATACCGCAAGGTACTGTTTTGGGACCATTACTTTTTATCATGTACGTAAACGATATTTTTAAACAAAACCTCAGTGGAACCGTTATATCTTACGCGGACGACACGATTATCATAATTAAGGGTAGTGACTGGAAAATTGTAAATGAAAATGCAAATAATGACATCCAAATCCTAAAAACCTGGTTCGATACAAACCTTCTTACAATCAATGCAAAAAAAACAGTTTATATTCCTTTCTCAATAAATAAAGCCAAAACTTATCCCAACATTAATATAATTATACACAACAAAAAATGTAACAAAGATGTCTGTAATAATTCATGTACCATATTAAACCATGTAACCGAAATAAAGTACCTGGGTGTAATTGTAGACCAACATATGAAATGGAACAGACACATATGTGAACTGGTTAAGCGTATTAGGAAATGTATCTATATATTCATTAGATTAAGAAATATTCTCAAATTAAACAACCTAAAAAAAGTCTATTACGCACTAGTCCAATCACTAATTCAATATGGAATCATCGGATGGGGAGGTGCATATGAAAAAATTGTAAGTCCTGTAAAAGTGGTACAAAAACTAATTATTAAAGTAATATTAAAAAAACAACCAACATTCCCTTCAGCATCATTGTTCAAAATTTTCCAAGTACCAAAAATTGAAGACCTCTATAAAAAAGACTCAATACTTCAAATATTCAAAGAAAATGTAACTAAAAAATTTAAACTCAACTCATCATTAAGGCATAAATTTAACATCCAAATCCCTCTGTTTTCAACACAACAAATGCACAATAATTATATTTACAAAGGCATAAAACATTTTAATAGTCTTCCCGAAGAAATTAAAAAAATTACAGATTTCGTATCATTCAAGAAAAAAGTAAAATTAATCTTTAAAAAAAAAACAACAACCATAACATCACCAATCAAAATGTTATAACTTCAATTCATGTCAAATCAAAATTAACATCACAACATAGTTTATATTTATTGTATACACTGAGCAAAATGTATGTTATAAAAATGAAATAATGGTAGTTTATATATTAAATTTATATATAGTTTATATTTACTGTATACTGTAAGTAGAATGTATGTCATAAAAATGAAATAGTGTAAAATAACTCCTATGCCAAGCTCAAGAGCTAGTACTCTTCATTGGCGTAGAAATTCATTAAACCATGTGAAACCATGTTCTTTTCATTCAATAAAAAAAAAAAAAAAAAAAAAAAAAGTTGGGAAATTCAAAAATTCAAAAATTCATAAATTCAAATGTTCCAAGGAGAAGCTCATTAAGGAGCTTAGAAACAAAAATAATTAGAATCAGTGAAAGAGTTCATAGCGAGATTGAATTCTTTAGCTGAATTCTGCAATTTTAAAAATAGGTTAGGGAACGTACCCATACTACGTGACCAACTTTTTGCAATTTTTAACAAAAACCTAAGGACGCCGCTGCTCATTTGTACCAAGCGTGGTATTTTGAAGACCCCCCCCCCGAACAGGTCACGTAGTATGGGTACGTTCCCTTAGAAGCAAATTTGAAAGATTTTTTCTTTACGATTTTAAAAAGAGCATCAAGGAGAAATTGCCTTTGGAAGGTGAAAAGTCATATTTGAAAACCATATTAGATTATACATTTTCAATTGATACGTTTGAAAAAAATAGTCACTCCAATCTGAACAATTAAAAACCAAGCCTGTTCGGTTTAAAAATTTTTCGAATTAGTGGAATCTTCTCATTTCTACCGATTTATTAGGTCCTTACGTATGAAATTGGCGTTTTGCCGTACTGGTAACTTTGATATCTCAAATATCTTCTCTTTGGTTAGGAATTCCAAATTCAAATTTATACAGCTATTTACTCATGCATTTGTGTTTCGAAAATTATAATTCATTTGTTTTTTCCTTAATTGTTTTTTTTTTCTTTGCGTCACTTACAGCCGTTGTGTCCAACATTTTCGGATGATTAATCCGAGTGAAGCTGAGCCTAGCGGCTTGCGCCGCTAAGCTAAGGTATGTTAGAAAAATGCTCCATTTTAGCTGTGTCCAACAACTTGATCGTAGCGCTCGGTGTGTAGCCCCATTTGCTTTCGTACACCAAAAAATGACGTCAAGTTAGGAACTTTACATGTTAAATTAATACCGAAACGTTAATTAATTTTATTTATTATTTATCCAGATATTTTATTTTTAATAGTGTAATACATAAACCGACATTTTACATTTTTAAAACAAACGTATTTAATATGTTAAAAATAAGGTGTTAATTGACTTACTTTTTTGTTTACGTGCGTTTGAAGTTTGACATTAGAATCAGTTGAAATTTTGTATTCAAAATGGACAAGGCGAAGCGTTCGAAAAATTTTACGCCAAATGAAAAAATTAGACTTGTAGGCCTAGTTACCTCGTCGCAGGTCATTTTGTCAGTTTCTAAAACAGAAATAAAGTATAGGTAATAAACATTAGATAAATGGTTTTCAGACCTGACGAGTGCTAATTATATTCCACATATTATTACAAAAATGACACTCGAATAAGTCAAAACTTTACCTTTCGCTTGCGTAAGTTAATTATCTTCTACTTGGCTCAAAACATATAAAAAAACACGCTTTTGTCATCCTAAAGCGGTTATAAAAATCGCCGTCATTTAATACTTCCATAAAATTTATATCGGCATCTTGCCGCCGCCTATATAATCCAATATTATCGTCAAGCATATCTGCCCATTCAACCATATTCACTATATTCAATATAGGATTCATATTTCAAATTGAAAAACCAAATAAAAAAGCCGACAAAAGAGTGAACTGATGACAGATAATTACGATAATTAATTGACATTGACAGCTCGATTGTTTTCGCGGATTTTTGTTCGCTCTGTTGTCAGTTTTTATAAGTAGGTCTTCCTTAGCAACTTTAATCCACCCGGCTACCTTCCTTACATTTGAGTGTGGTGCGACGATCATTGTGTTTCGACACAGCGTATTTGGGCATTTGAGCAGGGCTGAGCGGAGATCTCGGCTGAGCATAGGTTGGACACAACGGCTGTTAGTTTTTTTTCTTAGTGTCGTTCACTACAGCTTTCTTAAATCTGGCCAGACGATTACGGCAGATGTCTATTGTCGGCAACTGCAAACCATGATGGAAAAGCTAGCTGCTAAACAAGCGAGGCTGGTTAATCGCTCTAGGCCACTGCTGCTTCATGACAATGCTATACCACACACTACACAACAGACAGCTACCAAACTAGAGGAGCTTCAATTGGACATCCACCGTACTCTCCGGACCTTACCCCAACAGATTACCATTTTTTTCGAAATTTGGATAACTTCTTGCAAGGGAAAAAATTCAACTCCGATGAGGCAGTCCAAACCGCCTTCAAAGATTTTATTGATTCCCGTCCGAATGGTTTTTTTAGTAAAGGGATCGATGAACTACCTATGAGATGGCAAAAGTGCATAGATAGCAATGGTACATACTTTGATTAAATAAATGTATTATATTAAAAAAAAATTGACTTTATGTTCCCATACAAAACGCCAATTTCATATGTAAGGACCTAATATTAAAAACCTATTTCAACCCTATTCTTAAAATGTCTCTTTGTAAGCCTCTATATCTTTTTTACATTAACTCCGCACAAGAGGCCCTGAGGAATATAATTTCCCTCAGGGACTATGTCATCTTTGAAGATGCTGTATGGAGGGTTTTGGGTGTGTGGGTCTTGAGTAGTTTCCATGTTATAGGAAAAGTGCATAGATAGCAATGGTACATACTTTGATTAAATAAATATATTATATTTAAAAAAAATCGACTTTATGTTCCTCCCATACAAAACGCCAATTTCATTTGTAAGGACCTAATATTACATATTTTCCTTAAAAATTTGGTTTTAAAGCTCTTAAATAAATCTATGTTATTCTTGAAGATAATATCTACGAGTATTCATTCCCCACACCGAAACGATAATTATATGAAATTCCCTCAATAGAAAAAAATTGCAAAATTATTATGAACACATTTTTTTCTGTTTTTTTAACAAGTTATATGTATCAAAAAAATTCACAGTGTTTCATTAAATCCTATTTTAGAAATTCCGCACGAGATTTTTGCTCTATTTTAAAAGAGTTGTGCTTTATTAAACATTTTCAAATTTTTCGCTTAAATACGAGGGCTGTCCGTAAAATAAGGTCTCCAAGGTGCTGCGGTCGCGAGGAACTGTCGCGCAATCCTGCAACACTGGCATGTAGTCTGGTTTCCCCTTGCCAAATCCCCACCACGTTGCACCCTCTGTGACGCTTAGTCTCGGCGTGGCAGCAGTTTACTATGGAGCTTCCACTTGCCGCACCCGCCAGGTGCGAGTTACGCTCTGTAATTCGTTAAACTTTACTTCGGCAAATCTGAATGGACGCCACTGGGATTGTTCCTTTGTCTCCGGTGTCGTGTAGTATATCGGAATCTCGCCCCAGTCACAATTGAGTCAGAGCATTTTGGGACCCACCTTAGGCAGACTTTGTGGTCTCCCAAATGTTCTGTCAAAATCTTGTCAACAATTCTTGCTGACATCAGGGATCATATCACAGAGCTCCCAAACCGTCACCCGTCGATCTGCAATCATTGTTTTTTTCCACATTGGCAATTTTTTCGTCTGAAACCGATGGCCGTCCAGCACACTATTAAAATCTCTGCACCATTTGCGCTCATTTTCACACTAATACACGGTTTTTCATGCACTTCAAGTAGCTGAGAATGAATTTCTACCGGGGTTTTGTTCTTTGCTTCTTCTTGTTGTGCCTTGTCCGTTCAACGGACGTTGGCTATCATGTTGGCTATGCGGACTTTGTTTACTGCGGCCCGGAACAGCTCCACGGTAGACTGGCCAAACCACTGTCTCAGGTTTTTCAGCCATGAGGTTCTCCTTCTTCCAGGGCCCCGTCTTCCGGCAATCTTTCCCTGCATTATGAGATGCAGGATCTCATACTTCTCTGGATGTCTCATCACGTGTCCAAGATATTGAAGTTTTCGGATTTTTATGGTTTTAATAACTTCCTTTTCTTTATGCATCCGAACCATAACATCTTCATTTGTGACCCTGTCCATCCAGCTTATTTTAAGTATTCTTCTGTAGATCCACATCTCGAATGCTTCAAGTCGCCTAATTAATTCTTCAGTAAGCGTCCATGCTTCCATTCCATAAAATAATATTGAAAATACGTAGCATCTGACCATTCGCATTCGTAATCCAAGGTTGAGATCATGACTGCAGAACATTTTTTTCATGCGGATAAAGGTTGCACGAGCTTGCTCAATGCGGCATTTGATTTCAACTGAAGGATCCCATCTATCATTTACATTGCAGCCCAAGTATACAATACTTTATACCTTCTCCAGTTTTGTTCCAGCAATATAAAGATGTTCATCCAATGCGTTATTTTTGCTTATGAGCATGTATTTTGTTTTATTTATATTCAGTTCTAGCCCAAAATTCTCACAAGTCTTCACTACTTGATTCAGCAAAAGTTGTAACTCCTCAATGTTACTTGTTAGAAGTACCGTATCATCGGCATAACGCAGGTTGTTTAGAATCTTCCCATTTATAACAAGTCCTTGAGTAGCTTCTTGCAGAGCTTCATTGAATATTTCTTCTGAATATAAGTTGAACAGCATAGGTGAAAGAATACAACCCTGTCGCACGCCTCTCTTTATTTCTACTTCGTCTGTTAGACATTGCTCTACTCTTACTGCTCCTTTCTGGTTCCAATAAAGATTACCTATTATCCTTATATCTTTATCGTCTATCCCGGAGGTTTTCAGAATTTGAATCATTTTGTCGTGTCTAACTCTATCAAATGCTTTAAGGAAGTCAATGAAGCATGCATGTACATTTGTATTCACATTTCTACATCTACATCTTGTTCTTTGCACAAAAAATAATTATGGAGCGTAATTCACACCTGGCGGGTGCGGCGAGCGGAAGTTCCTTCGCGAACGGCTGCCACGCCGAGACTAAGTGCCGCAGAGAGTACAGCGTGGTGGGGTTGTGGCGTAGGGACACCAGGCTACACGCCAGTATTGCCGGATCTCGTGTAAAATTGTTCCTTGCGACCGCAGCACCTTGCAGACCTTATATTATGGACAGCCCTCGTATTATCATTTTTAATATTAGCTCGCTAACTCTATTCGTATTTACATATCTCTCCTTCATTTTTGAGCGGGTACACCGGGCCGTAAGAAACAGCTGCATTTGTGAACATTTGGTTTCCGGAATCTTATCTGGATTCTACTTAATCGAAATTTTTTTTTTTTTCCAAATCGGATTCTGCGGATTCACCAATGATTTAATCCCTCGCTAACTTTGTACAACTTTCTCCACTTTCAAGTCTCCCTAAAATTACACCTTTTTCTTCAATAGTTATCGTTTTGTGTTTCACAACCACCCTTTTTTTCAAAAGACAAACTAAGGGCCAATTGTTTCATTTCAGGTCTGGACCAGTGACCAGTGGCAGTATTTACCTCAGCCCCCTGGATAGAACTGCTGAGACTGAGATCTGCACACATAGAACAACTCGTGAGTCACTCGATGACTGCATAATGGAAGAAAATAATTGTTAAATGAAATGTGAAATTATATATGTAATAATTGTACATGTTATAATTGTAGTGTAATAAATTATAATTATAAAGTGTACCTAGTTCATGTTTGTTTTAACTCCTTGATGTAAGGAACGTATATTCAAATGTATGAAAGAACAATCTATTATGAAAGAGACGGTTCGATAGGATGTATACAATGTAAGCGTACAATAGTTTGTCTCTTCCTTCTGTCATATCGAGTTGTAAAGAATTTGTAGCATTGCAACCAGTACATAGTAATTATACCAACCACCACCTACTGAGTTTCATCCCACACCTCATCATCAAGACCTCGTCATCAAGATCCAACACCTCATCATATTATGTAATAACTAAAACGCCTTTATCTGCACCTTGGCATACTCACCACAGTATCAATATAATGTTTTATGTCAGAAAAGTATATTCTTAACCCCTAGAGGCTGGACCCCTGCATTTGCAGTCTTAAAGAACCGTGTCCATGCACGGTACGAAGCACTGCAATTGCAGTGTCAAACTTATGCATTAATTTTTCCTTTGGATATTACTTCTACTGGTTTAGTTAAGGATGGAAAAAATATATCACAACGCTTGTTAAAGCCAACTTGTTGCCAATATCTTTTTATTTATTGAAGTTTCTTGTCAGCTCCTATGTGTTAAATGCATTATACTTATATCAAGCGGTACTTATCGTCAAGGAAATGTACCAAATATTAAGCAGCATCATTTTGAGAAAAACATATAAAATAATTAATTGTTGTTGAAAAAATTGAAATTGAAACACTTTTTAACTTTTTTCCACTTATTAAATAAGTGGAAAAAAGTTAAAAAGTGTTTCAATTTCAATACAATAGAATTCCACCACGAATAACAGTACAATAAATAAACTCATAATTGTTGTTGCTTAAATAACAGCGTTTAGCGTTTTAGCGTGCTGGCAGACTACATGCAGTCTGATTTGAATGGCAATATATGCAGGCACATCTACACCGACTCCAGCCCGGAATCAACCCGGCGAGGTGCAAACCGGGAGCGCAGCTAGCGGGCTAGTGGGCCCGGCTTGCAGAGAGAAGACGTGTCGCTTTCAAAAATCATCTAGCGTACTGACAAAATTGCAATTAATTTGAAAATAATTGCTTAAAAAATATATTTTCATAAATTATAACAATCATATAGGTGTCAAAAGAATTAATATTGTGTTTAAAGATGAACAATTAATTTTATAAATGCAGCGACAATTTTATATGATTTCCTTTGAGCTCACATTAATTTATTTGTAGCTAGTTTCTCATCAGGAGGGATCCATATTCTCAAGCATGTACTTTATTTATGTTAGAAATAACATTCAATATTCCATAGTTAGGGTGTGAATGCACAACCGATTCATACAGTAGCTGCAGAAGCATGATATCTATGGCGAAAACCGTCAGTCAGCTGGTGTAGTGTGTCACCTCATTGAAATAACTGGCGGTTTCCAGTCGAGCATCCAGCACAAGTCTCCCAGTGCGCTTATACTAAGATTTTATTTATAAGTACTTATTATTACATTGCAGTTACTCTCACTTGGAGGCTGAGAAAATCACCGCCATGAAGAATTAAGTGCAGGTTTGCAACAAACATATATAATATTAAGTGCAGATTTGCAACATACATACATAATATTAAGTGCAGGTTTGCAACATACATACATAATATTAAGTGCAGGTTTGCAACAAACATAAATAATATCAAGTACAGGTTTGCAACATACATATATAATATTAAGTACAGATTTGCAACATACATACATAATATTAAGTGTAGATTTGCAACATACATACATAATATTAAGAACAGGTTTGCAACATAAATTCATAACAATTGCTTAATCATTTACCTTCTGTACAACATTTTGTATAATATTTTTGAATATCAGCCTTGCCTTATTTTAAAACCCAATAAAAAAATGTTATTGTTTATCAATGAAATGAATGCCATAATGCATTTTAAAGGGTGTGGTGTTTGCTAAAGTTTGAACCGGCGACATTGCGGGAATTGAAGATGGACATATCGGGTGACTGTCCCCCCCCGGTGACCGAGGGATCTGAAGAATTTGCAAATAACCAGCAGAATTGCCCCACGGTATGTACAATTATTCTTATTCAAATGCTATCTGGATATTTATTTAGCTTCTCCACCCCAAAAATATGTTAACAATTTTCAGCAAACTTAAATACTTGCAAAATTCCTTTGTTAATAAGGATATTTAGCTCCGTGATACTATTACACCTGAAAATATACTTAGCTGAGAAATTTATAACCTGTTCATATATTTACTATGCACTCTGAAAGATTGACGTTTTATGTATAATTATCAACTGAATACTTTTGGATAACACATCTCATCAAACATACCTGTGTGTGTAATTTCGGAGGTAATTACTACAACTAGGTAACTTCAAAATCAGCATTTTTGAGTTACACATTAAGCCAGTGGTTCACAACCTTTATTTGACCAGGGTTCGTGGTCAAAAAAAGGTTGTGAACCACTGGCTTAATGTGTAACTCAAAAATGCTGATTTTGAAGTTACACATGATATTATTTGTTCTCACAGGGACCACAAGGTATAAGAATGAGCCCGCTACCTCTCCAACACTAATACCAAAAGGGTTACGAATCAGCTTTTGGATACCGTTCCATTCGATTTTGTAGTAAAATGAACTAATGTTTCGCTGACCACATTCCACGGACCACCGGTTAGGAACCACAAACCACTAAAAGCATAACTTTATTTACTCGTCTATGAATGCCACAAACAGAAAAGTCATAATGCATTGGAATCGTGAAGTTATTTGAATATGTTTTTTGTTGGTATCTCCACAAAACAGTATAGTTTAATTCTATAATTAGGTAACTCTAGTTACCGCAAGATTTTTTTCTAGCTTTTAATTTATTAGGCAATTAGACTCTAGTTGTAGCACTAAAATTTATGGAATTGCTTAACCCCTCCGCAACGTAAGCAGATATATGCGTTAAAAATACAACAGCAGTCAAGTACAATAAGCGTGTTTACACGTCAGCGCGTGTGTCTCCATAGAAACCGTTATAACTCCGTTATTGTTTTAGTTACATCCGTAAAATAAAAAGTGAAAGGTCGATAGTGAATCATGCTGCACATCTCTATTCAAGTTGTCCATAGAAATACATAAAAGAACATTCTGTCAGACGCGCAGTCTGACACATAATTTATCCCGCCAAATTTCCTACGGGCGCCCAACATTGTTAATTTTTATTAAATATTTTATATGAAATGATAAAAAAGTGAGGCGACAAAAGTGTTTATTACACATTTATACAATAGAATAAGTATTGTTGTTTACATAATCTGTGATTTTAGTACCGTTTTCACATAATAACATCACGTGTGTCATTTTCACATTTTTTTAATGTTTGCATTCTAAATTTTAATATTTACAAATATTAATATTTATTTGTAATATAATAATTCGAAAGCTTATTTTGTAACCTGTCTAAAACAGTTTTTACTATTCGGCTACGTTCAGAAATGTTTCATTTATAGAGCTTTAATTGTAAAGCGGTAATAATACAAAGTTTTCGTAAAATGTCATTTCGTTAAAGACATTAAAAGTGCATATTGGCGATTTTCTGAGGGGTTAAGTTGCTTTTGTCGCAATTTTTGTATGTAACAACTACGTAAGTCATTTCATTTTTGTACATAAGTACTTATAAAATGATTAGCCCTTTTTTATTTCCAAAATATTACAGTTCCCAACACACAAAATTACGATTTAACCATTCTTATCAGTATTAAACATAATATCAGATTGATTACCATCTTATAATAATTCAATTTCCCCACAAAACTGATTTCATAGTTGCTTAGTTGTAGTAATTACTCCACGATTTAATGGTTTTGACTATGAGTCGTGAATATGTTCAAAAGACGTTTTCCATAATTCTGAGAAAATTTATTCTAGGTAAATTATTAAGCGATTTTCTGAATATGTTTCATACGATCATCAAAAAGTTATTTTTCTAATACTACTGCTGCACTGGACTTTCAAATAAATAAGTGTTATGTTATTTTCTTTACAATGTTCTACTGTAACTTTTATTTCATCCTTTTACATTTTTACGCTAATATTTTAACACATTTTTGCCAACAAGATTTGTAACCGTAAGTACTTTGGTTATTCAGGCTTTTTCTTTTGGATTAACCTTTATTACGCTAAATTGGCAGTGCAATATTAGTAAGTCACTACCACATTCTACTACAATGTTACACGTCCACTTTGACACGGAGAAGATACGGCTTTCATCAGGATTTAGTTTCTTGGTAACTTTTCCCATCCAAACCAAGTTGGAGTTTTATTAACTTTTTGACCGCGGATGGCATGTATACGTGCCCTGCTCGACTTGGCCCGTACGCGGATGGCATGTAGACATGCATATAGTTTTCGCTCTTCATATCTCGGCTGCGTCATACTATTTTTGGTTGAAAATTGTTTTCAACACATCTTTGAACCTTTTTTCAGTGACATCTACAATATTCACTCGCAAACAAATTTACAAATTAGTTAAAAGATAAATCTTCGATCGACCGAAAATTTTTCTCAAA
The DNA here is from genome assembly GCA_917880885.1 of Limnephilus marmoratus. Classification (NCBI taxonomy): domain Eukaryota; kingdom Metazoa; phylum Arthropoda; class Insecta; order Trichoptera; family Limnephilidae; genus Limnephilus; species Limnephilus marmoratus. Next base: position 15,603,180 of record OU862908.1, read on the forward strand.
GCATACTAAGAGACTGAACATTTCATATTTTGGCCGCTGTGTGGCGCGAGCGTCGATTTTAGCAGATTTTGGCGGAATGTGCGCCGATAGGTAAATCATGCATAATCATTCACACTTACCATGAAAGAAAAAACTATTAGTTTAAAATTTATAACTGCTTTAGTGTTAAGTTTATCTTAGTGTAATAAATCGTATCGTATAAGTAGACCCTATTATTCTGCGAGTCGAGTATCAAGTTTTACGATCGACGCAGTGGCTGACAGATTGATGACGCAAGATGGTGGCAGTCGGAGGTGTGTTATTTTTGTATGGAATAATGTTATTTATTTATCACGCCGAAAATAAACAATGTAAAAATTATTTCATGGTGTTAAAAAATACTTTGTATATTGGTTGACATGTTTATTCAATATTGTGAGTTTGGGAGATATTCTACGTATAAAGAAAAATGATTACGATTCCTTGTAAACAGTCCCGCGTACAGGAGTAGTATGCTTAGGCCAAAGACGCGGAGAAAGGGTTAAGGTGAATAAAAATAAATAAGATTTGTAAGAAGTTTTATACATCGGTTACGTTTTAAAGTGGCTTTTTGAATGCACTTCTTTCCACCGATACGGGTGCCAATTGACTTGGTGCAGAATGCCGTTTAGTGAACAAATTTTGATATCTGAAGTTTGACAAGGGATGTTTTTAGGGTTTCTTTTCATAAATTCGTGTTCTAGTAGTGTTAATATGTGATCTTAAAAATGGATTTTATTTGTCCAAATGTTCTTATTATTTTTTTGAATTTCTGAAATTATTAGTTAATCCTGTTGGAATTATGTAATGTGTGATGTGTGGTCTTGTTTTTTAATAATGAGTTAGACGAGTGATATGGTTCGTGGGGGAATGAGTTTGAGGTTTATTCTGGACCTTAGAGGAATAATCAATTAAAATTTAATTACGTTTTTTTAATGTCTAATATACTTGTCAAAAAAAGGATGATTAAAAAAACTTATTTTGTTTGATTCTTCATCTTTTGACTACAAGTGATAAATTGAGATTATGGCAAACCATAATCAATCACCATACCTTAAAATAAATTATCCAGTAATCATGGATATACTTGAATATTTGACACGAGACTGCTGAAATTATATCTGGGACAACACATTATTTACTTTCATTCTACATTGTCTGTGGAAACCGAAAATAATATAAATACACAGTGTACTATAATTTGATAGTAATTGATAATATTTTCGTTCAAAATAGGAAAATTATTTTATTTTATTTGTGTTTTAGGTTCATATTTTACAATGGTGAATTGAAAAATATTTAAAGATATGTAGATATTTTGTGCTTCCAAGGAGTTGCAATTGTTAAGTATTTTCATTACAGGACAAATTCGGGGATGGGGACGGGACCTCTGCTGAGAAGAAACGTAAACTCGGGAGCTTCCTGCAAAGCCCCTCCATCAAACTTGAGGATGGCAGTTCCCACGCCGCTCTGGATTACGTGGAGCAAGACGGCAAGTCGGCGTACCTCTGCTTTCCTTGTGCGGCCACCTGTTACACGGAAAGTACATTACAGGTTAATATTAGCTTCATTTTCTTACAATTTTTTTTTTTACATTTTTCCCTTAATTTATTCTAAATTTCCCCAGAAATGAATCCTTATCTATTTCCCAAATATGTATAATTTACTTTGATATTGACCACTGAATGCCTTCCATGTTGATTTGTCCGTTAACCAATATCGCTAAATAACAACACCTTTGACTAGTATATTGAGACAGCTATAATATGTTGGCGTACTCTGGGACTTTTTAATTGCATTATACGTATTGTAAAATATCACCATTCCATCATACTTAAGACAGTTAAATTAGTAAGTAATTCACAAGACACTCTTATCGATATTTTTAAATATTGGCTGAGTAGGCACCTACCTAATTAGGGAACGTACGCATACTACGTGACCAGTTTTTTGCAATTTTTAACCCCCCCCCCCTCCCCCGGTGACCAAAATCCTAAGCAACCCGCCGCTCATTTGTACCAAGCGTGGTATTTCGAACCTACGCTTGGGCACTTATTTTGATAAGACAGGACCCAAAGGAGACTGGATCCAGTGCATCCGTTGCCGTAGATGGGTGCATGAAGTGTGCACCAGTAATCCAGACATTTGCGATGCATGCAAGCCTTAAATATGTTCACATTTTCTTGAATATATATTGAAATAATGTTCTAGGTGCGATTTATGTACTAAAAACTTTTAATTTGAAAACCTTCCTGCCTGTAAAATATGATAAATAAATATCATACCCAATACAAGAAGTATTTGTTTGAATAACTCCACTTCTCTAATCCATTTCAATCAAACAGTATTGAGAGTTATGAGTGGTATGATGTAATACTTTCCATACTTTCCCCTATGCGGCCTACCTACCCTGTTATCTAATATATAAAATTCTCGTGTCACGGTGTTTGTTATCATACTCCTCCGAAACGGCTGGACCAATTTTGATGAAATTTTGTGTGCTTATCTGGTAGGTCTGAGAATCGACCAACATCTATTTTTCATACCCCTAAAAGTAAAGGGTGTTCCACTCCGAATTTTTATTTTATTTTTTTTGGACAAATTTTTTATTTTTTATTTTTTTTTATGGTGAGGCATTAAAAAATACATGCAGCCCTAAATTTTCACCCTTCTACCATTAACCCCTATTTTTTAAAAGTGATATTAGTAATTCAAACCGGTGTCACTTCTGACCCGATGAGAACGAAGCCGGCCTCTTTTCTCTAATTTTAAATTTTTTACTAATCAATTACTGTTTGATATTGTTACTACAAACATGATTCACGGTCCATGCGGTAAAGTCAGGTTAGTTACACTATTTATAACTCGAGAACGGCTGGGCCGATTTTGATGATCTTTGATTTGTTGGATTTGTCTCCGCCCCGGATAGGATAATAACTATTAAAACATCACAAAAGTTAACGAAATAAATCGTTAAAAACGAAAATTATTTTCCCCATACATTTTCTATGGAACGAATTCTCCTATTTTGAAAGAACTGCAGCAATATTGTGAGGGGTATAATATTGAACTGTGCATGAATTCCAAACATTCAAAAACGTCAAATGTCAATGCGTTGATTGTTGTGCATTTGTTTTTAATCATATAATGCTGCCCTTCTTTCTTACATACTCAATGTCAATAGTCGAAAATGAGACAAATGGTGAACGTATGTCTGCACACCTCCAAAGGAAAAATACAATAATTACAATAAATCTCTGGAATGAAACCAAATGAAACGCATTTTTTTACATAAGCTCCACACAGGAGGCCCTGAGGAAAATAATTTCTCTCAGGACCTATGTCATCTTAGGGGATGCTGTGTGGAGGATCTTTTTAAGGAATGGGGAGGATAGAAAGTTCTGGGAAGGAAAAAGGTATGAGGGGTGGGTAGGAATCTGGGGGTCAGTGTGTCCGGGAGTGACGGATGTATGAATCCATCCCTCCAATTGTGGTGCAAGACAATGGGTCGAGAGAGTCCGGCTGGAAAGGTCAAAAGGCCTCCCTCAACCAGTCTCTCTCGATCCGGCCCGCCACGCAGCAGGTGGGCAGGCGCATCAACGGCCAAGACCCGGACATAAGTCACCTCATGAACCCGGGCACCCCTGCTAAATCACCAAACGTAGCGAACCACTTGGGGTGATCTATGGCAGAGGTGTTGGTTATTAAATAAATGGTTCCCGGGGCTGCGGCACCCGTATCCGCCTCCCGAATTCCCGTAAGTAATTGTAAAAGTAAGACAATCACAAAAATATAAATCCGTACACAACGCCATCTCTGATAATGACAAAAACAAAACATGGACAGTAGCGCATTGATAATTGCTTCATTGCGTAATTTTTAACTTAATAAAAAAACTGAATTTAATTCAACAGTTATTGATTCTGAGGCGGTACGAAGTTCGTCGGGTCAGCTAGTATATGTATATATTTGTATTGTTTTAGGATCACATGCAAGGGAAAGGACATACCAACAGGTTATCACCTACAAATGTGTATCCCTCTTCGATCTTATCGAATCATCCATTCTTCAAAATAAAACAGCCCGACACAAGTAAGTACAAAATGGTTTTCTTGTATTACTGACCAAATGTGTGGAACCTCTGTAAAAAAACATGCCATAGAAAGCATTTTATCTATTGCCGGGACATATCGTAGGTAAGATGCGGAAACTTTGAATCTCAAAATTCCATTTTTTCATTAGAGTGAAAAAACTGAAGTGCTTAATATTCTCTTAACACTAGAAAGACCGGAGCCTTCATTTTGACGGCAGCCCGAAGTAAAATGACGATATAATGCTTAATAATTATTGTATTGGTGTGATTTTTTTTTACATTTCATGATTTATGGTTTAACAACTATGGTGAAAAAAACAGGTACGTGTCGTAATTACTTTTTGAGATATATAGACTTATACCTACAAAGACCGCCGCCGTCAATGTGACGGTTTGGGCCATAATGCTGAATTTGTTTACAACCTTCTTTACACAAGTTAACAACATACCCATTCCTCCGCGTTTATGATAGTACTATTATGTCTGTCTTTTTTATTTCGGTATCGTGTACCATTCGAACTCGATCTGTATGTTGATTGGTCACTGTCACATAATTTACAAAAATACCCAAAAAATATATCTCTAGCCCAAATTTATTTTATGGCTTGTTGGAGAAGGACAGAGTATACAAATACCAAAGTTGATTCGGCTGCGTTTGCTTCTGAAGAACTGACAGAATCATTTATTGGATAACCAACACGTCTGCTATAGGTCACCCCAAGAGGTTTTCTATGTTTTGTGACTTAGCAGGGGTGCCCGGGTTCATGGGGTTAGGTTTGTCCGGATCTTGTAGCGGATGCGTCTGCCAAACAACTGCGTGGCAGGCCAGTTCAGCAGAGAACGGTTGAGGGTGATATTTTGACCTCGCCAGAAGGAGTCTCAGAACAATGCCTTGCACCGCAGTGGTGGGAACAGATTCATACGTCCGCCACTCTTGAACACACTGAACCTCAGTTTCCCACCCACCCCTCACCTCATTTCCTTCCTAGAACCTATTATTCTTCCTTTTCCTATAGGTACCCTCCACACAGCATCCCAAAAGATGACACATATCGTAAGGGGAATTATTTTCCTTAGGGCTTTTTGTGGAGGTAATGTAAACGAAAAAGAAAAGAAACCGGAAAATAAAACTTCTGAAAGACGACAGTGCCAAATTAATAAAAATATAATAAAAACCAAATAAATGACAAGTGTGATAATTGTAAGAAACCCGTTTGCGGAGAGTGCATTCGATTTTATAAAAAAACATAACAATTCGATATTGTATTGACATAACACATGCTTGTACAAAAATTACAGCATTTTGCACTCCCATGTTTTTTCCAGGAAGCCCCGAGGAAAAAAACCCTTAGAGCCTATGTCATCTTTGGGGATGCTGTGTGCATTTATGTGTGCATTTGTGTTTTTAGGGAAAGGAAGGTAAGGAAGTTCGAAAGGAAAAAAGTTTGAGAGATGAATAGTTAAAATTTGTAAATGTATCCAGGAGTGACGGACGAATGAATCCATCCCTCCCACTGCGGTGCAAGGCGACGGGATGAGAAAGGTCCTGCTGGAGAGGATAAGATAAGTGTCTCCCTCAACAAGTGTCTCCCGACCCGGTCCGCTACGCAGTAGGTGGGCAAACGTATTCGCCACCTAGACTCAAACAAACCTCACCCAATGAACCCGGACACCCCTGCTAAGTCACTAAACGTAGCGAACGACTTGGAGTGTCATATGGCAGAGGTGTTGGTTCTGCAATAAATGGTTCCCGGGGCAGCGGTACCGATATCCGCCTCCCAATTTGAAAAAAGTGATCAGCCGTCAAAGTGACGGTCGTGGTCTTTATAGGTATGGAGCAGTACCCGGTCTTTCTAGTGTTAAGAAACAAGACAAAAGTTATTGTAGAAGTTGCTTTATTTACTAAAGGAAGTATTTTGCACATTTTGGATTTTGCCCAAATATTCTACTCGAAGAAATCTGAGGGTTTAAAATAAGTTTTGAGTTTTTTTTTCAGAGTAAGGTTTTTATTCGCTTATGAGGTTTCAATGTTTACGTTTTTTATTCACTTACTAGCGATTTCCCAGCATGTGTTGCCATTGACAAAGCCACTTAATAAGATAAATTGTTTCTCCCTGCATGTCCTTTCCCATTTGTCCCGTTTCCCTTCCGTTGCCCCTTCCCCTCATGCGTTCTGCCTTCCCTCTCCTCTCTCTCGCTCCCCCATCCCGCCAACCCCCCTCCCGAGTTCCATATATTCAGTCCCAGTACATTCAGTTTTCAAACAGCTCGCGTGCCACCTATTGCAATTTTTTTTTATTCATATTTTTATTTTTCGTATATTACAAACATTCATTTTTGTATATATAAGAACAATCAACCAAATTTGGTACCTAACAAAGGTAATTTAAAATATTTTTAATTAGCTGGTCCCCGGCATGCGTTGCAATGCCTTTCAAAGAAATAAATTGATTCTCCCTGAACGACTTTCCCGTGTAACCACGTTCCTTTCCACCTTCCCCCTTCCTCGTCTCTTCCCTCTCCGTGAACCCCACCTCTCCCGTTCCCCTTCCCCCTGCTTTTCCTCCCTGGTGCTAAAATATTAGGTCCTTACATATGAAATTGGCGTTTTGCCGTACAACAACTTTGATCTCAAATATCTTCTCTTTGGTTAGGAATTCCAAATTCAAATTTATACAGCTATTTACTCATGTATTTTTGTTTCAAAAATTACAATTCATTTGTTTTTTCCTTAATTGTTTTTTTTCTTTGCGTCACTTAGTTTACAAAATGGAAAACTTGAAATATCGTGTTATTTACGAGTACGAGTTCCACCGTGGCACCAGTGGTGTAGAAACGGCTCGAAGGATTAATGATATGTACGGCGACGGTGCCGCAAAAGAAAACACAGTGCGTTTTTGGTTCCAACGTTTTCGTTCTGGAAATTTCGATCTGCAGAACAAGCCCCATGGACGGCCAGAGACCAAAGTTGATAATGAAGAATTGAAGGCTATTGCGGTAGCGGATCCATCGAAAACCACGTTCGAGTTAGCTGCAGGCTGCGGTGTTAGTGATAAAACTGTTTTAATCCACTTGAAGCAAATTGGGAAGGTGAAAAAGCTTGAAAGGTGGGTACCTCACGAATTGAGTGAAGCAAATCAACAAACGCGCGTTGACCGGTAGACCACACACTGCACAACAGATGGCTACCAAATTAGAGAAGCTTCAATTGGAATGTCTAAGACATCCTCCGTACTCTCCGGACCTTGCCCCAACAGATTATCATTTTTTTTGAAATTTGGATAACTTCTTGCAAGGGAAAAAATTCAACTCCGATGGGGCAGTCCAAACCGCCTTTAACTCGTTGAATGCCGGGGTATGCCAGCAAAAAGCACCACCAATAAAAACACGGCATTATGACACCACGTGACATTTCGTGTCTCGCGATTCTGACACTGTCCTTGAGAAATTTAGAACAATAGAAAGGTCAAAACCGCAGTTAAAGGAATTTTTCCCGCGCATGCGCAAGAACTGCGCACGTTCCCGCGCTCCGGTAAATCATTAATATAAATTATATGGAGTGACCAGACGCATTGCGGTTTTCTCTATGGTAAAGAGCGATAATAGAGCAAGCGATTCAGACCGTGTTCTTCATACACTTTCTTTATACATAAGGGTCAAAATCGCGTGTAAAGTCTCATGATACGCCGGTGCACAAGCGGCAAATGAGTGGTTAAAGATTTTGAAAGGGATCGATGAACTACCTATGAGATGGCAAAAGTGCATAGATAGCAATGGTACATACTTTGATTAAATAAATATATTATATTTAAAAAAAAAAACGACTTTATGTTCCTCTCATACAAAACTATAAGAAAAAATATATAAGGACCTAATATGTGAAATACACACATTTTCATTTACACAAATTACACGGTGTCCGAAAACTCATGGTACAAGCAGGAAACTGGGGAATCTAGATCACATAGAGAACTCAAATAAACACAAAGTTTTTCGATTTGGACATTTTTTCATAAAAAAAAAGTATTTGGTCACTTTAGGGTTAAAGATTTTTCGGTGACACGGGTGTAGTCGATCAAATCTTTGGTCACTCGCCAAACTGGCACCCATCATAGGACACGGGTGTAGACGATCAAATCTTGGGTCACTCGCCATACTGGCACCCATCATGGGACACGGGTGCAGTTATCATCTAAATAAAATGGTTCCTTGACAGTTGATCCTAAAGTTGACCAAATACAATGATTTGCAAGTAAGTATGCAAAGAGGATATACGGCCGTATAACCAAAGTCGTATCTGCAGGCATCTTGATTGAAAATCTGTTGTAATAATATTTTTACTAACAATAATTTCGACTCTCCGAAGGAGCATGCGGTAATAACAAAATACGACAAACTTATATATATATTTTTTTTTACATGAGCTCCACACAGGAGGCCCAGAGGAAAATAATTTCCCTCAGGGCCTATGTCATCTTTGGGGATGCTGTGTGGAGGGTTTTTTTTAAAGGAAAGAAAGGAGAGGAGAGTTCTGGGAAGGAAAAGGGTTTAAGGGGTGGGTAGGAATATGGGGTTAAGTGTGTCCAGGTCATCCGCCTCCAAGACCTAGACAAAACTCACCCCATGGACCCGGGCACCCCTGCTAAATCACCAAACGTAGCGAACCACTTGGGGTGACCTGTGGCAGAGGTGTTGGTTATCCAATAAAGGTTCCCGGGGCTGCGGTACCCATTCCCGCCTCCCAAATTGAATATGTGCAGTCGGCTTAGTTATCGGCTTATTTTTATCTGAATACAACCCCAGAGGCACACCTTCTCCCAACCGTCTGGAGCCAGTGAGACCATGGCCTCCCCAATTTTGGTATGTTATGAGGCTGAAGGTAGTGGGGAGGGGAAGGAGATGTGGAAAATGTACCTGGCTATTCAGATCTAGTTACCAAACAAGTAATTTCTAGTAATAAGTCTAATACCTACACACCTCACACCAGCGTACAAATACAAAAAAATTGTATATTATAACTTTTTTATCCGAATACAACAAAAGAGTTCCAACTGCTCCCAACCGTCTGGACTATGTGTGACTATGGAATCCCCAATTTTAGTATGTTGTGAGGCTGAAGGTAGTCGGGAGGGGAAGGAGATGTGGAAAATGTACCTGGCTATTCAGATCTAATCACCAAATACAGCTAAATACGGTGACTAGATCTGAATAGCCCGGTACATTTTCCACATCTCCTTCCCCTCCTCACTACCTTCAGCCTCACAACATACTAAAATTGGGGATGCCATAGTCTCACTGGTTCCAGACACTGGGAGAAGTTGGGCCTCTTGTGCTGTATTCAGATAAAAAAGTGTATAATTAGACTTATTACTTGAAATGGCTTTAGTACTGTTTGGTGGCTAGATCTGAACAGCCAGTTACATTTTCCACATCCCCTTCTCCTCCCCACTACTTTCAGAATCGCAACATACCAAAATTGGGGATTCCATAGTCTCACAGGCTCCAGACGGTTGGGAAAAATGATATAATTTGCATTAATACTTTTTATACTAATATTCAAATACAAAACAATAAATTAAAAACACTTAAGAATTTCCGTTTAGATAACCGACCACAGTCGCTTACGTTGAAAGCTACAGCTACTAAAAAAAGTATATAAGATAGAGCTGCAATATTTTTGTCGCTGATGTATTAGGCAACATCGAACCGTTTTTTCAAATTCGTTAAAAATCGTAATTTGACAAAAATGTCTTTTACGCTGTACTGCCGATTATGGGTCGGCATGTTATCCTAAAACTTTTACGCTGTACTGCCGATTATGGGTCGGCATGTTATCCTAAAACTTTTACGCTGTACTGCCGATTATGGGTCGGCATGTTATCCTAAAACTTTTACGCTGTACTGCCGATTATGGGTCGGCATGTTATCCTAAAACTTTTACGCTGTACTGCCGATTATGGGTCGGCATGTTATCCTAAAACTTTTACGCTGTACTGCCGATTATGGGTCGGCATGTTATCCTAAAACTTGGAAGGTAATAAAAGCTTACAAACAATAGGCCACTTGCATCACATTTTTTTAATTTTTTTTCCGGCTTAGGCAAATATTCTAAGACATTCTGTATTTTTTTTTTATTTTTTAATCGTATTTTTGAAACCCTGGGGATTTTTTGAAAATTTCAATCCGAAAAATCAGACCATTTTTTATAAACCGGAAATACGGGACATAATTTTATAGGTGTGAAAAAACGATAATTACATAGCCGAAAATCATTTAAAAAAAAAAGAACGTTTTCCACACGAATGGCACAGGAGAATAATGAGGCATACCAAAAATATTACATCTCATAAATATTTTTTTCCTTGATCCATCTTGTTGATCATAAATCATTATATTGTACAGCGTATATATTACTAAATTCAATGTAATATACTTGTGCTTGTAAATTATAATAATAATAAGAATATTATAAAATTTTATTTTGTTAAAATAAGCACCATAATCATTATACCTCTAAAACACGTACCAACATCTTCAGAACATCTGTCAAAAAGTGAAATCAAATGATAAGTTCGCAGAGAACAAACAATAAATCTAGTGAACGAATTCAAAAATTCGCCTGAAATCAAAGTGATGCCATATAAAAAAATAAATCAGTGTGGAATTTTATAAAATTAATAGGAACATTTTCGGCGACGGGACATTTTCATGTAGTGACGTCACGAGCCCAAATAATGGATTTATTTATTTAAAAATAAAAAAAACTGTACATTTCTAAAAATTTTTACTAACATTTTCGTAAACTTAGTAAAAAACTCTATCCACACGATTTTTTCCAAGTCGTTATGAAGTCCATGCAAGTGGCCTATTTGGACAAAATACTGGAAAGGAAGGGTGATGTAACCTTCCACCACACATAATCTAAGATGATTTAAGTCGCACTTATATAAAAAGAGAATTTTTGCTGTCGTTTAAGTCAATGCAATTTCAAAAAAGGAGCTAATTTGTGACTAAAGCACCATTAAAGTGCTGGAATCGCAATGAAACTAGGACCAATCGGCGCAGAAAAAAAAACTAAATTGGACTGCATATATAACTCACATTCACCCAATGTGGTGTTTTAGTCACTCTTCCTTCCTAGCGCCGATATGTAATGGTGTTGTAAAAGTTAATGTGTGACTAGGTGATCCAGCTGATGGCGGTGCTTTGGCGGAGAACATCCCCCTACCCATTGTGGTCAGTGAGCATGACCTTGAGCTCCAACAGAAGAAAGCGACCAGCAAATTGTGGCATTTCATTGAGAACTTCACACAGTGAGATATTTTATATTTTAATAATGCTAAGAATACATAATGGCATGAGTCCAAAGAGCAGAACAGTATGTGTATGCTACTGTACCTGGGTCAATTGTGCCCTACCCGATCATTGTAACCCACTCATGAACTACCAATGATCGGTTGGGTTACTTTTAAAGAAAAAGATTTGATCATCTGCACCCATGTCCCGTGACGGATGCTAGTGTGGCTAGTGACCAAAGATTTGATCACCTGCACCCGTGTCCCGTGATGGGTGCCAGTGTGGTGAGTGACCAAAGATATGATCATCTACACCCGTGTCCTATGGTGGGTGCCAGTGTGGCGAGTGACCAAATATTTGATCATCTACACCCGTGTCCCGTGATGGGTGCCAGTGTGGCGAGTGACCAAAGATTTGATCATCTACACCCGTGTACCGTGATGGGTGCCAGTGTGGCGAGTGACCAAATATTTGATCATCTACACCCGTATCCCGTGATGGGTGCCAGTGTGGCGAGTGACCAAAGATTTGATCATCTACACCCGTGTCCTATGATGAGTGCCAGTGTGGCGAGTGACCAAAGACGTATGAATTTTTTTTAGACCGGGCATTTCGAATTGAAGTTTTATGTAATCAGTCTTTGATAACTGAAACCACAGGTGATATTTCTTTAAGAGGAACGGCTGTTTGGCCTTTTTCATACAAATCTTAATTTTGGATTTGAGGTCAAAATACCAAACCGAGCTGAATAATTTTTTGTTAATCATATGAGATTTTGCAAATGTCTAGTGCAGGGAGGTGCTATTTCTATTTATTTTTGTTTTAAATTATATTTTACAGGTAATTAAAGAAATCAATTTTTCATGATTTTAGAGGCTACTTTGGCATTTTTTTGTGAGTTATTGAGTTAAAATAATCTTTATCTTTACACAGTATAAAATGAAGTCGCTCCCGCTGTCCGTGTGCTTAGATCTTTTAAACTACGCAACGGATTTTATTGGTAGAGTGATTCATGAGAATGGTTTTTAGGTATATAATTTGTCAAGGTTTTGTGTAAATTGGTTGAAGTTGGAAAGTTATTTAGACGGATACAGTATTAATCCTTATCAACTGAAATATGTTAGTTACCTCAAGCATTTCATGCACATTATTATAATCTTTCGCACCATCTACGTATTATAAATTTAAGTCCTCCTCCAAAGATGGCGGTGGTTATAAAGGTTTGATAACCATCCAGTAGATGGCGTTGTGTTTAGTTAGCCACAGCAACGCGTGGCCGGGTCCGCTAGTAGTAAATAAAGGATTATTTTTTTAAATAATTATCATCAACTCACAAATAATTTATTTTTTTAAATAATTATCATCAACTCATAAAGTTGCCTCTAAAATAAAGATATATCCCTCTCATTCTATCCCTCCTAAAACCTGCCTGTACCTACTACCAAATACATTTTGTCCTTTATTTGGCATGGGACTTAAAAAATTGGCTGAGGAATTAATCTGAAGTTAAAAATATCATCATTGCCATTTAAAAAAAAATCCTCAGATGATTCACTTGAAACATTAAAAGACATTGAATCATTGTTGTGTTGTCCTCGAGGTCATGAACAATATGATGGACATTCGAAAATTTTCGCTCAATAACAATAATATGGACGGCAGAAAGGCTAATTGACGTAACCAACATTTTGTCGATTTTCACTTTTTGATGCCATTTTACTTGAAAAAAAAAACTGCGTCGATCTGTGTACTCGAAGTTTATATGTTATGAAAATTTGAAAGTTTACCACCTTAAAATACCTACTGTTTTTTGCGGAAGTCCAACCAAAAATTGACGTAAGTGATGGAAAATCCGACGTTTTTTAATAAAATGCGGGTTACTCCCTTGAACCCGGGCGTAGCCAATGTTTTAGTTTTTATTTACTATGAAAAATTATATGGTTACGTCAAATAGCCTTTCCGTGTTTTAGGAAACATTTTCGCTTACGGCAAACGGCTGACTAAAGTTTTAAGTTTTATTTGGTTACATTAATCCTGTAAGTTGTGCCACATCGAAAAGTTTTTAGTAACATCATTCTGTAAGTTTAAAAACTTTATTAAAAGTTGAATACTATCACAGATTTGAAGACTTTTATTTTGTGGAGAACGTTACACTGTTTTAATCGAAAATGCGTCTCACTTAAACATTGTGTTATTGCATCCTGCTTCGGCTTTCAGTGCGCATCCGACCGATGCAGGGTGAACGTGAAGACGTAAATTCGTGGGTGAATATTTGTGCTCATGCTCTCATACGATAGGGGTCGATTAGTAAATGAGAAAAATGCCGACCGGCTGCCTGGAAAACGGCGGAATCTTCCCGTCCGTTCCATAGTGCTTTCGCGTGCCCTGCTAGAAACGACTACATCAAATACATGAATGAAACCAACGAATTACTATAGTCTAGATCAGGGGTGCTCATACTTGAACTGCTGGCGATCTACCTCAATATTTTTAGACTCCGATCGATCGACTCTCCACAGATTTTCAAGTAAGTGCCGGAGGGAAGGAGGGGGGGGAGGGGGGGGGGGGGGTAGAGAACCTATTTTTTTATTGCACCCTCATTTTATGCCGATTTTGTATCACATGTGACGAGTATTCTTACAATACAACAGTTAATATCTTCAAAACACAAGGCAGGTTTTAACTTAAGATTGCTTCTCCATCCCGAAAAAATACTTACACACGGATCAGTCAATTTCTCAGAATTTTGCAGCACATGACATGCAACTCAAATGCAAAGCTTAACTCGGTACACAAAGAATCGGCAACTTGTAATTAATTTATCGCTATTTTTGTGAACAAAAAACTGGGTTAAATCAAATCTGTATCCGGTGAATTAAAACAACACTCAGAACATGAAAATGCATATAAATAGTGTGCAACTAGAATTTTATAAGTGCACGTCAAATAAGTGTTAAATAATGTTTTTCTTGGAAATGTGTCAGCAGATAAATCCGCAACTGAAATGTGTCAGCAGATAAATCCGCAACTGAAATGTGTCAGCAGATAAATCCGCAACTGAAATGTGTCAGCAGATAAATCCGCAACTGAAATGTGTCAGCAGATAAATCCGCAACTGAAATGTGTCAGCAGATAAATCCGCAACTGAAATTTTACATTCTGACCACCAAACTGCTTTTAAATTAAGATTGATTTTAATTACTTTACAAATGAATTTACGAGACAAATGCACTTATCCTTCACCATACAAAATAAGAATTCTTCCTAACAATCGTTATTAAAATGATACGTTTTACTTCTATTCACTACACTCATTTTGTATTATTATTAATAAACTTCGTATCGCCTTCAAGTTACAACTCGGACTGACTGACTCATAAATAAACCGAACCACACACTAGAAACTAGATCGATAACTTCGGGCTTTTGAAGGGGGCAATTTTTGTCAATATTTCACCATGAATATGCAATAATTAGACGATTTTTTTTCTATGTGGACTTGTGACGTCAAATACCATAGATGAGGATATGGAAGCTACAAATAAATAATATACAAAAAGGCATGAAAATGGACGGTCTTATTGAGGTCTAATTGAGGATCAACTAAAACAAAAACTGTGAATAGATTTTTTGTTGTTGTTTGTTTTTGGGGTGTTATGCCATGTTACGCTACCTCCTCCTTTATCCAACGTTTCTTTCTTTACACATCTGCCCTGATGATGGACACTGTAACGCTGTCCGAAACGTTAGTTAAAGGAGGAGGTAGCGTAACACGGCATAACACCCCAAAAACAAATAACAAAAATACTTTTGGCCGTGAAAATCTAAAATCATATCTGTGAATAGATCTATTTATATCGGCAAGAGATCAATCAATCGACCGTTTGGGCACCACTGGTCTAGATCATCCCATTGAAGAGTTCTTTGATTGGCCGACCACCAGCCTGGGTGTTTTTGGTGTACGATTTTTTAAAGTTTTGAATTTTTTCAATATATTTTTAAAATTTTTTTCCTATTTATTTTTTAATATTTTCATTTAATTATAATAATAATAATAATTGGATAATTTTTATAGCGCCGTTTTTGTGAAAAATCACCTCAAGGGCGCATTATGTTTTTAAAAACTTCGATTGCCATATTTAAAAAAAATAACTAATGCAAAAAAAAAAATTTTGTGTTCCGATCATACGGCAGAGCCATTTGACGCGAACCAACTTTCGAACTCGGCCGGCCGTGGTGTCCCTCACCCCTGTCGGGTGACTATACAGGGTGTCCGTCGGTAAAGTGCATTAACTTCGGGAGGTGATTCTAGAAGATATGATAAGTAAATAAGATAAATAACTTTTGTCGAATTTCCAACTTTTAGGGGTTGTTTTGTGGTAGAAAGATAAAAATAGACCAGCGTGTGCCGCCAGCTTTATTATTTTCCACTGTTTCGATACGGGCCAGTCACAACCACGCAATGTTGCCACAATCATGCCCGGCGGGCGCTCAGCAAGTAAGATCGTACCTCATACCTGGCGTTGTCGATTTTGTTAACTAGTAATACTACACAAACATCTTAAAAAAATCAACTATATGAATTCTTTCCGTATTCAAACTAAACCGAGCGAACAAACAAACCGCCGACAGTCGGGCGGCCATCATCGCATATCTCTTGTATTTCAATGTCTTTGGTGATACCGTAATAAGTTACAACGTAGCTGTAGATTGGATACTAGAAAACTCCTCTCGTAAATTTGGAAAATCGTGAGATTGGAACGTCAGCAGAACATTGACTACCAGCCAAATAGAGCTGTCCAGATGTAGGACAGGTTTGTCTTCAGATGCCAAAAATCCTTCCGGGATGACCTCCAGTCAATTCCAAAGATTGTGAGTTTCATCGCAGATGTATGATGACAATCATTGCGAGTTGATTTCGATCCTTCATATGTCAGTCCAGGGGCCGCCCCAATGCTCCAGGCCGCCTCACAAAAAATGAGCAAAGCTTTATTTGAATCCTGCCTGCAGGTTTGGCAACAGTTCAACTCCAAAATATTCCAGGGCTGGCGATCTGACCAATGCACAATTGTTAATGCGCAAGTACTGGAGGTGATACTCACCGAGGCCATAAATATGGTGTTTCTAAAAAGATACACACATCTTATTACAAATGCTTTTATGTAACATCCCCTAGTGATATTTTTTTCTTATTTGACGTGAAAAATTCAAAAACTCAATTTACTAAAAAACGAAACCTCAAATCAAAAAAAGTTATATGCTTATACTATGAGTTTCCAGACACCGTGTACTTTTGTGATATTTCTGAACTTCGTTGGAAGGTATGTTATGATATAAATAATATGTTTATTTTTATCGCAAACAAAGTCTAGTCAGGTGCCTCATTTTAAAAATAATTGTCTTGGTTAAACGTCGGTAAACTTTATTTTAAACGAAGCTAAGCGATTCAATTATTTTTTCGAAATAATAGACATCAGAGGTTTGGAAAAGCAAGCTCGTCACTTGTTGGGAAGAGACCTGGAGAGGTAGACGGCTACTTGACAGTCAACGTGATTTTTTCCGTTTTCATAATAAATGTAGAATCATTTAAAATCATTTGAGTTATGTAGAAAACTTACGTAACGTAAAGTGTTTGTACGCGTGTACCGCAAATGTCGGGATTTGAAATGGCGTGAAACAACACTTTCCTTAAATAAAACGAGCACGCTTTGTTATGAAATATTTAATTACATTTCATCACAATTAAGTCTAGTCACGTACCTCTTATTTTTTCAATATTTGTTTGGTTTAAAACGCCAGTTGATTTTTCTTTAAATATAGAACTTTGGGCCATTCAATTATTTTTGAAATCAGAGGTTATAAAAAGTCATTTTTTCCTTAGAGCTGGGCACTTTATTTGGGAAGCAGTCTAGAGAGGTGGACTCCTTTTTGAAAGGGTCACTGTATATTTTCCGAGTTTATTTATAATGCAGTTTCATTAAAATATATTGATATTTGTTGAAAAACTTACGGAATGTAAAATTATATCCCGTGTGTTTTGGTACCTACAAGTTTAAATGGCGTGAAACCGAAACATTCTATAAAGAATTTAACTGACCGGGATTCAACAGTATTTTCCTGCAGTGGAAGGAATTTAAATAAAAATAATATTTTACAAACTCGGAAATTTCTTCGTTGTAACCGTCTGTCGGACATATTTGGAGAATAATTAAAATAAACTTGAAGAACCATCAATTATATGCATGGAAAGCAACTAATTTGACCATGGCATTGGTCTTGATCTGGTACTGGCTCAATCTTTAAAGACGAATGAAGTACAACAGCAAAGCAAAGAGCATCATTCAACATTCCTTGTTGATATCGGACTTAAGTATAAATTTAGCTAGAATAGATTTTTGGTTGATCCTTGGGTGAGTGTTACATTATTATAATTTTTAATTGTTCTTGGTTAACTGGATTTTATTTGTTATATTTTAAATATATTATCAACTCTGTTATATGAATATTGTCTTTCTTTTCATTATTAAAAGTCTTAATTGATCATAAAGTATTTAATCCCCAAGGCCCTGACAGAGAATTATGCTTTACCGTCTGTTAGCCTGGTTTATCAACCAGTGGCGCCCTTAAATAAAGCTAGCAGATACGTTATATCGTTGCAGTGTCCATCATCAGGGCAGATCCGGTAGATGTGTAATTTTTAGTTGTGAAGTGTGTGCTTATTTACTTCGAAGCGATACCGTGTCGCCAGCTCCACTAACTTTCACCAGTAGAAAATAATCGTGACAAGCAGTGGCGTTATCGCCGCGGAACGGAATAGAAAGTTCACTAAAACGTGGTATTTATGCTAGCCAGGGGCAAGTCCGTTTGCGAGATGCCGACGGAAGTGGCTCCATCTCTTAATGAATTCTAAAATTAGAAATCACAATGGTAAGAATTTAAGAAATAGAATTACAATGGTTAAAGCGACTTTAGTCAATATAAATCAAAATGGTTTACCATGAGCTGGCATTACTGTATACTTAGACATGGTTTTTTTGCTCTATTAATATTAAATGAATTTTACTAGAATTAGAATTAGAATTACAATGGTTCAAGCGAATTTAGTCAATATAAAGTTATAACACAAAATGGTTTACCACGAGCTGGCATTACTGTATACTTAGACATGTTTTTTTTGCATTTAGCTTTGGTGTAACCGTCAATCACCGGATACCAAGTGCTATTGAGCTTAGCTCCGTCGTCTCTATTAATATTAAAAGGATTTTTGTAGATTTCAATTGCCTCCGTAATTAGGCGTGCTCTATAAGTTTTGGGTCTTCCCAGGACCTCAGGAACAAATCCAAAGTAATGGCCGGTTTCGATTAAGTGCTCAGCGATTGCCGATTTATCAGGGTGGCCAAGTTTGCAAGCACGAAAGTGTTCTGCTATCCTTTTGGAGATCGTCCGCTCTGTCTGGCCTACATAAACCTTTTCACATCCGGAACAGCTGAGTTTATACACTCCATCTGCTTTCAGAGGAAACTTAGTCTTTGCAGACCTCAGTAGGTCTTGAATTTTAGTTGTGGCACCGAAAACAGTCTTAATGCTATCTTTTCTCAACAGCCTGGCAATTCTGTCTGTCACATTGTGAACGTAAGGCAGGAAAGCGCAGCCTTTTAACTCTTGTTTAGCTCTGTCTTCGTTTGGTGTAGATTTGGCTCTTATGATTTGCCTTGTCTGACTTGCAGGGTAACCAGCGCCCTTGAGGTGATCAGCGCCCTTGAGGTGATTTTTCACAAAAACGGCGCTATATAAATCTATTTATTTATTTATTTATTAATTTTCAACGCCCTGGTGGGCTTTTACATGACAAGATTATAATACAGAGACAGTTTTTTTTTTTAATAAAAAAGATGAACTATAAAAATATAACTAGTAGGTAAACATCATACAGATAAATTTAGGAATGATAGTGCATTACAATAAAAGAGAAAGTTTCTAAGTTGTAAATGACATAGAAATAAACTAGTAGGTATGTTAGCAATTACAAAATTTACAGGTGACTGATTAAATGTCATGAATAATACATGACAAAATGCAAGATACATAAAAAGAAAACGTTAACAAGTTTTTACATTGTAGATTAATATACAAATACACAAATATATGCAATAGACCCTAGGTGATGCTCCTTAGATATCAAAATATTCTACATAAAAATATTGTTTAGATATTTCTTGAATAACGGTAAACTTATATTAAATACATCGATATTTGAGGTGTATTTGTTCCCTAGTGTGTGAAGTCGAGAAATTGATGCATGTGTGTGATAGTTGGTTAGAGAATTATTGTTACAGAATAATATGTTTTGCCTTGTCGCTCGGGTTGGTACCTTAAAGTCAATGAGATGCAGAAGTTCACAACAGTTTAATTCGGAGTGAATAATTTTAAACAAAAAAGTTAGGTCAATTATTTTTCTTCTGTTTTCTAGGGAATGCAATTTAAGTGTATTTAGTAGGAATGTATAGTTAATGTGTTGAATAGGTATATGTAACTTGAAGTTAATAAATCGTAAAAATTTGTGCTGCACTCGTTCAATATTTTTTATATGAATTTGATAATATGGGGACCAAACGATGGAATTGTATTCCAGCAAGCTGCGTACTAGTGACAAATATACAATTTTAATAGCTTCTAGTGAATCAAAGTCTTTGATGGTTCTGATTATAAATCCTAGTGTCTTCATGCCTTTGTTGGTTATTTCTTGTATGTGGTTTATAAAATTTAATTGGGTGTCAAATAAAACTCCAAGATCCCTGATTTCTTTGACTTTTTCTAAGATTTTGTTATTTATTGTGTATTCAAAAGATAACGGGGTCTTTGTTCTACAAAATGTTAATGTCTTACATTTATCGATATTGAGGAATAAGTTGTTTGCAACACACCAATTGTGTAATTTGTCAATGTTTGACTGTAGGATAAGGCAGTCTCTTATATTAGATATTTGTTTATATAATTTGATGTCATCGGCAAAAAGCAGAACTTCAAATATTATTATTATTAACCGTTGCGTTCCAGTGCATCGGTCAGCTTTGTAAGTTCTGCTCCAATTTTAGTTTCTTCACATATTCTTGACGCTCGGGTCTCCAACGTATGGATAAGTCCTCTCTTCTGCGCTGGGTGGTGATGCGAATCGGCATGTAGATACCGATTTGAGTGCGTTGGTTTTCTATATACAGTGTGTCCTAGATTACCAACTTCTTTTCGCATCACCTCCACATCTAGAAAAGGCAGGATTTTTGCATTGTTTTCCACTTCCATTGTGAACTTGATTTTACTGTAAGATGATTCAGAAATTAAGTATTAAGATGATTCAGAAATTCATTCAGTTTCTCTGTTCCATGAGGCCAGATGGCGAAGACATTATCAAAATAACGCCACCATACCTTGGGAACAGCTGAAGCTGTGTCGAGTGCCACTTCTTCAAACTTCTCCATAAAAAAGTTGGCAAGTACTGGCGACAACTTACTGCCCATCGCAACTCCTTCCACTTGCTCAAAAAATTCACCCTGGAATGCAAAATATCCCGTTTTGAGACAGTGTTCAAAAAGTTTGCAAATGTCGTCCTCATAGATCTCCCTGAGCATTGTCATTGAGTCTTCTAGAGGCACATTTGTAAAAAGGGACACTACATCAAAACTGACTAGGATATCGCCTTCCTCAGTCTTTACCTTTTTTAGCTTACTGATCAGATCTGTGGAATCCTTGATTCAAGAATCAGTTTTACCAGTTTGCATCTGCAGCAATCTCGAAAGGTGTTGGGAGAGTTTGTACGTCGGTGCACCAATAGCACTAACAATCGGTCTCATTGGGATATCCTTTTTATGTATTTTCGGAAGACCGTACAGGGTAGGAGTTCTGGAGGCTTTTACGAAAAGCCCAGATCGATCCTCTTTCCTAATACTGGAAGCTTTTATTAACTCCCTTGTCTTCAGGTCAATTTGTTGGTGGGATTGATCTTGATTTTCTTATAAGTGCCGGTATCGCACAATAAGTCTTCCATCTTTTTAATGTAATCTACTGTATTAATCACGACAGCGGCATTTCCTTTGTCGGCTGGCAGAACCAAGATGTCCTCATTGGCGCGCAATTCTTTCAGGGCCGCAAACTCTCCTTTTGTGATGTTTGGGTGGGGTATTTCAGCCCTTTTCAAAATATGGCAAGTCTCTTGTCGTATGTCCTCTGCTTGCGACTCTGACATTTTGTGGACTTTCATCATTGTATGTAGTGCTGTCTCCAGACCACATACGATAGATTCCACAGGTATATTTTTGGGGGCAACTGCATAGTTCATCCCCCTGGCAAGCAAAGAAGTTGCATCTGGGCTCAGCGCAATGGACGAAATGTTAATAACAATTTTATTATGATCAAGTTGTTTTCGATCGCCTTGCTTGCCTTGGTTGAGCCTCTCAAACTTGTGTTTATTCTCGCATCTGTTGACTGCTTACTTCTTTGTGCTCGTTGGTAAGTCATATTGTCAATTTTCTTGCAACCCATGCAAAGCGCTCTTGAGATACATAAAATTGACTAATAAGTTATTGTTATCTAAACTTATTACGTAAATGATTTGATAAATTAAAATAGTCATCACAGTAGATATGAAAAATATAATCACAATAAATGTTTACCAAAAGTATCCCCTTCAATATATATATTTTTATTTTTATTTTTATTTTTAACCTTCACAACAACCGCTGAATGTAGTTCTGGAAAAAAATTTCAAACATATATGAGTGTTCGTTAAATTAATATTGTCATACAAAATGAAACAAGTCTTTGTTTAAAACCACTTTATATAAATTTATATTCGTCGACCGGTTTCGGTTGATCTCAACCTTCTTCAAGAAAATAAACATAAACTATCAAACATCAGTTTATAATGTTTATTGTCCTGAAGAAGGTTGAGATTAACCGAAACCGGTCGACGAATATAAATTTAAATAAAGCGGTATTAAACAAAGAACTAGTTTCATTTTGTATAATGTCAAGCCACAAAGTGTTTGCTTTCTCTTAATTTAATGTTTTCATGTTTGTTTTTTATTCATCATAATTTGAAATTTTCAGGTCACCAATAATAGGTTTGGAGTACGTCCTAGAAATCAGAAGTGACTACGATGACTTTTATTCTTTCTACTGTACTTTCTGTGAAAAGAAGGGGAATAAAATTTGTGATATTGTGAATCACCTTGTTTCGTCCAACCACAAGTTCAAATACTTGGTAAGTTATAAGATCACGTGCTCTAGTATCCCAAAGAGTCGGAGTTATATTCATAGTTGTATTTATTTATTTAAAAAATAGTTAAACGTAATAAAATAAAATCATAAGCCGCTATTTCTCTAGGGCATTTCTGTGTCGAGATGTGCAGCTTTTCAATTATCTATATATATAAAAATCACTTGTCACAGTGTTTGTGGTCGCACTCCTCCAAAACGGCTAGATAAATTTTTATGAAATTTTTTATGTACTTGGTAGGTACAAGAATAGGTCGTAAAGTATATTTCATACCTGATTAAAGTGATTAGGGTGTCCCTTATATATATATAAAAATTTAGATTTCGTATGTTTGTGTCCGCAAATCTCGGAAAGTAGATGATGGATTGACTAAAAAATTTTACAGAGCATTGCATTTGAGCGGAAGAGTGTTTCTATGTATAATGGTAAGCTCTGGCGGTATGAAATTTATATACAAAAATTAAGTACTGGTGGTGTGCGAGTGGTTTGACACACAACACTAATCAACGAAGAATAAACGAGATGGCATTTGATATTTGTGAGCAATTAACGTTATGGACAGTCAATATTTGGCTTTACAATTTGACGAATCCACAGATATTTGGAGCTGTGCACAATTTGTGACATTTGTAAAATAAGCTACGGACACTTGAATTGAAGGAAAAATATTATTTTGTAAATCCGTTCCCACCAATAAATACACTTGGAGAACATCTGTATGAAATGTTTCTGGATGGTACATGAGATTTTTATTGATTTAGAATTAACGGCATTTAACCCGTCAGGTTTATTTGTTCACTTTTATATTAATCACTTAAATTCACTTTAATTTGTTTGTTCGAAATTCTTGTGTCTCCCTTACTATCGCAGTAAGAAATATGATATAAACGGTAGGAAAGAGTAAACACCACGCTTTATATTCAAATACAAAAATTAACACAAAATAAGTAAAATGTAGGCCTTTTAAAACTAAAGTTTCAAATCAGATTTTAAAAAAAAATTATGTAACTTAGGAAATTATTTTTACATGGAACGACAAAAAAGTAAGATGACAATAAAGACGAAGTTTATTACCAGAACACCATTTGAAAAAGTTATTATGGTTCTCTTTGCAAGATCATGCAATCTTGTACATCATAGATTCTCAACCTTTTTTGCCCACCGCCCACTTTGAGAATATTTTTATTTCTTCTAGACTTACGCCAACAACTTGAGACCAGAAAGAACAATGGTGAAACCAATATCACCATCAAATATATAAACTCCATACCCAAAATTATTGATTGTACGCCAAAAAACTAAAACAAAATAAAATAAAATGCTATTATCAAAATGTGAGAGGGGTCCGTACAAAACTTCCCAAATTATTGACTTCGGCGGCAACTATCACCAGTGATATTTTCATATTAACGGAAACATGGCTCGATTCAGGAATTAATTCGGCTGAACTAGGCTTCCCTAATTTTAATATATATCGTATGGATAGAAATTCGAAAACAAGTACCAAATCAAGAGGTGGCGGAGTGGTCATAGCTATCTCAAAAAATTTCAGCTCCTTAAAAATATCCACGAAGTACCCATCCATAGAGCAACTTTTTGTCAAAGTGAACACTTCTAGTGGTAAATTAATTGTGGGATGTGCTTATTTACCTCCAAATTCTGACGTCCAAAGCTACAGCAATCACTGTGACGAGGTTGAATCAATCTGTGCTAAAAACCCTAACACTAAATTACTTCTAGTTGGTGACTACAACCTGCCTCAATACGATTGGTGTAATATGAATTCTGACAATTATTGTTCTAATGTTAATATTCGTGTAATTAGAGATATGGCTCTCTTCTTAGGACTAACTCAGTGTAATAGTATTCATAATATTGGTGGTCGTACATTGGATTTGGCATTGTCAAATGTGTCTGACATCTGTGTTGCGAGAAGTACCGAAATACTATTACCTGTTGATGTTTACCATCCACCACTAGAAATATGTATGTCTAACCTCAAACCAATTCCTATTGAAAAAAGGGTAGTAAAAACTAGAAATTTCAAAAAAGCAGACTATATACAAATCTCCAACTATCTCAACCAGATTGACTGGTCATTCTTGGATAGCGAGGCTGACATCAATGCACACCTCAACTTTTTTTACTCCGTTATTAATTCTGCAATTGAAAAATTTGTACCTTTTACGGCTTACAGGGAAACTCAATACCCAAATTGGTTCTCAAAAGAACTGATAGACTTAATATACCTCAAAAAAATATCTCATAAGAAATTCAAACAAAGTCGCCTGGCTATCGATTATTCCGTGTTTCAAAAATTGAGGGGAGACTGCAATAAGCTCTCTGCAGAATGTTACAAAACTTTCATACGTGATGTTGAAGGCTCTATCATGAACGACTCAAATTTCTTTTGGAAATATGTTAAATCCCAAAAAGAAAACGGTACTTGTATACCTAGTATTATGTCATTCGATTCTAAACTATCCCAAAATCTTCAGGAAACTGTTAATTTGTTCGCCGATTTCTTTAGCGGTGTATATGTTAATGAAAATGTAGATAGTAATATCTCTTGCTCTAATTTAGTTGAGACTCTTGATATATCTGATTGTACTCTAACCATAGATGATATTATATCCAAGCTGAAGAGTCTCGATTCCCGCAAATCCGCAGGACCTGACAAAGTTCCACCCAGATTCTTAGTTAATTGTATGCATTCGTTATCGTATCCCATACATAAGTTATTTACAAAGTCACTCTCATCAGGTGTGTTCCCTGACCTTTGGAAGTTTAGTCTTTTGACACCCATTTTTAAAAAAGGAAATAAGAGCGACGTAACAAACTATAGGCCAATATGCACCATGTCTACATTACCCAAACTCTTTGAAAGCCTGGTACTAGACAAATTGATATCCCAAATCAATCAAACCATCTCACCGCTTCAACATGGATTTATCAAAGGAAGATCAACCCTGTCCAATTTAATATTATACACGAATGACATTGTTAATGCCTTGACTTCATCACATCAAACTGATTCCATATATACTGATTTCAGTAAGGCATTTGATAAGGTTAACCACAGACTCTTATTACGAAAACTGAAGTTGTTGGGAATGAGAGGGAGTATTTTGGAATGGTTTAAGAGTTATCTATTGGGAAGGTACTTAGCGGTCAAAGTTGATTCTTTTACTTCTTATACATTTGCTGCCTCGAGTGGGGTACCACAGGGATCTCATTTGGGCCCGATATTATTTTGCTTATTCATAAATGATATAGTTAATATTTTTAGTAATGTCAAAGTTCTATTATTTGCTGATGATCTGAAGATTTACAGAATAATTAGAAACGATGACGATCGCGCCATTCTGCAGTCAAACCTGAACAAACTATGCGCGTGGTGTTCTGCCAATGATTTACAACTAAATATTGGTAAATGCCAGATTATTAGTTTTTACAAAGGTAAAAATCCTTTTAATTTTTCTTATGATATGAATGGTGTTAATCTTCTTCGTGTATCGCAGATTCGTGATCTTGGTGTTATATTCCACGAGAGTCTACAGTTCAATGTACACATCGATGAAATAACAAGCGATGCAATGAGAATACTAGGTTTTATCTTGAGAATGGGGGCAAATTTTAAAAGTATGTTAACATTAAAACATCTGTATTGCTCACTGGTGCGAAGCAGATTAGAATACAATTCCTCTGTATGGTCACCATACTACATTGTTCATTCTCAATCATTGGAAAAGGTACAAAACAAATTTCTTCGGTACATCAATTTTAAAATGAAAATTCCAATCGAATCCATAAATTATAATTACTTACGCGCTGAAACCAGACTTCTTAAATTATCAGATAGAAGAGTGTTAATTGATTTATTATTTTTATACAAAATTATAAAATCTTTAATTGACAGCCCTAATTTGTTGGAACTAATTTGCATTAGCATACCCGCTAGACAAACTCGTAGTAAAGATATTTTTAAATGCAACAATAAAATCAACACTAATTACTCCATATACTCACCAATTCCAAGAATCCATAACCTTGCGAATAAATACTGCGAATCTATAGATATATTTAGTGTTGACAGTTTTGAATGTTTCAAAAATCAACTAATCTCGATTCTATCTGCTAATAATTAACTTTTATTATTTTTTTGTTTTTCTCATAAAATATTTTTTCATCTAAACCTCATCAGTAAAATGTAAACTTACTTTATAATATTTTTGCAGTTCTATTTACACTCTGTTCTATGTCAGGTCTTATTATTATATTTAGTCTTATTAATAATATGTATAAATATTTAAAGCTGAATTGTTTTAGTTTTTTGTAAGTACAACTTGTACTATTTTCATTTCATTTCTTTTTTATGTATTAATATTCTTTACCTAACGAGTCGATTGCATTCATACTTATTCTGTTTTATTGTTTATGTAATACATGTAATTAATATTGTTAATTATATATTTGCTTCTTTTCTTGTAAAAGCCCACTTGGGCGTTAATAAAATATAAATAAATAAAATAAATAAATTTCTAGCGCCCTCTACCTAGTGAATCCAAAATCCGAAACAGCAATTGCCATCACGATTATATTTACCACAACGGGGAGGGGCGTAACGGGATACCATGATAGAGGAGGCGTAATGGGATAGGGAAATTATTTTTGTGACAGTCGCTGTCGATGGGATGGGTTTCTCTGGGTCTCCTACCGCCCTCCAATTTATTTATTTATTTATTTATTTAAGGAACATAAACAGTCTTAATAACATAATATACATAAGAGGATAACAAAAAACAGACCAATTATTAATGTTCACAGATAGGTATTTAGAAACATAAAAGTAACTTAATGTAAACTAGAATATTTAAGAAAAGAAAAAAAAAAACAGGACAAAGCAGCAATTAAAAAAAATATATATATATATAATACAGGTGTAGATTCAACAAGTGATAAACCTAAATATAAAAACACAACAATAAAATAAATGCGATTATAACCGTAAAGAAAATAGGGTGCAAAACAGGTATTTGGATTGGGACGGGTAAGGGGAGGACAGGGATAAGGGAAAGTTGCCACGCAGGTAATTTAAAAATATTAGGTACCATTAAATTAATCATCATGAATATGTGTTATGTATTATTCGCACGTAGAATGTTATACAATGAAATTCTGTAGCGAAAGTAACTAGCAGATATTTGAAATATATCTCAGTTCAATCAAATATGTTTTCAATTACAAAAAAAGATTAGTTATAAATCACAATACTAAAAAAGAGAGGAATCGTCGCCGTGTAAACTGGCTATTGCTTACATTATATATGTATACATTTGCAATGTTTTAATTTATAACCAGAGATATTACTCATGCAAGGCGTCTACTTATTGACATTTCATTTTATAAACATAATATGGACATTATTTATAATTTTCTTACCTTTTCATACAACAAAATTGGAGATGAGACATCTCGTAAAACTTTGTAATTTCTCAAATGGAATGAAGGATTTGCAACATCAAAATTATTCAAAAGTTATGTAGGAATTATTTTGTCAACTTATTGGATTTGTAGTATAAAATAATAATAATATTTTATTTCATCATAATAATTTTCAATTAATCAAGAGTTGGTGTACGGGCAATGGACATTGTTAAATAATGGAGTTTTGCTTTGTTTTCAGAAAGCTCACTACCAGACTGCTTATTTTGCCTTGACAAGTTATTGTCAGCAGAGCACTGGGACACAAAATTATAGAGCAAAGCAACAAGTGGTAAACAATATCTGCAGAGGCATAGAGCAAGCTTTTGGAAGATTACCACCTACCGTTGTTATAAACCGGAACTTTTTAACCGATAAGTTCCATATGTCCAAGACTAACATTGAATTTCTGTAAGTAGTCCCTGTAATAGTAATAGGAGACCTACTCTTTACAGGGTTTTCTATCCCATTTAATAAATAGCACATTAAATTAACTTTCCGACAGAACTAAAGAATCATATTTTTTCCACTTCATTATTTTAACTCAACCAAATTTATTTCCAGAAAAGAACATTCTAAAGCGTTATCTACAACTCATCACTTCTCCGAGAAAGATGGGAGAACCTTTCAGGAGCTGGTGGATTTTGAGTATATAATGTTACTGAATAAAAGTGGTGAGATAACAGTCTGAATTCATTACATAGAGTTCACTTTTTAAATTTATAAATTGTGTTTTGTTGGCTTCATTTTAGTGTTGTCAAACCATGTTATGCTGCATCCTCACATCATACATAGTAGGTTTAAATTGACTGCCGACAGTGGACAGGAAAAATGGAATAATTCATTTTAGTGTTGTCAAGCCGTGTTGTGCTGCATCTCACATCATAGTAGGTTCAAGTATGTTCAATGTGACGGGAAAAATGGAATAAACCATTTTAGTGTTGTCAAGCCGTGTTGTGCTGCATCTCACATCATAGTAGGTTCAAGTATGTTCAATGTGACGGGAAAAATGGAATAAACCATTTTAGTGTTGTCAAGCCGTGTTGTGCTGCATCTCATATCATAGTAGGTTCAAGTATGTTCCATGTGACGGGAAAAATGGAATAAATCATTTTAATGTTGTTAATCTGTGTTGTGCTGCATCCTATAACCAATACCTAATATTTAATCATAGTAGGTTCAAATGTGACTTCCGACAGTGGACGGGGAAAATGGAATAACTCATTTTAATGTTGTCAAGCCGTGTTGTGCTGCATCCTTTAACCGATACCTCACATTTCATCATAGTAGGTTCAAATGTGACTTCCGACAGCGGACGGGAAAAATGGAATAACTCATTTAATGTTGTCAAGCCGTGTTGTGGCATCCTTTAACCAATACCTCACATTTCATCATAGTAGGTTCAAATGTGACTTCCGACAGTGGACGGGAAAAATGGAATAAGTCATTTTAGTGTTGTCAAGCCGTGGTGTGCTGCACCCTTTAGCCGATACCTCACAACTGGTCGCTGCAACTGGTTGTTTCAATCCTACCACAATATTCGACTTCAGATTCGTGAAAACCAGAAGAGTTTGTCCTGGATCCGCTATTCTGACACCTGCGGTTACCCTTTTACTGAAAATTTTGGTTTTGTTAGTCAGTTATTTTTTTTTTTTTTTTTTTAATTGAATAACTTAATTTTACTTATGTTTTTTTTTAATTGCTGAATTTGTGTGGTTTATCTCCAAAGTTTTAGTTATTATAATTTAACGTTCAATAAATATTATTTAGAATAATCTCTTTTCAGAAAGTGTCACTAATTTGTGAACACTATTGTGATGTGAAAAATATTCACTTGAACCTTAGTCCCCTTTTAAAATGTCATTTTTTCCTTTCAACTATCTTCGTGTTGCTATTTAAAACCATTTAACCCTTGGAATGCCAAAATCCCATGACCTACTTACTACCTTATTGTGCCGTGGGTAAAATAAGGAACTCCAGTCCAATTTTAATTTTTTTTTTAATGAATAATGACATTCTATTTATTTTTATTTTTAGAGTTTTAATTTTAATAGTTTTAATTTTTTTAAGATTCCCCGAAAACCACCATACGTATGGTGAATCGTGTGACGTCATCACTCACCAAAAGTTTGTTTTATTTTCAACAAGCGTTGTCATTTTGTTTGACAGTTATTTGGAAGAAGCTATGAAACTATTCAATAAGTAAAAAACTTTATTTAGGTGGAATTATTCATTTATTATATTACGTTTATTATATTTTTCAATATTATTACGGGAGAGTTGTATAAAAATTGTTAAAAAAGAAGGTCGAATGGAAGGCACGCTTTGTTTTGAAAGACGAATTCCGAAATGATCCAATTTTTTTTTCATTTCAACATTTTTTTTTTACATTTCAAGAGTTTCTGTGCCAGCTTTTCCGAGCAAGAAGCAAAACTTTACAGCCGCGCGCTGTTACTAAAACTACTGTCACTAAAAAATTCACATAAACCGAACGGAACCTTCTTTAGCGCTGACGTTTGGCTCACTGACTCAGGTATGGTGGCTCTGTATGCCCCCTGGCAGAACGCGGTACCACAAAAACTCGACCCACCACAACATCAGTTCGGTTTCTTTCTTTCTTTTGGGTACCCCCTCGTATATATATATATATAAATATTTTTAATTATGTACACGATTAAATAAAAGCATTTGTAACAAGGTGTGTGCACCCTTTTACACACACCATATTTATGGTCTCGGTGTTTGGCACCTCCGGTACTTGCGCATTGACAATTGTGCATTGGTCAGATTGCCAGCCCCTGAATATTCTGGAGTTGAACTGTTGCCAAACTGTTGTTGAAGGGGATGCATGGATTTTCTCTTTGCGTATGCTCACTGAGAAGTTTCTGGCGAAAAACCAGAAACTTTTCTGCGCCTTTGTAGATCTACAAAAAGCATACGACCAAGTCGACAGGAAAAAGCTATGGAAGGTGTTGTCCAAGTATGGAGTGAATACAAATCTCATACAGGCTATTGCGTCTCTGTACGAGGGAAGCGTTGCATGTGTTAGGGTGAACGGTGGTTTTACGGGGTGGTTTGACATCACAAAAGGTGTCAAGCAAGGCTGCGTAATGTCACCATGGTTATTCAATCTGTACATGGATAATTGTATGCAAGAATTGAAGGAGGTGGGATTAGGCACGAAATTGAGTAATCTGAAAGTATGTTGCCTGTTGTATGCTGATGATGCGGTGCTGATTTCTAACACTATGGAAGACCTACAGTCTCTCATATCTAGGATGAACGAAGTATGTATGAAGGATGAGTTAATGATAAATGTTAGTAAGTCTAAAGTCACGGTGTTTGAAAGAGAGAGTACCAAAACAGTATGCAATATAGTTGTGAATGATGAATACTTGGAGCAGGTGGATGAGTTTGTGTATCTGGGTAGTATGTTTACGAGAGATGGGAAGGCTGATAGAGATATTGAAAGAAGGGTGAATGCCGGTAACTCCATTAATGGTGGACTGAATGCCGTTGACGCTAATAAAAAACTGTCAAAAGAAGCGAAGCTAGCAGTCCACAATGGAGTCCTGGTACCTACCCTGATGTATGGCAGTGGGGCATGGAACTGGCAGAGGATGGATGAAAGTAAACTGAATGCTGTTGAAATGAGATCCCTGAGACGTATGTGTGGTAAAACAATGTATGATCGTGTGAGAAATGTGGATATCCGCAAAGAATGTAAGGCTGATGTAAGATTAAGAAAGGGACCCTCAGATGGTTTGGGCATGTAGAGCGAATGAACGAAGAAAGTAGTGTAAGAAGAATATACAATGTGAATGGTAGAAGAAGTCAGGGACGCCCGAGGAAGACATGGCACGATCAAGTGAATCAGATACTTGAGTCGGGCCATGTCAAAAGTCAGAATAATAGAAGATAATGTATGAGACGATGTATGAATGTAAGTGAGGCAAAGAGTGTGTGCCAAGACCGAGTTGTTCGTCCTCTCTGCCTACCCTGCAGGGAAACGGCGTGATGGTTAGTTAGTTAGTTACAAATACTGGAAAGGAAGGGTGATGTAACCTTCCACCACACATAATCTAAGATGACTTAAGTCGCACTCATATAAAAAGACAATATTTGCTGTCGTTTAAGTCGATGCAATTTCAAAAAAGTAGCTAATTTGTGGTGACTAAAGCGCCATAAAAGTGCTCGGATCGCTCGCAGAAAAAAATATCTTATTTGGACTGCATATATAACTCATTTTCACCCGGTGTTGGGTTTTAGTCACTCTTCTTTTCCAGTGTCGATGTGATCCATACTTCAAAAGTTATAGCGGTTTTACGTGAAGCGTTTGCGCCCGAAACTGAAAAAAATGGTCTGATTTTTCGAGGGGATTGATAAAAAAACTTGCTGCACGCAATGTGTAAGGTACATTATTTCCTTGCCAAGCGAATAAAGTATATTTTAATATGCCAGGAGCATTTTTTAAGGTTCAAAATACCATAAAATCGCGGCAAGTGCAGTGCAGTAAATAGCAAATCTGCTTCAGATCTGCCAACATACTACATCACTACATGTACAAAATTCAGAAAGCCATACGAAATTCTTGGCGGACTAGAGGTTAAAGGATCACGGCACCCTTTTTTTTTACCATTTTATTGATAACCTAATTTATGTATGTTGTGTTATTAATTGTGCCTAGTGTATTTAAAATATATTATTTTGTTTTCAGGAGAGACTGTAGATGTATCACAAAATCAGCCTTTCGCTGCCGGTGAAAGTTTGTACGTATAAATTCTATTATTATTCATTTGTATTTTTAGGAAAATTTGTGTAACATTCGGGTGAAATCAAGCACTTCTTATGCAGATGCCAATAAGGTTGAAATTCCTGCTTAAAGTCCAGCAGTCTGTTTTTTTTGTTATCCAAAAAAAGATCACCAAAATTCATGTTTTATTTTATTTTTTTAAGTTTAGGCACAAATATTAAAATGTTTTCCAATCATAATCTAAATCAGCATTTCGCAACCTTTTAACCCGTCTGCTTGGTTCAATATATTCGCACGTCACAATCCGGAAGCCTCAGTTTCACGGGTAAATTCTGAAACCGTCACTTTGGATCGAGATTGTAAAATATCTATGTAAGATAGGGTTCATATTTCAAAAATAAATACTTTCTGGTTAAAAGAAAAAATACATATGTTTGCATGAGAGGAAGAGAGATATATGTGTAGCTTTTAAAATGTAAGGTCGCTCGGGACGTTTTTGGTCTTTTTTATTTATTTATTTATTATTTAAACGCCCGTACATAGGGCTATTACATACATAATACAGGTGTATCGAACATTTACAAACATTATATATATATATATAGAATAACATACAGTACATACATACGATGCATATTAGTACAACAAATATTTATCATTTTACAAACATATCAGTTACATAAATAACTAGTTATTTTTGCTTTGATGCAAGACGGTGAGGTTTTGAAAATATCGAAAAGGTCTGTATACGTATTGGCAGTTCGGTGAAAACGCACTAGCGGTGAATGATAGGAATAGTTAGTGCTATGATTGTCACTGTGGAAAAGGTGGTGGAGTCGAGTTGGTTTAACAGGGACACGAATGTTTATAACACTTAACATTTGAGGGCAGTCTATGAGATTGTTCAGTAATTTAAAAAGTATAAGAATGTCATTAATAGTACGCCGGGTAGAAAGTAGTGGTAGGTTTAGATCAGACATTAATGCATTGTAGCAGATTTCAATTACAGGCTGTCTCAATTTGAATTGAATGTATCGAAGAAATTTTCTTTGTACTCTATCCAAACGGTGTAAGTTACAGGTATAAATCGGAGACCATACAGGAGATGCATATTCCAGCTGCGATCTTACAAGAGAGCAGTAAAGTAGCTTAATTGACTCAATGTTTTGAAAAGTCCTTGTGTTACGTATTACAAAACCTAGAATTTGCATGGCCTTAGTGGAAATTGTTTCACAGTGACGATCAAATGTAAGTTTCCGGTCAAAAATAACACCAAGGTCTTTGATAAATGGTACTAATGCAATTTCATTATTGTTAATTAAATACGATGTAGATATTGGAATCCGTGAACGGTAAAAACACATGTGGAAACATTTTTTTACGTTTAGGAATAATTTATTTATTTCACACCAGCTAGCAAGTCTATCTAAATTTTGCTGAAGGATAAGTGCATCATTTAAACATTTTATAATCTTAAAAAGCTTTAGGTCATCTGCGAATAGAATGAATTTGACATTATCGAAACATAAAGATAGATCATTTATAAATAAAATGAAGAGAAGTGAAAAGTACTTAAATAAGTACTTTAAATTTATACGAAAATTTATTATTTAATTTTACCATGAGTTCACGGTTACAGAGGTAACTATTCAACCATTTTAGGAATGATCCATGTATACCAAGGGCTTGCAGTTTCGCGAGAAGGATATTAATATTTACTTTATCAAAGGCTTTTGAAAAGTCAGTATATATTGAATCTACTTGTGCACGAGACGTGAAAGCTTCACAGATATAGTGTTCATATAATAGAAGATTGGTTGTGGTTGACCGACCGGTAACAAAACCATGCTGTTCTGGAGTAATAATATGCCTAAACTTATCAGCAATCTTATCTAAGACAATACTTTCAAACATTTTCGGGATGGTAGACAGTATGCAAATTGGTCTATAATTTAAAACACAATTTTTATCACCTGATTTAAATACAGGTGTCAAGTGATTAAGTTTCCAAGGACCAGGAAATATTCCAGTTCGGAGTGACAGATTAAATATGTGTTGAAGAGGAGCTGCTATAAACTGAGCGCATTCCTTTATGAATACCGGTGGAATTTTGTCAGAACCTGACCCCTTCTTACAATCTAGAGATCTGATCTTTTTATTAACATCATCCAGGGAAATGTGGCATGTTGATATATCAGTTACATTGGTGTATTTAAATTCAGGTAGAGTCACATTATCATTATTGTGTTCATAAACACTTGAGAAATAATCAGCAAAGAGATCAACTATTTCTTGATCATTGTCAGCATGTTTGCACCCTGAATACATTGATCTAGGACAGCCGTTATTGTCTTTAAGAGACTTCACATAATTCCAAAAATGTTTTGGATTTGACTTGATAGTCTGCTCTACATCTGTAATATAATCTGAATAGCATTTTTTAGATAGAATTTTACATTTATTTCGTAAATCAGAAAAAAATTTATAGCAGTCAATTGAGTTATTGGATTTATAGTTAATGTGAGCAATTTTTTTACATTGAATGAGTTTTTTTAGTTCAGTACTAACCCATTTTGGGTAACAATCGTTTCGTTTTTCAATAGATGTTGGTATGCAATTTTCAATGGTATTATAAAGGATTGAATTAAACACATTTGTTGCTTCTTCTACGTTTGTTGACATAAAAATGGGGGACCAATTAAGTGAAGACAGATATAATCGCACTTGTTTATAATCAGCTTTCTTGTAGTTTCGTGCGTGAATAGGAGATTGGGGGTAAGGAGTTCAATGGGGGCCAAATAAATGATCGCTTGTAATGGGGGATGATGAGAGTCAATGGATATTATTGATTCTTGCGATTCGCTGACATTACTATTATTAATGTTTGATATGACAAGATCAAGAATTCTATCATTTATATTTTTAACATGATTTAATTGTTTAAGATTGATAAAGTTAATGGTATCAATGATTAATTGGGCTTTGGCAGAAATGGGATTTGAAGATTCAGTGGGTTGTGCCCAGTTTACATTTGGAAGATTAAAATCCCCAAAAATTATCAATTTTGCATCAGGATATTTCATTTTCAATGATTCAATTTCATCACAATGTTTACAATACACATCAACACTAACTTGGGGGGGGATGTATGCACACACAATAATTATTTTTGTCGTTTTTAGTTTCGCTAATATAGCTATTTGTTCAATGTTTTTATTTTTTAGTTTTGAATGAAACAACTTTCTGATCGATATTAAAACCCCTCCGCCAATAATATTTTCACGATCCAGCCGGTAAATATCGTAGTTGGTGAAGCCTAATTCAGGGGAAGATATTTTTTCATGAAGCCAGGTTTCTGTTAGGCAGTACACATCGTTGTTTAACGTTGGAATATTACATCTTAGGGTGTTGAGCTTGGTGCGTAAACCTCTAACATTTTGGTAGTAGTGTTAGTTTTGTGGGGAGTTTTTTGAATGAGCCTTAACGATTTTGGGTATACCATTAATATGTTTGGTTAGTATATCTGTTTCTCCCTTTTTCTTTCGCTCCTCCATTTTGTTCCACAAATCTGTTAATTGCTGTCTTTGCTGGAGCGTCCTATCAGGTTTAAGTGGAATGCCATTTGGTAATCTGGTTTTATTAAATATAAACTGTTTAGCTTGCATGGTGTCTTTTAGTTCGATTTTTATAGGTCTCACGTTATCCAATATTTTTCTGCCAATTCTACAGATCTTCATTTCATCAAAGTTTATCTCTGCATTCATCAAACTTAATGTAGACATGACTTGTTTTTTATCTTCAGTAATGCATTCTGCAGTCGAATTTGAGTTGCATTCCGGGACATTTAGTAGGATCACATTCTTGGAACGGACCTTACGTTCCTCCATTTCAGCTAACATATCACAAAGAGGAGTAATCTGGGGTGATTGTTGTGCTATCTTTTCGTAAGTCATTAATTTACCTTCAAGGATTCCAACTTTTGTTCCAACGTCAACCATAACCCCAGAAAGTTTGGATAATTTACCCAGAAGTCTTGCCATCTGATCTTTTGTTAATTTTAGAGATGGATCCGTTATGGCATTATGGATGCCTTCCAATAGCTCTTTTGCCATATTTATTGACGAGAGAGCATTAACATTTGAATTCATTTTCGAGTAAATGACCGTGACAGCTCTATACACAAATAACCACTGGAGTTCGCAACAACTGTCACTTGATCGAAATAACTTGAAATCACTTGAATTTGTGCACTTTTCCGAAGATTTCTGTCACTTTGAAAGACTTTGAACACTCTAATTATTAATTTTACGGAAGCAAAACAAAAACATACACCTGTCACTTTGAGGTATTATTGTTGTATGAAAGTATAACACGATTACTTGTTTTGGGATGTATTTATTCCTAAACAAGCAGACGGGTTAAGAATCTGCGGACCGGCAGAAATTTTAGTATCATTTCGTGGACCGGCTGACAGATAAGATTAAGATTCGTGCTGGTTTGGATTCTATTTTTTTTTTCAAAGATCTTTAAAAATACACATCGATTTTTCAAAATGTCTGTATACTTAAGATTCGCATTTCTAACTTTATTTCACTTTAAAAAATATATTAACTCCACGCACACATGTAATTTTTTTCTTCGTTTATAGTTATGTGTTGCTCGCAGGCCTGGGCTAACTGCATCCCCTTGCACATGTTTGTTCGGCCTGCGAGCTTAAATAATTTCTGGTAGAGTGGATTTTTCTGTGCTTGTTATTTTTAATCCCGTCGAAAAATTTACAACTTACTTCACAATTATTTTAACAGCTTTTAAAACTTTTGCAGTTGATTCAGTTATTCAACCTGCCTAGCGATTGCGTATTTTTTGTGAGATCGTTATTGGATAACGGACGTAATCTCCTGTCAGATTAGTTTGATTTTTATGGCTGTTATTTGCGTTTTCTTTGTACAATCAAAGGCGGATCCAGGATTTTTTTCTGGGGGGGGGGCACAAGGGGCGGACGGGAAAAAAACAACAATTACTGTTAGAAATAAACTTAAAGTATCATACTTCAAGTTTAGTTATAGTATGTATAGGAAGGTTTATGAAAGTGTCAAAACAATCGAAAAATTAAATGTTTAATAAAGACAGTTTTAGCTTCAAAGTATGTACTGTGATGGTATCTCCACAGTACACAAAAATACCCTTCTGGGCGCACGTGCCCCCGCATCTGCCACCAAGACGTGGACAAACCTCACTCCATTAACCCGGGCACCCCTGCTTAGTCACCAAACGTATCGAACCACTTGGGATGACCTATGGCAGAGGCGTTGGTTATCCAATAAATGGTTCTCAAGGCGTCGTGGGCGGTACCCATACTCGCCTCCGAAATTGAATCGCTTGTCATAATAAAGTAAAAAAAAAAAAATTCCAATTAAATTTATAAGTTTTTCGTGTCCCCCATTTTGAAAACCATTGTATTCACAGAGCGTGTCGATAATATGTATGCGGCCATGATGTGAACAACTATTGATGTGTTAGTGCGAAAAATTACACAATAGGTTAACTCGGTGGTCAGTTGTATATTGCCGGGAACTCGTATGCAAGATGGCACAATTCGAAGGAGAGTTTTATTGCGGAATTACATACTGTAACTGGCGACACTTTTATTCTGATGTTTTCTAAGAGAGGGCTCGTCTAGGGTATACTTGGTCGAAGGGTATACCGAAACATGTCTTTTTTTTTTTTTTTTTTTTTTTTTTTTTTGTTTTGTTTGTTATAGAGAATACATCAGTACAAAGAAGCTTTGACTGTCCAACTAGGAAGGTCTCCTGTTCTAGGACAGTCAAATGACAAACATTTTGATAGGCGTAAATTTAATTTAGAAATGACCAATTTGGGACACAAATCAACAAATCATCGCCAAAAAACTTTATCTTATTTACTAAAGTTCAGGCACAAATATATTTTATTATTTATAATGTATGCATAATTTAATTATTTACTAATTTAGTTATTATTAATATTTATAATTATGCACAATTGTCCTTTACGTACATGTTTTTTTTTTTTTCAATATAGAAAAAAGAAAGAAATGTAAAATTATAAGTTTACTTGTAAATAAACCAAAAGAAAAATAATACATATTACCAAAATAAAAATAATACATTCTACCAAAAGAAAAATAATACATATTACCAAAATAAAAATAATACATGAGGGGTATAGAATCAAAGGCAGCATTCTCCAAAAAGTGTTATTTTGAGAAAACCAAAAAAAACGTTTCATTTCAACAATTTTCACGTATTTATAAGTTTATAATTTTATTCAAAAGGGGAAACTGCGTATCTATTATAATTTCCAAAGTAGAATTTGTTTATTGTATTGATTGATTAGTTATAGCGGATTTAATTATGGAGATTGCTGCATTTGATACTCACCTAAGGAGAATGCTGCTTTTGTTTCTCACACGTGTGGAGAAAGCTGACTTTGATACTGACAAATAAATATGACGTCACAATAATGGACCGACCAAATCACAGGGAAGTTCGTGATTATTATTATGATTTTAATTTTAGTATAATTAAAATAAAAATAGGTTTTGTAATGTACTAATACAGTATTGAATTTGGGAGGTGTGTATGGGTACCGCCACCCCGGGAACCATTTATTGGATAAACAATATCTACCTCTGCCATAGATATGACTTTAGATTTTCACAGCCAAAAGTATTTTCGTTATTTGTTATTGGGGTGATATGCCGTGTAGTGCTACCTCCTTCTTTAGTCAAAGTTTCGGACACTGCAACGCTGTCCCAAACATTTGCTTTGGCACTTTGGCTAAAGAAGGAGGTAGCGCAACACGGCATAACACCCCAAAAACAAATAACGAAAACCTCTGTTCAAGTGGTTCGCTACGTTTAGTAACTTAGCTAGGATGCCCGGGTTTATGGAGTGAGGTTTGTCCGGGTCTTGGCGGCGGATGCGTCTGCCCACCTGCTGGATTGCAGGCCGGATCGGGAGAGAATAGTTGTGGGAGTCCCTTTGACTTCTCCAGCTGTGATATCTCGAAAAATCGCAGTGAGAGGGATAGATTTATACATCCGTCACTTCTGGATACACTGATCCCCAGATTCCTACCCACCCGTAATACCCTTTTCCTTCCCAGAACCTTCTCGCCTTCTTTTCCTAAAAAGACCCTTCACACAGTATCCCCAAAGAAGACAAAGGCCCTGAGTGGAATTATTTTCCTCAGGGCCTCCTGTGTGGAGCTAATGTAAAAAAATACAAGTGTGCAGTTCGCACGCGGTACAAATGAAACCTGCAGAAAACGAAAGTAGACAAGAGTGGGAATAAGCACTGCACGAAGAGGAGATCAATTATTATCTTATTCTTTCGCAGCCTTAATCCTATAGATGTATGCGTTTGTCTATTTTTAGTGTCGCTTTTTTGTTTCATCGAGCTTCAAATCACAACGGTGCTAAAGAAGCCACTTCAAAAAATAATAATATTAACAGAGAAAATTTTAAAAAAAGAAGAAAAATAATGAAGGTTAATTATTTTGATCAAAATTGGCTTGAAACTCGCAAAATTTTCAACACTAAACATGTAATTCGGAATGTTTATGTGCAAGGCTATGAATCCTAGATTTAATTATAAAAGTAAAACATGTCTATGCATATTAATTTAATTTATGAATTTTAATTAACACCTAAAAAAATCTTTTGCCACTCCACGCCTCTGAAATAAACGGTATTTTATGACAGCTCATCTTAGAATTTTGACTACTTTTGCTTTCCATTTTTCTGGATTCCTTGACTTCTTCCTCGCGTTTTTCTTGGGCACGGATGAAGGGTGAGAGTCCATAATCACACTGGCATCTTGTTTTTATTTCTAAATTCACTCCAAACTATTTAAAACAGTAAAATTAGAGCGACAGATTCAACACACGACCATACAATTTTGTATGGGCGGCCATGTTGTCACGTGATCAAATGGAGGCTTACCATTGGTCAAATTGGAGAATGCTAGTTTTGTTTCTTAACTGCGTTGGAGATTGCTGCCTTTGATACTAACACAGTTTTTAAAATGGATTTTTAAAGCATAAAGAGTTGGTTTTAATGCCAAATAACTGCTTTTCTAGGTAAAGGAGTGAATCATTAACAAAGTTGCATCATTAGTCCATTTTTGAAAAAAAGTGGAGAATGCTGGATTTGATTCTACACACCTCACATATGTAAAAATAGTACATAAGAAAAATAATACATATTAATACAAAGTTATTGAAAGCAGTGAAGAAGAAGCAAACAGAAAATACTTGTATATGGTGACCTTGTTAAAAAACATACTGCTAAATTGTTTAATTAGTACAGCTTTATACTTCAGTAGAGGCATACAAAAAATATCAGAATCGTTAGCATAAAAGGTTTTCAAAAATGTTTAAAGTGTTTTCCAATCGTACTTTAAAGAACTTAATCAGCCATTACAATAAACTCAATGCGAAAGAAGCCTCGTAAGCAAAACATCTTACACAAATGCAGACTCTCAATTAATTTTACAAAAGATTCTCAATTAATTTGTTCCAGCAAGAAAAGTGGCAGAACCATCAGATAAGCTACCATGTGACAGAGTTGCATGAGTAAATTTTTTGGTTTTTTGTTAAAATTAGTTTTATTATTTTTGAATACAAGAAGAATAATATACAGGTAGACAGTAAGAAAAAAACAAAAGACATTAATTTGGAAAAAATAGAGACGCTGTAATATATAATTATCAGATAATATTTTTTAGTAATATTTCAGACTCCGTCCTGCCCAAATCTAGTAACCATTTTGTAATTTTTTGGCTGAAGGATGACACTTTACACAATTTTAGTTGAGAAGGGATTTTGTTATACAATTTCGGTCCCAGGTATGAGAATATCATTTGATAAGCCGCTGTGTTGCTTGTTGGAATAGAAAGGTCATTTCTGCCCTTACTTCTGGTTTGATGTTTGTGTTCGACTTTTTTCATTTTATATTTATTTTTATGAGCATAAATTATTATCTTTTTAATGTAACACTGTCGAACATCTAGTACATTAAATTCCCTGAAGAGAGCGTCGCTCGAATATCTGAAAGGTTTCTTCATTATAACACGTAAAATAGATTTCTGTGCCTTCAATAACGAGTTTAATATTGTTTTCCCTGCACCCCCCCACCCAATACATCCGTATGTTATGATCGAGTTGCATAGCCCGTAATATATATTTTTTAAGTAGTGTGTTTTTAAAATTTCCCGCAATGAAATAAATATATGAATAAGTGTACGCACTCTTTTTGCTACATTTTCTATTTGGTATTTCCATTTTAGGTTATTGTCAACTATAACGCCTAGATATTTGATAAATTTAACACACTCAAGAGTTTCACATTTACACGGAGAGTTACTATTTCCGAGGCTACAATTAATTTTATGTATTATGAGGTGGTGAAGTGTTTTGGGTTGTCCTGCTATAGTAGCGCTGAATGTTAGGTATTTGGTTTTTGATATGTTTAATGTAAGCAAATTACTGTCCAGCCACTGTTTAACTATGTTAATACCGATGTTCGCAAGGTGGTGCGTTTCTTTCCAATCCTCTCCTTCAAATAACATGACGGTGTCATCTGCGAACGTAATGATTTTCCCACCTATATGTTGATTACATAGTTCGTTGATATATATAATAAAGAGAAGGGGCCCTAGTGTACTTCCTTGTGGCACTCCAAAGTTATTTTCTATTGAAGTACTAGTAGCCTCATTAATTTTTGTTTGCTGGAATCTCTTAGAAATATAACTTTGTATCCATTGAAAACTTTTTCCTGTTATCCCTATATTTTGCAGTCTCTGTAAAAGTATTTTATGTGATATTGTGTCGAAAGCCTTGGCCAGGTCCAGGAACAGGGCAATGGTTTTCTTGCCACGGTTCATATTTCCTGCAATAGTTTCCGTGAGACATGCGATGGCATCATCTGTTCCTTTACCAGATCGAAAACCGTATTGGTTTGGGCTTAGAATTTTGTTATGCTCCACATATTCACTCAACCTTGATTTGAAAATCTTTTCAATAACTTTAGATATTGCGCTTAACAGTGATATTGGCCTATAGTTTTCTACAAGAAATTTTGGTCCACTTTTGTGAATTGGGATTATTATTGATCTTTTTAAATGATCAGGAAATATTCCCGAAGCAAAGCTCAAGTTGT
Organism: Limnephilus marmoratus; assembly: GCA_917880885.1. Classification (NCBI taxonomy): domain Eukaryota; kingdom Metazoa; phylum Arthropoda; class Insecta; order Trichoptera; family Limnephilidae; genus Limnephilus; species Limnephilus marmoratus. Next base: position 15,646,297 of record OU862908.1, read on the forward strand.
AGATATATGCAAGCGGTGTAGAAATCTGAGATTTAATTTTTTTTTAATATGTATGTATTTAGACTATCTGGACCCTTTGCATGCGTAGTTTTAAGACTGTTGATTATTTTTATGATCTCTTCTGTAGTAGTTGGTTTAATTTCAAATGAGCAACTTGGATCGTTTGTTTTAATTGCCGACGCTAAAGTGTCTTCCGTTTTCTGGGTATTTTAAAAAATATTATTCGCTAGCTTAGAGCCCACAGATGCAAAATATTGATTAGTATGACATGCAATTGTTTGAGGGTCAGTTATAGTCAAATTTCCGATTTTTAATTCATTTATAGGTGTACCTGTATTTCGTTTAGTTTTTGTTATGTCTCTAACAACGTTCCACAAATTTTTGCTGGAATTGTCCTTATCGATTAAAGATTTATAGTAACGCTCTTTACATTTGCGAATGACGTTTTTACATACGTTTCGGTATCGGTAATAGTTTTGCTGTTTAGTAATATTCAATGGGTCCTGTTTTGCTATTTTATGAAGATGGTTCCTTTTATGTATAGATTTAACAATGCCGTTACTAATCCACGGGGTGAGTTGTAGTTTACTGTGTGGAATGTGTTTTATTGTTGAGTGTTTCGTAATGTATGCATTGATTTCATTGATGAAATAGTTTAGAGCATTGTTAACTTCAGTTTCTTTATAAATAAACTCCCAATTTTTTTTACCAAGATCATTTAATAAAGCCTCAAAGTCTATAACCAATTTATTTTTATTTTTTATTTTTTGTGCATTGAGTTTGGGATACTGATTGCAATGGTGTAGTGGTCAGTAATTGTATTATGCATAACAAATGCAATTGAGTTTGTTATTTTTCTAGTGAATATATGATCCAAGCACGAGCTTGAAGTACCTTGTACCCTAGTTGGGGAATTAATATTGGAGATAAAGTTACTTTCCGACATAGCACATAAAAAGTCATCACACTGTCTATGCTTTACTTCTCCTATTGTATTTATATTCATGTCCCCGATTAGCAAGTATCGCGGAATATTCTTAGTTTTTTTTATCTCTACAATGAGACTCTCCAGAAAAGCTTGGATGTCATTGAACGATGGTGATCTGTAGATAGCTAATATACCTAAAGTCTTATTTATGTTGATTTTTAAGCAATTACATTGTCTTATGTGTATTTCTTGAACTTGAGAATTTAATGTGACGTCAATATAAACTACCACTCCGCTATTTTGGTTAATATGTGTAGTTGTATGGTATTCATTATAGCCTGCAATTTGTTTGGCTGTATAAGATTCACTTAATCTGCATTCTGTGAAAATTATTACATGAAACTTTACAACAGATTTTATTTCATCCATAAATATAAGAAAGTCATCCAAATTTTCCATAGTTCTAATATTCTGATGTATAATATTAAAATCTTCAAACTGTAATACCTTCAAACTAATATCCCAGTCAAACCAGGATGTATCGTAAGTTTAGGCATCAAGAAAGCTTATTGTCAAATAACTGGGACAAGTTGTCCGGGATGCCGGGACACACCTTCAAACTGGCAATATCCCAGTCAAAGCAGGAAGTATCGTAAGTTTAGGCATCAAGAAAGTTTATTATCAAATAACTGGGACAAGTTGTCCGGGATGCCGGGACACACCATCAAACTGGCAATATCCCAGTCAAATCAGGACGTATCGTAAGTTTAGACATCAAGAAACTTATTTTCTAGAGCAGTGGTTTTTAACCTGTGGTACCTGTGTGCGTACCCCTCGGGGTATGCGAAGCAAAATTGGGGGTACGCGATATCTTGGCAAGAATGTAGTTTTTAAACTTCAGCCCAACGTTATTAAATTTATTTGTGATTTAAGAGGTTATTGTATGACTTGGTTGTTAAATTTGTGTAAAAAATTAAATAAATACAAATGAAACGTGCCTTTCATCACACGTGTACACAAGATAGATAGAGGGTAAGGGATAGGGATTCAAGAAATTTGTAGTAAGAGTCGAGGGGTACGCAGGCTCAAAAAGGTTGAAGATCTTTCTAGAGAGCTCAGGATTTAAATTATTCCATTTAGTGTGGTTACTAATGTTCTCATAATTTTTCTTTATTATTGAATATTACATTCTAGCAACTTCTGTGAAAAAAACACACCCATGTACTGAAAAAGGAATTTTATCATCTAGAAAATTAATTTTTAAAAATTGCTCGAGGCCGTTGAGAGAAAAATCATTCCTACGTTTCTAATGCAATAATTAATTATTTGTTTAGCGTCACATTCCTGCGAGCACTGGAAAGAAACCATTCCGATGTTTTATGGGAAATACATAAAGTTCTCTTAAATTATCTTTAGAAAATCATTTCCTTGCGAGTTCTGCAAAGAAACCATTCCCTTTTTCTGAATGAAGGATTTTATCATCTCAAATCAAATTTATTGATAAAATAGCTCGAATCCTTTGGGAGAGAAACCATTCCCATGTTCTGAGTGCAGTATGATTGTACAGAATAATGTGCTCTTAAATTATCTTTGAAGAATCTCACTCTTGCTTAATGGGCTGGCGGCGGGGAATTCGTTCGCGAAAATAAGAGAAAGGTCACTGCCTACATCTGATTTCTTGAACTTCAAAATAAAATAAAAGGTCACTGTCCACATCTGATCATTTCTAGGTGTTGAACTAATACCAGGCGGGGCAGTGTCTCTCCCAGGTCTTCTTAGAGAGTGCGAGAAAGAACACTGAGAGAATGGCAAGAGCGATGGGACAGGTCGAATACGGGAAGATGGACTTACTCCTTCTTCCCGTCAGTTAAACTCAGAATGGAAGGGGCACACATTGTAAGGGACCACCATGTGACCCAATTACTGTCCGGGCATGGGGAGTTTAGGGGAAGATTGCACAGTCTCTCTCGATCCCCCCATCCAAACTGCGCGTGCGGCAATACGGACCAAACAGCCGAGCACATTCTGTGGCATTGCGAGATTATGACGGATGCTCGAGAGGAAATGTTGGATGGTTTACAAGTGACCACGAGACCAGTTTGGAACTCTGATCTTGTCTCGAATAAGGTGAACTTTGAGTGCCTGCGGAAGTTTACAAAGGTTTGGGTTGAGAGATGGCCTGATCTTAGAGTCGCTGACCAGCTGTAAAATCATTGTGAGTTTCAGATTCCTGGTGTATTTGCTCCTGATGACCACTGACTTTTCTTTCTCATCTCTTTTATTACCATTGCTCCGATTTTTTGGTTTTCTATATCTTTATCTTCACTGCTTTTATGTTTCCTTAGATTTTAGACCCAAGCAGAGTTGAAAATATTTTGTTTTTACTGCGATAAATTCCTGGTGGTTTAAAATCTTTATGTACTTCATGTAGTTCTGCTTTTTCTCCCATTTCAGACTTCGATGTGCCGAATTGTACCGAATTGATGACTCCTTTGCTCAAAACAAATTGATACATTTCTGTTATTACTGACCAAATTAAAAACATGGTATATAATATATTCTGCTACTTGTAACCAACTGTTATTCTTCACTAAGTATTATGTTCTCTTATTTTTAGTTTTTTTTTTTTGCAATTTTTTTTTTTTCTGTTTTAGCGATTCAGCAATAAGCTCCGACCCTTGTGGCTGAAACTGAACTGTAAATGTTCTGTAATGTCAACTTCCCCATTTTGGGGGTGAGTTAGATCGCTCGCTCCTGGATACATTGGCGTAATTTTTTTTTTTCGGAATGGAATCCTCACAACTCATCTGCGCCTCCCCCAGCGACATGTGTGGGCCTGAGGTTTGGCTGGGCGAACTCAGCGTCCTTCCGCCCTGCCTCCGGTAACTCGACGCTTCCATCCTTAGGGTCTTCGGGTACGTTCCCCTACTTCCCACTTACTATCGTCAAGGCACAACCGAGAAACCGGCTAAAGGGCGCGGATGTTGAGATTCATTCACGGCAGACCGATCACCATACACATTCTGGCTGGTACTGCCAGATGACGAGAGAGGTATCCCACCCGACACAAGCGTTCTTTATATCACAATACTTGTTTTCATCATCTTTTCTTGCAGATGCTTGCAACATACGCAAGATGCCATTACCCTGCGAGCAGCCGCCTTTTATGTTTTTCTCTTATCTTTTTTTAATTTGTTTATCCCTGACTTGCTTTATATTTTTCGCATTTTGTATATTATGTAAGCACTTGCATCCTGCTTCCTAACACTGTATGCAGGGACACTGGAGGTCTAGATTCGTTTAAACTTAAATGTAGATTCGTTCTTTCAAAAAAATTAGAGTCCTTGCGAGAGTCTTGAAGGAGTAACCATCTGTTACTTATACCAGGGCGGGTAAGTGGTGGATACCTCCACTGTCCACATCTGATTTCGAAAACCTCTGCGTAAAGTTCTGGCGACGCCGGGGACATTAACCCCACACAGGAAACCCACAAGGAAGATAATTTCTCTCGGGGCCTATATCATATTTGGGGATGCTGTGTGGAAGGTCTTTGTAAGGAAAGGAAGGAGATGAAGTTCTGGAAGGAAAAAGATGGGAGGGGTGGGTTGGAATCTGGGGGTCAATGTTATGGACGTACGAATCCATTCCTCTCACTGCGGTGCAAGGTGACGGAAGTCCAGGAACGACAGACATATGAATCGATTCCTCCTCCTGCGGTGCAAAATGATAGGTCGAGAGAGACCAGCTGGGGAGGTCTCGATCCAGCCCGCCACGCAGCTGGTGGGCGGGCGCATCCATCGATTGGGGTTACCTACAGCAAAGGGTTTGGTTATCCAATGAATGGCTCCCGCTAGTTATGAAATAATTTATCGTTTGGTTTCAGGATACACAATGTGAAGTTGTCTTCTCCACCCAAAGCAGTTCAACAACAAAGCACAGTAAAGGATGCTATCAAAATTTCTATAAAATCCACTTCAAGGAGTTTTGAAAAAGCTCATGAGGTAATAATTTCAACATTACTTTTGTACTTTTCTGTAACCTTTCGAAATTTCTGGACACGGCTGCGTGGCCTGTTTCATACAAAATTTGGTTTTGGATTTACGGCTAAAACACCAAATTAATTCCATTTATTTTTTGGTGGCGTATATAAAGTACGGATGTGAAATCGATTTTTGCTTTAAATTATAAAATATAGGCCTCAAAAAAAAGACGATCTGTCCATGAATTTAGAAAGCAAATTTGGAATTTTTTTGTGTCTAAATGGATACTATTTTTGAAAAAAAAAACTCACATCCTGCCTCAGGCATATGATGAAGTCTATAAAATATAAAAATTAATCCCTGTTTCCCTTCGTCACGCCCAAAGATATTCTAATACAGAATAGATATGCTATGGTGTCCGCGCAACTGTCGCCGGACTACGCGCTAATTAGCGTAGTTTTCATACAAAAAGAATTTTTTCATTTCGTTGATTTTTTGAAAATGTGCATTAATATTGGTTAACAATATATTTTGAATAAGGAAAGAATTCGTTAATTTAATTTAACGTTCGTTTGGTTTATTCGTTAATTATTTGTTCTTTTAGTTTATTTGTTAATTGGTAAACAATATCGGCGACACCCGGAAGCGCAGACCCACATAGTAAAAACTGCAGGTAGCACATCTACTTATATTCCATTATCTTTGGTCACGCCATATCTTCAGAACCTATTTCATTAATCTTTTTTTTTTAAGATTTCTAATACTTTGTTGAAGATTTTTATGGAATAAAAAATTAAGAAAATTGAATAATTTCCGAAAACTTAACAACTATTTTTTAACTTCGCACGTTTGACAGTTCGCACGTCTTACAAAATTTGCCTATGGATTTTTTAAATTATAGATATTTTAAATGGTACCTACAAAGATATTCAAATAGAAAAGAGATATGCTATGATGTCCGCCCAACCGTCGGCAGACTACGACCTAATCAGGGTAGTTTGCATACAAAAAGAATTTATTCATTTTGTTGATTTTTTGAAGGTGTGCATTAGTATTGGTTAACAATATAGTGTGAATACGGAAAGAATTCGTTCATTTAGTTTAACATTCGTTTGGTTTATTCGTTCATTTAGTTTATTTGTTAATTGGTAAACAATATCGGCGAAACCTGGAAGCGTAGTCCCACCTAGTAAAAACTGCAGATAGCACATCTATTATATTTCAATATCTTTGGGTACCTATGGTAGGTACCAAATTTGATTGATTGTTCTTATAATATACAAAAATGAATATTTGTAATATAAGAAAAATGAAAATTTGAATAAAAATATTGTAATAGGCACGTGAGCTGTTTGAAAACTGAATGTACTGGGACTAAATATATAGAACGCTGGAGGGGAGTTTGCGGGACGGGGGAGCGAGAGAGGGAAGAGGGTGGGTATATATGCCTCTCGATCGTCACACATCAATAATAGATGTATCAACTGTGGGTGCAGAGTAGGTAGTTAGCACAGGCCAGGGCCAAGGGTTTGGTAGAAGTATCGCCCAGCAAACATACATCTCGATTGTTACACATCAACAATGGATGTATCAACTGTGTGTGCATGCGGGGTAGGCAGCAAACGCAGGCCAGGGCCAGGGGTTTGGTAGAAGTATCGCCCGGCAAACATACATCTCGATTGTCACACATCAACAATGGATGTATCAACTGTGTGTGCATGCGGGGTAGGCAGCGAACGCAGGCCGGGGCCAGGGGTTTGGTAGAAGTATCACCCGGCAAACACATACATACCTTCTCGATCGTCATATATCAACAATGGGTATATCAACTGTGTGTGTATCAACTTTGTGTGTGTGTGTGTCTTTCCCCATTCAACAAAATACTTGTTCTTTCAATTTGAAATTACTCAAATAAAAAACTTCCAAGGCCACAGTTCTGTGGTAGCTAAAAATGCTACGAACTTAGGTACCAACTCATTATCAAAGAAAAGTTTTCTTCATGAAAGAAGATATATTTAAAAAATTTCATATAAATAAATTTCAATTGCGAAAACACAAATCAAATAAAATTTATCTTCACACGCCGGGATTTGAATCCGTGACCTCCGGAATGCTAGTCGAGAGCCTTGCCCCTTGGCCACGGAGGTGTCAAATAATGTTGGAGTTTTACCTACCATTAAAACTCTTATTATGTTGTCTTGGTTATCCAGAATATATAATGTGAGATATCAGCCTTATTTCCCGCCAGCGTCGGTCATAATTTTTATCTTTATCTTGAATTTCCCGCCATTCTTCTGCAACTCCCTTCAGCTGTCAATTGTCGCCGTGCAGTTGGCATCTTGAGATGCCATGTTAATTTAATTTGGACTCACCAAGCAGAGCTTAAATATATTCTGGATAAGCAAGACAACATAATAAGAGTTTTAATGGTAGGTAAAACTCCAACATTATGTGTGTCGTTGCTTATCCAGAATATATAATGTGAGAAGTGTTTGTTATCGCTTGGTGACAATTCTAAAGCCAAAATTGTGACTATTACTGTATTGCTTGCAATAACTTGGTCAAAGACTGAGAGTGAATGGGGGGATTCAGCACCTCAACATTGAGACCTCTGATTTGTCTATAATATTTCTTGAATGTGTTTTCTGAACTCCAGCTTCCTCTTTCCAAAATGGTGTCTATAGGACACTCTTCCAGCCAACTTCCAGCCAAGCTGCAGCTGATCTCAAACTCCCAGGAGAGGCATCAATCCCATTATCCTTCAAAATTGTTTTAATCCATCCCCCAAAGGCAGTTCTCGAGGCTGGCCTTGGAGGCCCCAACGTGGAAATAAACAGACATTCAACACCAGCTTCATGTCTTCTGTTCTCACCCAAAGACATAAGCTTTCTCAACCAGAATATGGAATCTATATTACGATCGTCTGCTTTGTAAAGCTTCCAACCAGACTGTCTATGTGTAGAGGTGTCCTTCTTAGAACCAAAAAAAAAATTTGGCCATAATACAATGTGATCATCATTGTCAACAAGATTATCAGAAGATGCATGTAGTAAGGTCAGATCCTGTACTTGTCTTCCTGATGCCAGAAGTAAATTAACAGAACATCTACGAGATGCTTCGAAAAGAGTCAGGTCATTTGAAGGATTCTTACAAAGCTAAGACACCAAGTGTCCTGGATCCCAAGTAAATGCTCTAAGCTTCTTATTTGCAGAATTTCCTATACCTCTCATTACTTGCTTGACCAAGGGATGATTACTTATCCTCAAATCGCCTATGGGGTCGTACAAAACCGACACTACAGACTTGTGAAGTGCTATAGTATTGGGTTATATTATCTATATTATTTATATTGCTATTATATTATCCAAGCCTTTCCTCACTCTTAGGTATGCTAAAAAACTGTGCCAGCTGAGATCCCGAAGGGTTATTAGGACATGTATTATTAATGGCGCACCATTCCTTCCAGCTCTTCCATGCCATGTGATAAGTTGTAAGCTTAGGTTTGCGCCAACCCGCATTCAATAGAGCTTTTTTCTTGCTGTGACCAATCGTTCAAAGCTTCACTCCACTCCTAATCTTCCACACCTGTAGTTGGAGCTTCTGGACCTGTTGAGGATGATGAAGTCCTGTCGATAAGTCTATCAAGTTGTCGACCAACATGGGTATTATGTGAGGTCGGTCTAGGGCTCTTCTCTTTAGGTCTGGTAACCAAAACACTTTTGGCCAATTTGGGGCTACAACCAGTTACACCCCTGATGACTTGTTCAGATGTGCCAGCACTCGTGGCATTAAGCAGGGGGGAGGAAAGATCCATGCCAAGGGGAAATTCCAACTCCTGCTGAACACGTTGTGAAGCATTGCTCTCTTGTCGTGGGAATCTATCGAGACATACTGATCCACGAAGTGAGCCCTCGAGGGAGCGAATAGATCCACTACTGGACTGCCCCACTTGTGAAAAACAGCTCTTACCGCTGGGGGTAGAAGGTGCCATTCTGGTAATGTCATCCCTCAGGATAGATGATCCGCGAGGCCATTGTAGCGTCCCGGCAAATACTGCACTTGTAAAGAGATTCTGTGCTTGTCCAAAAGCGCAAGAATCTGAAATGTCAGATGAAGGAGACCCATTGACTTGGTGCCCCCCTTGTTCCTCAAGTAGGCTACGACTGTCCTGTTGTCCTGTTCTGAACTTCTCAAATTCTGAGTCAGAGACGTTAAGGCATTTAAGATTGCTGTCATCTCCTTCGTGTTGCAATATCCCCCCCTCTAACTGACTGTCCAACCAGGGCCGGATCTACGAAATCTAGCGCCCTGTGCAGTAGGTACCGATGGCGCCCCCCCCCCCCCTCCTACATTTTTATTTTGATTAAAAATTCGTTTACCCCAATTTTTTTTTTTTAATTTAATTTTTTTTTTTTACACTAATTTATCAAATAAAATCAAGACATATAAAGGGTGTAACCCTATCTAAAGTTTTCGAATAAATAAGCCACGATCTATGTAATTCTTCTCCATTAGGCAGTTTCTTGTAATAATACTTAGTATTAAATTTTCGCTTGTTTGTAATAGGAAAATCAAAACCTTTCAATTGTACAGGACCTTCCTGAACTAATAAACTAATGGAATTTTGAGATAACTTTGGCCAGCATCCGGGATCTTTCAATTCAAGCTCTGAAAACAGAATTAAATTTAAACTGCTATCAGTAACGTTATTTTTATCTTCTAATAATTCGACCGGAGGAATTTGTGCGATAGATATCTGTTTAGATGTGCTCGGGACCATTGTAACGTCATTGCGCGGGACATCATTTTTTATCGGTGCTGGAGAAATTGGAATAAAAAATTCCCAATGGAAACGAGTTTTTTTATGTCATTATGCTCTTTAATTCTAAGTTTTAGATTCTGCGAGCCTGAAAGTTTTTTTAAATTATTGTTCTATTCATTGTAATCCACAATCCACAACCTCTAACAACCAATAGAAATTTAGTTATAAATTAAAAAATCTAATAATATAACCTCAAATTTGTACCTTGCATTTCCATTTCCCCTGTGTTCTGTGTTGAGCGAACAAACACGAACGTATCTATGGTATCAACGGCTTACGAAAGACGCTTACACTGATTATTACTGACTGTAAAATAACAAATCTAATAGAAATTAATTATAGGTACATTCGTCGTAAAAGACGGTAAAAGATATATGGAAAAATAGATCTTACGTTTAAACTAAATATATGGAATTTGTAAAAAAATTCTGTAACTGACTATAAATTCGTAAATCGTTGAATTTCGTTGAATTCAAACCAGATGCGTGCGCAGTCTGTATCTTTGGAAAGTGTTGCTAGAGCGTAATAACTATTTCGTTCTATGGGTAATTTTTAAACGATTCAGGGATTATTATAACAAATTTTTAATACAATATTTATTTTCTCACGGCGCCCCTTCGGAGTTGGCGCCAGGTTTTTTGCACGTTTTTGAACGTATGGCAGATCCGGCGCTGTGTCCAACAGAGGTACATAGTCCATCAGGGCTCCCGGCCGTGATCTGCCGCATCCGTAGTCAGAGAATGTGTTGGGCTGGGAAAATGAAGAGTTGAAACATGATCTATGTTGATCATCCACCATTTCATTTCTGACAAGACCTTCTTTATCAGAGACTTTTGCTGAGGGGTCAGCTTCAGCATTAACTGTAATTGTATCAGCCGAGTATGAAGTCGACCTCTGGGGACCACAAAGGTAGCAAAATTCAACTTTCCGAGAATACTCTGAGCTCCTTTCAGAGTCCACCTTCCTTTTGTCACGGATCTCTGAAGTGAGTTCCAAAGACCTTGGCGTCTGTATTTGTTTAAGGACTTCTGTTTCAGATGGGGGTTCTACACAATTCCAAGATATTCCACTGACTGTGCTGGCTGACGGACACACTATTGGAAACTTACAGACCAACCTAACCGCTCTAACAATTAAAGAGCTTCTCAAGTTTGACTGAGGATCTCTCTGGTCTGATGAGCCAGGAGAAAGTCGTCTAGGTACACAATGATCCTGATAGCCTGTCTACACAGGATTTCTGCAATCCAATTTGTGATAGCTTTTAAATTGAAGATAGACTGTTTCGAGCCTTCGCTCGTTTGAACCAGAAAAAGTGTTGATAGGAAGGTGGCATTGTCGTCAGCTCTTTCCATGTACCATCTCTCATCATTGTCATTTCCAGGATTACTTTAGTTTTGAACCTCCTTCGGAAGCTTTGCTTGGACTTATCAACGAGGGCTCTTGGATGAATGGTATGTGGTATCCTCTTATCATATGTAAGATGGTCTCTGGGACATCTAAGGCCTGCCATTCTCTCCAATAATCCTGTAGTTGACCCGCCCAAAATGGTTGATAGTCATCTGTTGAAGCGGCCACGAGAGGTCTGCCCCCTCGCGCCACGCTTCTGTTCCCTCCCCTTACCCCTCGTACAGGAGGAATATTGGGGGTTTCGCCCGTGGTCTGCCCGCCGGGGAAACGAGGGAAATGCCATATTTTCCTTTGATGTTTGCTTGGGGGGAAGGCAACAACCTCCTTAGATGTTGAAGGGCGGTTGTGCGCGACACCTGTTGAAGCGGCCACGAGAGGTCTGCCCCCTCACGCCACGCTTCTGTTCCCTCCCCTTACCCCTCATACGGGAGGAATATTGGGGGTTTCACCCGTGGTCTGCCCGCCGGGGAAACAGGGAAATGCCATCTTTTCCTTTGATGTCTGCTTGGGGGAAAGGCAACAACCTCCTTAGATGAAGGGCGGTTGTGCGCCGAGTGGCTACCCTGAGGTAGGCGCACTGGACTAAAGCACTTTGCTATACCGCCTAGTTTCTGCAACTGGGCAGAAAGTGCTTCTTCCCCAAAAGGATGAGTGGTAGAAGGAGGAATTCTGTTGAAGAGCCTCCGTTCCACTCCAATCTTACAGCTGTCCATTGTTCCTGTAAAGACCTGACAGGGAACCTTCTGAACTACTTTCCCATTTGATAAGTTTTTTGGAGAGCCTGTTGAAAGCACTCTCTGCTTCAATGAGGCATGCAATGCCAGCATCTTTTCCATGGCCGTAAATATTGGTGAGGCGGTGACAAATGCCAGCACCTCTTTACCTCCAGCTCCTTGAAGCCTGGATCAGCCAAATATTCCTTTAAAGCAGATGCATAGCGGACATTGGCCCACTCGCCCTAGTTTGAAACATGCTTGAAACTGTCAAAAGCAGGACCAAACTTTTATAAATAAAGCTGAATTATAGATAGGTCTAACTACATCAAATTGTGTCAAACGATTATCAAACGAACATGAATGTCATGATTTCGTATTTGTAATTTGAGTATTTTAATATGACATCGCGATCGCCGATGATCATATTTCATTCAAAAATCGATTACATAAATTCCAAAGGTGGAAAAATGGTTAAATGTGTCTACAATTGATCCATAAATCAGGTATTTATCGTTTAGTATGAATATAAATGGGTCGATCCCGGCGGCATTGCAATGCCGGCCGGGGCAAACCGCGACAGGAGTGGAGAAAGCCCCGAACATCCCGTCACATTCCAAAAACCAGTTTAATAAACTGGTCCCCCATTGCGGGAACTATCAGATATTAAGCTGATATGACAGATAATACACTTATCTTAGCCAACAGGCCGAGAAGCGATTGTTATCGCCGCGGCGTCCTTCCGTTTTCGAGAAAAAGCGACGCAGATTTATATAGCGTAGGTAGTAGGAATACGCTAATCTGTCAAAAACGTTTGCACTAATCACTTGCACTAATTTTTCATAAAATTACTGGATTCGCGGGTAGCAACAGATATTATTTTCGTTAAAACAATTACGAATGAAAAATTTTGCGACCGGACGTGAGCAAAATAATGCCAAAATTGAATTAACATGGCATCTCAAGATGCCAACTGCACGGCGACAATTGACAGCTGAAGGGAGTTGCAGAAGAATGGCGGGAAATTCAAGATAAGCAATGGATATGACCGACGCTGGCGGGAAATAAGGCTGATATCTCACATTATATATTCTGGATAAGCAACGACACACATAATAATATTTTCAAGACTTTGAACTTTGTTCTAACATTATACAGACTAGGTCGGGATAAAGAAACAAAGTTAGAAATATCAAGTCATCCCTAAAGTGTAAATGGTGAAATGATCTAACGTGAATTGAAGTGATCTTACAGGGAATAGGCCACTTGCATCACATTTAAAAAAAAAAAATTCCGGTTTAGGCAAATATTCAAAGACATTCTGTATTTTAAAAAAAAAAATTAATCGTATTTTTGAAACCCTGGCGATTTTTTGAAAATTTCAATCCGAAAAATCAGACCATTTTTTATAAACCGGAAAGACGGAACATAATTTTATGGGTGCAAAAAAATGATAATTATATAGCCGAAAATCATTTAAAAAAAAAGAATGTTTTCCTCAAGAAAGGGCACAGGAGAATAACGAGGCATACCAAAAATATTACATCTCATAAATATTTTTTTCCGTGATCCATCTTATTGATCATAAATCATTATAATCAAGTCGTTATGAAATCCATGCAAGTGGCCTATTGTAATATATGTAGTTTTTTAAATTTTGTTCCGTCACTCGGTGTGTCAGCAATATGTTTCCCTTCTTGATAGAAATATTTTCACACATAAAACTAAAATGTTGTTTCTGTGACTTCCCGCGTCTTTACATAACGCCGCCTGCGCCGGACCCTCCAAAGCTATTACGGAATATGTCGAGAGACCCCATATAGTTTGTGTAATATCTTATGCTCGTTCGTTTCCCCTCCGCTGCACACCCATTACTTGGTTAGAGCGGGACACAGGACACACGTGTCTATTTCTAAAAAAAAAATTTTGGCAGTTAAAAACTCTTAAATACAAATATTTTTTAGAAAAAACTCTTTGATTCACCTTAATTACTGGAAATGACAACTTTTTGCATTCGGGGCGATAGAAAATTAATTAAAAATTTACTTTTGTCATGTGAGATCACGGCCGCAATGAGGTTTTTTAAATATATACATATTAACCCTTAGGGCTTGTGTATACTAGTGGTCAGCCGCGTGGGCGGCTAATATATGACGCAATAAGCTGCAAAAAAATCTAAACCGCGATTGGCAGTTTAGTGCATATAAATATGAGCAGTTGCATATTAAAATAAAAATGCGGCTAGCCGCGCGGTTAACCGCCCATTAAAACACGTTACTATTTCACAATAGACAATATTTATTTTTCTAAAAGATGTTACACATCGTATTAAATAGATGGCGCCCCTTGCACATTTAACAGTTTTGTTATTATTTATATTCTTACACTCCCACTTAACAAAATAAACGTGAATTAAACAGAATACATAGGTATTGTTTTATTTAACTTTAATTCCCAGCATGTGCATGAACTTATAATGCTTAGTTGACAAAAGACCCTTGGTTAACAAGTCAGCGGGCATTTCCTGAGTTGAAATGTACTCAATATTAATTATTTATTTTTAACTGCAAGATTTCTTAAATAAACAGCTTCTCTCTCTGAAAGAGCAATATATTCTGCCTCAGTACTGGATAATAATAATAATAATAATAAAACGTTTATTTGTTATAGAGAATACATCAATACAAAGAAGCTTTGACTGTCCAACTAGGAAGGTCTCCCGTTCTAGGACAGTCAAATGACAAACATTTTGATAGGCGTAAATTTAATTTAGAAATTACCAATTTGGGACACAAATCAACAAATCATCGCCAAAAAACTTTATCTTATTTACTAAAGTTCAGGCAAAAATATTTAATTATTTATAATGTATGCATAATTTAATTATTTACTAATTTAGTTATTATTAATTATTTATATTTATGCAATAAGGAGACAATCTTTTGTTTTTTACTTTGCCAGGAAATCACGGAACCACTCATTACAAAGCAGAACCCAGTATAAGACTTACGATCAGTGGCGGCTCGTGACTTTTGGGTGTGCTAGAGTGATGATATTACAAACAATGCCATTTCTCACGTTGTTGTAGCCGAAATTTGTTTTTTATTTTTTTTTTTGAAAATTTGTTTTTTGTATGAAAAAGTTCAGGAAGTTTCAGTTTGGCCGTGCGTCGCACGGATTTCCTGAATAATCTTCATACAAAAATCGATTTTTGAAAAAAAAAAAAAAAAAATTTTTTTTCGCCTACGACAACATCCGTATTGCCATTTTTTTTAGTAATAACCCCCTAGCACACCCAAAAGTCACGAGCCGCCACTGCTTACGATCCAGACTATCACTAGCCCAGTCTGCATCAACAAAAACTGTCCGCTCTACATTATCCTTATGATATGTTAAACAATAGTGTTTTGTTTTTTGTAAATAATTTAATATTTGTTTAGCATAACTAAAATGAGTTTCATTGTAACTCTTATTGAACTGGCTGAGGTAACTAAGGGAATATGACAAGTCTGGTTTAGTCAAAACTGCCAAATACATAAGCCTTCCAATTAGCTTTTGATATGGAATGTTTACTACACAATTTTCAGCCTTTTCTGTGTTCAACTTACTCTCAATAGGGGTTTCTATAGTTTAGTCACGTCGCATTTAGAACCGGGGTACAACACTTTTGATTATTCCCAATTTTGCCCCATTACGTGCAACGTTCACGGACTTTAATGATTGATTATTTCATTTAGTATGCAAACCGACACCGAACAACCACCAAACTAATTATTTCTTTTCTTTACTCTAATAAAAACACTGTTACAACCTCACTGCAGTTAATTTCAACTAATTGCTCGGTTCGATTTTCTCTTAAGTCCCCAGCAAGTCTCAACACTTTTGTTCCGCGCGTTTAATACCCCGTTCTCTCACCTTCGGAATCTTACGACCAACTGCTTTAACGACCCGAAATTCTCCCTTTCTGGCCCCCAAAACTCATAATTTCTCAGAGTTATGCGAACTGCACTCAGGAAAAAATGCTTGAATTTTCACATAATTTAAAATTCTGACAGGCCATTAATTTTTATGGGTTTCACTAATTACCTTCTCTTATCCCCTGCACGTAAAATCAAGAGATAAATTCAGCTCTAATGATATCACATTTACAACGAATACAGCTGTATCGCTCTTGACAAACCCTTCAAATACAAGAGATTGTACACATTTTTCCCCTATCTAACCTAAACGACTCAAAATCCAATCCGAAACCTTAGATTTTTATAGTCACTAGCGTAACCTATTCCTTGCAAAACTCGCCGACTCCAGACGTGAAACCAACCGTTGCCGACTCCGTCCTCCTTCCTATAAAAACGCGATTTATGACTGAAGCGAAGTGGTTCTTTCCACTTATAATTACTGTCTGACTAAAACCGTGGGACAATTTTTTGTAACTAAATCAACCAAGGGGCATCAGATCACGCCCTTTCCTTTGATTGGTGGGACGCGCCTAATATGGTTCGATCTCTATTCTTATTTGTGGACATCTCCCTCGACAGACCAGCCCCAATTACTACAGATTCCTTTATTTTCGCTTTCGAATCTACCCCACAGGTGTCAGTAGTATGCTCATATTTGTTATTTAAAAAAAAATGATCTGCCTTACAGTTCATAAAACAAGGTTCATCACAATATATAGCTACAATAATCTTGTCATTCTCATAAAAAAATGTACACAAGCATGGTTTAAACTTACTTATTTTAAAACCAAAGAAGTATTTATTAATTGTTTTTGTGTTTAATTCGTAGAACTCCATTTTAATTTTTAGAAATTTAATTAAAATTAAATTTGATAATGTTATTATCGAGTTCTGCAAGTTTTTTGGTTAGTGTTTTAGTTACAGCTGTTTCGACTTGTAAGGTCATTTTCAAACTGTGTCACAATTTGAAAATGACCTTAGGGAACGTACCCAAACTACGTGACCAACTTTTTGCAATTTTTAACCCCCCCCCCCCCCCCCCCCCCCCGGTGACCAAAATCCTAAGGAACCCGCCGCTCATTTGTATGGAGCGTGACCTTTTGAAGACCCCCCCCCCCCCCCCTAAAAGTGTCACGTAGTATGGGTACGTTCCCTTACAAGTCGAAACAGCTGTAACTAAAACACTAACCAAAAAACTTGCAGAACTCGATAATAACATTATCAAATTTAATTTTAATTAAATTTCTAAAAATTATAGTATTTACTTAAGTTAAAGTTAAACCTGTTTCAGTCCATGTATAGCTCTTTTTAAGTTCAAGACCTTTCTAATTTGCTTATTTACAAAACCTTCTGGAATTGACATGTAAATATTTTCTTTTAAATGTTCATTTAAAAAAGCTGTTGTTACGTCTAGATGTGTTATGTCCATATCCTACTGTACACTCAGAGCAAATAACATTCTCGGCGTAGAATGTTTTATGACGGGAGAAAAAGTGTTCTCATAATCAATTTCTTGTCGTAACGGGATTAAATGTCTTAGTAGGGATATTTTACAATAAAAACCTGAGTCATCGAACGTAGTCCTCAGTTTAATCCATAACTCTAAAGTTGTTTTTGTTTCCTAAATATGCACGTACAATCCAGGGTCAATAGTGAGAACTAGCTTGGCTTTTGCATCATCTGATGCTTTTGTTTCGAAAATAACATCTGGCTCCGACTTGATATAGTTCACCAGGTTGTCAAGCACCAACAGATTTTCGACAGCAAAACTCCACTCATCATAATTTTGGCGTCCTTTCAGCCTCTGAATGCTTCGAATATAGTTCTCAGCCATATTTCCACGAAAAGTCAACAATTTTCAACTGTTTTATACTAAATTTACACAGTAAAAAACTGAAAAAATATGGATATTTCCCCATAACCTATTAAAAAATGTTGCTATTTCGCAATCGACAAACTTTATTCTTAAAGATGTTACACATCGTATTAAACAGATGGCACCACTTACACATTTAACAATTTTGTTATCTATATTATAACAGACCGCTAGTGCGCACATGCCCTTTATTAAAGTCTGTTTGTTCAGTTTGTTCACCCTTACTATCATAGTGAGAAATATGATATAAATGGCATTATTATGTTTGCGTACAAAATTTTCATATCTCAAAATTAATTTCGATTTATAAAATTTTAAAGCGTATTTTATCACCTTTCATAAACAGTTTTAGTTTTCGAAAACATTCAGAAATATTCCATTTATATGGATTTTATTGTTAAACGGAAATATTTTGCCCCTCTGATATAACACAGTTGAGGTTTTAGGGGTTAGGCGTGTCCAGTGATTTTGAGAGTTTACCTACTTTTCTTCCTGCTTTTTATTTATGTTTTTTTCTGCCATACTTAATACTTTCAACATTATTTCTTATTTGTTTCTAGGAAAAGGATTTGCGAAAAAACTTAAATGCATTGAAAGCTCCTAAAAGTGATATGCAAACAAAATCATCACACTATGTTACAGGTATTTTAACAATGTTGTAAATACACCAGCATTTGAACTATTGGATTGGATTGATTCTATCAATCTATATGTAGTGCCGTTCCTTATCCAGAATATTCCTTAGTAGTCCAGTCAATGAATGCTCCAAAAGGAGGTGTAGAGTGCGTGAGCAGGGACCTAAGCGATTCCTTCAGAAACTTGTTTAGGATGCTTAGGGTGTGAACATACTAAAAGTCCTGACGTCTAGGTGGTGAGGTAGGGGGGGGGGGGAGGTCCCAATTTTCGGGTTCAGCTTGTATCTCAAAAACGGTGCGTCGCAGAGGAAATTTTTTTGAGAATAAGTAAAAGCTTATAAAATTATCTACAACTTTTATTCTATATGTAGTTTTCTAGGTGACCAGACAACTCAGAATGAAACCAACTCAGAAGCACCTTAGAAAAGTCATTAAGAGTGATGATAAAAAAAAAAATTGTTTAAATAGGTTGAGTTAGGTTAGGGTTACCGGATATTTTAAAATAATTTTTTCATAGCTTTTAATGACCTTTCTGAGGAGTTTCTGAGTTGGTTTCATTCTGAATTGCCATGGAACCTTCCTAAATCCCAGCCGTTTTTGAATTACACGCTTCAGAAATGTAGATATTTTCGAAAAAAATCATTTTACCTCATATTTTTCATCAAACATTCCTTCAAATCGTATAAAATATTCATCACACAATGAAGTTTATTTGAAAGAAGTTGTAAAGAATTTAATTCCCTTTTAGAATATGTATACATACGCAAATAAATCTCTAACCAGTAAATATTTACAGTAATTTAAAGTTTTTTCGTAAAATGTCATCATTTTCAGAAAAAGCTGTTTTTATCTTATTACTGACACACCGACGCGCAACGACAATTATGCGATGCTCTGATCGCTTTTAGTCAGGCGTATGGTCAGATATGACCATTGAAACCACATTGATGCGATCATTCAAAAGCCGAGGAGGCATAACAGGAGCCAGTGATGTTGCACACAATGTAGTCGGCAAGTTGGTATGAGCCCAACTCATGAGATCTGCACTTCCCCTGATTTGTGTTTTGATCTGAGTTTTGTGGAATCTTCTTCACGTCAAGTGAACAGCACAAGGACCTCGGACAAGCCCATCGAAGTAGAGATATAGCAGACATTTCCAAACTCGGTTTGATGCACATCCTCCCTTCCCACAAACCAGTGAAATAATGTCAATTCCCAATGTCTTCTGTCAGCTCTTCGATAAAAATTCACGATGAAAAGGTTGCAGTTGAACTAACATTGCTGTTTCAGCGGATAAGCAAACGATCAAGCAAACTGATAAGCAGATGATCAGATGAGGATTTGATTAAATTTTTTGAGTATAAGTTGGCCACATTTCTCTTGGCACTGTTCAATGAAAGTGGGATGCGAAAGACCACTAAATCTGTCCTGTACAGCTTATTCGAACCTACTAAAAAACTGGTCTACTGCCTCAGATGAACATAGTTGTGGACGGAGGATTTCTACTACACAGAATAATTTGGCAAAAAGATGCCTCCGTTGCCACAATTTGTGATCGTTACATCACCTAAGTCAACCAAGACTATCCTGGATGACTCGCACTGTGGTATTTGATGGGTACGTAAATCCAGCCAACAGTACGAAATCACAAGAACAGATACGATGATACAGACTGAGAAGATCAGCTGACATCAATTTGACTTGGAACACCTGTTAAACAGGAAGATTTTTTATCCAATCCTACCAACAAAATTAACTTCATCTCCTACAGACAAAGCTTTGGGAGAATGGGATACAGACTCTTCACACCACCGATGATGCCGATGTCCTTGTCGTTAAGACTGCTGTGGAACAATCCTCTCACAATTCTGTGGCTGTCGTTGGTGAAGATGTGAACTCACTGTCCTATTGATTGCTTCCACTCCTCCCACCCAAGATATTCTGCTGCTGAAACCTGGACGAGGGAAAACCGAAACAATGACACTGTCTACTCAAGAGATGCAGCACATGGATTTGAACACACATTACATTCATTTACCGGCTGCGATACAACATCTGCAACTTTCAGGAGAAGCAAGGTGGGCTTCTCAAATTTGTACTTGGAGTCATAAATCATCAAGCAAGCGGCAATGTTCTTTTACAACCCCTCCTCTACTCGCGACGAGGTTGAAAAGGCTGGAAATAAATTTTTCCTTAAATGGTATGCGGCGCCAAAAAGACAGACCTCCCTTAACCAGTACCGCTTCCAGTCGTTCACAAGGTCGGTGGACCTAATATGTGGGACCTAATAAGTGGGCAAATATGAAGCCTGACATCAGCTCCCTCCCTCCAACAATGAGCGCAGCTAAGTAGCATTCCCAGTGCACCGATTGAGCTGCCCCCTGAAGAATGGGGGTGGAAACATGAAGGAGAGACTCTGGTGCTAATTACAACAGAAGATCCACAGCACCGGAGGTCCTTCTGAATATGTTATTTTGCTGCTGCACCAAGGATTGTGCAATTGGCAAATGTGGATGCCGAAAAGCAATGCTGACCTGTTCTAGAGCGTGCCTCCACTGCCAAGGGAGATGCCTCAATAGCGTTGCCGAGGACGACGATGAAGACAACGTAGAGCCTATTCAGCAAGAGCCATCACTACTGAGGATGAAGATGCCTTGGATGAACAACGCTTACCAGGACCCTCACGTCCAAAGAGGATGAACAAAGTGTAACATGATGTTATTGAGAACAGTGATAACAATGAGGTTTATAATTAATTTATGTGCTTGATGTAACGAAATATTATAAAATTATCATGACGTAATTATCATTATCATTATAAAACACAATTTTAAATTTTTTTAAGTAATATGATTTTTGTCTACTTTATTTAAGAACTGGCTTTAAAGTGTGGTCACACACACATTTATTAGGTGAACGACCAAAAGCTGTGGGTCAGTAGGTAATAGGATTAAAAAGCTTTTCCTGAAAATGACAACATTTAACGAAAAAACTTTAAATAGCTATAAATATTTACTGGTTGGAGATTTATGTGCATATATATGTATAAATATATATTCTAAAAGGGAATTAAATTCTTTACAAGTTCTTTCAAACAAATTTCTATGTGTGATGAATATTTTAGACGATATGAAGGAATGTTTGATGAAAAATGTGAGGTAAAATGATTTTTTTCGAAAATATCTACATTTGTGGGGCGTGTAACTCAAAAACAGTTGGGATTTAGAAAATTACGTATAGAATAAAAGTTTTAGATAATTTTATGAGCTTTAACTTATTCTCAAAAAATTTTCCTCTGCGATGCACCGTTTTTGAGATACAAGCGGAAACCTGAAAATTGGGACCTTCCCCCCCCTCCTCCCCCCTAACTCACCACCTAGACGTCAGGACTTTTAGTATATTCACACCCTAAACAAGTTTCTGAAGGAATCGCTTAGGTCCCTGCTCACGCACTCTACACCTCCTTCCTTGACTGGACTATAGTGAGATATGGCATCTCTGTTTCCATCCGATTTCGGCCTTTCTTCTCCTCTTACCTTCTTAAATATTCAAATTTCCCTTTGTCCCTCTGTGAACTCAATCACTGCCGCTAACAGCTAGGCGTACGCAAGCGTCAACGCGATGCCATTGTATTCCATTGACGTGTAGTTTCTATCACTTACGGTTGTTAGTTGCAATATAAACTAAAAATTTCTTTCTTCTCTAAAAGAATTTTACGCAATTATTACCTACGCAATGTTGGATAATGTTGTGTATCTCGAAGCGGTTGAGATTCCCGCGTACGCGAGTGTAAATCAATATAAATAAAAACTAAATTTGGTTCCTTCTCCAAAAGAATTTTACACTATGTTGGATAATGTTGTGTCTCTAGAAGCAGTTCAGATTCCCATTGTAACTGTTTGTATAGGTGTAAAAAATAAGCCAAATTTTATTCAACAATAGATTTTTAACATGTCTAAAAATGTTTCGGTTTCGGTTTCGGCCGAAACTGAGACAGCTACCGAAGATTCAGTTTCGGTTTCGGTAGAAAGTCCTGTGTCGGTCGGACACTAACCATCAAAACTCTTATTATGTTACCTTCCTTATCCAGAATATTCCTCATCCCCTATCTGGTGAGACTACAATTGAATAAAATGGCGTTGCGTCGAGGCTTGCGTACGCCTAGCTGTTGGCGGCAGTGATTGAGTTCACAAAGGGATAAAGGGAGATTTGAACATTTAAGAAGGTAAGAGGAGAAGAAAGGCCGAAATCGGATAGAAACAGAGAAGCCATATCTCGCTAAGGAATATTCTAGATAAGGAAGGCAACATAATAAGAGTTTTAACGGTAGGTAAAACTCCAATATTGTGTTTATTTGTGCGGTATTATTCATGTCATTTGTTGTTGTAGAGCTGTACTCTGATGGACGGTCTGCTCATAATTCTGGCAGATGTAACCTGGAGCATGTAAAAGGGCACAAACCCAGGCACTCACCTGAACCTTACCATCTTAGGGTGAGAAATTATCTAGAGAGAAGTCTATCTCGAGAGAGAAGGAGGGTGAGGGGCAGGAGCCGCTCTCCCGTGAGGAGGTCTCCGCGGAGGAACAAATCCCCGCACCACCACCAGAAGCCCAAGGACAACTCACCTCATAGGTCAGTCACACTAGTCACTACACACTGAGACTTGTGTTTAATTTTACTTTATTATTTTTGCTAGTTGGTTAGTATGGAATAGGCTGGTTCCACTATTTCCTCAACTAAGTCACGCTAATTATTTCTGTTTCAGGCCACATGTTACAGATTCATTACTATTAACTTCTGGGGTTACAAAGGTATGTTCCTAATTATTAATCAATTTATAACTGAATAATGCCTATTTCAAAAGTACCTTCATATGAACATTAATAGAGACGACGGAGCTAAGCTCAATAGTTCTTGGTATCCGGTAATTGACGGCTACACCAAAGCTAAATGCAAAAAACCATCTTGAAGTATACTGTAATGCCAGCCCGCAGTGGATTGGTGCTGGCAACACGGTATTGCTTCGAAGTACTTAAGCACACATTTCATCTCTAACATTTACACATCTGCCCTGATGATGGACACTGTAACGCTGTCCGAAACGTTGGCTAAAGGAGGAGGTAGCGCAACACGGCATAATACCCCAAAAGGAAATAACCATTACCTTCATAGTTAATTATTTTATTTTGTACTTAATTTGACAGAGCAAATTTTTACACAAACTGGATCTGTTGCAAACCCGAATGGAAGATTTGATGGAATCGAGAAGAATATCTTTCGAATATCATAAAAAACATCCTGAAAAACATCCCCATTATCAAGAGGAGTGGAAAAAATACTGGAATAAACGATACAAGGAACTTAAAGCGGGTAAATATTACTTATTCTCCAATGGTTGCCTCTGCCAGTTTTTTCCATATTTAAAAAATCTAATCAAATTTTGTGAAATTATTCACATAAATGTGTAGTTTATCTGTATAATATAAAAATATAAAGTATGTACGCGCGTAACTTCCGAACGACTACACCAAATTGGATAATTCTTTTTTTTTCGTGTTCGTCATTGTCAGGACAAGGTTTGTATAAAACTACTGGTGAGCTCTGGCATTATGAAATTTGTAAAAAAAATTGGCACGCGAGCTGATTGAAAAATGAATGTACAGGGACTGAATGTATGGAATGCGGGAGGGGGGAGGGACTCGGGTAGGGGGTTCGCGGGAGGGCGGGGGAGGAGAACCCGGGAGGGGGGAGGAATCGGGAGGGGGGTTCGCGGGGTAGACGGGGAGTAGAGAGGGGAGATGTAGTAGGCGGAGTGGCAACGCGAGAGGGGAAGGGGACGCGGGACGAATTGGAAAGGACACGCAGGGAGAAACAATTTCTTTATTAAATGGCATAGCAACGCATGCCGGGAACCAGCTAGTTGAAAATAAAATGAAGCAAGCGTTTGAAACAAGTAATGTAATTAGTACAAGGACAAAAAGCACTTAGTGATGACTTAGTGGTTTTTGCCAGAAGAACTGCTAAAATATACTAATTGCTTGACCATTTTGGAAATGAACTTAAAAACTGTCCATATGTGATTATAATTCAAACAGATGTAAATGAAAAAGATATATTTTTTTCAACTGACTATCGGATGAAATTAGAAAAATTAACCATAAAATCCAATTAATAAACACTGTTAAAAAATATTTTAAAGATTATCTCGAAAAAAAAAAGTTTCCCACTGATCTAATCTTAAGAATAACTTATAACCCAGTTTTCAAGTGATACTCCATTCTTCAAATAAGTTAAATTTTGTTTTGTTTTTAACAACCAATTACAATAATTCTAGATACATTATCCAAATAGTAAAATTGTTTGATAGTAGATAAATACTTATAATTACATAACACCAAACTTACAACTCATTGTTTTTTACCTTCACATTGTAATTTAAGTAGGTACTTATAATATAATATAGCATTAAAAAATGTACACTATTCTTCCAGACACAAGCTAATGCTTCCATGGAAGAGTGTTATTAAGATATTTGAACATGAACGTGTATGCAAATTATTACATCATCTAAATGTACATTATATTTTATATGCTAAATATGTAACATATCATAGAAGAGCATGTATCAATGTGAATTATGTATGTTAGTTAGTTAGAAATAAACATAATTTTTGAAGTATAAACATAAAAAAAGTATTAAAAACGGCTCATCCTCCATTTTTTCTAACTACAATTACTGAAAACGAAAAAATAAAAACACATACATATTTTATTAGACAAATGTATTCCAAACGTTCTTGTCACCTCACTTTTTGGCATTTTATGTAAAAATAATTAATAAAATCCATCGCGAACGACTGCCACGTCGAGTCTAAGCTTCGCAAAGAGTGCAGCATGGTGGGAATTTGGCGAGGGGGAACCAGGCCACACGCCAGTGTTGCCAGAGCATGCTTAAAATCGTTTCGCAACAGCAGCCCCTTGGAGACCTTATTTTACAGACAGCCCTCGTAATATGTGAAACCACACAAGAATTCACTGCCACATACCTAACTACATGGAGTTAGTAGGATTGTGGCACATCCAATTGGGAAATGTTGTGAGGCGAAAGGAAATGGGGAGAGTATAGGAAGGTTCCCAGCAATACAGATCCATTCGCTAAACTTAGCTGATCCCATTTCAAGCAACGTTTCAATTATGAATGAGTCTCCAAAAAATTCTTTACGATCGCATTGTTGCGCACCGGGTTAATTAAAACAACCCTTGACGTATGGACCAGAGTAATCTTAGCGCTTTGCCACTTTCCATGTCCTTTGTTCCATGACAACTCAAAAAAGTGGCATTTTATAGAAAAAATAAGCGACAACCTCGTAAGACTTGGGTTTTTTGGCAAAATGAAATAAAATACATACAAAATGAAGTCAAATATATGCCGGATGCCTTACTCCATTAATTACATCTCTTGTGTCTCTTGCCTCTCTTGTATTGTTTGTCACTTGAGTGAACTTTGTATTTTTATCATTTTCTATTTCTAATTGTTTTGTTATTTAATTTTTATTTGAACAATTTAAAAATTTACAAATGTATAATTTGACTGATTGATTTATGTAATTTTTAACCTATTTGTGTATTAACTGAGTTTTTATAACTGGATTGTTCTCACGTTAGTGAGAACATCTGTAAAAACCCACTATAAATAAATATGAAAGGAGTTAAGATTGGTGGGACGTTTAAAAGCGTATTTGTGTTTTGTATATATTTAAATCTACATTTTTCGAAAATTTAAATACCTAGCTACAATCATACACTTAAAAGTTAGTAAAGTTATAACTATGTAAAATCAAGTCCTTCAGATGGACGCAGTAATGTCGATCTGATGAAACGCAGATATGATAGCGGGATGTATATATATACAGGGTGTCCGGGGGTAAAGTGCATTAGGGAGGTGATTCTGCATGATGGTATAAGTAAAAAGATACATAACTTTTTTCGAAATTCCCACTTTTAGGGGTAGTTTTGTGGTAAAAAGATAAAATTAGAGATTTATTATTTTTCACTGTTACGATACGAGCCAATCACCACCATACAATGTTGCCACGATTGTGCCCGGCAGGCTTCCGGCAAGTAAGATCGTACCTCACACTAAGAATATTTAGGAGGTTGATCCTGACATTTTTGTAGGGGAAAAAAAATGTTGGAATTTCGAATAAAGTTGTTAATCTTTTTTACTCCTATTATAATGCAGAATCACCTCCCGAAGTTAATGCACTTTACCCCCGGACACCTTGCGGACACCTGTATAGATCTTACTTAAATAGGGTTTTCGTGGGGTATAGATAATCACACTCACATCACTATTTAGAGGTAAAAAGTAAAACAGAAAAATTTTACTTACAATATGCAACTATTTATACGTGTACTATGGGATGTGCAATATACAGGGTGTTAAGGGACGTACTTGACTTACTTTAACCAGTGACTCCTGACATTATTTGGAGTAAAAAATGTAAATGAAATTTTGGTCTCCGGTGACATTTTTGATGTTTTTTTTTTTTTTTTAAATGGTTGTTGTTGAACAGTTGGAGGCGGGGTAAGGGGTTCGTCGGACACCCGGCTGAGTGACCAGTGACGACATGCGGAAGAAAATTTTTTTTGTTTGATTTTGAAGAAAAAATTTTTGAAAAAAAAAAGTCGTCAAAAAAAGTCACCGGAGACCAAAATTTCATTTACATTTTTTACTCCAAATAATGTCAGGAATCACTGGTTAAAGTAAGTCAAGTACGTCCCTTAACACCCTGTATATATTTGTGATATAATAATACATATTTTGATACAGTATTTCATAAAACTAGTTTGGTGTAGAACCTATTATCAAATTATATTTTCTATGGACCTTGTAAGGGAAAGTGCAAATCCTTTGTTAATGCCATCAATGGTATTGTTGTAACCTTCAGGTGACCCATTTTTTGTGTTTATAGAAATATATGTTTGTGTTTATAGAAGTGGATGTTAAATTGGTATTTTTGTTCCGCCAGAAAAAGTAGATGTGACCCAATATGATTTTAAACCAGAGTGGATAGTGTTCTGGGAAAAGCGCATGAACGAACTGTACTTGGCAGGAATTGAGGATCTGAAACTGGAGAATTGCCGGCAGCTGAAACTTCCTACAGATGTGCCAGAATTCTCCAGTTATTTTAAATTTTTGGATAAAACAACCACTGTAAACAGGTAAAGTATTTATTTAACTGTGTATTTGCCATTGATAATGATGAATAACTACTATATATTAAGAATAAAATCTCTCCTTGGCTTAAAAGAAATGTACATTACATTATACTTGTGGTAACTCCGAAATCAGCTTTTTTGAGTTACATATAACCATACCTTTATTTCCTCGCTCACTAATACATACATATTTGTTTTTGGCATACATGCGAGAGGAAATAAAGGTATTGTTCTTTGAAGAAGCTGATTTTGGAGTTGCCTAGTTGTGCCACTTTATAAATACAACCGTTTTAAAGCCTTGGGCTTGTAGCCAGGTGTCTTTCTTTGATCATAATGGGGTTGTTGCAATAAGAGTGCTTTCTGGTCATTCAGAAATACGTCAATTATTATAGTTTTTCCAAAAATATTTTTCAATTCATAAATCTTTAAAAAGAAGTATTATATAAGGTAACTAAGTTTGTTGTTGTTTTGGTAAATTTCAGCTCTCCTCGGGAAAATATAGACAGTCCTCGCAATGCTTCGCCTTCACCTATAGAAAGAAGATTCGAGGTGCTAAGCAAAGAAAAGACAGATTTCCCGTCTTTACCCAAAGAAGGTCGGGAAGAGATAAATGACAGAAATGGGAGAGATGGAAAGGAAAGCAGAACTGATGGAGATGTCAGAGATATTAGAGACACCAGAGATGGTAAGGACACTAGAGGTGGTAGACACACCAAAGATGGTAGAGACAGTAAGGTCACCAAATATGATAAGGATACCACAGGCAGAAGAGATTCCAAAAATGGTAGAGACAAAAAAGATAGTAAGGGCACCAGAGATGGTAAGGATACCAAATATGGCAAGGACACCAGAGATGGTAAAGACACAAGAGATGGTAAAGATATCAGATATGGTAGAGAAGTCAGAGATGGTAAATACACCATCAAGGACATCACAGGCAGTAGAGATACCCATGATAGAAGAGACAAAAAATATAGTAAGGATACCAGAGATGGTAAAGACACCAGAGATGGGAAGTTCACCAAAGATAATAATGACACCAGAGATGGTAAGGACCTCACAGGCAGTAGAGATACCAAAGATGGTAGAGACAAAAAATATAGTAAGGAAACCAGAGATGACAAGGACACCAAAGATGGTAAGGACATCAGAGATGGTGGGGATACCAGAAATGGTAAAGACACCAGAGATGGTAGAGAAGCCAGAGATAGTAGAGACGCCAGAGATGGTAGAGACATCAGAGATGGTAGAGGCATCCAAGATGGTAGCGACACCAGAGATGGTAGAGACATCAGAGATGGTAGAGACATCAGAGATTGTAGTTACACCAGAGATGATGGGGATGGCAGAGAAAATAATAGGAACTACCAGCCTAACCGGCCAGGGGAGAAGGAATCCAGACCTCCTAGGAATGAGGAAAGACGCTTTGAGTCTCCTCCGAGTAATAGAGATAGTGGCGCCACCAAACATGTCAGGACAAACTGCAGAGGGTTTCGCGGAGGTGGCAGAGTCAGCTTAAATGTGATAGAAAAAAGGAAAAAGCATTCAAACTGGCAAATGGAATTCAGACCCTCTCAGTCTCCTCCGAAAAAGTTTAAAGCAGAAGCAGAGTGAGTTTTTTACTACTGTTTTTATTGTCACTATGCAGCAGTGATGCACAATATATTTAGCAGGCATTTTATTTTTCAAGCCTTCACTGTCCGTATAGAGTAAATGCCATTGCTGCAACAATCAGGCATTATTATTATTTAGCAACTTTTCAGTGGAGCCAAAGGCTCTTTTTTGCCTGATTCTTATATATGTTTCGCTAATATTGCCAAAAATGTTATTAAGCGTGCTGGTAGACTGGCGCCTGGTGCCTGGTGCCAGACGGCAACCGTCTGGTTATGTCAACGAGGAGTCACACATCAAATACTATAGAATAGTTATAATATCTCCAACTACTGTCATTTCCCATATATTCTGATGGCGGTATGCTACATTTGTGTCTCCTAATTATGCGAGTTCTGTGAATTGTTTTTCTTTCGTACATTAAGAGGAACGTTTGCAGGGCCGTTTTCGGCCCATTTCATACAAATTTTAATTTTGGATTTAAGATCAAAATACTCAACCAAACTGAAAAATTATTTTTGTAATCAAAAGGTATATCAAATATCTAGTACGGATGTGAGCTATTTATTTTCGTTTTAAATTTTAAGATATAGGCCATTGAGGGCCTTTAACCAGCCAGCGGCCCAAAATCCACATTTCGTTGAAAGATGTTCTTACGATCGTACAGGGCGGTTCCACTGAGAAAGATTGATTATTCTCCGTAACAGCTTTTAAAAATTATAACTCAATATCGATTTTATTTGTTGTTATTTATTTTTGGGGCGTTATGCCGTGTTGCGCCACCTCTTCCTTTAGCCAACGTTTCGGACAGCGTTACAGTGTCCATCATCAGGGCAGATGTGTTAGTGGTGAAATGTGTTGAAATACTTAATAGCGATACCGTGTCGCCAGCTCCACTCCACTACAAGCTGGTATTACAGTATACTTCACAATGGTTTTTTGCATTTAGCTTTGGTGTAGCCGTCAATTACCGGATACCATGAGCTTAGCTCTGTCGTCTCTATTAATATTACTTGGGTTTTTGTGGATTTCAATTGCCTCCATAATCAGGCGTGCTCTATGGGTTTTGGGTCTTCCCAGGACTTCAGGAAAAAATCCAAAGTAATGGCCGGTTTCGATTAAGTGCTCAGCGATTGCCGATTTGTCAGGGTGGCTGAGTTTACAAGCACGAAAGTGTTCTGATATCCTTTTGGAGATCGTCCGCTCTGTTTGGCCTACATAAACCTTGTTACATCCGGACAGCTGAGTTTATACACTCCATCTGTTTCCAGAGGAAACTTGGTCTTTGTAGACCTCAGTAGGTTTTGTATTTTGGTAAATTTGCTTTAATTTATACCTACATCCAAAATTGCTGAAAGGTGTGATAATAAAACTATTATAATTATATGTGCTTTTCGTAATTATTTTTTGATCATAAGTATTTATCATTTTTCAATAATGTCTAAGCAAAAAAGAATGTAAAAAAAATCTTAAATATATTAGTTTGTAAGACCGTAAATAATAGATAGACAAAATAGAGAAATTTTCATCATCAATAAGCAGTGGCGGCTCGAGCACATTCTTTGTAGTGGGGATGGTCATTTTTTGTGTAGACAATTTCGTGTTTTTTTAATGTTGTGTTTTACCAAAAAAGTGAGTTATTGCGTTTGTCACGTGCTCCCACGAATTTTCGTGTTTTGTCAAACTTTCCGATAAATGTTTAAAATATATAAGATTAAAATTAGTTTTAAATCTTATACCCAGCTTGAGTACACCGTATCACCACCAAAAAGTATCTATACTTAGAATATAATTTTCAGTTAAAAGTCGACTTCATTAATTCTGTTTATAGATTTTTTATTTCTTACCAAAAGTATAACAAAAGTATATAAAGTAAAATAGATCAGAGGATAAGTCACGCACCTAACCAGGAACACCAACCAGGTACCTACATACATAAATATTAAGTTTAATAAAAATACACAAGATAATCATCGGCACTTTCGTTTAAATTACCTTTGATGTGTATTTACCACGAGAACGGCGCTATAGAAATAATCCGATCAATCGATAACAATATTGCTATTTACTAAACGTCAAATACGATTATAAAATGCCTAACGTGAATTCCGACCCGTGCATAATATTCACAATCTTCACAGGGGGATTCTTGAACCGGTCCCCGCGATTATGGTATAGATGGTTCAAGTGCGCATGCGCGGATCCCTAAAATCACATACAAAAATATTCAGCGCGCGCAAAAACTTCATTTTAGAAGGAATAGATCGCCGTGTTGTCCCCTAACTGCGCAGTAGTCGGTGCGCACAGTCAAGCGGGCGCTAGAATCTAGTACCTATGCGTCGAGTCGAGTCCGAAGTGGCCGACTGGCCGGCCGGTCGCGTTTCGCGTTAGTATTAGTTTAGTTGTATGCTTTGGAAGAAAGGAGAGCGGTCGCACGTTTGATCGCGGAAATATTTCAAATTTCGTGCCTAAAATTTATCCAAATTAATTTTTTAGATTATATTTCTAAGCGCAATGACACTTTTATGTTGAGAACGCATTAATTATTTTTTGGGAACACAAAGAATTATCAATTTTTTCTTGGTATGTTTCTGGAATAACTGGTGGGGACTGTCCCCATGGTCCCCTTATGGGGAACCGCCACTGTCAATAAGTGTGCGGATATTTTTTTTAATGATTTTATTTGAACTAAAATTAAAATTTTGAACGATGCGTTTACCAGACAACATATTTATTTACAACTAGCTGGTCCCGGTATGCGTTGCTATGCCATTTAATAAAGAAATTGTTTCTCCCTAAGTGTTCTTTCCCATTCGTCCCGTTCCCCTTCCGCCTCCCCTTCTTCTCCTGCGTCCTCTTCCCCTCTCGCGTTCCCACTCCGTCACCTCCACCTTCCCTCTTCCCACTCCACTCCCCCCCCTTCCCCCGAACCCCCATCCCGAGTTCCCCTCCCCCCTCACACGTCCCCTTCCCCTCCCGTGTTCCCCTTCCACCTTCCCCGCCTTCCCTCTTCCCTTTCCCGCCCCCTCGTCCCTTCCAACCTACTCCCGCTTTCCATATATTCAATCCCAGTACATTCAGTTTTTAAACAGCCCGCTTGCCACCTTTTACAATTTTTATTCAAATTTCCATTTTTCATGTATATTAGATTTGGTACCTAACATAGGTACCTATTTAAAATATCTAAAATTCTTGATTCGATTCAAACTATTAGGGGAGTACCTACTTTAAAATATATAATACTATAAATTTATTTCAACTTAAAGATTTTTAAAAATAGAATCCTTATTTAAGCAAAATGTCATTCTCAAACACACGAACTGTCAAACGTGCGATAGTCGTTTAGGTTAGTAATAGGTTTTCTGAAATTATCCAATTTTCTGCGCAATTTTCTTAATTTTTCTCTCCGTAAGAACCATCCTCATACTTCAAGGAATATTCTAAAAAAAGAATAGCGAAATCGGTACAGCTGATCTCGAGATTTGCGCTTAGCAACACATTTAGCGATTCATTTTTATATATAAGATAATGTATGATTACATCGTATGCCTGTAAAATAAAAGAAAAATAAAATAAAATCGGAGAAAACCAGAAATATGTCATTTTTAAATCAGATTTTAGACGTATTTACTCCTTTCCACAAAAAATTATAAATTGATTTCAAAAGGTTGTTCTTTTATCTAGTAAACACGTGTTTTAAATTTTGAGAAAAAATTATTTTCAATATAATAAGGTTATACCATAGGTTGTTGGCAGATTTGTTAAATTTTCAAAAATGTTTCATATCGGTTTCGTTTGCCCTGCTGCACCGATTACTTCGAATTCAAGATCGAAACTAACGAAAAACTATAGTCTAGACTAGACAATTCCATTCATGACTTTCTTGGTCTGCCGACCAGCAGCCTGGCAGTTTTTTTACGTACGTTTTTTAAAGTTTTTTAATTTTTTTAAAATTATTTTCATCATCTTTATTATTATTTTTATTTCAATATGGTTTTAAAAAATTGGAATGCCAGATTAAAAAAAAATAAGTGGCAATGATAAAAAAATTAATTTAAGTGTTTCGTGGGTACCAACCAGGCTATAATATGGGCACGCGATGGCGGCGAAGGACTCCGCGTCCAATTTCCAGTAAGGTGAGTTGGGGTAAGACCGTGTGCTTTTTTGATGAGATGAATTTTTTTGATCATTGGTCCACTTTGGAATTTTTTAATGAATTCATGGTGTTCCCGCAAAGTTTTTAATTTTATTATGTTACCTTAAGCTCTTAACTATGTGAGTAAATTTTTATTAATCGAGTTATCCACAGTAAAACACCCAAAAACTGCCAATCAAAACTTCCTGTAAATTATTCTAGGGAATTTAAGATTTCTCCACAAATATAGGCTATGTTCGCCTATAAAAAGACCAAGACACAAAATTCGGGGCACTCCACGGGGAACAAAATAACGGAAGAAAATAACAGACCGTGTTCATGTAGGTATACAGTACTTTGGTGACAATATCCTTCGTAATTTTTTTTCCACGGTCGAGTGTCACCCCCCACCGCACCCGGGGCGGGCCGCCCCCCCCCTCGCTATGCTACTGCATGGTAGCTTGTGTATATTTTTTTTTTATTAGAACAACATAAATAATTTGGTCTTCCAAGAGTATAACTCTTTGAAGCTATTTTCCCTTTAACGCGGTCATGTTTTTTTTTTTTTTTTTACAGTGAATACCGCACAAGAATCTCAACTGCTCCCGTCTGGAGCCAGTGAGACTATGGCATCCCCAATTGGGGTATGTTGTGAGGCTGAAGGTAGCGGGGAGGGGAAGGAGGTGGGGAAGAGGAAGATTGGGAAGTACCTGGCTATTCAGATCTGGTCACTAAATACGGCTAAAGCCATTTTCAAGCAACGTTTCAATTCTGAATGGTGGTCTTACCCCAGGGCGATACTGATAGTATCTTCCACTCTGGAACATGCCGCAAACATACTATATATTATTTTAAATGAATTAATTGTAAAATAACACAAATTAATCAAATAAAATTTATTTGCGCATGCCGGGTTCGAACCCGCGACCTCCGGAATGTGAGTCAAGAGTCTTAGCCACTGGACTACGGAGGTCGTCATGTAGAGTAGAAATTGATATTCCACACTTTGTGATCTTCTTTATTTATGTCTTCATTAGTAAATAAAAGCAGTCTTTCTGCAGTAGTTCCGCGGCATAACAACCTTGAAAAAATGAAAAGCTACACATTTTAAATTTTTTTAAACTATTTTATCATTTATATAAACGTTCTAATATGAATGGTCTTGGTCTTATCTCTAATCGATACTCGCGATCGATTATCGCATACGGGAATAGCGGCGTCCGCCCGGTACAGCGCTGTGACTTTAGCTCGTTCCTGCACTACCACCACCACCACAAATGCGCCCTCACGAACCTCTTAGTTTGAGAATACGTGGCTATTTGTATGGAAATCGCAAAAGGGGTAAGGTCGGAAGGGTCATATTCGGATCTTTCCCCGGGAAATATGTCAAGGGGTAAGATCGAAAAGAAAGCTACAGCCGAAACCGAAGCAGATTAGACACTGGAACCTTCCTAAACTATTTTTTATCTAAAAATAATACACAATGGATTGGAAATCAATTCAACAGCCTATCTGGATCCGTAGATATTTATGATGGGGGTAAGATCGATTATCTCACAATTTTCCGCAAAATTTAACCTGTTCAAAAAACGCGCCTCACAACCTAACGCTTTAGCTTCCTAGAGCCGACCGAAGGGGGTGCTATGCGTAATGAAATAGCGCTCCTCTAGAGGTATTGGGGCATTTTATAGGTTGCCAGGGTACCGCGAAAATCGAGTTTTTCGATCTTCCCCCAAATCCGGATTTACCCCAACTCACCTTAAGTTGTTTCGCGTCGAAAGGCTCTCCCGTCCGATGGGTACAATCGGAACACTGAAAATTTATTTTTTTATCATTACAACTATTTTATTTAAATTTTCCGTTCATGTACTCGATGACGTAATTTTTTCGAAAAAAATCGCTGACTATTTCCATGACTGCGCGGCTCCTGCCAAGAGGCGCACCGGCAGACCAGCTTTTTTAAGGTTTTCTAGATGTCCATTATCACTACAAAGTAGTTTCATCCGTGTACTCGATGACGTAGGGTTTACCTATCTCACCTCCCAGTCTATTAAGTGAAATGAGTACTTGTTGAACTGGTGAATGAACTGATTAGTAATATGATAATATCATAACATATACTGCAATTCCTGAGGTGACAGCGTTCATAGTCCGAGTCTGAAAATAGCTGGTTCCATTCCGTTCCATGTATAAGAGTTTTTATTTAACCTTATTAATGTAGCTGTCGGTTGTGTGATTCTGTGTGATGTGTTAACCCCGTACACGGAAGTCACATATCTTAATTTATAAAACAAAGTCGGGTTGGTTACGCCATTTATAACTCAAGAACGGCTGGACCGATTTTTATGGTCTTTGATTTGTTGGATTTGTCTTTGCCCCGAATAGCAGAATAGCTATTAAAACATCAGAAAAATTCACAAAAAAAAAAGTTGTGAAGAAAATTCTTATCCTCATACATTTTGTATGGAACGAATTCTCATCTTTGAAAGAGCTGCAGTAATATTGTGAAAAGTATAATATTGAGAAGTGACTGAATTCCAAAAATTCAAAAACATAAAATGTCAATGCGCTGATTGTTTTGCTTTTGTTCTTAACTTGTTGGAGGCCAGATGCCAAAACGGAAATTTCACGGAATTTGAATTGAATGTTTTGTGGATTAATTTTTACCTATCGTATATTTTAATGACCGAAACACATTCCTAGAATAATAAACTATCTACCAAAACAACATTACTGGCGTTAATAACGTAAATTGATAGGTTTTACGATGTTTTAGTCGAGGAACTCGCATAACGGCATAAATGTGACGCAGCCAAAATGACAGTTCGAGATGTCCACAAATAAAAATTATTTAAAAATATTCTGTGGTTACAAGGTGAATGAAATCTTTACCCATACCATAGGGAATGTTGGCGCAAGCGATTCTGACACTTCCTTTACAAATTTTGTACAGAGAAGGGTCAAAATAGTAGAAAAAACGTATTTTTTTTCCTGCGCATGCGCAGTAACTTTTCACATCCCGCACTACGGCAAATTAAATATAAATTATTCCGAGTGACTAGACGCATTGCGGGTTTCGTTATGCTAAAGGACGACAATAGAGCAAGCGTTTCTGACATTGTTCTTCATACACTTTCTTTATACATAAGGGTCAAAATTGCATTTCAAAATGCCGCGGCCACCTCGCGGCCACCGGGTGACAAACGGCGTCCAGCAAGTTAAACATAATAATGCTGCCCCTCTTTCTTAGACACTAAATGTCAACAGTCGAAAATGGGACAAATGATGAACGTATGTCTGCACACCTCCACAGGAAAAATACAATCATTATAATAAATCTCCCACACGTATAAAGAAAATGAAATGCAATTCCCGTAAGTAAATGGAAAAGTTAAAAAATCACAAAAATTATAAATCCGTACACAACGCCATCTCTGATACTGACAAAAACAAAACACGGACAGTTGCGCATCGACGATTGCTTCATTGTGTAATTTTTAACTTAATAAAAAAACTGAATTTAATTCAGATAATACGTTATAACACAACAGTTATTGATTCTGAAGCGGCACGAAGTTCGCCGGGTCAGCTAGTTTATAATAAAATACAATACAAATGTTTATAATAATTTGTGATCCTCATTACGAAGTTTCACTAAAACACATACGGTGTTAGTTTCGTTGAAAAGAGATTAACAATATTAATAAATGCTTTATTATCTTTTTTTTGTTACAAGTAAATAATGCTTCTTGTTTAATTCTAGTGGCCCCCGCTTCTCCCTATGGGACGATCATAATGACAGAGTTATGTCCAACTCTAGGAAAAGAGAATCAGTCTCACGAGATTCTAAGAGTGCATCGGTTCGCGGAAGAAATGTTTTTTCATCAGAACGAGAGAGGTTTGTATTCTTCTTACTTGTGTTTTGTTGTATGGAAATGGACAGTAAATGAACACCTACTTAAGTGAAATGAGTACTTGTTGAACTGGTGAATGAACTGATTAGTAGCATGATAATATCATAACATATTCTGCAATTCCTGAGCTGACAGCATTCATAGTCCGAGTCTGAAAATAGCTGGTTCCATTCCGCTATGCATTTATAAGAGTTTTTATTTAACCTTATCTATGTGGCTGTCGGTTGTGTGATGTACTATCCCCGTACACATGTTACGTCGTTATTATCACACGGATGTCACATATTATGTGATCCTCATTACAAAATTTCACTAAAACACACATATGGGGTAAGTTTCCTTTCCTTAACATAGAGATTAATAAATGTTTATTATCTTGGATACATTTTTAGATTTTCACGCCTAAAAGTATTTTTGTTATTTGTTTTTGGGGTGTTATGCCGTATTACGCTACCTCCTTCTTTAGCCAACGTTTCGGACAGCATTGCAGTTCACTACGAGCTGGTATTACAGTATATAACGTGCTACAAAAGAACTAGTTCCAAAAAACTGTTTCTCAAATCCACCGTCATTCAGTGATCGCTAGTCACCGGTACAAAGTAACCGAGATAGGCAATGGCGTAGGAACCGGTTCCAAACAGCCTATTCCTCGAATTTATTGTAATGAGTAAGATCAAGAAAGGAACGCTCCGATGGTTTGGGCATGTAGAGCAAATGAAAGAGGAAAGGAGTGTAAAGAGAATATATGACGCAAATGTGAATGGTAGAAGAAGTCGAGGACGCCCAAGAAAGACATGGCACGAGCAAGTGAATCAGATACTTGAGTCGGGCCATGTCAAGAGTCAGAATAATAGAAGAGCATGTATGAGATGTTGTATGAATGTAAACGAGGCAAGGAATGTGTACCAAGATCGAGTTGTTTGGCGGTCCGTCCTCTCTGCCTACCCCTGCGGGGAAACGGCGTGATGGTTAGTTAGTTAGTTAGTTTTTGTTACGAGTAGAGATCATAATATTACTCACTGGGATATTTTTATCATAGAAATATAGTGAAATATAAAATAAAAAATATAAATTAACAAAAAAAATCATTCTGATGGGTGTAAATTTAAAATACAAATTTCCTGTTTACGGCGGAACAAAAATTTGTCGTTTATATATTAAAATTACTACCCAAAAAAAGCGTTTATAACGATGTTTTATTTTATTTTTCATTGTATTTTTAAAATATAGTAAAAAATACATTTTCACTCACAAATAATTTCCCAAGTTGCCTCTAAAATCATGAAACACTAAAATCTTTAATGGCCCTATATCTTATAATTTAAAGCAAAAATAAATAGATTAGCTCACATCCTTACTAGATATTTGATATACCTTTTGATTACAAAAATAATTTTTCAGTTTGGTTGGGTATTTTGATCTCAAAACCAAATAAAGATTTGTATGAAACGGGCCGAAAGAAAGTTCCACTTAATGTATAAAAACATGTATCATAATATTAAATAAACAAAATAATAATTTAATTAAACGAAGACACTATAAGCGAAAGTCAGTCGAAAATCTGAGAACAGAAAAATCAGAAAAAGATATTGACACCGCTGGTCCCAGCGGTGTCAATATCTTTTTCTGTTCTCAGATTTTCGACTGACTTTCGCTTATAGTGTCTTCGTTTAATTAAATATTACAATTTGAGGTTTT
The DNA here is from genome assembly GCA_917880885.1 of Limnephilus marmoratus. Taxonomy (NCBI): domain Eukaryota; kingdom Metazoa; phylum Arthropoda; class Insecta; order Trichoptera; family Limnephilidae; genus Limnephilus; species Limnephilus marmoratus. The sequence goes on from OU862908.1 coordinate 15,685,198, forward strand.
ACTCATAAAGTTAAAATAAAAATAAAAAATAATAATTGCCCAAAAAAAATCATAATTGTAACAAAATAAAAATAAAATTGAAATAGTTCATTTTATACCACTTTCCATACAAGATACTGCTGTTTATTCCGTGTTAAGGGTCATTTTTAAATAATTCAGGAAATATTTTAAGTAAATTTTAATACGATATTTATTTTATCACGGTGCCCCTTCGTAGTTTTTTCCACATTTTTGAACATTCTTATTTAATGTTATTTTATTTTGTTCTTTTCAGGAGCTTTGGTCGATCTTCAAAGCCCTCAGAAAAAGAATTTTCTGAATTCAAGAGCGATAAAATGAACATAAACGTCATTTCGGTTCTTCGCTTTCTCACCGCTTTGGAGAATTATCTTGGAAGCTTGGGACCCAAAATTATTGAGCTTTTTGCTATAGCCCTGAAAATGGAGAAGGTTTGTTTTATCCCCTACTTATTAACTTTTATATGCCTGAAGATGAAAATCACACATCACTCAAATGGGGGTCACTAGGGTCACGTCTCTTAATACATAATCCTTTTGAATTTTTCAGTAACGCTAAGATATTATTTACCCCTGTCTTATGTTACCTAAATTCTAGAATATCTGATGTAAAAGCAACTAGATATCGCACATAACTCTGGTGCTGAAGGGTTAATCTATCTTCTATCTATATAAATAAAAATGAATTGCCGAAATGTATGTACGCGCATAACTCTGCCCCTTTGTCTTCTGACTTATTGTCGTTCGTTATTGTCAGGACAAGGTTTGTATAAAACTACTGGTGAGTTTTGGCATTATGAAATTTGTATAAAAAGATTGCAATATGTACCAGGACTGGATGTATGTAATGCGGGAGGGGGGGGGAGGGGAACTCGGGTCGGGGGTTTGCGGGAGGGGGGGGGGGTAACTCAGAGTGGAGTGGGGAGAGGGAAGGTGGAGTAGGCGGACTGGAAACGCGAGAGGGGAAGGGGATGCAGGAGAGGAAGGGGAGGCAGAAGGGGAATGGGACAAATGGGAAAGGACATGCAGGGAGAAACAATTTCTTTATTAAATGGCATAGCAACACATGCCGGGAAGCAGCTAGTACACAATGTATTTCTAAAGCCTTTGTTACAAATACTTTTATTTGTCTGTATTATAAGATTTTTATAGCATTACGTCAAACGTTATTAATACCGTAGCGTCTGCTTGGTTAACCCAGCTACGAGTGCATGTCGGACACCACGCCGTATGCGCTAGGCCACAAATAAATCACGTGTTTCGAATTTTCGACACAAGATATCGCTACTTCCGTCAGCAAGTCGGTCGGAGACATTTCCGCCCTAGGTATAACTGCTACGAATTTGTGAATATATGGTATCTCTCCGGATATGAAAGGATTGACGGTAATACATGTTGTATCAAGTGGATATACTTTACGTTTACATATGATGTCATTGCTCTTTATCGGTTACTTTGTCCCAGTGACTAGCTACAGTGGATCCGAGGAACCGACTGTTTTTGGAATCAGTTCACATTGGATATATAAAATGGTCACCAACACTAACTGGGTGAAACCGAAGCAAAAGTCGCCCACAGGGCCTTGCAGTAAAAATCTGTGGAGCGGATTTTTAACAGCTAGTAATTATTATTAAAGGTTTTAATTATCTTTGTTTTCTGGCCACTTGCTTTTGACAGGTCCAAAATAAACCTTTTTCTGTCATTTTTCCATTTAAATTATTTATTTTCTCGCAGGCTTAAAGTATGTTTTAATATCTGTTCTTTTAATTACTGTACAATTTTCTCATTTTGACAGTCTTAAGAGGGCCAGAGAAAACCAGAAATATGTCATTTTCAAATCAGATTTTAGACGAATTGACTCTTTTCCACAAAAAATTATAAATGAATTTCGAAAGATTATTCTTTTATCTAGCATTCGCATGTAATAAATTTTGAGAAAAGTTTTTAATTTTTAGTATAATAAGGTTATTCCATAGGTCGTTGGCAGATTTGTTAAATTTTCAAAAAAGATTTTGTATTATATCACAGCCATTTCAAATAATATAATCATGCAGTAAAATAAATCAATACATTATCTAGCAATAGCATGTTTTAGAATTTTAATTTTAGTTTCAATAAAATCATTAAAAAATATGTACGTACATGTGTTTCTTGACGAAAATTGGTCCATTTGTGTATTTATTTGCGCACTTACAAACTAATATATTTCAGATTTTTTTAACATTCTTATTAAATTTAGACATTATTGAAAAATGATAAATACTTATAATCAAAAAATAATTACAAAAAGTACATTATTTTAATAGTTTTATTATCACGCCTTTCAGCATTTTTGGATGAAGGTATAAATTAAAGCTAATTTGGATTGAAATAAATTCGATATTGAGTTATAATTTTAAAAAGCTGATACGGAGAATAATTAATCTTTCTCATTGTAACCGCCCTGCACGATCGTAAGAACAACTTTCGACGAAATGTGGATTTTCGTCCGCTGGCTGGTTAAACGCTCTTAACACATAGGAAGATAATTATTATTCAAAAGAATCTTGAGGCTTTCTAAAGAAGTTGTATGCATCTAGTGTTTCCGATATTTCATTCAACAGCACCATTTCTCTTGTCATGCTATGCTGTACTAGAACATCTGTTTTGCCGCATGGTATTTTGAATTTGTTTTTTTCTGACCACTCTACTATAGCATCAAGGTCAAATTGCATTTTTTAAGCAGTCCTGGTAACAGATTATTTCCAACAAAAGTTTGAGGTTATCCGCAAATAGAATACATCTGAAATATTTTACACAAGCCTGAATGTCGTCTATAACAACGGAGGACCAAGGTTTGACCCTTGAGGAATACCTGATAACGCCGGGAATAGTTTAGATTATTACATATTGACTTCTGGATTTTAAATAGGACGCGAAGAATATAAGTGTTTATTGATCGAAACCAAGTTTTAACATTTGAAGTAGTAAAATATCATGGTCAACTCGATCACAAGCTTGACAAAATCCGTATACACTACATCTGTTTGGTGTCTCGAGTCCAGTCCGATGGCCACCATTCGCGGAAATATTAATAAATTTGATACCGTGGATTTTCTTGGCATGAAACCGTGTTGATTTTCTTCTAGAAATGGCATAATTTGGTAATTTCTTATAATTAATAATTTCAAATATTTTTGGGATAATTGACAGTATGGCTACATGTCTGTAATCCTTTATATCAGCCTTGTCTCCAGCTTTGAAAATTGGGCTTACACGCATGAGTTTCCAAGAATGGGGGATACAACTAGTCGATATGCTAAGATTAAATATGTAGCTCAGTGGATGACAAATGGTTTTTGACATATAAGCAATTATATTAGGGGGTATTCCGTCTGTGCCTGCAGCCTTGTCGAGCTTTAAAATCCGAGTACAGGCATCTTCTTCCTCTGAACAGGTGATAACCATAAAAGCTTATTGTTGTCTCTTTCTTATTCCTTTCATTGTAGTCCATTTAATTAAGTTCTCCAGGGCTTTCCTCATGTATTTGGTGATGTCTCCTGGTTCCACTCCGTGCTCCCAACATATCAGAATTATGATACATGAAGGTTCATTGGAACCATATATTAATAATTGTTAGTGTTTTTTCATCCTCCACATTTTCTAAAGCTATTTGGCACTACTTTCCACTCCCAACAGCTGCATATATTCAAACACATATTCAAACACCAAACAGGCCAAATGTATACATATTCATTTGGCCTGTTTGGTGTTTGTGCTCTAAGCTTTGACCTTTGCTTTACTGAGTATTAATATTGCATTTCCAGGAGAAGCCAAACTCTTCGGGTGACATCCTGCTGGACGACACGCATAGTGTATTATTTGAGACGGTGAAGGAGAAGCTGAGGGGGCAGCTGCAGGCCGGTCTGGTGGAGAGCAACGCTGTGCAAGCCACCAAGAATGCCATCCAATACACGGCCTCCCTGCTGCACATGGGGACCCAGTTGGTCTCCACCAGGAAAATGATAGAGAAACAGGAAAAAATCATTTCAAAGGTTGTTTCGTATAAAATGAGAAACTACACTAGACATATTTAAAAAAATTTATTTATCTGTATAAAGTTTATTTACATGCGATTTTTCTATGCCTGACTCACTAGGATATACCTGTGTCGAGACAAACAGACAGATTATATTTGTGATAACAGGTTGTCATTTAAACATGTTGGACTTAATAAAATATCCATGTTGGGCATAATATAAAGAGTTAATAATCCATGCCTCAAATACTACTTACATGCCTGTGAGCCACTACTTACTCCAATTAATTATTATTGAAACTCTCTTATGAGATTTTCCGAGGTACCGGAAATATATAAAAACTTCTTGTTAGGACAAATTAGATCACTTTTGAATTTCAGCCTTCAAGGGATCGAAAAACCCAAAAAATATTTAAATAATGATGTTTTCATAATCCTTGTGTAATAATGTATTTGTTTGTTTTGTTCACAGCACATGCCAGTGAAGGTAGAAGAGATCGGCAAGGTGGAGAAAGCCGCCATCGCTAAGCAGATAGCGGCCGCGCTGATTGCCCAAGGGACGACCAGCGTCACCACGGGGCAGCTGGAGACTTTGGTCAATGCAGTTGTGGGGATGGCCAATGCGGCACAGGCCACTCAGAAGCCTGCTGAGCCCGTTGGTTAGTTAATCATAATAATAATATTAGGATGATCTGTATTGTGACGTATGTGTATGAGGGTGACGGCATGAGAGCGAGATAGCGAGTATGGGAAGTATAAAAGGGATGTACCGCTATTGAGCGCTCTCTCCATATTAATCTGGCAACCAATAAACATCGTAACATCTTGATATTATTTTCTACCCGCCAACAATCACAGTTGGCGCAGCTCGGTAGTTCGTAAATTTTTACGTAAATTGGAAGAATCTACGCGGTAGATTTCGGGATCTGACGGATTGTTGTCAGGATTGCAGGAAGCGATCGCAGGAAGCGATCGCAGGAAGCGATCGCAGGAAGCGATCGCATTAAGAAGAAATTGGAGCAGCCACACGCAAGTATTCGCGTGTGTGGGACCGACAAATTACAAAATTATTGTCGTTCGGGTACACCGTGTAACGGGGTACAAAAGGACCAGATCAAGGATCGGGTCAAGGACTGGATCATCGTGTGGATTAGCCGGGAACCAGGACTTGGTTTCCGTCGCTGCAGTCTGGGAAGGAAGACCTCGGAGTAGGGATTGGATCCGCAGCTGTCGGGAGACGGAGCCAGACGGGGACGGTGATCTACAGCTCTGGGTGGCGTGCACGTGGAACGTGGAACGTGGACCTCGGAGTGTAGCCTTCTTGGAAGTGCTGAGATAAGTAGTCTAGATTATTTTGTTTCAGCTCTTCCCCCAATGGAGGGTGTTTGTAAAAATTTGGGGACGTTCTGTTACAGAACGGGAAACTGGTCATTGTTCAAGGAACGACTGGATCAGGCCCTCATTTTACATGATGACAAAGTGTTATCACAAGAACGCAAAAGAGCATTTTTGCTAAGTTGCCTCACCGAAGAAACTTTCTCTTTATTATGTGATCTATGTTTCCCTAAAAAGGTTTCTGTTTGTTCTTTTGATGATTTATGTAAATTATTTGATTCACATTGCAAACCTATTCAAAATATTTTCGAGTCGCGTGAGTTATTTTATAAGTGTAAACAGCTAGCTAACGAATCTATTAAAGATTACGCTGCTAGGTTGAGAGGACTGAGTTTGACGTGCAATTTTGAATTGAGGCTGGAATCTTGTTTAAAAGACATATTCATTATTGGAATTTTCAATGAAAAATTGAAACATAAGTTGTTCGTTGAGGGGGTAAATACTTCTTTTTCGGAATGCATTCAGTTAGCAGCTTCATGGGAACATGTTGTTAATTTTAAGAAAGTTGATACGAATTTAAATGTTGTGCATAAGGATAGTAATGTTGTCCGTAAATCCAGGTCGGATAGTCCGATCAGATTTAAAAGTGCAGTGCGTAGTAAGACGCCAGTAAATATTGCATTAAAAAAATGTTTTTTGTGCGGAAAAACGAATCATTTGCAGAAAGATTGTTGGAAGAATATTTTTTGTAATCGGTGCAATAAATCGGGTCATCCTAGTAATGTGTGTAAAAACAGTAAAATTAATGTAGGTAATAAGAATAAACGATTAAATTCGGTTTTTATGTTGCATGACGGCACGGGGCCGGAACCGATATTCGTAGATCTCATTATTGGTAACACTGTTCTGCGAGCGATTGTTGACACCGGCGCTGAGATTAATGCAATTCCATATGAAGTGTATTTAAAAGATTTTGTTTCTTGTAAATTGGAAAGATGCGATATTCAATTGTCAGGATATGACGGGAAACGGTTAAATATTGTAGGTAAAGTTAATTTAAGTGTGTTATTTTTAAATAAAAGTGTAGATACGCAGTTTATAATAATTAAAAACGGTAATTCTACGATTGTTGGTAGAAATTTTTTACAAGTTTTCGGTATCGGATTAAGTGGAATAAATTCGGTAAATACCAGTGAGACTAGTTGTGATAATCAATTAAATTTTCGTGATAGTTTAAAGAAAAAATATGCTCATGTGTTTTCAGAAAAATCGGGTAGGCTTATAGGTTATGAAGCTAACATCGAAGTTATTTCGGAGTTCAGGCCAAAGTTTGTGAATCCAAGATCGTTACCTTTTAGTTTACGTGGAAAGGTAGAGGAGGAATTAAATAAGATGTTATGTGAAGATATAATTGAAAAGGTAGAAATAAGTGATATGGCTAGTCCGATTGTTGTTGTAAAAAAGAAAGACGGTTCAATTAGAATTTGTACTGATTTTAAAACCACATTAAACCCTATGTTAGCGAAGTTGAAATATCCATTGCCTCGTATAGAAGATTTAATTTCATCTTTAAATGGTGCGAAATTTTTTGCTAAAATAGATTTGCGTAATGCTTTTGGTCAGATTTCGTTGAACGAGAAGTCGAGAAAATTATGTGTGATAAGTACGCATGTGGGTTTATTCAGGTATAAAGTGTTGCCTTTCGGTTTGACCACAAGCCCGGCTATATTTATGCAAGTTATTCAGGCGGTAGTAGGTAGACTTCGTAACGTTCGTATATTTCTAGATGATATTTTGTTGTTTGGAAATTCTGAAGAGGAATTATTCTCTATTTGTGAATCTGTACTTAGCAAGTTAAGTGATTGTGGATTAACTATTAATGAAAATAAGTGTTCTTTTCTAGAAACTGAGATAGAATATTTAGGTTTTAAAATTTCGTGGAAAGGAGTTATGCCTTTAGAAAATAAAATCTGTGCGATTACTCAAATGGCAGTACCGAAAAATGTTTCAGAACTTAGGAGTTTACTTGGGGTTATTTCATATTATAGAGCTTTTGTTCATAATATTTCAGGTATTTTGTCTCCATTGTATAACTTGTTAAAAAGGGGAGTAAAATATGTGTGGTCTGAGGAATGTAATATTGCGTTTGAGCGAGTTAAGAAACTGCTGACGTCAGATAATATTTTAGTGCATTTTGATCCTAATTTACCAATTAAACTTATTTCAGACGCATCTGAAAAAGCGTTATCAGCGGTGATTTGCCATGTATATGATAATGGTTTAGAGAGACCTATCGCATTTGCTAGCCGATTATTGTCAGAAACAGAATTAAAGTACTCTATTTTAGATAAGGAAGCGTGTGCTATAATTTTTCGTTAGTACACATTTTGAACACGGATAAGCAAGTACCCGTTTTGGCCGCTAACCGTCTGCAGAGGTACGCCCTAATACTCCAGACTTTTGACTATAGTATAGAGCATATTAAGTCAGGTGATAACAAAGCGGATTTCTTATCACGAATGCCGATTAATAATAAGGATAATTTAGATGTGTGTAGCGACGATATTGATGCTAGTGATTATTTTTTAAATTATATTGATTCTTTAAACGTGAATACGGTTGAGTCAGAGTTTGTGAACATAATCGAGTCAGAAACAACATTAAATGCGGAAACGATGAAACAGTTTTCGATTAATGATGTAAATATAGCGAGCATTATCGAGTTCACAGCAAATGGTTGGCCGGATAAAAAGTTCTTAAAGGATGATTTATTGAAATTCTGGTATTTTAGGGATAAATTATCGACTTATAATTCATGTTTATTTTATAATAATAAATTTGTAGTTCCAAGGGAATTAAGGGAAATTATATTGAATTTTTTACATCAATCACATTTAGGCATTGTAAAATCGAAAAGTCTTGCTCGAAATTATTTTTTTTGGCTCGGAATGAACAATGATATAGAAGTAACTGTGAAACAGTGTGCTCGATGCATGGAATGTTTACCTACTCCATGTAAAGTTGAGTTGGCACCTTGGCCAATCAATGGGTTAATATGGAGTAGATTGCATATCGACTTCATGGGGCCGTTGGGAGGTCATAATTTTTTAATTATTGTTGATGCAACTACAAAATGGATAGACTGTCATGTTGTAAATAAGGTAGATTCGTTTTGTACAATAAAAGTTTTGAAAAGATTATTTTCTATGTTCGGAATCCCAGAACAAATTGTAAGTGACAATGGTACAGCTTTCACATCGTCAGTTTTTAAGGAATTTTGTCATAATTATAATATAGAATCATTGACTTCAGCTGTACAGCATCCTGCTTCTAACGGTTTAGCTGAAAATGGGGTTAAAACAGTGAAGAATTTTTTGAAAAAAATTATGGTAAATAATAAATTTCCTACTGATTTTGAAGATAAACTTTTGACATTTTTAGTTGATATTAGAAATACGCCTTCAATGTCTACGGGCATTGAGCCTAGTACATTAATGTTGGGTAGGAAGATTAGATCAATTTTTAATACGATTATTCCAATAGTGGATAATGTTGAGAGTCAAGGTTTTAAAGGAATTGACAACACGGTCAAAAACAAAATGTTATTGAGCCAGCATAAACAGAAAAAGTATTATAGAGGAAGAAAATTTAAAAAGTACTTTGAGGTTGGTTCTAAAGTTTTAACCAGGGATTTAAGAAGTAATGATAATAAATGGATTTTAGGAAAAATTTTTAAAAGATTGGGGAATAGGATTTATTTAGTTAAAATTATGTCTACGGGACAAATTTGGAAACGCCACCATGATCAGATTTCAGAGAGGAAGGTTAGGTGGGGGGAGTGTGACAGGTCTGATGATTTGCTGGACCTGGGTCCACTCTCGGATGTGGACATGACCAAATTTCCTAATTCCTCTAATTTTTGCAGGTCACCTACACCATGGGAGGGGAGGTTACGCCCTCGAGGTCAACGCCCACGCTACACGTGAAGAACAAGAATAATTACATATACTATGGAATGGAAATATTTAGATATTTTGTTTTGTATAAATTTGTGAATAAAGAAATGTATGTAATTAGGTTTTAAGTGTGGGGGTGTGACGTATGTGTATGAGGGTGACGGCATGAGAGCGAGATAGCGAGTATGGGAAGTATAAAAGGGATGTACCGCTATTGAGCGCTCTCTCCATATTAATCTGGCAACCAATAAACATTGTAACATTAACAGATGTTATATTTACTACCCGATACACAGACACCACATGTATATTGCCGTTTTTGTGAAAAATCACCTCAAGGGCGTTGTACAAATTATAATGTATTTCTACAAAGTCTACCTTACTTCCTACTACAGCTACAGACTAGACAAACTATTATAACAACTTACAGATAACAAATTGCTTCCACCGGTTCGTCGATCACTGAAACAAATCTATATGTACAACGTATTTGACCAATGAATGTGATGCTGCATTAACCTTTTCCCCGCGTTGAACTACTCCGTTTTTTCAATACCCATACGCGGTACATGTATATATCATATTTCAAATACCTATCCATCCAATTTTATGTCAAATTACAGCATATTATGGCATGATTTATCATACTATGTAAACAGATGAGATTATTATCTACAATTTAAAACCAAATCGTTTTTTTTTTTTCTTTACATGAATACCGCACAAGAGTCCCAACTGCTCCCGTCTGGAGCCAGTTGGACTATGGCATCCCCAATTGGGGTATGTTGTGAGGCTGAAGGTAGTGGGGAGGGGAAGGAGATAGGGAAGAGGAAGGTAGGGAAAAACCTGGCTATTCAGATCTGGTCACCAAACACGGCAGAAGCCATTTCAAGCAACGTTTCAATTTCGTTGTCTGTAAACACTCCTAGATGTTTATAAAAAACAAAAAACGTAAAAAACGTACCCATATTATCTTAAAGACGGCGCCATTTATCCGCGTGCTTGTACTCAGGACACTGCGTTGATAGACACAAGTGGTACCTCAATCACTTATTATTATTAATTCGTATAAACAAGTTCTAAAACTTCTGATGACACTAAAATTAATAAAATTTTTATGTAAATTCAAAATCACAGTTTCACAACATAAACAAACGTGTGCGAATACGCGCGATCTCGAAAATAAATGTTATCGACGCTTGTCCAATTTGGTCAGTCGGAATCGCATGGATGCGCGTGCGCAAACTACTAGCGCCATCTGTGGAGTAAATTGTGAAATATGCATTCAAAGGCACGAGGACACATTCACTTGATTACAGATGTTTTTTACGAAATACAATTTTACTTTCGAAATATGCCTGAAGATGTCAGCATCGTGATAGTTACAAGAATGTCCTAGCGAGCGGGAAAAAATACTGTGACATAGTAGCGCTGTGATATCGGCAGTCGAAGTTAGCGTAACAAGGGCTGATACGGGCGCGTGTGAGGCATGGCTTTTGCCGTATCAACTGTTGTTACAATCGCGTGGAAAAAGTTAAAGTGTACATAATATATTGTTATTTATTTATACTCTGTACAGGCAGAAAGTATACAAGACCATTCTTGATAGGTCACTTGAGATTAAAAATGTTTATTAGAGAAATTTTGATACAGTTTGCAGGCAGAGGATGTAATTGGGAATAAGTTTTATTGGAAATGCTATTATTTAATCCTGGTATATATTTTAGTAATAATATATAATATGTTCTTTATTGAACGTGTTTCATTAGAATATTTATATTCCTTAACATTATTCGTCCCTCGGTAAGAGACAGACGGAGGTGTAAGGTTTAGAATAATGTTAATCCAATAATAAAAATGTGATTAGGTGGTGACCGGATAACTCAACAATGTTCAACCTCATCACTCCTTTTAAAATCACTAAAAGTTATGAAAAAAAAAATGGTTTAATCGGTTAGGTTATGAGATAATAAAAAAAAAAATTCATCAACTTTAATAACTTTTCAAAGGAGTGTTAAAATGCCACTTTGTTGTCATGGAACCGATTAAGATATACATAATATAGGCAATACAAAAATGATACTCTTAGGTAGGTATATTTAATTTAAGGGTATGAGAGCCTAAAGACCTAAAATTTTATTTTGGACCTAAATTCGGTTGGACTTATTGTGCATCTTAGTTCGAGAGGGGGTTTATTCCGAGCTTTAGACCCAGATACTCCGAAAAAGCAATCTCCAATCTTAATATATGGCTTGCGTTCTATCGGCCTACAACTGATGATGTTACTGATCTAAGGACTGACTGCCTCGGACTAGAGTTTTCTGGGACGCATAGTTCAGAGATGTAAGGTGGGGTCATTTCACTGATGGATTTAACCCTTTGATTAGTGAGTTATTTTTTTGTCATCTACATCGTGGGAGTGAGTTATTTTTCAAGTTTTTCTTAATTTTTTAATCGATTTAATTAATTATCTTCTTACCTTGTTTTACTACACAAGTTAATTTCGGAGCTTTTTTATAACTATATATAACCTTTTGTTATTGAATAAGTAAGAATTACGTAAATTTAGTTGGACAAATTCAGTGGTTCTCAACATTTTACAAATTGTTTTTTCAAGAAAAAATAATAAAAATGTGTATAAAACAGAAATGTACAGTAATAAAAACATAATACTAAAAATAAAAATAAAGTATCAATTCAGTGGTTCTCAACATTTTACAAATAAAAAGTTTTCAAATTTTTAATTTTTTTTATTTACTTATATAAAAAGAAATATAATATGTAATAAAGGGATAATACTAAAAATAAAAAAAGTGGACCTATTCAGTGTTCTCAACATTTTTAAATAGTTTCTTTTTTTTTTAAATAAAAATATTTATAAAAACAGAAATGTACAGTGGAGGTAATCCACCCTGGTATAAGTAACTGATGGTTACTCCTTCAAGGCTCTCGCAAGATTCTAATTTTTTTTGTTTAACGAAGCTACATTTATTTATTTTGAACGAATCTAGACCTCCAGTGTCCATGCATACCTTGTTAGCAAGCAGTATGCAAGTGCTTAACAGGAAAAACAAAATGCAAAAAATAGGTCAGTAAGACAAAGATAAATCAAACAGGGCAAAAGAAAAACTCATTCATGAGGCGGCATTGCATCTGTAAAAACCCGCAAGCACCTGCATAAAATAGAGAACATAAGTAATACAATAAATCTCAAATCAATTGGCAAGTACCAACAAAAAATGTGAATGGCTTTCGGTCTGATCATAAACTACACTTAGCTTCCGTGTCCCTTAGCTAACCACTCAGTGAAGCCTCAAAGAATGTTAACTGAATATTTGGGGTAAAATACCCGAAGACTAAAATAAAATTCAGCGTTGGGTAGTCAGAGGCAGGACAAAGGATAGTCAAGGTTGTCTGATCAAGCCTCAAGCCTGCACATGTCATTGGGGGAGGCGCAGATAGATTTGAGAAGGATCTTCAAAATTAGTAATGTAACTAAAGATGAAGCAGGGACGAGGTTCAGCACACCCCCGTATGATGAAAAAATGTAAATGAAAAAAAAAAAAAAAATTAATCACAGAAATGTACAGTGGAGGTAATCCACCTCTTACCCGCCTTGGTATAAGTAACTGATGGTTACTCCTTCAAGGCTCTCGCAAGATTCTAATTTTTTTTGTTAAACGAAGCTACATTTATTTATTTTGAACGAATCTAGACCTCCAGTGTCCATGCATACGTTGTTAGTAAGCAGTATGCAAGTGCTTAACAGGAAAAACAAAATGCAAAAAATAGGTTAGTAAGACAAAGATAATTAAACAGGGCAAAAGAAAAACTCATTCATGAGGCTCCATGAGGCGGCATTGCATCTGTAAAAACCCGCAAGCACCTGCATAAAATAGAGAACATAAGTAATACAATAAATCTCAAATCAATTGGCAAGTACCAACAAAAAATGTGAATGGCTTTCGGTCTGATCATAAACTACACTTAGCTTCCGTGTCCCTTAGCCAACCACTCAGTGAAGCCTCAAAGAATGTTAGCTGAATATTTGGGGTAAAATACCCGAAGACTAAAAGAAATTTCAGCGTTGGGTAGTCAGAGGCAGGACAAAGGATAGTCAAGGTCGTCTGATCAAGCCTCAAGCCTGCACATGTCATTGGGGGAGGCGCAGATAGATTTGAGAAGGATCTGCAAAATTAGTAATGTAACTAAAGATGAAGCAGGGACGAGGTCCAGCACACCCCCGTATGGGGATAGGGGAGGAAAAAAAAAATTGGAGTTTAGTTCATCCAGTAAAACATTTTGAATATTAAAAATATTAAATATTATTAGATATTATTCTAAATATTAACACAGAAATGTACAGTAATAAAAATATAATACTAAAAATAAAAATAAGGTATAAATTCAGTGGTTCTCAACATGTGATAATGTTAGATTTAAATTACTAGCTAAAATATTCTTTTCATGTGGATTCCTCAAAACACGGATACATACATAATGGAACATTACATCCAACACACATAAATTTTGTGTCCTTCCTTTGCACTGAAAGAATTTTGGAATTACTGCACACAAAACATCTACGTGTCCTACCTACGGTAGCAACGGTAGCGCCCTACTGTTGCTACGCCGTATTCCCCTGGCACGATGGATTCCTGGAAGTGAACTGGAATTGATTCCTGGAACTGAACAAAAGTGCTTGATGATTGCGCTTTATTTTATTTTCTTTTTTATAAAAAAAAATAAATTAAAACACTCTTTATAAAATGTTTGAGAGCCACTGGATTAGTTCACTTTTTTATTTTTGGTTTTATCCCTTTATTATTGTATATTTCTTTTTATACAAATAAAAAAATCAAATTTTTTGAAAACTTTTTATTTGTAAAATGTTGAGAGCCACTGGATTAGTCCACTTTTTTTGTATTATCCCTTTATTATTGTACATTTCTTTCTATATAAATAAATTAATTAAAATTTTTGAAAACTTTTTATTTGTAAAATGTTGAGAGCCACTGGATTAGTCCCCTTTTTTATTTTTAGTATTATCCCTATATTATTGTCATTATTGTACGTTTCTTTCTATATAAATAAATTAATTAAAATTTTTGAAAACTTTTTATTTGTAAAATGTTGAGAGCCACTGGATTACGTAAACTGTAGCGTGAAATACGTAATAATTTTCGTAAAAACATGTAAAAATGTTTGACAAATATATTTATATTATCTATAAATCATAATTTAATTGAAATTACAAACACGGCATAGAAAAAACTAAATAAAGTCGTGCTGCCGCACGTATGCGACAATACTCTATCTGGATCGTCCGAGTGCTGCCGCATACGTGCGGCAATACTCCTCAAAGGGTTAAACAACATCCAACACAATTTTTACTGGATTCTTTCGAGGCATTTGAGCCAGTGAAGGTTAGGGAACGTACCCATACTACGTGACACGTTTAGGGGGGGGGGGGTCTTCAAAATGTCACGCTCCATACAAATGAGCGGCGGGTTGCTTAGGATTTTGGTCACCGGGGGGAGGGGAGGGGGGGGGTTAAAAATTGCAAAAAGTTGGTCACGTAGTATGGGTACGTTCCCTTACGAAGGTGTTCTGAAATGTGTGAATATTTAGAGAACCCGGATATGAGTCGTGCCGCTGAATTGAACACGGATTGAAGTTTGTCAGTTTGATATTTTGGAAGGCTAGCATAAAAGTTTTGGCAAACTTGACCTCGTCATTACCTGCTATTTGAGAAGAATGAAAGTGTAGAGAGCTTTATCTGTTGTGTAGACACGGCTGGCCACAGACAAACACCTAACTATTTACAATATTTTACTCTCCACTTAGACAGGTCTCTCACCTTGCTTTACTTATAATTGTGCAGTGGTCAATTGAGGGTGGTCAGTTACTGTAAAGCATTCTTCTTACAGTTTTCTTCTTTCATTCATAAATCACTGCGTCTGTGTTAGTACCACATCATCATGTTTCATCATTCATCATTCATTTGTACGACTGGACACCAAATGCCATTAATCATGTTCATCATCCATTCAAACGGTTGTCTCCTTTGTTTGCTAAAATCTAATAATTTACAAATTTCATAATATGTCAGTTTCGTGGCGGCAATATGCACAAATTAGACTTTTTTTACATCATACTTTTGGATCGCATGTTGATAAATTTGTGTTAATGTGATGTAATTTCTTTTAATTGTAGGATTATTGACAAAACTGAAGAATCCCAGCATTGAAAAGGTGCCCCTTCTGTCATCCCTGAAGGTGAAAGATTTCAGCAAGGAAGTCGAAAGCTCCAGCACTAATGCACTTCAGATGTTGCAGTCTGCCTATACACAAAAGTATGTCCACAACTAACTAACACACCTAAGGGAACGTACCCATACTACGTGACACGTTTAGGGGGGGGGGGGGTCTTCAAAATGTCACGCTCTATACAAATGAGCGGCGGGTTGCTTAGGATTTTGGTCACCGGTGGGGGGGGGGAGAGGGGGGGGGGGGGTTAAAAATTGCAAAAAGTTGGTCACGTAGTATGGGTACGTTCCCTTAGATAGAAAGTCATATACTGGTTTCTGCTTCATAATGTCAGGATGTGTCATTTCTTTTGAATCCAGAAAATAAAGAACAATTGCTTTGTCAAGTACAGAAGCGGAGTACATGGCTTTATCCGAAGCCTGCAAGCCTGCCGGGGGGGGGGTTAAAAATTGCAAAAAGTTGGTCACGTAGTATGGGTACGTTCCCTAATATTCAACTCATCATCTAAGGCGTAGACAACATTTTTTTTTTTTTACATAAGCTCCACACAGGAGGCCCTGAAGAAAATAATTTCCCTCAGGGCCTATGTCATCTTTGGGGATGCTGTGTGGAGGGTTTTTTTTTAAGGCAAGGAAGGAGAGGAGAGATCTGGGAAGGAAAGGGTTTAAGGGGTGGGTAGGAATCTGGGGTTCAGCGTGTCTTGGTCATCCGCCTCCAAGACCTAGACAAACCTCACCCCATGAACCCGGGCACCCCTGCTAAATCACCAAACGTAGCGAACCTCTTGGGGTGACCTATGGCAGAGGTGTTGGTTATCCAATAAAGGTTCCCGGGGCGGCGGTACCCATTCCCGCCTCCCAAATTGTAAAATAACATGCTCAATATTGATCACAATCATGACGATAATGAATTGTGATCCATTAATATGGATCAGAGTGCTACCCTACGTGTTCAATATTTATTGTGACCCATCAATATTTATCAAATATTGTGATATTTATTAAACATGTGGGCTAGTATATTGACAGGTCACAATATGGATCACAGGATTTCCAGATACAAATATAGATTGATTTGAATTCAGAATCGTGATAATTAATGAATGTGTATTGTGTAGCCTATGCATCAATATTTATCATGATCCGTAAGTTCACGATACGGAATTCAGGAATCAATACATTTGCGGAAAATAATTTCCCTCAGGGTCTATGTCATCTGAGAAACTGTGTGGAAGGTCTTTTTGAAGAGAGGCAGGAATGAACATTGGCCTTGAAGAGACCCATGTTGTAGAAGGGAGGAAACACAGAGGCTGGCAAATCGTGCCGAGCTGTTGAACTCAAGAACGAGTCAAAGAAGCGACCCGTTCTTGTGTGACAAAATCAACCGTGTACATATTTTGGGCGCGCATATGGTGTGTTTCCCGACCATGCACTGTGCCGAGGGAATCAATGACGCTAGTTCCTCGGAGCATTTCCATTGAAGTACCGGTAGAAGAAGGACAGCGTTCCCACCTGACGCCTGTGCTCTAAAGATTGCAATCCCTTTGTTAAGATAGGAGAATCTATCAAACGGACCGCCCATTTCTGCACAGGGTCGAAGGTTTTTTTTCAGGTATTTTGGAGCTCCAGACAAGAGGTGGCTGCCAAATTCAACCGCTGATGACCGCTTTTTTCGCAGAGGGCACAAAGCCAGACTTCAGGGACATTTTAAAAATCTTCGTCAAAATTGGAGTATTTCTGCGGTATTCCGTCAGGCCTACTAGCTTTATTAACATCAAGCTCTAATAAAACTTGGAGTACATCCCGATGCCGGATCCTCAGCTTTTTCATATGAAAAGTGAGGAGTGAGGGACTGATGTAGGCACAGCACCTTGGTCATTGAGGGTTGAGTTTTCCGCAAACATTTTTCCTAATAGGTTAGCCTTTTCCGTGGCGGTGTTTGCTAGTGACCCATCAGGTCTGGTAAGAGGTGGCAGACTGGATTTGCAGAAATTGCGACCGATTGAGCCCGCAAGCGACCAGAATGCTTTGCTGCTGTGCGAGCACACAGCCAGCTTTAGGCTGATCAGATTTTTTGAGTGAATTTTTACCTATTTATGATCCTCTTGGCTTCCTTTGCCATTTTGTTGTATGCTGTTCTGTTTTCGGATGTTCTAGATGTTGTATGTTGTAGGCTCGGTAAGCCGCGTTTTTAGTCAAACTGCTTCGGAGCATTGCCGACTGAACCACGGCTTTGAGCCCAGTTCAGTTCCAGACCAGTTCCCTTAACAGTGGATTGGATGAAGCCATCCATCGTAGATGTAATGACTTCACCAATTTCCTGGGCACGTCTTGTGGGATCCGAAGTCCTAAAATAGACAGCTGACCACGGGAAAGCATTGAAATGTGCCCGCAGACCGAACCAATCTGCTGACCTATGGTGCCACACTTTCCTCTTCAGTTTTCTCTTCTTTGGAGGTCTGAAGTTGACGGGGATTAAGGTCATCACCAGGCAGTTGTTGGACGATCCTAAAGTCGTTGTAACCGTGTGGCACAGTAGTTAAAAATAGGTCTAACAGATTGGAACGGTGAGTTTGGACATCAGGAACCCTTGTAGGCTCCTCAACCATTTGCTCCAATCCATGGCAAAGGGCAAAGGATTCCGCCTGTCGGCTAGCCGAATCTGTTGATCCTGAGACTTCAACCACGGTTCGTTGTGAACATTGAAGTTCCCCAGAACTACAAACTTGACCAAAGGGTAGCGGGGCAAGAGGTCATCAATAGTCTCGCTCAAATGTTTGAAGAGCTTGGATGTGTCTGATTCGCTAAGGTTCGGTGAGCAGTATAAACACGCGTAGAATCTTACCATACTGGCAAGACTGACTGACTGAGCATCCATCCAAATCTGGAGTTTTCCAGATTCAACAGTTGCACACAGTTAATGTCAGATCGGCTATAGAGACAGACAACTACTTTGGGTCTGAGCTTGTCAACGAGGGCGAAGCCCTAGGAGGTGTCTAGAGGCTCAGCTATCTGGGTTTCAGAAATGAAAAGAAGATTGGAACGTTGTGAACGAAGGGATGATGTGCGGAATCCAAATTTGCGTGTAGGCCGCCAATGTTGAAATTCACCAACAGTTTTAGCCCGCACCGGGATGCCTTGTACTCGCCGCTGTAGGGATGTTAATTGTCATTTGTTATTATTTGTTTTTATTTTTCTGTAAGGTTATGAGGGAAAAAGAAGGTCTGGGAAGAAAAAGGTTTGAGGGGCGGGTAGGCTGGGGGTCGGAGTGTCCAGGAGTGATGAACGTATGAATCCAACCCATACACTGCGATGCAAGGCAATGAGTCCGACTGGAGAGGTCGCCCAATGCGCCCCAAAAGCTGCTGCCGGGTCCCCTCAGGACACTAACCGACACAACAGCAGCGGCGGAGTTTTTGCACTCGCAGCCCAGGGCAGCCCACCCTCACTACCGAGCGGCCCGTACAGCAGTAACCGGTTGTAAAGGCTCTCCCTCAACCAGCATCTTCCATCTGGCCCGCCACGCAGACCCCCCCGCCACCAAGACCTGGACAAACATTACCCCAAGTACCCTGGTACCCCGGCTTCGCCTGTTGTACAAGGGGGTATATGTGACGCAAGTCTCGTATGCCGCCTCCGTGTGGGAGCATCGCCTGGATAATGTCTTGATAAACTCGGCTCTTAAACGAGGCCAGCGGACTCCCCTGTTGGCGCTCTCGGGCGCTTATAGGACTGTAGCTTCAGATGCATTACCGGTTCTGGCCGGCGTTTTGCCGATTGACCTTGCAATTAGGGAAATATTGACAAAAAAGGAACTTATTAGAGGCAGGGCTGCTGTCCACCTTGGAGTCGAACTGACACCGGGAGGAGACGTGGCCCTCCCCGGCTTGCTCAAAGCGATTGCCTAAAGGACTCTGAGTGTATGGCAAGAGCGATGGGATAGGTCGACGAAGGGCAGATGGACTTTCTCCTTCTTCCCTTCAGTTAAATTCAGAATGGAAGGGGCACACATTAAACTGAATCACTACATGACACAGATGCTCTCCGGACATGGGGAATTCAGGGGTCGGCTACATAGCTTGACCCTTTCTCCCCATCCAAACTGTGCATGTGGTGATACTAACCAGGATGCCAGGCACATTCTGTGGCACTGCGAGTTGATGAAAGAAGCACGAGAGGAAATGTTGGATGGCTTGCGCGGAACAACAAGACCAGCGTGGAACGCTGACCTTGTGTCGAATAAAGAGAATTTCGAGTGCCTGAAAAAGTTTGTCAAGTCCTGGGTGGAGAGATGGTCTGTACTTAGAGTCGCCGATCTAGACTAAATTCATGTTTGTTTCAGGTGCTACACGTATTGCTCCTGTCTCCCTTGGTATATCCTCCGATACTCTTCACTAGTGTATACGCTTCGAACTGTTTATAAAATTACTTTTGTGACCTGTAAATTACTGGTTTCGTTTTGACTTATGTATGTACTGAAACATTTTCTTTTCTTATTTTAATTATTTTCTTTTAGCTCTAACTTCACACCGTTTACAGGCATCCATGATCTCCTAACGTTTCTGCTAAAACTGATTTATGCTTTACTTCAACAGGCCATGTTCTATCTTGGAGGGCGATGGTGGTGAAGACGCCATCGCCCAATATATTATGACTTCTGTAATCATACAACAATTATGTTTCTAATATATAATTGCTTTTTTCATTTTTTTTTTACTTTACATTAGCTTTAGTTCCATATTTTGGTGGTGCAGCTGAACTGTACATATTTATGTATCGTCGTCACCCCATAAAAGGGGGTGGGATAGACCCCGTCCGTGCGTACAGCCAGGCGAACCCATACTGGAGCGGTTTTTCTGCGATCCTCCCGCGCCTCCCCCAATGATATGGGTAGGCCTGAGGAACAGCCGCGTGGTCTCGACGTCCTTCCGCCCCCCCTCCGACAATCCGACGCTGATCTTTTCCCCGAGTCTTCAAAAACTTCCTCTTCTTTCCCACATATATTTCTTCGTGGCAAAATCGGTGAGTCGGCTAAAGGGCGCGGACTCCGGGTTTCGTCTGCGGTTGGGCCGATAGCCATACACATTGTCATTGGGACTGCCTGGTGGTTTGTGGAATACCTTCTCTGTATAGATATTTTATTTTTATGCCTTTTCTTCTCTCAGTTATTTTTGCAAATACTTGCATTATATTATTACTGTTACTTTTTCGTTATTTATCTTAACCAGGTCTCCTCAACCGGGCGCAGCTCTTATTTTTCTTTATTTACTAACATCTTTATCTGTATATATTTTTCTCTATAGATTTCAGAAGAATCATTCCACGGGCTGCTACTTTTATTTATCTTTTGTATAATGTTAATGTAAGTACTTGCATACTGCTTACTAACCCCGTATGCATGGACATTGGAGGGTCTAGAGTCGTTCAAATAAATGTAGCTTCGTTCAAAAAAAAATAGAGTCTTGACGTGTGCGGTGAAGGAGGAAACCATATGTTTCCTTATAACGCCGTTGGGAAAGTGGTGGGGTCCCCTCCAATGGTACCCCGGCTAAGTCACCAAATGTAGCGATCCACTTGGGGTGACCTGTGGCAGAAGTGTTGGTCGTACAATAAATGGTTCCCAGGGCGGCGGTGCTCATACCCGCCTATCAAATTAAGATATACAGTGGTACCTCGAGATACGTGTGCCTTAACATACGAGATATTTGAGATACGAGCCGTCGAGCAAGCGAAGTTTTGCTTTGAAATATAAGCAACATTTGAGATACAAGGAACGGCCGGCTGCACACAACCCACCAGTTTGTGTCTCTGGGAAAATCCATGGGCCTGGTGGTGGATGCGAGAGATGTGAACGAGCTTGTCGAGGAGCATTCTCAGAAACTGACAACCGACGAGTTACAGTTGCAGCAGCAAGAAATTGGTTTGGGAGAAGGATTCAGAGGTGGGGGAGGTTATCTCTACAAGTGAGGTGAAGGAGATCTTGGGAAGAGTTTCACAGTTTGTAGAAAAAAAAACACCCGAAAAAGTTGCAACTGGTCGTGCATCGGAGCTATTTAATGACACTAGTCTAACCCATTCCCCCATATTCTGAAAGGGAGGAAGAAACAAACCTCCTTGCACAGATTTTGAAGTGAAACTTCTTTAGCGGCGTTAGTGAT
The DNA here is from genome assembly GCA_917880885.1 of Limnephilus marmoratus. Classification (NCBI taxonomy): domain Eukaryota; kingdom Metazoa; phylum Arthropoda; class Insecta; order Trichoptera; family Limnephilidae; genus Limnephilus; species Limnephilus marmoratus. The sequence goes on from OU862908.1 coordinate 15,706,950, forward strand.
TTGAAAATCGAATGAAACGGAAATGCGTCACGAAAATTTATTATTTTAAAATAATAGTTTATTAGTTCTAATATAAAACGGTAAATCCTCGCTCGCACGGAAGGCTCCCATTGTCCAGCGGCGTAAAGCGCCACACGAACCTAGCGGCCAGACAATTCAGACGACGTGGGTTCGAATCTTATAAAATCAAAAAAAAATAAACATTTTTGTTTTTGCAAAATAAATATACACTCTTCAAACCACACCAAAATAAACAGGCGAAAGAAACGACATCTAGCGACTCCGAAGAAGAAACCATAATTATTAATATGATGACCAAATGTATAGGAAAAGGTGCACTGGAATTCGTCGACAAAAATATGGAGATAATCATTGTTCACTAACTAACCAACCATCATGCCGTTTCCTGTAGGGGTAGGCAGAGAGGATGGACTGCCAAACAACTCAGTCTTGGCACACACTCCTTGCCTCGTTCACATTCATACATCGTCTCACACATGCTCTTCTATTATTCTGACTCTTGACGTGGCCCAAATCATGTATCTGATTCACTTGGCCGTGCTACTTTTTGAAGTGAAACTTCTTTAGCACCGTTGTGATTTGAAACTCGATGAAACAGAAGCAAAAAGAGTCAAACATATACATCTATAGGATTTAGCTTGCGAGAGAATAAGTGTGATGACCGTGGCCGGTATCAACATTACTTTCTGGACTCCTTTGTATGGATCCAGATTCCTCTATAGTATGCTCTCAGTTCAGGGAGTTTGAACAATAAATACTCGTAGGTAGACTTAGCGAGTTTATTCCGAGACTTGGTACAGGTAGTGCTTCTTACGAAGCGATAATCCAAAGAGGACGGTAGACAGCAATCACACCCTTTTATACGTTCCTCATGCTGTCTCACTCATACACGCATGTCTCTTTCATACCGCAAGACATACGTTCACCACATCCCTCCACACTTAAATCCGAAGACAGTTACACAACATGAACTGATAATTATTTACAATACATAAAATATTCCAATATTTACAATGTAAGTAATTCATGTTGAGTCGAGAGCTGAGTGCTGCCTTCATTGACTCATCTGTGTGTTCGTGGTCGTAGTCGGTCCTTCCAATTTCCCGACGTTGACGCCACTGGATCACTGGGGCTGGAATGAGAAGGAGAAAAACCCATTAGACTGTCATCCAGGCCAAAGCTGGAGACATCGTATTCATCATACGACAGTCTCTTCGTCTCAGACGCGACATAAGGATTGCTGTGTTTCTTTTCCCATGACACACATAATTTAGACAACTGATCAAAATGCCTTTTCCAAAACATAATTTTACCATTTAAATTTACCTCAATTATATAAAGTTTTTTTCCTAATTGTTTATACACTTTCCCTGGTACCCATTTATCATTGTTTTGGTCTCTGAAATCTCTAACCATTACCTTTTGATTAATCGAAAAACCCACCGATTCTTTATTATTTCTTTTATAATAATATTTTTGATTTTCCTGACATTTAGACATTTTAATTTTTGTTTCTTTCTTAATTCTATTATCCTTATCTCTCCCCCCTCTCGGTACAAAACTGTTTAAGTTTGACCTTAGTTTCCTTCCAAACATTACAACTGCAGGTTCTAAGCCAGTTGTACAGTGTGGTGCATTTCTGTAATCAATTAAAAAATTTCCTAATTTTTCCTCATAACCTGACTGAAACTTATTTCTTATCATCATTTTTTTTTTTAAATTTTTACACGTTCGAACCGCGTTTTCTGCTAGACCATTTGATTGTGGATGATTTACCGGAGTAGTTAAATGTTTGATGTTATTCATCTCACAAAACTCTTTGAAGTCCGCTGACATGAAAGCGGCTCCATTATCTGAAACTATTGTCTGTACACTCCCGAAATAACTAAATAAACCCTTTAATATTTTAATAGTGTTATACGAATTTGGAGACTTTACTTCTACACAGTCTAACCATTTTGAGGTTGAGTCAATAATTACAAGAAAATATTTATTTGCAACTGGGCCCGCATAATCAATATGCACCCTACTCCATATTTCTTCCGTTATAGGCCACGGAGTCAATTCGCTCTTTGGTTGCGAAGGTTGAACCTCTGAACAAATTTCGCATCCTCTCGCTAAAAGTTCAATATTTCCATCTATCCCTGGCCACCAAAATATACCTCTGGCTAAACCTTTCATCTTTGCTATACCTAGATGAGATCTATGTAACAAGTTTAAAATTTTTTCTCTTAAACTTACTGGAATTATTAGCCTATGATTCCAAAAAAAACAATCATCCATTATGGATAACTCATTCCGTTTAATCCAGTAAATCCATTTTGAATCCTCCTTGTTTATTTTATTTGGCCACCCTGTTCTGAGATAATGTTTAATTTCCAATAAAATTTTATCTGTACTTGATTCCGCTTTAATTTCCTCTACATCTATAGGTAAATCTCTGTTATTTTTAAATAAACTTAGAATTTGAGTATCAAAGTCATTCTCTACGTGAACTGGTTCCTCGACAGGAACCCGAGACAAATAGTCCGAACAGTTCAATGCTGATTTCACGTACTGTACTTTGTAATTGAACGACGACAGAATTACCCCATAACGTTGAAGTCTGTTACACGCTAATACTGGGATACCTTTCTTATCACCAAAAATTCTACATAACGGTTCATTATCTATTTCTAAAATGAATTCCCTTCCATAAATATACTCAAAAAATTTTTTTAACGCAAACACTATAGCTGTTGCTTCTAAATCCAAAATTGAATATTTCTTTTCTGCTTCAGTTAATTTTCGAGAAACAAAAGAAATCGGTCTCTGTAAATTATTATCATAACAATGTAAAAGCGTCGCTCCTAACCCTTTTGTTGAGGCATCTGTAACAATCTTCAATGTTACATCCAGATCATAATGAGCTAGCACTCTATCATCACATAAAATTGACTTAATTTTATTAAAAGCTTCCAAGCAATCTTGATTAAACTCAAAATGTGTATTTTTCCTCAATAAATTATGTAACGGATCTAGAAGTACAGACATGTTAGGTACAAATGACCTGTAAAAGTTCACTAACCCCAAAAAACTTCGTAACTCCGTAATGTCTGTAGGTTGCGATACCTTACTAATCGCGATAGTTTTGTCTTTCAATGGTTTAATTCCTTCCTTTGAAACTTCAAACCCTAGAAAAGTTACTGATGACGCCTTAAAAATACACTTGTGAATATTTACACTAAATCCACAATCTTTTAATCTATTTAACACTGCTGTTAAATTCTCATTATGTTCTTCTTCCGAATCTCCTGTTACCACAATATCATCTAAAAATACCGCTGTTTTTTTCAAACCTTGCAAGCATGAAGCTATCGTTTTACAAAAAATAGCTGGTGCGCTATTAATCCCAAACACTAATCTCGTGAATTTAAACAATCCTAAATGAGTAGATATAGTTGTGAAATCCTGACTTTCCTCATCTAGTTCTAATTGTAGGTACGCTTGCCTCAAGTCAATCTTGGAAAAAATTATTCCACCCGCCATTTGAGAAAATAACCATTCTATCCGTGGCATCGGATATTTATCTACCACTAGCTGTGGATTTATTGTTGCCTTATAATCACCGCAAATCCTTATTTCACCGTTAGTTTTTACTATGGGAACGATTGGTGATGCAAACTTACTATAGTTTACCGGAACTAAAATACCTTCCGATTGTAACCGGCCCAATTCCGCTTCAACCTTTGCTTTTAAGGCAAACGGTATATTTCTCGGATTGCAGAATTTCGGTTCCGCATTCTCTTTTAATTTCAAATGCACTTTATATTTATTGAATTTACCCAGTTTCTCCGAAAAAACCTCCGGGAATTTCCGAATTAAATTATCAATTACACTAGTATTATTCTCAACCATATTGTGAGAAACATTTTCACTTCCCTCCTGGGATAAAGTAGATTGTAAGCCCGTAAATCCAATATTAAACTTTTTAATGAAATCACGCCCTAGAACCGTAATTGTTCCCTGTTTTACTACGCAAAATTCTAACATTTCCCTATAACCGTTAAAATCAACTGTTAATAAGATACAACCCAATAAATTTAACTTACAGTTAGCGTAACCCATTAAGGTTAAATCCTTTGGTTTTAACATCAAATGTTTGAAATGTTTAACATAATCTTCGTCCGTTAAAATCGAAATTGCCGCCCCTGTGTCCAATAAACCGTTTAGTTCCACATTATTCACTAAAACTTTGCACAATATTGGTTCACAATATACTGCGTTTATCCGCAACATGTTTTTATGTTCCTGCGTATTTACGAACACTGAAGAAATGTTATTATATTTTAAACCGCGACATATCTTCCCAATATGCCCTTTTACTCTGCATTTATAACAAAACACGTCTTTAAATTTACAGTTTACTGAATCGTGATAATTCCCGCAATGTTTACACTTTGTTCGGTCCGCTGACCTCGCTCTGTACGATGTAACATTCTTGTCCGAAGTTCTAAAAAAATGTTTACCTACCGAATTTTGTTTTTGTGACAAATTGTTCGATGTATTTTTAAATTTATTTACTAAATCAACACTTTCCGTTTTAATTTGCTTATTCATTACCTCGAATGAATCCATAGCAATAGCACATTCTATAACCTTTTTTAATGAAAAGTTTTCAGCCTCTACAAATAATTTCTCCTTAATACGCCCCACTCGAAGACCGGTGACAAAAACATCTTTTAAATTATATTCAAGTCTGTCCTCGAATTTGCAAAATCTAACGAGATTCCTTAACCGTGCTATATAATCAGTGACTGATTCTGAACTTTTTTGTTTCGTAGCAAAAAAAATTTCGCGCTCTTTGAACACATTTCGTTTGATACCTACATGATTCTCTAGTAATAACAATAAATTTTCGACCGTAATATCTGTAATTTTTTTAGGAAAACACAAATCAATCAATAAATCTATTGTCTCTGTGTGTAAATGAGATATTAAAACCGCTCTCTTTTTTTCTACCGAATTTAACTTGTCATCATTGACGAGGATGAACTGTTCGTATTGCAATACGAACGTCTCCAGTTTGTCCCTCAAATGACAGAACCTGGGCAGTTCTCCCCCTTCCATCTTCACACAGATACAATCAATAAGCAGAAAATTTTACAAACAACACTCAACTCACGACTCTGTTGACTTGATGCTGCTGCTCCGATCTCGCCCTTCCGCGGACCGTCTCCTGGCTCCCGTACCCTGGTCTTCCTTCTAATGCGCCTTCCGTGAGGTCTGCACCTGTCCAGCTCTTCTCTTGAAGATCCGGACTTTTCCGTATCCCCGCCTTACGAGAATACTCCTGGTTCACGGCACTGAATAACCAATCCAGCGCCTTGCTGTTCCTCGGATGCAAATTTCTGCTGCTCTTGCCTGTTGCCCCTGTAGCCTCAATCTCGGATTCCTCTTCCGACTGCCAAATGTGACAATTTGGCTGCCCGTGGTTCTTTTCAAACCGCGCCAAATGTGATATGATTTGACTGCTTCTCGTTCCTTTTCAGCTGCGCCAAATGTTATTTTGGCTGCTTCTCGTTCCTTTATCGGCTGCGCCAAATGTGATGACCGTGGCCGGTATCAACATTACTTTCTGGACTCCTTTGTATGGATCCAGATTCCTCTATAGTATGCTCTCAGTTCAGGGAGTTTGAACAATAAATACTCGTAGGTAGACTTAGCGAGTTTATTCCGAGACTTGGTACAGGTAGTGCTTCTTACGAAGCGATAATCCAAAGAGGACGGTAGACAGCAATCACACCCTTTTATACGTTCCTCATGCTGTCTCACTCATACACGCATGTCTCTTTCATACCGCAAGACATACGTTCACCACAATAAGATAGGATGACAAAACTACTTTAAAGTGACAGATGTCTTTTTTTGTTTGCTCCCGCAAAATCAATAATAAAAGTATTAAAAGTGACAGAAATAATCGCTGCTTCTAGTATTCTAGTACTGTGCATGGGCATAAACAGGTTTTGATTTAAAGTGAGGCAAAAAATAAAAATCTGGAGTAGGTACCGACAAAAGGAGGCTTCTGCAATATATTCATACTTGAGGCTCTATGAATACAAAGAATGTGAACAGAAGAAAGAAAAGCCATCTTATGAAGTGCTGTTAATTTGAAAATGCGACATGGTCGACAATCCCAGAGGTCATGCATTGGCCAGCCAAGGTGAGGCAAACGCCCCACCTTGCCCCACCGTGCCTACGCTCATGGTACTGTGTAAATGCCTTTGCTTTGAGCTGTCAAAACATGCTACAAGTGTCAGATCAATATAAAAGAGGCATAATGCGTGTGTCCCCCCCTCCCCCTCCACACACTCCTCCACTCCATCTCCCCCCACCTTCATCCACCCCTCCCCCTTCCTTCCCTCCCCCCTCTCCCACCCCACTCCGCCTCCTCCACCTTCCCTCTCTCCACTCCACTCCCCCCATTAACCCCCTCCCCCTCTCCCTCCACCCACCCCTCCCCCCACCCCCTACCCATCCACATTCCCTCTCCCCACACCACTCCCCCCCATCAACCTCCTTCCCCCCACCCCCTACCCATCCCCACACCCTCCTCCATTCTTCCCCTCTCCTCTTCCTTCCCTCCCACCTCTCTCTCCCCTAACCCCCTCCCCCTCCCCTTCCCCCCTCCACCAACACCCTCCCAACACCCCCTCCCCCCTCTCACCTCTCGCATTCCACACATTCATTCCCGATACATTCAGTTTTCGAACTGCTCGCGTGCCACCTACTATAATTTTTTATACAAATTTCATAATGCCAGAACTCAACGGTAGTTTTATATAAAATAACGAACAAAAAAAAAGAAGTATTCAATTTGGTGCAGTCATTCAGGTTTATGCACACATTTGGTGATTCATTTTTAGAGATAGTTATTAAGTACGTCGCCAACAAAGCACTCTTTTTAGGGTGAATTGCCTAGTTTAAAAAAAAAACATCGTTTCCAAGGCGACAATTGGTTTGCTTTTTTTCTGACGTTTGCAATAAATCGATTTTGTTAGGGACAGAAAATGTATGATAAATAATTTCATAACGCCAGAGATTATTCATAACGCCAGAGCTTACCAATATATATAGCCTATAGATTTCGCAAATAATGTAGCATTCTATTAGTGAAAGAATTTTTAAAATCCATTCAGTAGTTTTTGCGTGAAAGAGTAACAAACATACATCCAGACATCTATACATCCATACAAACTTTTGCCTTTATAATATTAGTAGGATATTGTAATCAATAAATGATTGCGAGTGTAAAGTTTATTTTTCCTTTGTCAAAATAGTTGAACATTGTGACATTTGTGATATTTTTCCTTGAAGCATTTTAAATAATATACAGTAAAATTCGGATATAACGACTTCGCATATAACATCTGACCGTTTTTAGCGATGAAAATGTAAACTCAAGTTAGGTTTCATAGCTTTTAACAATGACGTTATATACTGTAGATGCGTGGTAGAAATCACAAATTAGAAAACCAAAAGCAAGTCAATCGCACTGTAGCTTCGATGTAGAAGTAGCATATCTTTTTAACACGTGAATAACTTTTGAATTAAGAAATTACTGAAAACCGCTGAAAACAAAGGAGTGTTGCTTACTTGCCACATTATTTTGCGAGTATGTGAGACTATGGCGAGTCTATTTATATAACGTCATTGGCTTTTAATAGGAAAATGTATCCGTTTAGTATGAATCCGTTTTAAGCGACCTATTTTAATGTTAATTCGTCCGGTAAGAACAACGTGTAGTGTTTTGTTAACAAACCTACACACCAATACCCCGCCGCCCCTCGCCTCGCCTACTCCCCTTGCCACGTCCATCCACGTCTGTGTTTATCATCTGTTGTAACAAGGAGTTTCAACACAAGACACAATGAGTTCCGTGAAGCGGAAGTGTTTTTCAATTCAAGTAAAAAGTGCTGTATTACACTGTTTAGAAGCCGGTAAATCAAATATAACCCTCGCGATGGAGTTCGGCGTGTCTCATTCTACAATTATCACCATAAAGAAAAATAAGTTAGAATCCCTGCTTAATGCCAATGCTTTGAAATGTAAACATGTCAGGACATCAACTCATGAAACAAAAACGAACTCACATTACAGACTTTTTACGTTAGTATCTACATATTTACTTGCATAGAATGTAGGTACATTGTATCTTTTTGGATTATAGTACATTATGTATGTTTGTTATGTGGAATGTTTTAGTACCATTAACCCGTCTAAACACAGGAGACCCAAGTTGTCCCAAAACATCATATGCCGTTATAATAACAGGAGACCCAGATTGTCCCAGAGCAACAGTGCATTATTAAAAGTTAGATATCTCTCTTCCTGTCATGCGAATATTTGTGATTTCTTTTATGTTAGAAACGGAATGAAATAATGCTTCTCATTGTCTTAGAATTATATGAGCTAGGTTGTTCAGATATTTAACAAACCCGATCAAAAGTGAAGGTTTAATTTTGCGCCAATTTGCGACGCATCACACGTTTAATTTTAAAATAAAATTGTATGAAAGTGATAAAAAGTGAGGTGACAGTTTTATTACAAATTTTGCTTAAAAAAGGAATCTGTATTTAAAATTTTAAGTTGATTCTATTTTAATTACTTTAATTCGAATATTCTCAGGTACAGTTTGGCAAGAAAGTGTAGAAAATAAATGATGGCGCTGCGATCGTTTTCTAGTTTTAAATGGCAACACCAAGATGGCTCATAAGACAAAGAACGTATGTTTTAAAAAAACACTTCTGGCAAAATGCATATTTCATAGCGTATTTGTATTTTCAAAAAATTTGCACAAAAAACTGTAATTTAATAGAAGCAAAATAAAACAAAACAAGTTTTAAGTGGGTGTTTATTTCGATATAAAAACGTAGGTACTTAAAAATTTAAGTCTATTAATTCAACACCCGACATGTAATTATTGTCTTTGTCCTCGTGTGATTCTTCTTCTTCCGTATCTTCATCTTCATCTAAACGCAGTTCATCGATATCATCATATATAGTACTGCCTCGTGCATAATATTCTGCCTCAATTTTCATCACGTGTTTGCAACAATTTTTCCAATCATCAGCACTTATGCTATTACATATTATTATTATGCCCATTTTCCGTTTTCCCGGTGTTTCAAATTTTCCATCTGCCTTTTCCCCTTCCTTGACGATTCGTCTTACCGTTGTTTCAGATTTACTTGTGTGTGAAAAACATCATTAAAATTATTATTATAGAAGGTAGTTTTAAAAACACACACTAGATAATATTCACTTAGAAAGAAAAAAAGAGAAAACGAGAAAATAGTAACTTTTCTACGAGTTTGAAGAAGTTGCATATTATTATTTTTTTATTGAGTTATTCCCTTTTTCCTGTGGCCGCATATTAACTGTCAAATTGAAATGTCGAATTCGAATTTTTTAACATAACCTCAAATCAGATTGTAATGGTTATTATCGCTCGAAAATTGGCATAAATCTTGTAATACTAATGAAATTTATTAAACAAACTATACTACGTACCATTCATTTCTGCAGTTCGTTTGTAAACATCTTCTAAATCGGACAGAAGCTTCTTCGCGTGACACTCGGCTAGGCAGCGTTGAAAAATGCAGAATATAACCCCTCTTGTATCACTATGTAATAATTTATTCATTTTAATTAAATTCAGGCAAACAATGAATAAAAATGTTATCAAATCAGCAATATTCTACTCAGATTTAAGACAATAAATCAACCGTAACACGCGATAACAAGACAGCCATAGGAAACGTCATATAATTCGGTGTTGCCATATTAATGAACACGTTTAGTTCCAATTGATTTAATTTCTACACTTATTTGCCAAACTATATGCATTTTTTAGCCAATTTACATTTCCAATATTAAAATTTTAATATTTAGAAACAAAAATGTTGATTTCTAATAAACACAACGGAAAGATTATTGTGTCTAAATTTTAGAAAAAAATTTATTTTTGCAAAAGCGTTAAAAAATACAATAAATAGGAACATTTAAAATGCATGGGAAGAACCAGGAATTTTGCGCGCCAACCTTGACAGGCAAAAGTTGACAGAAAATTATTTTCTTATTATTCGAAGGGTTAAAGTTATAATTTGTATTAAATGTTTTATTTACCTAAAACGAAATTTATCTGTCTATACTATTACATACATATTTCATAACAATAATTACAATAACATAATATAGCATTAAAAAATGTACACTACTCTTCCAGACACAAGCTAATGCTTCTATGGAAGGGTGGTATTAACATTAGAACATGAACATGTACGCAAATTATTACATTATCTAAATGTACATTATTTTTTATATGCTAAAATAAAAAAAAAATAAAAAAAAAAATAAAAAAAAAAATAACATTAATACGTATCATAATAAAAACATTCTTAAATTATCCGTCCGTTTTGTGCGACGACGTCCGGTTAGTACGACTAAGTATCGCCGGTCCCTTGAGGGTCGTTATATCCAAATTTTACTGTAGTGAAAAAAATAAATTTAAAAAAGTTTAAATAAAATAAATACCCTTGTCTATGCAAAAGCCAGATCTGTTAAGTAAATAAAAGCAATATTATTTATGTATTTATTTTTACCATTATTTATTATTATTTAACGCCATCTCTGTTTTCATGTAAATAACAATAGTACCAAAACAAAATACTACACTCTGTTAGTCTGATCCACCGCACAGAGGTCGCATTTTTATAGAAAATTTAAATAAATTAATAAATAAATATTTTTTTATAAAAATGAACAACTGTGGCGTGTGTAAATCCACCATAACTCAAGGAATTCAATGCTTGCCCTGTAAAGAAAATCTGCATTAGGTGTGGAGGTACATCTGAGGAAAATTATAAAAAGTTGAGTAGTACATGGCGATGCAGCAGATGGTCGGCTTCCAGGATCTCAGCGCCATTATGGAACACATCAAAAGAATTCAGAAGTTTCACTTCTACCGCGTGTCAACTGAACACTAGACCAGTGAAGAGAAAAGCAGTGACCAAAATACAAATACACTAAAAAAAAAAACAGTTTATTTCTTTACATTCTCTTTTATGTTTTTATACAATATTTGTCATTTATAAATATATTTTTTTTATTAAAAAACATGAAACAAGAACAACTGGGGTGGCACATTGGGGGCTGGAACGGATTAATGGCATTTCAATTAATTTCAATTGGGAAAATTGCTTTGAGATACGAGCAAGGTTACGGAACGAATTAAACTCTCATCTCGAGGTACCACTAGTCAATTTTTTATGAGAACAACTCTCTTTTTAAGGTTATTCCCATCAATGTAATATATCATTGAAGAAGAAGATAACAATAATAATCGAAACGAAAATATGAAAGAGAACAAGACACAGAAAAATAGAAAAAGATAAGTCTAACCGGGATGTGCACTTTTACCAATTCAGCCATTAGATAATATTAGTTATTCCAAAAAATTTGTAAATATGAGATTGACGGTTTGGTGGAAGGTGGCAATGGCTGAATTGGTAAAAGTGCACGTCCCAGTTAGACGAGAGATTCTGGATTTGTGTCCCAGTTGCGACCATTATCTTTTTCTATTTTTCTGTGTCTTGTTCTCTTTCATATTTTCATTTAGATTATTAGTGTTATCTTCTTCTTCAATGATGTAAGATATATTATTTCACATATTTATATTAAAAAATACTAATTATTGCATAGTTGATGGTTGATGTAAATGTAATGGATGGTTGTTTCCTTGGCAGGGGGGGGGCGGCTTCTCAGGTGTCTCCTGTGAAAGTACCACCAGATGAGCCAATGGGAATGGAAGGACTGAGTGACAAGGACTTAAAAACCCTGTTGCAAAACTTCAAGGATCTGTCCTCTGAAGAGCAGCATGGCCTGATCACCTACTTGAAGAAGCTCGAGGGCGAGGAGCCCAGGAGAGTGGGCAAATTGAAAAAGTTTGCCAATTTAGACCCGGAACGGGATGATGCCCTTGGTAACATTTTGTTTCTTTTTCAGAAACTGTCATATTATTTTTATACTTTTTTCTTTTATACTTATTACTTTTTTCCACTACAAAATATTGAGACCAGTCGACTTTCATTGCTATATGATACCAACATGTTACTATTTTTATTTATATTTTTATAAATATAATAATTTCAGGTGAAAGAAATGCGAGTCTATCTTCAAGTAGAGAATGTGGAATTGACAAAGCAGCCGCAGCCCCCATGATAAAAGTGGAACCCATGTCCAAGGATAGTGATGATGAGGATGATTATACATTTGATGAGGTAAATATATTTCTGTTGATGCAACTCCACACTACTGTAGATGAACGTACTGCTCAATAATAGATTATTCAAACATACAAGTTAAATTGTGTAATAATTAATGGCTTTTTTATAGGTTTTGAGATCAGCTTCTGAAAAAGTAAAAGAGAAGCAGATGCAAGATGTACTGGAAGTCATCAATAATACATTGAAGGAAACTAGCGATGCGAAGACAGCTGCTCTGGATACGCAATCGATTATTTCTAATTTAATGGTATCCTTGAAGGAAGGGCAAGGAAGCAATGCGGCTCCCAATCCAGTTGAAGGCAGTATGGCCGGGGACTGTCATGCAGAAAACATTTCCAAGGTGCTGACTCTCATGGGCTGTATGACTGGACAAGATGCTCCAGTCCCCACTCCTGTAACAGCACCAGCACCACTTCTCCCTCTGCCCGCCCAACCACCCCCACCACCTCCACCCCTCTCTGAAGCTGTGCAAATGTCCAATCAAAACATTCCCGCTAATGAAACATTCAATCAAAACATGTGCAATGAAACATCCAACTTCAACATGCAAGCTCAATTTGCCATGAACCAAGATCTCTACCACAGAAACAACTTCCCCGAGTCTTCTCAATACCCACAATCCATGCGCAACCACAACCCTGACACAGGATTCCCCAACATGTTGCCAAGAGGCAATCTGAATGATTTTCCCAACGATTTTGGCGGTCAACCTCAGTACAACGAAATGGGCTACGCTCAAAATCAAGCATTTGGAAATGGTAATTTCAGACCCTTTCCAGACGGTATGAACCGAGGAAACCAGTATCCTGATGACTTTAGGGCTGCTTACGGACATAATGCAGCTGTCGGCAGCAACTATCAGGATCGCTTCTGGAATAACGACCAAGATAGAATGTTACCGCAAAATCAATATGGAGACATACAGATGGGAGACAATTATTGCAATTTGCTCTGACTACGACAACCTTCCTCTCAACAATTTCAGAGGGCACAATAGAAATACAAATCGTGGCAGGTGAGGAAAAATGCGTGGTCGAGGAAACATGGACTGGAGGGGGGGTGGGGTTCTTGAGAAACTGACCAGTGGTTGTGGAAGCATGGACTGAGGGAAGTGTTCATGATAAAATAATCCATTGTCTGGAAGGGGGCACGGGGTCATGAGGCACTAATCTAGCATCATTTTATAATTTAGGGGCAATACGTGTTCCTCTGGACAGTAGTGTTATTTCTTAAACAATCAATTATTGTAATAATTAAATACCGTCAACAAATGCCCATTTTAAAGTTGCCAACACTGATTTAATCTCCATTCTCTTGTATCGTATTTTTTTCATTGAAAACGTAATTTTTTTTTAAATTTTTATTGAGTGACATTATGTTGTGAAGACTTAAGGGCCCGCAACCCGAATTTCTACCGATTTCTTACATATCTCCCTTAAACACGTTAAGTTTTAAAGTTCTTAAAAAAATATATGTTATTCTTGAAGATAATATCTAGACATTGCCCGCGCTGAAACGCAAATTATATAAAATTCCCTCGATAGAAAAAAATTGCAAAGTATGCTCCAAAAATTATTATAAACACGTTTGTTTCAGTTATTTTACAAGTTATATGTATGAAAAAATTCACAGTGTTTCTTTAAATGCTGTTTAATACAATGCCCGCGAGATTTTTGCTCTATTTTAAACGAGTCATGTTTTATTAAACATTTTCGCAATTTTCGCATCGATTTTGTCACTGTAAATGTTAGCGCTCTCCTCTAACATTCATAATTTCGTGTCTCTCCATCTTTTTCTTTTCGAGCCCGGTTGCGGAGCCTTAAGAGTCTGTATTATTTAAACTCTACTTTAGAATGCATGTGTTTTTCCAAGAAACCATGAGGGTATTAACAATCTATAATATTATTGTGTACAGCTTATATAGAAAATATTAATATTGAGGATTTTTAACTGTTTATTAATATTTTAGTGCCACACAGTATGTAAGAATGAGGAAACACCTTCTTTACCACTATTTGTTGGAAAATGTTGTCCATTTTCTATCTTCCAAAAGGATTTTTTATGATGATTCTGACAATTCGGTGAAAACCAAAGACTTGTTTAACCCTTTGATTATTGAGTTATTTTTTGCCATCTACATCGTGGGAGTGAGTTATTTTTCAAGTTTTTCTAAATTTTGTAATCGATTTAATTAATTATCTTCTTACCCATTTTTATTACACAAGTTGATTTCGGAGCTTTTTTTATTACTATATACAACCCTTTATTATTGCATTGTAAATTTAGTCCGACAAATTCAGTGGTTGTCAACATTTTACAAGTAAAAGTTTTCAGAAAAAAAATATTTTTTAATTTATATGAAAAGAAGTGTACAATAATAAAGGAATAATACCAAAAATAAAATAGTGGACTAATCCAGTGGCTCCCTACATTTTACAAATAGTGTTTTCAAAAATTATTATTTTTATTTTTAAAAAAAGAAATGTACTCATACAATAATAAAAAGATAATACTAAAAATAAAAACAAAATATAAGTAAGGTTTTATAATAAGTTGAACAAATTCAGTGGCTCTCAACATTTACAAATAAAAAGATTTCAAAAAAAAATCTTATGTCAAAAGAAATATTCAATAATAAAAAGATATTACTGAAAATATATAACAAAAAGTCTAAGTAAAGTCTTGTAATAAGAAATTCAGTGGCCCTCAATATTTTACAAATAGAAAGTTTTCAATTTTATTTAATTTTTTTCATATAAAAAGAAATGTTAAATAATAAAAAGATAATACTAAAAATAAAAACAAAATATAAGTAAGGTTTTATAATAAGTTGATCAAATTCAGTGGCTCTCAACATTTACAAATAGAAAGATTTAAAAAAAAAAAATTCTTATGTCAAAAGAAATATTCAATAATAAAAAGATATTACTGAAAATAAATAACAAAAAGTCTAAGTAAAGTCTTGTAATAAGTTAGACAAATTCAGTGGCCCTCAACATTTTACAAATAGAAAGTTTTCAATTTTATTAAATTTTTTTCATATAAAAATAAATGTTAAATAATAAAAAGATAATACTAAAAATAAAAATGAAGTATAAATTCAGTGGTTCTCAACACGCGAATAATATTATCGTAATTTAGATATTGTATTTATTTTGTCCAACTAGTCATCTAGCTAAAACATTCTTTTCGTGTGGTATTCCTCAAAATACGGATAAGTGCATAATGGAACATTACATCCAACACACATAAATTATAAATTTTGTGTCTTTCCTTGTAGGCCAGTGCAATTAGCGCCAAAAAGGGGGTCGCGATCGGAATTATTCCGGTAGTCCCAATTTTTTTATATGTTTTATATACTCATCTCCTGATGTAAAATCAGAGTTTTCGACCTTGGGTCACTTGAGCTTTCGCCGCCATTTTGAAAAAAACAGCCGAAATCGGGCCAAAATCTAGTTTTTCTCAAGTATCTCGTTTTCAATAAAAATTTTGGATAAAGTAGCTTTACAAGTTTAGTAGAACATAAAATTATCTACAATTTTCCTGAAAAAAATTTTCTTCTATCTCTAATAAATATCGAGATATGCAGTCGTAAAAACGTGTATAAGTTTGTTAAAACAGGTAAATTGCCCGACTTGGTTTGGTTTTTTGTGCATATCTCTTTTCCAGTACAATTTTGTGAAAAAATTACTGATGAATTTTGTAGAAAATAAAATTTTATAAAAGACGTAGGTATACGTTTAATGTTTTTATCGCAATTAGGTATCCAGGTTCTATTACAAAATTTTCACAAAAATTAGGTCAAAAACTGAATCAGAAGAATAGTGTCGGCATAACTTGATTATTATGTTTTTTTTAAACAATTACTGTTGAAATAATATGTTGCGTACTTAAGAGCAATAGTAACCATCAATGTAACCAAAACATATAAATAAAATTAATAATTAAGGTACATAGATGTGGTAAAAAAAGAAAAAAAAAACTGTATTTTCTTAAAATATATGACTATTGACTTTAGTTTCTCACTGCCACTTACGGGCCCCGAACAAGTTCAATATAGTCTTCCTATGACTCCTCAGCCGAATTTGTGGTGACTGGGTCACAAATTCCTCGTCATCATCATGAACGAAGGCTTCCACAGATTTCTCGCTCGAGCTGCCATTACAGTGAATACAGAGTTGGGAGCATTTCAAACCCGACTTTCTACATGTGCACTTTCCAGCGCAACCTTTTTTGCATTGGCATGATATAAAGATAAACAACGCCTGAGGTGCACTCTCCTTCATCATTGCTACTGGAGTTAGTAACCCAACAGCGTCCTTCTTCCACCCCAATTCAGTTGTAGGTATCTTTATGGTGAGCAAGCCAAGTCTGCACTTGCAAGTATGTTCTTGAAGCATGTTCGCTGGACTGCATTATGGGTGGTAGCCTGGATAAATTGAATTTATTATTTTTTACTCCTTTGACAAAAAGAATGTACCTTAAATTTTCCAAATTTGATTTCTCACTAGCCAAAGTAATTTTTTGCTTTGCTTTTGGATCTTGAAATACACGAATAAGTTTTATTCACAGAGTGATTTTTGAGAAGAATATTATAAAATTTGTATATACCTTGAACAAACGGAGCACCAGTTGTCTCGCAGCCACCTATGGCATGAATAAATAAAATGTTTTCAACTATTTCAATGTGTTTAAAACATTTCTTGGAGTACAACGCGTTAGGTGATTTTCCTTTACCAACTTTTTTGTAATATACGTTTGGAGGTGAGAGAGCTGTGAGGTGTACCAACAGGTCGATATCCTGACCAATGAGTATGATTGTGTCATGTTGAGATGATAACGACTTTGCTGTGGTTATTATTATTAATATCAGCATCCTCTTCAGCTTGAACTGTCGTTATATGCGATCGTTCAAATGAGACTCTGAGTAGGGAAATAAAATGAGACTTGTTCTTTTCATTTCCCAGAAACTTTTCCTTAGTGCTTTTCTTTTCAACCGAATCCGGGTATCCATCGAATACCACTACTGCATTGGCTCCATAATGATTTTGTGCATACCTGACATATTGCTGAAAAATGATTGAAAAAGGTTGAGTACGACCCCATACAACATTGTGCAGTAAATATCCTCCATCAACTATGTGTATTTTACTGCATTCCAGTTCTGTGTTATTTGGTAGAGGGTTGAACAATGAGTAAAATATGGTTGCCTTGAAGCATGCCTTCCTCTGAGAAAGGAGACAATGGGACAGGAGATAGTTCATATTGGAAATATTCTTTATGTTTAATTTCGCACTTTTTGGCAATATACATACGATGGAATAGCATTAATGGATCTATTGTCACAGTCACACCCTGATATTGTATTCTGCTGATCACCGCCGCAAGAGAAACTATCGCATCCTTACGTTTTAAGTATAGGTTTCCAAAGTTCTGGCTGATAACTTTAGACATTTCAAAAAATTTCAAGCAAATTTTCCCATCTTTTCAGCCATGTGACAAGTTACTTTGCTATCGCCGATCGTGCCACTACTTATAACATAATCACGTTTGTTTGAAAAAATGGTTCATGGCAATGAAACCAATCAATGACAGTTTGGACGTCTTTATCATCCCTCTTAATTCATGTAGGCCTCATCTCGACATGTTACTCTGACGTTCCTGATTCAACCCCGGGGTAACACCCCACTCTCGTTAATTTATAGTTTTTTTAACACATCTATGTACCTTAATTATTAATTTTATTTATATGTTTTGGTTACATTGATGGTTAATGTTGCTGTTATGTACGCAACATATTATTTCAACAGTAATTGTTTAAAAAAAATAATAATCAAGTTATGCCCACATGTCATGACCTAAATTTTGTGAAAATTTTGTAATAGAACCTGGATACCTAATTGCGACAAAAACATTAAGCGTGTACCTACGTCTTTTATAAAATTTTATTCTCTACAAAATTCCAAAATTCATATCAATAATTTTTTCACAAAATTGTACTGGAAAAGAGATATGCACAAAAAACCAGACCAAGTCGGGCAAATTACCTGTTTTAACAAACTTATACACGTTTTTACGACTGCATATCTCGATATTTATTAGAGATAGAAGAATTTTTTTTTCAGGAAAATTGTAGATAATTTTATGTTCTACTAAACTTGTAAAGCTACTTTATCCAAAATTTTTATTGAAAACGAGATACTTGAGAAAAACTAGATTTTGGCCCGATTTTGGCTGGTTTTTTCAAAATGGCGGCGAAAGCTCAAATGACCCAAGGTCGAAAACTCAGATTTTACATCAGGAGATGAGTATATAAAACATATAAAATAATTGGGACTACCGGAATAATTCCGATCGCGGATCGCTAATTGCACTGGCCTATTGTTTGTTTTTTTTTTCAATTATTTTTGGCTTTCACCCTTCAAGGGTGTTCTAGGCCATCATTTATAATTACAGAGTAAGGAAAGGTGAATTTTTGTTATGATAGTAAAAATATTTATGTAACAATATTTATATAATGCTAGCTGGTACCCGGCATGCGTTGCAATGCCATTCAAAGACATAATCTCCCTGCATGTCCATTCTCCCTGCATGTCCATTCCCATGCGTCCCCGTTTCCTTCCTGCGTTCCCCTTCCACCTTCCCCGCCTTCCCCCTCTCTGGTCACCCTACTCGCGATCCTTACCTCCTTCGTTACCCTCTCCCTCCTGGCGTAGCTAGTGTGGGCGGCACCCGAGACGGATACCACAACGGGGGGCGTAATGGGATAGGGCGGGACGGTCTCCATCATATTGCCCAGGCCTACACACACAACGGGGGGGGGGGGGATAGGGTGGGGTGAAATGGTATACCGTCTTCGACTATCCGGTGCAGATATCGGGCTCTACTACAGCCTGTTTTTTTTTTCCACGGTCGTGTGTCACCCCTCATCGAAGTCGGGTGGCACCCGGGGTGGGCCGCCCCCCCCTCGCTACGCCACTGCCCTCCTGCCTTCAAATAAAAATACAAACATTTTCAAACCACTCGCGCACCATCCGTAGTAATTTTTTTATACAAATTTCATAACGCCAGAGCTTACAATTATATATAGAAACACTCTTCAAAATGCAATGTTTTGTAAAAATTTTGAGTCAATCGATCGATTACTTTTCGAGATTTGCGGACACAAACATACGCAACCTAAATTTGTATATATTGTAAAATGTTGAGAATTTATCTAACTTATTATAAGACCTTACTTTTTTTCTTTAGTTTTCATTTTTAGTATTATCTTTTTATTATTGTATACATTTCTTTTTTATAAATAAAAATAATAATTTTTGGAAACACTATTTGTAAAATGTTGAGAGCCACTGGATTAGTCTACTTTTTTATTTTTAGTATTATCCCTCTATTATTGAACATTTCTTTTTATGTAAATAAAAAAAAATTCTTTGTAAAATGTTGAGAACCACTGAATTAGTAATATATATTTATTTTTAGGTAACAATTTTTGTAAGAATACGTAAAAATGTTTGATAAATTTATTTGTATTATCTATAAATCATAATTTATTAGAAATTACAATTATGGCATAGAAAAAAACTGAATAAAGTCATACAGCCACACGTATGCGGCAATACTCTATTTTGATCGTCCGAGTACCGCGTACGTGCGGCCATACTCCTCAAAGGGTTAACATAGTTTGTCTTCAAAATATCTAATTATATTTTAAGATCATTTCAAGATTTATGGTCTAAGTATTTAAGATGTCTAATTTTGGTTGATATTTTGAGAAATTTTGTGAAAGTGTCGCATAAATAAATGTTTTACAATAAAATATTGTTTTATTATGGTTAGCGGAATTGTGTAGGCAAAAATCAGGAAAAATACTTTGGCACGTGACTAATAAGCCATTCATTTTACTCCAGTAGTCATGGACATATGAATATATCTGGACCTGCCCTAAGTGATAAAAGCGTATTATTTTCCCCTCCCCGTAACGGTTCCATGGAGCCGGCTCGGCTTACGAGAGCCTCGCTTGAATCTAAAAAATGTGACGATTACATTCTTGTCCTGAACAGCGCCAAGATCACATCGTACATTTTACGAACAAAAGTGAGAGCTTGTGCTATACATTATACCCTAATATATGTGGACGTAGCGAATAACACTGTCTCATCTATAATACATATACCTACATGGTTTTACAACACATACTTTTTTACATTAGGGAACGTACCTATACTACGTGACACGTTTAGGGGGAGGGGGGGGGTCTTCAAAATGTCAAGCTTGGTACAAATGGGCGGCGGCGGGCTTATGTTTTTGGTCACCGGGGGGGGGGGGGGGGGGTTAAAAATTGCAAAAAGGTGGTCACGTAGTATGGGTATGTTCCCTTAGCTCCACTGAGGAGGCCCTGAGGAAAGTAATTTTCCTAAGGTTTCCCTGTGGAACAACACTTTACTCCACTATGATTCACAAGCTGACTCATAGTTAAAAACCACAACCATAAAACTTTTTTCATGTTCTAAAACTTCATATTCATGTTCTAAATTCATGTTCTAAAACTTCATAAAACTTTTTTCATGTTCCGAATGCAGTTATACAAGTCCTCAAAGGCATAAATAAACCAATCATCCTCAAAGGTAAGATTTAAAAATCCACAGCATGATTCAAAGAAGAGAAAAAACCTTTTTCATGTCCTGACTGCAACTATTCCTCTTCTTTAAAAATTACTAAAACGGCACTTGCTAACTCACAGTGATGAAAAACCCTTTTCTTGTCCTGATTGTTACTATTTGAGTCCTCAAAAGGGCCAAGAAGTCACTTGCTGACTCTAAGGGGAGAAAAACCTTTTTCATGTTCCGACTGCAACTGTTCATGTACCACGAAGAGAAATCTAAAAATCACATGTTTACCCACAATGGAGACAAACCTTTTTCATGTCCTGACTGCAACTATTCTTCTTCTTTTTTTTTGCCCGTCCGCCCCTTTTGCTCCCCCCTCTCCCCCCCAGAAACAAAGAAGCAAATTCTAACAGTAATAGTTGATTTTTTCGCCCGTCCGCTCCTTGTGCCCCCCCAGAAAAAAATCCTGGATCCGCCCTTGTAACTCACACTGATGAAAAACCTTTTTCTTGTCCCGACTGCGACTATTCATGCGCTACACAACGGTATCCAAAAATTCACATGCTTACCCACACTGGTCAAAAACCTTTTTCATGTCCCGACTGCAATTATTCATGTTGTAAAAAGCAACTTCTTGAAAATCATTTGCTAACTCAAAGTTACAAAACCTTTTACATTTAAATTAAATATCCCACTAGAAGACTTAAAATATAATTTATTATTAAATATTCTAAAAATCCACACACTAGAAGACAGGCGTAAAATAAACGACTTAACATTTTTATTTAAAATACTTAACTCTAAATTTGACTGTTGCGAACTACTGCAACTCATAAACTTACGAATACAGACAGTAACTACAAGACAAAATACACTACTTTACTATAGCATTCATAAGCGGAACTATTATACATTGTCCACTCTCCAATACAACGATTTCACACTATAGGAAATCAGTACTTATGTGATATTGACATATTTAACATAAACTTGGCGAATTTTGTTGATCTTGTAAAAAACGTATTCCAAAGCTATTCCTAAACATATGTGTTTTTCTGAAAACCTATGAAATCGCTGTATTTTTGTATTTTTATGACTTGTTTGCTTTTTTATCTAATTTTATTTTTATTATTTCTGTATATGTTTAAAAATCATCTGTCATGAATTATTTGTACTACCAAAATGTAAAAGCCCTTTGGGTGTTAAATAAATAAAATAAAATAAAAAAATGTTTCTACTGCGACTATTCGTGTTCTACAGAGAGGCTGCAAACAAATCACATGTTTACGCACAGCGGACAAAAACCATTTTCCTGTCCGGAATGCGGTTATACAAGTTCTCAAAAGGGAGATTTAAAAATCCACAGCGCGATTCACAGTGGAGAAAAACCTCTTTCATGTTCTGAGTGTAACTACAGATGTACTACGAAAATTATCTTTATGTATTTTTATTTTATTTTAGCAGTAAACTTACCTGTGTGTAATAACAAAAGAGCGTAGTTCTAACCAAAAAAAAATCGTTTAACATTAATATATTAAGTTCCATAAATTTTGCAATATTTTATTTATTTTTTCTGTTGCTGTTTTTCAAATTTCGTTGACATTTTTTCGGTTGCGCTGCGCTGGCAAGTCAGCATGAGAGCCTATAGGCCAGTAACAGCTACTGATGTAAATCTCCCGCTTTTTAGGATATTATAGTACCTACAAACCCTTTTTAACAACACTGACTACAGTAAGGCGGCCAACTTTATAAAATATCAATGCGGGACACAGTGGCGTGCGGTGTCGACAGGAGGGAAGGGGGTACGCAGGGCCGGATTAACCATGTCGGGGCCCCTAGGCAATGAACGTCTCGGGGCCCCTTTACCAATGGCGAACTACGGGGGGGGGGGGGGGTAAAGGGGCCTCTTGATCAAATCCTTAGCAAGGCTTTAAGGGGGGGGGGGGTGTTAGGTTTTAAAACTTTTTTGATTTTTTTTAATGAATGTAAAACATGTCAGTATATTGAGTATTGTGTCAAAATTTCAAGTAAATAGGAGCAAAACTAACGAAGGTACAGCTTTTCAAGCGACCGGCCCTCATGCTTGATTCTGAAGTTTGTGAACATCATAACTCAAAATCTTGACTTGACTTGACCGATGCTTTTGAAGTTTTGTATATTATTTCTACACATAAATCAACAGATAGTCAGAGGGAGTTTTTTTTACCATTTTATAATAACAAATTCACCGTAATTTTTTAGCAAAAATCGCGTTTTTCACTTCAAAATGCTGCCTAAAGTAAAAAAAAATCGAAAAAAAACTCCCTCTGACTACCTAGGAAAACATATGGGTGAAATGCAGATCCGGGCACAGTTTGGAAATTTAATAAAAAGGCACTTTCTAGATGAGAAAAGTGTGGAGAAGTTGAATAAAAAAGAAATTAAGGTGCGCTCGGCAAAATTGAGGGAGATACAGCTGTTTAAAGTATCAATAATATGTCACTTCATGAACCGATACTGTCCGCCATTTGACACTAATTTGTTGGTAAGTTGGTTGGTATCCCTGACTTGATAAAAGCAAGAGCCTAGATACGATTGTAGTAGTGATGGGAATAATCGATACATTTACATAATCAATATTTTTGTATCGATACATAAAAATGATTAATCGCTAGGAGTTCAGGAGCAATAGCTGCGGTCAAAGGCAGTATTTTTTCTCGCGGCAGGATGTTCACGGGCAAAGCATGGTACATCGGTATGGCAACGTAGATTTTTCATTGCTGGCAATGATTTCTTTACAAGCAACATTATTTTCTATAATTTACAATAATACTTTACTATCTATGGTCTGGCCCGACCTTGAAACTGTTTCATAATATCCGTATTCTTATAGATAATGTAATTTTATAGATGTTTCCAAAATTCTGATATGCGTCATTAGTAATCACTAGCGATGGGAAATATCGATCAAATATCGATGTTGTATCGATCTTTTTTACCATCGATGCATTTCGATACATTATCATAAATAAATCGATTCTTGAACAATCGATTCTCGCATCGATGTCAAATCGATTAAGTCTGACCAATCACAACGCTTCTCTCACATCGATCATTTCTGACCAATCACAGCGCTGGATTTACATCGATTCCATTTCCGAATGAATTACATCGATATGTCAATAATCGTATCGAATTCACAATCCGATATAATCGTTTGAAATGTCATCGTAAGTAGAATCGATTCTCGCTTATCGATGTCTATGTTCATATCGAATACAGTTCGATACAATCGTTTTGAAATGTCATCGAAGTGGAATCGATTCTCGCTTATCGATGTCAATATTCATTCGAATGCACAGTCCGATATAATCGTTTTGAAATGTCATTGAAAATGAGTGATACAATCGTTTTACAACTGTCAGAATTCTTTCGTAAACGCAAATCGATTCTAGATCCGAGAGGTTGTATATCAAAATACGTCAAAATATCTCAGATTGTGATAAATTGATAAAGCGTGTTGATGTTATCATCATCCCGCTTTGTTGTAAATGATGAATTAATACTTTTAGGTAACGATCTACGTTTCCAGTTTTAGTTTATGTTTAAAGATTGCCATGGTGACTGTTTTTCACAATTTAAAGTTTATTATTACTTATGTTATTAAGGTTGTGTACATATCATCTAGGGTAGTGTTGGTATATTTAATATAAAACAATCAGTCAATCACTTAGTACACATAATTTTTAAATTTAATGCAAACAGTGATACGCTCTAATTGTAGCTTCTTCGGAGCAGTATACAATAGTCTACTAAAATCAGCAAGTAATGCGTGTTCATATGAACACATCTGCTTCACACGAACAAATATTTTTAATTCATTTGAAATTAACATCGGTGTCTCTTAGTTTGTAATTAAAATGAAACAATTTATATAATAGAATAACCTTATTTAATAATAATTTGTTAATTGCATACAAATGAATACAACAATTCAGTTTGTTTAGGATTAGGTATTTACCTACAACGTACTTATTATTTATAGGTTCTCTCTCTCTGGTTTCAATCCTGAGATTGGTTTGCAGCAATGTCATCTATTCGTTTCTTCCACTCTTCCCTGTCTTGTGCGGCTCTTTTGAAGTCTGCATATGATGAGCAGCGCACGTCCACCAGCAGGTCCTCCAGGTACTCTCGGCGTGGGCGTCCCCTAGCGTTTGTCCCCTCGGTCATACCCTCCATTATGGCATGCAAGAGGCCTTCTTGTCTTATTACATGGCCGATCCATCTTGCGCGCCTTTCGGACAAGGTCCTGAGCAGGTGCCTTCCTCCTTCGATTCTTTGGAGAACCTCTTCATTTGTTATGTGGTCTCTCCAGGAGATTCCTAATAGTCTTCTATAGGACCACATCTCAAAAGCCTTTAGGTTATTTTTAACAAAAACGACATGTTATAATTTATTATTAATCATAATACTCGTATATTATCAATAAATAAAGGGAATTTGAACTTACTAACTAAACTAAGTACCATATCAGCAGAAGCTTGCAATATTATATACAAGAACATTAAATGAAAATTGCAGTACAATAAAAATGGTACAGATAGGTTACCCGTTACATCATAAGGTACAGGTAGGTATCCAACATTAAACCACCTCTAAAATACGTAGATATGTAGGTTGAAAAAATAAAATAAACAGTAAGACAGATTTTATATCTAATTGGACTTATTTGCGGTACATAACCTATAAACCTAAATAAATTAGAACATACCTTTCTTTGTTCTTAAAAAACATGTATAATATTTTCTCTTAAGTGTACGTAGGTATTCGAATCTTATTTATAATAATATTCAATCGTAATGCCTTGTGAGACGCAAACATATTTGAAATTCGCGGGTAACAGTAGTAATATATGCTGCTAGTAAATAATAAGGAAATCATTGCCAGGAATAAAAACCATTGACTGCAGTACTTTGTAATTTTGTTGCAGTACCTAAACTATACACCTAAATAACGTAAAATAAATTAGTAAATGGTTTTCTTTGTACTTAAAAAACGTGTATATTATTTTATTTTAATTTTACGCAGGTATTCGAATCTTATTAATAATTATTTATAATAATGTTCAATAAAAACCAGTGACCAATTTATATTTTTTGCAGTATCTTCTTACGAAAGTGTTGCCATTCCAATGCACCATATTTTTTTTTCAGTCCAACCCCCCCCCCCCCCCGCGAGAGAAAAATTACTGGCCCTGACCGTAGCTATTGCTCCCGAACTCTGAGCGATTAATCGATATATCATTCGATCATTTTTATGTATCGATACAAATATATCGATTATGTAAATGTATCGATTATTCCCATCACTAGAATCACTACTGACTAGCGTTAACCATAGAAAGACAAAAAATTGCATTCCCTCCTTCGATTTTTGTTTGGCGTAGTTATTTATGGTCATAATATGCGTTTCGTTAATTTCGTCCAATATAGAAGGAATACTAATACTATAGGCACAAATTTAGTTTCAAAGCGAATGAGAATATTTTACTCAACAGCACAATTATTGAGAAAAATATCCAGTTACCAAAACTTTTCGCCTATAACGGATAGTCTTTTCTTGAAAGGAAATAAGACTTTGGATTTTCTGAGCAGGTCAGTTTCTTACATTATTTACGAACGTTTTCCAAAATTAAGAGCCGTGTTTGTTGTGTTTGGTAAATATGCAGTTAGTCCACCTCACGGATAATACGGAACATCCGTGTTGTCGAAGTTTGATGCACGGATAATGCGGAATGTTCCTTTTCTAATAGACAATCAAATATGACATTTGTCGGAACAATCTTATAAAATGAATTCTTTTAAATAAACTCGCATTTCATTAAATTTTATAAAACATCCCAGGTTTTGAATGGTTTGTTTGGCAAAGCAGGGTTTGTCTAGCGGGTTTGTGTAATTATTCTAATACATTTCTTTCCATGTTCTACTGCTATAAATACAGGTACAAACTTGTCGATAAATGCCTGTTCAGATTTAGCATATAAATATAAAAGATCATAGCACGCCAAATATCGCTCTCCATACAATCCCTTCAGACCGTTCACACCTAAGCGCTTTATGCGCACATCAACCATAGGCAATGCGCATCTTACGCCATAACCGCTCTTGAGGCGATATGCCAACAGTTAAGCGCCCCCCACTCCGACGAAAACAGGAGAGGGGGTCATTTTAATTACGGAGCTGCCTAGACCGGTGGATGACAGATGTCAAGTTGATAGATTCAGTACAACAAATGCGCACTCCGTGGCCGCTCGTTAATTCATCTAACCCCCTCTCCTACCATAGGAAGAAATATTTGATGTGCGTCGTGTGAATGGCACCAAACATAAGCGCTCGTGGTTCAACAGATACCTGCTCGCGGTTATATTCGATGTCTGAACGACACTAAATGCATTCACTTTGTTTTACGCAAAAATATTTTTTCTATGATTGGCAGCATTGATTGATTGTCTATGAAATGTTAAAATAAAAATGATGAATAAACTTTGACAAAATTAAAATGTTAAATGCATATTTTTTGCATGTTTTTTGGTCTCCTCGACATAAATACTCACTTTTCGTAATGATAAAGCTAAATCTAACTGTTTGAATCATTTTTTTTCCATATTAACGAGTAAGCGGTTTAAAATGATTTGTCTAATAGTGATAAAAGGGTGTTGAGTTAAATGGAGATGTAAAATCACGTAATTTTTTTAATAATATTTGGATATCGTCTTCTTCCGGATTGACTGATTGAGAAAAACCCACCCTAGTTAATTTTTTTTTAGATAAACCATTACAAATGAACTATTTTTTAATAAAACACGAAATAGAGGGAATATTTTGATTTATTTATTAAAAATATATATTAATATAATTCAAATTATCTCAAGGTAATTTAAATACCAGCAAAATCCTTCTTACTCTCAAATTTAGGCATTATTTTGCGAGACTCAATCTTGGAACTTTTTGTTTAAAGATTTTGTAAAAATATACTATATTTGCTATGGAAGACTACAAAAATATGGTTTAAAGCAGCGGTGCTAAAGCTTGAACTGCTGTCGATCTACCTCAATATTATTAAACTCCGATTGATCGACTTTGACAGGCTGCAAGTATGTGTGATGCAGGATTGTCATCTAGGTAGGCATTTAGGTACTTCAACCACAGATATTCAAGCGCCGGGGAGGATGGTGCATAGAAAT
The DNA here is from genome assembly GCA_917880885.1 of Limnephilus marmoratus. Classification (NCBI taxonomy): domain Eukaryota; kingdom Metazoa; phylum Arthropoda; class Insecta; order Trichoptera; family Limnephilidae; genus Limnephilus; species Limnephilus marmoratus. The sequence goes on from OU862908.1 coordinate 15,735,128, forward strand.
TTTTTATTTTTTTTATTGCAACCTCATTGCGACATTATGGCGATTTTTATATGTGACAAGTATTCTTCCAATAAAAATCGTGTTTATAAATTCTACTACAAATTTGTAACTGCTCTCGGAAATCGAGAATGGTATCTATGTAATAGGATTTCACATCTTCATCACACAAGGCAGGTTTTACCTGATTGCTTCTGCGTAAGAGTCCTGAAATAATAGTTACTCACGGAACAGTCAATTTCTCAGAATGTTGCAGCATATGGCATGCAACTCAAATGCAAAGCTTCACTCAGTACACAATGTTATTTAATTTATCGTTATATTGTGAACACCAAACTGGTTTAAAATAAATCTGTATGCGGTGAATTAAAGCTACACTTAGAACATGAACATGGTTTTTCTTTGATTCTGGCAGTACATAAATAGTCTGCAACTAGAATACTATAACTGCACTTCGAATAAGAGAAAGTCTTTCTTTCGAAACGTGTCAGCAGATAAATCTACAACTGGAATTTTACAATCTGAACACAAAAACTACACTCAAAACATGAATTTTTTTTTCTCTTTGATTCTGGCAGCACTTACATAATATATGTAAAAATGGTGTATGTGAGGAACTTTCTTAGAAGGTGGGAAATAAGGATGCGTAAAACTCACTGGTTGGTGTAGCAGGCTGGATTGACGATGTCCACATAAGTTACAAACATCTTTAACCACAAACATTGATGTGTACATTGCTCGTGGCCGGCTCCCCATCTTAATATTTACACCGGCGCATACGCGAACACTCTGTGTTGCTGATTTGAAAAAATATATTTCATATCTTTTTTATTAGTATCAGGCGGAATTTTTAATTGCACGGTCATAGTACATTGTGTGACTTAAATACCGTTGTGTGACTTAAATAACGGTTGTGAAGTAAGGCTGTATATGTTTAATATGTTTGCTTTTATTTTTAAAAGTATTTAATTTATACGGTTGGTACTTTCAGCAAGTGCCATATTTGATTGTAAATTGAACAGTGGATACATCTCATAGGTGAATTAATTTAAAGTACCTTAATTAAAATGATTTATTTTATCGATTTCCCCGTCATAAATAGTCGTTTTTATTAATAATGTAGCTAATTCCAAGTATTTAAAAAATAAATATTTTGTATTGACCGCAAAGTGTAATTCCGCAACTATACCCAATTCTCAGGCAAATGGGGCAATATTTGGATTGCAAAAATGTCTGCACACAAATGATTTTTACCTGAACATGATTATACCATAATTATAAGGGTGTCCGGGGGAAAAGTGCATTAACTTTGGGAGGTGATTCTACATGATGGTAGGAGTAAAAAAAAATCAACAACTTTTTCCGAAATTCCAACATTTTTTTTCCCATTAAAAAAGACATACCTACTATAAATCCTTAGTGTTAATGAAACACGGTAATTGATTTGAACGAAAGAATTTATTGTTAATACGCAGTTACAGTGGTTACATCCTAGATGGCGTTAGTGGTAACATATTATTTTGTTATATTCTAACACCCTCTCGCAACAAAATAATCCTAATTTCATCTTAACAAAAACAACAAGATTTAAACTTCCGATATGCCCATTGAACTTAAAAATTTATAATGTTTATTTATACACAGACTTTTCGTCAATAAATCAGCTGGTATATTGGAGGTTGATACATAATCAAGTTTCATTTTATTATCAAATACACTTTCTCTAACAAAATGATGTCGTACATCAATATTTTTGGTACGTTTATGAAACAGTGGATTAACAGCCAATTTAATAAAACTTTGACTATCACTATACAAACATACAGGTGTACTTTTATTGATTTCTATCATATCTGACAATAAACTCTTTAAGTAAATTATGACTTTCTATCTAAGGGAACGTACCCATACTACGTGACCAACTTTTTGCAATTTTCAACCCCCCCCCCCGGTGACCAAAAACCTAAAAAACCTAAGCAACCCGCTTTCCTAAGATACATGGTGCCCAATCCGCATCCACGAAACCTTATAAACTAAACCATAGCTTTTAGTTCTCTGTAGATATTTTAAGAATCTTTTTAAATGTTTCCAAGGAGTTTCATTATAACAGTTATTATACTGACTTAAATAACTTACACTATAAGCAATATCTGGTCTTGTCAATACAGATAGGTACATAAGACTTCCTATCAACTGTTGGTATGGATTTTTTAAAATATCAACATTATTATTTAAATCTTTCTCCAACTTTAAATTAACTTCCATAGGGGTTTCTAAAGTATGACAATCTGACATATTGAACTTATTTAAAATATTCTTTACAAAACGCTCTTGGTCAACAGTAATACAATCCTTTTGAGCATTTACTCTCATTCCTAAACACTGTTTAATCTGACCTAAATCTTTTATCTTATATTTATTGACAAGTTCAGTCTTTAACTGTTCATAATAGTTTTCTGAATTATAAAATACAAAGAAATCATCCACAAATAATGCAACAAATATTTTAATATCACTATTATTTTATAAACAGACAAGGTTCATATTTGGATTTTTTAACCAAACATTCTTCTACTCTAATATACCAAGTTCTAGCAGACTGTTTGAGACCATAAATAGCTGTTTTTAATTTTAATACTTTATTTTTACAATTTACAAAATGAGAGTATTCTGGTACATCAAGGTGATTCATTTTGAGATTAAGTTGTACACTTGAGCAAATAATAGTCTAAGGGTAGAATATCTTAACACTGGCAAGAACGTTTCGGTAAAGTCTATGCCCTTCTGGGAAAAACCCTTTGCAACAAGTCTCGCTCTGAAATGCACTTCACCGTCATTATTATATTTCTTTTTAAGCACCCACTTATTTTTTACCACTGTGCCATGCTGCGGCATGCTGCTGTCTACTAGCTCCCAAGTGTCATTTTCACTAAAGGATTTTAATTACTCCTTTATTGCATTTTTCCATTCCTCTTTTTCAGGTCCAGTTATAGCCTCTGTGAGAGAAATCTGTTCACTCAACACGTCTTCTACAAACATGTTCGAGTAACCATAGTAGTCTGGTTTACGTTTGGCTCGTTTTTCCGGAGCAATGTTAGTATGTTATTTATATCAGTTGTAATTTTGAAAAAAGTTATTTATCTTTTTTACTTGTACTATCATGTTGAATCATCTCCCGAAGTTAATGCACTTTACCCCCGGACACCTGTAATTCACACATATTAGCCACACTCTTTCTATTCCATCACCTAGATTAGAAGTTAGTCCGCAATAATAGTGTTTCTTTAATCGGTGTATCAATTCAATAAACGATATTAATATCAGAAGAGAGTGTAATCATTGAAAAATATTAATAAACCAAGTTACCTACGTCACACAAATTACTATCTGCGCAGTCCATAGTACTAGAAGCAATCCGTGTGTGGTAAATACAGAGGGATTGATCATTCGGAATTCGGAGTCAATAGAGGGAATCAGCACTTCACGGAAGGCATGGAGCTTTGGAATTCGCCATGGGAAGGCTTGACACTCTGGACTTTGGGTAAGGTGTGGAGACTGGACCGAAGGTATGGAGACTAGACTGAAGGTGTGGAGACTAAACTAGATGTATGGAACTGGACTAACATGTCTCTCGGAAATTTTTGAAGATGGGAACTTGCTTGGAGCTGGCTGCCGGGAGTGTAATTAGTGACAGGCTGTGAAATGTGCCTTCCTTTATTTAGGAAGGCACAAAGAGGGTCTGTGGATTGGAAATGCTGAAATCATTGGATTATCAGATGAGTGTTTTGCTTCTTGTTTACCTTTTCTCTTTACTCTGATCTTGAATATTGTGCTGGAGACAAGAGTTTTGGGTCCCTTGGTTTGCGTAGTGGAAACTAGGAGAATTTTAAAGTCCGGTTGGAACAATTCCTGCTGATAAGTACGCTTCGGGAGACAAGAAAAGAGCTATGTTCTTAAATGCTCTAGAAGATGAGAATTTTTCAACGTTGGTTAATTTGTGCATTCCAAAGAAGGTTAAGATGTAAAATTATAAGAGTTATTTGGAAAGCTAGATGATTGTGATGTTTTTGTGTTTTTTTTTAATGAAAGGTTAGTTTTATTAAAGATTTTCCCGTTCATTCCCTAGTTTGCATAATAATTTTTTTTAATGATGGGTTTTTAATAGTGGGTCATCATCGAAATGGGTTGAGTGTGTAGAAGTGAGTAGGTTAACATCAAAAGAAGATATTGAGGTTTCTGTACAGGCAGTGGCGGCTCGAGCACAATTTCGATTGTGGGGACCGATATTTTTTATGTGTATAAATAAATATACTTATATGACAATTTACCTTAAACTCATTATAATTGAGAACGTTCAAAATACCTACTCTTTTATATTCATGTACCTATACGATTAGGTATATTTTTATGTTTTCAATTCTAATTTCTAAAGTCTTAAGAAAATATTTCATTATTTTTTTCGAAAAAATATTTATTTTTCTCAAAAAAATATTATTGCCAGAAATACAAAAAATAGTACACATATGTATATAAAGCTTAATAAAAAATAACAAATATAATCCAACCAACTTTGGCTGAGAGCGCTTTTGAGGTAAATTTTCCACCAGAACGGCGCTATAGAAATAATCCCACCTATATTATTATTTTAATAACGAAATACGTACAACAATAACACCACTAAAGCGAATCCCGGTCCGTGCATAGCTCACATATTTCAATTTGAACGAAAACAAACTCCCAATTATCCACGAGGGGATCCTAGAGTTTATCCCCGAGATAATGATACTATGACTCAAATGCGCATGCGCGAATTTGCGAGATCCCTAATAAACGTATTCAGTACGAATAAAAAATATACATTTCAAAGAAAAAATCCCGTGATATCCCCCAAGTGCGCAGAACGGTTTGCGCAGTGCGCATGGCGCATGGCAACTGTTCGAGCTCGAGCTTGCATTCTGCTGAGTCGCGATTCGCGATCATCGGATCGCGTTAGTACGCAACAAGGAAGTGGGCGGAGCGGTCGCACGTTCGTCCGAAGAAACTTTTCAATTTCGAGCTTAAAAATGTTCTGAATTGAAATTATGGATTACGTGTCTGCAAATGTTAATACATAATTACTTTTATGTTAAGAATTCATGCTTGTGAACATAGAGCATCAAAAAAATTTGAAGTAGGTGTCTGAAATATGAAGTGGGGTCTGTCCCCACCGTCCCCTTGAGAAGAACCGCCACTGTGTACAGGTTATTCTTTCTGGTTCTCCATTTGGTTTTCCGGTAACACTATTCAGTGATGATGTATCATTTGTTTTCATTATATCAATCATTTCATTATATCATTTGTTATCATTCGTTCAACTAATAAAAATGATATAGAGCAGTTGTTGCCAAACTTTACGACGTCATGGACCACTAAAAGAATTTTTTAATTTAAAATACGTTTAGAAACAAAGTTATCAAAGACTACATAAAATGCACCTAAATACCGAGATAAAACTATTAATCGTAAGCAAATTATAAAAACTTTATTAACCTGTTAAATGTCGGATGTATTTCGAAAAACCGCGCAGATTTTACCTTGTTGCTTTTTGGTCAATATCCATATAAAAACAAAGGAATTGCCCTTTTTGTGATTGTTTTCTGTTTACCAGATAATATATCTTATTATTCGTGTACCAGTATATTATGTGATAATATAGTAAGAGGTTTTTCCAGAATAGCTAACTAACTAAAAAAAAAAAATTAAAAAAATTTCCCATATAGGAAATAATTGCTAAAAAATATAATTGCACAAATATAAACTGATTTTATTATTTTTACACAAATCTGAATACACACCCAACATGAAAAAACACAATTCAAAGGAGTTTGCAAATAAAGATCTTTATGCGCATTTGAAAACAAAAAACATCAATTTTTTTCGCCTTTGACAGTTTACAAAACTGACCTGCAAAGTCATAGATTCATTTAAAAATATTCTAGAGTACCTAGCTAGATTAATGAAACCATCGGTTACGTCAAGGATAATATCGTCGCAAGTGAATCTGACCTTCATATTGTTTCTTTATACATAAGGGTTAAAATCGCATTTAAAAAAAAAAAAGCAAAAAAAATCGTGGCTGCGGGCAGGCTTCCAGCAAATGACAGGTTAATAAATTAAAATTGTAAAAACAAATAAAAGATGGCTTAAATAATGTCCACATTTCTCTGCGGACCAGCAAATTTTTCTCGCGGACCACCACTTTGGCAACCGCTGGTATAGAGCACTTTACGACTCCATCCAGCTTGTCACCAAACTACTGGCGATCGGCCAGAACGAATGATGCAAGTGCAGTAAGGAGGAAACAAGAAAAAAGAGCACCCTCGGAAAGGCGTGTTGGTGCTCGAGGGAGCAGACAGGGGTCACTCAGGAAGGATGACTGAGGCACCAGGATCTGTTTTTCACGAAAGGACAAGGAAGTGCCCGGGAGCCTCAAGATGGATCTCGGAAAAATTGAAGACAAGGAAGCGACCGGGAACCTCAAGACGGATCTCTGAAAGATTGAAGACAAGCAAGCGGCCGGTAGACTGATTTCGGAAAGGTGTGAAGATCAAAGAAGCGGCCAGGAACCAATAGACGTGAGTGTGACAAGAGTGTGGGGGAAGTGGCCGTGGGAAAGCTAGACCACAAGTCAAATATAAGTATGGTTTTCTGTTGATTGTTTCTCTGTGCCAAAAATGGAAATTATAGATTTACCAAAGTGTTGTCACTGTTGAGTCAGAGATTTTTGAATTTCAGTTGGAGCAATTTTTGATTGTCTATGATGACAAAATTACACCAAACGAGAAGAAAAGAGCATTTTTCATTGAACATTTACATGGAAACAATCAAGCTATTTATTAATGGATTTATGTTTGCCTAAGAAAATTATCGAATTGCTATAAGTTTAAAGTTTATTCGCTTAGTTGGGATGTTCAAAAATTTAGTTCCAAGAAGGAGCTCGGAAACTAAAAGAATTAGAACCAGTAAAAGAGCTCATAGCGAGATTGAATTCTTTAGCTGAATTCTGCAATTTTAAAAATAGGTTAGAAGCAAATTTGAAAGACATTTTCTTTACGATTTTAAAAAGAGCATCAATTAGAAATTGCCTTTTGAAGGTGAAAAGTCATATTTGAAAACCATGTTAGATTGATTGTACATTTTCAATTGATACGTTTGAAGAAAAGAGCCCCTATAATCTGAAAAATTAAAAACCAAACCAAATTTACATATCTCTCTATCTTCTTCTTTTTGAGCGGGTACACCGGGCCGTAAGAAACAGCTGCATTTGTGAACATTTGGTTTCCGGAATCTTATCTGGATTCTACTTAATCGAAAATTTATTATTTTAGTTTTCCATTTCGGATTTTGCGGATTCACCAATCATTTAATCCCTCGCTAACTTCGTACAATTCTCTTTACTTTCAAGTCTCCCTAAAATTACACTTTTTTTCTTTAATAGTTATCGTTTTGTGTTTTCCAACCACCCTTTTTTCAAAAGACGAACTAAGGGCCAGTTGTTTCATTTCAGATCTGGACCGGTGACCAGTGACAATATTTACCTCAGCCCCCTGGATAGAACTTCTGAGACTGAGATCTGCACACAGAGAACAACTCGTGAGTCACTCGATGACTGCATAATGGAAGAAAATAATTGTTAAATGAAATGTGAAATTATATATGCAATAATTGTACATATATGTAATGTAATAAATTATAATTATAAAGTGTACCTAGTTCATGTTTGTTTTAACTCCTTGATGTAAGGAACGTATATCCAAATGTATGAAAGAACAATCTATTATGAAAGAGACGGTTCGATAGGATGTATACAATGTAAGCGTACAATAGTTTGTCTCTTCCTTCTGTCATATCCAGCTCTAAAGAATTTGCAACATTGCAACCAGTAGTAATTATACCAACCACCTACCTACCATGAGTTTCATCCCACACTTCATCATCAAGACCTCACCATCAAGATCCAACACCTCATCATATTATGTAATAACTAAAACGCCTTTAACTGCACCTTGGCATACTCACCACAGTATCAATGTTTTATGTCAGAAAAGTATATTCTTAACCCCTAGGGGCTGGACCCCTGCTTTTGCAGTCTTAAAGAACCATGTCCATGCACGGTACGAAGCACTGCAATTGCAGTGTCAAACTTATGCATTAATTTTTCCTTTGGATATTACTTCTACTGGGTTAGTTAAGGACGGAAAAAATATATCACTTCATCAAGTATTATGTTTACTTGTTGGCTTTAACAAATATCTTTTTTTTATTGAAGTTTCTTGTCAGCTCCTATGTGTTAAATGCATTATACTAATATCAAGCGGTACTTATTGTCAAGGAAATGTACCAAATATTAAACAGCATCATTTTGAGAAAAACATAAAATAATTAATAGTTGTTGCTTAAATAACAGCGTTTAGCGTTTTAGCGTGCTGGCAGTCTGATTTGAATGGCAATATATGCAGGCACATCTACACCGACTCCAGCCCGGAATCAACCCGGCGAGGTGCAAACCGGGAGCGCAGCTTGCGGGCTAGTGGGCCCGGCTTGCAGAGAGAAGACGTGTCGCTTTCAAAAATCATCTAGCGTACTGACAAAATTGCAATTAATTTGAAAATAATTGCCTAAAAAATATATTATGATAAATTATAACAATCATATAGGTGTCAAAAGAATTAATATTCTGTTTAAAGATGAACAATTAATTTTATCAATGCAGAGGCAATTTAGTATGAATTCCTTTGATGCTTACATTAATTTATTTGTAGCTAGTTTCTCATCAGGAGGGATCCATATTCTCAAGCATGTACTTTATTTTTCTTAATTGTGTTAGAAATAACATTCAATATTCCATAGTTAGGGTGTGAATGCACAACCGATTCATACAGTAGCTGCAGAAGCATGATATCTATGGCGAAAACCGTCAGTCAGCTGGTGTAGTGTGTCACCTCATTGAAATAACTGGCGGTTTCCAGTCGAGCATCCAGCACATGCTGGATGTGCTGGATGCTCGAAAATTATCTGAAGAGTACTATTATGTTTCAAGAAAATGTTCACAATTATCCTACGAGAAGTATGCTCCCAAATTATCTGAAGAGTACTATTATGTTTCAAGAAAATGTTCACAATTATCCTACGAGAAGACGCGGAGACTTTAGGCTTCCCAAAACTAAACTTTCGTGCACACAAAATAGCGCATTTTATAAAGGGCAAAAACTCTATAACAGTCTTCCAAATGCCGTAAAGGAAGCCTCAAGTCTCAGCAATTTTCGTAGGATGTGTGCATTATATGTAAAAAATATTTTTTGATTACTCACCAATGTTATTCTCAGGTCTTGTTCTTTTATAATGTATTTTTGTAGAGTTATCTTTTTTATTTAGTATTCTTTTTTTAAATGTAGTTGTGAATATTCCTGTACCTACTTCGTAAATTGTATTTTTTATATTTTCCTACTAGATGTATGAAAATATTTACATACATCTAAATAAAAAATTCAAAAACAAAACAAAAAACAAGTCTCCCAGTGCGCTTATACTAAGATTTTATTTATAAGTACTTATTATTACATTGCAGTTACTCTCACTTGGAGGCTGAGAAAATCACCGCCATGAAGAATTAAGTACAGGTTTGCAACATTCATATATAATATTAAGTGCAGATTTGCAACATAATACATAATATTAAGTGCAGGTTTGCAACATACATACATAATATTAAGTGCAGGTTTGCAACATACATACATATTATTAAGAACAGGTTTGCAACATAATTCATAACAATTGCTTAATCATTTACCTTCTGTACAACATTTTGTATAATATTTTTGAATATCAGCCATGCCTTATTTTATAACTTAATAAAAAATATGTGTTGTTATTGTTTATCAATGAAATGAATGCCATAATGCATTTTAAAGGGTGTAGTGTTTGCTAAAGTTTGAACTGGAGACATTGCGGGAATTGAAGATGGACATATCGGGTGACTGTCCCCCCCCGGTGACCGAGGGATCTGAAGAATTTGCAAATAACCAGCAGAATTGCCCCACGGTATGTACAATTATTCTTATTCAAATGCTATCTGGATATTTATTTAGCTTCTCCACCCCAAAAATATGTTAACAATTTTCAGCAAACTTAAATACTTGCAAAATTCCTTTGTTAATAAGGATATTTAGCTCCATGATACTATTACACCTGAGAGTATACTTAGCTGAGAAATGTATAACCTGTTCATATATTCACTACGCACTCTGAAAGATAGGAGTTTTATGTATAATTATCAAATGAATACTTTTGGATAACTCATTTCCTGAAACATACCTGTGTGTGTGTAATTTCAGGGGTAATTACTACAACTAGGTAACTCCGAAATCAGCGTTTTTGAGTTACACATTAAGTCAGTGGTTCACAACCTTTTTTTGATCAGGGACCACCATGATATTTATTTGTTCTCACAGGGACCACAAGGTACAAGAATGAGCCCTTGGACTTCTTTAGCTACCTCTCCAACACTAATACCAAAAGGGTTACAAATCAGCTTTTGGATACCTTTCCATTCGATTTTGTAGTAAAATGAACTAATGTTTCGCTGACCACATTCCACGGACCACCGGTTAGGAACCACAAACCACTAAAAGCATAACTTTATTTACTCGTCTATGAATGCCACAAACAGAAAAGTCATAATGCATTGGAATCGTGAAGTTATTTGAATATGTTTTTTGTTGGTATCTCCACAAAACAGTATAGTTTAATTCTATAATTAGGTAACTCTAGTTACCGCAAGATTTTTTCCAACTTTTAATTTATTAGGCAACTAGACTCTAGTTGTAGCACTAAAATTTATGGAATTGCTTAAATTGCTTTTGTCGCATTTTTTGTATGTAACAACTACTTAAGTCATTTCATTTTTGTACACAAATACTTATAAAATGATTAGCCCTTTTTTATTTCCAAAATATTACAGTTCCCGACACACACAATTACGATTTAACCATTCTTTATCAGTATAAACATAATATCAGATTGATTACCATCTTATAATAATTCAATTTCCTCACAAAACTGATTTCATAGTTGCTTAGTTGTAGTAATTACTCCACGATTTATTGGTTTTGTTTTACGAGTCGTGAATATGGTCAAAAGACGATTTCGATAATTCTGAGAAAATTTATTCTTGGTAAATTATTAAGCTATTTTCTGAATATGTTTTATATGATCATCAAAAAGTTATTTTTCTAATACTACTGCTGCACTGGACTTTCAAATAAATAAATGTATTTTCTTTACAATGTTCTACTGTAACTTTTATTTCATCCCTTTACTTGTAAAATAGGTGCTAGACCATTCTTTTATACTTGCGCTAATATTTGAACACATTTTTGCCAACAAGACTTGTTACCGTAAGTACTTTGGCTTTTACTTTTGGATAGTCCTTTATTACGCTAAATTGGCAGTGCAATATTAGTAAGTCACTACCATTACCACATTCTAATACAATGTTTGTTACACATCCACTTTGACACAGAGAAGATACGGCTTTCATCAGGATTTAGTTTCTTGGTAACTTTTCCCATCCAAACCAAGTTGGAGTTTTATTAAGGTGAATAAAATAAATAAAATTTATAAGAAGTTTTATACATCGGTTACGTTTTAAAGTGGCTTTTTGACACTGTGGCACTTCTTTCCACCGATACGGGTGCCAATTGACTTGGTGCAAACTGCCTGAACAAAGAATTTTTTTAGGGTTTCTTTTCATAAATGCAAGTTTTAGTAGAACTTAAAAATGTAAATGAGTAGGACACGGCTTTAATTTTTATGTAAGTTTTTGTCCACATGTTCTTATTATTTTTCTGAATTTATTAGTTAAGCCTGTTGGAATTATGTAATGGGTGATGTGTGGTCTTGTTTTTAAATAATGAGTTTGCCGAGTGATATGGTTCATCGGGGAACGAGTTTCAGGTTTATTCTGGACCTTGGAGGAATAATCAATTTAAATTTTCTTACTTTTTTTTTAATATCTAATATATTTATCAAAAAAGGATGATTTAAAAAACTTATATTGTTTGATTCTTCAGCTTCTGTCTGTCTACAAGTGATATATTGTTTGATTCTTCAGCTTCTGTCTGTCTACAAGTGATAAATTGAGATTATTGTAAACCACAATCAATCACCATACCTAAAATAAATTATCCACTAATCATGGATGTACGTGAATATTTCATATTTTTATTGGTTTCTCAAAGTCCACTAGTACATTATTTACTTTCATTCTACATTGTCTGTGTTAACTGAAAATAATATAAGTAGTTGCAATTGTTAAGTATTTTCATTACAGGACGAAGTCGGGGATGGGGATGGGGACGGGACGTCTGCTGAGAAGAAACATATCGGGAGCTTCCTGCAAAGCCACTCCATCAAACTTGAGGATGGCAGCTCCCACGCTGCTCTGGATTATGTGGAGCAAGACGGCAAGTCGGCGTACCTCTGCTTTCCTTGTGCGGCCACCTGTTACACGGAAAACACACTACAGGTTAATATTAGCTTAAATTTCTTACAATTTTTTTTTACATTTTCCCTAATGTTATTCTCTAAATTTCCCCAGAAGTTAATCCTTATCTATTCCCGAAATATGTACAATTTACTTTGATATTGACCACTTACAGCCGTTGTGTCCAACCTATGCTCAGCCGAGATCTCCGCTCAGCCCTGCTCAAATGCCCAAATACGCTGTGTCGAAACACAATGATCGTCCCACCACACTCAAATGTAAGGAAGGTAGCCGGGTGGATTAAAGTTGCTAAGGAAGACCTACTTATAAAAACTGACAACAGAGCGAACAAAAATCCGCGAAAACAATCGAGCTGTCAATGTCAATTAATTATCGTAATTATCTGTCATCAGTTCACTCTTTTGTCGGCTTTTTTATTTGGTTTTTCAATTTGAAATATGAATCCTATATTGAATATAGTGATTATGGTTGAATGGGCAGATATGCTTAACGATAATATTGGATTATATAGGCGGCGGCAAGATGCCGATATAAATTTTATGGAAGTATTAAATGACGGCGATTTTTATAACCGCTTTAGGATGACAAAAGCGTGTTTTTTTTATATGTTTTGAGCCAAGTATAAGATAATTTAACTTACGCAAGCGAAAGGTAAAGTTTTGACTTATTCGAGTGTCATTTTTGTAATAATATGTGGAATATAATTAGCACTTGTCGAGGACAATGTCATTCCAAGCAGCTTCTTTTGATTTTACAAGCGTAGCGTAGTTTGGGCCACCTGTCGCTTTCGACAAAATGACCTGCGACGAGGTAACTAGGTCTACAAGTCTCATTTTTTCGTTTGGCGTAAAATTTTTCGAACGCTTCGCCTTGTCCATTTTGAATACAAAATTTCAACTGATTCTAATGTCAAACTTCAAACGCACGTAAACAAAAAAGTAAGTCAATTAACACCTTATTTTTAACATATTAAATACGTTTGTTTTAAAAATGTAAAATGTCGGTTTATGTATTACACTATTTAAAATAAAATATCTGTATTAATAATAAATAAAATTAATTAACGTTTCGGTATTAATTCAACATGTAAAGTTGCTAACTTGACGTCATTTTTTGGTGTACGAAAGCAAATGGGGCTACACACCGAGCGCTACGATCAAGTTGTTGGACACAGCTAAAATGGAGCATTTTTCTAACATACCTTAGCTTAGCGGCGCAAGGCGCTAGGCTCAGCTTCACTCGGATTAATCATCCGAAATGTTGGACACAACGGCTGTTAGTGCCTTCCATGTTGATTTGACCGTAAACCAATATCGCCAAATGACAACACCTTTGACTAGTATATTGTAACGAATGAATTAAATGAATAAATTCAATCTTGTAACACACTCGATCCGATTCTCATTTTTAAAAGGAATTAAAACTTTATTCCTTCTTACCCTTAGCCTTGCATCCTAGGATTTTTTAACAGCACTGTATTTCTTTTAATTTCTATTAATTTATTTTACAGTTGAATATTTCATGTTATATTGAGGTAAGAAAATAATAATGTGCTCTGTAAATATTGTAGTGTTTCATAGGAATTTAATTAAATATTATTCTGGATATTTGTTACGCGGGAGGAATTTAATTCCAAGAGGGAACTAAGTATATCTCTAGGAATACACTGCACTGTGTTTCAGGCTGAGATGAAAGCCATCTTGGCCTGCGCACAGGAGAATATACGTATCGGGTACAGGAATAAGAACATAACTATTTGTTCTGATAGCCAGGCAGCCCTTATGGCACTGGAAAGAAACCGATGCGACTCCAGACTGGTGATGGAATGTAGAACCGTTCTTACAGAGCTCACCACCATCAATAAAATAACCCTGATATGGGTACCAGGACATAAGGGTATTGAGGGCAAAGAGCGGGCTGACGAACTAGCAAGGAAAGGGGCGAAAGCACCACTTGCGGGATCTGAGCCGGCCGTAGGAGTAGCAGCTTGCCACACCAAATTACATATCGAGAGGTGGGTCAAATCCCAGCACTGGAAGGAATGGGAGAGGGCACCCGGAATGAGACAATACAAAGTACTCATAAACGGACCCGACCCCAGACGGACCAGGAAACTGCTCGATATGGACAGAAACTCGCTGAGGGAACTGGTAGGCCTACTAACGGGACACTGCCATCTCAGGAAACACATGCAGCTATTGGGAGTGGAAAGCACCAGTAGATGTAGAAAATGTGAAGAGGATGAAGAGACTCCAATTCACTTATGGTGCCAATGTCCTGCCCTGGCGGGAATTAGGCTCAGATACCTGGGGAGACATGTTGTAGAACCAGAAGACCTAGCCACATATCCGATAACAACTCTGGTGAACTTTATTAAAGGGACTGGGTTATTGTTTAAGTATTGAGGTAAAATGGGTGAACGTACAATGGGCCCATGGCCTAAGTACTCACGGGAACCAATGGTAAACCGTCTCCGCTTTAAAAAAAATATATATATATATATTCAAGGAATCAAAACATTAGTTTCTTATTCATTTGTGTATCGAGTCGATCCGGCCGGACAGTTCAATTCCAATCTGTTGAAGATATCAAATCCTTATTAGGTCCGCGGAATGCAAGTTATTCAAGTCACAGCAAGACAAAAGACACTTATTAGTCAGAAGTTCCTAATTCATTCCTTGATGCCCGCAGAGAATCGGTTTGTCGTTAGTCCCCGCGCGGCCAAGCTGTCATCTTAGGGCGAAACTTCCCACTTCGGACCCTGAACTTCTGCTAATAAAAAGATTAAAAAGCGAAAGTTAATCCTATATTTTTTCTCCCTCACACGTGCGTAAATTATGCAATGCCTTTAGAAACAAAACAATGTTTATTTATATTATTGTTTTTTATGATATCTGTCTACCTAGCCGTAAACAAAACATCAGTCGCTGTCGAACCGTGATAAATGATAATCGAGTGATTTGTTCCTTTATTTTTGTAATAATTATATGACGCGTGTCGCCCAGACTTTTAATTAGTTTTTATTCGGCGCATGGTTTTAACATCACCATTGCATTTAAAAAATATATATTTGAGTGAAGCTTATTCCAGATGACCGGATCGGATATATGAAAGCGTGATAATAGTATTTTTTTTTAATGTGAATACTGCACAAGTCCCAACTGCTCCCGTCTGGAGCTAATGAGACCTTGGCATCCCCAATTGGGATATTTTGTGAGGCTGAAGGTAGTGGGAAGTTTAGATCACGTGAAGTGGAACAATTTTAAGTATAATAAATAAATAAAAAATAGTAAAACTTTAAGGGTTAACCACAAAAACTGTTTAATTTTTAAGATTTAATTGCTAGCCTAATATAAATACATTTTTCTTGTCAAAAATTTGTCTTTTTTGACAAAATAATATCTAAGTACACATTAACATATTTCATTAACCCCGTCGCGCGTCGTTTTTAGTACCTACAATTTTTCAGAATGACATAACTCCCCCTACGAAGAGTGCTTTGCGTAGTGACAACTTCTTTAGCACCGTTGCGATTTGAAACTCGATGAAATGAAAAATAACGACACTAAAAAGAGGCAAACACAGTCTGCGAGTTAGAAAACCGCGTATTAGATAATATATCTACGTATGCATATAAACAAGGTTTTTTGTTTTTATATCACGGAACCCTTCGGTGCAATCTCTTTGAAAATGTGTCAAAATACGTGGTTTAGTTATAGCTTCATAATTTGATTGCGAAATTTGGTTTTGCATAGTTGCAACAGTGGTAAAAATGACAAAGTTTGCAAGTGAATTCGAGTGAACACAAAGGATTTGACACAAAGGCCTGACATCAATACTGAAAGATAAGATCCACCTTACTTTTGTTTATAAATATTAGTTGATGGCGTAGATTGTTTATATAACATAATATTTCAGAGCATTGAACTCGGATACCAACATAAACAAACCACTTAGAGAGTCGTTCTTGAATTTTTTTCTTAATTGTTGTTTTTTTCCAGTCAGCCTGATTTTAAAATATTTATTTTAATTGTTTATGTTCATCAAAAGCTTGTTGACGCGTTTCGTCCCCGTATGAGGTCTCTTATTCCTGCAGAGATTATTTTGATAATTTCAAGTGGGTCTTTTGTCATCACATTTCAGAGGGTGTCCCTTGTATTGTACACGGAATTAACAGACAAGTTATTTAATTTCTTATTTTCATTCTTAGGTTTTTATTTTATTTTATTTAGATATTGTTCTTGCACTGAAATAGATCCCGACTTACAGCATTAAGATCAACCCGAGAGCTTGTCAATTCAAGCAATTCTGTCTTTTCAAAACCTATTTGAGGATCTGATTCGAATATCCAAGAAAGAAAGAAGAGGCTAGAAGAAATAAGTAGAGACAGGAAAAAGCAATAAGAGCCGCATGAGCCACGAATAGGCAGGGGAAAGTATGAAGAACTAAGAAATATCTGTAAGATGCAAGAAGAAGCGAGAAAGGCCACGATAAGAAAAAAGTCGAGATGAAGCAAGGAAATGTTAGCAGAGACCAGGAGAGCCAAGAAAAGTCAAGAGAAGCAAGAAGGAAAATGAGGATGCAAGATAAAGCCAGAAGAATTATATAAAAAAAATATAATAAAAATAAAAAAAGCAAGAATAAAAATAAAAAAGCAAGAAGATGAAAGCAGAGACTACAAGATCCCAGAAGAGCCAAGAAGATGCAAGAAGCAAGTAGATGGCAGAAGAACCAAGAAGTTTGCAAGAAGATGCAAGCTGAGACTAGGAGAGCCAAGAAGAAGCTAGAAGAAGCCATATGAAGCCAGAAGAACCAAGAAGCAGAAAAACTGACTAGTGGAAGCAAGTTAATGCAAGAAGTGGAAAGAAAATAATTAATAAGTCAAGAAAGAACCAATAAGAGCCACGACAATAAAATAATAAGCAAGAAGAGTCTGGTAGAGGCGCAAATTAAAGAAGGGAGTAGTTGGAAGCAGAAGAAGTGGGGAGCATAAAGAAGTGGGAAACGAGAAACTTATGTTCAATCATCTCCTTTGTTCCTGCACTTACGCACTGGTCGATTAAATTCCGCAAGAAGTGGCAAGAAAAGCCAGACATTGTGATCCAAGAAGGATGAATAAAATGCAAGAAGAGTCAAATCGAGTCAAGGAGAGACAAAATACGAGAAAACACAAGACGATACAAGACAGGCCAAGAAAAGACAAGAAGAGATTGGAAGAGACAAGAATAGACAAAAAGAGTCGGTCAGAAGATTCAAGACGAGCCAAGAAGGGACTAGAAGAAGCAAGAAGAGTCAAGAAGATACGATAAGGTCCCAGAAGATCCAAGAAGAGACAAGAAGAGTCAATAAGAGATGAGAAGAAGCAAGAAGAGCCAAGAAAAGTTGAGAAGAGACAAAAAGATTCAAGAAGAGACGAGAAGATTCACGAAGAGGCAAGAAGATAGAAGCCCAGCCAAGAAGGGACGTGAAGATCCAAGAAGAAGTAAGAGTCAAGAAGAGACGATAAAACAAGAATGACCAAGTAGGGTTGGTAAGCAGTTGGAAGACTCAAGAAGAGACAAAACGAGCCAAGGAGGGGCGAGAAGTTAAAAGATGCAAGAAAAGGCAAGAAGATGCAAGAAGAGGCAAGAGGATCCAAGAAAAGAAAAGAAGAGCCAAGAAACGCTATGAAGAGCCAAGAATAGCCGTGAAGAGATAAGAAGATCCAAGAAGGGGCAAGAAGAGATGAGAAAAGCAGAGAAGAAACGAGAAGATCTGAAGAAACATGAAGAGCCAAGAAGAAACATTATGAGACGAGAAATAGCAAGAAGATCCAAGGAGGGCAAAAAAGAGATAAGAAGAATCAAGAAGAGGCAAGAAGAGACTAGAAGAAGTAGAAAGGGCCAAGGAGAGACAGAAAAATCACAGAAGGGACAAGAAGAAGCAAAGAGCAGAGACAAGAAAAGCCACGAAGGGTCAAGAAGAGCCAAGAAGAGCCGGAAGAGACAAGAAGATCCAAGAAGAGACAAGAAGGGACAATAATTGGGACCAATAAGAGACAAGAAGAGTCAAGAAGAGTCAAGAAGAGACGAGAAGATTCAAGATAAGCGAGAAATAGACAAGAAGATCCAAGAAGAGCCGAGAATAGGCAAGAAGAAAGAACCCATAAAGAAAGGATTTAAAAAAATATCGTAATGCTCAATCCATTCCTTTATTCCTGCCCAGCCTAAATTCCAATATTGGCTTATTAGGTTGCCATGTATACCGGTCGATTGAACTCCAACCTCCTTCCCATCCTCAGAGCACGTGTTCCTAGTCCTAACAAATCAGTGCCCCCTGGTGTACCGGTCTCACCGGGACAGGAGTACTCCTGGCTGGGGTGGTGCAATCGTATCGTATCGTAATTAATTGAATTAAAGAAATGAATAAAAGCAATCAATTCAAAAGGCCGGGGGATCAGACTGAATCGATTCACTCCTGGGAATGAATCTGCCCATATCTAGTGTATTGAGACAGCTATAATATGTTGGTGCGTACTCTGGGACTTTTTAATTGCATTATATTGTAACGTATCACTATTCCATCATACTTACGACAGTTAAATTAGTAAGTAATTCGCAAGACACTCTTATCGATATTTTTAAATATTTGTCTGACTAGGCACCTACCTACCTAATTACTTAAGAGTAGGGTTGCCATACGTCCGGAATTTTCCAGACAAGTCTGGAAAAATAGATCTTTGTCCGGAATGCGGGGGGAATTCTAAACAGTCCGGAATTTCTACAAAAGTGGAGATTGATATAAAAAATGAAATAAACCAAATTATTTTTATTACAAATCAAAGTAAAAACATCACTTCTGATATTTAATTAATTTTAAACAAAATGTCTAGAAATTTTTACACTTAATACCCAAAAAATACAAAAAAGTTCATTATATATAAAAGGAATACTTACCACTTTCCAAATCTTTATTTCAAAGTCCCCCCCCCACCCCTCCCCCACTACCCCCCCAACACGGATCTTGACATGCCACGATGCAAAACGACATTCATATTATATTTACAAGAATGTCCGGAATTTTCTCCGAAATTTTGATTTTTTGATCTGGGAACTGAGTGAATGTTTTTAATAAATATTTTTGTGTATGAAGTTTTCATGAATTTTTCTGATTCGGTATTTAGGAAACGAAAATAACCTTTTGTTGAACAAATTGCAAATTAAAAAACAACAGCAATGCAAGTCCGGTCTCCAGCGACCAAATGTTTTGAAAAGATTGGGCATTTGATTGTCGAAGAGTTTTAAACATTGGCA
The DNA here is from genome assembly GCA_917880885.1 of Limnephilus marmoratus. Lineage (NCBI taxonomy): Eukaryota > Metazoa > Arthropoda > Insecta > Trichoptera > Limnephilidae > Limnephilus > Limnephilus marmoratus. The sequence continues at coordinate 15,754,961 of OU862908.1, forward strand.
GCTTTACTAAAACAAAAACCTTACACGGCCGATAACCTGTGTTGTTGTAACAACATAATTAAAGCCCGTATATACTAAAACATGATCTGTTACTAATAACCTTTCTTCCGCGGTCACGCTGTAAAAATGCATTGAATATCTGACATTTACTAGGTAAAATTGGTTGTTTTAATTCTTCTCCGCAAGGGGCGTTATGGGCGCGCCTGCGCATTTGTCCTCAGCGGCCCGCGATGAAAAAACAGTTTGGTTATTACCGCAAAATTTCCTCTTTTGTTTTCGTTCACTCACATAATTTGAACATTTCCATTGCCAGCCGTCAATCGCCTGATCCCGCGTTCCCAACTTTAACACTCCACCGCATTTACTGCACAAATAATTGGGCTCGCTAGGTATTAATTCCCACTCACGCAATTTACACAACAGCTTTTCAGTGTCTTTGCACAACGCATCAATCTCTAACAGACGCATAGCTGCAAGCAAAAGGAACAGAGAATACGATGTACACTATAGCGCCGTTTACACGCACACTTCGGAGCGATCGAGTCCCGCGCCACTTCAGGCAATGGTTTGTCTAGCGGGATTGTGTATGTTATCTTTACTTTAAAAAACAGCCTACGTTTTTGAATGGTTTGTTTGGCTACGCAGGGTTTGTGTAGCGGGCTTGTGTATGTTATCTTTACTTTAAAAAACAGCCTTCGTTTTTTAATGGTTTGTTTGGCTAAGCAGGGTTTGTGTAGCGGGCTTGTGTATATTATCTTTATTATAAAAAACATTCCAGGATTTGAATGGTTTGTCTCCATTCCAGTGCCTGATTAGAGGTTCGTTTACATTATATTATTAATTCTGTTTTTCATAATTACGCGCCTTATTATTTATCCCACAAAGTCGGCTACAATCGTATCTAGCTCTTGTTTGTAGGTCTGGGATACCAACATAACAGTGACAAAATGGCGGGCGGAGTGTCGTAGTATCGGTTCGCGAAGTGAAATTTTATTTATACTTTAAACGGCTGTATCTCCCTCAATTTTGCCGAGCGCGCCTTAATTTTTTTTTATTCAGCTTCTCTACATTTTTCTCATCTAGAAAGTGCCTTTTTATTAAATTTCCAAACTTTGGCAGGATCTGCATTTCCCCCTTAATATCTAATACTCGTGGTGGTAAACGTATCAAAGAAATTAATGTCTTTAGAGATGCAAGAAATCCATTTTAAATGTCGTTTATTTTTAGGTTATTTTTTTGGCAACAAATTTCGATTTTTTTTTTTTTTTATTGTATGCACAAGAAAAAAGTGAGGTGACATTTTCCTTCCAAATTCATTATATAAAAGGACTGTGTTTTTTTATTTTTGATTTTTTTTTTTAATTTCTCTACATTTCGATCAAAAATGTTTTTTGGTAAGAATTTTTTTTCCATTTTTTTCCGTGTTTGAATCTTAAAGTATGGCAATTATTTAATGCTAAAGTACTTATATTTCAAATACACAAATCTAAAAGGTTATTTTATCTAGTTTTTATAAATTGTATTTGTTTTTACGACATATTCAAAAATAATAAATATATAGATTATTCTATTGACTGCTACATGAAATGGAATGTACACATTACTAATGTTTGTAAACGTCTACGGGCTATTGTGGGTAGAATTTATAAAATAAAATATTTCGTGCCTATAAGTACTTTAAAATTAATCTACCTATCTCTGGCTGAATCCACTATCCGTTATGGAATTACTTCTTGGGGACATTCTTGTAGAACTAATATAAATTATATCCAAACATTGCAAAATTCCCTTACAAAATTATTATTAATCCATAAGTACACTAAGGGGAGGGGGGAGGAGGCGGAGTGAGAACTCCTCTTACACCATGCGATCGAAGCCGCGGGAAAAAGCCAGTTTATTATATTAATTTTTCATACTAAATCCATTTGTACTTGTTTATTATATAAAACTTATAGTGCTATTTACATATATATACTATTCTGTAATTTAAACAATTTATTTAATTGTTATTTATTTTAGCATCAACATTATACATATGTACTGCTTGAAAATGTACCAATTTATTGCATAAAAAGTTGTTATTATGTACCTGCTGACAAACTACATAAGTAGATAGCGGGTTTAAACATTAATAAAAAAAATTTAAAAATATATTCAAAATACTTTGAAAAATTCCAAATTTTGTTCAGACATCATTAACGAAACAGTCGTACACGTGAGAAGTTTATCTCACGTGGCCATCTCAGGGTGTGTAAGCAATGTGTATTTCTTTCCATGAACAATTTTTTAATTAGTAAAGTTTTCACATACACGCTCATTTATCAATTGAATTAAATTTTCACGGGGTTTTTTAGTAAGGCTGTTAGTGTTTAATTGACAAAGAGTTTTAATCGGCCACGGAAAACAAAAACATTGTGGCCCTGCTGTTTTATAACATTAGAGAGAGAATTTTTTTTTTCTGAATACAAGTACCTATCCTGGGGAAATTGCATAGGACAGATGTACACAATTTTTATAAATAATTTAACACAACTAGTAAGACGGTACAATTTACAAAAACATAATGTTTCAAAAATCAAGTACCTAAGTTATTACGAAAATAGTGTCAGCCGGTGCACGGCGGGCAATTCTGCATTTGACGCTGGCACATAAGAGGGTGAATTAGTTCGCAGGGTCCCGGCATTCTATGGGTTAAATAGCTGATGTTTACCCCTTAGTTCTTGATTTACTCGAAAAAGAAAGCTCAAATCATATAAAGGTATACCACAAAATCGACTCTAAATGTGATGTAGATTCTCCAGTTTCCTGTTTGTATTATGAGTTTCCGAACACCCTTATATGTATATATTGTGCTATTTACTAACGATATATACATATTATATCAATCATATTTACAAATTGTTTGCATCGGTGAGTCCAGAGAATTCTCTGCATTTTCAGGAATACCTCAGGGGTCACACTTGGGACCTCTACTATTCTTGATATTAATAGATGATATTCAAGAATGCATCCAAAGTACTACTTGCTTGCTTTTTGCTGGCAATATCAAACTGCTCAGGATGATATGTGACATTCAAGATTGTTTTAAATTACAACGTGATTTAGATGCAATATCTTCATGGGCAGATGAGAATAAATATTTCTTTAATTTAAAAAATGTGTCACTATGACTTTATTATACATGTTCCAAAACCCAATTAAATTTGATTATAAACTAAATGATGAAATATTGTCATCAGTGAAATCCATAAGGGACCTCGGAATTACATTTGATCGCAAACTTACTTTTTCAGATCATATAATGGAGTTGACATCATCATATTACAAACTTCTTGGATTTGTGATAAGAATAAGTGAACAATTTTCCAAGCCCGAAGTAATGACATCGATGTTCAACTGCATTATAAGATCAAAATTAGAATATGCTTCTGCTGTTTGGACCAGCAAAATTTCACAGATTTATAGAAACAAATTGAAAAAAAGTTTTTATGGTATCTTTATATGAGAATGCGTGGTGAATACCCGCAATTTATTATTATTTATTCATTACCTGGATTTGTAAAATTAAAAACTATTACATTGACAGCCTATACCTCTTGGAATGCTATTAATTGTTCCTACCGAACAACTACCGCCAGGGCTAGGGTTGCCATCTTCTAAAATAAAAAAAACCTGACTCTGTGCTGTATTAGACCGGACATTTTGCCCTAAAAGCCGAACATACGCACGTAATTTTGGACATAACTTTTGTACATAATAATAAAAAATCTGTTACAAGTTACAGTTGTTTATTAATCATACATTAACCAGTTTAATAACAACAATCATTGATCAGTCTTATTCTTGTCACCATTTGGCATTTATATAGAATATGTCAATAACAAAATAAATAATATTGAGTCTTCTGTCTGTAGACATAACATAATAAACTTATAAAACAAACAAAGTAAACGTAACTCTTTTTCTGGTTAAACAGTTAACTAAAAATTTTCACTAAACAAATATACGAGTATAATGAAACAAATCTATCTTTGTGGACAAAAACGAAAAAATAAATTAAAACCTCGACTTCTCGAAATTATTAAAAAATTACAAAAATCTACAATTTTGCATATTTGGCCTTTTCACCTACTTTATCCAAAAGGTCGTTTTCTTTGGAAATCATTTCATAAAATTCTTGACATGTCATTTTTTAATTACACAATGTGTACATCATCTTAACAATTGTTTCTGTTCGCAATTTATTGCATTCATTGGTCCAGTGGGCGTTTATTAAAGAGAAAACTCTTTCAGCATTGGCGCCATGGCCTGGAATCGCAAAGTTCTGCCATTGGTCAAAAAGTTTACTATCATCCAAATTTTATTTTTTTGACAGAATGTCTATCGTCTCTGCTACATGCTCCCAGCTTGGTACCTCAGCTAAAGTAATCCAATTAAAGTGTTTCAATTCGGCACTGAATTCACTTGTCCAAGAGTTCAAGAGTAGTCTTTGGCAATTTTGTACATATTAATCATGTTTTCTTTGAATTCTTCCACGCGATCTGGGTGAGCCTCCAATAAATGTCGTAAAATTGCGGTTAACTTGACTGAGCAGAAATTTTGTTCCAGTCTATCATTTTTTATATTGTCCATTATTTGTGAATACTGGTCAATCACTTCGTTGACTGAAATATCTGAAGTTTCCGTACATTTGATTCGACTTTGATATATTGACATAAAAGAGCCACTAACGAGTCGACTCTCGAAACAAGAATAGCCACTGTTGCCCACCCCCACCTCGTCCGTAATTTGTTGCGCCTTGCGTAGCTTGCGTTGCGTTCGTTCTGCAGGCGCTGCGTGCCCCACGTTACACTAACAAAAAGCCTGACAAAAGCCGTACAGGCCAGACATATAAATATTTAGCCGGACACGACCTAAAAAAGCCAAACATGTCCGGCGAAGCCGGACAGATGGCAACCCTAGCCAGGGTGTCACCACGACTTGCTCTGAATTCCACACGGTAGAACAGACGTTCTGGCCCAGCATAGCATGACAAGAGGTATGGTGCTGCTAGCCAGTGAAGTTAATCATGGAAAAATGGAAGAACATCCCTTAAATTATTATTTTTTTTTGTTTGTGCATTACAGATTAATATAATCCTATTACAATACACATAACAAATACAAAACTTTAAATGAAAAATTTTACAATAATATATATTTTAGAGTTCTTGCCTAAAATGACTCTGAAACCTTCAAGGCCAATGTTGAAAATGTCAAGTGAATATAGATTGAAATAATGTTCTAGGTACGATTTATGTACTAAAAACTTTTAATTTGAAAACCTTCCTGCATGTAAAATATGATAAATAAATATCATACCCAATACAAGAAGTATTTGTTTGAACCTAACTCCACTTCTCTAATCCATTTCAATCAAACAGTATTGAGAGTTGTGGTATGATGTAATACGAGGGTGGTCTGAAAAGTTTCCGACCTGAACATGAAGATGGCAGCACTCGTCAATAAAAGCTAGTTTTTAGTTGACAGTCGTTTCAGTGAGTCGATGTGTGTGCTTTTGTGAAAATGGTAAATGGACCACCCTCGTACTTTCCATACTTTCCTCTACGCGGCCTACACTGGCTGTTACACCCTGTTATATATTTATATATTTGTATTGTTTTAGGATCACATGCAAGGGAAAGTACATGCCAACAGGTTATCACCTACAAATGTGTATCCCTCTTCGATCTTATCGAATCATCCATTCTTCAAAATAAAAAAGCCCAACACAAGTAAGTACAAAATGGTTTTCTTGTATTCTTGATCTAATGTGTGGAAACTCTGTAAAAAAACACGCCATATAAAGCATTTTATCTATTGCCGGGACATATCGTAGGCAGTGGCTGCCCTGTGGTGGTTCACTGACAATCCGCACCTACCTACTTATGAGAAAAAAATTATTAATTAGGAATTTTTAATTATTAATTTATTTTCAAACAAACTGTTATTTCCTTTTATATATTTAACACTGGTTGCACTCATTTTTGTAATAAAATTGTATGTATTAATAAATTAAGTTATTGGTATTTAATTCAATCAATATTAAACAAAAAAAACAATGACAATTACCATGTCGCGGGCCAAATGCGCGCTGCTAGACTGCGCTAGACGCAAACTGATCTATGATCTTCGCCGAAATTCGATTGTATTCGGGTCATGGTTCATGGTCAATCGGTAAACTTCGGCAAGGATCGGATTATGTTTGGTGGGTGGCACATCGATTGGAGCCAAATTCTGGTACAAATAGCGAAATCGACGCGCTTTCGATGTTTTAAATATCCCATACAAAAACATGATTTGGTTTGTTTGCGAAGCGAATGCACACCAATGCGTCCGATACGAGGGCGCTCGGCGGCCGCGCTATGGGAGATTAAAAGCGTTCTCTCTGATAATATTCGTAACATTATATTGGTAACTAATATTTTGAAATGATTTAATTAGAGATTCTGTAGATTTAAATTAGAGACATTATAATTTGCCAGTGCTGCACACGAACACACTGTGCGACCAGCCGCCCTTGATCGTATGTAAGATGTAGAAACCTCGAATCTCAAAATTTCATTTTTTTATTAGAGTGAAAAAACTGAAGTGCTATTCTCTTAACCTCTAATCGGCCGGAGATGCGAATCCACGTGCAGTTTGTGCGCATGCGCGCGGAAAAAATTTCGAAAAAAATATGTTTGTCTGCGATTTTGACCCTTCTATGTACAGAATTTGTATGAAGGACAAGGTCAGAAGCGCTTACGCCAACATTTTCCCATGAGGTTGGCAAAAATTTCATTCACCTTGCAACCCAAGAATAATTTTAAATGATTTTATCTGTGGCATCAAAATGTCAAATTTGCCGCGATTCTTTCTGTCAAAGTCGATGAGTGTTACTTGACGAAAACATCGTAAAACCTATCAATTTACGTAATTAACGCAAGTAATGTTGTTTTGGTACATAGTTTATTGTTCTAGGAATGTGTTTCGGTCAACAAAAACACCATTGCAATACTCACTAATATATAAAACCCTTTTAATTTCACTATTGGTTTATATGTATCTATCCAATTTATATAGTTTTATTTTATTGTTTTATTTTAGTGTTATTTTACTCTATTTTATTTTGCTCTATCTTACTTTCTTTTAATTCTTATATGTTATTATTGAGTTTCTTTTTTCTTTAGTCTTTATTTTATATGTATCTCAAATTAAAAAAATATAAATCATATCAAACTGTAAAATGAGGTCCTCAGCACGGGTAAAGCACCCAGTGAGGCCCACATTAGTCAAAAAATTTAACAAACATGTATAAATCAGGTGAATCAAATAAAAAAAAAAATAAATAAAATAAAATAAAATATACGATAACTCAAAATTAATCCACGAAATATTCAATTCAAAATTCAAAGTGGTGCTTTGTTAGGAATTTCCGTGTTTTTCCTGGCTTGTGACAGGTTAAGAAACATGACAAAAGTTATTTTAGAAGTTGCTTTATTTACCAAATGAAGTATCTTACAAATTTTGGATTTTGCCCAAATATTGTATTCTACTCCAATACTCACATACGCAGCTGAGACTTGGGTACTAACTAAGAGGAATCAGCGAGCACTGGATGTTTTCAAAAGGAAAATTTTCAAACCGGTTTCAGAAAATGGATTTTGGTGCAGACGTTATAACAATGAGCTATATACTCTGTTTAAGGATCTAAACGTCACAAAATTTATAAAACTGGGAAGACTTCGGTGGCTGGGTCATGTAGAGAGAATGACCGAGCATCAAGCGCTGAATCCCTGCTGAACTCATGACCATGAAGGAGCCTGGGAAGACCAAGATTAAGATGGAGCGACAACGTCCTCAAAGATTTATCTACCTTGGAGATTGTAAACTGGAGAGAGCTGGCACAAAACCGTGATGAGTGGAGGAAGACTCTTGAGGAGGCCAAGACCCACCAGGGGTTGGTAGAGCTAAGAGTGATGATGATGATTGTATTCTAAGAAATCTGAGGGTTTAAAATAAGTTATGAGTTTTTTTTTCAGAGTAAGGTTTTTATTCGCTTATGAGGTTTCAATGTTTACATTTTTTATTCACTTACTAGCGATTTCCTGGAATGTGGTTGCCATTGATAATGCCACTTAATAAAATAAATTGTTTCTCCCTGCGTGTCCTTTCCCATTCGTCCCGTTCCCCTTCCGCTGCCCCTTCCACTCATGCGTTCCACCTCCCCCGCCTTCACTCTCCCCTCTCTCGCTCCCCTGTCCCACCAACCCCCCTCCCGAGTTCCATATATTCAGTCCCAGTTCATTCAATTTTCAACAGCTCGCGTGCCACCTATTACAATTTTTTTTTATTCAAATTTTCATATATTACAAACATTCATTTTTGTATATTATAAGAACAATCAACCAAATTTGGTACCTAACACAGGTACCTATTTAAAAAAATTATAAATATTTACCAGGTTAGGTTAGCAAAACCACGGATATCCACTAAATACATACAAAAATGGGAAAATTGGAGATGCAAAAACACTACACTCAAACCAATTTTACCAGATACAACGGAACGACAACTTAAAATAATGTTGGAGTTTTACCTACCATTAAAACTCTTATTATGTTGTCTTGCTTATCCAGAATATTATTAATTAACAATATTATTAATTAACCACACTATTATTAAATCTATCCGTAAATGTAACAAACTCCACAAAAAAGTTATTAATAATCCTTACGATATACAACTTCAAAACTTTTATAAAAGATATAGAAACATATGTACCCAAATAAATCCCAAATACCCAAATATTAAAAATACATTTTTTTGTTCCTAAAAAAAAATTAAATCGAGGAAGCACTGTTGTTAAGGTACCTTACTTAATGACATAATTTGATTAAATTGTGTTCTACAAAGTGATTGGCTTCCATTTAATTTAACATAAATTTTAATTTAACAGTAGGTAGAAAGGAAGAATCATTAATGGTGAGTTTAGTTACACTACTTGCTGATCTGAATGATTTAAATATATTCAGATCTAAAATTAGAGACATGATCTAAAGCCTGGACAACGCTAGTAGGTACCTAAGCTGATATTAAATAAATGTGAACAATTTCTAAAGTGAGTAACAATTTCAGAAACATATTTTTTTCACTTGTATGCCTTTTTAATTTTTAATTGAAATGTAGGTTACACAGCTTTAGATTAGCACCATGATTATATTTTTAGTATTGCCATTTGAACGACAGTGGCGCCTTCCTATGTTTTCTACTCTTATTTGACAGACTGTATATGTAATGGTGTTGTAAAAGTTAATGTGTTTGTAGGTGATCCAGCCGGTGGCGGTGCTTTGGCGGAGAACATCCCCCTACCTGTTGTGGCCAGTGAGCATGACCTTGAGCTTCAACAGAAGAAAGCGACCAGCAAATTGTGGCATTTCTTTGAGAACTTCACACAGTGAGATATTTTATATTTTAATAATGCTAAGAAAACTTAATGGCGTGAGTCCAAATAGCAGAACAGTATTTGTATGCAACTAGTCCTGGGTCAATCGTGCCCTACCCGATCACTGTGACCCACTGAAGAATAATATATTTTTTAATCAATTATAATATAATATAATTAAATTATAATATACAGGTAAATAAAGAAATCAATTTTTCATGATTTTAAAGGCTACTTTGGCATAGCTTCAGATATTATGTCTGGGTTAAATCGTTTCCGCAGGAAAAACTTAACCCTTTCACGCACTTTTCCATAAATGATCACCTAGTCAATCCACATTATGCACTTGCACTATACAACGTGTCCGGAAACTCGTAGTACAAGCGGGAAACTGGTGAATCTACATCACGTAGAGAACCCAAAAAACTTATTTTTTTCGATCTAAGCATTTCGATTTTAATATAATTTTTTTTCTATTTTTCCATTTTTTCGGCAACTAAAGGGTTAAAAAAAATTTTGAACCCGGTTTACCCTTCGTTGCATTTTATAAGACATTACAGAGCTGAAATCAACCTCCTAGTGAAAATTTTTTTCAAATTTAACCTAAAAAATTCCAACTTCGGACCCGATTTACTCGAAAACGAAAGCTCAAATCAAAAAAAGTTAAACCACAAAATCGACTCCAAATGTGATGTGGATTCTCCAGTTTCACGCTTGTACTACGAGTTTCCGGACACCTTGTATATGTATAATAAATACAAAATAATACAAGAACAACATGTCAAAGAGACCAAATGGGAAAATAATTCACTGACTCCAGATATTTTCATATGAGAGGGTTCGGCTCGGTGGAACTCCTAATTGGACCTGTAAATCCTACTGGTCCCTCAATATAAATATTTAAAAAATCTTTTGTAATCCTACATGTATTTAAAATGACTGATTTTTGCATTTTTATATAAAAATTCTTTGACAAATCTAATATGCCTAAATTTTGAATGAGAGAGCTAGGTATAATAGCAGTAGCCGAAATAACAAATGGTAATATTTTTATAGTCTGAGAATGCCGAATTCTTTTAATCTCATTTCCTAAATGTGTATTTCTTATTTTTTCAGAAACAGATTTTCTAATATTACAGGAATTTGGAATAGCGACATCAATGACATAAGTTATTTTTTAAATTTTGTCATGTAAAACTATCGGGAAAAACTTTGGTGAATTATTTTTAAAACCTGACTGTGCCTAAATGTATACTCGTACGGCGCTAATACAGAACATCCTGATATAACATGTTCTATAGTTTCCGGAAAAGCCAAACATTTTCTACATAAATCATCAATTTGATTTATATCTTTGATTATATGCTTCCTATAATTTATAGTATTAATGACTATCTTGAATGGCAAGCACAAATCCTATTTCTGCGCTCAACTCTCCAATACTCAACCATTTGTTTGACGAAAGTTTGTCAACATACGTTTTGGTTGAGATAATTGAAGTGTTTTGCGTGAATAATTTTATTTGACCAGGAAGCTAATAATTCCTGATTAGTATTTATAAGAATGTTGGCATTCTCGTCATATAAATTTAAAGGTGTAATGTTTCTATCTGCCTTGCAAATTATTTTGTGCATTTCTGAACTATTAGCTTTCCTATGGAAAAAATTTCAAGAAACAGAATTAGAGACACTTCTATTGCGTAACATACTGGAGAGATCTAATTCATCCGTTGACAGTTCCAACATGTCAGACCCTGCCATGAAACATGTAATTTTTTTATCTGGTCTAAATGTCTTTTCCACACCATATTAGACTTGTTAATTTTTATGAAATATATTTTGCTACCTTTTTTATCAACAATAACCCCAGGGACCCATAATCTATTACCCTGAGATCTGAAATCTCTAGTCATCACTTTCTGACCTATATTAAAACACTGACTTAATTCTACCCTTATATTGTCTTTTCTGATTGACTTGGCTCTGAATAACCTTTTGCATTACTTTGTGTTGTCGATTAGAACCTGAACTATTTGTTCTTTCCTCAACCTTCCTAGGAATCAGAGAGTCAAATACTGTTCTAATTTTCCTTCCCATTAATAATACAGATGGCTCACACCCTGTTGTTGTATGAACGGTATTCCTATAGTCGTTAAAAAGTTACCTAACTTTTCTTTATAATCTGAAGGAAATCTATTTATTGTTTACAAATTTTTTTAAGAAAATTTTTACAGGTCTTAACAGTATTCTCAGCTTGTCCGTTACTACTAGGGTGGTTAACTGGACTAGTGATATGTTTCATCCTGGTTACGCCCATACACATACACATACCTACATAGCACGCATACATACTGTCACTGCTTGGGATTGGTATTAATAATGTTGCAAATTCCTTTCCTACCTATCCCTATTGCTACCCGTCAATCTTACCCAAAGTCAGTCTGTAATAAACTCCCGCCGCAACATATAGCCTGCTACATGTGCTTCCGCTATCGGTGAACCGCCATTTTAAAATAACTCCACCGTGTACTATCAAATAAACGAAACTCACGCCTATTGCTGTTTGTGCCTGTTGGATGGGAAAGAAAGCAGAGAAGTGCATTTGCCAGCATACAAGTTCTTTTATCCTTTTCGGTGAGTCTTTTCCTTTCTATGTAACATGTGTTTTTAACGTTTCAAGCAGTGATAGTGACACAAAATCAAGGTCCTTCGCCAGTCATTCTTTACACAAACATATCAATCCACTCTACACAATCATAATCTCATTCACATCCCATTTTTCGGTAATTTTTCGGGATTAGTGTCCATGGCTATTACGAATAATTTTTTAGAAAAAAACTTTAGATTCGCCTTAATCACTATAAAAGGAAACTTTTTGCATCACGGCTGGCGGAAAATAATGCATTTTAATTTTCAATGTTGTTAAATAAAATTTCACTTCGCGAACCGACACTAGACAGCCCGCCCGCTGCCGCCCGCCATTTTGTCACATACACAAGCCGGCTACACAAACCCTGCGTAGCCAAACAAACCATTCAAAAACGTAAGCTGTTTTTTAAAGTAAAGATAACATACACAAGCCCGCTACACAACTGCGTAGCCAAACAAACCATTCAAAAACGTATTTTAACAGTGATAAAATGGCGGGCGGCAGCGGGCGGGCTGTCGTAGTGTCGGTTCGCGAAGTGAAATTTTATTTAACGACATTGAAAATTAAAATGCATTATTTTCCGCCAGCCGTGATGCAAAAAGTTTCCTTTTATAGTGATTAAGGCGAATCTAAAGTTTTTTTCTAAAAATTATTCGTAATAACCATGGACACTAATCCCGAAAATTTACCCATTTTTCTTACAAAAATTTTCAAAATCCTCAGAACAAAAACACTTGCCATTATCACTAACTAAAGTTGCTGGAAAACAAAATTGTGAAAATAAACTATGAAGTACTTCGATATTCTCTTTTGAAGAGAGACTGTTTACTTCCAGACACTCGATCCACTTTGGAGAAGAGTCTACCACCACTAAAAAGTTTTTGTTATGTAAGCTACCATGATCAATATGTACCCTGAACCATACTTCAGATTCATATGGCCATACTGCTAAAGAACTCTTTTGTGATTCTGGTTTAATTTCTTTTTTTTTTTTTTTTTACATGAATACTGCACAAAAGTCCCAACTGCTCCCGTCAGGAGCCAGTGGGACTATGGCATCCCCAATTGGGGTATGTTGTGAGGCTGAAGGTAATAGGGAAGGGAAGGAGATGGGGAAGTACCTGGCTATTCAGATCTGGTCACCAAACACGGCTAACACCATTTCAAACAACGTTTCAATTCTGAATGGTGGTCTTACACCAGGGCGATACTGAGAGTATCTCCCACTCTGGAACGTGCCGCAAATATACTGTATATTATTTTAATTGAATAAATTGTGAAATAACACAAATTAATCTAATAAAAAATTTATTTGCCATCCCGGGATTCGATCCCGCGGCCTTCGGAGTACTAGTCAAGAGCCCTACCACTGGACTACGCCGGCCGCTAAACAATCTCTACAATTTTCTGTTATTTTCTACAAATCTTGATTAATTTTTGGCCACCAGACAAAGCTTTTTGCAATACCTTTAGTCTTAAAAACCCCTAAATGAGATCTGTGCAACATCTTTAAAACCTCTTGTCTTAAAGACTCGGGAACAACAACTCTATGTTGATATAGAGTTGTTGTTCCTTTTTTTAACCGGTTATTTGCCGGAGACGTGCCGGCGCGCGGTGTCATATGCGCAGGCGCAAGAAAATAATTCAAATATTTGAAATGAAAAACTTTTGGTCTGCGATTTTTACCCTTATATGTACGAATTTGTATGAAGAACAGTGTCAAAATCGCTTGCGCCATCATTACTCTGCGCTGTCAGATTTGCCACGAAATTAACGGTCGCAATCACATCGCGATGTCTGTGTATCGCGAATAAAACGTCGTAAAACCTATTAATTTACGTAATAAATGTGGTTTTAGTAGATAATGTGGTTTTAGTAGATAGTTTATAGTGTTGTGAACGTGTTTCAGTCAATAAAATATACAATAGCTCAAAATTTATAAACAAAACATTCAATTCAAAATTCAAAGTGGTGGTTTTTTTTTTGTGCCTTGTATGGCGGCAGTTGACCGGTTAACCGGTCAAAGGCCAGGCCATTTCACGAAAAAACACTAAAAAAGCACCATTTTGAATTGACTGTTTTGTTGATTAATTTTGAGCTATTGTATATTTTATTGACTGAAACACGTTCACAACACAATAAACTATCTACCAAAACAACATTACTTGCATTTATTACGTAAATTAATAAGTTTTACGATGTTTTAGTCGCGGAACACGCATTAGTTGCGAAGGTTAAATTCGCAACAAATTCTGACAGGTCAATGTCATAGAAGAAATCGTTTTAAAAATACTCTGGGGTTGCAAGGTGAATGAAACTTTTAGGCGTATCATAGAGTGATGTTGGCGCAAGTGATTCTGACACTGTTCTTCATACAAATTATGTACATAGAAGGGCCAAAATCGCAGACCAAAAGTTTTTTGTCGAAAATATTATTCAAATATTTGAATTATTTTCTCGCGCATACGACGTGCGCGCCGGCGCGTCTCCGGCCTGTCACCGGGTAAAACCACTTTATTTAAATTTATATTTGTCGACCGGTTTTGGTTGATCTCAACCTTCTTCAGGACAATAAACATTATAAACAGATGTTTGATAGTTTATATGTTTATTGTCCTGAAGAAGGTTGAGATCAACCAAAACCGGTCGACAAATATAAATTTAAACAAAGAACTTGTTTCATTTTGTATAATGTCAAGCCACAAAGTGTTTGCTTTCTTCGATAATTTAATATTTTCATGTTTGTTTTTTATTCTTCGTAATTTGAAATTTTCAGGTCACCAATAGTAGGTTTGGAGTACGTCCTAGAAATCAGAAGTGACTACGATGACTTTTGTTCTTTCTACTGTACTCTCTGTGAGAAGAAGGGGGATAGAATTGATATTATAGTGAATCACCTTGTTTCGAACCAGCACAAGACCAAATACTTGGTAAGTTATAAAATCACAAGCTCTAGTATCCCAAAGAGTCAGAGTTATATTTATTTAAAAAGTAGTAATATGATATAAAATATAATCATAAGCCACTATTTCACTAGGGCACTTGCAGCTTTTCAATTATCTATATATGTATATTAAAAAACTCGTGTCACGGTTTTGTGGTCGCACTCCTCCGAAATGGCTCCATCAATTTTTATGAAATTTTTTATGTATATTTGGTTTGTATGAGAATAGGTCGTAAAGTATATTTCATACCGCTGGGTGATTAGGTGGCCCTTATACAAGGTATCCGGAGGTAAAGTGCATTAACTTCGGGAGGTGATTCTATATGATGGTAGGAGTAAAAAAGATTAATAACTTTTTCCGAAATTCCAACATTTTTTTTCCCATACAAAAAGACGTACCTACTAAAAATCCTTAGTGTGAGGTACGATCTTACTTGCTGAGAGCCTGCCGGGCGCCCGACTCGATTGTGATTGGCCTGTATCGTAACAGCGGAAAATAATAAATCTGGCCAGACTAATTTTATCTTTTTACCTCAAAAGTACCCCTAAAAGTTGGAATTTCGAAAAAAGTTATTTATCTTTTTTACTTGTACTATCATGTAGAATCACCTCCCGAAGTTAATGCACCCAGACATCCTGTATACAGGGTGTTAAGGGTCGTACTTGACTTACTTTAACCAGTGATTCCTGACATTATTTGGAGTAAAAATGTAAATGAAATTTTGGTCTCCGGTGCCAAGGTCTGAGCACAGTAGCTCACACCTTGGCTTGGGATGGCTATTGCAGGTTTGTGTTTCCACTTCCTGAGCGATGGGTTCGCCACACTCCCTACGCTGTAGGTCTCCCTTACTATCATAGTAAGAAATATGATATAAACGGTAGGAAAGAGAAAACACCACACTTTATATTAAAATATTAAAGTTAACCACAAAAGAAGTAAAATTTAGGCCCTTTAAAACTAAAGTTTCAAATCAGAATTTAAAAAATAGTTATGAAACTTAGGAAATTATTTTACATGGAACGACAAAAAAGTGAAATGACAATAAAGACTAATTTTATTACCAGAACACCATTTGAAAAAGTTATTATGGTTCTCTTTGCAAGGTCATGCAATCTTGTACATCATTAATAACCTTGAACAGCTTCATATCGACGGCAAAGAGTAAAACTTTAACTCCGTAGAAAATGCTGGTAACATCATTGATGAATAGGTTATATCAGTGGTTCTTAATCTTTTTGGAGGTACTGAACCCCACCAGTTTCATATGTGCATTCACCGAACCCTGCTTAATTGGAAAGCGAGGCGTGACATCAGTAGCGATGGATTACCACTAGGGGGGGCGTAATGGGATAGTATGGGGGTCATGAATCTGAACCAGGCATTGTCACGACTACATTCACCACAGCGGGGGGGGGGGGGGGGGGGCGCAATGGGCTATGATGTGACGGGATGGGATAGTGAACATATTCTTCGCAATTTTTTTTCGTGAGTCTTGCCTTCCACCGAACCCTTGTTGAGACTGGCTCACCGAACCCCTGGGGTTCAATCAAACCCAGGTTAAGAACCACTGGGTTATGTAATAAAGGTCCCAGGTGTGAACCATGTGGCACACCGCTGGTAGCAATAAATTCATAAGAAAAACAGTCATTGATCTTAACAAAAGGTAATCTATTGGACAAGTAACTAATTAACTATATATAAAAACTTGTCACTTATCCCTAATTTTCCGAGCTTATTGATTAGTATTTTGTGTCAGACCTGATTGAATGCCTTGTTATATACTAGTTTCTAATACTAGTTTCCTATTAGTCGATGGTGTGTGTATAGTTTTAATATTTTTTTTTCATATCTCGGACCGGTCAGTGGTTGAGTTGACATCGCGTTTGGGTCCCATCCAGGTGTCGCATGTTTGATTCCACGGCTGGCTAAGTCCTCCATCATTATTACATTTTCAGCTTAGTGTGGTGGCAATAGGAGATTTTCAAATATTGTCAGGTTATTCGTAACCCGGGAAAGTTTCTTTCTTTTAAAAAATTAAAATAAGGTTTGTGAGAGTAGATCTAGATGAGACAAATCACTATTCGTGAAAAACAAATGTGTTGTTCACACAGCGTTTCATATTAAATTGAATCGTGATTATATGCAATTCATCAAAAACAAATGTCACATTGTTTTTTTTTTATCAAGTGATCTTCTATTAAAAAAACCTTCAGACAATAATATAGTAATATAATAATATATCTTTATTGAACTAAAAAAAATTTAAGATTTATAACTACAAAAACAAAAAGTACATCATAAGTACAGTAAAAGTACAGTTTAAAAGTTGCATAAGTACAAAAGTTAATAACAGAAAACAAAATACATATATACAGTAGGTACTTAAAGAATAGAGATTTATAATTATAAATTTAGGTTTCTCGTAGCCCGCCTCACTAGGCTAGCCTGTGTTGAGGCAGTAATTTTATGTCAATTTATTATACTGTGAACATACCTACACTTATATTAGAATAAAATCACACAATAGAATGGTTGCATTAATAATAACAATAACATTGGTACAATAATAACAGCATTGGTTCATTACTAATTTCGAATTTGGGTGAGTGCACCGGTAAATGCTCTATCATTATTTTTATCCAAATTTTTATGTTTTTTTTTTTTAATTTTTGTGAATCACATTTTTTTATACTAATTGGAAGAATGTTGTAAAGTCTTGTTGCAAGGTATCTGAAGCTTCGTTGACCAAAAGTAGTATGAGTTATGGGAATTTGTAGTAAATCTTTGTTATTGTTTCGAGTACAGCGAGTATTTAATCTTTTTTCTTAGTATTTGTGTATATTTGTATATAGATGAGTGAGGATTGTTTTTGCATACAATTAAAGCAAAAAGTTTGAACTCAAATCATATATATCAATTCAATCAATGTTTTCAACTACAGATAAGTCTCTTTACCTTATTCCGCATTCGTGATTTGTTGCCAAAACCGAATGTCGCGTTCGGACGGATTCTTCATTTTGCACAATTCGTAATGCCAAAGATACTTGTGAACTCGCTCGTAGAAGTTCTTAAGCCACTTAAAAAAAAAGATTTGTTATAAATCACAATAATGAAAAAGAGACGAATCGTTATTATTAATTATATGTGTATACATTTGCAATGTTTTAATTTATTACCAGAGATGTTACTCATGCAAGGCGTTCACTTACTGACATTTCATTTTATAAACATAATATGGACATTATTTATAATTTTCTTACCTTTCCATGCAACAAACTTGGAGATGAGACATCTCGTAAAACTTTGTAATTTCTCAAATGGAATGAAGGATTTGCAACATCAAAATTATTCAAAAGTTATGTAGGAATTATTTTGTCAACTTATTGGATTTGTAGTATAAAATAATAATAATATTTTATTTCATCATAATAATTTTCAATTAATCAAGAGTTGGTGTACGGGCAATGGACATTGTTAAATAATGGAGTTTTGCTTTGTTTTCAGCAAGTTCACTACCAGATTGCTTATTATGCCTTGATAAGTTATTGTCAGCAGAGCACTGGGACACAAAATTATAGAGCAAAGCAACAAGTGGTAAACAATATCTGCAGAGGCATAGAGCAAGCTTTTGGAAGATTACCACCTACCGTTGTTATAAACCGGAACTTTTTAACCGATAAGTTCCATATGTCCAAGACTAACATTGAATTTCTGTAAGTAGTCCCTGTAATAGTAATAGGAGACCTACTCTTTACAGGGTTTTCTATCCCATTTAATAAATAGCACATTAAATTAACTTTCCGACAGAACTAAAGAATCATATTTTTTCCACTTCATTATTTTAACTCAACCAAATTTATTTCCAGAAAAGAACATTCTAAAGCGTTATCTACAACTCATCACTTCTCCGAGAAAGATGGGAGAACCTTTGAGGAGCTGGTGGATTTTGAGTATATAATGTTACTGAATAAAAGTGGTGAGATAACAGTCTGAATTCATTACATAGAGTTCACTTTTTAAATTTATAAATTGTGTTTTGTTGGCTTCATTTTAGTGTTGTCAAACCATGTTATGCTGCATCCTCACATCATACATAGTAGGTTTAAATTGACTGCCGACAGTGGACAGGAAAAATGGAATAATTCATTTTAGTGTTGTCAAGCCGTGTTGTGCTGCATCTCACATCATAGTAGGTTTAAGTATGTTCAATGTGACGGGAAAAATGGAATAAACCATTTTAGTGTTGTCAAGCCGTGTTGTGCTGCATCTCACATCATAGTAGGTTCAAGTATGTTCCATGTGACGGGAAAAATGGAATAAATCATTTTAATGTTGTTAATCTGTGTTGTGCTGCATCCTATAACCAATACCTAATATTTCATCATAGTAGGTTTTTTTTTTTTTTTTTTTTTTTTTTTTTTTTTTTTTTTTTTTTTTTTTACATAGTAGATATATTTGATGTACCCCCATAATTAAGCAAGGCTTGTGTGTATGGGGGGGTGTTATTGTATTGCTTTTTTATATCATTCAGTTTAAGTTTTCAGTATAATTTTTAAGGTGAGTTTTAAAATTTTTTATATTGGTATTCATGTTTCTAATTTTTTCTGGTAATGAATTAAAAAATTTTGCTCCGAGATATTTATGACTCAATTGTCCAATTTTTTTTTTACATTTTGGAGTGGGAAGTATTGATGTTTGTCTAAGACTTCTGTTATTTTTAAATGGTGCAACTTGATTTTTAATATTATCTTTATAAATTTGTAATGTTGCATGATAAAAGTATAATGCATTTAATTTTCTGACCTTAAATTGTTTGAATAAAAGTTCTGACGAATATGAGTAGGGTTTTTTTAAAATTGTTTTTATTATTAGTTTTTGTGATATGTAAATTGTTTGTGTTTGATTTTTATATGTGCCGCCCCATCCTATAATGCCGTATTGTATAATTGATTGACAGAAAGCGAAGTACGTGGTTCTAAGTAATTTTTCGTTTAAAATATCTCTTAAACATCTAAATATATATGTTAGTTTCCTTATTCTGTTGTTCAGAATATTAATGTGTGGAGACCATTTTAAACGCTGGTCTATTGTTATGCCCAGGTACTTAATATCAGTTTTGCTTTCTATTTTTGAACATGATATATTACATTTGTGGTTTTCTGTATTTGTCACAGAGTGGATTATTAAGTTTATTTCTTTAGGTGTTTCTTGTTTTTTAATGAAAAATGGCAAATAATAGGTTTTTTTAGAATTTAAAGTCAACAGGTTTTTATCAAACCATAATTTTAGTGCATTGATATCTGTATTTGCCATTTTGTTTAATTCAGACCAGGTGTTTGCTTTTAGTAGTAGGACTGTGTCGTCAGCGTAGGAGACAATGTCTCCATATTTAGAAATATTGAATATATCATTGACATATATAATAAATAACAATGGTCCCAAAACTGTACCTTGGGGTATTGAAAAATCGCTATATTTTGAATCGCTGACTTGATTTAGTAATTTTACTTGTTGTGGTCTTTCATGTAAATAACTAGCTATCCATGCTAAGACTTTCCCATTAATTCCTATAGATTTTAATTTATTTATTAATTTTTTATGTGATATGCTGTCGAAAGCTTTTTTCAAGTCTATAAATATTCCGATACATTTTTTATCGGAATCTAGGGCCGTATATAAATAGTTGGTTATTTTTGCTATCGCGTCGTGAGTACTTGTATTTTTTTTGAAGCCGAATTGATTATCATTAATTATTTTATTTTCATCTAAGAATGTCCAAATTTGTTTTTTTACAATTTTCTCATATATTTTTGATATATTTGATAAAAGGGAAATCGGGCGGTAATTTTGTGGGTCTTTAGGACAGTCTGTTTTATAAATGGGAGTTATAATTGCTCTTTTGTAATTATTGGGAAATTCGCCATTAGCTAGACTTAGGTTTATTATATGTGTTATTGGGAGAATTAAGTATGTTTTCATCGCTTTTATTGTCTTAGCATCTATGTTATCAAAGCCGGGGGCAGAACCTCCTTTTAGTTCCGAAATAGTTCTGTCAATGTCGGCTTCTGTGACTGGCTCAAATTTATTTATTTGACATTGTGTTCTGTGTTGTGGATTTGATATATTGGTCGAATTTATGGATTTTGCTAGGTTTTTTCCAACGTTATTAAAATGGTTATTTAAAATATTACAACATTTTTTTGTGTCATTTTGTACATTATATATTAATTTCCCATCTGATATTTCGGATATGTGCTTATATGTTTTATTTTTATTTATTATTTCATTTATTGTTGACCATATTTTTTTATTATTGTCTTTAGCTTCTGTTATAATTTTTGAGTAATAGTCGTTTTTCGTTTTTCTAATTAGAGTAGTTAATATATTTTTATACTTTTTATAATATAGTACAATTTTATTGTTAACTAGTGGCCTTTGTGTTATTTTATAAAGTTTATTTTTTTTTCGAATGGCTTTTATTAATCAAAAGGAAAGAAACCAATGAAAGGTTCAAATGTGACTTCCGACAGTGGACGGGGAAAATGGAATAACTCATTTTAATGTTGTCAAGCCGTGTTGTGCTGCATCCTTTAACCGATACCTCACATTTCATCATAGTAGGTTCAAATGTGACTTCCGACAGCGGACGGGAAAAATGGAATAACTCATTTAATGTTGTCAAGCCGTGTTGTGGCATCCTTTAACCAATACCTCACATTTCATCATAGTAGGTTCAAATGTGACTTCCGACAGTGGACGGGAAAAATGGAATAAGTCATTTTAG
The DNA here is from genome assembly GCA_917880885.1 of Limnephilus marmoratus. Classification (NCBI taxonomy): domain Eukaryota; kingdom Metazoa; phylum Arthropoda; class Insecta; order Trichoptera; family Limnephilidae; genus Limnephilus; species Limnephilus marmoratus. The sequence continues at coordinate 15,776,804 of OU862908.1, forward strand.
TATTGTCAAGCCGTTGTGTACTGCATCCTTTAGCTAATACCTCACAACGGGTCGCTGCAACTGGTTGTTTCAATCCTACCACAATATTAGACTTCAGATTCGTGAAAACCAGAAGATCCAGTCCTGGATCCGCTATTCTGACACCTGCGGTTACCCTTTCACCGAAAATTTTGGTTTTGTTAGTCTGTTATTTTAATTTTTTTTTTTTTTAATTGAATAACTCATTTTTACTTATGTTTTTTTTAATTGCTGAATTTGCGTGGTTTATCTGCAGAGTTTAATATTATTTAGAATAATCTCTTTTCAGAAAATATCACTAATTTTTGAACACTATTGTGATGTGAAAAATATTCACTTGAACCATAGTCCCTTTTTAAAATGTCATTTTTTCCTTTCAATCATCTTCGTGTTGCCATAACCCGTCGACTGCCGCCATACAAGGCACAAAAAAACCACCACTTTGAATTCAATGTTTTGTTGATAAATTTTGAGCTATTGTATATTTTATTGACTGAAAAACGTTCACAACACAATAAACTTTCTACTAAAACCACTTTACTTGCATTTATTACGTAAATTAATAGGTTTTACGACGTTTTATTCGCGATACACAGACATCGCGATGTGATTGCGACCGTTAATTTCGCGGCAAATCTGACAGCGCATTGTCGTAAAAGAAATCGTTTTAAAATTATTCCAGTGTGCCAAGTCGAGTGAAACTTTCAACACCACCTAGAGTAATGATGGCGCAAGCGATTTTGACACTGTTCTTCATACAAATTCGTACATATAAGGGTAAAAAACGCAGACCAAAAGTTTTTCATTTCAAATATTTGAATTATTTTCTTGCGCCTGCGCCATATGAACCCGCGCGCCGGCGCGTCTCCAGCAAATAAGCGGATAAACAACCATTTAACCCTTGGAATGCCAAACTCCCATGACCTACTACCTTATTGTGTTGTGGGTGAAATAAGGAACTCCAGTCCAATATTTTTATTTTTTTTAATGAATAATGCCCTTCTAACATAACTGCATATATATTTTTTTTGAGAGTTAGTTTTAAATAGTTAAAATAATAGTCAGAGTTTTAATTTTTCAAGATCCTCCGAAAACCACCATATGTATGGTGAATCGTGTGACATCATCACTCACCAAAAGTTTGTTTTATTTTCAACAAGTGTTGTCATTTTGTATGAAAGTTATTTGGAAGAAGCTATGAAACTATTCAATAAGTAAAAATATTATTCAGGTGGATTTATTTTTTTATTGTATTTTTCAATATTATTACGGGAGAGTGGTTTAAAAATTGTTTGAATTTATTATTTTTTTAGCTTTATGAATCGAAATCAATATTACAGAAACAAAGCACTGGTAGACAACTGATAAGAAACGGCGCCGGATCAGCTGTTCGACGTCTACCATTTTGGAGTTCGTAGTTCGGAGGGTTGGCTGTGGAAGTAGGATTCCAATATTTTTAGTGCAGTTTAAAGTTTTTGAATATTTTAATAATAGAGATAAACTAATAGAGATACCTCTATTTTTGATACTGAATTATTTAGGTCTAAATAATGTTTCAATAAACACACACTAAATCTCTATAAACAGTATGTAAATAAACTAATAACATGAAATGTTGTAAATACCAGTGGCGGCTCGAGCACAATTTCGATGGTGGGGACCGATATTTTTTATGTGTATAAATAAATATACTTACATGACAATTTACCTCAGTATAATTGAGAACATTCAAAATACCTGCTCTTTTATATTCATGTACCTGCACGAGTAGGTATATTTTTTATGTTTACAATTCTAATGTCTAAAGTAAATAATTCATCAATTTTTTTGAATAAATATTTATTATTCTCACAAAAATATTATTGGATAAGTTACGCACCTTACCAGAAATACAAAATAGGTACATATATGAATATAAAAAATAACAAATATAATTCAACCAACTTAGGTTTAGAGTGCCTTTGAAGTAAATTTTCCTATATTATTATTTTAATAACAAAATACGTACAACAATAATACCACTAACGCGAATCCCGGTCCGTGCATAGCCCATATCTTTCAATTTGAACGAAAACGAACGCCCAATTATCCACGAGGGGATCCTAGAGTTTATCCCCACAAGAATGGTACTATGACTCAAATGCGCATGCGCGAATTCTCGAGATCTCTAAGAAACGTATTCAGTACGAATAAAAGAAATAAATTTCAAGGAAAAAATCCCGTGATGTCCCCCAAGTGCGCAGAACGGTTTGCGCAGTGCGCATGGCGAATGGCAACTGCTAGTTTCGAGCCAGAGTCGCGATCGTCGAATCGCGTATCGCGTAGTTAGTACGCAACAAGGAAGTGAGCGGAGCGGTTGCATGTTCGTCCGAAGAAACTTTTTCAATTTCGAACTTAAAAATGTTCTGATTTAAAATTATTGATTATGTATCTGCAAATGTTAATAATTACTTTTATGTTATGAATATGTATGTGAACATAAAGCATCGAAAAAATTCTCAATAGGTTTCTGAAATATGAAGCGGGGTCTGTCCCCACTGTCCCCTTGAGAAGAACCGCCACTGGTTAATACCAATGGCTTGTGTCATACATTTCAATACAATGGGTGAGCAGTGACGCCAGCACTAAACATTCAATAATACCAACTTGACAGTGTGTTTTAATGACACAATTAAAAATGGACTTTTTAATCATTTTTTTAAACTCTACGTTTAATAAAACTTATATATTCAGAATCAGCATTTATTGGTCTATATCATGGTTTCCCAAACTTTTTCTGCAATGGAACACTTTGCAGACCCGTAAATTTAAACGGAACACTTGGGTTATTTTTAGGTAGTGTAATTTCTAAAAGTAAAAATTAAAAATGTTATTAAACATTATTATTTATTTAGTATATAAAAAATGGAATAAATAAAGCACCTAATGACTTTTGACGATTTTGAGTCCGTGAACTGCATATTTTCTGGATATCAGGCAAAATATTGGTAAGTCGGATTCTAATAGCTAATGTGGCGTCGAGCCTGTTACTGCACTTTGGCTTGGTTGCAGCATAATTAGAAAATTCCGTTTCTCATAAATAGGTTGTAAAAACGGAAGTAAAACAATAATAGCTTGTTTTGATAAATTGTGGTACTCTTTTGACAAACTCACCCAGAAATCCTTAAAAGGCTGAACTTTCAAGTCAGTCACTAATTAAACCAATTAGATTTTCATACTCACTTGCGCTAAGGCCTACTGATTTAGCTATCACAGAAATTAAGCTATCACAAAGCTATAAAAAATTAGAAAATGGATTCCAAACCCAGGAATCGTCCTTATCAGTTTTCGAAAAATATGGCAAAAGAGTAGTTTTCAAGTTATGTACGTATTCTTAAAATTCTTTGGAAACCTCTTTAAATACTTTAAAATTTAATTCATTCAAACATTCGTGTATGACTGCCGTGGTCTAGGAGTAAGGCTCTTGACTCACAATCCGAAGGTCGCGAGATCGAAACCCGAAGTGCACAAATAAATTTTATTTGATTAATTTCTGTTATTTCACAATTAATTCATATAAAAATAATATTTAGTATATTTGCAGCACGTTCCAGAGTGGAAGATACTATCAGTATAACCCTGGCGCAAGACCACCATTCAGAATTGAACTTTACTTGAAATGGCTTTAGCCGTGTTTGGTGACCAGGTCTAAACATCCCAATCTTCATTTTCTCCATTTCCTTTCCCTACCCACTACCGTCAGCATCTTAATTTACCCCAATTGGGGATGCCGTAGCCTCACTGGCTCCAAACGGACTTTAGAGAGATATTCACATAAAAAAAACATGAAAGACAAAATAAAAAGACAAATCAAAATGATTGGAATGAACTGATGAAATCCAAAAATGTTATTTTTTTCATTTTTTCACCAAAATTTACGGCACCATGCGCGTTTATATTTCGACTAATTGCTAACGAGGATGTAGTAAGACTGATTGTTTTTACATTTCGAAAAAAATATGGTTGGGTTCCTTGGGAACTGAAATTTCGTGAAACACTTGCAGATCCGTTATCCCGTTGTTATTGTTTCCACATCGCACAGACAGACAGTATTACACAGCACAGTTATAAATTTCAGAGATTTAGTTTTGTTTGTAAAATGAAGATTTACTGCAATAACAGCATAAACAGCTCTTAAAACTTCCATAAAGCTTAGTCTCTGTACCTGGAAGGGTCTAGTTCTAGTACCTAACCTAAGAACTAATTTCTTGTGAATAATTTCAGTAGTGTTGAAATATGAATATGTAACATTAAAAGAAATTCTTCCGACAAATCGTGCGGAACCCCTGTTCAGGTTCCGCGTAACCCTAGGGTTCCGCGGAACACAGTTTGGGAAACCCTGGTCTATATGAACATGTTTTTTTAAAGCCATAATATTTTTCACTGGAGTTCCTTATTCCGATGGTCCGCCATGCGCCGGCCAACACTATTTTTGTAATAACTTGTTTTTGCGAAATAAAATTTTTGTAAATTATACTGTTGACCGGATAATGTGCTTATGTATGTATACCACGGGTACCCAAAAGAAACCGAACTGGTGTTTTGGTGAGTCGAGTTTTTGTAGTAGCTCTATATGCCCCCTAGCGTTCTGCCGCTAGGGGGCATATAGAGCCACCATTCCCGAGTCAGTAAGCCAAATGTCATCGCTAAAGAAGGTTCCGTTCGGTTTGTGTGAATATTTTAATGACAGTTGTTTTGTGTGCTCGTCGTTTTTGCAATGGCTGATTCTCGTGAACAGCACGCAGCCGTAAAGTTTTGCTTCTTGCTCGGAAAAACTGGCACAGAAACTCTTGAAATGTTAAAAAAAATGTTGGAAATAAAAAATTAATCATTTTGTAATTCTTTCAAAACAAAGCATGCTCCCACGCGACCTTGTTTTTGTTCAGTAGTCAACGACAAACCGCTCTGGTCGTCCGTCCATGGCCCGAATTGATGAAAATATTGAAAAAATTCGCGAAATCATCCTGGAAGACCGACGACAGACTATTGAAGAAATTGTGAAGCTGTCTGGAGTGACTTGGAGTTCAGTTCAGTGAATTTTAATGGAAGATTTGAGGATGAAAAGGATGTCTGCCAAATTCATGCCTCGACTGCCGACTGCTGAACGAAAACAAGGTCGCGTCGAAGTATGCTTTGCTTTGAAAGACGATTTCCGGAATGATCCAAATTTCTTTTCTTTCCAAAATTTTTCTTTTTACATTTCAAGTTTCTGTGCCAGTTTTTTCGAGCAAGAAGCAAAACTTTACGGCCGCGCGCTGTTTTGAGAATAAGCCATTGTAAAAACAACGAGCACACAAAACTACTGTCATTAAAATTCACACAAACCGAACGGAACCTTCTTTAGCGATGACGTTTGGCTTACTGACTCGGGAATGGTGGCTCTATTCGCTCCCTAGCAGCAGAACGCGGTACCACAAAAGTTCGGCCCACCACAACATCAGTTCGGTTTCTTTTGGGTACCCCCTCATATACATATATATATATATATATTTTAAATTATGTATACTGTCACATGAAAGCATTTGTAACAAGGTGTGTGCACCCTTTTACACACACCATATTTATAGTCTCGGTGTGTGGCACCTCCAGTACTTGTGCATTGGTCAGATTGCCAGCCCTGGAATATTCTAGAGTTGAACTGTTGCCAAACCTGCAGCACAATTCATATCTCGAGAATTCAAATGAAGCTTGATTCATTCTTTGTACGGCAGCCCGGAGCGTTGAGTGACCCTCTGGACTGATATACAACTTCAACATCAACTCTCAATGATCATGGTAATGTAAATTGTTGTCAAATAATCCCACGGGAACAACACATCTATCCTGCTTAGTTTCCCAAGGACCAACTAAATAAGCGTTTGACTTTCCTGTAAATAAATGAGGGGTATAGAATCAAAGGCAGCATTCTCCAAAAAGTGTTATTTTGAGAAAACCAAAAAAAACGTTTCATTTCAACAATTTTCACGTATTTATAAGTTTATAATTTTATTCAAAAGGGGAAACTGCGTATCTATTATAATTTCCAAAGTAGAATTTGTTTATTGTATTGATTGATTAGTTATAGCGGATTTAATTATGGAGATTGCTGCATTTGATACTCACCTAAGGAGAATGCTGCTTTTGTTTCTCACACGTGTGGAGAAAGCTGACTTTGATACTGACAAATAAATATGACGTCACAATAATGGACCGACCAAATCACAGGGAAGTTCGTGATTATTATTATGATTTTAATTTTAGTATAATTAAAATAAAAATAGGTTTTGTAATGTACTAATACAGTATTGAATTTGGGAGGTGTGTATGGGTACCGCCACCCCGGGAACCATTTATTGGATAAACAATATCTACCTCTGCCATAGATATGACTTTAGATTTTCACAGCCAAAAGTATTTTCGTTATTTGTTATTGGGGTGATATGCCGTGTAGTGCTACCTCCTTCTTTAGTCAAAGTTTTGAACACTGCAACGCTGTCCCAAACATTTGCTTTGGCACTTTCGCTAAAGAAGGAGGTAGCGCAACACGGCATAACACCCCAAAAACAAATAACGAAAACCTCTGTTCAAGTGGTTCGCTACGTTTAGTAACTTAGCTAGGATGCCCGGGTTTATGGAGTGAGGTTTGTCCGGGTCTTGGCGGCGGATGCGTCTGCCCACCTGCTGGATTGCAGGCCGGATCGGGAGAGAATAGTTGTGGGAGTCCCTTTGACTTCTCCAGCTGTGATATCTCGAAAAATCGCAGTGAGAGGGATAGATTTATACATCCGTCACTTCTGGATACACTGATCCCCAGATTCCTACCCACCCGTAATACCCTTTTCCTTCCCAGAACCTTCTCGCCTTCTTTTCCTAAAAAGACCCTTCACACAGTATCCCCAAAGAAGACAAAGGCCCTGAGTGGAATTATTTTCCTCAGGGCCTCCTGTGTGGAGCTAATGTAAAAAAATACAAGTGTGCAGTTCGCACGCGGTACAAATGAAACCTGCAGAAAACTAAAGTAGACAAGAGTGGGAATAAGCACTGCACGAAGAGGAGATCAATTATTATCTTATTCTTTCGTAGCCTTAATCCTATAGATGTATGCGTTTGTCTATTTTTAGTGTCGCTTTTTTGTTTCATCGAGTTTCAAATCACAACGGTGCTAAAGAAGCCACTTCAAAAAATAATAATATTAACAGAGAAAATTTAAAAAAAAGAAGAAAAATAATGAAGGTTAATTATTTTGATCAAAATTGGCTTGAAACTCGCAAAATTTTCAACACTAAACATGTAATTCGGAATGTTTATGTGCAAGGCTATGAATCCTAAATTTAATTATAAAAGTAAAACATGTCTATGCATATTAATTTAATTTATGAATTTTAATTAACACCTAAAAAAATCTTTTGCCACTCCACGCCTCTGAAATAAACGGTATTTTATGACAGCTCATCTTAGAATTTTGACTACTTTTGCTTTCCATTTTTCTAGATTCCTTGACTTCTTCCTTGCGTTTTTCTTGGGCACGGATGAAGGGTGAGAGTCCATAATCACACTGGCATCATGTTTTTATTTCTAAATTCACTCCAAACTATTTAAAACAGTAAAATTAGAGCGACAGATTCAACACACGACCATACAATTTTGTATGGGCGGCCATGTTGTCACGTGATCAAATGGAGGCTTACCATTGGTCAAATTGGAGAATGCTAGTTTTGTTTCTTAACTGCGTTGGAGATTGCTGCCTTTGATACTAACACAGTTTTTAAAATGGATTTTTAAAGCATAAAGAGTTGGTTTTAATGCCAAATAACTGCTTTTCTAGGTAAAGGAGTGAATCATTAACAAAGTTGCATCATTAGTCCATTTTTGAAAAAAAGTGGAGAATGCTGGATTTGATTCTACACACCTCAAATACAGTACCATGACTTTTGACAGTCGGAATTATGACATTTGACACGGAATTTTGTACACGCTTTTTCACAGATAAAATAAATATGCAAATGACAAGCTACATAGTGTAATACAAAACGTGTTGTTATTCGGCAAAGTAAAAATTAGGCATGAACTCTCATGAGACGTGTACTAGGTACCCGGCAATTGGTATTATTATTGCCAGGTGGCAGACTGTGCATGTCTAACTAAACTGCACTTAAAATAGCGTCAACCTTTGGGTTTTATCTTTACATTTCTTCAGTGTTGTCGACATTTGTTGGTTCAATACATTCTCAATTTTTGTTTCTACCTTCATTTTACCGTTACAAATTACTAATTTCATATAAAATACCTATCACTGTGTGATATATTCCTAATTGATTGTTATTAGTTGTATTTGAGAAGTTATTTGTTACATATTGTTTCCATTATAAACGGAAAACCATCAACATTTGGTATCTGAAAAAAATCATATCATCCAGAAAGACTTCCTATGGATATTAAAAAAAATACATAGGAAAAGATTGAAGGCACGGGTAAAAATAAGAATCTAAAGAGATGTTGGTGTGCTCGGCCCACAAAGTATGCGGCAAAACACCATGAATGTCTAAATTTAGTGATGTACCATTACATAAAGGGAACTGTTTCCAACATTATCATACTTTGAAACAATATTACTGTTAATCTTCTTATATTTTACAAAATATATTGTTAGCAATAATAAAAACACCAAGTAAATATCTAGAATGACATATATTGTCTCCACGGTAAATCACAATAACATCCAATAATCGTCAACATTACGTCGCTCCCTTTAAATTCCCAACCGTTGGCTAGTCCGGGGCCAGTCCTGCCAACCAGGAGTTGGTAGTTTCAGTCAATCCCTTCTTTACCAACCGCAGCAGCTAGAGTAGTTTCCCTATTGGCCTGTACCTCTGGCGGCGGGTGAGCGAACCAAACGCGTGAAGCGTCAATACTTAAATACGGGGGTGGTCCCAGAAGTACCCGACCTGACGTATAGATGGCGGTTGTTGCTTTAAAAAAATTACTGTGATAGAAAGTATCAACTTTACAAGGCTTAAGTTTCAAGTTTTAAGACAAGTGGCAGAGTTTAAACGAGGCCGTACGAGCTGTCAAGACGAACATCGCAGTGGTCGAACATATAAGGTGACCACACCAGAAATGGCAAAGAAAATCCACAAAATGGTATTGAATGACCATCGATTGAAAGAAGTGCGCGAGCTAGCAGACATGGTAGGCATTTCAAAAAGTGCTGTACATCGCATATTGACTGAAAATTTGGACACGAGAAAGCTATGAGCAAGGATGGGTGTCACGTTTCAATCGAGTGTTTGGCGATGTTTCACTGCAATAGATTCATAACCATGGATGAAACATGGGTCCATCACTTCATACCTGAGACGAAGGAACAGTCAAAACAAAGGACTGAAAGGGGAAAATCAGCTATAAAAAGAGCAAAGACAGTTCCATATGCAGACAAGGTCATGGCGTCAGTATTTTGGGATGCTCGTTTCATTGATTATCTTCAAAAAGGAAAAAACAATCAACGGCGAGTATTATGCAAACTTATTGCAGCGTTTGAGTGATGAAATCAAGAAAAAACGGCCGCATTTGGCAAAGAAGAAACTGTTGTCTCATCAAGACAAAGCACCAGTTCACACGTCCGTTATCACAATGGCCAAAATCAATAAATTAAAGTTCGAATTGCTTCCTCACACACTCAATTTGCAATTTGCTAGCTTTAGCCCCCTCGGATTATTTTCTTTTTCCAAACTTGAAAAAATGGCTCGGTGGTAAAAGAATTGCCAACAATGTAGAGGTGGAATCTGCGGTTGATGGCTATTTTGAGGCGCTAGACGGTTCTCACTAGAAACATGGTATCGAAGCTATTGAACATCGCTGGGAAAAGTGTGTCGAGCTAAAAAGAGACCATGTTGAAAAATAAAAAATAAATACTTACTTTTGGGACCACCTCATATCCTGTAACAATCTTAATATATAAAACAAAGTCGGGTTAGTTACACTATTTATAACTCGAGAACGGCTGTACCGATTTTGATGATCTTTGATTTCTTGGATTTGTCTCCGCTCCGGATAACAGAATAACTAATAAAACATCGCAAGAATTCACGAAAAAGAAAGTAATGAAGAAAATTCATTTCTTCATACATTTTGTATAGAACGAATTCTCACATTTCAAAAGAACTGCAGCAATATTGTGATAGGTATAATATTGAACTGCGCGTGAATTTCAAAAATTCGAAAACGTCAAATGTCAATGCGCTGATTGTTTTGCATTTGTTTTTAATCATATAATGCTGCCCTTCTTTCTTACATACTCAATGTCAATAGTCGAAAATGAGACAAATGGTGAACGTATGTCTGCACACCTCCAAAGGAAAAATACAATAATTATAATAAATCTCTGAAATGAAACGCATTTTTTTACATAAGCTCCACACAGGAGGCCCTGAGGAAAATAATTTCTCTCAGGACCTATGTCATCTTAGGGGATGCTGTGTGGAGGATCTTTGGAATGGGGAAGTTAGAAAGTTCTGGGAAGGAAAAAGGTATGAGAGGTGGGTAGGAATCTGGGGGTCAGTGTAACCAGGAGTGACGGACGTAAAGATCCATCTGTGGTACAAGGCAATGGGTCGAGAGAGTCCGGCTGGAAAGTTCAAAAAGCCTCCCTCAACCAGTCTCTCTCGATCCGGCCCGCCACGCAGGTGGGCAGGCGCATCAACTGCCAAGACCCGGACATAAGTCACCTCATGAACCCGGGCGGGCACCCCTGCTAAATCACCAAACGTAGCGAACCACTTGGGGTGATCTATGGCAGAGGTGTTGGTTATTCAATAAATGGTTCCCGGGGTGGCGGCACCCGTATCCGCTTCCCGAATTCCTGTAAGTAATTGTAAAAGTAAGAAAATCACAAAAATATAAATCCGTACACAACGCCATCTCTGATACTGACAAAAACAAAACACGGACAGTTGCGCATTGATAATAATTGCTTCATTGCGTAATTTTTAACTTAATAAAAAACTGAATTTAATTCAACAGCTATTGATTCTGAGGCGGTACGAAGTTCGTCGGGTCAGCTAGTGTATTATATTGAATGTGCACAAAATCACTAATCATTAGACCAGTGGTTCTTAACCTTTTTGGCTGGCGACCCAAAGTACGAATATATTTGAAGTACGCGACCCTAATTTAAATTTTTATTTTATTTTCCAGTGACAGGTACTAAAATGATATATTATGTAATTTTATACAATAAAATTACAACTACATCCTATAAAATTTGTTATGAAAATAAGTACGGTGCATATTTTTTTTTATTTTTGTCTATGGTTTCTTTTAACAACCACACTTTGGGTGCAACAGGTTGGTAGGAATGATTTCCGTTTTTGGGTTGGCTTCACTTTCCGGCAGGGCCTCTACAGGGCAGGAGACCTTACCGGGACGGCACATCGCCATGTTTAAGTTTATAAAATAATAATTGTGAAACGATCGCGGGATGACAGTTTTACGGAATATTTTTCCAACCTGGAAGTTTTAAGATCAAAGGATCTATCTTGTGTGAATGCCAAAGTGGCTTCCGCGTTAAAGTCGCGATTTGAAATGTACGCGCATGGAATATTATAGCCTGTCGGCCTTAAATTGGCTAATCCGTTCGCCACACGCCAATCCCCTCTCGCTCCGCGATCAATGCCTGCTAAATTACGAATATAAGGATTTTATTTGGGACAAGCCTGATATTTGCGTCCCACTCACTCTGCCACGTTGACTGGTACCGAACTTCCCTTGGGTACGGGCCATAAATAAACCAATCATACGGGCTACCTGGACCAACAACCGTGACGGGCCCTCCTTGACTTGGGCCGGCTACGCCCTGGCGGGCATTTACGAGATCCTGCAGCACCAGTGGATTGGAGGCCTTGTGATGGCTCCATCCATGTGTCTCCGAGGAACCTCTCCGTCGGACATCCATATGAACGTCAGTGAGTTTAGTTAGGATTATTAGCTATACAACGGTCTGAACCTGGGGTGAGTCATGACATGTAATTTAGTCACCATTATTTGTCCTAAATTTCAAATATAGATTGTTATACTGTTTTTCCAAAACATAACTCTTTTATTTAAAGTTACCCGTCATACCTTATGCCATTGCATTTAAAGTTTTGTGCCCATGTACCTTGAAAAGAGATCTCATATTTGCTCTACGGATGGTTTTCGTCCTCCCAACATATCTTGGTGACAAGATTTGGCGCGTAGCGGGGCAAGCTACAAAGTTGGATGGACGATTGCAAATGGATTGCAACACCTTCCTCATTAAAAACTCACCTTCATACCACAAAAACATAATGTTACAAAATGTTACAAACCGGGCCGTGAACGTAACAAATTTATAAGATGTAGTTGTAAAATTAGAAATAAACAACTTTATTTAAATGTTCTGTATTAAAATCAGACAATTCAGCATTAACTCGTTGAATGCCGCGAGTAAATGGGGTTGGTTGTAACCAATTAGCGTTCGCAAAAAGCGGCAGCCATGACACCCAATGTCCCGCGATTCTGACAGCGTCCTTGAGAAATTTCGTACATAGAAAGGTCAAAGTTGAAGACCAAAGAATTTTTCCCGCGCATGCGCAAGAACTGCGCACGCTCCCGCGCTCCGGTAAATCATTAATATAAATTATATGGAGTCACCAATCTAATTGCGGTTTTCTCTATGGTAAAGAGCGATAATAGAGCAAGCGATTCTGACCGTGTTCTTCATACACTTTCTTTATACATAAGGGTCAAAATCGCGTGTCAAAATCAGGACACGCCGGCGCACGAGCGGCAAATGAGTGGTTAAAACAGAACTAACATATAGCGATTGTGAACAGACAATAGATGGCAGTAACACAGCCTTTAGTCCTTGTTCTGTGAGTAGTAATAATAATTGTGACTATACTAGTTTAGTGACATCGATCCAACTATGAATACGCGATTTCCGCGACCCAACCGAATATCTCTCGCGACCCGAATTTGGGTCGCGACCCGAGGTTAAGAATCGCTGCATTAGACAATACCTGAAAAATGCAGTTTTTTTATTATTTTTTTTTATTTATTTAACCTTGAATATCATAATTTTGTATCCAAAAATATAAAAATTTGTAATAAGACATAATAAAAGATTTCATTTAACATAAGACTGAAAATTTTATTTAAATATGATCCATACTTCAAAAGTTATATGTAGCGGTTTTACGTGTAGCGAAATTTTGTGCACGAATCTGAAAAAAATGGACTGATTTGTTGAGGGGATTGATAAAAAACCAGCTGCATGATTGTGTTAAGCAGTGCCACCCGACCGAGTGTCACCCCCCCAAGAGCACAATTCTCTGGATGGACAATTTTTTATGAAGTCGAAATTTGTGTTTGTCAACTTTAATGGGTGGGGGTTGGGTAACACCACCACGGGAGCTACGCCACTGGTGTTAAGGTACATTATTTCCTTGCCAAGCGAATAAAATATATTTTAGATGCTAGGAGCATTTTTTAAGATTCAAAATACCATAAAATCGCGGAAAGTGCAGTGCAGCAAATAGCAAATCTGCTGCAGATTTACCAGCATACTACAGCACTACATGTACAAATGTCAGAAAAGCCATATAAATTCTTGGCGAACTAGAGGTTAAAGGATCACGGCACCCTTTATTTTTTTCAACATTTTGTTGACAACCTAGTTTAAGTATGTTGTGTTTTTAATAGGCCACTTGCATCACATTTTTTTCCGGTTTAGGCAAATATTCTAAATATGTATTTTTTTTTAATCGTATTTTTGAAACCCTGGCGATTTTTTGAAAATATCAATCTGAAAAATCAGACCATTTTTTATAAACCGGAAAGATGGGACATAATTTTATGGGTGCGAAAAGATGATAATTATATAGCCGAAAATCATAAAAAAAAAAGAACGTGTTCCACAAGAAAGGGCACATGAGAATAACGAGGCATACCAAAAATATTACATCTCATAAATATTTTTTTCCTTGATCCATCTTATTGATCATAAATCATTATAATGTTCAACGTCTATATTACTAAATCCAATGTAATATACGTGTACTTGTAAATTATAATAATAATAAGAATATTATAAAATTTGATTTTGTTAAAATCAGCACCACTACTATTATACCTCTAAAACACGTACAGACATCGTAAAATGTACGTGGTTCTCTTCATAAAATCTGTCAAAAAGTCAAACCAAATGATAAGTTCGCAGAGAACAAACAATAAATCTAGTGAACGTTAAAATGTCAAATTCAAAAATTCGCCTGAAATCAAAGTGTTGCCATATAAAAATAATAAATCAGTGTGGAATTTTACAAAGTTAATAGGAACATTTTCGGAGACAGGACATTTTCATGTAGTGACGTCACGGGCCCAAATAATGGATTTATTTATTTAAAAATAAAAAATAAACTATACATTTCTTAAAATTTTTACCAACATTTTCGTAATCTTAGTAAAAAAAATCTATCCACACGATTTTTTCCAAGTCATTATGAAATCCATGCAAGTGGCCTATTGTGCATTTTGTATTTAAAATATATTATTTTGTTTTCAGAAGAGACTGCAGATGTATCACAAAATCAGTCTAACGCTGCCAGTGAAAGTTTGTACGTATAAATTCTATTATTCATTTGTATTTTTAGGAAAATTGGCCCACCTCGACGTGTGACATTCGGGTGAAATCAAGCACTTCTTACGTAGATGGCAATAAGGTTGAAATTCCTGCTTAACGTCCAGCTGTCTTTTTTTTACCCAATAAACAGTGCCAAAACCCTTGTTTTATTTTATTTTGTGAAGTTTAGGCACAAATATTAAAATGTTTTCCAATTATAATCTAAATCAGCATTTCCCAACCTTTTAAGACCTGTGGACTGGCAAAAATTTTAGTGTTATTTCGCGGACCGGCTGACAACTAAGATTAAGATTCGTGCTGGTTTGGGATCTAATTTTTTTTCAAAGATCTTTAAAAATACATATCATCAATCGAATTTTGAAAATCAGTCAGTTGAAAGTCAGCATCCTACTGTACATTTTTGTTCGGCTCATGAGCTATAATAATTTCTGGTAAAGTGGATTTTTTCTATGGTTACTTGTTATTTTTAATCCTGGCGAAAAATTTACAACTTAGTTCACAATTAACTTTACAGCATATAAAATTTTTGCAGTTTATTCAGCTATTCAAAGTGTTTCCTCAGACCATTCTCATGTTTTGACTGCAGCCATGCGATTCGGTATCTTTTGAGGATACTGAATCGATTCCATACGTAATCGCCTGTCACATTTTTGTGATTGTCTATGGCTTGCAGTTGCCTTTTCTACGGTATCTTTATATGTTCGGGCGATGCCGGGAACATTAGCCCCACACAGGAAACCCACAAAGAAAATAATTTCTCTCAGGGCCTAGGTATATCATATTTGGGGATGCTGTGTGGAAGGTCTTTGTAAGGAAAGGAAGGAGATGAAGTTCTGGAAGGAAAAAGATAGGAGGGGTGGGTAGGAATCTGGGGGTCAATTTTATGGACGTATGAATCCATTCCTCTCACTACGGTGCAAGGCGAGGTAAGTCCAGTGACAGTCCCAATGACAGACATATGATTCGAATGAAATGAAATGATAAGTCAAGAGAGACCAGCTGGAGAGGACAAAGCGTCTCTCCAAACCGGCCTATCCCGATCCGACCCGCCACGCAGCTGGTTGGTGGGAGCATCCACCAAAAGTAGCGAACCGCGGCAGAGGTGTTGGTTATCCAACTAATGGCTCCCGCTAGTTGTGAAATAATTTATCTTTTTTTTTTTGGTTTCAGGCTACACAATGTGAAGTTTTCTCCACCCAAAACAGTTCAACAACAAAGCACAGTAAAGAATGCAATCAAAATTTCTATAAAATCCACTTCAAGGAGTTTTGAAAAAGCTCATGAGGTAATAATTTCAACATTACTTTGGAACTTTTGTGTAAACTTTGGAAATTACTGGATACGGCTGCACGGCCTTTAGTTTGACAAAATTTGGTTTTGGATTTACGGCTAAAACACCAAATTAATTCCATTTATTTTTTTGTGGCGTATATAAAGTACAGATGTGAAATCGATTTTTGCTTTAATTATAAAATATATTTAATTATAAAAAGAAGACCATCTGTCCATGAATTTAGAAGACAAATTTGGAATTTTTTTTTTACTAAATGGATACTATTTTAAAAAAGAACTCACATCCTGCTTCAGGCATATGATGAAGTATACAATAAAATTCGATTCCACACTGAAAAATGGTTTGTTTACATCAAAAACAGAAAATAGTCACACAGAAATTCAACGTAATTTTTTTTTATGTGAATGCCTCAAGAGTCTCAGATGCTCCCGTCTGGAACCTGTGAGACTATGGCATGTATGCGAGGCTGAAGGTAGTAGGGAGGGGAAGAGGAATGTGGGGAAGTACCTGGCTATTTAGATCTGGAAAACAAACAAACACGGCTAAAGCCATTTCAAGCAAAGTTTCAATTCTGAATGGTGGTCTTACACCAGGGTAATACTGAGAGTATATATTATTATACTGTATATATTATTTTAAATGAATTAATTTTGGAATAACACAAATTAATAAAATAAAATTTATTTTTGGGATTCAATCCCGCGACCTTAGGATTGTGAGTCAAGAGGCTACCCCTTGACCATGGAGGCCGTCAAAAATTAATTAGCCTTTTTGTTATTGTCTCATTTACTCTTTTGAGAGCCGTGCGGGGTAGGTAGTGAGCGCAGGCCAGGGCCAAGGGTTTGGTAGAAGTATCGCCCGGAAAACACATACATACACACCTCTCGATCGTCATACATCAACAATGGGTATTCAACTGTGTGTGTTTCAACTTAGGGTGAGTTGGTATGCACCTTTATTCGAGGACCTTCACAGGCCTTTAGACCCAGAATCCGAGGACTCACACGAATCCGAGGACGTCCTCGGATTCGAAATGCGAAAAACTGAATATGTTCCTATAATCTATGCGTTCTGATTGGTCAACTGTCGAAATTTTGGGCCAATCGGAGAGAGTCCTCATTTTCGTGGTGAAAAATATCGTGTTTAATTTCGCTAGTGTTTCATTAGTACGGGTGTGTGACCACCAGGGCGGCGCCGCTAATGCTGGAAATCACACACAGACCCTAAACCGAGGACTCTCTCAAAGTCCTCGGTTTCGTGTTAAAAGGTGCCGATCACCGGAATGTGAACACCAGGAGGCGCTGCAAGCTCGAGTGTCAAGAAATCTCACCTACGCCCTAAACCGAGGACCCATCGTTCGAAATTCCTAGGTGCATGTGAATATAATAAGTATTGCACTATTAAGATTGTGCCGACAAGGAATTCAGTTTTTGACAGTTGAAACAAAATTCAATATTGCGTTTAGTTCGTATTGTGAACTATGTTCTGTAATACTGTTTAATTCGCTGTACGGTATTGTAATATTTAATAAGTAATTAGGACACCTGCTCAAGTATTTGATTAATCCACGTCATATATTCTTCTTTCACTCCATTCTTTGTTAATCCGCTCTATGACACTATTACCTACATCCAGGGCTGGGCAAAATACATGCTTTGCTGTAATTGTAATACAAATTACAAAATACGTTTTCGCATGTATTTAAAATACAAAATACTTTCGAGTCGTGTATTTGAAATACAAAATACAGTATTTTAACCATTTTTTTTTATTTCAAATACAAAATACAAGTTACAAAATACAAAATACATTTGGTTTTGGTAGAACCTTTGGTTGCAATAAATTGACATAAGTGCCCTTATCTAAAGCCTACAATACACGACAACGTTTTTAAGTCCGAGTCCCGTATATAGACCTAAGACAAAATTTTTCGCTTTATGCGATCGCTATTTTCATATCTGCGATTTTAGTTGGCATCACAGCAACAATATGGTTCATGTGCTGTTTGCTGTGATGCCAATTGAAATCATCGATATGAAAATAGAGATGAAAATAGCGATCGAAAAGCGAAAATTTTTGTCTATGGTCTAGTCTCTATGCGGGAATCGGGCTGAAAAAAGGTGTTGTGTATTATAGGTATAAGAATGCGTTTTCATAGAAGCAAAGCTGAGTAGAGTGAAACAGAGACTTGCAAAAATTGACCAATCATATTGCTCAGAAGATGCATCTCACCTCCGCTCCACTTGTAAAGGTATAGGATCCAGGTGTTAGATAATAATAATAATATGACATTTGTGTGCAGTTTTGTATTATTTCTATACAAGTGCGCTCTACTGTGATTAACTTAAAAAAAATATATATATATATTTTTTTTAACTTTGTGAATAAAAATAAAAATATTCATCCTAGACTTGCAGAAAAGGTCAATAGATTTTTTTTTCTTTATACGAGTTCCGCACAGGAGGCCATGAGGAAAATAATTTCCCTCAGGGCCTATGTCATCTTTGGGGATGCTGTGTGGAGGTTTTTTTAAGGAAAGGAAGGAGAGGAGAGTTCTTGGAAGGAAAAGGGTTTAAGGGGTGGGTAGGAATCTGGGGTTCGGTGTGTCCTGATCATCCGCCTCTAAGATCTAGACAAACCTCACCCCATGAACCCGGGAACCCCTGCTAAATCATCAAACGTAGCGAACCACTTTGGGTGACCTATGGCAGAGGTGTTGGTTATCCAATAAAGGTTCCTGGGTCGGTGGTACCCTAATTACGCCTCCCAAATTGTATGTATTAAATGTTGATGTCGCGTATTAAAAATCTAGATAGCATTTTGTTCGGGTTGAATCTTGCAATCATTTTTTTTTTTACATGAACTCCACACAGGAGGCCCTGAGGAAAATAATTTCAATCAGGGCCTATGTCATCTTTGGGGATTTTGTGTGGAGGGTTTTTCAAGGAAAGGAAGAAGAGGAGAGGTCTGGGAAGGAAAAGGGTTAAATAGGTGAGTAGGAATCTGGGGTTCAGTGTGTCCTGGTCATCCGCCTCCTAGCCTACCTAGACACACCTCACCCCATGAACCCCTCACCCCATCACCAAACGTAGCGAACCACTTGGGGTGACCTATGGCAGAGGTGTTGGTTATCCAATAAAGGTTCCAAAATTGAGTATCATATATAAAGATAGCAACCAATAATGCGCAATATGTGCGTTTAGAAAATGAAGGTAATGTTGGTAATTCTTAGTCGAAGTGACCGAATTGGAAATGGGTTCCATAGCTCAGTACACTTGCTATGTAAGCAAAGGGCCCTGGGTTTGAGCCCCAGTGGAACCAATATCTTTTTCTGATTATTCTGTCTCCAGATTTTCGATTGAGTTTCGCTAATATTGTCTTCATTTAATTAAATATTAAAAATAATCCTTTTCATCCATTATCAATAAACTCATGTATTCATGAATAAATACCGCGAACGATGAAAACGATAAATAAATATTAACATATCTTGCTCTGGATTCTAGCGTTTTTAGTCTATGTATTATCTATGTCAATTTATTTTTTTCATTATCATTATTAAGATCGCTAAATGTATTTTAAAATGTATTTTGAAGCCATAAGTATTTGAAATATAAATTACAAAATACCTCAGCATCAGGTAATTGAAATACCAATTACAAAAAACATTTTTTGGAAGTAATTGAAATACAAATACAAAATACGTATTTGTATTTCAAATACTGCCCAGCCCTGCCTACACCTCACAAAAACGCCTCTTTCTGAATTAAGGACAAGGGAAGAATATCGCCAAGCGGGTTAAGGAGGAGCTGTAGGAAGGGTTTTATTAATGCGGATCTTGAAGAGTCAGAAAAAATTACTAAACGCAGAGTAACATTATCATCAAATAAAACATACACAATCGTTAAAAAAATTATGGTTTTTAAGGTAGTCTGACACAAAAATTAAGACAACAAAGTCCTTTATAATTAAAATTATTTTACCGTTCGTTTTACGGATGAACGCAGCTCTTACAGCGACGCGACGGTGCGTTGGTTTTTCGAACTTTCAACCTACTATGGACTATTAGGCACTCTTAAAAGGACTATTAATTATTATTATAAATTTGTAGAACAATATGGAAACGCGACAGCGGTGAGGGGCACCGCAGCAGGTTTCGTAAGTGATTTGGCGTCGAACGGCTCGCCCGACGGATGGGTACACTCGGAACTCTCAAATTATATTTTTTTAATCGTTGTCGCTTATTTTTTTAAAATATGGCAATCTAAGTTTTTAAAACTATAATGAAATAAAAATAATAATAAAGATAAACGAACAATTACAACAATTTTTTTTTTTTTTTATATCGTTCACAAAAATTTGCCAGGCTGCTGGTCGGCAGACCACGAAATTCTTATATGGAATGATCTGGACTATAGTTATTCATTGGTTTTATTCGTGTAGTCGATGACGAAAAAATTTCTATTTCTTACCCCACTTTGACGCCGGCTGCCTGCGAACTTGCCGGGCTGCCGGTTGGCAGACCTGCTTTTTTCTCATTTTCTAATCGACCTTTATCATATGAAACCATTCCCGTTCGTGTAGTCGATGACGTAATTTTTTCAAAAAAAATCGCTGACTATTTCCATGACTCCGCGGCTCCTGCCAAGAGGCGCACCGGCAGACCAGCTTTTTAAAGGTTTTCTAAATGCCCATAATCACTTAAAAGTAATTTCATCCGTGTAGTCTGTAGTCGATGACGTAGGGTTTACCTATCTCGCCTCCTAGTCTATAAGTAAGAATACTATTTCGCTGGAGACCTGTCGTCGGAACAGTTCGGAAGTTTTCAGTACTTTCCGTATTACGAACGCCGATTACTAGCCGATCTGCTGTTGCACCGGGCGCGCGGGTGGAGGGGTGCGTGTCAGCCGTAATGATCTCTTACCAAGTTCATATATTTAGATAGGCAATTCAATTTTATTTTGAATCTTTTTTAAAGTTTTGTGCAAATTTATATTTTAAATAAAATATTTAGGAATACGATGAGGCGTATAATTTTGTTGTCTGTTCACCGCACGAGTGAACGTTAGAACGAGCCGCGCCTGCTTCCAAGATACGTGTAAGAAATTCGTTCCACACTATTTCGAGGACCCAAGACCTCCAAAAACTACAGACCACCAAAACGAGGACCTTCCGAGATCCGTGTATTTTACGTATGTGTAATCCTGAATACGTGGACAGGCCTCGGATATGGGAAGTCCTCAGTTACCGGGTGTGTATTCCGGTTTTTTGAGGACCGTTTTCTAGGTGCTTACCGGGTGTATGATGAAACCGAATAGACAGCAACGATCACGATTAACTTGAGTATACGCATAAGTGTAGAATACATGTCTACTTTATATAATATAATAGGACCTCGAATTCGGGATTGGACAAACAAGGGTGTGTGCGTGTGTGTGTGTTTCCCCATTCAATAAAATACTTGTTCTTTCAATTTGAAATTACACAAATAAAAGCCACAGTTCTGTGGTAGCTAAAAATGCCACGAACTCATTATCAAAGAAAAGTTTTCTTTGTGAAAGAAGATAAATTTAAAAATTTTCATATAAATAAATTTCAATTGCGAAAACACAAATCAAATAAAATTTATCTTCACACACCGGGATTTGAAACCGCGACCTCCGGATTGCTAGTCGAGAGTCTTGCCCCTTGGCCACGGAGGTGTCAAATAATAATATTTTCAAGTCTTTGAACTTTGTTCTAACATATATTATAAAGACTATGTCGGGATAGCATTCCAAACTGTTCAAAATAATTGTTTTTAATAAATAAACAAAGTTAAAAATATCAAGATGTCGCTAAAGAGTAAGTGGTGAAACGATCTAATGTGAATTGAAGTGGCCTTACAGAGAATTGTAATATACAGGGTGCGGCAGGGAAACTTGCTGATTTGAATTGGACGCCGACGAGCGAGGCGTGGTCAGAAAGGGGTGGGGAGGGTCTCATTGGAAAGAGGGGGTCCTGAAGTTTTGTTACACCACAAGCCAGTTGTCGTCATGCATTGGACAAAGGAACAGCATGTGTTTGCCGTCGAGGCCTACTTTCCTAACGGTCATTCGGTGGTCGCCACCCAACGTGCCTTCCGTACTCGGTTCAATATTCATCCCGCGGGTCCCGTTCCTAGGCGGCAATCAATTGTTTCGTGGGTGAACACATTCAGGGAAAGTGGGAGTGTGGCAAGAGAAGGCCCAGGAGGTCAACGGACTTCCAGAACTCCAGAAAACGTCGAGAGGGTGAGGGAGTCGTTTTTGCGCTCTCCCCGGCGTTCTGCCCGTAAACACGCTGCTGCCCTGGGAATTTCTGATCGCACAGTGAGATGAATTCTTCTCAACGAACTCCGGTTTCATCCCTACAAACTTGCTGTGGTCCAACAGTTGAGTGAACGCGATTTCGCTTCTCGCCAAACTGCATGTGAAACGCTCAGTAACTTGCCACACGACGCTGTCGTTTTTTTCAGTGATGAGGCCCATTTCCACCTTTCCGGGTGTCAACAAACAAAACATGCGGTATTGGAGTAATGTCAATCCCCAAGAAGTTGATGAGGTGCCACTTCATTGTGAACGGGTTACAGTGTGGTGTGCATTGTCGAGAGTTGCAATAATTGGGCCTCATTTTTTCGAGGAAGATGAATGCACTGTTACTGTGAATGCAGTTCGCTACAGAGAAATGATTGAGACATTTTTTCTTCCTCAACTTGAAATGGAACTTGGGGATGTATGGTTCCGGCAGGACGGAGCCACGGCGCACACAGCGAGAACTTCGATGGAGCTTTTGAGGGAACACTTCCACGAGCGCCTTATCTCCTTGAGGGGTGACGTACCGTGGCCGGCGCGCTCCCCCCGATTTGGCACCCTGTGATTTTTTTTTATGGGGATATCTCAAATCCATCGTTTATAACAACAAACCCCGGACCCTGCAACACCTGAAGGACAACATCCGCCAAGCCAACACCAACATTCCTGTCGATATGCTCGAAAGAGTGGAGCGAAACTTCAAATCTAGGGTAGATCAGTGTATCACTAATGAGGGCCGCCATTTGCCCGATGTCATTTTTAAAACTACTTAAAACAAAGATTCAGAATGTGTACTATATGATACAAAAAGAATTAAATCGATATATAAAGTACTTTTTCTTTTATTGACTTTTCAAATCAGCAAGTTTCCCTGCCGCACCCTGTATGTAGTTTTTTAAATTTGGTTTCTGTCACTCTGTAAAACATACTATGTCAGCAATATGCTGTCAAACATGCTATTCCCGTATCTCCTACAACAATACATGTCTCTATGTCTCTGCTAACTTGAATAAACTAAACAAAAGGGTGATTTCCCTTCTTGATAGAAATATATTCACATAAAACTAAAATGTTGTTTCTGTGACTTCCCGCGTTTTTACATAACGCCGCCTGCGCCGGACCCTCCAACGCTATTACGGAATATGTCGGGAGACCCCCCGTATGTGTAACTTCTTATGCTCATTCGTTTCCCCTCCACTACACACCCATTACTTGGTTAGAGCGGGACACAGGACACACGTGTCTATTTCCAAAAAGACAATTTTGGCAGTTAAAAACTCTAAATACAAATATTTTTTAGAAAAACTCTTTGATTCACCTTCACCACTCAGGTATTTTGCAATTATACAAGTTTTTTGTCTTAAACGAAATGTCAGATTTATGAAAACTGTGTTTTTTTTTTTAAATCTTGCATAATACAATTGACAGTCCTGAATTCTTGGCCCACATAAATTTTAATGTGCCGGCGAGAAACACAAGGTCAGTACTACCATTTTACTGTGGTAATACTACGACCAGGGCACAATTATAGATGTATGGAATATGTCGCTAACACAATTTAAATATGTAATAATTAAATCATTTATCCATGATACAAGTACTCACTAAGGAAATTCTTTGGTAAATTTATTAAACTACTCGTACATCGACAAATTTACTAAACTATCTCTACCTATCTTATTAATGTAATTAAATTTAATGTCTTAGTAAATTAATTGAAATATTTAACTGAAATGATTTAACTTTCTTATCTAAAGTATTAAAATCCAAATTGGACAGTTTCGAACTCCTGCAACTTGCAGAGGTACTGGAGGTACCATCGATGTAGCGGTTTGCCACTTTGCGAAACTAATACTTAGGTTTTATTAGACATGGAATGTTGCAATTTTATAAACCTCTGATCACCTTACTTTAAAAAATTTGTTGCTTATATTTTTATTTAATTTATGTACTTTTTTTATTGTAATTTTATTTATATTTTGTTCTTCTCATGTTAAAGATGTACTGCCTTTATTTATTTATGCAAAAGCCCTCTGGGCGTATAATAAAACAAATAAGTTTTCTTAAATAAACAGCTTCTCTAGCATCTGATGCTTTTGTCTCGAAATTAGCATCTGGCTCCGACTTGATATAGTTCACCATGTTGTCAAGCACCAACAGATTTTCGACAGCTTTTTGAACTCATCTCATCATAATTTTGGAGTTCTTTCAGCTTCTGAATGCTTTGAATGCAGTTCACAGCCATATTTCCACGAAAAGTCAACAATTTTTTACTGTTTTATACTAAAATTTACTCAGTAAAAAACCGGAAAAAATGGATATTTGCCCATAACCTATTAAAACGCATTGCTATTTCGCAATGGACAAACTTTATTTTTCTTAAAGATGTTACACATCGTATTAAATAGATGGCGCCACTTATACATTCAACAATTTTGTTATCTATATTCTAACAGACCGCTAGTGCGCACATGCCCTTAATTAAAGTCTGTTTGTTCAGTTTTCGGAATAACTCATGTAGGTCTCGTAGAAATCGTTGTATCTCCCTTACCATCATAGTGAGAAATATGATATAAATGGCGTTAGAAGGAAAACACCATGCTTTATATTCAAATATAAAAACTAACCACAAAAGAGAAGTAAAATGTACACCTTTATTGGTAATTTTTTATTATTATTTTTAAATGGAATGACAAAAAAATGAGGTGACAATAACGTTTAAAATACATTTGTCTAATAAAATATGTATGTGTTTTTAATTTTTTTTCCTTATTAGTAATTTTAATTAAAAAAAATGTAAGGTGAGACATTTTTAAAACTTTTTTATGTTTACGCCCAAAATTTTTATAATTCAAAATTAATTTCGATTTATAAAATTTAAAAAAAAGCGTATTTTATCACCTTTCATAAACAGTTTTTAGTATTCGGAAACATTCAGAAATATTCAATTTATTTGGATTTTTTTGTTAAATGGAAATATTTTGACCCTCTGACATAATACGCTCGAGGTTTGAGGGGTTAGGCGTGTCCATTGATTTTGAAAGTTTACCTACTTTTCGTCCTGCTTTTTATTTATGTTTTTTCTGCCATACTTAATACTTTCAACATTATTTCTTATTTGTTTCTAGGAAAAGGATTTGCGAAAAAACTTAAATGCATTGAAAGCTCCTAAAAGTGATACGCAAAGAAAATCTTCACACTATGTTAAAGGTATTTTAGCAATGTTGTAAATACACCAGCATTTGAACTATTGGATTGGATTGATTCTATTAATCTATATGTAGTGCCGTTCCTTATCCAGAATATTCCTTAGTGAGATATGGCATCTCTGTTTCTATCCGATTTCGGCCTTTCTTCTCCTCTTGCCTTCTTAAATATTCAAATTTCCCTTTGTCCCTCTGTGAACTCAATCACTGCCGCCAAAAGCTAAGCACACGCAAGCGTCGACGCGACGCCATTTTATTCAATTGTAGTCTCACTAGACAGGGGAAGACGAATTTTTTGGATAAGGAAGGCAACATAATAAGAGTTTTAATGGTAGGTAAAACTCCAATATTATGTAGTGCCGTTCCTTATCCAGAATATGCCTTAGTGAGACTTGTCTGCTATCGTCTATGGTTGTTAGTTGCAATATAAACTAAAAAAATTCTTTCTTCTCCATAAGAATTTTACGCAATTTCGGCTAATGTTGTGTATCTCGAAGCGGTTGAGATTCCCGCGTCGAGTGTAAATCGTGACGAAAAACGAAACGAAATAATTTGAGTTCCGACTGTTTCTTAGATGAATCCTTTAATTGTGACAATAAACGAAAAAGATGAAGGCACCGCCGGTGCTCACCTAGTTCCTTCCGACAGCTCTATTTCCAGAAGGCGAAAGAAAGGAATGGCACGTTATATGAAAAAATTAACAGAACAAGTAGGCAGACTACAAGATTTTGTTTTGCAAGAACAGAGGTCAGGATTCGCAGAGAATGCAGCCTCCGAGAATACGTCTATCCCAGAAACTGAAAATGAGTGCTCAATAGTAGCCAGCCGTAAACCACATTTTTGAAATGCTATGCCCCAAGTACAGGGAGCAATTGGTCGAATGGGGTTTCGAGGCACAGGATATCTCCCCAGAAAGTACGAGAAAGTTAGCGAGTTGTTTGGAGTTCAGAATGACTTACAAAAATGATCTGATGACCAGCTGCAGATCACATGTGGAAAACGGGCAGAGGTAATTGAATTCAGAAGGGACAGGATTCTCAATACCTGTAGACAGAAATCGAACAAAAAAATACTGATGCAGATCCTTCCGACTTCCTCTCATCTCTTCAATGAGGAAGCCCTCTTTACCCAATTGCAGAATTTGAGAGGAGTAAAAAATTGGCTATCACTGCAACCGGCCCACCAAAAGAAGGGGCGGTTACAAAAAAGGTATCAAAACCAGTTCAGCACTTTGCCGGGCTGAGATTTCTTTTTTTGTCCTGAGAACCCTTTCACCTGAGGGGGGCAGACCCCCAAAGGTATCCCAAGCCCTCCACCTCTGAAGTTAAAAAGGGGGGAAAAAAATAGTAGCAAGCAACCGGTGCGAGGGCAGACCTCTAACCGGTGTTACTACAGGAGTGCATGACTGGAGGCCACCAAAGTTTCAGGCGGGGCAATTGCTGAATTACAAAAACAAATGGGCAGCTCTAAATGCTCCCAAAGTTGTTAAATCATAGGTGATACAGAATCCCCTTCTTTACAAACCCCTATTATTACGCCCAACTGCCCTAATTTTAAAAAGATTTGTGACAAAGATTACCCCAGTAATAACAAAGGAAATAGAAAGCATAGAAAAACTAAATATATTGGAGCCGGCAGTCAAAGACTCCGATTTTCTTTCCCACATGTTCCTGGTCCAAAAGGGGACAACAACAACAGATCTATCCTCAACCTGAAAGGTCTCAATCACTTTGTGTCAGTAAGAAATCTTTCTTTAATGTCACATCGGTAAATTCCCGAATTTCTCCAACCACAAGACTGGATGACAAAAATAGAAATATAACACGCATATTTCCATATCCTAGTCGCAGATTCTCACCGTCGTTTTCTGAGGATTGTGTACAAAGTAGTCTTTGCAAATGACAAGCCTTCCCCAGGGCTTGAGTAGTGCTCCACAAGCCTTTGCCAAGGTGACCAATTGGGTTGCGGAGACCCTACGTCATCAAAATGAGAGGACCATTGTATGTATACCTGGACGATTTCCTTCTGGCCCACCAAGACTGAAATTCTGAAGGTCCAAAAAATCTATTTTTGAACCGACTAAGAGACCTCGGTTGGACGTCAATTTGAAAAAAGCATCAACCAGCCGACACACAGTAATGAAAGACATTCATGATGGGCACAGAAAGTAAAGGTCTTTCTGCCACTACACGTCCCCGCTGTCTCTCATTTCTTCTCGACCGATGATACAAGTCGACGGTGCTCCGATTGCGGGGAATTGGACCAAGGAACAGCAGGACCAGCACAGCAACTTGAAAGAGATGTTTGCTATACTGAATGCCTTGAAAAACCAGAAAAGATGTTTGAGGAGTTCTACTTTTCTAATATAGTCCGACAACAGGATGGTTCTCGCTTATTTGAGGAACGAAGGAGGGATGAAATCCTTGGGTCTCATTAATCTGTCCTTTCGTATCTTGTCTCTAGTAGACAAACACAATATAACTATGCAAGTTCACCATTTACAGGTCGGTACAATGGCCTTGCGGACCTCTTTTCCCGAGGAATCCGTTTTCCGGAGTGGCTCTTTCTACCTCCTGCAACAGAACAGATATTTCACAAATGGGGCATACCCACTGTGGACCTGTTTGCCTCACATGGCTCATATGGTGGAAATATGTATCGAAATAATAATTAGGAGACCTTGGCACTGTCCTCTGGCATGA
This sequence comes from Limnephilus marmoratus, assembly GCA_917880885.1. Taxonomy (NCBI): domain Eukaryota; kingdom Metazoa; phylum Arthropoda; class Insecta; order Trichoptera; family Limnephilidae; genus Limnephilus; species Limnephilus marmoratus. The sequence goes on from OU862908.1 coordinate 15,805,033, forward strand.
GTGTTGCTGCCTCCTTGTCTAATTCCCCGAGTGCTTGCTCATCTGAACAACTCCACAGGAAATTATGTGTGGTAAGATTAGCTCTCATCATCAACATCACTATTGGCTCTACAACCCCTGGTGGATCTTAGCCTCCTCAAGAGTCTTCCTCCACTCATTTCGGTTTTGTGCCAGCTCTCTCCAGTTTAGAAGCTCCAAGATAGATATGTCTTTGAGGACGTTGTCGCTCCATCTTAGTCTTGATCTTCCCAGGCTCCTTCGCCCTATTGGTCTTGAGTTCAGCATGGACTTTGGTGCTCGATGCTCGGTCATTCTCTCCACATGACCCAGCCACCGAAGTCTTCCCAGTTTTATAAATTTTGCGACGTTTAGCTCCTTATACAAAGTATAGAGCTCATTGTTATAACGTCTGCGCCAAAATCCATTTTCTAGAACCGGTCCGAAGATGCGCTTCAAAATTTTTCTTTCAAAAACGTCCAGTGCTCGCTCATTCCTCTTAGTTAGTACCCAAGTCTCAGCTGCGTACGTAAGTACTGGTTTAAAAGTGTTTTGTACACTAATATTTTCGTGTTTCTGGACAGCAGTCTGGACTTTAATTGGTTTTGTAGGCGGAAATGTTCTGACAGCGGATTGTCATAGATGAAATCGTTTTAAAAATATTCCAGGATTGCAAGGTGAATGAAACTTTTAGCGTCTCCGAGAGTAATGATGGCGCAAGCGATTCTGACACTGTTCTTCATACAAATTCTGTACATAGAAGGGCCAAAATCGCAGACCATAAGTTTTTTGTCGGAAATATTATTCAAATATTTGAATTATTTTCTCGCGCATGCGCATATGACGCGCGCGCCGGCGCGTCTCCGGCAAATAACTGGTTAAGGAGAAAATTTGATCAATACATGATTTGCCTGGCCTAAAGCCACATTGGTAGTTGCCAATGATTTCTTCAGACATGCGAAGCAATCATTTGTACAAGATGCTGGACATAATTTTATAGCCGGTGTTTAATAGCGTTATTCCCCTGTAGTTACAGCACTCGAGTTGGTCGCCTTTCTTATGTAGTGAACACACAATTCCTAGTCTCAACTCTTCGGGCATCTCTTCTTCTGTCCATACTTTTTGAATAAGGGTATGCAGGTATTGAGTAAACTCTCCACCTACTGCTTTAAATAATTCAGCCACCAGCTCGTCTGACCCGGGGGATTTGTTGTTTTTCAGCTGCCTTATTGCCTGCTTCACTTCCTCCAGTGAAGGGGGTTCAGTGTCAATGTGCAAGTCATCTCCCTTGCTCTCCACCATGTTGTGCTCCACCTCTGCCGAGTTGTTATTGAGAACCGTATCAAAGTGCCTCACCCATCTCCTCCGTTCTCGTCCTTGCATATATTTATTTTTGGCTTGAACTATGCTCTCATGTTATTTACTTTTTTGTAGAAAAGCCTACTCTCATTCTTAAGCCTGAGTGCTTCAGCTTCTCTTATTTCTTTTTGTAAATATTCGCGTTTCTTTTTCCTGTACATCTTCTTTTCTCTCTTCCTTGTTTCCCTATAGGTGTCCATAAGTTGTCTTGTGCAGCCTTGTTGTAACGTTTTTTGATAGAGTTCATTTTTCTTTTTCGTTACCTCTGCGCAGTCTGAGTCAAACCAATGGTTTCTTGTAGGGAAATTAGCTCCCAAATGGATGAAAATACTACTACCAGACTTGAAACAGAGAGTATTGAGTCTATCTTTGCTAGGAAATTATATATATTTACTGCAAATACTGATAGACATCACCACAGGCTCTCACCGCAAATACTTCAACTGGAGCTGCAAGTGTGGAAAATTGGGGCTCGGATGTTAGATTGCAAGGATGGTCCGATAGAGAAAGAGAGACATTGACGCGAATGCATCCTGGAGATGTGCAAAACTCCTGCGGATAAAGCAGCGCTGGAGAAAATCTCCCCAACATTGACACACTTATGTAATGAAGACAAACTTGTCTCCCAGTTGCAGAGACTTGATGGGGCGAACAAAGTCTTCAGGGCTTAGTTTTCGCAAACCCTAAAATTAACAAATCTATGTCAAGGTCGAAAAACGAAACACTGGCAGTCAAGCAAACTCAATGTGCTTCCGCAGAAAATCTGGGTTCCACCCAATTTCCATTTCAATACCGGTGGGCAGACCCCAATCATCATTCTAGCCCTTCCTCACCTTGAAAACCTTATACTGTCTCCCCCAAAAAAATTGACAATCTGCCCAGGCTATTTCAGGGAGGACAATTTTGAAGTTCTTTAGAACAATGGCGTATGGCTATCGGATTCCATTTTGGTTTAGACCACCAGTCCAGACCCACTCGGGTGGGATTGAAAATTTCGCCACAAGGCACACACCCGAAATGGACAAACCCAAGCAGAAAGAAGCTGCTTTTGTTAGACCAAATGGTCCAACAAAAGCAGCTTCTATAACAATTTTATTGGCAGATTGATCAAGACAATACTCAGAGATGCTGGTATTGAGGCCTCTGCGAAGAAGACCAGATCGGCAGTGGCTTCCTTTCGTTGGTTTGAAAAGCTATCCAATAGAAAAATTTTTGGAAAAGAATAATTGGCAAAGTGAAAATACCTTAAAAACATAATATAAATAAACAAAAATTTTAACAAAACAAAAAACGACTTCAAAAAATGCACTAAAAAGTAAAAAAATAATTTCCTATTCTTCTACAACTTCATAATCAACTTACTTTTTCTAATCATCAATATGTAGGTACGATTGTTACTTTTGGAGTCGGTGTCAGTCGAGGTAGGTTGGTAACTACATACATAGTTATAGGTGAGATGTGCTTGTGTCGCACGAGCGACTTGACGAGGCGAGAGCGGGTCCGCGGCGTGAGGGGAGCTGTCAAGTGAACACGCCGGGCCGGGTACCTTTGCTGACACCGACTCCAAAAATAACAATCGTACCTACATATTGATGATTAGAAAAAGTAAATTGATTATGAAGTTGTAGAAGAATACGAAATTATTTTTTTACTTTTTAGTGCATTTTTTGAAGTCGTTTTTTGTTTTGTTAAAATTTTTGTTTATTTTTTGATTTTTAGTGAATCTGAAGTACACTAACTAATTTGTCTGAATATGGGTAAAACTTCCAAACGTGCTGCTCATATGAGACAGACATAATTTGACCATAGCGACGTTAGGGTCATATTAAGAGACTCGGCCGAGTTTCGTTAATTTGTCATGGATCCGATAATCAGAACCTAACCAAACTCTAATCAAATTATCCATGAAGTACATCCTTTACAATAAAAAAAGAATCATCGAAATCGGTTGGCGTGATGTTGAGTTATTCGTCCATTTGTCGCGCACATACTTAATGCAAATTTAAGACTTATATGGTTTTCTCATGGATGCCATTGTCGGAATTGGACCAAATAAAAATGGGACCACACGGGAAGCACCAGCTTTCAAATAAAAAAAGAATCATCAATATCGGTTCACCCAGTTAAAAGTTCTGAGGTAACAAACATAAAAAAAAAAATACAGTCGAATTGAGAACCTCCTCCTTTTTAAAGTCGTTTAAAAAGAAATAAAACAGTCCGATATTCAATAAAGAAGCTGTGGACTTCGTCATCCTTGGAGCAGACCTCCATTTCTGGAGTCAGAAGGAGAAGAGACTGGTGTGAAGGCAGACCTCTAACCGAAGTTTCTACATGAAGTCACCCTCAACAAACTGCTTTAGGCCAGTCATTCGCCATCCTTGACAAACCTGTTTAGACCAATCATTCGTCGCCGACCCCCAAAGTTCCTCCATTTCTGGAGTCAGAAGGAGAAGCAATCGGTGTGAGGGCAGAACCTCCAACCGGTGCTTCTAAATGAAGCTGATTACAATTGACATCGACACTGCCACCAGACGATAGCAGACAATTCTCAGTACGGAATTTTCTGGATAAGAAACGGTACTACATAATATTGGAGTTTTTACCTACCACTAAAACTCTTATTATGTTACCTTCCTTATTCAGAATATTCGTCATCCCCTATCTGGTGAGACTTCAATTGAATAAAATGGTGTCGCGTCGACGCATGCGTGTGCCTAGCTGTTGGCGGCAGTGATTGAGTTCACAGAGGGACAAAGGGAAATTTGAATATTTAAGAAGGTAAGAGGAGAAGAAAGGTCGAAATCGTATAGAAACAGAGATGCCATATTATCTCACTAAGGAATATTCTGGATAAGGAAGGCAACATAATAAGAGTTTTAACAGTAGGTAAAACTCCAATATTATGTAGTGCCGTTCCTTATCCAGAATATTCCTTAGTGAGAGATGGCATCTCTGTTTCTATCCGATTTCGGTCTTTCTTCTCCTTTTACCTTCTTGAAATATTCAAATTTCGCGCGATTTTTCGTCCCTCTATGATCGCAATCACTGCCGCCAACAGCTAGGCGTACGCAAGCGTCGGCGCGACGCCATTTTCCTCAATTGGCGTCTTATTTCTATCGCGTGCCGTCGTCTAGTTGCGATATAAACTGGAAACTAGATTTTCTTCTCAATGTCAAAAAATAGTGTGTCTCTCGAAGCGGTTGAGATTCCCGCGTCCGCGAGTGTCAACCGCGACGAAAAACGATACGAAAGAATGTGTGTTCTGACTGTTCCTCTAATGAATCCGTTTGTGACAATAAACGTAAAAGGCGAAGGCGTCGCCGACGCTCACCAAGTTCCGACAGCTCCACTTCCATGAACTTTTCAAGCAGGGCTTCACGCTCCAGAAGGCGAGGAATGGCCCGTTCTATTAAAAAATTAACTGAACAAGTAGGCAGACTACAAAATTTTATTTTGCAAGCACCGAGGTCAAGATTCGCAGAGAATGCAGCCTCAGAGAATATGTCCATTGCAGAATCTGAGAAAGAGTGCTCAACAGTATCCGGGCTTAATACTTGTGTTTTTCAAATGCCAAGTCCCACCATTTCGCTTAAAGAACCCTTAATGTCTGCCCCTCCTCGAGACTCGAAGTGTTAGAGCGTCTTCAACGATTTAATCAGAAAGATTGGACCAATGTGAGATATAACAAGGTCATTAAGGAACACCTTGCTGATCCGGGCTTTAAGGAGCTTGAGGTGAATTTTGAGTTGCAACCGTATGATTCTGGGTCTTCTCAACAGGTCGCTATTGAAAGATCTTTCGCGGCGATAACACATGCAGCTCTCAAGCACAGGGAGCAATTGCAGCAGTCTCTGCAGCAATTGATCGAATGGGGGTTCGAAGTACAGAATATCTCTCCCGAAACCCTGTACGAGAAAGTTAATGAGTTGTTTGGAGGTCAGAACAACTTGTAAAAATGTTCTGATGACCTGCTGCAAATCACATGCGGAAAACGGGCAGAGATAATTGAATTTAGAAGGGACAGGATTCTCAACTCCTGTAAACAGAAATCAGACAAAAAAGTTCTTATGCAGATCCCTCCAACTTCCTCTCATCTCTTCAATGAGGAAGCCCTCTCTACCCAATTGCAGAAATTGGGAGGAGTAAAGAATTGTTTTAGGCCCTACCCACAAGCCATCACTTCAACCGGTCCACCAAAGGAGGGGTCTGGTACAAAAAAGGCTTCAAAATCAGTTCAATACTTTCCGGCCCGAGATTCCTTTCCGGTCCGAGATATCTTACGGCCCGAGATTTTATTCCGTCTCGAGAATTTTTTCCATCCCGAGAATCCTTTCGCCCGAGGGGGGCAGACCCCCAAAGGCCCCAGCCCTCCACCTCTGGTGTTAAAAGGGGGGGAAAGGATAGTAGCAAGCGATCGGTGCGAGGGCAGACCTCTAACCGACGTTACTACAGGGGTGCATGACAAAGTTATTCAAAAGATCATAGGGGGATACAGAATCCCCTTCTTTACAAAGCCCCTATTATTACGCCCAACTGCCTTAACTTTGAAAAAATTTGTGACAAAGACTACCCCAGAAATGACAAAAGAAATAAAAATTCTCAAAAAACTGAATATATTGGAACCGGCAGTCAAAGACTCCGGTTTTCTCTCCCAAATGTTCCTGGTCCGAAAAGGGGACGGCAGCAACAGACCTATCCTCAACCTGAAAGGTCTCAATCACTTTGTGTCTGTAACAAGATTTTCTTTAATGTCACATCAGAAAGTTCCCGAATTTCTCCAACCACAAGACTGGATGACAAAAATAGACATATCGCACGCATATTTTCACATTCCAGTCGCAGAGTCTCACCGTCGTTTTCTGAGGATTGTGTACAAAGGAGAGCTTTTGCAAATGACATGCCTTCCCCAGGGCTTGAGCAGTGCTCCACAAGCCTTTGCCAAGGTGACCAATTGGGTTGCGGAGACCCTACGTCATCAAAATGTGAGGATCGTTGTATACTTGGACGATTTCCTTCTGGCCCACCAGGACAGGGAAATTCTGAAGGTCCAAACAATTCTATTTCTGAATCTACTGAGAGACCTCGGTTGGACCGTCAATTTGGAAAAATGCGTCAGCGAGCCGGTACAAACAGTGGAGTATCTGGGTGTAATGTGGGACACGCAACGCGGTCGGAAGTCGCTGAACAGGAGGAAGTGCGAAGACCTTCAACAATCACTTCAAAGGCTTCAGAAGAAGAAGAAGTGGAATGTGAAGGAGGCACAGAGAGTTCTGGGAAAACTAAATTTTGCATCGTTCGTCACTCCAAGAGGTCGTCTTCATTGCCGAAGGATGCAACTACAAATGCACTCCATGATGAAACTTCCCATACGAACGAGAATTCTCATAAAGGAACCCGTGATGAAAGACATATCATGGTGGGCACAGAATGTAAAGGCCTTTATGCCACTACACGTCCCCGCTGCCTCTCATTTCCTCTCGACCGATGCAGCAGATCATGGCTGGGGCGCTCAAGTGGACGATACTCCGATTGCGGGAAATTGGACCAGGGAACAGCAGAATTGGCACAGCAACTTGAAAGAGATGTTTGCCATACTAAATGCCTTGAAATACCAGAACAAATGTTTGAGGAGTTCTACCGTTCTAATACAGTCAAACAACAGAACAGTTCTCGCTTATTTGAGGAACGAAGGAGGGACGAGATCCTTGAGTCTACTTCATCTGACCTTTCAGATTTTGTCTCTAGTAGACAAATACAATATAACCCTGCAAGTTCACTACCTACCAGGGCGGTACAACGGTCTTGCGGACCATTTGTCCCGAGGAACCCGTCTACCGGAGTGGCACCTTCTAGCTCCTGCAACAGAACAGATATTTCACAAATGGGGCAGACCCACTGTGGACCTGTTTGCCTCTCACACGGCTCATGAAGTGAACATAGACAGGAAAGACAAAGCGGCGATATTTCACAATGCTTTCAGCAGACCTTGGCACTTTCCCCTGGCATGGGTGTTTCCGCCTCCTTGTCTAATTCCCCGAGTGCTTGCTCATCTGAACAACTCCACAGGAATTTATCTGCTAGTAGCTCCCAAATGGACGAAAGTATTTTGGCTACCAGACTTGAAACAGAGAGCCTTGTGCCTACCTCAGGAGATCAAGAATCTACAAGAGATACTGATAGATACCACCACAGGCTCTCATCCCCAGCAAATACTTCAACTAGAACTGCAAGTGTGGAAAATTGGGGCTGGGATGATGCATTGCAAGGATGGTCTGATAGAGAAAGAGGGATTTTAAAATCCAGCTGGCGAACTTCAACGCAAGCTTCTTATAAAGCAGCGTGGATTAGATGGCGTGAATGGTGTTCATCCAACCATGTTAATTTCAGTGATCCAATGGGAGCTCAGTTGGCAAAGTTTCTAGCACATCTCAAAATATCGCTGAATTTAGCTCCTAGCACTATAGCTTTGCATAAATCGGCTATTTCAACTTTATGCAATCCAAAAAATGAAAATAAACTAAGTAACCATCTTGTGGTGAAGCAAGTAATGAAAGGAATAGTAAACAGCTCGATTAAAGTGCAACGGGATACAATATGGGACCCGAGACAGATATGTTCTTGGCTTCAGACTAACAATCCAGAAACTATAACCTTATTTGAAGCATCCAGAAGGTGTGCAGTCATACTCCTGTTAGCCTCAGCACGAAGGGTGCATGATCTGACACTTTTGAGATTAACATCGGAACATTTTATTGATATTGATGATTACATTATTTTATGGCCTGCATTTGGTTCAAAGACAGATTCTGCAAAGTATCAACAATCAGGATGGAGATTAAACTCCTCATCAAATCAATCTACCGATCCTGTATTTTGGCTTAAGAAGCTGTGTGTTCTCTCAAAGGACAGGAGACAAGAGGCACCCAATATTGATAACTTGTTTTTATCCACATCAGGTCCAACCAAAGCAGCTTCTAGAACAATTATCGGTGGATGGGTCAAGACAATACTTAGAGATGCTGGTATTGAGGCCTCTGCGGGGAGCACTAGGTCAGCAGTGGCTTCACTTCAGTGGTTTGAAAACTGTTCAATAGAGGACATTTTGGAAAAGGGAAATTGGCAGAATGAAAATACCTTCCAAAAATATTACAAAAAAGAAATAAGGCAGTCCAATATTCAGGAGCCGGGGACTTCGTCATCCTTGACAAGCCTGTTTAAACCAATCATTCGCCTGAGGGGGGCAGACCCCCAAAGGCCCTCCATTTCTGGAGACAGAAGGAGAAGCGATCATTGTGAGGGCAGACCTCCAACCGGCGCTTCTTTATGAAGGTGATCACAATTGGCATCAACACTGCCACCAGACGATAGCAGACAATTCTCACTAAGGAATATTCTGGATAAGGAACGGCACTACATAATATTGGAGTTTTACCTACCATTAAAACTCTTATTATGTTGCCTTCCTTATCCAGAATATTCCTCATCCCCTGTCTGGTGAGACTACAATTGAGGAAAATGGCGTCGCGCCGATGCTTGCGTACGCCTAGCTGTTGGCGGCAGTGATTGCGATCATAGAGGGACGAAAAATCGCGCGAAATTTGAATATTTCAAGAAGGTAAAAGGAGAAGAAAGACCGAAATCGGATAGAAACAGAGATGCCATCTCTCACTAAGGAATATTCTGGATAAGGAAGGCAACATAATAAGAGTTTTAATGGTAGGTAAAACTCCAATATTGTGTTTATTTGTGCGGCATTATTCATGTCATTTGTTGTTGTAGGGCTGTACTCTGATGGACAGTCTGCTCATAATTCTGGCAGATGTAAACTGGAGCATGTAAAAGGGCACAAACCCAGGCACTCACCTGAAGAACCTTCCCATCTCAGGGGGAGAAATTATCTAGTGAGAAGTCCATCTCGAGAGAGAAGGAGGGTGAGGGGCAGGAGCCGCTCTCCAGTGAGGAGGTCTCCCCGGAGGAGCAAATCCCCGCACCACCACCAGAAGCCCAAGGACAACTCACCTCATAGGTCAGTCACACTAGTCACTACACACTGAGACTTGTTTTTAATTTTACTTTATTATTTTTGCTAGTTGGTTAGTATGGAATAGGCTGGTTCTACTGTTTCCTCAACTAAGTCACGCTAATTATTTCTGTTTCAGGCCACCTGTTACGGATTCATTACTATTAGCTTCTGGGGTTACAAAGGTATGTACCTAATTATTAATCCATTTATAACTGAATAATGCCTATTTCAAAAGTATCTTGATACTTAATTATTTTATTTTGTACTTAATTTGACAGAGAAAATTGTTATACAAATTGGATCTGTTGCAATCCCGAATGGAAGATTATATGAAATCGAGTAGAAAAACTTTGGAATATCATGAAAAACATCCTGAAAAACATCCCCTTTATCAAGAGGAGTGGAAAAAATACTGGAATAATCGATATAAGGAACTTAAAGCTGGTAAATATTACTTATTCTCCAATGGTTGCCTCTGCCAGTTTTCTTCCATATTTAAAAAATCTAATCAAATTTTATTAAATTATTCACGTTGCAATAATTGAATCTCTCAAATATATAATTCTCCCCGACTCTCTCAGTTCCCTCCAAAAACTTAAATTCTGTCCTCTTCTTCATCCTGATGATCACTTTGTAGGCCTTATTAGAGTGCTGATAGCCTACATTCAAAGCTCTGGAAAAAACATAACTCTTGTTTGGATTCCTGGACATGTTGGCATAGTGGGTAACGATATTGAGGCCAACAAGGAGCGTCCAACCCTATTGTTATCCTCGTAAACCATATTCCCCTATCTGATATTTTAATCCCGCAATGTTTGGGCAGAGTATTGGAAAATTGCTAGTAAGTCCAAGGGTGCCCGCTATGCCTCAATACAAAGGACTATCCCATTCAAAAATTCCCCCATTTTTCCAAAAAAGAAATTTCCTCACTTATTTGAATGAGAATTGGAAATTATTCCGTTCCTTCTCACCTTTTTAAAATTCACATCCTTGACTCCTCAGATTGTACATTAGATCACACATTTTTTGATTGTCCCTCTCTAAATAAATATCCTCTCTTCTATCAAGCCTTATCTAAAATTGCCTCCCCTCCATTCAACATCTCATATCTTCTAAGTCTGAACTCGACTCCGATCTTCCACATAATACTGAAATTTGCACATTTAAATAAAATTAATATATAAATTCACCTTTCCTTTCTCTGTAATTTTAAATGATGGCCTAGAACAACCCTTGAAGGTTGATATAGCCAGAAATAATTGAAAAAAAAATGTGTATTGCATTGAAAATAAAATGAAGCAGTCAATTTGAAACAAGTAATGTAATTAGTACAAGGACAAAGGGTACTTAGTGATTGACTTGGTGGTTTTTGCCAGAAGAAAGACTGCCAAAATATACTAATCGCTACCATTTTGGAAATGAACTTAAAAACTCACAATATGTAATTAAAATACAAACAGACGTAAGTGAGAAATATATTCTTAAATGAACACACATCATATTATATTTTTATATCAACGCAAACTGCAAACTTTAAGTTTTAATCCCTCAGGCCTCGATCATATTTTGTCAAGTGTCAAAATATTTCCGCTTTACAATAAAATCCAAATAAATGGAATACTTAATTAAAAAGAGTCATAATCATAGAAGAGCATGTATGAATTTGAATGAGGCAAGGAGTGTGTACCAATATCGAGTTGTTTGGCAGTCCGTCCTCTCTGCCTACCCCTGCGAAAACGGCGTGATGGTTAGTTAGTTAGTTTAGTTAGAAATAAACATCATTGTTGAAGTATAAACATAATAAAGTATTAAATCGGCTCACCCTGTTTTTTTCTAACTACAATTACTGAAACGAAAAAAATAAAAACACATACACATTTTATTAGACAAATGTATTCCAAACGTTCTTGTCACCTCACTTTTTGTCAATTCATGTAAAAATAAATAATAAAATCCATCGCGAACCGCTGCCACGTCGAGTCTAAGCGTCGCAAAGAGCACAGCATGGTGGGAATTTGGCGAGGGGGAACCAGGCCACACGCCAGTGTTGCCAGAGCGCGCGTAAAATCGTTTCTCGCGACTGCAGCCCCTTGGAAACCTTATTTTATGGACAGCCCTCGTAATATGTGAAACCACACGAGAATCCACTGCCACAGACCTAACTACATGGAGATAGTAGGATTGTGGCACATCCAATTGGGAAATGTTGTGAGGCGATAAGAAATGGGGAGGAGTATAGGAAGGTTCCCAGCAATACAGATCCATTCGCTAGAATTAGCTGATCCTATTTCAAGCAACGTTTCAATTATGAATGAGTCTCCAAAAAATTCTTTATGAAAAGTTATTAAAAGTAAAAGTAATGAACAAAAAAAAATAGCCCATAACCTAATCAATCTAACGTAACCTATTTAACCAAGTTGTTTTTTTTTTCACCACTTTTAATGAATGAGTTTTTCAAATGAGTGATAAAGTTGCACATTGTAAAGTTATCCAGTCACCATTCAATACTTATGTACCTATTGAGTCGTCCAAACAAAAACTAGAATAAATAAGCGACAACCTAGCGAGACTTGAGTTTTTTGGCAAAATTAAATAAAATACATACAAAATGAAGTCAAATATACGCCGGACGCCTTACTCCATTAATTATATCTCTAGCTAATTAGCAATACCTGCGTAATAATTTCAAACAAAGATAACTTTGAAGGTAACAATAAACTCAATGCAAATTTACTCTATTTAGTGCTTATAAATACTGTTGATGACTTTTTGACAAGTCCCCTTTGTTTAGGTACATCTTTTTTATTTTAAATAATCCTATCTAAATTTTATGTTCTCTGTTATTATAACATTGATATTATTTTTGGTAAATATGCAGTTAGTCCACCTCACGGATAATACGGAACGTTCGTGTTGTCGAAGTTTGATGCACAGATAATACGGAATATTCCTTTTTTAACAAATAGATAATAGACAATCAAATGTGACATTTGCAGAAAGTACCAACATCATAAAATAAATTCTTGTATATTCTTGATTCAACTAGTTATATTTTCCTAGCCAGGAATTAATGACGTACAGTACCTACCTCTCACTGGTTGAGCTAAAATATGGTAAATTTTTGAGATCGCTGGCAATGGTTAAAACGCACTTTTTTTTGAAAAAATCTTTTGATTCACCTTACATACACGACAACTATTTGCATTGGGGGAAGTGGAAAATATTTCATTCTAAATTTTGATTACGTAAAATTAAAATTAGCTTTCATTTTGTGAAACGAGACCGTCCATTTTCAAACATTATTTTCAAATTTCATTTTGTTATGTTGGTATAAGTTTGTGTGATATGGTTTATGATACAAAAGAAAGTGCCCCCTTTATACCGCCTGCTCGCGTCAAGGCAAGAAAAACATCCCAGTTTTCAATTAGTTTAGCGGCTACGCTTGGTTTGTGTAACATGGTTTGTGATACAAAAGAAAGTGCCTCTTTATAACGCCTACTCGTGTCAAGGCAAGAAAAACATCCCAGTTTTCAAGTAGTTTAGCGGCTACGCTAGGTTTGTGTAACATGGTTTGTGATACAAAAGAAAGTGCCCCTTTATAACGCCTACTCGCGTCAAGGCAAGAAAAACATCCCAGTTTTCAAGTAGTTTAGCGGCTACGCTAGGTTTGTGTAACATGGTTTGTGATACAAAAGAAAGTGCCCCTTTATAACGCCTACTCGCGTCAAGGCATAAAAACTCCACAATACTAGTTGGTGTACCTTCCTAAAATATTTGAGAATCAATTTTTCCGCTATGGCAATCTTTTTTAATATTCTAGCTATTGGTACCTTGGAAAATGTGAAGGATTGATTGTCTATGAACATATAAGTTGTTGATATAAATAGAATATGGCAAAGAATTTGTAATCGCGTAAGTGCATTAATTTAAACAAAATTAAAATGTTAAATGCATAATTTTTGCATGTTTTTTGGTCTCCCCCGACTTAAATACTCATTTTTCGTGATAATAAAGCTAAATACAACAGTTTGAATAAAAAATATTCCGTATTAACGAGTAAGCGGTTTAATGCATAAATAATTTATTTTTTTAGTATAGTAACAGTAGTTTAGTAACACATGATAGTATCCTTTACCTAAATACTTGCTACTTTGTTAAATGTTCATTTCTACTTTGTCATTATTGATAATCTCCTGTGTACCACTGTATACTTATAATATCATGTACTCACTTCAATGTAAAAGCCATGCTATGGCGTTTAAATAAATAAATATCTCTTGTGTCTCTTGCCTCTCTTGTATTGTTTGTCACTTGAGTGAACTTTGTATTTTTATCATTTTCTATTTCTAATTGTTTTGTTGTTTAATTTTTATTTAAACAATTTCAAAATTTACAAATGTATAATTTGACTGATTAATTTACGTAATTTTTAACCTATTTGTGTATTAACTGAGTTTTTATAACTGGATTGTTCTCACGTTAGTGAGAACATCTGTAAAAACCCACTATAAATAAATATGAAAGGAGTTAAGATTGGTGGGACGGTTAAAGCGTATTTGTGTTTTGTAATTTTTAAATTTACACTTTCAAAAATTTAAATACCTAGCTACAATCATACACTTAAAAGTTAGTAAAGTTATAACTATGTAAAATCAAGTCCTTCAGATGGACGCAGTAATGTCGATCTGATAAAAGGACGCAGATATGATAGCGGTATGTATATATATATAGATCTAACTTAAATAGGGTTTTCGTGGGGTAAAGATAATCACACTCACATCACTATTTAGAGGTAAAAAGTAAAACAGAAAAATTTTACTTACAATATGCAACTATTTATACGTGTACTATGGGATGTGCAATATATATATTTGTGATATGATAATACATATTTTGATACAGTATTTCATAAAACTAGTTTGGTGTAGAAATTATTATGAAATTATATTTTCTATGGACCTTGTAAGAGAAAGTGCAAATCCTTTGTTAATGCCATCAATGGTGTTGTAAGCTTGGGGTTACAACAACACCATTTTGTGTTTATAGAAATGTATGTATGTTTATTTTTAATTTTTAACGTTTATGAGTAAAATCTCAAATTATAATATTTAATTAAATGAAGACAATATTAGCGAAACTCAATCGAAAATCTGAAGACAGAAAAATCAGAAAAAGATATTGGCTCCACTGGGACTCGAACCCAGGACCCAATATCTTGAGTTTCGCTAATATTGTCTCCATTTAATTAAATATATAGAAGAGTGTTTGTAGAAGTGGATGTTAAATTGATTTATTTTGTTCCACCAGAAAAAGCAGACACGGCTCAATATGATTTTAAACCTGAGTGGATAGTGTTCTGGGAAAAGCGCATGAAGGAACTGTACTTGGCGGAAATTGAGGATCTGAAATTGGAGAATTGCCGGCTGCTGAATCTTCCTACGGATGTGCCAGAATACTCGAGTTATTTTACATTTTTGGATGAAACAACCACTGTAAACAGGTAAAATATTTATTTAAATATGTATTTGCCATTGATAATGATAAATAACTACTATGTATTAAGAATAAAATTTCTCCTTGGCTTAAAAGAAATGTACACTACATTATACTTGCGGTAACTCCGAAATCAGCTTTTTTGAGTTACATATAACCATACCTTTATTTCCTTGCTCACAAAAACATATTTGTTTTTGGCATACATGCGCGGGGAAATAATGGTATTGTTCTTTGAAGAAGCTGATTTTGGAGTTGCCTAGTTGTGCCATGCTATAAATACAACCGTTTTAAAGCCTTGGGCTTGTAGCCAGGTGTCTTTCTTTGATCATAATGGGGTTGTTGAAATAAGAGTGCTCTCTGGTCATTTGGAAATATGTCAATTATTATAGTTTTTCCAAAAATATTTTCCATTTCATAAATCTTTAAAAAAAAGTATTGTATAAGGTAACTAAGTTTGTTGTTGTTTTGGTAAATTTCAGCTCTCCTCGGGAAAATATAGACAGTCCTCGCAATGCTTCGCCTTCACCCATAGAAAGAAGATTTGAGGTGCTAAGCAAAGAAAAGTCAGATTTCCCGTCTTTACTCAAAGAAAAGATAAATGACAGAAATGGGAGAGATGGAAAAGAGAGCAGAATTGATGGGTATGTTAGAGATACCAGAGATGGTAAGGACACCAGAGGTGGTAGACACGCCAAAGATGATAAGGACACCACAGGCAGAAGAGATACCAAAAATTGTAGAGACAAAGAAGATAGTAAGGGCACCAGAGATGGTAAGGATACCAAAAATGGCAAGGACACCAGAGATGGTAAAGACACAAGAGATGGTAAGGACACCATAGATGATAGAGACGTCAGAGATGGTAAAGACACCAGAGATGGTAGAGACGCCAGAGATGGTAAAGGCTTCCGAGATGGTGGCGACACCAGAGATGGTAGAGACATCGGAGATGGTAGAGACGCCAGAGATGATAGGGATGGCGGAGAAAATAAAAGGAACTACCAGTCAAACCGACAAGGGGAGAAGGAATCCAGATCTCCTAGGAATGAGGAAAGAAGCTCTGAGTCTCCTCCGAATAATAGAGATTGTAGCGCCACCAGAAATGACAGGACAAACAGCAGAGGGTTTCCCAGAGGGTTTTCCAGAGGGTTTTCCAGAGGGTTTTCCAGAGGGTTTCCCAGAGGATTTCCCAGAGGGTCTCCCCGAGGGTTTCCTGGAGGGTTTCGCGGATCGTTTCGCGAAGGGTTTCACGGAGGTGGCAGAGTCAGCTTAAATGTGAGAAAGGAAAGTGAAAGGAAAAGGAAAAAGAATGCAAACTGGCAAATAGAATTCAGTCCTTCTCAGTCTCCTCCGAAAAGGTTTAAAGCAGAAGCAGGGTGAGTTTTTATTACTGTTTTTATTGTCACTTTGCAGCGGTGATGCACAATATATTTAGCAGGCATTTTATTTTTCAAGCCTTCACTGTCCGCATGGAGTAAATGCCATTGCTACAACAATAGGGTACATGCAGTATATGTAATACAGTATTTTCAATGCATTTAATATATGTAAAAAAAATAACTAAACTCGAATATCGTACTTAAAATCCTCCCAAAAATTTATTAAATTAATTAATTCACTTTTAAAATTGTATAAAAATTCAAATACCAAAAACGAGTCATGATTGACTGGCTACATTGTGACGTCACAACGCACCCACCGAGTCCCACGTGAAGTTGTTTTTGTTCTAGTTGCTGGTTTGAATAAGTTTAAAAGTCATAATCGTTTAGTTACGCATCTTAAATCCATTCGTTTGTATAAAACATAAATTGTAAATACATATTATCATGACAGACAGTGGTTTTCTACAAGGACAATCTGATAATTTGCCAAAAATCGACGCGATTATGATGGCAGTTTTTTAATGCTCCTTTTCATCGCATGACTTCGCTTTTTACACGTAATAACATAATTTGGGACGTTTATAAATAGTTTGTTTGGTGTTTAAGATGTTGTATTTGTGCACTTTAGTACAATACAGTATTTACAAACGGTATTTACGGACATTTTCTTCGAAAAACAAATGATCAACTGAAGACGGTTACTGGATTACGACAAATGTCAGCTGTCAAGAAGTGCGAAGTGACGTCACAAGACAAAACCGCGCGAAGAAGGCGTTTTAGCCCGAATTTGAAATGTGAATATTCAAAACGTTGTTGAAGGACTATTCTTATCGTAAAAAAAATATTTTTTGTATATTCCACTTTGTAATTTTTTTCTCTAATTTTTGGTAAAAAAACAAAAAAAAAAGTGATTGTACCCTATAAGCAGGCATTTTTATTATTTACCAACTTTTCATAGGAGCCAAAAGCCTCTTTTTGTGCCTGATTCTTATATATGTTTCGCTAATATTGTCAAAAATGCTATTATTGTCAAAAATGCTAGACTGGCGTCAACGAGGATTCACACATCAAATACTATAGAATAGTTATAATATCTCCAACTACTGTCATTTCCCATACGTTCTGATGGCGGTATGCTACATTTATGCCTCCTAATTATGCGAGTTCTGTGGATTGTTTTTCTTTCGTACAATTAAGAGGAACGTTTACGCGGCCGGTTTGGACCCATTTCATATAAATCTTAATAGGTCACTTGCATCACTTTTTTTTTTAAATTCCTGTTTAGGCAAATATTCTAAGACACTCTGTATTTTTTTTTTAATTGTATTTTTTGAAACCCTAGCGATTTTTTTAAATTTCAATCTGAAAAATCAGACCATGTTATATAAATCGGAAAGACGGGCATAATTTTATGGTTGCGAAAAAACGATTATTACATAGCCGAATATCATTTAAAAAAAAAGAACGTTTTCCACACGAATGGCACAGGGGAATAACGAGGCATACCAAAAATATTGCATCTTATAAATATTTTTTTCCTTGATCCATCTTAGTGATCATAAATCATTATAATGTTTGACGTATATATTACTAAATCCAATGTTATATACTTGTACTTGTAAATTATTATAATAATAAGAATTAGATTAAATTATTATAAAATTTGGTTTTGTTAAAATCAGCACAATTACCATTTTACCTCTAAAACACGGACAGACAGCATAAAATGTACAGGGTTCTCTTCATAACATCTGTCAAAAAGTCAAACCAAATGATAAGTTCGCAGAGAACAAGCAATAAATCTAGTGAACGTTAAATGTCAAATTCGCCTGAAATCAAAGTGTTACCATATAATAAAAAAAATAAATCAATTGGTGGAATTTAACAAAATTAATAGGAACATTTTCGGAGACAGGACATTTTCATATAGTGATGTCACGAGCCCAAATAATGGATTTATTTATTTAAAAATAAAAAAAACTGTACATTTCAAAAAAATTTGACGAACATTTTCTACACGATTTTTTTCAAAGTCTTTATGAAATCCATGCAAGTGGCCTATTTTGGATTTGAGATCTAAATTTTTTTGGGGCATTAATTATTTTATTTATTTAACCTCCCACAGAAAATCGCCAATTTGCACTTTAAATGTCTTAAACGAAATGACATTTTACGAAAACTTTGTGTTATTACCGTTTCACAATTAATGCTCTATAAATGAAACATTTCTGAACGTAGCCGAACAGTAATAACTGTTTTAGACAGGTTACAAAATAAGCTTTCGAATTATTATATTATAAATAAATGTTAATATTTGTAAATATTAAAATTTAGAATGCAAACATTAAAAAAATGTCATATAAAAATGTTTAATAAAAATTAACAATGTCGGGAGCGGGCGACCCGCCCGTGGGAAATTTGGCGGGATAAATTATCTGTCGGACTGCGCGTCTGACAGAATGTTTTTTTTAGGTATTTCTATGGACAACTTGAATAGAGATGTGCAGCATGATTCACTATCGACCTTTCACTTTTTATTTTACGGATGTAACTAAAACAATAACGGAGTTATAACGGTTTCTATGGAGACACACGCGTTGACGAGTAAACACGCTTATTGTACTTGACTGCTATCGTTATTTTAACGTGTATACTTGCTTACGTTGCTGAGGGGTTAATATAATGATACAATGGTACATGTTTTTATACATTAAGTGAAACTTTTTTCGGCCTGTTTCATACAAATCTTAAATTTGGATTTGAGATCAAAATACCCAACCAAGCTGAAAAATTATTTTTGTAATCAAAAGGTATATCAAATATCTAGTACGGATGTGAGCTACTCTATTTATTTTTGTGTTAAATTTTAAGATATAGGCCATTAACCTCTGAGAGGCCAGGCCATTTCACGAAAATTTACTATGAAAGCACCACTTTGAATTTTGAATTGAATGTTTTGTGGATTAATTTTGAGCTATCGTATATTTTATTGACTGAAACACGTTCCTAGAACAATAAACTATGTACCAAAACAACATTACTTGCGTTAATTACGTAAATTAATAGGTTTTATGCAGCGCCGGATCTGCCATACGTTCAAAAACGTGCAAAAAACCTGGCGCCAACTCCGAAGGGGCGCCGTGAGAAAATAAATATTGTATTAAAAATTTGTTATAATATTCCCTGAATCGTTTAAAAATTACCCATAGTACGAAATAATTATTACGCTCTAGCAACACTTTCCAAAGATACAGACTGCGCACGCATCTGGTTTGAATTCAACGAAATTCAACGATTTACGAATTTATAGTCAGTTACAGAATTTTTTTACAAATTCCATATATTTAGTTTAAACGTAAGATCTATTTTTCCATATATCTTTTACCGTCTTTTACGACGAATGAGTGCGATCCAAATTCATTAACCAATCACAGCGCCGTACTTTTATTCAAGAGAACAAACAAACAGACGGCGCCTTTCAAAATGCTTTTGGACGATTTAAATCTCTAGGAGAAGGAACTTAAAGACCATTTTCTTATGAAATCTTCAGTAAATTCAAAATTTCATTAGCATAAACATCGCACGGTTTGCAAGGTTGCAACTTGTTAACAGTTTCATCATTGATTTGACAGTTGAAGTTCGTTAAATGTACCTATAATTAATTTCTATTAGATTTGTTATTTTACAGTCAGTAATAATCAGTGTAAGCATCTTTCGTAAGCCGTTGATACCATAGATACGTTCGCGTTTGTTCGCTCAACACAGAACACAGGGGAAATGGAAATGCAAGGTACAAATTTGAGGTTATATTATTAGATTTTTTAATTAATAACTAAATTTCTATTGGTTGTTAGAGGTTGTGGATTGTGGATTACAATGAATAGAACAATAATTAAAAAAAACTTTCAGGCTCGCAGAATCTAAAACTTAGAATTAAAGAGCATAATGACATAAAAAAACTCGTTTCAAAACTCAAAATTCCATTAGTTTATTAGTTCAGGAAGGTCCTGTACAATTGAAAGGTTTTGATTTTCCTATTACGAACAAGCGTAAATTTAATACTGAGTATTATTACAAGAAACTGCCTAATGGAGAAGAATTACATAGATCGTGGCTTATTTATTCGAAAACTTTAGATAGGGTTACACCCTTTATATGTCTTGATTTTATTTGATAAATTAGTGTAAAAAAAAAAAATTGGGGTAAACGAATTTTTAATCAAAATAAAAATGTAGGGGGGGGGGGCGCCATCGGTACCTACTGCACAGGGCGCTAGATTTCGTAGATCCGGCCCTGGTTTTATGATGTTCTAGTCTAGGAACACACATCAATTTTGACAGCTAAAATTCGCGGCAAAAATGACATTTCTATGTCACAGATAAAATCGTTTAAAAATATTCTGGAGTTGCAAGGTGAATGAAATTTTTACCCAACTTATGGGGTAATGTTGGCACAAGCGATTCTGACCCTGTTCTTCATACAAATGCTGTTCATAGAAGGGCCAAAATCGCAGACAAACATTTTTTGTTCGAATTTTTTTCGAATTATTTTCTCGCGCACAATACGCGCGCGCCCTCGCGTCTCCGGCCTATAAGAGGTTAAGGGCCTTTAACCAGCCAGCGGCTGAAAATCCACATTTCGTCAAAAGAAGTTCTTACGATCGTACAGGGCGGTTCCAATGAGAAAGATTAATTATTTTCCGTGCTAGCTTTTTAAAATTATAACTCAATATCGATTTTATTTCATTCCAAATTTGCTTTAATTCATACCTACATCCAAAATTGCTGAAAAGCATGATGATAAAACATTAAAATTATTTAATTTTTGTAATTATTTTTTGATCATAAGTATTTATCATTTTTCAATAATGTCAAGCAAAATAAGAATGTTAAAAAAATCTTAGCTATATTAATTTGTAAGATCGTAATTAGATAGACAAAATAGATAATTTTCGTCATGAATAAGTGTTTGGATATATTTTTTAATGATTTTATTTGAACTGAAATTAAATTTTTGAAATATGTGTTTACTGGATAACATATTGATTTACAATAATGCTTAGTTTGTTAAGATTCAGCGGTCGATATATTGCTAAAATACTCAAACTTTGTTTATTTGGAAGAGTAATTACTCCAAAAACATTTTCAAAAAAATTTGATTCTAGTGGTCATTGTTTAAATACCATATTGTTCCTTATATATAGCGATATTCCTCCACCTGATTGGTTATTACGACCATAGTTGTAATTTGAATAGCTCGGAATCTCACACATATTAATTAGGTCAGCTTGTATATTTGTTTCGCTAATCATTAAAATGTCTATAAGCTCCCAACAACTTCTTAAATAAACATGCAAAACATCCCAATTCTTACATAATTATCTGATATTTACATGAATACAAATTAATTCTCCTATATCACTTTTTTTGATTTTTATCCACTGATGGAAAACGTTAGTTCTAAAAAATTCTCCTTCATTATCTTCTTCCAGATAATTACTTAAAGCCATATTTGTTTACATAATTAGTTCACATACTATATGTGTCCTATTAATTTGATAATTTAAAACAACCTCTCTGGTTACTATACCTAAGTACTTATTTGAGTAATGATTGATAAGTAGGTTTACATATATCTTTATTTATTTAACGCCCAAAGGGCTTTTACATGTTTGGTAGTACAGTTAATTTATTACAGATGATTTTTAAACAGATACAGAAATAATAAAAATAAAATTAGATAAAAAAGCACACGAGTCATAAAAATACAAAAATTCAGTAATTTCATAGGTTTACAAAAATACAGATATGTTTGAGAATAGTTTTGGAATAAGTTTTTTACTAGAACAACATAATTCGCCAAGTTTATGTTAAATATGTCAATATCACCTAAGTACTGATTTCCCATAGTGTGAAATCGTTGAATCGGAGAGTGGGCAATGTAGTTCCGCTTATGAATGCTAGAGGAGAATAGTGTATTTTGTCGTGTAGTTACTGTCGGTATTCGTAAGTTTATGAGTTGCAGGAGTTCGCAACAGTCAAATTTAGAGTTAAGTATTTTGAATAAAATGTTAAGTCGTTTATTTTACGTCTGTCTTCTAGTGTGTGTATTTTTAGAATATTTAATAATAAATTATATTTTAAGTCTTCTAGTGAGATATTTAATTTAAAATTTATAAAACGCAGAATTTTTTTTTGTTTTCGCTCAATGTTATTAATGCGAATTTAATAATTTAATGGCTTGTATGGAATTAAAGTTTTTGATTGTTCATACCTTTGTTTACAATTTGGTGGATATGATTGGCAAAACTTAGTTTTTCATCCATTATCATTATTATATTTATTTCAATTTGAATGCAGTTTGTAAGAAATATTGGGTAATCTAAAATATTAACAATAATGAATTTAGTCAGAATGAATACTGCAACTCCACTATTATTATTTTTGTTTATTGTTGTCTGAATATATTTAAAATAAGAGTGCTGCCGTTGATAAGCAATCGTTAGTGACTCATAATTTGTAAATGTCTTGTTTAACACTACGCGGCCCGGCTGAATTTTTTAGTTATTGATTTTAATTAAAATAGTTCATTTATTCTGCATTGTAATCGATTTTTTGTTTGGTAACTTTTAACATATAATTTCTAAACATACATGCTGTACTATTTGGTAGGTGATCCGTAGGGAATTTTTTTTGTTTCTTTTGATTAGAGTCCCAGCAGTTGGCACATTTGGGGGGACAATCCAGAGATTTACATTCCCGGTATTGGTGGTCTCCGGCGCAGTGCATACATCTTGGATTCTTCATTTTATCTAGGCATTTATGTGCAGTATGGCCAAATCTTAAACAATTGTAGCACTGTGTTAAAGGGCTGCAATCTTCAACATATATCCTCAAGAATCCTAAGTTGACACGTTTTTTCCTTATAAGGTAATATCTCATGTTTCCATTTGTTTCGACAATTATATTGTGGGATTTATTTCTTTTGTTGTCGGTGATATCTTTCACCTGAAATATGTTAGATCTGTCATTATTGTAATGTCTTCATTTTGGAGTATTACGTCTGTTAAAAATTCTTCTTTTGTGTAATTTGTTTGAATTCCTTTGAATATTACACATGGTTTTTTTCTTTGTATTTCTTCTACCGTGATGTCTTTTTTTGATATTTTGTTGATTTCATTTTTCAGTTTGGTTGCATCTTCTTTTTTAGGGCAAGTTATAATTAATCGGTTGTTAGTAATTTTTTTCATAGTGTTTACTCCGATGCCCAGAGCAGATATTTTTATTTTATTCTGTATTGTTTCCTTAAGTTGGTCTTGATTTTGGTTCGTATTTAATGATGTTATTATAATTGGGAAGTTTTTTTTCTGCATTTTCAGTTTCTTGATGATAATTGGTTTTTAATGCTGACGCGTACGTCACTCTTTCATTTTTCGTTTTTAGAATTTCCTTCAGCATTGTATTTTTTTCTTTCAGTTTTGCCAGGTCTATCGCCACATGCGAAATATTTTCCATGAGCGAGCTCATTTTTTTAGAGATTTCTTTTTATTTTCTTTTGTGATTCTTGTTGAACTTTCATCGAATAATGCTGTCATTTCAGCTTTTTCTTTCTTAGCTTTGTATATGTAGTCATGGGGATCGACTTCTTCCTCCATCGCAACGTTTTGTTTATCCTGTTTTGTTTTCGGGTCTCAACGTGTTAATGCGGCTAACGTACAGTTACACACGTCCGTTGCCTGCCAGGTTGCATACAATAAACTAGATAAAATAACAATCTTTCGAAATCTTATATATAAAAATCTCGTGTCATGGTGTTTGTGGTCGTTTAAGTAAATTTTTTATGTATATTTGGTAGGTATGAGAATAGGTTTCAAAGTATATTTCATACTGCTAGGTGATTAAGGTGTCCCTATCCAGAAAAAAACATCTATTTTTTTGACAAATTTTTTTTTTGTATTTTTTAATATTTTGCATCAAAAAATACCAAACTAGTTTACTAGTCTTCTTCGCGCACCTTTACATTTTTCTTGATCGCGCACTTCCCGTTATTTCATCCGAACTCTCCCTCAATCTCCCGAACTATTATGCGAACTTATTGCAGCATTTGAGTAATGAAATCAAGAAAAAACGGCAGCATCGATGAATAAAGGTTATATTATCAAAAAATATGTATTATACTTCAAACTGTAGAAAAAAAAAACAAAAAATGTATTTGTGCTTATCTTGGTTATAAAATAATAAAAAATAAAAAAATAAAAAAATTATATAACTAACTAACCATCACACCGTTTCTTTACAGGGGTAGCAGAAAGGACGCACCCGCCAAACACCTCGGTCTTAGCCCACACCCCTCGCCTCGTTTACATTCATACATTGTCTCAAGGTTATATATATATATATACATATACTATCATTTATGCATCCTTTCATCGGATGGACATTACTGTGTCCATCTGAAGGACTCGATTTTACATAGTTTTAACTAATGTATATGCTATCTTTTAACAGCCTTACTAAAAAAAAAACTTTTCACGGACGATAACCTGTGTTATTGCAATAACATAAATAAACCCCGTGTGAATAAACTAAAACACGATACATTACTACTTAGCTTTCTTACGTGGTCACGCTGTTAAAATGCATTGAAGATCTGACAACGTTGTATATGGTTTTATTTTACTAGGTAAAAATTTTTTAATTCTTCTCCGCAAGGGGCATTATTGGCGCGCCTGTGCGTTAGTCCTCAACGGCCCGCGATGAAAAAACAGCTTGGTGTGTTTATGGCGGGATGTCGAAAATTTTGTTAGTACCTAAATATTGTGATTTTACTTAATAATTTCTATTGTAGTGACGAATTCACTCTTCTATTCACATAATTAATATATTTACCATGTTATTTTTGTGGTTTACATCAGTTTAATCAAGTTATTGCACAAACGCCGTACTTTCAAAGTTGAACTGTCAGAATATTGTTTTATAGGTTACTTAAAAGATAAAATTTACATTTTAAGATCTTTATTTTAAGAGAATTTTATAATATTAATATCTAATACACGTGTTCGTAAACGTATCAAAGAAATTAATGTCTTTAGAGGTGCAAGAAATCTGTTTTAAATCTCGGTATTGTTTTTATGTAATTTTTTTGGCAATAATTTTTTTTTATTATTTTTTTATTGTATACACGAGGAAAAATTGAGGAAATCCAAAATACTTTGGAAAAATTCCAAATTTCGTTCAGACATCATTAATAAAACAGAGATAAACTACCCTCTCAGGCTGTGTAAACAATGTGTATTTCTTTCTATGAACAATTTTTTAATTAGTAATGTTTTCACATCCGCGGCCGTTTGTCAATTGAATAAAATTTTCACGGGGTTTTTTAGTAAGGCTGTAAGTGTTTGGTGCTAGGTATTTAAATTTTTGAAAAATATTAATTTAAAAATATACGAAACGAAAAAAACGCCCTTTAACGTCTCACCAATCTGAACTCCTTTCATATTTAATGTAGTGAGGTGTCCTGCATATTCTTTCTTTCATTTTGTACACAGTGTAGCATCCAATTATATATTTATTTTCATGTTGACAACAAAGCGACGTCTTGAAACTTTGCCATTTATTCATTAAAGTTTTTGGTTAAACGACTTTAACCCCTCCGAAATTCGTTATAGCCCTTAAACTGTCTCAAACGAAATGACATTTTACGAAAACTTTGTGTTATTACCGCTTCACAATTAAAGCTCTATAAATGAAACATTTCTGAACGTAGCCGAATAGTAAAAACTGTTTTAGAAAGGTTACAAAATAAGCTTTCAAATTATTATATTACAAATAAATATTAGCATTTGTAAATATTAAAATTTAGAACGCAAACATTAAAAATTGGTAAAAATGAAATTTTGGTCTCTGGTGACTTTTTTTGACAACTTTTTTTTCTTTCAAAAATTTTTTCTTCAAAATCAAACAAAAAAAAAATTTCCGCATGTCGTCACCGGTCACTCAGCCGGGTGTCCGACGAACCCCTTACCCCGCCTCCAACTGTTCAACAACTTATGTTTATGTAGAAAAAAAAAAAAAAAACGTCAAAAATGTCACCGGAGACCAAAATTTCATTTACATTTTTTACTCCAAATAATGTCAGGAATCACTGGTTAAAGCAAGTCAAGTACGTCACTTAACACCCTGTATGTATAAAATAAAATTAGAATTACATTAAAAGATTAAGGGCCGTCTGTTTCAACGCTCGCTAAAGTAAAAGTAAAACAAAACGCCGTTACTATAGTTAAATTTCAGCAAAATGCGTTTTTCAATCCATTTGACTGATTGTTTTACGTTACTTTTAACTTTTGTACTTACTTTCCGAAAACCGATAGTTACTCTAGAGTTACTCCGCCATATTGGCATATTTGACAGTTCTGGTCGAAAACGTACGGAAATGGGTGTTTTAACATTGATTACTAATGTGCTAATCAGTAATCATGATAAATATTATAGAACAGGATGATAATGACGATGAATTTCTCATCCAATATGTCTTGCAGCGAAAACCAAAACATTTCGTCCCCGCGTCAATAATATGGTTATCTGGGATGATCTCGAATTTTTGGCGCGGCACCGATGTCGAAAAAATCTTGCTGTTGAATAGAATCAATTCTGATATTGACTTATTTAGCCTTGCCTTTTAAAGACAAGCTCTATTAATGGATGTATCGCAAATTTTACAAGATCTTCAAATCAATAAACCTATTGTATCGTAAACATTACAAAAATATAACATGAGTAGTAGGTTAGACTCGTTTCGTAAATCGACATTAGCGAGTGAAGCTGCCTTTAAAAGACAAGCTCTATTAATATCGCTAGTCTATACTAACTAAACGTAAGTAGTGTACAAACTATTTTGTACACTACTTACGTTTAATGTAATTCTCACAAACGGATTTTAAAAAAGCTATAATGTATGTTTTTCTAATATTTTCGATACCATAAATAAATTGAATTGAAGATCTCGAAAAATATGCGACACTTCAAATTCAAGGAGATATCACAACTACTGGAATGTAAATTACATTCACATAGCATATTATATGCATTATAATAGGTCGTCATTTATTTGTAAATATTCATACAAATACTTTTATCGGAACAAAGCCGTCAACTACGACGCAAAACAAAATACAACCGGATATTTTGACAGTTGTTCTGATTTAGTTTACGGTGTTGCCGCATCAAAAAATATTTCGATGCATTTTGACACATAATTCCGAGGAATATGCTGCTTTTTAGACTGGCCACACTGACAACTATTACTTATGCGAAAATACACTTGAAACAGCGCGCGGTCGTATTTAACGTCCTCGTTACTTTAACTGACAGTTATAATTTAACTTTCTGTTGAAACAGACGGCCCTAAGAAATATATAAATGTTGGTACCCAAATATATATTTTTTAAATGCATAAAACTTCTTCTTGTGCCCTTTCCGTTCAATGGACGTTGACTATGCGGACTTTGTTTATATCCAGAGAAGTATGAGATGCAAGATCTCATACTTCTCGGGATATCTCATCACATGTCCAAGATATTGAAGTTTTCGGATTTTTATAGTTTTAATAACTTATTTTTCTTTATGCATCCGAACCATAACATGTTCATTTGCAACCCTATCCATCCAGCTTATTTTAAGTATGCTTCTGTAGATCCACATCTCGAATGCCATAATTAATTCTTCCTAAAAGTTCTTAATAAAACTTTAAAAATTTGAAGTGCATAAAAGGTTTCCCTCGGGGCCCCTTGTGTGGAGCTAATGTTAAAAAAATACTGGAGCGTAAAGAATGTCCCATGAAACTCGACCCATGACATGCGAAACAGGCATGTTTTTGTGGCAAGAAGACTGGACACAGTGATTTTATTTAATTTTTTCTGTCCAATACTTTCATATAATTTATGTTGTCGTAATTTTATTGGTTATCGAAATAAAAATTCCTAAGACTGTCAAATATGAATGTATAATGATTGTTTAAGGCGCCATATACCCGCTCAAAAAGAAGCAGAAGGAGAGATATGTAATTACAAATGTTGGAAAGAGCGCATTAATATATAAAACGAAAAAATTGAAGTGAAAAGGGTGAAAATAAAAACGTTTAAAATAGAGCAAAAATCTCATGGGGAACATCTAAAGTAGCATTTAAAGGTACCTACACTGTGAATTTTTACATACATATAACGTCTAAAATAAGTGAAATGAAAGTGTTTATAAAAATTTTCTTACGAGACATATGAATATATCCCTCCCACTGAGGTGCAAGGCTATGTTCCAATAGAGTCTTGCTAGAGAGGTCAAAAGGTCTCCCTAAACCAGTCTCTCCCTTTCCAATTGAACCCGGGCACCCCTGCTAAGTCACAAAACGTATCAAACCATTTGGGGTGGCCTATGGCAGAGGTGTCGATTATCCAGTAAATGCTTCCCTGGGCGGCGGTACCCATACCCGTCTTCCAAATTAATGAAAAAAAAAGTTATCGTAAAAAAATCCGTTTATTTAACCCCTCCGAATTTTCGCGAATATTCGCTTGAGATGTCTCAAACAAAATGACATTTTACAAAAACTTTGTGTTATTACCGCTTCACAATTAAAGCTCTATAAATAAAACATTTCTGAACGTAGCTGTATAGTAAAAACTGTTTTAGAAAGGTTACAAAATAAGCTTTAGAATTATTGTATTACAAATAAATATTAACTTTTGTAAATAACATTATAAAAATGTAAAAATGACTCACGTGATATTTTTATATGAAAACGGTACTAAAATCACAGATTATGTAAACAACAATACTTATTCTATTGTATAAATGTTTAATAAACACTTTTGTCACCTCACTTTTTCATCATTTCATATAAAAATCTATATAAATAAAAATGAATCGCCGAAATGTATGTACGCGCATAACTTCCGAACGACTGCACCAAATTGGATAGTTCTTTTTGTTGTGTGTTTGTTATTATCAGGACAAGGTTTGTATCATTTGTATAAAACTATTGGTGAGCTCTGGCATTAAGAAACTTGTATTAAAAAAATGCAGCAGGTGGCACGCAAGCTGTTTGAGAACTGAATATATCGGGACTGGATGTATGGAATACGGCAGGGGGGAGGGGAACTCGGGCAGGGGGTTCGCTGGACAGGGGAAGGGGGGAAGTGGATTCGGGAGAGGAAAAGTAGAGGAATCGGAGTGGAAGGGGACGCAGGAGAGGAAGGGGAGGCGGAAAAGGAACGGGACGAATGGGAAAGGACACGCAGGGAGAAACAATTTCTTTATTAAATGGCATAGCAACGCATGCCGGGACCAGCTAGTATTTAATAAAAATTAACAATGTCGAGCCGCCGGTCCGAAATTTGGCGGGAAAAATTATGTGTCAGATTGTGCGAATGACAGAATATTCTTGTTATGAATTTCTATGGACAACTTGAATATGGATGTATAGTCTGTCAAAAAAGAGTAGAAAATATAAAAACTTGAACTACTAAATTTGTAGACTGGCAACACCAATTTAACTGTCAAATATTTTTTTGAAGTCCAATGACACTGAATGAATTGAACACAGTAAACCACATTTTAAAAAACATTTTTTCTTCATGACTTTAAAATTGATTAAAAGGTGATTTATAAAGCGATTTGCTTTAATTTAATTTAACATAAATTTGAATTTAACAATAGATAGAAAGGAAGAATCACTAATGGTGTGTTTAGTTACACTACTTTTAGATCTGAATGAGTTAAATATATTCAGATCTAAAATTAGAGACATGATCTAAAGCCCAGGCAACGCTAGGTACTTTATCTAGTATTAAATAAGTGTGAGCAATTTCTAAACTGTGCTTTATATTTTATTACATTATAGTTATTCGTCATTATGTTAGCACAAAATTGCAAAGGTATAATAATAATATACCTATACGCAATTCTAATTTTGAGATCGGCGGGTATCTATACTGCAATGAAAACATATTTTTTCCACTATTATGCCTTTTTAATTTTTCATAAAAATGTAGGTTACACAGCTTTACTTTAACACCATGAGCTATGTGTTTAGTATTGCCATTTGAACAACAGTGGCGCCCTCATATATTTTCTACTCTTATTTGACAAACTGTACAGCTTGTTCCACTATCGACCTTTTACTTTTTGTTTTAGGGATGTCACTAAAAGAATAACGGTTTCTATGGAGACACACGCGTTGACGTATAAACACGCTTATTGTACTTGACCGCTGTCGTATTTCTAACGCATATATCTGCTTAAGTTGCGGAGGGGTTAAGAGTTTGTCCATTGCATGTACCCAAAAAAGTTTTTTTTTAATATGAAATGCATCGTGAAAAAAAATTGTGAAGTTTGAAAAACTGGTTTATTAAAAATACTATATAATACACTAAATTATGAAAAAATAAAATATTTAAATTAGGTTTACCTATACGTATAAAACGACCATTTCTTCGTTCGAAAACGATTCGTTTCTTGTTAAAGTATCTTTTCATATTATCTGCACAGAGGAAAATAATTTCAAGTTTGCCATATAGGGGGTCTTTTTGAGGAGAGGAAAGAGTGAATATGTTTACGTCGAAGTGTTACCAATCTGACATCGGTAGTCATAAATTAGAGCATTTTTTCATTTCAATTCGAGAATGATGACTTATTTAAGGAAACTATAGCGTGAAAAAACGCTCATAATATCAGCGCGTAGATTTAAAATAATTGGATATAAAAAATCAAACGCTAACAGACGTAAAGACGCCCGGCCGGCATTGACAATAAATGTTGTATCTGCCCGGAAATATTTAATTATGCTTTCATAAAAATCGCTTCAAAACAATTATTTTGAGTTACGTATGATTAGATTACTTAAGATGTGGATGCATAATTTGAGAAAGGTTTACATAAATAATGAACATAGGTTTAACTACAGTTCAAAAAAATATTATTAGTCGGCGAGATGAGATGAAAAAGTGTGCTGTGTGGAGGTAAAATAACCCATACATTTTAACACTCTTTGTCGTCGATCACATTCGTGCTTCATCTCATAGGTATAATTCGCAATTTAATAATTTTCCATTTAGGAGGCGGGTTTGGGTACCGCCGCCCCGAGAGCCATTTACTACACATAACCAACACCTCTGCCACAGGTTTGTTGACTTAGCAGGGGTTCCCGGGTTCTTGGGGTGAGGTTTATCTTTTGTCTTGGGAGAGACTGGTGGAGGGAGACCTTCTGACCTCTCCAGTTGGACTCTCTCGGAACATCATCTTGTACCGCAGTAGGAGGGATAGATCCATACGTCCGTCATTCCTGGACACACTGACCCCCAGATTTCTAACCACCCCTCACACCTTATTCTTTTGCAGAACTTTCTCTTCTTCCTTTCCTAAAAAGACCCTCCACACCGCATCCCCAAAGATGACATTGGCCCTGAGGGGAAATATTTTCTTTAGGGCCTCCTGTGTGGAGCTAATGTATAAAATAATTTTACTTATTCTATGTAAAAATTATTTGAAAATAGTAATTTCACGAAGCAACGCCGTAAATAATCCCTCTGTAGAAAAAAAATTTGCATAGTAGGTACATAAGTTTAGAAAATTATAAAAAGCTCACACAGTTCGGTCATTTAACATGCTATTAATATGAAAAAAATCACATTGTTTCTTTAAATGATACTTAACTCAAATGCCAAGAGATTTTTTTTTAAGTGTGTCGTGTTTTTTTAAATTTTTCAGAACAATCGCTTACGTGTATTAATTGTAATAGTTTCATGATATCTCCCTTTTAACCCGTCAAAGGCCGGAACATTTCGCGGAAATTCGCGGAACTTCGCGAAAAAACACTAAAAAACCACCACTTTGAATTTTGAATTGAATGTTTTGTTGATAAATTTTGAGCTATTGTATATTTTATTGACTGAAACACATTCACAACACAATAAACTATCTACTAAAACCACATTACTTGCATTTATTACGTAAATTAATAGGTTTTACGACGTTTTATTCGCGATAAACGCATTTATTGCGACCGTTAAATTCGCGGCAAATGATGACAGCGGATTGTCATGGAAAAAATCGTTTTAAAATTATTCCAGGGTGACAAGGTCAATGAAACTTTCAACACCACCTAGAGTATTGATGGCGCAAGCGATTTTGACACTGTTCTTCATACAAATTCTGTACATATAAGGGTCAAAATCGCAGACCAAAAGTTTTTCATCGACAATATTATTCAAATATTTGAATTATTTTCTCGCGCATGCGCATTGTAGGCCCGCAAATTCCGGGCTCCGGCCTGTCACCGGTTAAAGCATCGTCAGTAATCCTCTCTCTTATCACCAAACACGGCTAAAGCCATTTCAATCCACGTTTCAATTCTGAATGGTGGTATAACACCGGGGCCAAACTCTGAATGTTTTCTACTTTGGTACGAGCCGAAAAAGTTACTATAAATTATTAATAATAAATATTTATATTCTGAAATAACACAAATTAATCAAGTAAAATATTACTTGCGCACTCCGAGATTTGAATCCGCTACCTCTCAACCATGGAGGCCGTCAGTTCCTGATTGTTAAAGTAATTTTTGATTTTCTCGTACGTCTACCAGTGATTCCCAAAGTGGTCCAGGTGGACCCCCAGGGGTCCATGGGAGACTCGACAGGGGTCTACGTTGGCGTGATAAAAAAATGGGGGTCCACAACTTGTATGTGGGGGTCCACAAAAATTTATCTGGTTTCGATAAAAAAGAACAAAAATGTTGGCTCGGCTTTACCTATCAATATGTATAGGCAGATAATGCACTACTCAAAAAATAAAGGTGAAAAAAAAAACGATTTTTCCGGTGATTTTTGACAGGCTGTATTTCGGTGAAAAATGGTTGTGTTGAGACTTTTAATAATTTTCATATTTTTGTCAATTTTTTTTTTAGGAGCTACAGTTCTCATGCAATCCTAATTTTTTGCTATTTTTTTGGTACACGGGCTTAAAATTTTTTTTTCAGTTAGGCCGGCTTTAATGGCCTTAATATTTAGCAATAATTTACTTTTTTTAAAACCTCCTTTAATTTTTTTGAGTGGGGTATTTTAAGAATGTCAGCGACTGTTACTTGTAAAAACTTGCATAATCGATATTTAATTCTATTAAGGTGGGAAATACAAGACTAGTTTTTTTTAATGATTTTCATGAATTTTTTTGGCATGGAAGAAATGTGTATAATTTATTGAAACTTTGAGGTCAATTTATACATCTATTTAAGAAAATATTGTGAATTTTTCGAAGCATTTCCTCGGAAAATATGAAAATTATCAGCTGCTGTACATCGAACGTCATCATCAGACGTAGCTTTTGTGTGCATTATGGAGGTCACAGTTTTCATCTCAAATCAATAGGGTTTTAAATTAAATATCGTCGCTTAAGTTCTAACACCGCGGAAGTCCAAAAAATGCCATTTTCACTTTTGCATGTCATTCTATAGAGAATCGAAAGACGCACCTCCTAAACCAATCAGAAACAAGGATTTCAACCAATGAAAGTGTTTTATTTTGAAAACAAATACACAGCGTATCTGCGTGCCGCGAAAATCGTCATGCAAACAGCGCGTAAGTCAGTTTACTTTCGTATTGTGAGAGGTCGCGACTTGTGCTCCGAAGAAATACATTGTAAATCAAGGTAAGTTTAATTCATTTTAATAATATTATGTGTTCATAAAAGGGATAAAATCTTGATATTTGGTTTTTAGGTATAGTTAAGTCTAAATATCAATTATGTTATTGTAAAAAATAAGATGAAAATGTTATTTTACTTACGCGGTGTCCTGCTTAATGCAGAAGTGACTTAAGCGGTGTTTTATATGACGATTTTAAATACAATTTTTTAAATTTACTTACTTTAATTTAGATATCAATACACCATGGATTACGAAAGCAGTGATGATGAAGAGATCGCTGACCTATGTGAACAACTAGAAATAAAAATACTACCGAAAAAGAAAAATTAAAATATCACCACCAAGGAAAACTTGGAAAACCTCGACATTAACAACTTGCCTGTTGTTATAATTCCAGATAATGCCAATATAAGCGGCGAGATGAGTGTACATGAACTTTCTGAATGCCATGTTGTAATGATGGAAGAAACGACAGTTCACTCGCCTTTGTTACCATCGAATGTCGAACCTGTTGATATTAACTTTGGACAAACAAGTGTGATAGAGCCTATATTATTGGAAGAAACAACAGACCTTCCATTACCGATTGCGAGTCCCTTGCTAGCGAATGACGAGGTCGAACATGGTGATCTTAATTCTGGTCGAAAAAGACGTTCTAAGGGATGTTCTGAGAACAAAAACTGGTCTAAAAATAATAGCAAGAAACTTAGAATGGAAGGAAAAGAATATTTAGGATATCGGCGAGATAGCAATGGCCCAAAGTGGTATTACATGCTACTATTAGGCCAGCCCGAATAATTGGCCCTCGATGTACTTTCGAGTTTTGTAAGAAAACAAAGCTTTGTGATTGTGATACAATACCAAACGAGGAACGGAATACTTCATTCTCCAATTATTGGAATAATCTAGGCGTAGTGAGACCAAAGATTATTTATTAGAAACTGCAAATAATGGACGTGTTCAAGTCTGCAAGCATACTTTTTAATACGTTTGGTATCAAACAATGGACAGTACGCTATTGGCTATCGACGTCTGAGCTTGGAATGGCAAAGAAACCCGAATTTACTCAAAAGGTTTTAGAAGGATTTGTTATTTTTGATAATTTTTTATGGTCATAAGGTAGTACTGATTTCGCATTTAAGTGATGCTGATGTTCCTTTTTGATGTGATTTTATACCAAATCAAGGTTAAAAAACAGTTAATTTGTTTAAAGCAAGAGGTCCTGGGTTCGAGTCCCAGAGGTGTCAAAATGTTTTTCTAATTTTTCTGTTTCCAGATATTCAATTGAGTTTCGCTTATATTGTCTTCATTTATTTAAATTTGTTAATTATTTAAAACGAAAAGTTAAGAAGATCTGTTAAGAAAGTTGTAGAAGTATGTTTTATGTTCTGTAATTTTTTATGAGGTATAAGTTTATCCGTTATTTTAATTTTATTTGAAATAAATATTTACGGAGTATTTATAATAACTCAGCGTAAGTCTCCCCATTTTATGTATTACAATGTGGTAACACCGCGTATGTCAAAAAAATAATCCAAATAATGATATTTTATAACAACCGTTACAAAAATCATAAAAAAACCTTTCTTTTACAAATTTTCATTAAAAAACATATGCACTATGATCACAATATATAAAAAGGCACGGTTTTTTTGCTCTCCTGAAAAGTTGTTATTTTTTACTTCCGCGGTGTTAGAACTTAAGCGACGATATAAGAATATGTATCTCTTTTTTGGAAACCTAATTTTTCCCAAAA
Organism: Limnephilus marmoratus; assembly: GCA_917880885.1. Lineage (NCBI taxonomy): Eukaryota > Metazoa > Arthropoda > Insecta > Trichoptera > Limnephilidae > Limnephilus > Limnephilus marmoratus. Next base: position 15,840,737 of record OU862908.1, read on the forward strand.
ATGGAAATTAAATTTTTTACGGGTAAACAGGAAACCTTGATTTTTTGCCATTTTTCAAAAGAAAATTTGCAATTAAAAAATATTTTTGACAATGATATTACTACGAATTTCGGTTCACATAGAGCGTAATTATATAAATAAGGTATCTGCACATTTTTAAAATGTTTGGTTAAAAACTTTTGAGCTAGTCTAGAAAAATGCGTTTCAAGTTTTCACACGGTTCGGCGCAAACACCCTCAAAACACCGAACGAATTGAAATTTTTACTTAAAACTTTGGGTACATATTCTTAACTAGTTATACTAACAATTTATGAAATAAAAACATTTTTTTGAGTCATCTACATGTATTTCCCCCCATTAATAAATAGAACACAAGAAAATATACTATTTTTCTTTTTATTTATACCACTCCGAATTTAGGGTTGGAACTCAGCGATGCAAATTTCCATCGTTAGATCTAATCTTCACATTTTTGATGAGTTTTGGGAATATGATAGAAATGTAGCAGCAGGGGGTCCACCGAAATCAGTAAAATTTTGAAAGAGGTCTACGAAAAAAATAAGTTTGGGAACCTCTGGTCTAAACTAACTAAAACACACAGAACTCGGCGTTCCTTTCCTACTTACTATATGATAAAAATTTAGGTTGAATATTATAATAATAAACTACCAACTTCTGATAGTTTTATTTTCATTTTTTAACTCAGAATTTTTCATAAATGTGCAACGGTAGTCTCTGAAGAACTTTAGAAGAACTTGAAAAAATACCATTTCTAGTAAATTAGTTAAGGCAACTTTGTCCTTATTTTTAGAAATAAGCTGTGTTTTGAATATTACTCGTAGTAAAACCATAAATTTCAATTCACTTTTCAAATAAAACGCTCGGCAAATTCAATATTAACAAAAAAAAACTCTTGGTTAACGATGGCATGTTTTAGCGATGTTAAAATATTTATTGTATATATGTTTGACAAGATGCATATTTATTGGAGTAATATTTGGCCCCAATTTTGATTAAAATCAAACGTAGTTGGGTTTAATGCTTGAGACATCATTTGTACATTGGATTTCATTTATTTGTGTCAATAATTTCGACGCTTTGCACATTTTCTGGACAAAACTATGGTTTAGAGTTTTTCTCTGTGAATTTTAATGAAATCTTATTTTGCAATATGCAATATTTTATTGTGACTGATCTGTTCTCGTCGTTCTAGGAAACAGAAGAAACGCTATTAAAAAGCGATGTTGCCAAATGTAGGAGTTGCGATATGCGAGTCAATGAAACATATATTTTGCTAAAAATATACGCACGTCGACTGCAGCACCGCGGCTCGCCGCTCGGTGACAAAGCACTGAACTAAAATAGTATATTTCAGTTGATTTAGGTACCAAAACCTCGTCTGGCTTATTTTCGTTTTTGGACTGTATGGGGTTACAGGAGTGGGGAAAACTTGAAATTACATGTGTTCAATCCTGCGTCCGTATACCGGACGCAGAATGACAGTCGGACGCAGGATTGAATAAAAGTGGTCCATTAGAGGACGCAGCAAAGATAGCGGGATATATATATATATATATATATAAACATACATATATAAACACATATATATATGATTATACAGTAGGGTGGGTCAATTATTTCAACTTTTGAATTCAGAAACGCCCGGGGTCTCAAAAGTTGCGTCTTACAAAGATTTTCTTTATTTCATTTTCCTACTTTGTTGGTGTTTTTTTGCTTTTATCGGCGGTCATTGTCTACAGCACTCCATTCCTCTTTCTGTCATAGATCCCATCCCCACACACTTACAATGCATTGGTTATTTTTTATTTACCAACCAAAATATTCACTAGAAATAATTTATAAGCAGAACAACATTTGTCGGGTCAGTTAGTGTGTTTATCGGTTTTGTAAGAATACAAAAAATACCAAAAAAAATACAAAAAAATGTTATATTCTTACTTTTATTCATCTGTACTGTATATCTAATTTAGTAACTGCTATGTTAGTAAATTTCATTATGTATATTTCTTATCATTCTTATAAGTTTATTTATTTGTAACTCCAAAAAAATACATTATTTTTTTTCTATAACTTTTACTGTAATAGCACGACTCCGCAATTCGAACACGAGAAATATTTTTCTCTATTAAATTGGGTAATTTTGTTAACAATAAATTACTTTATTGTAATTAGTTTTTAAGAACAATATACTTTTCTTTTCAATATACTATTTTTTCTTCAATAAATCTGTCTTATCTGTATTTCAAATAAAAAAAATAATAATGTATAAAGTCTCTATTTAAAATTATACACGGAGGATAGTAAATTTAGAAATTTTGGGTACTCCTGTTGACAATGGAAGAGTTAAAAGTTACTTCACTATATCTACTCCGTATCTCATTCCAGTGCAGAGATAATGCATAATAATGAAACTAACATACATTTTTACAAACAAACATTGAGAAAATATGTAAGATGTATACATTTCACAAAACCGCGGGAGAAATAATGCTTCTTGTTTAATTCTAGTGGCTCACGCTTCTCCCTGTGGGACGATTTTAATGACAGAGTTAAGTCTAACTCAAGGAAAAGAGAATCAGTCTCACGAGATTCTAAGAGTGCATCGGTTCACGGGAGAAATGTTTTTTCAACAGAACGAGAGAGGTTTGTATTCTTCTTACTTGTGTTTTGTTATATGTAAATGGAAGTAAATGAACACCTACTTAAGTGAAATGAGTACTTGCTGAACTGGTGAATGAACTGATTAGTAATATGATAGTATCATACCATATACTGCAATTCCTGAGGTGACAGCGTTCATAGTCCGAGTCTGAAAATAGCTGGTTCCATTCCGCTGTACATTTATAAGAGTTTTTATTTAACCTTATTTATGTGGCTGTCGGTTGTGTGATTCTGTGTGATGTGCTATCCCCGTACACGGATGTCACATATCTTAATTTGTAAAACAAAGTCGGGTTGGTTACACCATTTATAACACAAGTACGGCTGGACCGATTTTTATGATCTTTGATTTGTTGGATCTGTCTTTGCCCCAAATAGCAGAATAGCTATTAAAACATCGGAAAAATTCACGAAAAAAAAGTAATGAAGAAAATTCTTTTCTTCATACAATTTGTATGATACGAATTATCCTCTTTTGGAAGAGCTGCAGTAATATTGTGGTAAGTATAATATTGAGTAGTGAGTGAATTCCAAAAATTCAAAAACATCAAATGTCAATGCGCTGATTGTTTTGCTTTTGTTCTTAACCGGTTGAGTAAATTTGACCGTTTTAGGGGTCAGCTCGTCAGGTCTCATAAAAATCGTTATGTCTCCCTTACTATCATGATGAGAAATGTGATCTAAGCAGTGTTAGAAAGAGAAAAGACTACGCTACAATTTGAGTTCCATAGATATCCGCAAAAAAAAACAAATTATTTGGATTTATGACGTCAAACTTCCGCCAGAAAAATGTACGGTGAAAATTTGTAATGTTTGCATTCAAAATTTTAATATTTCAAAAATAACATGCTTACTTCTAATAATACAATTTGAAAGCGTAATTAATCGCCTTTCAAAAACAGTTTTTAGTTTTTGGATACGTTCAGAAATATTCAAATTATTTTGATTTTATTGGAATGTGGAAATACTCAAGAATTCGCCGGCCATAGACATCTTTTCTATGAGCGGTATCAGTAATTTAATCTCAAATCTACAGGGGTTGAACATAATAATGCTGCCCCTCTTTCTTACATACTAAATGTCAACAGTCGAAAATGGGACTAACAATTAATGTATGTCTGCACCACTCTACAGGAAAAATACAATCATTATAATAAATCTCCCACACGTATAAAGAAAATGAAATGCAATTCCCGTAAGTAAGTGGAAAAGTAAAAACAATCACAAAAATTATATATCTGTACACAATGCCATCTCTGGATACTGACAAAAACAAAACACGGACAGTTGCACATCGATGATTGCTTCAGTGTGTAATTTTTAACTTAATAAAAAACCTGAATTTAATTCAGCTAATACGCTAACACAACAGTTATTGATTCTGAGGCGGCACGAAGTTCGCCGGGTCAGCTAGTTTATAATAAAATACAATACAAATGTTTATAATAATTTGTGATCCTCATTACGAAGTTTCACTAAAACACATATACGGTGTTAGTTTCGTTGAAAAGAGATTAACAATATTAATAAATGCTTTATTATCTTTTTTTGTTACAAGTAAATAATGCTTCTTGTTTAATTCTAGTGGCCCCCGCTTCTCCCTACGGGACGATCATAATGACAGAGTTATGTCCAACTCAAGGAAAAGAGAATCAGTCTCACGAGATTCTAAGAGTGCATCGGTTCGCGGGAGAAATATTTTTTCAACAGAACGAGAGAGGTTTGTATTCTTCTTACTTGTGTTTTGTTGTATGGATAGTAAATGAACACCTACTTAAGTGAAATGAGTACTTGTTGAACTTGGTGAATGAACTGATTAGTAGTATGATAATATCATAACATATACTGCAATTCCTGAGGTGACAGCGTTCATAGTCCGAGTCTGAAAATAGCTGGTTCCATTCCGCTGTACATTTATAAGAGTTTTTATTTAACCTTATTTATGTGGCTGTCGGTTGTGTGATTCTGTGTGATGTGCTATCCCCGTACACACGTTATGTCACGGATGTCACATATTATGTGATCCTCATTACGAAGTTTCACTAAAACACTCATATGGGGTAAGTTTCCTTGAAAAGAGATTAATAAATGTTTTTATTATCTTGGATACGTTTTTAGGTTTTCGCGGCCGAAAGTATTTTCGTTATTTGTTTTTGGGGTGTTATCCCATGTTGCGTTACCTCCTTCTTTAGCCAACGTTTCAGACAGCGTTGAGTACACTACGAGCTGGTATTACAGTATACATCCAGGGCTGGGCAGTATTTGAAATACTTGTAATTGAAATACGTATTTGAAATACAAATACGTATTTTGTATTTGTATTTCAATTACTTCCTAAAAATGTATTTTGTAATTGGTATTTCAATTACCTGGGGCTGAGGTATTTTGTAATTTGTATTTCAAATACTTATGGCTTCAAAATACATTTTCAAATACATTTAGCGATCTTAATAATGATAATGAAAAATAAACTGACATAGATAAGATGTAGACTAAAAACGCTAGAATCCAGAGCTATATGTTATGTGTGTTAATATTTAGAGTTGGCAACACGTCCTGTGCTATAATAGCACTGTTATTGTACATTTTCTATCATATTTGTATCATATTATGTAATGCACTATAGGAATAATTTGACTGAATACTAAACTATTTTTAAGTTAATTTCAGTAGAGCGCACTTGAAGTGAAATAACTAGTGTCCGACCGAAACAGGATTTTCTGCCAAAAACGAAACCGAATATTCGATATCTGTCTCAGTTTCGGCCGAAACCGAAACCGAAACTTTTTTAGACATGTTAAAAATCTATTGTTTACTGAAATTCGGCTTATTTTTTACACTTTTATTCACTATAAAGTAAGGACCTCATAAATTGAGTATTATAATTTTAATTGCGTTAACAATCACAACATTTTTTTACATTAACTCCACATGAGAGAACCTGAGGAAAAAAATTTCCCTCAGGGCGTATGTCATCTTTGAAGATGCTGTATGGAGGGTCTTTTTGGGGAGAGGAAGGAGGGAGGAAACATAGAGGCCGGGTTCCACAGCCGAGCTGTTGAACTCAAGAATCAGTCATAGAAACGACCCGTTCTCATGTGACTATATAGTATATTTCGGATAGCGCCGTGTACGGAGACTAGCATTAAAAAGTAGTACCTATGTATATCAACAGGGTACTTGTGGTTTCGTCACAATTACGTAGATTGTAAGTATCTCCATGAACGGAGGGCCTTACACCAAGCACATCAAAGGAGGGACTGTTCGGAAGATCGCTTCCGTTGAAGGAGACTAGATTTTAATTTTTTTTACACTTGTTAAATATAATTAAAATTAGAATGAAATAAATAAAAATAATTGAATTTTGTGATTACATAAACTCACAATACAAGCACGCCGGACCGGCCAGCGAACTCAGTTGATGATGGTGGATGACACACGAGCCACGAACTCACCCGAAGTCAGTCAAACGGCACGCGATAATTCACAAATGCAGAGTTTCGGTGCGGCCGAAAGTTCGGCAGATTTTCTGCCGAAACCGAAACTGATGCCGAAACTAGATTTTTTTACCGAACCTTGACGAAACCGAAACCGAACCTTCGGTCGGTCACTAGAAATAACACAAAATAGCGTTATACAAATGTCGTGTTATAATAATAATATATTATTATTAATATTAATAATATATTACCTAACACCTGAGTCCTTTACCACAAATTTTACAAGTGAAGCGGAGATGAGATGTGTCTTTTGAGCAATATGATTGGTCAATTTTTGCACGTCTCTGTTTCACTCTGCTCAACATTGCTTCTATGGAAACGCACCTTTAGATAAGGGCATTTACAACAATTTATTGCAACCAAAGGTTCTACCAAAACCAAATGTATTTTGTATTTTGTAATTTGTATTTTGTATTTGAAAAAAAAAAATGGTTAAAATACTGTATTTTGTATTTCAAATACAAGACTTGAAAGTATTTTGTATTTTAAATACATGCGAAAAAGTATTTTGTAATTTGTATTTCAATTACAGCAAAGCATGTATTTTGCCCAGCCCTGTATACATCAAATGGTTGTAGATTTCAATTGCCTCCGTAATAAGGCGTGCTACAATAAGAACTGGTTCCAAAAAAATGTACCTCGAATCCATTGTCATTCAGTGATCGCTAGTCACCGGTACAAAGTAACCGAGATAGGCAATGGCGTAGGAACCGGTTCCAAATAGCCTGTTTCTCGAATTTATTATCTACTTTTTTGTTACAAGTAGAAATCATAATATACTCACTGTGATGTGTAACTATTTTTATCATAGAAATATAATGAATTACAAAATGAAAAATAAAAATTAACAAAAAAAATCATTTTGATGGGTGTAAATTTAAAATACAAATTTCCTATTTACGGTGGAACAAAAATTTGTCATTTATATATTAAAATTACTACCCAAAAAATGCTTTTTTAACAATGTTTTATTTTTTTATTTTTCATCGTGTTTTTAAAATAAATATAGTAAATTTTTTTTTAATGTCTCACATTCACTGTCAAGTAATTTCCCAAGTTGCCTCTAAAATAATGAAACACTAAAATCTTTAATGGCCCTATTTCTTATAGCATAAATAAATAAAGTAGCTCACATCCGTACTAGATATTTGATACACCTTTTGATTACAAAAATAGTTTTTCAGTTTGGTTGGGTATTTTGATCTCGAATCCAAAATTAAGATTTGTATGAAACGGGCCGAAAAAAGTTCCACTTAATATATAAAAACATGTACCATTGTAACATTATATTAAATAAATAAAAAAATAAAAATAAAATTTCTTTATTCATCATAAAACTTTTTATACAGTTTTTACATGTGATTCGACTACCACGCTAGGCACATGCCCGTATTATGGTAGTCGAATTATGAATATATAATTATATAAATGTAAGAATTGTTATTGGTTGATATATAGTTTAGTTAGGTACAATGTTTTTGTATGACAACGAATTCTTTAAGTGGTTTCTCAATTAAGTAGATAATATTCATATAATCATAAACATATCAATAAACCATTCTTATTGTAGGCTGCTGTTTCGAAATAAAATAGGTACATAAATAAAATAATAAAATAAATAAAATGCGCCAAAAAAATCATAATTATAACGAAACAAAAATAAAATTGAAATACATAGTTCATTTTATACCACTTACCATACAAATCATATCAAAAGTGTATCACACAAGATACTGCTGATTATTCTGTGTTAAGGATCATTTTTAAATGATTCAGGAAATATTTTAAGTAAATTTGAATATGATATTTATTTTATCACGGCGCTCCTTCAGAGTTTTATGCACGTTTTTGAACATTCTTATTTAATGTTATTTTATTTTGTTCTTTTCAGGAGCTTTGGTCGATCTTCAAAGCCGTCTGAAAAAGAATCTTCTGAATTCAAGAGCGATAAAATGGACATAAATGTCGTTTCGGTTCTCCGCTTTCTCACCGCTCTGGAGAATTATCTTGGAAGCTTGGGACCCAAAATTATTGAGCTTTTTGCTATCGCCCTGAAAATGGAGAAGGTATTGTTTTGTCCCCTATTTATTAACTTTTACATGCCTGAAGATAAAAATCACACATCACTTGAATGGGGGTCACTAGGGTCACATCTCTTAATACATAATCCTTTTGAATTTTTCAGTAACGCTAATATATTATTTACCCCTGTCTATGTTACCTAAATTCTAGAATATGTGATGTAAAAAGCAACTTGGATATCGCACAAAACTCCGGTGCTGGAGGGTTAATCTATCTTCTATCTATATAAATAAAAATGAATCGCCGAAATGTATGTACGTGCATAACTTCCTGTCTTCTGACTTATTGTCGTTCGTTATTGTCAGGACAAGGTTTGTATAAAACTACCGGTGAGCTCTGGCATATGAAATTTGTATAAAAAAATTGCAGTAGGTGGCGCGGGAGCTGTTTGAAGTCTGTATTATAAGAGTTTTATAGCATTACATCGAACATTATTAATACCGTAGTGTCTGCGTTGTTAACCCAGTTACGAGTGCACACCGGACGCCACGCCATACGCGCCGCGCCACAAATAACATCTGTGTACGTAGAATTTCACACAAAGCTACGGTTATAATTCGGTTTCGAATTAAAGAATTCAACACAAGATGTCGCTACTTCCGTCAGCAGATCGGACGGGGACGTCTCCGCCCTAGGTATAACTGCTACATATTTGTGAATATGTGGTATCTCTCCGGATATAAAAGGATTGACGGTAATACACGTTTTATCAAATGGATATATATTACATTTCCATATGACGTCCTTGCTCTGTATCGGTTACTTTGTCCCACTGACTAGCTACAGTGGATCCGAGGAACTAGCTGTTTTTGGAATCAGTTCGTATTGGATCTATAAAATGGTCACCAACGCTAACTGGGCGAAGCCGAAGCAAAAGCCATCCTCAGGGCCTAGCAGTAAAAACCTACGGAGCGGGTTTTTAACAGCTAGTAATTATTATTAAAGGTTTTAATTATCTTTGTTTTCTGGCCACTTGCTTTTGACAGGTCCAAAATAAACCTTTTTCTGTCATTTTGCCATTTAAATTATTTATTTTCTGGTGGGCATAAAGTACGTTTTAATATCTGTTCTTTTAACTACTGCACAATTTTCTCATTTTGACAGTCTTAACACATAGGAAGATAATTATTATTCAAAAAAATCTTGAGGCTATCTAAAGAAGTTATATTTATCTAGTGTCATTCCTCTTGTCATGCTGTGCTGTGCTAGAACATCTGTTCTGCCGTATGGTATTTTGAATTTTTGAGTCGTGTCAATGGCTACGGCTGAAATATTCAGGCACGTATAAGCCATAGCATTCCAAGAGGAATAGGCTATCAATACATTTAAGAATTATGTTAAAAATAAGAATTGCAAGATTTGCATCACGTTTACTTTCTAAGCTAAATCTATTTGTTGCCTCAAGTAATTTCATATGGTGCATGAACCTCGAATAAGTTCCATGCATCCGCATATAAGATTTTGTTCTGGATTTGTACCAGCATATTAACATACTGAGTTTGGTATGGAGTCCACACACCATTAGCATACTCCAGCTTACTTCTTATGACGCCATCGAACATGGCTATCATTGCTTCTGGGTCATCAAATTGCTTACATATACGAATGATAAAACCCAGGAGTTTGTAGAATGCTGGAGCCGTGATATGTAATCCGAGAATGTCAGGTTGCGATCAAAGACGATACCGAGATCTATTGAGCTATTGACTCGTGTAATGTAAACTCGCGTAATGTTTTCCTTTTAATAGTGTCCCTTTAAAGTTTGAGGTCATCCACAAATAGAAGATATCTGCAATATTTTACTCAAACCTAAATGTTGTCTATAAGTATAAGGAACGACACAGGACCAAGGTTTGACCCTTGGGGAATACCTGATAACGCCGGGAATAGTTTAGATTTATGTATTGTTAGTGTTTTTTCATCTTCCACACTTTCTACAGCTATTTGACACTACTTTTCACTCCCAACAGCTGCATGTATGCTGTTTGGTGTTTGAACCCCCTATGTGCTCTAAGCTTTGACCTTTGCTTTACTGAGTATTAATGTTGCATTTCCAGGACAAGCCAAACTCTTCGGGTGACATCCTGCTGGACGACATGCATAGTGCATTATTTGAGATGGTGAAGGAGAAGCTGAGGGGGCAGTTGCAGGCCGGTCTGGTGGAGAGCAACGCCGTGCAAGCCACCAAGAACGCCATCCAATACACGGCCTCCCTGCTGGACATGGGGACCCAATTGGTCTCCACCAGGAAAATTATAGAGGAACAGGAAAAAATCATCTCAAAGGTTGTTTCGTATAAAATGAGAAATTACACTATACATATTTTTTTAAATTTATTTATCTATATAAAGTTTATTTACATGCGATTTTTCTATGCCTGACTCACTAGGATATACCTGTGTCGAGACAGACAGACAGATTATATTTGTGATAACAGGTTGTCATTTAAATATGTTGGGCATAATAAAATATCCACATTGGGCATAATATAAAGAGTGAATAAATAATCCATGCCTCTTAATTACTTACATGCATGTGAGCCACTACTTACTCCAATAACAGTGAAACTCTCTTATGATATTTTTCCAGGTAAGTACCGGAAATATATAAAAACTTCTTGTTAGGACAAATTAGGTCACTTTTGAATTTCAGCCTTCAGGGGATCGAAAAACCCAAACAATATTTAAATAATGATGTTTTTATTGCTTGTGTAATAATGTATTTGTTTGTTTTGTTCACAGCACATGCCAGTGAAGGTAGAAGGGATCGGCAAGGTGGAGAAAGCCGCCATCGCTAAGCAGATAGCGGCCGCACTGATGGCCCAAGGGAAGACCAGCGTCACCACGGGGCAGCTGGAGACTCTGGTCAATGCAGTCGTGGGGATGGCCAATGCGGAACGGACCACTCAGAAGCCTGCAGAGCCCGTTGGTTAGTTAATAATAATAATAATATTAGGATAATCTGTATAGTGCCGTTTTTTCAAAAATCACCTCAAGGGCCCTGTACAAATTTATAATGTATTTCACAATACTCTACCTTACTTCCTACTAAAATTACAGACTAGACAAACTATTATAACAACTTACAGCTAACGAATTGCTTCCACCAGTTCATCGATCACTGATACAAATCCATATGTACAATGTATTTGACCAACAAACATGATGCTGCATTAAAGTGTACATATATTGTTATTTATTTATACTCTGTACAGGCCGAAAATATACAAGACCATACTTACCTGGGAGGTCACTTGAGATTAACAATGTTTATTAGAGAAATTTTGATACAGTTTGCAGGCAGAGGATGTAATTGGGAATACGTGTTATTGGAAATGCTATTATTTAATCCTGGTAATCATAAAGGTAGCATTCGGATCTCGGCAGTCGCGGTCCGGCAGCCACGGCCCTGCAGCCGCAGCCGTGGTCGCGCCGTACCGCTTTGTAGGGATTTGTATGCAATAGTTTCCGACACAAGCGACCGTGCAGCGCGGCCGGGGGGCGTGGCCTGCGCACGACCTTGGCAGCGACGCCGAGCCGCTCCGGTGGCAGTATGGTCGCGCTGCCCGCTCACGCAAGTGTTTCAAATACTTTTAATTTGCCAAAAAATACTCCTGAAAACATCTCTAATACATATTTCCAGCTAGATAACTTTTCTTTTTCATATTTACCTTAAAGTGAGAAATAGTTTTTCCTCAGCTGTCATTGATCCTTTTTCCATTGGTTGAATATCGTTTTCAATTAAACTAAGTACAAATTGAAATTGAGTTTTATTTAGTCTGCAGTATTTCCTGAATTTCTGATCCTTTAGATTTAAGTGCCGTTTTATCAGGAATTGATAGCTGGATGTATATAATAAATCGATTTTATTCCTTTTTGATGAAAGTAAGAGCGACATAATTTCATCATCCTCTTCTTCGTCCTGTATCAGTCTCTTCACGAGTTCTCGCTTTTGTTCTTTGAAATTGTCAGATATAGTTAATGTTCGATACACGACTGCAATGCACAACTGTTCGCACTGACTTCTGCTTGACTAGTGCGGTTGGCAGTCGCTGCCCGGGCCGTGGACGCTGCTATCCGAAAGCTTCAGCAGTGGCAATGGGTCGCGGCAGCTGGTCGCAACTGCCAAGTCGCGACTGCCGAGATCCGAATGCTACCTTTACATAGTATAAAATGAAGTTGCTCAAAATGTATGTGCGCGTTAATCTTTTAAACTACGCAACGGATTTTCATACGGTTTTCAACAATAGATAGAGTAATTGAAGAGGAATGTTTATATGTATAATGCATGTAAATTATATTAGAGAAAAGCCGAGAAATTCAAAGAAAACATATTTTTGTGCGATTTAAAACGGCTGGCGGGCCGTACTATAGTCACTTTTGAAATTCGTTCTACGGAAGAAATTGGAAAATAGATGTCCCAAAGTAGGTGTTTAATTTTCCCTTTTCATTTTTCATTCATTTTCATGGATATTTATCCAGTGTTGCATTGCAAGCATTGTATAATTAGTGGCGAGTTAATTAGTTTATATGTATAATACATGCTTATTATAGTAGAGAAAAGCCGATAAATTCAAATATTCAATTCAGGCAGCGGGCAGCGGGCAGCTGGCAAGCGGGTGGTGTGGATTTTATAAAGATTGGGTAATGGCGTTGTGTTTCGTTAGCCACAGCAATGTGTGGCCGGGTCTGCTAGTTATATATAATATGTTCTTTATTGAACGTGTTTCATTAGAATATTTATATTCCTAAATATGATTCGTCCCTCGGTAAGAGACAGACGAAGGTGTAAGGCTTAGAATAATGTTAATCCAATAATAAAAATGTGATTAAGGTGGTGACCGAACAACTCAACAATGTGCAACTTCATCACTCCTTTGAAAATCATTAAAAGTTATGAACAAAAAATAATATTTGGTTAAATAGGATTTAAAAAAAAAATTATTTTACAAGATTAAAAAAAAAAAAATTATAGGTTATGAAATTTAAAAAAAAAAAAACTTTTCAAAGCGGTGTTAAAATGCCACTTTGTTGTCATGGAAGGTTACGAAGGTGTTCTGAAATGTGCGAGTATTTAGTTTAACCGGTTATGAGTCGTGCCGCTGCATTGAACACGGATTGAAGTTTGTCAGTTTGATATTTTGGAAGGCTAGCATAAAAGTTTTGGCGAACTTGACCTTGTCATTACCTGCTATTTGAGAAGAATGAAAGTGTAGAGAGCTTTATCTGTTGTGTAGACACGGCTGGCCACAGACAAACACCTAACTATTTACAATATTCTCCACTTAGGCTAGCTATTCTCCAAGCCTCATCGCTCGCCATCACCGTCGAAAGTACGTCCGTTGGTCGACTTGGTTATTCTTGAGCTTGGTCGAAGGAACATACTTAGCCAAACGTCAAAAGTCCCACACAACGAGTGGGCCAAACCAGTAGAAATAGAGCAGCGAGTGGTGGGTTGTTTGCGTATCTATGCAATTGACTGTCAAAATCTAGTATTGTTTTCCCGCGCTAACTTTCGCACCCGAAAAGACATGGTATATTTTTATAAAGTTGTTTTTAGGTTCCATATTACAATGGCTGATTTACCAGCGATGTTTTGGTTGCCCAGCCATTTCGAATATTATCAACTCGTAGATGTTACGCATGGTAAAAATACGTGTATCAACTGTTTGGCATGGTTTGACATTTCAAACTTACACCATAGAAATCTCAAAAACATCAAGAACATAGACAATATTCACAGGGCTGCCAACATAAGCATCTCTTTGACCGTTAGACGTTTAAGAATATGTAAAAATGAAACATTCGACAAAGTCCGTCGCGACGAGGAGTAATTTTTCGCTCGTAGATGGCGCATAACGAGTAACGATTGATCTTTACTCGGGAATAGCTACCCAGGTCACATCTCTCACTTGCTTAATTTACTCTTGCATCGTTTAGCCAATATCTTGATCTGATTCATTTAATCTGTAGGCTTGTTATTGTGCGGTGAAGAGGGTGTTCAATTATTGTATAGCATTCTTTTTACCGTTTTCTTCTTGGGTTCAAAAAACACTGCGCCTGTGGTAGTAACTATCATTCATTTGTATGACTGGACACCAAATGTTTATCATCGATTCAAACGGTTGTCTCCTTTGTTTGCTAAAATCTAATAATTTACAAATTTCATAATATGTCAGTTTCGTGGCGGCAATGTGCACAAATTAGACTTTTTTTACATCATACTTTTGGATCGCATGTTGATAAATTTGTGTTTATGTGATGTAATTTCTTTTAATTGTAGGATTATTGACGAAACTGAAGAATCCCAGCATTGAAAAACTTCCCGTTCTGTCAACCCTGAAGGTGAAAGATTTCAGCAAGGAAGTCGAAAGCTCCAGCACTAATGCACTTCAGATGTTGCAGTCTGCCTATACACAAAAGTATGTCCACAACTAAATAACATACCAAATATTCAACCCATCAATAGGCCACTTGCATCACATTTAAAAAAAAAAAAATCCGGTTTTAGCAAATTTTCTAAGACATTCCATTTTTTTTTTTTTGAAGTAAAACTTCTTTACGCACGCTCGACTTGGGGGTAAGCTGGTGAATGCGTTACGTAAAGTGGTGATTGTTACGAAAAATGTCATGCGAACGGTAATCGATGTGAACAGTGATGGATTGCTAGGCGAACGGTCGGGCCTTTACACCAGGGCCGTATTTATACTTTTCATAAGTATAGGCCACTTCATTTGCGCCGCCCCTTCCTCCTTCTTAGAAGTTGCCACCTATTATAATCACTCACTTGTACCTACTTTTATTAGGTGACACACAATTATCAAAATAAATATTCAAATATAGGTTAAGTAGGTATTTAAAAATGAAATAAACGAATGAATTAGTCATAAAGAAGTAAAAGTGTAACATGAAACCAGAATTACAATTTTTTACCGGATTTTTTATTGACAAAATCATCTATATTAATATCTTCATAATTTATAATTTTCAGTCTAATTCTATGCATAGAAGAGGCGACGAGTTAAGTTTATCTTGGGACAATACAGACCTTTCGTAATTCTCCCCTCGCTTTAAACAGGAAAATCTCCTTTCTCCAGAACAATTTGTGGCCGGAGTGCAAAGTGCGATGTGGAGAGCTATAGGTATCCAAGTTCGGGTAAACGTTGCACAGAGATAATTTCCCGTTTATAATCGCACACAAACTTAACGGCTTACCAAAGCGAGCGAGCGCCGCCCCTGAACTCTGCCGCCCCTAGGCCGCGGCCTACAAGGCCTATTGACAAATCCAGGACTGCTTTACACACGCTTGACTTGGGGAGTGACAAGGATAAGGATGGTCACCCCAAGGTCGTAGGTCACCCCAAATTCGTAGGTCACCCCAAGGTCGTAGGTCACCCAAGGTCGTAGGTCACCCCAAAGTCGTAGGTCACCCCAAGGTCGTAGGCCACCCCAACATCGTAAGTCATCCCAAGGTCGTAAGTCATCCCAAGGTCGTAGGTCACCCCAAGGTCGTAGGTCACCCCATGGTCATATTTCACCCCAATGTCAAATGTCACCCCTAGATCATAGGTAACCCTTAGCAGGGAATGCCTGAGTTCATTGGGCGAGGTTTGTCTTGTAGTTTTACTTCAGTCGTGTGGTCTAAAGCACACTCGTTTTTTTTTTAATCATATTTTTGAAACCCTGACGATTTTTAGAAAATTTCAATCCGAAAAATCAGACCATTTTTTATAAACCGGAAAAACGGGACATAATTTTATGGATGCAAAAGCCCAAAATCATTTAAAAAAAAACGACGTTTTCCGCACGAATGGCACTATGAAGAATAACATACTAAACCAAAAATATTACATCTCATAAATATTTTTTTTCCTTGATCCATCATCTTATTGATCATTATTCATTATAATTTTCAACATCTATATATGACTTAATTCAATGTCATAAACTTGTACTTGTATATTATATTATATTATACAATTTGATTTTGTTAAAATCAGCACCATTACCATTATATTTCTAAAACAGGTATAGAAGGCATAAAATGTACGGGGTTCACTTCGTAACATCTGTCAAAACGTCAAACCAAACGATAAGTTCGCAGAGAACAAACAATAAATCTAGTGAATGTTAAATGTCAAATACAAAAATTTGTCAGAAATCATAGTGTTGCCATATAAAAAAAAATATATAACTGGAATTTTACAAAACGATTTGATTATTTTCGGAGACGGGATATTTTCATGTAGTGACGTCATGAGCCCAAATAACAGATTTATTTATTTAAAAATAGAAAAAATTTACATTTCTGAAAATGTTTAGTGACATTTTCGTCATCTGAGTAAAAAAATCTATCCACACGATTTTTTCCAATTCATTGTGAAATCCATGCAAGTGGCCTATTACACAATCCATGAATATGGATTGGAGTGCTACCCTAAACGTTTAATATTTATTATGATGCGTCATTGTTTATCAAATATTGTGATATTTATTGAACGTGTAGGCTAGTATACTGACAGGTCACAATATGGATCACAGGATTTCTAGATTCAAATATCGATTGATTTGAATTCTGAATTCCAAATCATGATAATTAATGAATGTGTAGCCCAGGGTTTCCCAAACTGTGTTCCACGGAACACTAGGGTTCCGCTGAATTCGAATAGGGGTTCCGCAACAATTTGTCGGAAGAATTTAATATAATATTCACATATTTCATATTGCGACATATTTCAACACTACTGATATTACTCACAAGAAATTATTATTTGTATAAATATTTCACGGTACATATAATGATTCGTGAATATTTAAATATTTTTCTGTGGGCAGCGCGCCCATAGAATAATATTTTAATAATAGTGCACATAAACACGTAAAGTATCGCTTTCCCGCGCGCCATTCGTAAAACACCCTTAGGTACCTACATCATCATGGTCTCGGCACAAGCGAAACACGATCGCGAATCGGCCGAGAGTTCCGCACGCGTCTCTTTCACAACGCAGGAATTAATACATTGGTTCTATTCAGTATATGATCCAGTCATAGTCCCGCCCCGCCGTCCCAGTCCCTTCCCCGTCCCGTCCCGCGTACATAGTCTCTGGTTTATAGTCTGTCGCTAACAAGTTTATCCGGAGCACGGTGTCTGCTTCACTTATTCAGGAATTAAATCTCTATTCAGTTGTGACGTCATCGTCCCGTCTAGTCCCGATCTCAGATCCCAACCGAAACAACAGTACCTGCTAGGTCCGCAGTTCGCGAGTTATCAAGTCACTGCGAAGTAAGAGGCAAGACACTAGTCGAAAGTTACTAATTCATTCTTCGATGCCCGCACCGAATCTGTCCGTACGGTTCACTCATTCCTCTCCTCGGGCCAAGCCGTCAATTTCATTACATAGTTGAATCCGAACTTGACTAGAAATCTGGGAAGCAAAAATGATTTAGTATCGTTATTTTTTTATTGTATCAAAGCTATTGGAATACAAGTACCTATCTACTTTGAAACGCAGAACTTCAGTAGATATAATATGTAAATTTGCAGATGTTATAACGCCGATCGGCTGTCGTAAAATAATATCTTTAAATGTTAAAATGTTTGTTTATATTAGATCACGTGAAGTGGAACAATTTTAAGTTTAATAAATAAAATAAAATTAGTAAAATTTTAGGGGTGAAACAAAACACTGTTTAATTTTAAGATTTTATTGCTAGTCTAATGTAAATACTTACTTTTTTTTGTCAATTTTTTTTGTTGTTAAAATATTACATTAACCCCATAGTACAATTTTTCAGAACGACATAATTCGTAGTTTAAAAAAAAAATGAAATAGGCAATTCACCCTAGGAAGAGTGCTTTGTGTAGTGAAAACTTCTCTTTAGCACCGTTGTGTTTTGGAACTCGATGAAACGAAAAAGAGGCAAAAACCTACATCCTACATCTATGGGATTTAGTCTGCGAGAGAATGAGATAGTATAATTGGTCTCTTCTTTGTGCGGTCCATGTCTATTTTGTTTTCTGAAGGTTTCACTTCTACCGCGTATTAGATAATATACATATACTTTTTATTTTTTTTGGAATTAATTGAATTAAAGGAATGAACCAGCGTAGGGAGTGTGGTGAACCCATCGCTCAGGGAGTGAAAACACAAACCTGCAATAGCCATCCCAAGCCAAGGTGTGAGCTACCGTGCTCAGGCTGAATGTCCTGGGGAACAGTGTCACGAACGGTGCCTCCGAGAAACAAGGTTGCATCTCGGAATATTTAGACCTTACTCCAGCATTCGGGGCTCTGCTGGAGTGGATCCTCTATTTACCTGGTAACTCGTGGGACAAAAAAATTGGACCATTCGAAAACCAGGGGCGTTTTGGAATCCTAGGAGTGCTGAGGCCACCTCTGTGGACTTCCTTAGGAGGAACCAAGAAGAGAAGTGGAGAGGAGAGCTGAGGCCACCTCCATGAACTCTTCCCTTGTGGGGCCTTCAGGGAATCAAGGGGAAGGGCACTCTTCCAGCGCGGGGCCATTGAGGAACCAAGGAGGAGTGAAGTGGAGAGCGATGACGTCCTCTTCCCATGTGGGGCCTTCGGGGAACCATGTAGGAGTGAAGAGGAGAAATGAGACCTATAAATCTCTGTGAACTCTTCCCCTGTGGGGCCTTTAGGGAACCAAGAAGGAGTGAGAGGAGAGATGAAGTCCTCTTTCCTCCTGGGGCCCTCAGGGAACCAAAGTGAAGGTTTTCCCTTGTGGGATCTTTAGGGAACCAAGGGGAGGTGGACTCTCCGTCATGGAGCCTTCGGGGAACTAAGGAGTTGAGAGGAGAGATGAAGGCCTCTTCCCTTGTGAGACCTTCAGTGAACCAAGGAGGAGTGAAGAGGGGAAATGAGACCTGGGAAGACACATTGTTAAACCAGAAGATGTGGCTTCATTTCCAATGACAATCCTGGTGAACTTTATAAAAGAGACTGGGTTACTGTCAAAGGAATGAAGTAAAATGGGAGATAGCACAATGGGCCTACGGCCTAAGTGCTCACGGGAACTATATATATGAAAAAAAAAAAAAAAAAAATGAATAAAAGGAATCAATTCAAAAGGCCAGGAGAATCAGACTGAATCGATTCACTCCTGGGAATAAATCTGCCCATGTCTATTTATGACTTCTGGGTGAGTTTGTCAGAAGAGTACCACAATTTATCAAAACATGCTGTTATTGTTTTACTTCCGTTTTCTACAATATTTATGCGAAAAAGTTTGAGAAACCCTGGTGTAGCCTATGCATCAATACGTAACATGATCCGTGGGTTCACGATACGGAATTCAGATATTTGCGATAAATATTGTGATCTGTCAATACGCAAGCCTACACATTTAACAAATACATATTTGATAAATATTGTCGGTAACTCGTGGTATAAAAAAAATATTGGACCATTCGAAAACTAGGGGCCTTTTGGGAACCTAGGAGTGCTTCGGCCACCTCTTTCTGGGGCCTGTAGGAGGAACCAAGAATAGAAGCCGTGGAGAGAAGAGTTGAGGCCACCTCCATGAATGAACTCTTCCAGCGCAGGACCTTTGAGGAACCAAGGAGGAGTGAAGTGGAGAGATGATGTCCTCTTCCCATGTGGGGCCTTCAGGGAACCATGTAGGAGTGAAGAGGAGAAATGAGGCCTAAAAATCTCTGTGAACTCTTCCCCTTCAGGGCCTTTGGGGAACCACGGAGGAGTGAATAGGAGAGATGAAGCCCTCTTCCCTCCTGGGGCCCTCAGGGAACCATGGTGGAGTGGACTCTTCCCTTGTGAACTAAGGGGAGGTGGACTCTCCGTCGTGGAGCCTTCGGGGAACTAAGGAGTGGAGAGGAGAGATGAAGCCCTCTTCCCTCGCAGGGCCTTCAGGGAACCAACGAGGAGTGAAGAGGGTAAATGAGACCTGGGAAGACACATTGTCAAACCAGAAGATGTAGCTTCATTTCCAATGACAATTCTGGTGAACTTTATTAAAGGGACTAGGTTACTGTCGAAGGAATGAGGTAAAATGGGAGATAGCACAATGGGCCTACGGCCTAAGTGCTCACGGGAACTATACAGGCAGCCTTACTCATCATCGCAAAATAAGATACAACCTCGGAGCAAGACCGGGTTAGGTGAAATTGTTACTCAACATGGTGGGTTAATCGCGCACATGCGCGTGTTCTTACCGAGTCGCTATACGGGAGATGTAGTAGCTGTCAAAATTTAAACCACCCGATCACCAGGGTTAACTCATTACCTACGGCGTTGTAACTGACGAAATGGTGAACTTTTATGAGAATCTTGACGTTTTGAACGGAGCTTTGGAAAATATTGACCGTATTCGCGGCATTCGTGCACCACGGCTACGGAAAAGGTTCAAAAAAAGGTATGATCTATTTGCGACACTTACGGAAGGAGATTTTAGGTCTAAATATAGATTTACCAAAGTAAACGTTGTGTTGACTGATGTTGACGTATGAATAAACGTGAAGTTGGCAACACGCCGCGAAATGCTAAATTGCCCGCGTTTTTCAGCTTTGGAGCAGTGTTGCTACCGTAAAAAAATCATAACAGCTGTCGAGAAACATTATGATGATGACAGTAGCGTAGCGAGGGGGGGGGCGGGGGGGGCGGACCGCCCCGGGTGCCACCCGAGGAGGGGGTGACACTCGAACGTGGAGAAAAAACTTACGAAAGTGCAAAATTGCCGTAAAAAATATTTTACACATTAACACTGACTGTTATTTTGCTCTATGGCTTGGTTGGTCGGGGATTCCCGAAAAATGTTTTTTTTTGTTCCTAGCTCAGTAGGGGATTTCCCTGAAATATTCCTTGTGTCATTCTAATTTCGCTCGTATATTATGATTGACATAGACTCGTGAAGTTAGCAAGTACCGTTTTAGTTATTTTTTTCGAGAATAAGAATAGTTGCAGTCAGGACATGAAATAGGTTTTTTCCACTGTCGGTAAACGTGTGATTTTTAGATTTCTCTTCATAGTACATGAATAGTTGCAGTTGGAACATGAAAAAGGTTTTTCTTCACACTGAGTCAGCAACTGACTTCTTATGTATCCCTTTTGAGAACACGAATCGTTACTATCAGGACATGAAGAAGGTTTTTCTCTTCTGTGAATCATACTGTGGACTTTTAAATCTTCATTTTGAGGACTTGTATAACTGCATTCAGATCATGAAAAAGGTTTTACTCCACTCTGAGTAAGCTTATGAACCATAGTGGAGTAAAGTGTTGCTCCATATGGAAACCTTTGTAAAATTACTTTCTTCAGGGCCTCCTCAGTTTAGCTAATGTTAAACAAAATATGCGTTGTAAAACCATGTAGATGTATTAAAAGTAAGACAGTAGATAGTAGTATTAAATTGTGGAGATCCGGAAGGATTGCAAGGCCGATAAAAATAATAATATTTTCCCAATTTGTTTATGAATTACAATTTAAAACAATAAAATAAACAATATTCGCATGCATCTATTGCGAGTTTGAAATCTCTTGTTTTATTTTTACCGCAAATGCGATTAATGCAAGAAAAGGGTATTTAAGCGACTTTCCAGAACTTTTCGCAATTTAATTGAGACTTTTAGGTAAAAAATAGTCACTTGGGTGTTACGTAACGTTTAGGGGGAGGGAGGTACAGAAAAATGTTACGGCGCGTTGCATGGGGGGAGAGAGGGTCAAACATTTTCAAAAATTGCGTTACGTTATACTTGAACGCCTTTTTTAGGTACTATTTCACGATTGAAATTTTATCGTTACACTCTGAACACAAAACTGGTTTTAACCATAATATTGGTTATTATGTTTTCATGCCAGCAAATGATATTCTCTAGATTTTTGCAGCATATTAGAATTGAAGACTCCACACGGTGTTATTTGTAGCTTTATGGCTCAGTCGGTCAGCATTCCCCCAAAATTTTTTTATTTTATTTTCGTTCCTAGCTCTTACTATTGATTTATTGGGGATTCCTGTGAAATATTTCTCGCTTTTCCTCTGTGTCATTCTCATTTTTTCGTACATTGTGATTGACGGGAACTCGCGAAGGAAATTATCACCTATCGATTGTTGAAAAAGCTGTTATTCTGTTAGTGTTTTAATTTTGAATATAACAATTTTTTTTTACATATTTGACTAGCTAGAAATTTTTTTTGTATTTTAGGAACTCAAAATTTGTGTTTAGAATTTCTCAAATAAAAATTTAATGGGGGGGGGGGGGTGCCACCCATGCTAGCTACGCCACTGATGATGAGTAAAGATTTTTACCCTGAGCAGTGTAGGCTTACTCCACTGCGTAGCTACCGCGACGCTACAGAGCCGTGGTATGGTTTCATGATGAGTAAGGCTGAGGGTGTCCGGGGGTAAAGTGCATTAACTTCGGGAGGTGATTCTACATGATAGTACAAGTAAAAAAGATAAATAGCTTTTTTCGAAATTCCAACTTTTAGGGGTAGTTTTGAGGTAAAAAGATAAAATTAGTCCGGCGTGTGCGGCCAGATTTATTATTTTCCGCTGTTACGATACGGGCTAATCACAATCGAGTCGAGCGCCCGGCGGGCGCTCAGCAAGTAAGATCTTACCTCACACTAAGGATTTTTAGTAGGTACATTTTTTTGTATGGGAGAAAAATGTTGGAATTTTGGAAAAAGTTGTTAATCTTTTTTACTCCTACCATCATGTAGAATCACCTCCCGAAGTTAATGCACTTTACCCCCGGACACCCTGTATATGTAAACCGTCTCCGCTCTTAAATAAATAAAAAAATTTAAAATACTCGGAGCATCTTCCATTGAAATACCGGTAGAACAATTCTAGAAATATTCTGACATAATCAGATATGATTGGGTCTTTGAAACATTAAATTCAACGAGATTAATTTTACCCCAATAGAAAACACTCTCGAGGTAACCGTCCATTCTTTGCTTCAAAGCCCTCCGAGCAGTTGGAGTTTGAGATCTCTTCGGGGGCTTGTCAAACAAAACGCTATCATGTACTGTCATATCACTGTTCTGTCATCCGCGTAACAATGAATTGGTGCACATGACAAAAGGATCATTGATGTGTCCGCCAGCATTTATCGAGTGCGAGGAACAGGTGAAACCATCAGCAACCATCTGAATCGACCTCCCCCTCAAAAAGTCGGCAATCCACTTGCACAAGGATGCGGGAAGTCCGTAAGATGGCAGTTTGTTGACAAGTCCTCGGTGCCAAACCCGGTCAAAGGCCTTGGAAATGTCCAGTGCAACCGTTTGGGTCTCACCGAAACGTTCCAGGCACCGCCCCCAAACATGCGTCACATAAGCGAGAAGATTGTCGCACCAGCGGTTCCGCTGGAAACCGTATTAACCAAACGACAGTTGTTGATAATTTTGTTCTTCTCGAGGTATGTGAGCAGTTTGTCGTTAAACACACATTCCATCACCTTAGATAGAATTAGGCGGTAGTTGGCCGGGTTGGAGCGGTCACCCTTCTTTGGAATAGAATGGATAATCGCACAAGGGGGCACAGAGCCAGACTTCAGGGATATTTTAAAAAGCTTCATCAAAATTTGAGTATTTCTGCAGCGCACCTCTGCAGTACTAGGGCAGGTATTCCGTCAGGCCCACCAGGGCCACCAGCTTTATTAACATCAAGCCCTCATAAAACTTGGAGTACATCCCGATGCCGGATCCTCAGCTTTTTCATAGGAAAAATGCAGTGAGGAACTGATGTCGAGACAGCACCTTGGTTGTTGAATTGAGGGTTCACATCGAGGGTTGAGTTTTCCGCAAACATTTTTCCTAATAAGTTAGCCTTTTCGGTGGCAATGTTTCCTAGTGAGCCGTCAGGTCTCGGGTCAGAGCCGTCAGTGATGCAAGGCGATGAGCTACGAAAGTCCGGCTGGAGAGGTCACCCAATGTGCCCGAAAAGCTGCTGCCGGTCACTAACTGGCACAACAGCAGCGGCGGAGTTTTTGCACTCATTGATAGGGCAGCCCACCCTCAGTAGTGAGCCTGAGGGTCGGGCCCCCACATCGAGCGGCCCTCCCAATCTGGCCCGCCACGCAGACCCACCCGCCACCAAGACCTGGACAAACATTACCCAAGTACCCTGGCACCCCTGCTAAGTCACCAAACGTAGCAATCCACTTGGGATGACCTGTGGCAGAAGTGTTGGTCGTAAAATAAATGATTCCCAGGACGGCGGTATCCATACCCGTGTACCAAATTAAGATATGTAGTGGTACCTCGAGATTCGAGTGCCCTAACATACGAGATATTTGAGATACGAGCCGTCGAGCGAACGAAGTTTAGCTTTGAAATACGAGCAACATTTGAGATACGAGAAACAGCCGGCTGCACAAGACCCACCAGTTTGTGTCTCTGAGAAAATCCATGGGCCTGGTGGTGGATGAGAGAAAGGTGAAGGAGCTCATCGTGGAGCTCTCTCAGGAACTGATGACCAAGGAGTTACAGTTGCAGCAGCGAGAAATTGGTTTGGAGGAGGAGCCAGAGGTGGGGGAGGTTATCTCTACAAGTGAGGTGAAGGAGACCTGGTCGTGCATCGGAGCTATTTAATGACACTTGTTTCCGCAATGTTCTGAAAGGGAGGAAGAAAAAAATCTCCTTGCACAGGTTTTTTTTAATCCGGCGAAAACGGCTAAGACAAGTGAAGAGAAAAGCAGTGACCAAAATACAAATACTATAAAACCAGTGTATTTCTTTTATGTTTTTATACAATATTTGTCATTTATAAATACATTTTTCTTATTCAAAAACACAAAACAAGAACAACTGGGGGGTGGCATATTGGAGGCTGGAACGGATTAATGGCATTTCAATTAATTTCAATTGGGAAAATTGCTTTGTGATATGAGCAAGGTTACGGAACGAATTAAACTCGTATCTCGAGTTACCACTGTAGTCAAGTTTTTATGAGAACAACTCTCTTTTTGTAACTTTTTAAGGTTATTCACATCAATGTAATATACCATTGAAGAGAAAGATGACAATAATAATTTAAACAAAAATAGGAAAAAGATATTGGTCGTAACTGGGACTCGAACCTAGAACCTCTCGTCTAACCGGGACATGCACTTTTACCAATTCCGCCATTAGATAATATTTTTAATTCTAAAATTTGTAAGATTGACAATTATGACGGTTTTGAAGGTGGCAATGACTGAATTGGTAAAAGCGCACGTCCCGGTTAGACGAGAGGTTCTGGGTTAGAGTCCCAGTGACCATTGTCTTTTTCTATTTTTCAGTGTCTTGTTCTCTTTCATGTTTTCGTTTAGATTATTAGTGTTATCTTCTTCTTCAAAGATATAAGATATAGTATTTCACATATATTAAGAAATACTAATTATTGTATAGTTGATGGTTGATGTAAATGTAATGGATGGTTGTTTTCTTGGCAGGGGGGGGGCGGCTTCTCAGGTGTCTCCTAAGCGGGTGCCACCGGATGAGCCAATGGGAATGGAAGGACTGAGTGACAAGGACTTAAAAACCCTGTTGCAAAACTTCAAGGATCTGTCCTCTGAAGAGCAGCACGGCTTGATCACCTACTTGAAGAAGCTCGAGGGCGAGGAGCCCAAGAGAGTGGGCAAATTGAAAAAGTTTGCCAATTTAGACCCGGAACGGGATGATACCCTTGGTAACATTTTGTTTCTTTTTCAGAAACTGTCATATTATTTTTATTTGTTACTTTAAAAATTCCATTACAAAATATTGAGACCAGTCATCTTTCGTTGCTATATTATACCAACATGTTACTATTTTTATAAATATAATAATTTCAGGTGAAAGAAAAACGAGCCTATTTTCAAATCGAGAAAGTGGAATTAATCCCGAAGGGGGGAACTTGGTGAGTGACAAAGCAGCCGCAGCCCCCGTGGTAAAAGTGGAACCCATGTCCAAGGATAGTGATGATGAGGATGATTATACATTTGATGAGGTAAATATATTTCTGTTCATGCAACTCCACACTACTGTAGATGAATGTACTGCTCAATAATAGATTGTTCAAACATACAAGTTAAATTGTGTAATAATTAATGGCTTTTTTTATAGGTTTTGAAATCAGCTTCTGAAAAACTAAAAGAGAAGCAGATGCAAGATGTACTGGAAGTCATCAATAAAACATTGAAGGAAAACAGCGA
The DNA here is from genome assembly GCA_917880885.1 of Limnephilus marmoratus. Taxonomy (NCBI): domain Eukaryota; kingdom Metazoa; phylum Arthropoda; class Insecta; order Trichoptera; family Limnephilidae; genus Limnephilus; species Limnephilus marmoratus. The sequence continues at coordinate 15,867,156 of OU862908.1, forward strand.
TGCGAAGACAGCTGCTCTGGATACGCAATCAATAATTTCTAATTTAATAGTATCCTTGAAGCAAGGGCAAGGAAGCAATGCAGCTCCCGATCCAGTTGAAGGCAGTATGGCTGGGGACTGTCATGCAGAAAACATTTCCAAGGTGCTGACTCTCATGGGCTGTATGACTGGACAAGATGCTCCAGTCCCCACTCCTGTAACAGCAGCAGCACCACTTCTCCCTCTGCTCACCCAACCACCCCCTCCACCTCCACCCCTCTCTGAAGCTGTGCAAATGTCCAATCAAAACATTCCTGCTAATGAAACATTCAATCAAAACATGTGCAATGAAACATCCAACTTCAACATGCAAGCTCAATCTGCCATGAACCGAGATCTCTACCACAGAAACAACTTCCCTGAGTCTTCTCAATACCCACAATCCATGCGCAACCACAACCCTGACATAGGATTCCCCAACATGTTGCCAAGAGGTAATCTGAACGATTTTCCCAACGATTTTGGCGGTCAACCTCAGTACAACGAAATGGGCTACGCTCAAAATCAAGCATTTGGAAATGGTAATTTCAGACCCTTTCCAGCCGGTATGAACCAAGGAAATCAGTTCCCTGACGACATGAGGTCTGCTTACGGACATAATGCAGCTGTCGGCAGCAACTATCGGGATCGCTCCTGGAATAACGACCAACATAGAATATTACCGGAAAATCAATATGGAGATAGACTGCCAATGGGAGAGGATTATTGCAACTCTGACTATGACAACCCTCCTCTCAACAATTTCAGGGGGCACAATAGAAATATGAATCGTGGAAATACTGGCGGGAGAGGAAAAATGCATGGTCGTGGAAACATGGACTGGAGGGGGGGGTTCATGAGGAACTAATGCGTGGTCATGGAAACATGGACTGTAGGGGGCTTCATGAATAACTAATGTGTGGTCGTGGAGACATGGACTGTAGGGGGGTTCATGAATAACTAATGTGTGGTCGTGGAGACATGGACTGTAGGGGGGTTCATGAATAACTAATGTGTGTTCGTGGAGACATGGACTGGAGGGGGGGGGGTTCATTAGGAACTAATGCATGGTCGTGGAGACGTGAACTGGAGGGGGGGGGTTCATGAGGAATATGGACTTGAGAGGGACGTTCATGAAGAACTAATCTAGCATCATTTTATAATTTAAGTCAGACTTGAAAAATCTACAAGAATTTCCCTGAAATAATATTGTATGCAATTTTTAATCTCACCTTTCCAAATGGGTTTTAAATTTTCACGGCCAAAAATATGATCATGATTTATTGTTGGAGTATTATGCCATGTCGCGCTACACTCTTTCCTATAGCTAACGTTTCGGGCAGTGTTGCAGCTTTCAAAATGTTGTGAAAGACAGAGGTAGCACAACACTCCCTAATACCCCAAAAATAAATCACACCTTTCTAAATGAAATTTGGTCAGCTAGATACATTTACGTTTATCTAGGTATATAACTGTTTATTTGCATAATGTTATTTGTAGGTTTTTTTTAGTTGCTATGTACGAGTTAATTAATAATGAAGTACATACTTAATCCTTATTAGGTCATGTTTCTAGAATTAATAATTGATGTATTCTCTTACGATAAGATTAAATGAGTTTAAATTCAAAAACAATTTTTATTTTACCTTTGTCCTGTGGATTTTGCACAAAAAATTAAAATCAAAGCTGCAAACTAATTACAGTTCCTTGTTTATCAAAAAAATTAAAACGTCAACTCTGCCCACAGCTGGTGGGATTATGGCCAGGACTTCCGATAAAGGCCCCCAGGCCTAGGTCGAAAGATCAAAGAAAAAAAGAGTTGGTTTCTCTGTGTTATTGGCTTCACCAGTTTCTGGACACTGTGTAAGGCGGTGAACAACTTCTTTCAATTTTCGTTATTTGTTTTTGGGGTGTTATGCCGTGTTGCGCTACCTCCTTCTTTAGCCAACGTTTCGGACATCGTTGCAGTGTCCATCATCAGGGCAGATCCGGTAGATGTGAACTTCTTTCAAGATTTACCGACCAATGTAAAAATGAGAAAATAGGTACTTACGTGAAATTGAATTATATAACCATATTTTTTCGTAAATTATTCTAGGTGTAGTGGTTTTTATGTTTAGGTAGTAGTTCAAAATAGTAGAACACCCACCCGCAGTTCCCTCTTACCCCGTAGTAGTCCTACATTACAGTACTACACAAGCCAGAATCTGTAAAATGATTTTACTTGTTCACTACTTACCCTTGTTTCCATCTGCCTAATTATTGGGATAAGTAGATACCTACATATGGGCATTGTCAGTCCCCTCTTACCCTTTAGTGGTCCTACGATACAGTAGTACTATTAGACAAGCCAGAATCTCTAAAATGATTCTTATTCAATTGGGCTCCGAGGTTTTTGAGGAATTGGGACCAATGAGCGGATTGCACAAAATTATTTTTAAAGTTTTTTTTTACACCACATTTAAAAAATATATATAATATGTTCACACATTTAATTTTTGTTTGACTTTTCTAAATGCAAAAGAATATTTTCATACGTAAATTGTGTAATACACAATTCAAAATGATAATAGCACTATTTAAAAACATTTTCAATTATGTTTAACTTTCAAATGAGATCCAAATCACGATTAGGTGGATTCCGTTTTCTTGCACGGAACCCCTTCAATAAAATTATAGAAAAAAATTGTGGTTTGCTGTTTTCCTGCAGGTTTACAGATATCAAAATGGACCCCCAAACTCAGTTTGCCCATGGGCCCCTTCACAGCTTAATACGGCCCCAGCTTTCATAACCCCGAGCACTCAGTATGCCCTTGGGCCCCTTCACAGCTTAAGATGGCCCTAGCTTTCATAACCCCGAGCAACTCAGTATGCCCTTGGGCCCCTTCACAGCTTATGACGGCCCTAGCTTTCATAACCCTGAGCAATTCAGTATGCCCATGGGCCCCTTCACATCCTAAAAGGGCCCTAGCTTTCATAACCCCGAGCAATACTTGATACAAGTAAATATTTCTACTTTATTCTGACCACTTCCTTGTACTTTCCGTGTAAACTCTATAAAAAGTTTAACGTGCCGTAACACTTCTTTTGCGTCCATTATTTGGTGCATTTGTGCGTAATATTTTGTGTATTGGGTGAGGGAACGGTTGAAAGGAAATGCCATAAGTTAGATTTTGAACATATTTATTTTTATATCTTTTTGTTAATATCTTTTTACGTGGGATTGCCACATTTTATATTATATATCTTTTTTTGATATTTGGTTTTTTAATATATTTTTGTATTTTTTTCACATTTTTTTATATAATTTGCATATACAAATTTACAACCAAGTAGATAGCTTACACATATTGAGAAAAGTATGTTATGTCAAGTTATCAGTATCACCGGTAGAAGGGAACCATAGCCCGGGCAGAAGCAGCGGAGCCGGCATGTGAAGTTAGTGTCGTTAGTAATCGGAAACTCTAACAACACCGCTCACACGCCGAATACGTGCAGAGTACGAGTACAGTGCTCGGGCCAATACTGCTCACATAAACTACACATTTATTTGTACATTGTTTAATCATATCATCTAATAATCACTTGGGACACCTACTATCACACAGAGCCTTTATATATATGTATATATATTTCTACGTTTTACATAAAACACCTATTTGTTGACTATAGCTATTATTTGACTGTGGGACCTCACAGTTTGACTTCCAAACAAGGTTAAACAATAGATTTTGGTTACTCATACCAAATATGAATTAATGCATAAATTCAATGTACCGTCCATGTTTGTTCTTGTCAGGTCACAAAGTTAAGAATAAATTAATGTAACATTCATAGAGATTTCATTGTATGCAAAACTGAATCTTACTGCTATGAAACATTTATTAAATTCAATGAATGAGTAACATTTGCAATCCAAAGTGAATTATAACACATAAATAACACTTAACTCGAAACATTTTACATAAATAATTTGCAATTCAAAATTTGAGATCAAAAGAATTGGTCACCCATTGATACGCACTGGACCCGAGATTTGGAAAAGTAGGCTCCAGACTCCTTATTCATCACTGAATCACACTTAAGCTCTAATACTGCTATTTCAAATACTACCCAACGTTTATATGTAACCCACTTTAGAGATGTGCGACCGGGGAGTGTTATAGACATATCCCAATCCCTTCCCACTTTTATACAACAAACAAGTCAATTGGACTTTACTTTACTGGAAGGGCTGCTTTTAAAAAACTTTCTCATTGTTGGAATTGATAATTAAAAAGCTGTCATAGTACAGAATTCACTATGATAGTTACATAATTAAGATATTTAGAAGTATATAATATACACAAAATGTACCGTAGTTTCTCCTAAATATGGACCAATATCACTGCATTTTTTAGATTTTTCATTATAGTTTCTAAAATATGTCTTTAAAATGTTTTTTTTTTACTGATATTATCTGTAGAAAGTTCAATAATTGATATTAAAAAAAAATCTATATGTATGTAGTTGAAACATTTTTTTTTAAATTACAAAATTTGAACCATAGATGCGTTACGAAGTAGACAACGCGACTGGGTGCATCAATTGTTCCCTTTAATAAATCCATGAAAGAAACTACGGTATGTAAAATTAGGGAAGAGAGGTACTACTTAAGTGTCTGAACTCCCGCAAGTCGGCTTTCTCTTTTCTTTCTTTGAAAAGAAAAGAGATTGTTTGTTTTGAACCTGTAATCTGTGATGGAACCACGGAGCGCAACCAGCTGCCAGTGCAGTTAGCTGTGGATCATGTGGAAGTGCAGATTAGATAAAGTTACGTAATAAGTAATGGAACCACAGAGCGCAACCAGTTGCCATTGCAGATAGCTGTGGCTGTGGAAGTGCAGATTCAGATAAAGGTATAAAAGGGTAAACAAAACCTCCCAGAGAACTAACCTAAGTTAACATTATATCACGCTGCGCTTTCTTAATATATTACGTCTACACATACACATATATAGAAAATATGATATACTTAATTATAGGGTATATATTTATGATCCTTTTTCTTTCGATGGGCTTCTTAAATTTTTTATTTTCAGTCAATTTTTAAGCACAGTCGACACAAGTATGTTAATGAAGGGCCATTATTTTCATTTGCTTTATGAATGACTTCATAATAAAAATGAACATGTGGAAATGGCACCGCGTTATGATGAATTAATACTGTTTATGGAAAAAGTCACTTGAAAAGGACTGACACTGAATGAATGAATTGTTTAATAAGCACTGCACCGACTGTACTCACTTTATTCAATTGACATCATTATTAGCAGATTATTATAGACTGAACCAAATTAATAATCTAAGAAAATTAAAAGGATATCAGAAAACACAAATATAAACAATGACCTACATTATTTTATCCATAATCACAGTGAGTTTGTAGTTCAAATATTATTCAAACCACCAAGTAAATAAAACTATCAATGTACGAGTAAAAAAAAAATGAAGGTGAAAATGGAAATTGAATTGTAAAACATTAACATGGCAACACGAGAACTAGCCTCCCCCTATCTGCCCTAGTTGCTCACGAGACACAATATCCATACAGATGAGTTTAAGACATGATATGAAGAGTTGTAAATGCTTTGAACATTCATCAGGACCGTTCCGGAGATCAAAGACTTGGCAAACAGACGACAGGGGCCATTGCTCCCGACGACATCGCTCACCCGATTTCAACATTGAAGGAATAATCCAGAAGTTCAAATGGCGAGAAGTTCTTCTCACGGATGGCCTCGGCGTTCCTTGTGGAAACGCTGAGGACTGAGCTCGAAGGTTGAAGCGTGTTCCTCTCCCTCGCACTTCAGTCTTGCTGGTACGACCTGTACAGCTTCTTCTTGGTCAAGGTGAATTGCGGGCTGATTACCATCGTCCCATTTCCTGCCAGGTTTCTGTAACAACAAAATCCTCATTAGAATCCATTTACTTTAAATTTCTTATTTCAAATGTCAATTATTTGGAATTCTTATTCCATCTCACAAAATTCCTATTTCAAATATTCCAAATTCTTATTTCAAATATTCCAAATTCTTATTTCAAATGTCAATAATAATTATTATTAAAAATTCTTATTACATTTAATCTAAATTCTTATTTCCAATGGGTTTTTTAAATTCTCAGTCAAATATTCAAAATTCTTATTTCAAATGACAATTATTCTGAATTCTTATACCATAAAATCTAAATTCTTATTCCAAGACTATAGCAACGTATTTGTTAAATTTATTGTTTGGAAAGACAGAAGGTGTAATTACTTGAGGAAATGTGGCAGGAGGTGAGTCCAAGCGGGGGCGGTGTGCTGCAGGGTGAGGTGCAGCTCGAAGGTGGACACGGTAGAGTGGTCCATCTTGAGCGTGGCCAGAGGCGTGGGCTCGGGTAGGCGCTCGTCTCGCAGGCTGAGGAAGAGGGTGGCCCCACGCGCCCCGCAGGGCTCGTGTTCCGCCAGCGCCAGGCAGGCCCGCGCCACCGAGGGCAGCAGCGTGGCTGGCACCACCACTTCGCCTACAGCCAGCCGCCCCTTGGCGGCCCTCAGCTCTTCTTCCAGACGCCGACGGAGTGCGTCTCCACTTCCCCAAACTCCTTCGGAAACTAAAATAAAATTTAAAAAAACAATAAATACACAAACCAAAAAAAAAGTTGATTTATTAATTTTTATGTATTATTTTGTGCCATCAATTCAGCATTGAGAGATTTTCGCAATAAGTAGGTAACTAACTCAAATAAATAAACGAAAGACCTTGTAGACAATTAGTGCCTACAGGCAATAATAGTTCTTATGCAGGATGCAATAAGAATCAAAATAGCCCGACAGTTGCATCTTCCCGAGTATCGACGCGAGCTTCTACGTGACCTACCCAATGTTCGATTTTCTAAACAAGATAAAAAAAAATAAAGAATTAAGGTTATAAATAATGTAAAAGAATAATATAATTCCAGGAACAGGAAGAGAATTGATTAAGAATAGTTAGGTAGAATTGATTTCCTTGGCTTGCTTGGGGGGTTGGGTGGCGATCGTGAAGTGTGGTGTGGGGTGCGGGGGGCGGGGTACCGGCCGGGTTGAAACACAAAGGATGCGGCAAACAGCTGAGCGTTACCTAACGCCAAGGAACTGTCATTTCCTAGGTACTTGTTACAAAACAAAGGATCGAAGCCAGGAAGACGTCAAAATGATACATTATTTCTTACATGTTAGCAAAATTCTACACTGCTTGGTAATGTCCTGATTACAATTTCACTAAACTGTCAATTTCGAAGTATCGCAAAATATATGGTATTATTTACAAGCACAAAATCAATGACACTAAACATAAGTAAGAAAGATCCGATACGACAATTTGTACAATTTTCTTTGACACTTCTTCTGAAATAGGTTCTTGAGTTGATAAATGGGAAAACATACTAATTTTGTATCTATGAGGATTTATTTACTAATTCAGTGTGTAGGTATTGTATAAAAATAGAAGCTTACCTTTGTCATAGCCGAATCCTATGCTGAATTGATTAGTTGCCGGTAACACCTCCATTTCTTCTTCTTTATATTATTTGTTATTAAAAACTTTATGTTTTACTGTTCCTCTCGGAACCTATTTTTTAAAGTTAAAAATATCACAAGTTTTTTTATTTATTTGCACTGAAACCGCTCACGGGTAAATACAAATTCTGGAGATATCGTCAAATAGTGACGAATGCTAACATTTATAATGAAAGTCGCTGCTTTTTAACTCATCGAAACACGGATACTCAACAGTTTTCTTTGTCTCGGAGTAAGCCGGCTAGCGACGATACGACCCACCCAGAACTCTCTACTTCGGGAACTGACGCAACTTTATTTCTACATTCGATTAAATAGTGCCCCACTCCAGTCGTTTTGGCTACGTGCACTGGCTTTCGAATTGACCCGAACGCGCAATCACCGAGCGGAAAAACAGGGTACTAAAATAACGGCACTTCACAACGGAGTATGGAATCTTTCCATTGTCATACATCGCATACTCTTAGTATTGTTTGTTCCCTTTTGATGTTGTTAGGAGCACTGCCAAATCAGCTGTCGCGATGTTGTCCGACCATGGGGCCAAGCTGCTAGCTCGGGCTTGCTTGCTTGCTACGAGTGTAGTGTTGGTAGCGGGGGGATCGAGCCGCGCTGTTGCCGCTAGTGCGGACTCGTTTTTCTTTGTTCTGAACTGCCGGGGAGCCGGGCGCTGTTGCAAAATTAAAGTTGAACCCTACGCTGACCCTAATTAGTTTTCCGACTAGGGAAATGTATCGGGTTATTGTTCAGGCTTTTTTCTTTATCTTTCCAGCTCCAAAATAAGATACTCAAACAGGCTCACTTTTTACTAGGTACTTTCCGCGGGACAAGCGAGGTCTACTAACTGTCCACAGAACTAGGTACTAGTACCTATTTATGTTTATAACAGAGTGTCTGTTATAAAATATTAATGTACCTAATACTATAATGATTTCTTTAGCGCATTTTTGAAGTGAAACTTCTATAGTACGGCTGTGATTTGGATTTCGGATAAAACGGAAATGACGATTAGAGCACCTGCAACGCACAACTGCACTCATCGGCCGCTTTGATAATGATGTCACTTTTAAAGGCTCCTATTGGTTGAGATATGAAACGGAAATTACGCGAGGTCTGCGCTCATTGGTCGCTTTGATTATGGCCTATGATTATATTGAAATTGTTTTGATAAAGTTTCGCTTCTACCGCGTGTAAACTGCACTCTGCAGAAGCACTGCAATCGATTTTTTGTAAATGAAATATCACTCCTAGTAACCAGTTATCTTTTATTTTTGTGTATCGAATATATACAGAATAGTTAGTACCCACCAATCTACGCAAATAATCAATTTTTTTTATCAATCGGCTGTTATTATAAATAAGTTGCAGATAGAATCACACAAGTTTTATTTATAAATTTAGTACCTAGGTACTTAATTTATCATATGACAACATGACAACTCGATTGTTTACCAATAACCCATTCGCGTTCTTTGAAATCTTAACAAAATAGTAGGTAGAAAATCTTTGTGCTGAACAATATTATTAAAATATTGTGCTGAAGCAACGGTCAACACTGGCATTATAAAAAATGACATTATTTTCCCTCAGGAAAATCTAGGATAGTGCAATTATGTACTTCAAACTCGAAACGTTACTTGCATCAAGAGCTATGGAGTTTTGAAATATTTATTAAACGTTTCACAAATAAAGCAAGACGCCATATTTTTGTAATTGTTATTGAAAAGATTGCTAAACAATATACCTAAAACAGTGTAAAACCCGAGGGAACCTGGGTAAATAATCAGTGAGATTTCAACCATTAAAGTACCTAGGTAAAATAAGTTAATAATTCATATTATGATGTCAACTTCTATTATTTTGCAAATAACGCTTTCGCCATATTTTTATTATTATTTTTATAAAAAATATTGGTGGGGTGTAGCCGTTCCTAAAAGTCGCCCCACGGTTAACAAAGGATCTCCTATAGATACGCACCCGTTTTATTTTATATACCTATATTTGCGTTTATTATGAAATGATGCGTGATTGTGTGCGGAAGAGAAAATGGTGTGTAGTGTTCTGAACACATAAAGCTATGCACATCGCACAGAGTACAAACATAATGGACATCTCTTGGCGTTCTATGCCCCTCGTATACCCATCCATTTATCATAATATTATATGCCTCGATATGTTCACTAAATTATTAGAATTTTATACGCGGAAAATCGTAAGTAACCGATCTGCCAAGATGAAAACTGAGCAATTTTCTATAGAATCAAAAAATATATATTTTATGTAGGTAAGTACCTACCTAGGTACCTAACACACTTCAAATACAGAAAGATAATCGCCTTGTATAATATAAAATAATAGTTATTTTTATCATGGGTAGGTACTTTATCGCGTGTCTGGATTTGAAAAGTACTTACGCACAAGGAAATATAAAAAAAGGCGTATTTTCTTATTTGGAAGACCAACTTTTTAGTTGTTTCAGTTTTGGTTAGGTATCTACCTAGGTAGCTACTTAGATAATGTAACAGAAAAAAATAAGAATCACCCCTTTAAAAAAAACACCTTATTAGAGGCAGGTACCTAAACACGCGTTTTACATTGTTGTCGTTTGTTGTTATTGGTTTTATAAATAAATTGTGCGGAGCGTAGCACGTCCACAGATGTAAATACCGGGTGATTCAGGAGCACTCCGGGTAGGTGTATGGCCGTTCAGATAAACAATAAACTAATCCCAGTTGACCCGATTCGAATAAAGGAGAAAAAAACTAATATTGTAATTCTCTTGGCAAGTAGGTAGGTACTTGCCAAACATTTTGTTTTCCGCGGTAGCGGTGGATATTGGATAATCGTGCAAGTTTCCTGACTCACCTCACTTTCCCGCTTAGCACCCCGATGTATGTACGACCAAGATCGTATAATTCGTGATTGTTAAGCATTACTTAAGTTCCCATTTTCCGTATGCCTAACTTTTATTATATTAAGAATCGTGACTGTATCATTTTTACGGGCTATTTCGAACAACTTTGTTTAATTTCTCTGTTACAATAACCAAGTAAAGCAATATGACTATATGAGTAGGTACCTCGTAAGGATAATCAATTCGGTACCTTTGTGACTCGATGAGTCATCGACCGATAAGTTTATTTGCCCCGGTTGTGACTCAAAGGTGTTTGACGCTCTATCGGCTATTATATTTATTATTGTGGCCTTTCTTTTAACAATGGCGACATATACCCACTATTTACATTTACTCAACTGCAGCAGACAATGTCAGGTATGCGGCGGTGTATACAAAAATGAGGAAAATATGATTCAATTTATTCTATGAACTACGGATCAAGTTTAACCCAAAACAGCTGTGTACATTATTTGACATAAAGAGGCACACCTTTATTATTGTATATGTATATCGCTGTTCAAATCGTATGGTTCTTGTATATTAATATTCTTATGTAATTAATGTGAATACTGCCTACAGACAACAATCTTCGTAGTTCGTTATAATTATAAATTTTATCCAAAACAACGCACTGATAAAGAATCATTGGTTCGTAATAATAGTGTCAACAGCCTCTGCTAAAAATAATTACTTTACCTTGGTGAAAACATGTGTCTGAATTCCATTTATGTACAATGTGCATGATTTAATCATTCAGTAATTTGCGAAGGTAAGCAGAGAGATGAGTTAGTACGTCGCATGCATTGGCAAAGCGAGGTTATGGAATTATCGTAAATATTTTCTTTTGTTTTCATAGGCATCCGCTTTCGTCCTAAGATTGGGAAAAACTTAAAAAAATTCTTCTGTAGTTCAATGTCTACTTATTTCGTTCTATAATAAATAATTCCTAAACGTAAAATAATAAGCTATACCCAATTGACGAGTAATGATCATATTGTATACCCCACATGACGGCCTCCGTGGTCGAGCGGTAAGGCTATATAGTGTATTTTTGCGGCACTTTTCAGAGTGGAAGTTACTCTTAATATCGCCCTGGTGCTTTAGCCTTGTCTTAGCCACCATATAGTATTGAAACATTGCTTTAAATGTTTTTAGCCGTGTTTTGTTACCAGATCTGAATATTCAGGTACTTTCCTACTATCCTCTTCCTGGGGATACCATAGTCTCACCAGCTCTAGACATGAGCAGCTGGAACTCTCGTGCGGTAATCACATGAAAACATCGAATTAAGCGCAATGCGAATATGCGCCAGGGCGAATATAAGAGGGGATGAGGGGGTTCAAATCCTCTAACCCCCCCTTATATATCCCCCCCCCCCCTCCCATTGGACTTAGTATTGCTTAGGAAATGGATAATAGTACCCGTAGATGACATTTATAGGCAGTAGGTAAAACAATATTATTAGCATCATCTCTATTATCAAAGTGATGTAAGTAGAGGTCCCAAAAAACTTTTCTCATTTCCAACCCTCCCTTTCCCCACGACTGCCCCCCCCCCCCTTAGGATCGAACGCCCCCCATGTGAATGCAATAGCTTCAGCATGCTCATAAAGCAATAAACAAGATAAAATTGCTACTCCGGAGCAGCAAAAAACCTCAGTATCAAAAAGGTCAATCCATCTATTTTGTCAATCCTAGGTCAATCCATCTATTATGTCAATCCTAGGTCAATCCATCTATTTTGTCAATCCTAGGTCAATCCCTCTATTTTGTCAATCCTAGGTCAATCCATCTATTTTGTCAATCCTAGGTCAATCCATCTATTTTGTCAATCCTAGGTCAATCCATCTATTTTGTCCATCCTAGGTCAATCCATCTATTTTGTCAATCCTAGGTCAATCCATCTATTTTGTCAATCCTAGGTCAATCCATCTATTTTGTCAATCCTAGGTGAATCCATCTATTTTGTCAATCCTAGGTCAATCCATCTATTTTGTCCATTCTAGGTCAATCCATCTATTTTGGCTCAAAGTGTCATTTAAATTGTCAGCCACGAATCTTCGATACATCTAAATATTAGTAAAAAATTACGACATGACGCCAAGGTGTTTATTTTATATTATAAAATAATTAAAAAAAAAAAAACAAATAAGTAACCGAGCGAATCCTTGTAGTATATAAAGCTTGTATTTAAAAAAAAATAAGTTCTTGGTTGCATTGTAATAAATTGTTTCGATCTTTCTCGATAAGTTCGATGCCACCTAATAAACAATAAATGGAGGTCAAATAACAATAATAGATTGTCACGATCCATCAACAGATTAGTTATCTAACAAAATAAGTGATGATAATTGATAATAATTAGTTCGAGATGATGATTTATCGTATATTTTGGGTGACAGCCGTAAGATGATTATTTATTATATATTTGGGGTAACTTCAGTTTGTGGGCCCCGTGTAGAACCGGCTCGGACCAGCCCAGCAGCGGGACAGAGCACAGAGCGGGCCCAACCATGAACTGTGAGTAGCTACCTAATAACGTACATATTATATAGGTGCCTATCGTAGTTTCATCCGTAGCTATAGCTCTTTGCTAGTAGCAGTAGTAGGTAGGTACCTACCCAAAGTATATAGCCCATAGATCTAGCTACAGATGTAGTACATAGAAATAACGTAGAAGTGGATGTAATAAACATTACTTAGTGTATACACACACACAGTCAAGCGGTGGTCAATGATAAATGATAAACAATGCCACGTTCCCTCCTCTCGGAATAGAGTAGGTATCTATATCGAATACAATATATTATAAGTGCTATAATTGCAACTACACGTGCTCAAATTGAAAAAGATTTGGACATGTGTACATCAGTCTAATAATATCTACCCACCCACAAAGTGAAAAATACATTTTCAGAGACGTCCACGTGTATTTGCACGTTTACCGTGTAGGTACTTGGGTCACAATGCATTTGTACTATTATTTTTAAACTATACAAATCAGATGAACTTAAGATTAGGTACCTATTTCTTCCAGATTCGCAAATTCACTTTGTTGCGTCATTTTAATAAAATGAAAACAAATCATTTTTGTTATTTGTTTTTGGGGAGTTATGCCGTGTTGCGCTACCTCCTTCTTTAGCCAACGTTTCGGACAGCGTTGCAGTGTCCATCATCAGGGCAGATCCGGCAGATGTCAAAACAAATCACTTTGTATACTTACACCACTTATTTAATCAAAATAATAAGTTTCGCGATCAGTGGTCCCTTCATCAGGATAAAATTATAATTAACAAAAGTGACAAAAGACAAAAAACAAGTATACATCATCAGGGCAGATGTGTGATGATGGACACTGCAATGCTGTCCGAAACGTTGGCTAAAGAAGGAAGTAGCGCAACATGGCATAATATCCCAAAAACTAATAACAAAAATGTCTGTTTGGTCGTGAAAATCTAAAATCGTATCCAAGTATAGATACTTTTCGTTATTTGTTTTTGGGGTGTTATGCCGTGTTGCGCTACCTCCTTCTTTAGTCTACGTTTCGGACATCGTTGCAGTCATTGAGGTATATAAATCAATGTATATATATATCAATGGTTGCAGTGTCCATCATCAGGGAAGATTCGGCAGATCCGGTAGATGTGTAGTGTGTAGTGTCTGGCAGATCTGCCGGATCTGCCCTGATGATGGACACTGCTACGATGTCCGAAACGTTGGCTAAAGAAGGAGGTAGCGCAACACGGCATAATACCCCAAAAACAAATAACGAAAATACTTTTGGCCGTGAAAATCTTAAAAAGTATAGATACATATATTATGTATATTCTTATTTAATAAGAACCTGCTTATGGACAAAAAACATTTTAAAGAATAGTGATTAATTAATTAAAGGTATCGTAAAAATAATTGTAAAACTAACTAACTAACTATTAACCATCACGCCGTTTCCCCGAAGGGGTAGGCAGAGAGGACGGACCGCACATCCCGGTCTTGGCACACATTTCTTGCCTCGTTTACATTCATACAACGTCTCATACAGCTCTTCTATTATTCTGATTCTTGACATGGCCCGACTCAAGTATCTGATTCACTTGGTCGTGCCATGTCTTTCTTGGGCATCCTCGACTTCTTCTACCATTCACATTTGCGTCATATATTCTCCTTACACTCCTTTCCTCGTTCATTCGCTCTACATGCCCAAACCATCGGAGTATTCCTTTCTTGATCTTACTCATTACGCTTACATCAGCCTTACATTCTTTGCGGTTTCAAACAATTGTATGGAATAAAATATTTAAATTATTTTAGAATAAGTAATAATGTCACTTATATTTAAGATTAACTTTTTTAGTTCGTTTCGCTAAACTGAAAAAAAAACGTTTCAAGTAAAACAATATTGACGTGACTCGTGTTTATTCATTGCAGCCATTACCTATTTCATTACAATAACACATTTGCTATTAATAATAACAGCGGAGTTTGGTAAAAAGATATTAAATCTCTACATATTATAAAGTAAAGTCCCCCGCGCCGTCTGTCTGTCTGTCTGTTCGCGATAAACTCGAAAACTACTGAACGGATTTTCATGCGGTTTTCACCAATAGATAGAGTGTTTCGTGAGGAAGGTTTAGGTATGTAATTTGTCAAGGATTTGTATAAATTGGTTGAAACATAACGATAATTGTTAGAAGTGTCGGAAAAAGTCAAGCCGCTTGGTAGCTTTCATCGAAAACGCTGCCTAATCCTTTTGGGATATAACCAAGGGCGTAGCGAGGTACGGGCAGGGGGGGGCAGCTGCCCCCCCCCCTAGAAGGTGCAGGAATGCTCACAAACCATAAAGTTTACGTCGTTAGCCTATTGTTTGTGAGAATCAATTTAATTTTATTACCTTTTTAGTTGATCATGATTAATGAAGCATCAAGAAAACGTGCCTATCAGTTACATTGCGCTGTTATTAAATCAGTTTTCATTACATGTTTTCAACTGATAGCCAAGTACTCAGGCATATTGGAACCTATTGCCAATGCTTTACAATCGGAAACTATCAATATGTACGCATGTATGAGTCATATTAATGGTTTAATTTCTGTTATAAATGATCATCGAAGCAACGTAGACATAGAGAGCCAAAATATTTTAGATATTTCAATTAGAACTGCAGCTGCCTTTGGAACTGTGTAACATATATTCTTGTCAGAAACCAAAAATTAGAGAATCGACTACCATCTCAAGATAGTGGGGAAAAGGCTGAGGTCCAAATCGAATGTTTAAGTAAAAGAGTAGTTAAAGACATAAGAACAACTTAATTTATTACTTAAAATTGGCAAACAAATAGTCGTACAAAATATAAATACCTGCATTATTTAAAAAGGTTGCGATACGGAAAGAGAGAGAGATTGTTTAGGCCGTTAATTAAAGGTGCGCCGTTACGGAGTGCCGTCGCGGGTAGAATGGCCACCAGAGGCGAGGCCTCGGGGCTCCGAACCAGGGGGGCCAAAAAGCAGGAATCTCGACAGGCCATCCGCGTGTCAAACGGTCTTCCTTCACCAACAAAAAAAGAGGCTCCAGGCTCCGAACCAGGGGGCCAAAAGCAGGAATCTCGACAGGCCATCCGCGTGTCCAAGCGGTCTTCCTTTATCAACAGGAAAGAGGCTCCGAACCGGGGGGCCAAAAGCAGGAATCCTGACAGACCCTCCGCGTGTCAGGTTCATACAAGTCCCACGCATTGTATCTTGCCAACAACATCGGTCCAATTACCTTGCTGAGTCTCCATATGATTTTTGGAAGCGATCGATTATCATTCCTTTATTATTTAGATTCCCTAATATCTGCATTGGAGCAGCGTTTTGGTGACCAAAATTTGCCTGCTTTCGGATTAATGTTGCTACATCCTTGTACAATGCATTGTTGAATACGTCTTTGTTTGATTTTAAAGAAAAAGCACAAAGTTTTTGCCTACATTTTCTTTCCCGCAACTAAAAAAGCAACTTATTTCCTTGGCACAACCTTGCACTACAAGTAACATAAAGATGTCCTTTTCTATAAATTTTTGTTAAAACATGGCTGAGATCAACGATAATTGAAAACCGCTTGAACGCAGTAGCTTAGCGAGGGGGGGGGGGGGCAGACCGCCCGGGTATTATTTTGTTGCAGCATTTACCTTAGGGAACGTACCCAAACTACGTGACCTCTTCGAGGGGGGAGGGGTCTTCAAAATGTCACGCTTCATACAAATGAGCGGCGTTTTGCTTAGGATTTTGGTCACCGGGGGGGGGGGGGGGGTTAAAAATTGCAAAAAATTGGTCACGTAGTATGGGTACGTTCCCTTAGATATATTCTTGGTTTTTTGTCTACACCTGCCCCCCCCTTAACAAAATCCTAGCTACGCCCTTGGATATAACAAAACAATTCATGGTGGGATATTCCTCTTTTATAGATCTACAAAAAAGTCCGCGGTGGCATATGTTTATCTTTTACGGATAGCTTACTATACCCATTCTATCTTCTAAAAAAATGGTCACGAAAAGTTATTTAGACGGATACAGTATTAATCCTTATTAACTTAAATACGTTAGTTACCCCAAGCATTTCATGCACATTATTATAATCTTTCACACCATCTCTACGTATTATACATTAAAGTCCTCCGCGGCATCTGTCTGTCTCTTCGCGATAAACTCAAAGACGGCGGTGGTTACAAAGGTTGGATTTTACCAATTGTTTTATTAGCCACAGCAACGCGTGGAATAATTTCGGTTTACGGAAGGTCTTCCAAAATATATTTTTTTTTTTTATATACTAATTATGGGCCGGAAAATCCAAAACTGAAAGAATTTTTTTTCGGAAAGCAATATTAACAAAGTTACACGACTTTAAAATTTTCTATAGGCACACATGAAAATCGACATATTGGAAGTATTATGACAGTTTAAAGTCATAGATAAACTAGAAAAATGTTTTACCACACAAAATTAAATGTTACCATGCAATAATATCATCAAACATACCTTATAAATCGACGAAGTAAGAAAATTCGTAGTCTTAAAAATGCGTAACCTAACCTAACGCTAGGTTTGTGTAACATGGTTTGTGCCCCTTTATACCGCCTGCTCGCGTCCCTAACCTAACCTAACCTAACCTAACCTAACCTAACGCTAGGTTTGTGTAACATGGTTTGTGCCCCTTTATACCGCCTGCTCGCGTCACGGCAAAAAAACATCCCTGTTTTCAAGTAGTTTAGCGGCTACGCTAGGTTTGTGTAACATGGTTTGTGCCCCTTTATACCGCCTGCTCGCGTCACGGCAAAAAACATCCCTGTTTTCAAGTAGTTTAGCGGCTACGCTAGGTTTGTGTAACATGGTTTGTGCCCCTTTATACCGCCTGCTCGCGTCAATTTTAAAAAACAGCCTACGTTTTCAAGTAGTTTAACGGCTACGCTAGGTTTGTGTCACATGGTTTGTGCCCCTTTATACCGCCTGCTCGCGTCAATTTAAAAAAATATCCCTGTTTTCAAGTAGTTTAGCGTTTACGCCAAAAGTGAGTAAAATTTATAAAAAATAATTACTTAAGTTAGTTATTGATATGGCAACATTTAATTTTATGTGGCTGTTTCTATGACTTTAAACTGTCATAATACTTCCAATATGTCGATTTTCATGTATGCGTATAGAAAATTTTAAAGTCGTGTAACTTTGTTAATATTGCTTTCCGAAAAAAAATTCTTTCGGATTCGGATTCTCCAGCCAATAGTTAGTATAAAAAAAAAAAGTTTTATTATTTTGGAAGACCTTCCGTAAACCGAAATTAAGCCCAACGCGTGGCCGGGTCAGCTAGTATTTACTAAAGTATAAACTGGTACTTTATCAACTTATCTTACAACAACAAGCCAACCGGTTTCGGCATAACCGTCGAAACGTTAATTGAAATGATTTTTTAAATGATGTTTGGTGACCAGATCTAAATAGCTAGGTACAGCCCAACCTTCCTACTTCCATCTCCCTCTCTCTCCCTTCAGCCTCGCCCTAATTGGGAATGGCAATGATAACAAAATATATATATGCATAGTTTCGTCACAAAACACTTAGTTAAATAATTAATTTGAAAAAAGTGTATTTATTTGACACATCCAATAGAGAAACATTATAATCGTCGTGTTTCCAACCAGATCTTTTTATCCCAATAATGATTGTCTAATTTGCATAATATATTTTTGTGAGACATCACCTCATTTTCTTACAAACAACCTTTTTGGTTACCCCTCCTACCAAAGCTAAAACCTGCTAGAAAACTGCCGTTTCGTATGCATGCAGGAAATGAATATTTTTTCAGTTGAATCGTATGTTCGCTGTTCACTCCGAACTCCGACCATCGCATCGAGAGGTTGCACACGGTGAAATCAGGAACGACTGAATATCTGATACTGCAAATTAATATTATATTGAAAATGTGAAAATGAACGCAGACATCCTGTAGTTCCTGATTTCACCGCCAGCAAGATCTCGGCAGCTCGATGGTGGGGGTATTTAATATGTAATTAGGTAGTAGGACTTGTAGGTAGGCGAATTGTTTGCTTCACCGTGTTTCTGTTTGCTGAACAGATCGCAATAGCCATGTTCTTTCATACACTTCACTGTTTAAAACCTAAAAACGCGTAGAATGTAACGAAATCTAAATTTTATTCCTATTTAAAAAATTACGTCGTATGGAAACTCTATCTATTCCTATTGGAGATAGGTAGGTACACAAAATATTATGATGTTTTAAATTTGCGAGATAAACATTTCGTAATGATCTGTTATTTCAACAATTATTGAAACATTACCAGATAGATCCCGCAATGTCTGGGCAGAGTACTGGAATATTGCTAGTTAATCCAAGGCGCCTGCTACGCCTCAACCCCTGGGAGGCCAAGGGGATACCGGTGTCCCCTATGAAATTAAAAAAAAAAACTTTTTATATGCGATTTTGACCCTTATGTATAAAGAAACTGTATGAAAACAAGGTCAAAATTGCTTGCACCAATATCTCTATAGGTAGGTTAAAAAATTGTATTCATGTGGCTACTCTAGAATTTTTGTAATTAATTTATCTGTGACTTCAGACCGCTGTCAAAACCGAAAAGTCGTCAGTTTTAGCATTTTTGTTCCTTTTTCAAATGCATATAAAGGTATTATTTATTTATTATCAATCACCTTTGAAATGTGTTTTTCACGTAGGATGTCTATTCAGGTTTATGTAAAAATAACAATATCAGTTAATTTTCGTATTTATACGGATATTTAAGCAAAATTCGGGAAGCCAAATTTTCGCGCCTTTGTTCTTGGCTTCTAAGGACTATCCCATCAAAACCATGGTTTCAACAATTCTCCATTTTTCCAAAAAATAAATTTCCTCACTTATTCGAATGAGAATCGGACATTGTTCCGTTCCTTCTCACTTTTTTTAAAATTCAAGTCCTTGACTCCCCAGATTGAATATTCTGTGGTCCTAACTTTAGATCACATATTCTTTAGTTGTCCCTCTCTTGACTCTCTTCTATCAAGCTTTGTCTAAAATTGCCTCCCCTCCATTCAACATCTCATATCTTCTAAGTCTGAACTCGATTCCAATCTTCCATATAATACTGAAATTTGCACATTTAAATAAAATTAATATATAAATTCACCTTTCCTTTCTCTGTAATTTTAATTAATACCCTAGACACCCTTGAAGGGTGATAGCCAGAAATAATATTTAAAAAACATTACGATTCTAAATATGAATCGATAAAAAATCTTTCGAACACTTCGATTCAAAAGTTGGTAAACATTCGAAATAGCCGAATAAGATGAATTTTACTCGCTTTATTTTGTGAAGAGAATTTTTGCATCTTTTTTTCCAAACGATTAACCGAAAACATGTTTTATTATGTCTTTATACCGGTGTTTCGGAATTGGATGTTTCGGTTATACCCATTGCAAATTAATTAGCATAGATCGGTTGCTAAATTAGGCAAATACTGGCACGTATTAGTAGATTTTCACTCAAACTCTTGTCACTACTTTTCCATTTGGTAACAAGGCGCTTTCAAACAATAGATAGATACATTGCGATTTTTTTACTGTTGACCAGTGATTGCACTTTACGACAACAATGGCGTAATAACTTGAAAAAAGGGAGGCGTCTACTAATATCCACAGGAATTACAAAAACTGAAAAATCGAACTAATATCTATAAGAACCAAAGTGTTGACGAATATCTACAGCTCAAATTGTTGACTAATATCTATGAGAACCAAAGTGTTGACGAATATCTACAGCACTGGCAGAGGTTGGATTAGCAATTATGCATAGCATATTGGAATAACGTAATATTGCGTATGCAGTTTAAAAAACTTAATTTATGTAAGTATGTATGTAAAAATCCTTAATATCGGACTATTGGACGCATTTAGCTGATTAGTCCAACCTACGCTCTGTAGATATTAGTTCAACCTACGCTCTATAGATATTAGTCAACACTGGGACCGTCATAGATATTCGTCCGACCTTAGCTCTGTAGATATTAGTCAACACTCTGAAGTTCGTAGATATTAGTTCAACATATGAGCTGTAGATATTCGTCCGACATACAGGCTGTAGATATTGTAGATATATATGGAGTCGAAAAAACAACCTGAAACGGGATAAAGCGTCTATCATCGTGTTTTTTTTTTAGGTTCTTATGTAAATCTAGACTGTTACTGATAAGAAAATAATAGCTTTGTTCGAGTTCGAGCGACCACGTAATCTCGATAGCTGTGTCCTTTGTCTTCCACTCTTCCCCTATGTTCTACGTTCTGCCCCCCCTCCCCCCTCCCTTTGATAAAACTACCAGCACCACATTAACCTTATCCCCCTTTAGTCAGGTAGTTAGAGAAGTGTAGACAGAAGTTGTCTATAATAGGCAAAGCCTAGATCCCAGGACAGAGTGGCGTGCAGACATTTTTTTGATTTCCTTAATTTCCGATTTTTTTTTTTCTTAAAAATACATTTGTTGACAGACAAAGACAGTTTATTCCTTAATAAAATAATTACTTACATTTTAAAAAGTTACATTTGATTGTACCTTAGCCAACCGTCAAATTAGCCAAAATCACAATTTATTTATCGCACAAAAATCAAAAAGGTTTTAGCAGAGATTTGCTTATCATCTAACCTAGAAAATTATATCCATGAAAAAATAACAATTCTAAGAATAAAAAAATTATCTTACAAGAAATACCGACAAATATACCAAACAGAAAAGTATGTTTACTTTAATTAAGGGCCCGCAACCCGGATTTGTACCGATTTATTACATATTTCCCTTAAACACGGTAAGTAAAGCTCTTAAAAAACATATGTTATTCTTGAAGATAATATCTAGACTTTGCCCGCGCCGAAACGCAAATTATACAAAATTCCCTCGATAGAAAAAAATCGCAAAGTATGCTCCAAAAATTATTATTAACACGTTTGTTTCAGTTATTTTACAAGTTATATGTATGAAAAAATTCACAGTGTTTCTTTAAATGCTGTTTAAGATAATGCCTGCGAGATTTTTGCTCTCTTTTAAACGTGTCGTGTTTTATTAAACATTTTCGCAATTTTCGCGTCGATTTTGTCGCTGTAAAAGTTCTCTAAACATTCGTAATTTCGTATCTCTCCATCTTCTTCTTTTCAGGCCCGGTTGCAGAGCCTTAAATAAGTGCCGAAATATTATGTGAAGTGAAGTGAATATTTGTTTAATTCACGGGTACTCGGTTACAATCAGTGGCGTAGCTAGCATGGGTGGCACCCGGGGCGGAAAACGCGGTGTCACCCCCCCCCCATTTTTTTTTTTTTTGAGAAATTCGAAACACAAATTTTGACTTCTTAAAATATAAAAAACATTTCTAGCTAGTCAAAAACGTAAAAAAAATTGTTATCCCCAAAATTAAAACACTTTTAAAAACACTAACAGAATAACAGCTTTTTCAACAATCGATAGGTGATAATTTTCTTCGCGAGTTCCCGTCAATCACAATGTACGAAAGAAATGAGAATGACACAGGGGAAAAGCGAGGAATACTTCACGGGAATCCCCAATAAATCTATAGTAAGAGCCAGGAACGAAAATAAAATAACAGAATTTTTGGGGAATGCTGACCGACTGAGCCATATAGCTACAAATAACAGAGTTCCGTGTGGAGTCATCAATTCTAATATGCTGCAAAAATCTGAAGATAATCATTTGCTGTCATGAACACATAATAACCAATACTTAGGTTGAAACCAGTTTTGTGTTCAGAGTGTAACGATAAAATTTCAATTGTGAGATAGTAAAGGGGGCGTTCAAGTATAACGTAACGCAATTTTTGAAAATTTATGACCCTCTCTCCCCCCATGCAACGCGTCGTAACATTTTTCTGCACCTCCCTCCCCCTAAACGTTACGTAACACCCAAGTGACTATTTTTACCTAAAAGTCTGAATTAAATTGCGCAAACTACTAAAAAGTAGCTTAAATACCTTTTTCTTGTTTTAATCGCGTTTGCGGTAAAAATAAAACAAGAGATTTCAAACTCGCAATAGGTCCATGCGTATATTGTTTATTTTATTGTTTTAAATTGTAATTCATAAACAAATTGGGAAAATATTATTATTTTTATCGGCCTTTCATTCCTTCCGGATCTCCACAATTTAATACTGTCTTACCTTTAATACACCTACATGGTTTTACAACACATATTTCGTTTTACATTAGCTACACTGAGGAGGCCCTGAAGAAAGTAATTTTACAAAGGTTTCCATATGGAGCAACACTTTACTTCACTATTATTCATAAGCTTACTCAGAGTGGAGTAAAACCTTTTTCATGATCTGAATGCAGTTATACAAGTCCTCAAAACCAAGATTTAAAAGTCCACAGTATGATTCACAGAAGAGAAAAACATTTTTCATGTCCTGATTGTAACTATTCGTGTTCTCAAAAGGGATACATAAGAAGTCAGTTGCTGACTCAGTGCGGAGAAAAACCTTTTTCATGTTCCAACTGCAACTATTCATGTACTGTGAAGAGAAATCTAAAAATCACACGTTTACCGACAGTGGAAAAAAACATATTTCTTTTCCTGACTGCAACTATTCTTATTCTCGAAAAAAATAACTAAAACGGCACTTGCTAACTCACAGTGATGAAAAACCTTTTTCTTGTCCCGGCTGTAACTATTCATGCGCTACAAAACGGTATCTAAAAATCCACACCTACCTGCCTGGTTTTTCAAACTGGTCTTACAGCACTAATAAACACGCTAACACAATAATAACTTATTCACTAATTCACGTCAGTCCATAGATAACAATTCACTTCACGAGTGTACGTTAATCACAATATACGAACGAAATTAGAATGACACAAGGAATATTTCAGGGAAATCCCTGACTGAGCTAGGAACAAAAAGAAACGTTTTTCGGGAATCCCCAACCAATCAAGCCATAGAGCAAAATAACAGTCAGTGTTAACGTGTAAAATATTTTTTATGGCAATTTTGCACTTTCGTAAGTTTTTTCTCCACGTTCGAGTGTCACCCCCTCCTCGGGTGGCACCCGGGGCGGTCCGCCCCCTCCGCCCCCCCCTCGCTACGCTACTGGTTACAATATAATACGGTAAATCTACAGCTCCTCGCAAGTCTCCTTTGGTGTAGTGGTATAAAGCGCCTCAAGAAACTCAGCGGCCAGACATTCAGCGGACCAAGGATCAAATCAAAGAAAACACAAAAGAAAGCGGCATCTAGCGACTCCGAAGAAGAAAACACAAATACTTATAAGATGACCAAATGTACAGGAAAAGGTGCACTGGAATTCGATGATAAAAATATGAAAAAAATCATCCTTCACATTGATAAAAAAGTGCTTCGTAGTCTCTCCCCATTCTTGTCTACTTTAGTTTTCTGAAGGTTTCGCTTCTACCGCGTGGGAATTGCACACTCTCAATGTAATGTAATTTGTAAGTTTAATAATTTTTCAGTTTTATTTGATTTATTTTTGTACTGAAATGTGTTTATCTTGTAATGATAATATGTAATATGTAGGTACTATTTCAAGTTAAATAATTAAGTATTTAAGCACTTGAATACTCTAAATATTAACTAGGTATGTGTACGTGCAGATTGCAGGGTAGAAGAAATTGAACTCATAAGCTACTATAAATAAAATAGTAGGATTATGATTTACGACTTATGACCTTTAATTAGATTATAGTATATAATTACCTCGAAAGAGTCATAAAATAGAAGTCTTCATGTTCAAGTAAACTTCGAAAAGTGAGTGCATGCATTCGACACGCACGCCTTTGTTGGCTTTATTGCTGCATGCTATATCATGGCGTCGACAAGCTACGCACAGCATGCTACGTGCATCCCATCACGTCAGCCATGATGTGTATGTAGGTATAATAATATATAAACCCAAAACGGCAAAAAGAGGTGATGGGCGCAGCGTGAGACGAAGATAGCTGCAGTGGCTGGTGGCTGCACTACTCGTTATCCCTTCGGGCGAATTACTAGTGTTGACGAATAATAAATATTATTAAAAAATGCACTATCAAATTTCAGATAGGTTCCTGTACCTAGTAGTTAAGTGACAATAGAATGAAATAATATTTTAGGTACCTACTCACTAATTTAGTATTAGTTAAGTATTTTTTAATACCTACCTCCTGGGTTAGTTGGTTATGTAATTCCTACTAGATGAGTGCTGTAATAAAGTAAAGTATTTAATTAAATGAAGAAAATATTAGCAAAACTACAAATAAGAAAAAGATATTGGCTCCACTGGGAATTGGATATAGGTTCCGTAGCTCAGTTGGTAGAGCACTTGCCATGTAAGCAAAGGTTCCTGGGTTCGCGTCCCAGTGGAGCTAACATCTTTTTTCTGATTTTTCTGTCTCCAGATTTTCGATTGAGTTTCGCTAATATTGTCTTCATTTAATTAAATATTATAATTTG
Source organism: Limnephilus marmoratus (assembly GCA_917880885.1). Classification (NCBI taxonomy): domain Eukaryota; kingdom Metazoa; phylum Arthropoda; class Insecta; order Trichoptera; family Limnephilidae; genus Limnephilus; species Limnephilus marmoratus. Next base: position 15,892,630 of record OU862908.1, read on the forward strand.
AAAGTTTACTCGTAAAGTTAAAAATTAAAAATATAAAGTAAAGTATATTTAAGGTTCGTACTTTCGTACCCATTAGTTTATTATTAGGTAGTTGAGTATTTTTGGTACCTACCTCCTGGGTTAGTTAGTTAGGTAGTGCATACTATGCGCAATACCTAATGAAGTTAATAATATTTTAAGTACATACCCACTAGTTTAGAATCAGTTGAGTATTTTTGGTACCTACTTCCTGGTTTAGTTAGTTAGGTAGTGCATACTATGCACTGTACCTAATATTTTAAGTACCTACATAGGTACCTACTAGTTTAGTATTAGTTGAGAATTTTTGATACCTACCTCCTGGGTTAGTTAGTTAGGTAGTGCATACTATGCGCTGTACCTAATATTTTAAGTACATACCTACTAGTTTAGTATTAGTTGAGTATTTTTGATACCTTCCTCCTGGGTTAGTTAGTTAGGTAGTACATAAGTACTATGCGCTGTACCTAATATTTTAAGTACATACCCACTAGTTTAGTATTAGTTGAGTATTTTTGGTACCTGCCTCCTGGGTTAGTTAGGTAGTGCATACTATGCGCTATACCTAATGAAGTTAATAATATTTTAAAAGCACATACTTAGGGAACGTACCCATACTACGTGACCAACTTTTTGCAATTTTTAACCCCCCCCCCCCCCCCCGGTGACCAAAATCCTAAGCAACCCGCCGCTCATTTGTATGGAGCGTGACATTTTGAAGACCCCCCCCCCTAAACGTGTCACGTAGTATGGGTAGGTACGTTCCCTTACTAGTTTAGTATCAGTTGAGTATTTTTGGTACCTACCTCCTGGGTCAGTCAGTTAGGTAGTGCATACTATGCGCTGTACGCTGTACTAATGAAGTAAATAATATTTTAAGTACATACCCACTAGTTTTATATTAGTTCAGTATTTTTTGGTACCTACCTACCTTCTAAGTTAGATAGTTTGCCTACTAGTTAAGCGCTGTAATAAAATAAAATAATATTTTAGGTACCTATTCTAGTTTGTTTTTTTTTAAGTGAAAACTTCTTTAGCACCGTTGTGATTTGAAACTATGAAACGAAAAAGCGACACTAAAAAGAGACAAACACCTAGGTACATCTATAAGATTTAACCTGCGAGAGAATGAGATAGACTAATCGGTCTCCTCTTTGTGCGGTGCTTCGTAGCCTCCCTCTTGTGTACTTTAGTTTTTTGAATGTTTCACTTCTACCGCATGTGAACTGCACACATTTTTTTAAAGAAATATAAATATTCCCCAGTTACGAATAACCTGACCATATTTGAAAATCTTGTACTACCACCACAGTAAGCTGAAAATGTTGCTTGTGTTGATGCCAACTCAGCCACTGACCAGACTATAAGTTTTTTTGGTACCTGCTTCCCAAGTATGTTAGTTGGGTAGTGCCTAGGTACTAGTTATGTAAGCACTGTAATAAAGTAAAATAATATTTTAGGTTCCTAACTAATATTCAATACGTAGAAGTGAAATTATTATGGAAAAAAGATTTTTATTTACCTATAACAGTTAACAATCATTAGTTAAGTAGTAGGACTAAGTACGTGTCTATTAGAAGCGCTGTATTAAATAATAAAAAAAAAGTTGTCTATTAATTAAGCGGTATAATAAAGTGTTATAATTTTTTAGGTACCTAGTGGTTAAGTGGTGTAATAAAGAACAATAATGTATTGTTTGTTGTTGACTGCATGTGTCGCCATTTATTATGCTATTTACAATTGAAATTAATGCAACGCAGGCAGACAACACGCATCGCTAAAACCTATTAATAACAAACATATTATATCCATCGCGCGATAAAGATGTCTCAACATTATTATATCCGTATATTTTCAAGATGATACACGTGGTTGAACAACTTACCCGATCAGCGTCGATTAATTCGTCACACAACGAGTCCGGTAATAATAATAAATGTTTACAGAAAGTGGGGGCACTTGTGATTAACCCAGTGAATGATGCAAAATCCGCTTGCTTTTACCGGGAGAAATAGACGAAAAGAATTGCATCAGTATCGCGTACACTTTATAATATTGATGAAAATAAATGATGAAAATTTAAATTGTGTTAGTGAAATTATTGACGTAGGCATTATATTCGACAGTAAACTCACCTTTGTATGTCATATTAATAATATTATCAATAAGGCTCTTAAGACTCTTGGTTTTGTGTTGAGAGCTGCAAAAGATTTCAATAATTTGGGCACATTTATCATGTTATATAAAACCCTTGTCAGATGCCAACTTGAGTATAACTCTATATTATGGTCTCCCTTTTACAATATTCATTCAGACAACATTGAAAAGATTCAACGTAAGTTTCTAAGGTTTATTAACTATAAATTGCATATTCCTATACAAAACATTGATTACAATTACCTCCTGGATAAAATATCACTATTGAAACAGATTTGATACTATTACATAAAATACTGCATTACAAAATTGACTGTCCTGAATTACTTCAATTTATCAATATCCATTTTCCCAAAAAATCATGCCGACATTTATTACCCTTTTACTTCAATAACACCAAGACACTAGCTTATCAAAATTCTCCTATTCCGAGACTTCACAGTCTCGAAAATAAATATTCTAATTTGGGCGATATATTTCATATTAAAACTAATCGGTATAAATATTGTATATTTTCTCACTTTTATTCTTTAAGACACAAATAGACCTATGTACCTACCAAATAACTTCTGTGCTACTACTGTATTGTTTGGAAGAATCTCTTAAATTCAATTATATGGTGAGGATTCTTAGTTTCTGTTTATATTTTTATCTATGTATTTTGTTTTGTGCTTTGTTGCAACGTTTTTTGTCATTATCTTTACATTTTCTTTATTGTTTAAATTTTTAAGTATTTACTTTGATACACATAGTTTGTAAAAATTTTATAAGAAAAGCCCACTGTAATAAATAAATAAATAAATAAATAAATAACCATATCATCGTTATTATATTACTTAGTTTTCAATGATTAATTATTTCCAACCATTTGTCATTTATTCACTGTTCTTTCTAGACTTGTAGTCTGAACGTTATGTATCGTATGATTTGGATGAGTAATGCTAGTCCGACATGTAATTGTAAACGCTATTGCAGTATATTGTTAGCTAACCTTGAATGCGATTATTATTAATTGATTGTGGATATCGTTCAGTAAGTATTTACCTAAAGCGTTCTCAAGTTAAATAAAACAGAGAACCTACGTAATCTGAATAATATTATTGAGAAAGATCTGGATTAAAAATACATAAAAAATATAATTAAATGAAAGATGATAATCGATTCGATTCGATCATTGTTTTCAATAAATAATATTGCTGTATTTTGCAAATTTATTTCATAATAATGACGTGATTGAATTATCGTAAATTGTGTTTTTTTACGTGAATACCGCACAAGAGACACACCATCTTTTCGCTGCTAACCGAAGTCAGTTTGGGAGGCGGGAATGAGTACCGTCGCCCCGGGAACCATTTTTGAAGTAAAACTTCTTTACGCACGCTTGACTTGGGGAGTAAGCTGGCGAATGCGTGTCGAGAGCGTTACGAAAAGCGAGACGAACGGTAGTTGAGAGAAGTATGCTTCGTATATTACTGTAGGGGCAAGAGAGAGAGGTGCGAGCACACATTTTCTCTTTCTCTCATAGCCAGTTACGTTACACAGTGCCTGCCTATTATCTATATCACACTGTAGGAGCAAGACAGAGCAGTGCGCGCGCACATTTTCTTTCTCTCTTCCTATCATATAGATGGAGCAGATGTTTTACTTCAGTTATGTGGTCTAAAGCACACTCGTTTTTTTTTAATAACCAACAATTCTACCATGGGTCACCCCAAGTGGTTCGCTACGTTTAATGACTTAGCAGCTGTGCCCAGGTTCTTAGTGTGAGGTGTGTCTAGGCTTTGGTCCACTCTGTACCCACCCCTAAAAAAATCTTTTTCCTTCCCAAAAACTTCAATGATTCAAGACTTCAAGTAAGAACTTCCTCTCCTTCCTTTCCTTAAAAAGACTCTCCACACAGCATTCCTAAAGATGACATAGACCCTGGGGGTAATTATTTTCCTCGGGGCTTCCTGTGCGGAGCTAATATAAAAAAAGTCACCATGGCGACTGTGGAGACTGTGGAGACTGTGGAGACTGTGGAGACTGTGGAGACTGTGGAGACTGTGGAGACTGTGGCATAGATCGGACGAAGACGAAGGAGAGGAAGGTTGGAAAGTACATAGTTATTTAGATCTGGTCACCAAACACGACTAAAGCCGTTAAACTCAACCCGATGAAAGCTCGTACGCACGTCATCGAAGTTCGTCCTCTTCCTTCCCGATACGGAAGATACTAGAACGAAGACGTTACATACGATCTCTAGCTGAGACTAAAGCAATGTTTCGTTTCTGAACATTATCACGAGCCACACACTGCAGTGGCGGTCAGTGAGTTTTCAGTGAACTAGAGTGCTAAGATTGAAAAACACGACATTACTGATGTTGCTGTAGCTGAAAATGATATTTTTTTCAAAATTTCAACTTTTTGTATGAAAAACTTTCAGTATGTGGATGCGGCGCATCCCTTGACTGAAAAAATCCTGAAGACCTTTATACAAAAACTTGAAATTTAGAAAAAAAAATCATTTTTAGCTACAACAACGATAACGTCATATTTTTCAATCTTAGCGCTCTAGCTTCTAGCTCACTGTAAACTCACGGACCCCCACTGCCACACAGTTTTTCAAATCCACACAAGTGATTAAGAGTGTATAACAAAGAAACCAGAAATATGTCATTTTTAAATCAGATTTTAGACGTATTGACTCTTTTCCACAAAAAATTATAAATCGATTTCGAAAGATTGTTTTTTTATCTAGCATTCGCATGTTTTAAATTTTGAGAAAAAATGTGTATTTTTAGTATAATGAGGTTATAGCATAGGTCGTTGGCAGATTTGTTAAATTTTCAAAAAAGATTTTGTATTATACAACACCCATTTCAAATCATACAATCATGCAGTAAAATAAATCAGTACAATTAAAATCATTAAAAAATATATACGTAGATACATGTGTTTCTTGACGAAAATTAATCCGTTTGTGTATTTATTTGCGCACTTATATATTTTAGATTTTCTTACATTCTTATTTTGCTTAGACATTATTAAAAAATGATAAATACTTAAGTATAATTAAAAAATAATTACAAAAACTACTTAATTTTAATAGTTTTATCATCACGCCTTTCAGCATTTTTGGATGTAGGTATAAATTAGAGCAAATTTGGAATGAAATAAAATCGATATTAATAATTTTAAAAAGCTGGTACGGAGAATAATTAATCTTTCTCATTGGAACCGCCCTGTACAATAGTAAGAACATCTTTCGACGAAACGTGGATTTTATCGAAAAAGTATTTTACCAGGCGCTTTTTTTCCAAATTTGAAATGTGTACTCACCATAATATTTAAAAAAAAAACTGGGAAAATGTGTACTAGTTTTCTCGGTTGGTCAAGTCACAGTTTGTTACACGTTACATCCCGTGATTTATCACGGGTTACAACTTGTATAATCGATTCGATTTGATCATTGTTTTCAACAAAAATATAGCTGTATTTTGCAAATTTAATCACAATAATGACGTGATTAAATTGTGAATCAGGTAAATAATATAATTTTATCAAAGTCAAATTGCATTTATGTTTACGTGAGTTGCAAGCGGTAGGCACTGCGGGTAGCGGTAGGTAGGTACTGCGGGCAACACCGAACAGGTACAACACGCTAGAAATGCCTTCCATGTAGAGTAGAGTGGAAACCGATGTCGCCACTGCCATTGTGCTTTTTAATCGGTAGAATCTATCCAATCTATCGCATTGAACAAGTTGTAAGTCAAGTAACGAGTATACTTGCTACTTGAGTCGCCGAAAATCGTTTCATTCAAGTAGAGTTCGTTAGTGTACCGCGCGTTGCAAGCTGACGGGCTGCCACACGACAAAACAAATAGGCTAATTAAGCTGATTCTAATGGCCATTATACACGACATCTTTTTTGAGCCCGATTCCAATTAGACACAAAAGTCAACATTTTTCGCTCTACGCGATCGCTATTTTCATCTCTATTTTCATATCTACGATTTCAATTGTCAACTCTGCAAACAACACATGAACCATGCTGTTTGCTGTGATGCCAACTGAAATCGTAGATATGAAAATAGAGATGAAAATAGCGATCGCGTAGAGCGAAAAACGTTGACTTTTGTGTCTAGTTGGAATCGGGCTGAAAAAAGATGTCGTGTATAACGGCCATAATAGCCGTTTTACACCATTTTTTTTTCAGCCCGATTCCACTTAGAGTCCAAAGTCAAAAATTTTCGCTATAATACGCGATTGATATTTTCATCTCTATTTTAATGTCTACGATTTCAGTTGGCATCACAGCAAACATCATGGTTCATGTGTTATTTGCAGTGATGACCATTGAAATCGTAGATATGAAAATAGAGATGAAAATAGCGATCGCGTAAAGCGAAAAAAAGCGACTTCGGTCTCTAATTGGAATCAGGCTGAAAAAAGAGATGGTATAAAACGGCCATTACTTATTTTAGAAGAGGTTTTTTTTTTTACATGAGCTCCACACAGGAGGCCCGGAGGAAAATAATTTCCCTCAGGGCCTATGTCATCTTTGGGGATGCTGTGTGGACTGTTTTTTTTAAGGAAAGGAAGGAGAGGAGAGTTCTGGGAAGGAATAGGGTTTAAGGGGTGGGTAGGAATTTGAGGTTCAGTGTGTCCTGGTCACCCGCCTTCAAGATCTAGACAAACCTCACCCCATGAACCCGGGCACCCCTGCTAAATCACCAAACGTAGCGAACCACTTGGGGTGACCTATGGCAGAGGTGTAGGTTATCCAATAAGAACTCTGTTAAAATGGCGGGTTTGCGCATGTCAATGCGCAGGGATGCATGGTGGGGGTCCTTACTCGAAAAAATAGAACTAAACGGATTGAATCTACTAAAGAGCTGACTCGCCCACTCTACTAAAATTGTGGCGTTGGACACGTTTAGTTACCAATATACTCTCTATTCGACTAAAATACTTGCTGTGTGCGAACGGCTTTTTACTATGCGTGACATCGTATGTCGTCATTTGGTGATTTAGTACGGGTGCCCGGGTACATGGGGTGAGGTTTGTCTTGGCGGCGAATGCGTTTGCCCACCTACATGGCGTGCCACATCGGGAGGGACTGCTTGAGGGAGACCTAACCTAGAGACCTCTCCAGCAGTGGGAGGGATGGATTCATAAAATGACCTTCAGATTCCTACCCGCCTCTCATACCCTTTTCCTTCCCAGAACTTCCTCTCCTTCCTTTCCCTTAAAAGACCCTCCACACAACATCCCCAAAGATGACATAGGCACTGAGGATTTATTTTCCTCAGGACCTTCTGTGTGGAGCTAATGTAGAATAAAAAAAACATATTGATGATGAAACGAATTCCCGTTGTTTTTATGAAGTGAAAACTTCTTTAGCACCCCTTATAATTTGAAACTCGATGAAACGGAAACGGGCGATACCAAAAAAAGGTAAACATGTACATGTATAGGATTTAGCCTGCGAGAGAATGAGATAGACTTATCGGTGTCCTCTTTGTGCGGTGCTTCGTAGCCTGTCGGTCTCCTCTTTGTGCGATGCTTCGTAGAATAAAATGTTAAATATTTTTTAAGTTGGTTGGTTATAAACCGCTGCATTCGTCTCATTCTCTCAAAGTTTATTTCTCTTCTACTGCGTGTGAACTGCACGAATGTTGTTTTGTTTGATTCGGTAGAGCAAATCGATCACGGAAATCTGAAATGCTGTATGTAAAGGACAAAATGTTAATTTAATTTAAGCAAAGAATGGTCAGACTTTTGTGTGCGAAACACTCCCACATTGAATTTCTCGTGTTTACGGTGGGCAAGTACTTTATCAACGGTGCAGTTTGTTTCTGCGGCCGGTGCCGGTTGCTATGCCGGCCGGGCCGAGCCTTGGAGCGGCCTGAATTGGCCTAGCAACAACCGACAACCAACAACCGGCGGCCCATTGAGAGAACAACTACTAACAACTTGACTGAAGAGTGCGCTGAAAAAAAGCCGTGTGTCGACATACAGCATAAATAATAATGATGGATTGTACTGATGGGGAGTAGACAAAGAGATGTATTGATGTATGCTTATTTAATTTATAAATACATAGTTAGTTATAGGTACCTAATACCTATCCGATCTAGAATGATTACTTTACAATCTTTAAAGAGAAGAAAAATGTTATAAATAACAATAATCGATTAATTCGTAGAGCGCCGTTTATTTGAAAAATCACTTCAAGGGCGCCATACAATATATTATGAATTTTTAGGCTCTATTTAATTTTATTATTTACAAGTACATACAGAAAACATACTTACCTGGCAGGTCACTTCTGATAAACACACTTTAATTAGAAAGTTTATGCTTGGAGAAGATACGGCTTTGCACGCGGAGGACAATATATTTAAAACGACTCCAGATACTAATATCTACAGCCTGTATGTCGGACGAATATCTACAGCTCATATGTTGAACTAATATCTACGAACTTCAGAGTGTTGACTAATATCTACAGAGCGTAGGTTGGACTAATCAGCTAAATGTGTCCAATAGTCCGATATTAGGGATTTTTACATACATACTTACATAAATTAAGTTTTTTAAACTGCATACGCAATATTACGTTATTCCAATATGCTATACATTATTGCAAATCCAACCTCTGCCAGTGCTGTAAATATTCGTCAACACTTTGGTTCTCATAGATATTAATCAACAGTTTAAGCTGTAGATATTCGTCAACACTTTGATTCTCATAGATATTAGTTCGATTTTTTCAGTTTTTGGAATTCCTGTAGATATTAGTAGACGCCTCCTTTAAAACTCTGGAGATTGCATGATTTCACATTATTTGCTACCCCCATCACCGTTAGGCCATCCGTTCAGGCAGCGGCCGAAAATCCACATTTCATCGAAAGATGTTCTTACGATCGTATAGGGCGGTTCCAATGAGAAAGATTAATTATTCTCCATACCAGCTTTTAAAAATTATAATTCAATATCGATTTTATTTCATTCCAAATTTGCTATAATTTATTCCTTCATCCAAAAATGCTGAAAGGCGTGATGATAAAACTATTAAAATTATATACTTTTTGTACTTAATTATTTTTTGATCTTAAGTATTTATCATTTTTCAATACTGTGTAAGCAAAATAAGAATGTAAAAAAAATGAAATAAGTATAATAAGTTGGTAAATGCACAAATAAATACGCAAACGGATCAATTTTCTTCCAGAAACACATGTACGTATATATTTTTTAATGATTTTATTTAAACTAAAATTAAAATACTGTAACATACGTTTCCCAGATAATGTATTGATTTATTTTACTGCATGATTATATGATTTGAAATGGGTGTTGTATGATACAAAATATTTTTTGAAAATTTAACAAATCTGGCGACTACCTATGGTATAAACTTATTATACTAAAAATAAACATTGTTTCTCAAAATGTAAAACATACGTTTACTAGATTAAAACAAATTTTGATTTATGTTTTTCGGGTGGAGTACATTTCAATTCATAAGAAAACTTACAAGTGAGCAGTTCACACGCGGTAGAAGTGAAACCTTCAGAAAACTAAAGTAGACTACGAGCACCGCACAAGGAGGAGATTGATTATTCTATCTGATACTTTCGAAGACTAAATGCTGTAAATGTATGTGTTTATCGCTTTTTCGTTTCATCGATTTTCAAATCACAAGTTTTCTCTTCAAAAAATGTCGCACCAAATATGGTTTATAATATAATTATAATTAAGGGGCAGGTATATATATAGCTACTTACAAATCTTGTATAGAAAGAGATAAACATTCTTTTCGGACGCGAAGTCTACTGTTCACAGAACAATTAATTAATTATATCTGCATAATATATAAGTAGACAGGTAGGTGTAGGTATATCCAATTTAAAATGATTAATAACGTAGATTTTCGCAACAGAAATTGCGGCGGGTTCTGGTGATTTCTGAAGAGCAAAACCACAAGGATATAAATACGTATTAGTTTAGTAGGTACCTATTCAATCTCGAGCCCAATATCAATTATGTACGGTGGATATAGTATGTAAATACCTACACTAAATATATTTTGTTAACCCCTCAAGCTAATTTTTTCGCTTTTCGGAACAATTCATATTTCTACATGGAACGATCAAAACGTAAGGTGGTAATAACGTTTATAATACTTTTATCTAATAAAATATTTTTTTTTTTTTTTTTTTTTTTTTTTTTTTTTAATTTATTTATTTATTTATTCCATTTTTACAATTTTACAAAGTTAGGTATAAGTACAATTATTTTTTTAATTATGTACATGTAATGCAAATATTTTTTAATGGTGGTAATAATACCTCTCTAATTGAGAATTTCTCGTGTTTAGGGAGGGAGTACTAACACAATTGATATTTTGATGTATGTTTAATTGATGCTACCATGAGCGTATTTATGAAAAAATAAAATAAAAACAACATGTATGTAAAATTATATACCTGTGCACTATTTCAGGAAGAAACTTTTTTTTTTTAAATTAAATTATAAAATATAAAACCTGTGTACACATTGAAAATATAAGTGGGCGTAATATAACACAAACATGAAATTACCTACTGGTGAAATGTATTTTAATTTTTTTCTTAAAAATTTTATAATTTTTTTCGGATTGAATATCTTTAGGGAGTTCGTTAAAGCATTTTATGGCTGAGTATGTGTAGTGGTGTTGGGCCGTTGTAGTATTAAGTTTAGGGATTATTATTTGTCCTGTTGTTCTCGGCCTGGTGCTAAATGAATTTATTGTTAGTTTGTCTTTATGGATTTGGAGTAATGCATTTTTTTGATAGATTCTGTTTATTTGTAAAACTTTGAATTCTTCGAATATTTTTTGAGTTGAATAGTCTAAAGGTTTTTTTAGTATAATTTTGATAAGTCTTCTATGTACTATTTCAAGTGGGGCTAAGTTGGTTTTATACGCTCCTCCCCAACCTATTATTCCGTATTGCAGAACTGATTGGGCTAATGCATAGTAAACCTTCAGTAGTATAGATTTATGAAGTATATTTCTTAGTTTGAGGAATACGTAAAAAAGTTTACGTATTCTGTTTATAGTTTGTGCAATATGTTCTGTCCATTTAATATGTTGGTCTATTATTATGCCTAAATATTTAATGTTGTTCTTTTTTGAAATTTTTGTGCATTTAGATGAGTTGCAGTTGTCAGTATAATTTTTACAAGAGCTATGAATAGTTATATTGGAATTTATAATTGGAAGGAATTTGTCTGATAGTGTAAATGTCATGAAGTAAGTTTTGTCAGAGTTTAAGGAAAGATAGTTGTCATCCAGCCATTGTTTTAAGTTGTTTATTTCTACATTTGCGGTTCGGTAGGCTTCATCCCAAGTTTTTTTTTCTATGATTAAGACTGTGTCGTCAGCGAAAGATATGATTTTTCCAATTTTCGGTATTGTAAGCATTTCATTCACGTAAATGATAAACAATATTGGACCTAACACTGTCCCTTGAGGAATTCCAAATTCTGAATAGGTGGGTTCACTCAATGTATTGTTAATTTTCACGTGTTGGTGTCTTTCATGTAGATAACTTTTGAACCATTCTATAACTGTTCCTTGAATTCCAATATTTCCTAATTTCTTGATTAGTTTTTTGTGGCATATGCTGTCAAAAGCTTTTCTTAGATCAATGAATATACTTAAACATTTATTTCCCGAGTCAAGAGCATTATATATTATTGAGGTTATTTTTGCGATTGCATCTTGCGTGCCTAAATTTTCTCTGAAGCCGAATTGGTTATCATTAATAATTTTATTTGAAGTGATGTGCTTAGTTAATTGTGACTTTACGACTTTTTCAAATATTTTTGCTACGTTTGATACAATAGATATGGGACGGTAGTTTGAGATGTCGGTTGCAATTCCTGATTTGAAAATCGGAGTTATTATTGTATTTTTATATATTTTCGGGTAAATTCCTTGTTGCATGCTGTTATTTATGATATGTGCTATTGGTTTTGATATTAGTTGTCTCATTTGTTTAAGTAAATTTACTGTGATATGGTCGAAACCAGGGCTCGCTGACACTCGTAAGTTCATTATTATTTTTTCTATTTCTATCTGTGTGCATTTTTCAAACTTTTTGAAAATATTTTGGCAAGTTTGTGTGGATGTACAATGTATGTGTTTTTATTTTTTTTCGTTATCGGTAATTTTAATTAGAGAAAGCCTAAGGAGAGCATTTTTAAAAACATGTTTATATATCAAAATTTATATGTTTATTTCGATTTATAAATTTTGAAAACATACTCTTCTAGCACCTTTCAAAAACAGTTTCTAGTTTTCGGATATGTTCGGAAATATAAGTTTTATTTGAATTTTATTGCAAAGTGGAAATATTTTGACCCTTTGGCAAAATATAATAAAGGCCTGAGGGGTTAATAAGTAAGTATTTAAATTAATGAATGCCGAAATGAAAATGACGGCCGGCGTAGTCCAGCGGTAAGGCTCTTGACTCGCACACCGAAGGTTGCGGGATCGAATCAGAAAACCATCTTGAAGTATACAACACGGTATAACTTCGCAGTACTTAAGCATACATTTCACCACTAACATTTACACATCTGCCCTGATGATGGACACTGTAACGCTGTCCGAAACGTTGGCTAAAGGAGAAGGTAGCGCAACACGGCATAACACCCCAAAAACAAATAACAAAAATACTTTTGGCCGTGAAAATCTAAAATCAAACCACACCACTATTCTATCCAACATTAAATTATAACACTACTTACAACTTACAACGTGATCTTGGTTCATTAAATTATAACACTACTTACAACTTACAACGTGATCTTGGTTCATTTAATTTATTGACATTTTTCTCCCCAAGGTCCATTCGAATTAACCAACCTCGACTTCTTCTACTTTATTGCAAAGAATTCGACTCGATGTGTATTTTAAGTCAATTCATTCTTCGTTTTATCGTAGTACTAAAAATACTATATATAATTTCAATCAAAAAAATTAATAATAATAAAAAAACTTTTTTCTTTGGTGACAAAAAATTACCAACATTACATCATACTGTTAACAAAGATTTTATTGTTAGAATGATTTTCGATTACGTCAGCCTTGATCGTGTAAAAAGCAAACAAAACCGAAAAGTCAGATACGATGATGGTTGAATCATTTAAAAACAAAACCGGTAGTTACTCATGAATGGCCGTGATACCTTCCACCTAGATAATAATATAATTTAATTGATTTAAAAAAAAACTTCAATGTACAACGGAACAACACGCTATTAAATTATTTGTTTTTCAGTATCGATGTAGCTACCAGCCAGTGGCGTGATTCCCATAATACCTAAAATGGTTTGCAAGCGCATGCACCAAGAAAAACCAACCAAAAAGATAAAAAATTCTGATGAAATATTGAATAAAATGCGTAATTTTTCCGTTTGGTTTGAATTTTTCGAGTGACGTATCAATTATGTTTAAACTTGAATGGAAACCACGTACATATTTTATCTGGTATCTAATACACGTTTCTTTGAATTTGTACATATCATGACAAAGCATTTATTACATGATTCATATTATTTTACACTTTCCGCCTTGCGGAAACTCCTTGTTTGGTCGAGCGACATAAATAAGTTATTATTTATTTCTATTTTTAACTTTATGGGTAAACCTCAAATTGTAATATTTGATTAAATGAAGATAATATTAGCGAAACTCAATCGAAAATCTAGAGACAGAAAATCAGAAAAAGATATTGGCACCTCTGGGACTCGAACCCATTATTTATCCATACACTATCTAGATAGCATTTAGTTCGGGTTTGAATCTTGCAATGGCACATATTATTGGCTGCTATATAAAGATAGCAGCCAATAATATGTGCGTTAAGAAAATTAAGATAGTGTTGGTAGTTCTTAGTCAAAGTATGATAGAGTTAAAAAAGTGACCGAATTGGATATAGACACCTTAGCTCAGTTGGTAGAGCTGTTGCCATGTAAGCAGAAGGTCCTGGGTTCGAGTCCCAGTGGTGCCAATGTCTTTTTCTGATTTTTTTGTCTCCGGATTTTCGATTGAGTTTCGCTAATATTGTCTTCATATAATTAAATTATTAGTGTTAATACAATGCATGGATTTCGATAGCGATTTTTATTTAATTGATAATTTTTTTTTTAAAACTTTCGAATTCTCTAATAAATACCAATAAAAATATTGATTACCTGCTGCATTTTTAACAAACAATAAAACTGGTTTCAGATTGTAAAAGGTCATTCCAGCATACCAAATAAAGGATAATATTATAACATACTAGGTAGTTCCCGGCACGAGTTGCAATGCTTTTTAAATAAAGGAATTGTTCCATTTACCCCTTCCCCTTCGAATGTTCCCACTCTGCCTTCCCCTCTTCCACTTGTACCCATACCCCCTCCCTCTCGCGAATCCCCCCTCCTTCGCCCCCCTCCGCCAATCCCACATTCCATGCCCTTCCCATCTTCCCTCCCTGCCGCTAAACCGCAAGAAAATCACTCATTTTTCAAACAACTTGCACCTATGGCAATTTTATGTACAAATTTCGTAACGCCAGAGCTCGCAATATATATAGAAACCTTTGCGGGCGTGCGCACAACAACTCACTGAAGTTTCATCGCGATCGGATGAATAGTATAGGAAATATTTTCATAACGCCAGAGCTCACTATTATATACATATAGAAACCATCACGGGCCTGCGCGCAACAAATCACCAAAGTTTCATCCCAATCGGATGAATGGTTTAGGAGCGCATAAGGGACAAACAAAGAAATATTAATTTTTATACATATATGAAGAAGAAGACAAGATTATGTTGGATATTAAAACTGAAGAATAATTTTCAATAATTCAAGGATTTTAAAATAATTATTTTTCTATGTTTTTAATGATATTGGGTAAGGTAAGGGTAAGGTGTATCAACATAATATGGGAATTAATAAAAAAAGACTAATAAATTTAATCAACAAACGCAAACCACAATCGAACATAAAACTGCAAGTTTTTACATGCTTATTGTGAATGCTTAAAACTCATTGTTTTTAGCCGGTTATCATGTCTATTACCAATTAGATTAAAAAAAAGTTTATACTATAGTCTCGTACACCCACACCTAAATTACCTGATTGAAATCTGGGGAAATGCGTATGAAACATACATCAATGAATTACAGGTACCTAATTCAAAATAAGATAATCAAAAAACTATTTCACTACGAATCCAAAACATCCACAAAAAAATTATATTTGGAAACAAAACTGCTAACATTAAGAAAACTATACGAGTACAATGTATGTGTCCTTATATACAAAATAAATAATAAACTCATACATACAAACACAGAATTCATTAAAACGTCCCAAGTACACAAACATTTTACACGACAACACGATAACATACGTTTAAACACCATTCATACTAACTACGGTAAGCAATCAATTGGTTACGAGGGGGGCAATTTATATAATTGCCTTCCAGATGATATCAAAAACGAAAAAAGTGTGTGCAAATTCAAAAAAAAATTGTTCATGTTTATTCACAAAAAACAAAGTAGTGATAGTGAATAATATCGTATGGTAATATAATATCATGTAAATGTTAGTATTGCAATCTAATGTAATCTAAGGTTATGTAATGTAAAAACTATGTAATGTAAAAACTATGTAATATAATGTAAAAAGTACATAATTCAATATTCTAGTTAAGTAAGTGAAAATGTTATTTTCTTTTTTACTGGAATAAAAACTTATGAAAAAAAAAATTGTGATATTTTGTTTATACAATGAATTTTAAGCAGCTTTTGTAGCTCACGAAGCCTAACCTGACAGCGTTTATCCCTTCTTATTGCCCAAATAATCTGAACCCCACATATCTCCATCTGGATGGTTAGGTTAGGTTAAAAGAGGCGTGCTCAGTGAGACCGTGAGTTTGAAATGGTCGATTATCTTGCGCATCATTTTTGGTTCATTGTCTGTACAATAGTCGCAACTTTTTATTCTCGTTTTTCTCATCATAAAAACAAATAATATAAAAACGAGTGTGCTTTAGACCACACGACTGAAGTAAAACTTCACTAATTTATATCTTCCTCTCAACTTCCGTTCGCCTCGTCCGACCGTTCACCTCGTTTTCGTAACGCTCTCGTCACGCATTCACCAGCTTACAGCGTGCGTAAAGAAGTTTTACTTCAATAAAAATTGCTCATTTTTAGTAGTTACATACTTCGAATGAACAATGAAACAGAAAACTCAAACTTTATCCTTTTTTAACATTAACCGAATTACGCATATTAGAGGAGAGCGTTAACATTTATAGCGACAAAATCGATGCGAAAATTGCGAAAATGTTTAATAAAACACGACTCGTTTAAAATAGAGCAAAAATCTCGCGGGCGTTGTCTTAAGAGCGTTTAACCAGCCAGCGGACGAAAATCCACATTTCGTCGAAAGTTGTTCTTCCGATCGTGCAGGGCGGTTACAATGAGAAAGATTGATTATTCTCCGTACCAGCTTTTTAAAATTATAACTCAATATCGAATTTATTTCAATCCAAATTAGCTTTAATTTATACCTTCATCCAAAAATGCTGAAAGGCGTGATGATAAAACTATTAAAATAGTGTACTTTTTGTAGTTATTTTTTGATTATAAGTATTTATCATTTTTCAATAATGTCTAAATTTAATAAGAATGTTAAAAAAATCTGAAATATATTAGTTTGTAAGTGCGCAAATAAATACACAAATGGACCAATTTTCGTCAAGAAACACATGTACGTACATATTTTTTAATGATTTTATTAAAACTAAAATTAAAATTCTAATACATAACTTTGCTAGATAATGTATTGATTTATTTTACTGCATGATTACATTATTTGAAATGGGTGTGGTATAATACAAAAACTTTTTTGAAAATTTAACAAATCTGCCAACGACCTATGGAATAACCTTATTATATTAAAAATTAAAAAAAATTCTAAAAATTTATTACATAACTATGCTAGATAAAAGAACAATCTTTCGAAATCCATTTATAATTTTTTGTGGAAAAGAGTCAATACGTCTAAAAACTTTTTTGAAAATGACGTATTTCCGGCTTTCTCTGGTAATGCCCTCTTAAACAGCATTTAAAGAAACAATGTGAATTTTTTCTTATATATAACTTGTAAAATAACTGAAACAAACGTGTTTATAATAATTTTTGGAGTATGCTTTGCGATTTTAAGTTGCTTATTAGGGAGATAAGATAAGATATTAATTTCCCTCAAGGCCTGTGTCATATTCGGAGAAGCTGTGTGTTGGTTCGATTTTAGAAGAAGAAGGAGTAAACATGTTGACCCATGTTGTAAGAGTGAGGAAACACAGAGGCCGGCAAATCGTTTCTTGACCGAACTGTTGAACTCAAACTCACGAGTCGTGGAATGTTCGTACTCGTAGATACAAGAAATCTGTTCTAATGTGACAAATATTCCCGGTAAATAATGCATTCATTAGAGAAATATCCTTATTTCTTAGTAAAATGTATTTATATCCTTTATTATCGCATTTCCTCCATACATTATAATTAATGTTAGGCGCGCGTTTGGCGTGTTTCCCAACTATGCACAAGGGTGAAGGGATCAAAGACGCTAGTTCTTGGGAGCAACTTTCATTGAAATAACGGTAGAACAATCACAGAACTCCCACCTGACGCCCGTGCTCTAAAGATTGCAATCGGTTTGGTACGCCACTGGCCCTCCTCACCGCTCGCTCTCGGTAGCACACTACCACACTTGCACGTTCGTGTCGGTCTCTGAATCGGTGCCAAAAGTGCCTAATTTATTTTAGGCGTATTTACGCACGGTGCACGTCGCACGTGCAGTCGTAGATCGCGCCCGAGCGTGCTTCAAAACGCTTCATAACATGACAAAAAGTGTAATCTTCGCCCGAATAACAATAATAATAACAACTAGCAGTTAAAAACCCGCTCCGCAGTTTTTTTGCAGCTAGGCCCTGCGGGCGGCTTTTGGTTCGGCTTCGCCCAGTTTGAGTGTTGGTGACCATTTTACAAATCCGATAGGAACTGGTTCCAAAATGGCCGGTTCCTCGGATCCACTGGGATCCAGTGACAGCTATTCTGAAAAGAAACCGCGACTGGCAATGACGTATGACGTCTTAATGATTATTCACAACTGCCAGTTACAATAATAATCATATTATCGACAATCTCTCCATATCCGGAGAGATTCACGAAATTACAAATCCAATAGTAGATACTTACGCCTTACAGGTTCCAGGCGATGCTCCTCACGCTAACTGTTAACGTAAGTGGCACCATTTTTTGGCATTACTTTAATTCGGTCTATTACAAAAGTAGATTCGTATACAAACTAGATACACGTACGAAAACGGTTTTGCGTAAGGCGCGGCTGAATTCTTCGGGGTTGAATTTTTAGCCGGATTCTTGAATTTTAACCATACAGTCGCTAGGCTATTTATACCGTTTGATTATTTTTTCCCACAGGGGGCACTGTGGAAAACAAATTACCTCGGCTTACGTCATCTTTAGGGATGCTGTGTGGAGGGTGCTTTTAGGGAAAGGAAGGAGAGAAAGTTCTGGGAAGGAAAAAGAAATGCGGGATGAATAAGAATCTGGGGGTTCAGGAGCGTAGGAAGTGTGAATTAATTCGTCGCATTGGGGTACAAGGCGATGGATCGATAGAGGAGAGATCAAAAGGTCTCCCTCAACCGGTCTCTCCTGATCCGGCCCGCCACGCAGTACTAGGCAAACCTCACCCCATGAACGCGGGCACCCCTGTCACCTAACGTAGCGAACCACTCGGGGCGAACTATGGCGGGGGTGTTGGATATCCAATAAATGGTTCCCGAAGCAAATATACACAACATTTGTATAGCGCAGATTTGTGTTATTTCACTAACACAGAAGAACTGGGGAAGAAGTGGCCGCTACTCGTTACTGATCCCGGCAGATTTGGCTTGCTTCAGTTTTATCTTACATCATCAGAAATCATCTCATCTTAGGAGTCTACAAGTCTGTAATGTAAATTGGCGACATCGCTTCTTTTGAGAATACCACTGCAGATGCAAAGCGGTAGAACTGTGTTGTGGGCGTGCTGTGTGTCCGAATTAGACTCATTTTATCCCTACTACTTGTGGTGAAAATTATCAAATACTTTCAAATATTATAAGCATACTTCTTCCTCTTCTTCTCGTGCCCTGTCCGTTTAACGGACGTTGGCTATCATGTTGGTTATGCGGACTTTTCAACATATTTAGAAGCATACAGTGTTCCGAAATTCTTAGTACGAGCTGGAGAGCGATGAATCTACATCACATTTGGAGTCAATTTCTTGGTGTAACTTTTTTTTGAGCTTTCGTTTAAGATTAAATATAGCGTGAAATTTGATGGTTAAATTTGAAAAAAATACTTAGGGATAAACGGGTTAATATCAGCAGCCGTTGAAACGGCGAATGCATATAAAAGATCACTTGGCTTGGCCTATTTCAGCATATCGCTCGCCATATATTTCCATTAGGAATGTACGGCGAGCGATATGCCGAAATAGCTGTGTGTGACACATGCATTATTGTCTCTTAAAATGCATAGCACCTTCAGTTACCAAAAAAAAGTTAAAAACATATCGGTTTTTAAGATCTCTGTGATATAACAGATTAACGCTTGTGCTACTAATTTCTGGACACCGTGTAGAGATTCTTTCTTGAACAGATAATTTCATTATATCGTGGGGCCTAGGATTGAAAAGATCTTTAGTAAATTGTTATTTTGACTAACTGAGTTTTCTCAAGATTGGTTCCTTCAAGACCCAGGATCACTCCTTCCTTTCATCTATAAGATCTACCATGACCAACAGGCAGAATCCCCAAATATGACCAAGATAGGAAATAATTTCCCTCAGGACATCCTTTGTGAAGATCAAAAAATATATGACACTTCTGAGGATTATCAGATCAGTGGAGCATTAATACTAACAGGGGCACGTCAGAAGACTAATGTGGAATAGTTGCTAGTTGCCAGACGTCATGGCAGATGATATGCGCGGGGTTCTATCCGGTTTCATCCCATCTCCCATCTTATCTTTACATTTGCACACCTAGATACTTCTTATTAAAGCCACAAGTCAAAAATGTGTATATTCTTAGTGAGCTTTATATCGCCAATAATGTAGGTGTGTAATAGGCATTCGGGTGTCTATGGTAATATAATAAAATACATAGTAACACTAGAAGTACCTTCCATACAAAATAGAATTGAAACAATTGATCCATCTAGCGTTCCGTTTCACTTACACTCGCCTGAAATCGTAAATCTTCATCACATTCGAATTATAGGCTCAAATTGGGCCTGTATTTGGATCACGGAAAACGCCACGAGGCACTTTTTGTGTTTTTGTTTATTTTCAATTAGTTGAAAATTGCTCGTCAAGCGGAGTCCAGAAATATTCTGTTTCAAGCGCAAAGATGGTTTTTATTTATTTTGTGAAAAATTTTATAAGCAAGAAAAAAATTGTCAAGGGAAACTGTCACAAATAATCTTGTGTGTAACATTGTATTTTTTAAAGTTATTTCTTATACGCGTATATACATCCCTAATGAATTTTTTTTCATATTTGTAAAAAGCATTAACTTTGTGGCTCGCCATAATTTACAATAAAAACACATATAAATTTGTTGTAGACCACTTTTATTCTATAAACTTCTTCTTCTTCGATGGCGCTACAGCCCGTATCGAGCTTTGGCCTCCTGCAACAGTCGCCTCCAACTCCTCCTGTCCTCAGCGGCTGACTTCCAATTTGGTACCTGGAGAAGCTGTGCTGCATCCCCTCTTACTTCGTCTTCCCTTCTTATTCTATAAACACTCTACCGGTTTCAGAAGCACCCTTCCTTCGTCAGGAGAATATTATAACATTCTCCTGACGTTACACTATTCTCCTAACGAAGGAAGGGTGCTTCTGAAACCGGTAGAGTGTTTATAAAATAAAAATGGTCTACAACAAATTTATATGTGTTTTTATTGTGAAAAAATTTTTTTTACTAGTTTACGATTATATTTTTTATAAAGCAATTAACCATTTTATTTTAATTCTAGTCAAGCGAAACGATAGAAAAAGCTTCAATTTATCTAAAACATTGTTTTTTATATTCATAATGTAAATCAATTCGCAGGAAAGATTAATATAAAATATTAATTTCACAATACGCGTCGCCTTTAAGGCGATCCCATAGTCCAGGAAAAAATGGAAATCGGAATTCACGCCCCTTTATGGGAGGAGTTTGAAAATACTTAAGAAAAAGCTTTTGGAAAGGTTGGAAAAGGTATTTGAGAAAAAAAAAATACAGGTTGATTTCGTAAAAACCTGTAAAAAACATTAACTCCCTTTTTACGCATTGTTTATTGTAATAAAACGGAAATTTAAAATTGATTTCACGAAATCAAGCGACGCGGAGTGACGCGTCCATCTCCCGCTCCGTTCGGGGCGTGACTGATACGAAGTAGGTTTGGCGACTGTGGCGTGGTCAGTAGTTCTTCGGTGGATCGCCATAGGGTTCACTTTGAAAAACCGAATTCGTCGACTAGCGGCCGTATTGTAAAATAAAAACGCGAAAATGCATATTTTATTTTATTTTGGGAAGGTCGGGAGTAATTATCAACTTGTTTTGCGATTATTATAAAATAAACTGAATTTGCCACATTATACAATAAAACCACATCCAAAAAGGGGTTTATAAATAGGAGAGTTTGGACTTGAAAGTGTGTTTTTTAGACCTTATAGTTTTTTTTTATAGGCTTATTAAAAGACTGATGAAAGACTGAAAATGACCGATATTTTTAAGGGCCAAGCTATGTTCTACACGCAGTATTTAATTGAAGCAGATATAATAATTCTAAGCGATAAAATTTTCAAAACAAAAACATATGATTTTGTATGATTTTGCATCATTTACTATGGCTTCATCTTAATACAAATAAATCACTATGTTTTGTCATACCTTTAAGGATAAGAAGTGAATCTTGCACTCTATTCTCTACATTACTTGTTTTATTCACCGGAATAAAACTTTACCCACTTCTAACAATGGTTAAATCTTCTGCATTTATATCTAGGCTTTCGAGGCGAGACGTCGGAATTCGATGGGAGTTGTCTTTATGAAATTACTCTCAGGTGGTGTTACTTTTGGATTAAAATTAAAACCTACAATGCAAAAAAACCTGATTGTTTGAAGCATCAAGCAACTCTCCAACGATGAGCTCTGGAATAATGAAAATTAAACTGCTTTATTCACCTGATATTTCTAGGACAATGCAGATAATTTCAGTTCGCTACGCCATTTCAATCATGAGCTATTGATCTTTGAAATGTCATTTGTTTTCAGCGTGATGTCAATAAATAAGGTTAAATAAAGACGCGATATTGTTTGTTCCATATTTTTTAATGTATCCGTTTACCATGCCAAAGTATTACGAAAAAGGGCGATGAATTTTCGGGCGAGGCAGAGTTAGGTAGTACAGCTGGTAAGTGAGTAGTTTATATTTTGAAGTGATGAATACATATTTAAAAAAAATAGGATGCGAAATGTGAAACTTGAAAGACAGGTGTCTTTGTGTCGTTCCACTTTTGCTGGATACCCCTGCGGAACACTTCTATTTATAAAAGCGTGCTCCGTTACAACTTCTCCCTCTTTCTCATATTATAAATTTCAAGTAATTATAAATACTAATTTCGGATTTCACTCTGTCTGTCCGTAACTCCGGTTCAATGTACTCCGGAACTTCTGTTTTCTTTGGAAAATTCAGACAAGCGATTTAATACCCACGGTAAGGTAGGTACTTCCGGATCTTTCTCTTCCCCATCTCTTTCCCCTCCCCATTACTTTCAACCTCACAACACACTCCAATAATTGGAGATTCCATAGTCTCACTGGCTTCAGACGATTGGGAAAAAGAATCACCCGTTTTATATTTTACTATCTGGTTCCCGGCATGCGTTGCTGTGCCATCTAATAAAGAAATTGTTTCACCCTGCGTGTCCTTTCCCATTCGTCCCGTTTTCCTTCCGCCTCCCCTTCCTCTCCCGCGTCCCTATCCCTTCTCGCGTTCCCACTCCGCCTCCTCCACCTTCCCTCTCCCCACTCCACACCCCTTTCCCCGTCCCGCGAACCCCCCTCCCGTGTTCCCCCCCCCCCTCCCGCGAATCCCCACCCGAGTTCCCCTCCCCCCTCCCGCATTCCATACATTCAGTCCCGGTGGATTCAGTTTTCAAACAGCTCGCGTGTCACCTATTGAAATTTTTTATACACATTTCTTAATGCCAGAGCTCATCAGTAGTTCTGTACAAACCTTGTCCTGATAATAACAAATATAACAAAAAAAGAATTATCCAATTTGGTGCAGTCGTTCGGAAGTTATGCGCGTACATACATTTCGGCGATTCATTTTTATTTATATAGATCATATAGATCATATAGATAGATAGATAGATAGATTATATAGACAGATAGATAGATGTGTCCACAAAATTCACAGTAGCAACGTCCCCGACTATACAGATAATGTGTCAATTTGTAATCTGTACTCGCTTGTTATAATAATAATAAGACAGAACAAAAAAAGGGGAGGACTTTATATCAATGGGTTGTGGGTACTTTTCCATAGGCATACAAATTTGAATCCCTAATAATAATTATGTACCTGCATTTATAACCTTCGCTTACCCATATGGGATAACCGCTAGGGGAAATTTTATGGAAAATTTCCTATCCGTTCAGTTTAGTACCTACTAAGGTTGAAATAGGTCCAGATTCAAGGGCACCAAGTTGTGATGAAATTGAAATCACTACCCACCCCTATTAATACCCTATCCATAAAAAACATCACAGGCCGTGTTAAGTGTAAAGCAGAACTTTCGGGTAGGTGTATAAATAACCTTAAGGTAAGGTACAATAAATATTATACGTGTGTTGCAGGGGTACGCAGTCTTTGTCATGCGTGCTTATTAATTTCATTTAGAAATTGTTCAGCACCTTTTACATGAGTCAAGTACTAATCTAATACTTTGCAAAGATGAGCCAATTTAGTAAAAAGTTACAACATTGCCCGCACTCTTTCAGATGCGAAATATTATTATCTCTATATACATATTATAAATTAAAGTCCTCCACCGTGTCTGTCTGTCTGTTCGCGATAAACTCAAAAACCACTGAACGGATTTTCATGCGGTTTTCACCAATAGATAAAGTGATTCATGAAAAAGGTTTAAGTATATAATTGGTCAGGTTTTGTATAAATTGGTTGAAATATATAAGGGAACGTACCCATACTACGTGACACGTTTAGGGGGGGGGGGGGTCTTCAAAATGTCACGCTTAGTACAAATGAGCGGCGGTGGGCTTAGGTTTTTTGTCACCGGGGGGGGGGGGGGGGGGGGGGGGGGGTTAAAAATTGCAAAAAGTTGGTCACGTAGTATGAGTACGTTCCCTAATGTGGTGGACGAGCGGAAAGGCAGCGGGCGGTGTGGATTTGATTTGTATGGAAATCTATAATTTTATGCCGATTTTGGTGAAATTTTGTACACATGACCTTCAAAGCAAGAGGAAGTTTACTGTCTACATTTGATTTTTAAAACTCTGTGTAAAGCCCGGGCACCGCCGGGGACTTCAACTATTTGTAAATACGTTTCATTTAAAACTCGCTCTATGTGCCTATACATATACTGCGGTGCCATGAAAGTTACAGCTTTTTATGTCTGAAGACATAGGCCCTGAGGGAAATTATTTTCCTCGGGGCCTTCTGTGTGGAGCTCGTGTAAAAAAAGGAAAATAAAGTTAATTAATTATTGCATAAAAATAAGAAAATACGCCATATTGTCTACTCCATACCGATAAAAAAACTAGTGTTGATACTCGGGCGAAGCCGGGTAGTACTAGTAACTATCAGTGAAAGGTGATCTGTGATCTCTATCTGTTGGATAACGGAGTTCGACACTCAGAGCGGATACCGTCTTACTCACTTTTCAGTAAAAAGTAATGCCCTGTAAAAAGTCTTAAGTGGATACCATAAATCATACCGTTAATAGATTATTTAAGTTATATTTAGATTGGCGAAGGCTTGCATGAATTATCAGAAAATTGAATTTATCTGATAAAACTTCTACGTCTTATAGGTAGGTTTGTACATCTCTACATACATCTCTCTACATCTCCGTGCATCTCTTTGATGCATTTTGAAACAATTGAGGAAAACGTCTTGCTTTGGTATAATGTCTAATATATTTAGAAAAGATGTTTGAATACACTTACCCTTTTTCAGGAAAATCAGTCCAGTTTCAATACCCTATTACAGAAACAGTTGTTTAGAGTAACAGCTTTGTTATGGAATCATCATCATAGTGTAAAACTCCTTCCTCCTGCAAACTTATTAATTATTTATTAGTCTTATTATTCAATATTTTTAGAAGAAAAGCTTCTTTGATGGTAGACTATTTTTTCTGTGCTACGTGCCTTACCCTGCGGAGCCGTTCCAGTTTTATAAATCTTGTTATTGACGGCTCTTCAAACAATTCGAATTTATAGCTTGTGGTCGTAGATATCTTGTCTGCCAGACCGTATTCTTGTTTGACTGAAAATATTGAAAAACATCCAATACCATTTATGTATTATTTGAAGCACCAAACTTATTAGTTTATTATAGTATTTTTCTTTGCTTACACGTTCGAATATGCGTTTTACTTCTTCAAGTTTGCATTTATTTCTAGTTCTATTTCATTTTTGTTATTTTCCAAGTTAGTTTGGGTTAATAACACCTATTTGTATATGGGGGCATACATTAATTACGTGATCAGTTTTTCTTGCAATCTAACCCTCCCCCTTGGTGAGATAAATTTGGGGCGACTTCGTATATTATTTTCAAGTAACGTGAGATTTTGCTGGACCCCCTCCCCCTTTGAGCTCACGTAATTAATGTGTGCTCCCTATCAAGAAATTTCTTTATCTTATACATATTCTAGATATTTACGTTATTTGTTTTTGGGGTGTTATGCCGTGTTGCGCTACCTCCTTATTTAGCCAACGTTTCGGACATCGTTGCAGTGTCCATCATCAGGGCAGATCCGGCAGATCTGGTAGATGTGTGATACATCACACACATCTAACGAAAATGCCGTGAAAATCTTAAAACGTATCATATTCTAGATAACCTAAAATAACCTGTATATAGATACTTACTAATATTTAATTTATGTATACGATACTGCCGCCATGGGTGGACCCACGGTGTCCTTCTTGACAAAATCAAAGAGGATACTGTGCTTCGACTCTTGCCGACAGAATAGCACTTAATCCTAAAAATGGGAACACCTCAGCACAGGATCGCCTAGTGAGGTGCTCACAAAACACTACTTATTTATAACCAATTTCCGTACAGTTACGGATCAATAACATTTTTCTTATTTTTTATTACTGAAACATATTATTTATGTAGGTACTTAAGCCAATGTAATAATCTGTTAAGTGTATGTTTGAGAATAGAAATAAATAAATAAACCTGTGGTAAACCCTTTCAACAATTTTGCCATTGTGGTTTTGGGTTCAATCAAGATATTTCGATTGGATTTGGTTCTTTTAAAAAATACTGTCGATTTGATTAGCGCATTTTTAGAAAGCTGCCTAATTTTGAAAAAGGTTTTGCATCTCAGCTACCTAGTAAAGGGTCCCTGGCAATAATAGGCCCGGCCTGGGGCTATAATGATGGAGCTAGGTGGAACCACTATGTAGGTATTGCAGGTTGTTTTTGTATCATTTTTTGTACGCTCTCCCATCAGCATCTATTCGGTGGTGACCGCTTGCGGGGAACATTCTTGAACCACCTGGACAGAGAAAATTTCATGTTTCAACAAGTCCTCTAACGTAGTAGGTAGGTATCTAATAATAAAACAGGTCTGAACTGTTTTGTTTACGCAGCGTTGCAATCTTTATGTGAGTAAAATAATATAAAATACTGAATAGTCATTATCAATTTAAGCAAGTTTTGAAGAAAAAGTTTTGCTATGATCATGCTACTGAGAGATCCGTTGTTACCTTTGTTTTTATTACATTCATACCTATGTAATTTTTGAGAAAGAGTGAGAGGTTATAGCGGAGTTATCGGTGGTACATCGTGTGTGTTAAGACGTGTCTACACTGTCTACTAATCAAGTTGTTGAGTTGAGGTGATTTTTTAAACGGCGCAATATAAATTTGTTTTATTATTATATTTTTTTTTAAGAAAGACAAACATTCCCGGGTTAGACGTAAAAATCTAAATTATTAAAACGCAAAACTTTTTTAGATGTAAAATTGAAAAATATGTGACTTCACACTAGGGGGGAGGGGGTCTCACAAATGTGACGATGTGTAACAGGGACGGTGGGGGGGGTCAAAGAATCATTCGTGTGACGTAATTTATGGACGGCCCCTTACTAGAAATTATTTTCTCTTTGATTTCTATTAAACAATAAAACTAGAATACATATTTGTATTTTTTCATACACTTTAATACGCTAAAAGCTCGTTATTTAAAATTTGAATTAAAAGGAGTTACACCACTTTTACAATGAACGGCACAAATGTTGCTGGGTCCTGATGGAGGACTTAGCCAGCCGAGGAATCGAACATGCGACGCCTGGGTGGGACCCAAACGCGATGCAAACTCGGCCACCGACCGGTCAAATATTTAATAACGATTATTTGGGCATACCGCTGAGATAATTATTTTAATCTCTCTTTTTATTACATATGTACATCTTTTTGAGAAAGGTAAAAGTATGCAGTACTTATAAGTTTTAATTTTATCTATTTATAGCAGGTTTAATTTATAATCTCCTTGTTATAAATTATACGAGCATCTTTCGACTCGACATGCAACAATGTTTGTTTTAAAACATTACTCACCGACTAAAATAAGTCCATGATAGTGTTTTTAAGGAAAGAAGATAAGGCATTTAGTATTAAATAAGATAAGATATTTAACGAGAATAAGAGGACACTCCGATAAGATTAAGTGGGTACCTGTCTGTGTAATAAAAACATATTTTTTTGGAAAATGGATCTATTCGGGATGCATTTAAAAAGACCCTGTTGTGTGATAAAAAATATTGTTTTTGTTAATTAATAAATCAGCTTTATCTTTGCTCGCTATCTTTTTTGTCTCTATATTCCATGTAGGATTTTGTCTTTTCATTGAATAAATTAATAATACGAATCAAGCAATATGTCGCTTTACCTTATTTTTTGACAATGTGTGACATTTCAAAGCTGTTCAGATTTTATTTCCGGGTTAAATCTTTCCCACAGGAAAAACCTAACCCTTTCACACACTTTTCCACAAATGATCATCTAGTCATCTAGTCAATCCACGTTATGCAATTGCACTATATAAGTATAATAAATACAAAAT
The DNA here is from genome assembly GCA_917880885.1 of Limnephilus marmoratus. Lineage (NCBI taxonomy): Eukaryota > Metazoa > Arthropoda > Insecta > Trichoptera > Limnephilidae > Limnephilus > Limnephilus marmoratus. The sequence continues at coordinate 15,921,295 of OU862908.1, forward strand.
AATACAAGAACAACATGTCAAAGAGACCAAATGGGAAAATAATTCACCGACTCCAGATATTTTCATATCAGAGGGTTCGGCTCGGTGGAACTCCTAATTTTTATTTATTAATTTATTTTTTAATTTTTTTATTTTTTATTTTATAAATTTTTTATTAGTAACAGATATTTGTTTTTTTTTTGGCTACCACACTAGGCTAATGCCCGTGTTGTGGTAGTCGTACATTTAATATTTTAACATTCCAAAGAATATTACGAAATACTTAAAACTAAAGAGAAAAAAAGATCATATTTTAAAGAAAAGTAGAAATAAAAACGAAAATTCGAATTAAAATTTTGAAATACAAAAATTAATAATAAAGATTAAATGTTAAGAACTCAAGTGTTCTATATAAATTAAAACATATAAGTATATAAATCAAAATTAAAAACATAAATAAAATTTAGTGAAAAACTAAGAGAAAAAAAATAACAACATTTTAAAGAAAAATAGAAATAAAAATGGAAATTAAAATTTTGAAATGCAAAAATTAATAATTAAAATGTAGTTTTGAACTCACGAATTCTTTAAAGTACGTTCGTCCCCTTTCAAAAATCCAATTTTGTACACGTGTTATAAAAAGAGAATTAGAATTACTTGACTTTATATCAGTACTCAGAGCATTATATATTTTAGGAGCGATGAACCAAAATTGTCGTTGAGCGAATGAGGTGTTAGTTTTTGGGACCACGCAACCCAGGTTTGATGAAAAGCGGGTGTGTGCTTGATGTTGTGGAGCGATTAGTAGATTATTTTTTCGTATATAACAAATGCTTGTTTTAGTAAATAGCTGTCGAATATCTAAGACCCTGATTTTTGCAAAGAGTTCATTTGACGGATGGGTAGGTTGACATTTAAATATTATTCTCAGAATTAGTTTTTGAACTAAAATAATTGGTCTAATAATGGATTCAGCACAACCACCCCATCCCACTATACCATATGTTGCTATGGATTGGAAAAGGGCAAAGTATACGCTTCTTAGAGTCTGTAAATCTAAGATAGACCTAAGGGAGTAGAATATATGGCAGACCTATAAATCCTACTGATCCCCCTAATACTATAATAATTATTATAATTCGTTTTCGATTATAATTATTATATTATAATAAATAGTACGTAGAGGTAGAGATAAAAATTGTTGCGTTGACCTAGAAAGGCTGGACTCGGACTGTGCAAATTGATGATGTAATAGGTAGGTATCTCTACGTTCGACTGTTTAGTTTTGCTGCTTCAGCACGCTTTCCTGCATCATAATAAATTGATTTATGAATATTTTGCCCTGATAAAGTTGTTTTTTCACAATCTGTGAGGCGGAATTATTCGGTTTGCAGGATATCGTTGCATTGCTTATCTTGCGATGGGGTCAAAATAACAGACAAATAATAACGAAAAGCGAGTCCAAGGTTAATTAGATCGTCATCGATTACACGTTTTGCTGATTGCTCTTATTATTACAATACTAGTTATTATAAGTAACGGTCAGGAGGATACAATGTATTATCACGAAGAAGAAGTCACATACACCCAGGAATTCGTTCATGAATGCACGAGCAGGAGAATCAAATCCTTGAATTGGTATTAATAACAGAAGAGTATATTAATGTACGCATGATGCGATTTACGAAAGAGAAATGATCAAGACAGAGTTGCATGGCAGTCCATCCTTTATGACGATATGGCGTGATGATTACTTAGTCAGTTTTTACAAAAATGTTATCAGAGAATCGTAAAAACTTTATTGCATTACGACGTGAGTCAAATAACATTTGACTCACTATCGGGAAAGTTCGCGAATCAAACAAAGTGTATGAAATTTAAATAATAGTCAGTATCGTCACCAATTACATGGTATTTTTTGTTACGGCTAATTACTTATTCTTATTAGTAACACGTGTGTCGCATTCTTTTAATAAAAAATATGAAGAAATGTTTGCAACGAACAGAAAAAGATCTAAATTAATAAATTACTTCGTTTTTACCACTTTTATTGTTTACAAAACCGACATGTTTCGTCAGCAAAGCTGACTTCTTCAGGGTTTTGACAGAATTTTGAGAAGAAGAACAGAACAGAAGAAGTCAGCTTTGCTGACCAAACATGTCGGTTTTGTAAACAATAAAAGTGGTAAAAACGAAGTAATTTATTAATTTAAATCAAAATGGTGCCACAAAATAAGTTTGCTGTGTTAGAAGAAAAAGATCGTTCAAGAATCATTGTAAAGCTAACTATTTGAAGATATGAGTCAAATAATGAAATTTGAACCTCTCGAGAAACTTCGCGAATCAAACGACAACGATGCGTGAATAATCAGGAAAAACTCGAAAAAAATGTAAATAAATGTGGCGTGATGCAAAGCCAGTAGTCGGAAAGATATGTAGAGTAGATAGCATTATGTTATCAGGTGATGGTGATACGATGTCTGCCGGAGTTTAATCTCGCCTTTAGGTGGGAAGATACTCAGTACTCAACTCAGGTATGGAATAGGCCCCTTGAAGTTTGTTGCCAGCGCCCGCGGGTCTATCGCCGCCAGCTGTAGTAACACTAACTGTATACCGTATTCGTATAATTTGTATTTGTATGCACGCTGTTGGCTGCACGTGTACGTGTTGGTGTGGCGTATAGGTACTAGGTACTCGTTTGTGTTGTGTTGTATGAAAGAAGAGAGATTTCTATTTTAAAATATAATTTTGTCTTACGATTTTAATCTACATGCTGAGATAAATGGCTCTTTTGTGCAATGACGTCGACGTGTTTATGAAAGCAGACTCGGGCAAAGCAAATTCGATTGTCGGGGAGATGATGTCATGTCCCGGGCCCCGGCATCAACTCAATACTCGTGTAGTTTATTGGTATGGAATTAAAACTATAATACCTCTGGACGGCTTGTGTACTGAATTAATATGGGATTGGAATAATGTAATAAACAATGGTCCGAGCTCCGAGCTCGGGTAACGCGATGCATTAGATATTAGGCGCTAGTTATTGTAAGCGATTGCAATATTATCATCAGTAGCTCGAGCACCAATGTAGGATACCTAGATATTGAGTACCACCTAGATAATGTAATATAGGATTGGAATAATAATTATAGGGACAGTCGCTCGAGCGCGAGCGTCGCGATGAATCTGGTATCAGGCTGTAGTGTTCTAGATATCTAGGTTTGGAATTTTATAAACATTATAGTACCTAATCCAACCGTCGCTGTAAGATAGGTATTGGATTCTACATGTAATATTGGATTAGAATATTATAATAATATATGAACAGTCGCCTGAGCATTGGAGGGGACCCCACAACTTTCCCAATGGCGTTATAAGGAAACATATGGTTTCCTCCTTCACCGCACACGTCAAGACTCTATTTTATTGAACGAAGCTACATTTATTTGAACGACTCTAGACCCTCCAATGTCCATGCATACGTGGTTAGAAAGCAGTATGCAAGTATTTACATTAACATAATACAGAATAATAATAAATGTGGCAGCCCGTGGAATAATTCTTCTGCAATCTATAGAGAAAAATATATACAGATAAAAGTGTTAGTAAATAAAAGGAAAAATAAGAGCTGCGCCCGGTTGAGGAAGCCTGGAATAAGAGAAATAACGAAAAAATAAAAGTAATAATAATAATATAATGCAAGTATTTACAACAATAACATAGGGAAAATAAAATGCATAGAAAGAAAATATTCAGAGAAGGTACCTATTCCAAAAAACCACCAGGCAGTTCCAATGACAATGTGCATGGCTATCGGCCCAACCGCAGAAGAAACCCCTGATGAAGTCGCCTGAACATCGATCGAGATGTATTTGGATTGGTTAGTTGTAGGGCTCTAGATGTAACATGTGATTGGAATTATAGGTATAAACAGTAGCCGAGCTTCGCCATAAGATGGGTAGATACTACCTACTGGATATGATATTGGATTAGAATATTAGAAAAATATGAACAGCCGCCCGATAAGTTGATGTGTTGGATAGATGCTAGGCATACAGGTATACCTACTGTATACTAGATATATAATGTGGGATTGGAATATTTTGAACAGTAGGCTGAGCATCGCCATAAACCAGTGGCTTTCAAAGTATGATCACGAGACATCAATTAGAAAAAAAAAACAAGCTTTATTATAATAAGCCAACAATGGTTGTAATTTTACAGAAGTGGGTTACTAACAGAAATAAAAAAAAAAGTCCCCAATTTTAGTACAAATGGATGCGACGGGCTTGCTTTTCAACTAATTTGTCGAACATTGGCTCTATGTTTGAGTCACAAGGTATGAGGCATCTCCAATTTTTGTTTTTATATTTCGTTTTTTATCACAACGAAGGAAGAAAAGTGCGCTTGTGCAAAGCTGGTATTTACGAGAAGTGCACACCATTTAACACCATTTAACCCGCGGCCTGCAAGCCCATTTCTTGCGGCTTCGGGCTTTGGCTAAATCAAAAAATTTGCATTAAAAATTATTCAACGCCTTCTCTGTTCTGTTTTGTGAAAGGGTTTAACGGAAAAATTTAATCTTTCTTCAAAGTTTTTAATCAGCCTCTGAAAATAATAAGTTTTTTTTACATATTCTTAAAAAGACAGAATTTTGTGGTTAGAGGTAGGCTAATTTTCTGAATTGCCGAAAATTGTCACAGAACAATGCAGGTTTCTTTTGTTTAGATCATCTATATTCAATGCATTTTAAAGGTTTCCGTTTTATAAAATGCCAAAAATTTTCTAGTCCAAGTTTTGTACTTTTCGAACGACAATAAGTCAACAGCATTTATTGGTTTGACCTTGAACTTAGTTTTTGTCTGTGCAATTTTTGCCCTCTTTTCGCGACAAACAATAAGTTTGATAAATAAATAGGTTTGACGCGAAAAGAGGGCAAAAATTGCACAGACAAAAACCAAGTTCAAGGTCAAACCAATAAATGCTGTTGACTTATTGTCGTTCGAAAAGTACAAAACTTGGACTAGAAAATTTTTGGCATTTTGTAAAACGGAAAAATTAAAATAATTTTTTTTTTTTGAAAAAGTTTGTCTATTTTGAATCAGTAGCCCAAAATTGCAAGTATGTACTTTTCATATGTTCTTTAATATTTCAGATTGATTTTTGCTTTATTTGATAGTTTTATTAAAAATATCATTTTACAAAATTTTAATAGGTTTGCGAAACCACCGACTGCAGAGTTAACTACATCAAGCTGTGTGTATCCTACCACACACAGCCCGCGTACCTACATACTGAAAATTGATAAATGGACCCTTCGACTAAAAAGGATGATCATCACTGATTTAACTCTAACATTAAAAAAGGTTGGGGGGTCGGGTGCCGTGCTTAAGGACCCGCAACCCGGATTTGTACCGATTTATTACATATTTCCCTTAAGGCGATCCAATAGTTCAGGAAAAAATCGAAATCGGAATTCACGCCCTTTATGGGAGGAGTTTAAAAATACTTGAGAAAAAGCTTTTGGAAAGGTTGGAAAAGGTATTTGAGAAATTTTTTTTTACAGGTTGATTTTGTAAAGGCCTGTAAAAAATATAAATTCCGGTTTTACGCATTGTTTATTGTAAGAAAACTGAAATTTAAAATTGATTTCGCGAAACTGAGCGACGCGGAATAACACGACTGTCTCCGGCGCCGGTTGGGGCGGAACTGATACGAAAAAGGTGTTGCCCAGTGTACCTCCATAGTCCAGTGGCTAAGACTCTTGACTCACATTCCGGAGGTCGCGGGTTCGAACCCGGCATGCGCAAATAAATTTTATTTGATTAATTTGTGTTATTTCACAATTAATTCATTTAAAATAATATATAGTATATTTGCGGCATGTTCCAGAGTGGAAGATACTATTAGTATCGCCCTGGTGTAAGACCACCATTCAGAATTGAAACGTTGCTTGAAAATGGCTTTAGCCGTGTTTAGTGACCAGATCTGAATAGCCAGGTACTTCCCAACCTTCCTCATCCCCACCTCCTTCCCCTCCCCACTACCTTCAGCCTCACAACATACCCCAATTGGGGATGCCATAGTCTCACTGGCTCCAGACGGGAGCAGTTGAGATTCTTGTGCGGTATTCACTGTAAAAAAAAAAAAAAAAAAAATGGTTCTTGTGCCCATGCCATAAGGGTCACTTCAAGAATCCAAATTCGTACAGTGCGGGCCGTATTGATTGATGTCAAAAATAACAACGAGAAAATGCATATTTTATTTTATTTTGTGAAGTTCGGGCGTAAATATCAATATTTTTTGCGATTATTATAAAAGAAACTAAATTTGCCACATTATACAATAAAACCAAATCCGAAAAGGGGTTTATAAATAGGAGAGTTTGGACTTGAAAGTGTTTTTTATAGACCTTATACTTTATTTTTTTATAGGCTTATTAAAAGACTTATTAAAAAAATGACCGATATTTTTAAGGGCCAAGGTATGTTCTACACACAGTATTTAATTGAAGCATCTATAATACTTTTATGCCATCAAATTTTCAAAACAAAAACATATGATTTTGCATTATTTACTATGGCTTCATCTTAAACACGGTAAGTGTTAAAGCTCTTAAAAAAATATATGTTATTCTTGAAGATAATATCTAGACTTTGCCCGTGCCGACACGCAAATTATATAAAATTCCCTCGATAGAAAAAAATCGCAAAGTATGCTCCAAAAATTATTATTAACACGTTTGTTAATTTATATGTATGAAAAAATTCACAGTGTTTCTTTAAATGCTGTTTAAGATAATGACCCCGAGATTTTTGCTCTATTTTAAACGAGTCGTGTTTTATTAAACATTTTCGCAATTTTCGCATCGATTTTGTCGCTGTAAATGTTAGCGCTCTCCTCTAACATTTGTAATTTCGTATCTCTCCATCTTCTTCTTTTCGGGCCCGGTTGCAGAGCCTTAAAAAGTTTGAAAACCCGCTGCCATAAGCTATTCTAAGTTTGGATACTAGATATAACTTGGGATTTGAATACAGGATACAAGGAGCTACTTTTTACCTTAGTTTTCAGGGCGATCGGCTTCTAACAAGATTCTTACAATAATTTTTGATGTTACAAATTTGCTCTGCGATCGACGAGTTGGGAAGTTGGGAACCCTTGGAGTGCAGTACCAATTATGAGAAGTTATACTTGAACTGCCATATATACGTAGACTGTAGACATAATATGGAATATTATGCTAAGAGGTCCAAGCAACACGATCTATTAGATTATTAAGAAAGGTGTTAAGTTCTAGATATAATAGGAATATAATGGGGCTGGAATATGATGAACCGAGGTCAGATCACCGCTGTAGGACAGGAATCGAGTTTTAGATAAATATAGGTACTTAATAAACAGTGGCCCAAACACTGCAAGTATTAGGCTTGAAATAGGCATTAGGTTCTAGTTGTAATATATTGCAAGTTATATTATAAGAATTCCAGTATTCAATCAGAACTTTATGATTTGTAATTTGTAACTAAAGTACCTACACTGGCGTGGATTTGAGATATTACAACATAATCTGGCTACCAGTGGCGGTTTGCGAGGTTGAAAAGTGGGGAGACACAAACATTATTTTTTTAAAGTAAGTGTAAGTACACCTAACCTACCTATTATACCTAACCTAGAAAATAAAACTATTCAAATGGAACTATTACTTACTTCAAACTATCACAGTAATAATAATGTGCAAACACAAGATAGACCGTCAACAGCAAATTCGCCCTACTAAATTAATTCAAATAGTCGAATACTTGGCATGTTCAGAAACGACAGAAACTAGTGTACTGTGACCATACAGACGGTGGTTTTTAGTTTTTTGAGGGTTGTCAACACTGAGTGGTAGAGGGGTATCTCCTGACCAGAGCGAGTATCGCAGGAACATTGCAGTACGTAAACTCACGTTGTAGTGTCCAGTTGCGTGAAAGATGTCGGCAAAAAATCCCCTGTGATCGATCCTGTTTTTACTTACGGAAGGAATAACACCTACAAAAAAAAGGGTGAGGATTTCTGAGCTCTATTGTGACTGGAGATGATAGTGGGTGACTCATTACACGCCTGGGAAAAAAACGGTAGTCAAAGTAGCGTCACGCCGATTCCCCATCTGGCAAAAATTGAAAATCATAATTGCGGGCAAAAAAATCATGACCTCAGTGTTTTGGGACCGAAAAGACATCATTTTGGTAAAATTTCTGCCTCAGGTTGAGATCATCAATGCATAACAATATAAAAAAAAACTCAAAAGGAGCATTCAAAACAAAAGGAGGGGAATGCTGACCAGAGAAATGTGCTTGATTCACGAAAACTTCCGTCCTCACACGGCCTTAGCCACCAATACGCTCTTGGACTCATTTGGTTGGGATGTTTTTAACCACCCCCCGTATTCCCCTGACTTGGCGTTTTCAGATCATCATCTATTTACCTTCTTGAAGGCATATATGGGTAAAAATAAAATTTCAACCCACGAACAGGTGCAGAAAGTGGTTTTGAAGTTGGGGAAGGAGCTGGCGGGAGAATTCTTCGAGGAGGGCATAAAGAAACTTGTGCCACGGCTCACCACATACATTGGAATGGAATGACGATTATTTTGAAAAATAGTCAACAAGTGCATCAACAATATCCTGTTATTTTTGTTCTGACAACTTAAAAAAAATAATTCAGTGCACTTATTTTCTGAACGTGCATCGTACATACTGCCGCGTACCATCACAAATAATCATACAACCAAATAAAACTTGAACACTAGAGCTAATCGTAAATTATCGGTTCTACTTCGGAAGTGTTCGTTTTTTGAGGCGTGCCTCAAACTGAACAACACGCGACCGTTCATTACGGTTCCATGTGACTTCCCTACTCCCCTCCGCCCACGTGAAATCAGCGACTCTCGGAGGCGGGCCCTATCTCTGCCTCCCTAGTATTATTGTACTGTGTTGTATAGTAGCTCGGCGCGGCTTGCGGAAATCCACCAGTCCTAGTAAAATATGAAAATAATTACGGGTAACATTTAAACTAAAGTAACTTTAAGACTTAAACAATTTATAAATTGGTAAGATTTAAGTTCTCTATTTTTTGGGGAGGCACGGCCTCCCCTACCTCACAGCACGAACCGCAATAAAAAAAAACATCCATGGGTAGGTACCTACCTATTTATTACTTCAAGTTGTGTTATGACTTATGACTATGACCTATGTGCCAGTATCTACATTATATATTATAATTCTGCATTGAACAGGAATCAGAAAAATGTGATACGTGACCTGCAGCACCCAGTCGCTGTATTTGTTCTTGGGTACATTATATGTTGAGACTTGGCTCAACAAGAGAGCCTGTACGAAAACACTGAAGATATTGAATTGTGCAGGATAATAATAATCAAATACATACTTACCATGTAAATGTATATTTACATGATGTGGAAAACAAGGCTATTAAAACTGCAGCTTATATTGCAAGACCAAAAGTTTATTTAGTAATGTAATAAGACAACGAAAATAGCAAATTAAATTAGCACAGCCACAGTAGCTACACGATTTACGGAAAATAAAGGTCTGAAAATCCCATTTATTTTAAGTGTGAAGGTTGAACGCTTAAGTTCTTGCATACCAGAGATTTTTAAAACTTATATTAGCAACCAAACCAAAAAATATATTAGCATTGCACAGACAAAATCAACCGCAAATTTTTAAAATTAATTTTAATAAAAGATGTGGGGATAATGAAAAAAAAAATCCAGGTACCTTTACAATCATTCTTTATTTTTTTGATTATTTTTTAAGTAAACGTGTTCGTGATATGCTTAGTTAAAAACCCGCTCCGCAGGTTTTGCTGCTAGGCCCTGAAGGCGGCTTTTGGTTCGACGCGCCTAGTTAGTGTTGGTGACCATTTTATAAATCCAATAGGAACTGATTCCTGAAATAGCCCGTTCCTCGGATCCACCGTTATCCAGTGTAGCTAGTCACCGGGACAAAGTAACCGAGACAGGCAATGAAGTCATATGTAATATATAGCCGCTTGATACAACTATGTATTACCGTTAATCTTTTCACATCCGGAGAGATACTACGTATTCACAAATTCGTAGCAGTTGTACCTAGGGGGGACACGTCCCCATCCGACCTGCTGGCGGAAGTGGCGACATCTTGTGACGAATTCTTGAATTCGAAACCGAATTACAACGGTAGCTTTGTTTGAAATTCCACGTACACAGATGTTATTTGTGGTGCGGCGCGTGTGGCGTGGCGTCAGACATGCACTCGAAGACGGGTTCTGAAATTTAACCCGCGGACGCAAGCCTATTAATAGATACTAATCGATCGATAATAAAAAGAAAATTATGTATCTTTTAATATCTAAATATTTATTCAAATATATAGGTACCTGCGAGATAAATGTACCTATTCTTACAAGATAAACGTATCATCAATAGATTATTATTTTTTTTAGAATTGAGATAGAAATAAATTTATATGTTAGGCTGAGTTGGCATCGCGTTTGCAAGTCCTCCATCACGAAACAAGCAAGCTTTTCCGGTTACTGTGGTGGTGTAAAACTTGAACATTTGCTTACACATTACTACAAACATTGTATGCGTCTGCAGAAAGGCCACACCCACATAACCAATATTTATGTTAAGATGAAGCCATAGTAAATAATGCAAAATCATACAAAATCATATGTTTTTGTTTTGAAAATTTGATCGCTTAGAAGTATTACAGATGCTTCAATTAAATACTGCGTGTAGAACATACCTTGGCCATATATATGGCCTATGGCCATTACATATCTTTTAATAAGCCTATAAAAAATAAAGTATAAGGTCTAAAAAGCACACTTTCAAGCCCAAACTCTCCTATTTATGAACCCCTTTTCGGATGTGGTTTTATTGTATAATGTGGCAAATTCAGTTTATTTTATAATAATCGCAAAAAAAGTTGATAATTACTCCCGACCTTCCCAAAATAAAATAAAATATGCATTTTCGCGTTTATATTTTACAATACGGCCGCTAGTCGACGAATTCGGTTTTTCAAAGTGAACCCTATGGCGTCCACCGAAGAACTACTGTCCACGCCACAGTCGCCAAACCTCCTTCGTATCAGTCACGCCCCGAACTGAGCGGGAGATGGACGCGTCACTCCGCGTCACTTGCTTTCGTGGAATCAATTCTAAATATCCGTTTTATTACAATAAACAATGCGTAAAAAGGGAGTTAATGTTTTTTACAGGTTTTTACGAAATCAACCTGTAATTTTTTTTTCTCAAATACCTTATCCAACCTTTCCAAAAGCTTTTTCTTAAGTATTTTCAAACTCCTCCCATAAAGGGGCGTGAATTCCGATTTCGATTTTTTCCTGGACTATGGGATCGCCTTAATGTGTAAGCAAATATTCATGTTTTCAGTCGGAGGAGGCCCTGCTTTACGTGGAGCTCTATGTGACTTCTAAACCAGTGTAGTAAAGGGAGTTTGAATAAAAAAATCATTGATTTGAATTCACGAGAAAACCCGTAGCTTATTTCATTCAGTTTGTGATTTAGTCAAATTGAAGAACAAAGTGAAAAATTGAGGTGGAAATTAAATTGAAAAATTACCCGAAACTACCGTAACTAGTTCATATCTATTATTATTATTTCTTTTAAATCTTGAAATCTATTAATTGATATATCTTGAGCTTTTCTTACTTATTTTTTGTTATTATTTGCATTATTATTTAAATACTTATGTACATGATTACATGTCATGTAATAGAGCATGAATTCCCTTACCAAACACAAGAGCCTTGTCTCTTTATGGTGAGGAAAAGCTATTTTTATATTCACTTACTACACAAAATTTACAAATTTTAAATAAATAAAAATCTTGAGATCATTATTCGAGAGTATATCCGTTTTTCTATTCAGTCATTCAGTTGTCCCAAATAATTATAATAAAACATTTATTTGTCAATTATTAGTTTGTTACATATTTTTACGTTTTCCGTTTTAATTAATTTTTGGAGATCGCTGGCAACGGTTAATATGCACTTTTTAAAAAAAAAAACCTTTTGATTCACCTTAATTACATTAAAAGGCAACTATTTGCATTGGGGGAAGTAGAAAATATTTCATTCTAAATTTCGATTACGTAAAATTAAAATTAGCTTTCGTCTTGTGAGATTGTACGCCATTAGCTATTAGCTCATTCGCTGTCACTTTGGTATGTTGGTATTCCTGATAGACTTGAATGTATAACGAACGGCTAGAAGGTTTTGAAGGTACGGGGCACTTTCTTTTGAATCACAAACCATGTTACACAAACCTAGCGTAGCCGCTAAACTACTTGAAAACTGGGATGTTTTTCTTGCCTTGACGCGAGTAGGCGTTATAAAGGGGCACTTTCTTTTGTATCACAAACCATGTTACACAAACCTAAAATTCCCATGAAGTCTGCTACGCTTTGCTCTAGCATCTTTTCGTACAGTAACAAGAATACCAACATAACAAAATGACATTTGAAGATAATGTTTGAAAATGGACGGTCTCGTTTCACAGAATGAAAGCTAATTTTAATTTTACGTAATTGAAATTTAGAATGAAATATTTTCCACTTCCCCCAATGCAAATAGTTGTCTTTCAATGTAATTAAGGTGAAACAAAAGATTTTTTTTTTAAAAGGGCGTATTAACCAAAGATATTGTGTATTTGAATATCTTTGGTATTAACCATTGCCAGCGATCTCAAAAAATTACCCCGTTTTATTTGGTTTGATATGACTGGAAAGATATTTTTAATTAAAAAAACATTGTTGAGAACTTATTTCTAGTGACTTACAACTAATGACTTGAAACTAATGACAATGACTAATGACTTACGACTGGAAGTTTTATATAAGTAACTAATCTTGTAAAGTTTCTTCAGTATTTTTCCGAGTGTTGCCAGATTGCCTAATAGACCTATAATAAATTATCAATAAAGTAACCAACCACAACACAAATTATAACATAAAAAAGGACCAAAGTTTGTTACTTGAATAATAAACTATGTATACAGGGTGTAACAGCGCGTACCCGAAAAATTTTAACCAGCGATTCCTGAGCCGATTTTTTTCAACTAAAACAAAAAAATATATATTTTCCGCATCTCTGCATCGTGTATTACCGTGCTGCATGGAACGAGACGGAGTGCTCAGCACTACCACTACTCATCACTACTCATTTACGAAGTGTGATGGAAAAATATTTTTATTATTTTTAATCGAAAACAAATGTCATCGGATTGCAAAATGACATCTACATTTTTACTCCAAATTTGTTCAGGAATCTGGTTAAAATCCGTCGGGTACGTGCTGTTATACCCCGTATAATATTACTGAAGTGAAACTTCTTTAGCCCCCTTAATGATTTGAAATTCGTGTGAAACGGAAATGCGTCACTGAAATTTATTATTTGGTGGGTCCTCGGTTTTAATAATGCGGTAAATTCGCGCGTCGGCGCGGGGCTTCGATAGCGCAGTGGGCAAGGCACTCGACAAGTCTCAGCGGCCAGAGAGACAGACATCAAGCGAACGGAGCTTCGAATTCTACGAAATCAAAAAAATAAACATTTTAATTCAATCTTCAAACCACTTTAAAATAAACAGGCAAAAGAAAAGAAAGCGACATCTAGCAACTTTCTAGTTTCACTTCTACCGCGTGTGAATTACACACTATGATTTTTTTATCCTCTAACGACCTCCTTTACAGAGCGATAAGTTCCTTGGCTTTGGGCCCAGTGGTTGCAAGATCAAAATTCGACGAGGGCATATGAAAAAATCATTGTATTTAAATATGTATTTTCACGTGCTCCACAGTGCAAGATCTCCAAACATCCTGATGACAGATAATTTCCCAAATTTATTATTTTCCTTTCTTTTATTTAGCCTAACAACGTTTCAAAATTGGAGATTCAATAGTTCGACTGGCTCTGTATGGAGCCTTGTGCGATATAGTTAACCCAAACTAAGAACTATTTTTATTAATAGTTGTTTCTTATCGTAATTGTTGAAAGTAATTTGCAAATACAGTCGCATCAAAAGCAAAATGTGTTCGATCTTTAATTTTGATTTTATTTATGTATATTTGACGGCCTCCATGGATGAGTGGCGGATTCAAATTGCGGCGTGCGGTAAATTTTGCTTGATTCCTTTTTGTTATTTCACAACTTAAAGTAGTATTTAGTGTATTTACGGCACGTTCCAGAGCGGTGAATACTTTCAGTTATCGCCCTGCTAAAAGATCAACATTCAGGATCGAAACGTTGCTTGAAATGGCTTTAGCCATGTTTGGTGACCATATGTTAATATCCATGTACGTCCTTAACTTCCTCTTACCCATCTCCGTCCCCTTCCCACTACCTTCAGCCTCACAACATACCTCTGGGTGATTGGGGATGCCATAATCTCACTGGCTCCAGACGGCTGGTAGCTGTCGGAACTCTCGTGCGGTACTTATATTAAAAAAATTATAAAAAGTTCAAAGCTGTGTCTCAGTGTTTGCGGTTTGGGTCAACACTAATTACCCGATTACCACAATTTGACAACTAAAATGTTTTTAAAAATTGGAATTACGATAATTTCATAACTAATTTCATATTTCAAAATTGAAACTGATTCTGTACGGAACTCGAACAAAGTACATACATAAAGTACCTATCTAACTAACCATCACGCCGGCGCCGTTTCCCCGCAAGGGTAGGCAGAGAGGACGGACCGCCAAACAACTCGATCTTGGCACAAACTCCTTGCCTCGTTCACATTCATATATCGTCTCATTCATACTCTTATATTATTCCTTCACAAGACCCGATTCATTTATCTTTTTTTTTTTTTAAAGAAAGACAAACATTCCTGGGTTACGAATAACCTAACAATGTTTGAAAATCTCCTACTACCACCACAGAAAGCTGAAAATGTTGCTTGTGTTGTGATGGAGGACTTAGCCAGCCGATGAATCGAACACGCGACGCTCGGGTGGGACCCAAGCGCTATGCCCACACAACCACTGACCGGTCTAATAATCTGATTCCCTTGGTCGGGAGGCGTCTACTAATATCTACAGGAATTCCAAAAACTGAAAAAATCGAACTAATATCTATGAGAACCTAAGTGTTGACGAATATCTACAGAACTTTTGACTAAAATCTATGAGAACTAAAGTGTTGACGAATATCTACAGCTCAAACTGCTGACTAATATCTATGAGAACCAAAGTGTTGACGAATATCTACAGCACTGGCAGAGGTTGGATTTGCAATTATGTATAGCATATTGGAATAACGTAATATTGCGTATGTAGTTTAAAAAACGTAATTTATGTAAGTAGTATGTAAAAATTCCTAATATCGGACTATTGGACCCATTTAGCTGATTAGTCCAACCTACGCTCTGTAGATATTAGTTCAACCTACGCTCTGTAAATATTAGTCAACACTGGGACCGTCATGAATATTCGTCCGACCTTAGCTCTGTAGATATTAGTCAACACTCTGAAGTTCGTAGATATTAGTTCAACATATGAGCTGTAGATATTCGTCCGACATACAGGCTGTAGATATTAGTATCTGGAGTCCTTGGTCGTGCCATGTCTTCCTCGGGCGTCCCCGACTTCATCTACCATTCACATTTGCGTCATACATTCTCCTTACACCCCTTTCCTCGTTCATTCGCTCTATACGCCAAACCATCTGAGCGTCCCTTTCTTTTTTTTTTTTTTTTTTTTTTTTTACATGAAGTCCACACAGGAGGCCCTGAGGAAAAAAATTTCCCTGAGGGCCTATGTCATCTTTGGGGATGCTGTGTGGAGGGTTTTTTTAGGGAAAGGAAGGAGAGGGGACTTCTGGGAAGGAAAAGGGTGTAAGGGGTGGGTAGGAATCTGGGGTTTAGTGTGTCCTGGTCATCAGACCTAGACAAACCACATCCCATGAACCCGGGCACCCCTGCTAAATCACCAAACGTAGCGAACCACTTGGGGTGACCTATGGCAGAGGTGTTGGTTATCCAATAAAGGTTCCCGGGGCGGCGGTACCCATTCCCGCCTCCCAAATTGTGAGGCGGGAATGGGTAAGATGGGTAAGATCTTAATCTAACCCATTACGCTTACATCTTTCATTCTTCGCGGATCTCCATATTTCTCACACAATCGTACATGGTTTTACCACACATAAGTACCTACCTACCTATAATATAATATTATTTTAACAGAAAAATATTTTAAATGTCTTTTTCAAAATCGGAATTACTATATTCCGTAACTTTTCACGGGTCTGCGTCTGTTTACAAATAAAATTGCGCAATAAATGATTACAAAAACAACAAATTAAAAATATATGTATTTCTTTTGAAATCAATCAACACGAATAATAATAACGTAGTATTTATATAGCGCAGTTTTGTGATATTTCACTTCAAGTGAATAACACTGTAATCGCAATTTAATTACGAAAACATTACGAATTTGAAAAAAAACTGTCTCCCTTGGGAACAATGTATTTTTATGGGCCGCCAGCCGGGAGTTACTTTTTCCGGCCAGACATCTAGTCTCCAGTTCTTTAGTCCTGCCTGTCTTGTGTTGATTAATGTGGGTACCTACCGCCTACGTTTACGTCACCCGAGTTCATTCACTGCACGAAAAAAGCAAAAAAGCATTACGAAACATCCCGAGCGAAATAATAATGCTAATAATCACGTACAGCGTTCTGCTATCACCGCCTAATCCGATTTTTTTCATTTTTCGTAGCGATACGCAAGAAAGCAGATCTGATATTCTGCCGTCATAAGTAAAATCCCAGCGTCCTCCTTGAGAGTCTCAGGGACGATACTGTGTTTTTACTTATGTCGGCAATATTAATGACCTACTCGTACCTGGTATTCTTTTTTCGGAATATTGATGAGCCACTTGCCCGCATTTTTATTTGTTTGAAGAATCTATCATCATTTATATTTATTTATATTTACATAGTATAAAATGAAGTCACTCAAAATGTATGTGCGCGTTAATCTTTTAAACTACGCAACGGATTTTCATGCGGTTTTCACCAATAGATAGAGTGATTGAAGAGGAATGTTTATATGTATAATACATGTAAATTATATTAGAGAAAAGCCGAGAAATTCAAAGAAAACATATTTTTGTGCGATTTAAAACGACTGGCGGGCCGTACTATAGTCACTTTTGAAATTCGTTCTACGGAAGAAATTGGAAAATAGATGTCCTAGAGTAAGTAGGTATTTGATTTTCCCTTTTCAAATATCCAGTGTTGCATTGCAAGCATTGTATAATTAGTGGCGATCGCTCGAATTGCATTACATAGTATAAAATGAAGTCGCTCAAAATGTATGTGCGCATAGATCTTTTAAACTACGAAACAGATTTTCATACGGTTTTCACCAATAGATAGAGTGATTCAAGGGGAAGGTTTATATGTATAATACATGCTTATTATAGTAGAGAAAAACCGATAAATTCAAGTATTCAATTCAGGCAGCGGGCAGCGGGCAGCTGGCAAGCGGGTGGTGTGGATTTTATAAAGGTTGGGTAATGGCGTTGTGTGTCGTTAGCCACAGCAATGTGTGGCCGGGTCTGCTAGTATAATATAAAAATGAATCCGTGTTTCCCTTGGTCACGCCCAAAGATATTGAAATATAATAGATGTGCTATCTGCACTAGGTGGGACTGCGCTTCCGGGTGTCGCCGATATTGTTTACCAATTAACAAATAAACTAAATGAACTAATTCTTTCCATATTCAAGCTATTTTTTAACCAATACTAACGCACACCTTCAAAAAATCAAAGAAATGAACAAATTTTTGTCGAATGCAATCTACCCTGATTAGATCGTAGTCCGCCGACAGTTGCGCGGACATCATAGCATATCTCTTTTGTATTTTAATATATTTGGTCACGCCACAACTTCAGAACGACTTTACCTTTTTCATTCAATCTTTTTTTTAAAGTTTTCTAATACTTTGTAGAAGATTCTTTATATTTTAACTGCGCACGTTTGATAGTTCGCGATTTTGATGAAATTGAATTTAGCAGGCAGCTGTTTTTTTCTTAAATCCTATAGATGCATGTGTTTGTCTCTTTTTAGTGTCGCTATTTTTCGTTTCATCGAGTTTCAAGTCACAACGGTGCTAAAGAAGTTTTCACTTCAATAAATCAGTGTTTCATTTTTGTTATTAGGGCACATCTGCCCTGATCATGGACACTGCAAAGCTGTCCAAAACGTTGGCTAAAGAAGGAGGTAGCGCAACACGGCATAATACCCCAAAAACTAATAACAAAAATATTTTTGGCCGTGAAAATCTAAAATCGTACCAGTGTTTCATTGTTTTCAGTCGGGTCATGTCAGGCCTCGGCCCAAACATCATTATAGTAATAAAATTATTCTATGATCTTCCACGGACATAAAACAGACATAAATTTTGAAATATTCATGAAAAATTAAAAATATATATTTTATAACACTCAGCCCAATCCATTGCGTAGTAGCAAATCGTATATTAAAAAAAAACATATGTTTAAATCATTGACCGAATATACTTGGTTGAAGGTTTAAATGCATAATAAATGTTGAGATATATACCATTCTATGTTGAAACGTAGTTCATACTATGTTTAGCTAGTCTTTATATAAAATAAGTATTATAAATTAGATATAACTCAAACGCGCCGATCATACAGGGTGTTAAGGGACGTACTTGACTTACTTTAACCAGTGATTCCTGACATTATTTGGAGTAAAAAATATAAATGAAATTTTGGTCTCCGGTGACATTTTTGATTTTTTTTTTTCTACAAAGACATAAAAAATTGGTAGTTGTTGAACAGTTGGAGGCGGGGTAAGGGATTCGCCGGACAGCCGGCTGAGTGACCAGTGACGACATGCAGAAGAAAAAATTTTTTGTTCGATTTTGAAGAAATAATTTTGAAAAAAAAAAGTCGTCAAAAAAAGTCACCGGAGACCAAAATTTCATTTATATTTTTTACTCCAAATAATGTCAGGAATGACTGGTTAAAGTAAGTAAAGTATGTCCCTGTATATATATATAACTTTGCACGTAATATTTCCTTTAACGCCTTTACGATCATGTTTATAAATAATATTTATAAAATACCAACAATTTACAAACTTTATAATTTTTTGAAATTCTTATTCATGTTCCTACACTACTCACCTTTGTAAGTTTATGTAAAGAATGTATTTTAAATACAGAACCAGAAATTTCACCACATTCAGAAACAACAAATCTCAGACAAAAATACATGTTACCAATTCTATAAGTAAAAAAACTTTGGGTCAACATCTTGTAAAATCGTAAATCATTACAACCTTAGATCTCTTCTTCTTCTTCTTCTTCAATGGCGCTACAGCCCATTTCGAGGCTTGGCCTCCTTCAAAATAAGCCTCCACCGCCCCCTGTCCTCGGCCGTCGTCTTCCAATCTGCAACATGGAGTAATCCTCTTGCATCCTTCCTGACATCATCCTCCCATCTCAGTCTAGGTCTGCCACAACCTTAGATCTCTAAATCTCTAAATGTAAATAATATGTATTTCTTATTATTTTTAACGTTAAACTAACGTTTAAGACAAGATTTTTATGCATAGCACAAAGGGTAACAATTATCATAAGCAATAATTATCAGCCTGAAACACTCATCCACATTGAAAAATCTTCCGAGAAAAGATACATGACGCCAACGGGACTTGAACCCGTGTCCTTCTGATTGCCGGTCAGCTGCTCTCCCAATTGAGCTATGGCGGCTTATCTTGTACCCGCCAAATGATTCAATATATACTAGTGTTTCATTCAACAATTACTGCTTATTATATTTTTTGGGTACAAGATAAGCCGCCATAGCTCAATTGGGAGAGCAGCTGACCGGCAATCAGAAGGACACGGGTTCAAGTCCCGTTGGCGTCATGTATCTTTTCTCGGAAGATTTTTCAATGTGGATGAGTGTTTCAGGCTAATAATTATTGCTTATAATAATATGTGTTTCATAATAATTCAAAGCAATCTACCTTCTATCTTCTACTTACAATATTTTAACTCATATCTTTAAGAAATATGACATAAATAACAATATTAACCCCTCACTTCTAAAAGTGCGTTAATTTTTGCACAATTGGTAAACAACCGTTTATCATACATACATGGTTGTTTATCACTCTTACATCAGTACTTAAGTGATATTGACATATTTGACATAAACTTGGCGAAATTTGTTGATCTTTTAAAAAACTTATTATTCCAAAACTATTCCTAAACCTATCTGTTTTTCTGAAAACTCTGTATTTTTGTATTTTTATGACTTGTGTGCTTTTTTATCAAATTTTATTTTTATTATTCTGTATATGTTAAATAATCTGTCATGAATCATTTGTACTACCAAAATGTAAAAGCCCATTGGGCGTTAAATAAATAAATAAATAAATAAAATAAAATCACGGTTATGTAAAATTTTAAACACGTTTATTTCATTACGTTTACATTCAAGAGAAAAATAAGGAAATATTTAAAAATAAAATAATATTTCGTAATGATTTTAGGACACAAACATTTTCCTAAAAATATAATAAAAATATGAATTACAGTTTTGCAGATTTGAAAATACTAATAAAATAATGCATTCAAAATCTGTCCAGATTCCAAAAAAAAAAAAAAAAAAATCTTAATGCAAGTAGCTCATTGCGAAAAATATCAAATTATGTTTTTCTTTTGTGGTTCGAACTACAACAGTCGTCAACTGAGAATTGCGAAATTCAAAATACTTTTCTGCGAAATGTGTTTTTCCAAGCGATCCGACCTAGTAACTGCGAGGAGGAAAGTGAGTTGAATTAGTTGTCGAGTGCGATGTATTTTGGGATAGCTCTGTCATATGAAATTTTCAGTACGCACTTCTAGTACTGCCGACAGCGGACAAAACTGTCAAATCGTCGCTCTACTTCAGTGATGATAAACCTTTTTAGCTACAAAGACAGTTTATCAATTTTCTGCGATTTAAATTAATTAAATTTATTTCAGGTTTTCTAAAGTGTTAATTTATTTAACACAACAATGATATAACCGACTCCAGATACTAATATCTACAGCCTGTATGTCGGACGAATATCTACAGCTCATATGTTGGACTAATATCTACGAACTTCAGAGTGTTGACTATTATCTACAGAGCTAAGGTCGGACGAAATCTATGACGGTCCCAGTGTTGACTAATATCTACAGAGCGTAGGTTAGACTAATATCTACGGAGGGCAGCTGAGCAAGAGGTTATACGGAAAAGCATAAATTACTTCAATTACGTAATTACTAATTACGTAAAGGCTTAAACGTTTAAAGTACGTACATGAAGTTTTTGCATAATATTACGTATTTTGTTGTTTACGAGGACAATAATTTATTGAACAAGCATGGAGGTCATAATACAAAGATATTTATTTATTTATTTCGAAAGACACGGCACCACAACCTAACCTAACCTAACCTAACCTAACTGACATAGAAATGGTCATGGTAACAGACTAAATAATTTAGAAGCACTCGAAATAAAGAAAGCTGTTAAAACAAAAACCCAAATCCTTAATATTCAGCTAAATGTGTCCAATGTTAGGGATTTTTACATACATACATACATAAATTAAGTTTTTTAAACTGCATTCGTAATATTACATTATTCCAATATGCTATATATAATTGCAAATCCAACCTCTGCCAGTGCTGTAGATATTCGTCGACACTTTGGTTCTCATAGATATTAGTCAGCAGTTTGAGCTGTAGATATTCGTACGCACTTTTGTTCTCATAGATATTATTAGTCAGCAGTTTGAACTGTAAATATTCGTACGCACTTTGGTTCTCATAGATATTAGTCCGATTTTTTAGTAGACGCCTCCATATAATTATGGAACTATGATAATATACATACTCTTAGGATATAACGCTAAAAGAAACGCAGGCAAAAAAATTCAAAGGTTCAAGGTCAAGCCTATATATTTTGATCAATGTTATGTAGGGACTCGTTAGTAGCTCTGTAGGACTGAACACTAAATTATTGTAGTTAAACGCACTTGAAGTGAAATAACGCAAAACTGCGCTATACAAACGTTATGTTGTTATTATTATTGTTCAAACCAATAAGTCGCTCACATCATAACACCGCACATCTCATTTTACATAGGTTTTCAGGAGGAAAAAAAACGGTTTGTTTTATTAAATAAAAATAGCACATCTTTGAAAAAATAGGGTCAACTAATATTTAGGGATCAGTAATTTGAAGAAGTATTTTTTTTTCATTAAAGGTATTTTTAATTATATTCGCTGAGTAGCACACAAAAAAGACTGAGAAATAATGAGATTTGCAGATGTTCTTGTAAAGAGTGTATATGTATGTATAGTATTTTATTCAACTTTCTTAAATAAAACAAAAATTAGATTTTTTTTGTCATTTATTTTTGGGGTGTTATGCCGTGTTGCGCTCCCTCGTCTTTTAGCTAACGTTTCGGACAGCGTTACAATGTTCATCATCAGAAAAGCAAAAATGAGATCTTTTTTTGTTATTTATTTTTGGGGTGTTATGCCGTGTTGCGCTCCCTCCTCTTTTAGCTAACGTTTCAGACAGCGTTACAATGTCCATCATCAGGGCAGATGTGTGAATCACACTTTTTTTGTTTGTTTTCCTATTAATCACTTGCATACTGCTTACTAACAACGTATACAAGGACACTGGAGGTCTAGATTCGTACAAAATAAATAAATGTAGCTTCTTTTAACAAAAAAATTAGAATCTTGCGAGAGCCTTGAAGGAGTAACCATCTGTTACTTATACCAGGGCGGGTAAGAGGTGGATAACCTCCACTGTCCGAAACGTTGGCTAAAGGAGGAGGTAGCGCAACATGGCATAACACCCCAAAAATAAATAACAAAACTACTTTTGGCCGTGAAAATCTAAAATCATATCAAAAATGAGATCATTAAATTTGTTTCTGCTAATCATAGATAAGTACCAACCAATTATTTTGTTTCATAACTTTGTATAAAAGGAGCGATGATGATTGGTCAAAACATTTGTTTGTCAGTTCAAACCATGGCGCGTACGTAGTTTTAAAAGATATTAAAAAAAAAACATATTTTTGAGATACGCGGTGTAATAATGTGGGCGGCGATAAACCTGTTGATTTTTATCGTTCTGAAAGCATAATTTTACAAAATCAAGAAAACTTTTGGAATTCATAAAACGGACTTTTAGACCTTAAAACTCATCTCTACAGCAGTGGCGGCTCGTGACTTTTGGGTGTGCTAGAGTGCTGATATTTAAAAAAATGTTATTATCGATGTTGCTGTAGCTGAAAAAAAAATTTTTTTTTTTTTTTTTGAAAATCAGTTTTTTGTATGAAAAATTTCAGAAAGTTTCAGTTTGGCGGTGTGCCGCACCGATTTCCTGAAAAATCTTCATACGAAACACCGATTTTTGAAAAAAAAAAAAAATATTTTTCGCATACGACAACATGAAAATAAAAAATAAAAAATAATTTAAATATTATTTAAATATTAGCACCATTTTTTAAACATTAGCACCCTAGCACACCAAAAGTCACGAGCCGCCACTGCTCTGCAGCATCGAACAAAAAAAGCGCTGTGCTGCGTAAGTGAAAATCTTTCTTCGTATAAGGTCAAACCACGAAATTCTGTCTTTTTAGGAATACCTACGCCTAGTTGTTTCGCAGAAAATCAAGGGTAACAAAATCATAAAATGGCCACTCAGCGCCATTTTGTTTTTTTGACAATTGAAGCTTGATCAACAATTTTTTTGTGCTAATCTTTGGTGATTTCAAATTTTTATCGGCAGAAGAGAATAAATATCATACAGAACAGAATCCGTTGATTATTTTGTAACACAATTCTTTCGATATTTTATTTAGTCAAGTCGACCGTACGAAAGTGCACGCGGGCCGCGGGTTGCTCATCCCTGCTCTAGTTGAAAGGCGGAGAAGGAGAAGATGAAGAAATGTTGGGAGAATCTATTATCGAGTTATCGCAATTCACGACAAAGTACTGCTCTGACGTTATTAGATAATAATGTCATTAAATAATAATACTTTTCAACGATTACTGAAAGCACAAGTAAAAACAACAATATTATTACCTATTAATATATATATAATTATTTTATTATTGTTGTTCTCGTTCACGCCTTTCCCTTGACGCTATAAAAAACTTTTATGTACCTACGTCAATAACGGTTTCAGATAAATAACTAATAACGTAAATAATAATACTACACGTAGGTAGGTCACAAATATAATTTTTCTCATTCATTAATTTTCTGCTAATTTGGATCTTCTGTATTCTCAGAGTTGATGAGACTCTTATGGGCCCGCAACCTGGATTTGTACTGATTTATTACATATTTCCCTTAAACACGATAAGTTTTAAAGCTCTTAAAAATAATCCTTTCTAACCTTTTTCTTTCCCATCTCCTTCTCCTCCCTGTCCACTTCCACACAGGATCCGGCAGTTGAGGCTCTTGTGAGGTATTCACATAATAATTTGATAAAACGTCCATTTGTTATTTTCTAAAGTTTATCCTACAAGTCTGTAACTTTTCACAACCCGTACATAGAAGTAAACAAAGGGTTACCGCTGATAGCTCCGTTGTAATTATCTCCCTCTTTCTCATAAACAAGGCGTGGTACAGAAAGAGAGATCATAACAGGGCTCTCAGCAGCAGGACCACACCAATTATCTTTTATTCCGAACCTCATTAAATCTTACTAGAATTGCGAAATATTATGAGTGAATATATCACACTACACCATTATCTACATACATATACGAAATAAACAATCTATATATATAATAATCAATGTATGTTTGCTTGCTTGTATGTATGTATCTTTTGTTCCTTATGCGTTACTAAACTGTTCATTCGATTTCGATGAAACTTTGGGGATTTGATGTGCGCAGGTCCGCGATAAATAGTGAGCTCTGGCGTCATGAAATTATGCGTTGCTAAACCATTCATCCGATTGTGATGAAACTTTGATGATGGTGGAAGCGGGGGAGGGGAGGGGGAAGAGGGAAGGCGAAAAAGGTGGAGAAGGGAAGGTGGAAAGGGAACGGGACGAAACGGAAAAGACACGCAGGAAGAAACAATTTCTTTGCAATTTTGGCATTGTAACGCAGTTACTTAAATAAATATGATAATGTATTATTTATCGTACATTCGCAGTTGAGCCGTGATACCATTACAACAAACGCATGGTAATATAATATTATCTATCTATCTATCTATATAAATAAAAATGAATCGCCGAAATGTATGTTTATTTATTTATTTATTGTTTTGGAACATTTACAGAGTATTACCATAAAAAAGTCATTAGATTAGCATTGTAAAAAGCGTAGATGTTAATAGTCCACTTAAAAATGTTCACAGAATGCACAGCTTAATAGAAGTTAACAGAAATTAGAAATAGCAAAATATAAAAAGAGATAACAAAAATTGTGATGATAAAATATAGAGATGACAAAGATAAAAAAGATCGATATAAGATGTAAAAAACATAAAAACATAAAAACAAAAAAGTAAAGTACAAATAGAGTAAGAAACAGCCATTCACATTCAAATTCAAGATCAAGTATTTTCAATTCTCAATTACTAACTTGTTAGGTTAGTCTATTGTTAATTTGCTTTTTAAAGTAAGCGAGACTATTTGCATAGATGTCTATATAGTTACATTTAATGGAATTATACAGACGACACATTCGAGACAGTGGATTGAAGTATGCAATATTGTTTTTAAATAATTCGAGATGAAATATATTCTGACTCCTTAAATTGCGTCTATTGGGGACCTTGATAAGAATATTGCTCAGACAATGAGTTGTTTCAAGCTTATCATGAATGATTTTGTATACTCATTAAATCAGCAACTTTTCTTCTTTTTTCCAGAGTTGTAAACTTAAAATATTGGAGTCGTTCCTCGTAAGATTGGAGTAAGGCATTTAGTCCAAGTTTAAATGATAACAATCTCAGAATTTTTTTTTGCACAGATTCAATAGTTTTTGAAAAATTTAAGTAGTGTGGGTTCCAGATAACACTACCATATTCCAATTTGCTTCTGACCAATGAGTTGTATAGGGTTATAATGGATTGGGGTTTTTTAAATGGTTTCGATATTCTATGTATAAATCCCATCATTTTCAATGATTTACTCGTGATATAACTGACGTGTACATCAAATTTAAATTTTGAGTCAAGAGTGATTCCTAAATCTCTGATAGTGGAAACAGCATTTAATCGAACATTATTAATGTTATAATATATGCATAATCCTTTTGTATTCTGTTACGGGTGAAAGTCATAATGTAACATTTTTCAATATTTACATTCTGAATACACCAGTTATGTACGCTCATAACTTCCGAACGATTGCACCGAATTGGATATATATTTTTTTGTGTTCGTTATTGTCAGGACAAGGTTTGTATAAAACTAATGGTGAGCTGTGGCATTATGAAATTTGTATAAAAAATTGCAGTAGGTGGCACGCGAGCTGTTTAAAAACTGAATGTACCGGGAATGAATGTATGGAATGCGGGAGGGTGGAGGGGAATTCAGGAGGGGGGTTCACGGGACGGGGGAAGGGGGAAGGGGACGCGTGAGAGGGAGGGGAGGCGGAAGGGGAACGGGACGAATGGGAAAGGACACGCAGGAAGAAACAATTTATTTATTAAATAGCATAGCAACGCATACCGGGTACCAGCTAGTTTAAAATAAATTGTAATTAAAAGAGTCGATCGTTGTTATTTATTATTCAAATCAGATATTGCAACAAACAAGGCTCGGCATAAGTTATACTGCCCGCGCCCTGTGCACGCAGTGTACACACAGTGTCACACATACACACTCCACTCGCACACTATCCCACAACACACTATCCCACAACACACCATCCCGCACACACACTATCCCGCAGACACGCTACACACACAATCCCACACGCTCACACACACCTCCTTGATTAATCGCTCCCAACCAGACCCAATCTCACACCGTCTCAGTCGTAAGCCTAATTTTCAAAGCCAGTTTAATATTGTATTGCTCTCGAATTCATACTTCTAATTTTTTTAGAATTTTTATCTACGAGTAGGTACTTCTTCTTTTTCTAGAGCCCTTTGAATATTACGAAATCTTTATTAATTCTGGACTTAAAATTTGTGATATGCTCTCACTGGAGGCGTCTACTAATATCTACAGGAATTCCAAAAACTGAAAAAATCGAACTAATATCTATGAGAACCAAAGTGTTGACGAATATCTACAGCTCAAACTGCTGACTAATATTATCTATGAGAACCAAAGTGTTGACGAATATCTACAGCACTAGCAGAGGTTGGATTTACAATTATGTATAGCATATTAGAATAACGTAACATTGCGTATGCAGTTTAAAAAACTTAATTTATGTAAGGGAACGTACCCATACTACGTGACCAACTTTTTGCAATTTTTAACCCCCCCCCCCCCCCCCCCCCCCGGTGACCAAAATCCTAAAAGCAACCCGCCGCTCATTTTTATGGAGCGTGAACATTTAGCTGATTAGTCCAACCTACGCTCTGTAGATATTAGTTCAACCTACGCTCTGTAGATATTAGTCAACACTGGGACCGTCATAGATATTCGTCCGACCTTAGCTCTGTAGATATTAGTCAACACTCTGAAGTTCGTAGATATTAGTTCAACATATGAGCTGTAGATATTCGTCCGACATACAGGCTGTAGATATTAGTATCTGGAGTCACTAGGACATCTTCTGTTGAGAGCTTTCCAATTCATTTGGAATCTAACTTTGTCCATCGGCCTCCCTTCCGAAGCCTTTTCAATGTAAATACCGCACAAGAGTTCCAACTTGGGAGGCGGGTATGGGTATTTATTGGATAATCAACACCTTTGCCAAAGATCAGTCCAAGTGGTGCCCTAAGTTTGATCACTTGGCAGGGATGTCATGGATTGTCCTGGGTCTTGGCGGCGGTTGCGTCTGCGCACATGCTGCGTGACGAGCTGAACTCAGAGAGGCTTGTTGAGGGAGGCCTTTTGATCTCTCCAGCCCGACTCTCTCAACCCATCGCCTTGCACTGCAATTGGAGGGACAGATTTATACTTCCGCCTCTCCTTTCCTTAAAACTCTTCTCCACACAGCATCACCTAAGATGACATAGGTTGAAATTATTTTCCTCGGGGTCTACTGTGAAGAGCTAATGTAAATTGTTATTGCAAAGTATCAGATCTAGTCACCAAAGACGGCTAAGGGCATTTGAAAGTCACATTTCGAATGTTGTTGGTGTTCTTTCCTGATAAGTAAGTACTATTTTCAACTCAAGCCTGCATCAGACTTCTTCAGTCAGACTCTCTCGACCCATCGCGATCGCCTTGTACGGCAGTGGAGGGACGGATTCATATTTCCGTCTCTACTGGGCCTACTGACACTAGATTCCAACCCACCTTAATTCCCTTTCCCTTCCCAAAACTCCCTCTCCTTCATTTCCTTAAAAAGACCTTCCACACATTACCCCCAAAAATGGCTTAGACTCAGAGGAAAATTATTTCCCTCAGGGTCTACGTCTTCTCAAGATTGCGCTGATGATAGCCAACCTAAGATAAGATAGTGCATCAGAGGAAGAAGGAGATTATTTTTAATTAATTTCATCATTATTCTGAACGATTTTAATAATAATTAATTAATTTTTGTCGTATAGAAAACATATTTATCCCTCAATGACGTGTTGGCATACATTTAGAATATAATACAATAATGATACGAACAATATCTACAACAGGAAATACTTGATAATAATAATACCACAGAATTATTTTTAATAATAACATAGTTCTTATTAATGCAATTAAAGTGACATTAAACACTGTAAAGTGCATATAAACTATAACTGGTGCATTATTTCTAGATAATCTGCTATTATAATATACCTAAACAATAAATGCTGCACAATCATATATGTGCACACCAGGTACAGACGAAGAGGTTTTAATAATTTTTGCAATAGTAGTCATTATCGTCACACTCGACTGCGCAGATAAGTAAGTATGTATATCGATCTGTAAATAAAGAAAAAGTATTTAAAAATTTTCACAGATAAAATTTAAATCTTTGATAAATATTTTTGTGCAAGTTGATAAAATGAGTCGTAAAACGATTTTACTTGATAATAGACTATTTTTGAAGAGGTGAAGAGAAAGACAAGGACATGAGATAACAAAATCTTACCAGTATAATTTATATAATCTAAGTACTTATGTAATAAGAAAGAAAATAATTTAAAAGAAGCAGACTTTATTATCTTCAAGTGTACACAAGTTCTTCTTGACGAGCTTCACTGAATAATTAAAAATTATTTTTGTTGATAGTAATAGTCTTCAGTAAGAGGAAACGCGGACGAGGACGGAAGGAAATTTAAATAATGGGTACATTATACTCCCTCAGGTTAATTTGTTCGCTTTTGGGAACAGCTCATATAGGTCTCGTAGAAATCATTGTATCCCCTTTTAGTCCAGTCAAGTTAAACATGAAAAGGGGGTTGTGCTTGCAAAAGGTACAGTCATTCTGAATTTTTTAAATGTTGTTAGGACCTAAACCAATATTAAAAAAAAACAGATTTGCAATTTCTAAAATGCTGTGCTAGCGGCGGTGGACCCAAAATACCATGAAATTTTCGGACTTTTTTTAGTTTTTGCTCAATATCTATGTGAAGGAAGGTTCTGACCGGTATAGTCATGATACATATTTTTAAAGTAGACTAAATTTTCTACAATTTGAAACTAAAGTGGGCTATATACACCCATTTTTTCCCAAGATACAGTACTTCGAAAATGGGCCATTTTTTCCAAAAAGTGAAATTTTTTCGAAATGGTCACTTATTTTGTGAAATATTTTCTAAAATACTCATCCCACGTCAAATATTATATGAAATAAAGTTGTATTAAATTTATTTAACTTTCATTTGAGACCAGATTGATATCTGTAGGCCTAGCGGTTCTCTCAAAAAACGCCAGATAACCAAAAAGAGTCATATGTAAGTTTTGAGGGGAAATTCAAATAAACTGTTCTCATGGCTTTTTATGGTTTTATTTATCAAAACAATTTATTTATGTTTGTTATTGTTACCAAATTATTTGATGAAAAAAAGAAAAAGATATACACTTATCGGGAATTACGTCATCATCAAATATTGTTTTATATACCTACAAACTAAAATGCTTATACAAACATCATGGTACCTACTATAAGGACAAATTACATGTACTTAGGCAAAAAAGAAAACTAATATAAATCATGTAGGTACATATTGTGTTTTGTTTGCCAAATCATGCCCTTCTTTTTATCTTAGATGGGGGCTTAGGGCTTGGGCTCGCACGAAGAATATGTCTTGATGCCTGTGATGAACGCTGGGAGAGGCGTTTAAAATATTTTTTTTATGAAACCACAAAAAAGCGAGATGACAATTTACATTTATAATACAGTTGCCTAATAAAATGTGTGAGTGTGTGTTTTTTAAATGTTCAATAGTTTTAGTTAGAAAAAACGTAAGGTGAGCCATTTTTGAAACTGTTATAACAGTTATAACTGTTATTAACAAACATTTTGAATTGTATTTCAAAAATTATATTGCTTATTTCTAACAAAAACATTTGGTACGTATTTCATCACCTTTCAAAAACAGTTTTTAGTTTTCAGAGACATTCAGAAATGTCCCATTTATTTGGATTTTATTTCCAAGCGGAAATTTTCTAACCTTCTGACAGAATATGCCCGAGGCCTGAGAGGTTACTTTCCCCCTTGAAAACTGAGAGAAAGGGGGACATTTAAGACATCTAAGGTATCTAGGCATCAAAGACTAATTATACCCCATTTCGTTTTTTTGTAGTACTTATTCTCCTGTTTTCTCTCCGCCAACTGTATTAGAAGAAAATATTTTACGTGTGTTTTGCTTTTTAAAAATACATTGTTAATTTTGGGTGCTGAACGTCTTTTGATTGCTTTCAAACTATGCAATGTTCTAGGGTTGTAACTCCTATAAGAAGTATAATGAAAACTTATGAAAAAAAGCAAGATGTAGGGACTTGCCAGTGATTGATTTTTTTTTTAAAAAGAAAGACCAACATTCCTGGGTTACGAATAACCGAACAATGTTTGAACATATTCTACTACCACCACAGAAAGCCGAAAATGTTGCTTGTGTTGTGATGGAGGACTTAGCCAGCCGAGGAATTGAAAACGCGACGCTCGGATGGGATCCAAGCGCTATGCCCACTCAACCACTGACCGGTCATATCTATAGATATAACGTAAAAAAATATTTGCACTATTGTCAAAATCCAGAGAGCAAATTGCGGAATACGTTTATATGGATACGACGCTACCCGTGTTTCCTGTTAAATATAGCACTAAACATTTTATGAAAGTTTTTTTTCTTGATTCATAGTTAAAAAATTAACATAAAAAAATAACATGTGTTATTCTTATTAGAACACTTTCCAATGGGTAATCAAATTCGATCACCGTATGGGTATAACAAGTTCTATACTAGTTATCTCTTTTTCGATAAAATGCTGTTTCTCAGTGACGTTTCGCAAAGACTTATCATATATATGCTCCATTACATTCCTAAGCGTGAGTTGTTGGTGTCAACTCATTGCGCGACCTGAGATTCCTATTCAAAGATTTCCGAAATGAGTCACACCAGTCTTTCGTCATGTTTTACGGTTCGCTACGTTTGGTGACTTAACAGGGGTGCACGGGTTCACGTCCGTCACTCTTGGACACATCGACCTCCAGATTCCTACCAGGCCCCGAGGGAAATTATTTTCCTTAGGGTCTCCTTGTGTGGACCTATTGTAAAAAAAAGACTTAGAACAAATCATATTATACGTAGTACTTATAAATTGTTTAAATCTTGAATATGCTAGTGTCATTTGGTCTCCTTTTTATGCTGTCCACATTTGTTACATCGAATCTGTACAACATCGCTTCCTACGAGGAATTGCTTGGAGGTTAGGCTTGAAAGAGGAGAATACTCGTATGATGAAATTGAACAAACTTTAAACATTTCCTCTTTAGAAAAACGTAGAAAGGACTCTGATCTAATATGCATTTTCAAAATTATCAACAGTATTACTGACACACCTGCTTTGTTACAACTCATCCAGTTCAACATTCCTTCCCGTAGACTCCGAAATAATGAATTGCTGTTCCTCAATCAACATTCTACTAATTATGGATATCATTCTCCTTTATCCAGAATGTCGAGACTTGTCAACACAAATCAAAGCGTTGAATTTTTTGGTGTAAGCCTAAATGACTTTCGGCAGTCGTTACGCAATGTGGTTTTTTAAAGTCTTTTTAAATCCATCTTCAAGCTACTTGTAGTTATCTTCTCTATGTACTTTTATATTATATGTATTTTGTCAATGCTCTTCATCTATATGTAATCTCCTTTCATTGTGATCTCTCTTTTTTTCTTTTCTGTATGTGTTATTGTTATATTGTTAATTGGACTATTTGTTCGTAAATAAATAAACAAATAAATCTTAAAAAATATATTGTTTAAATCTTAAAAAACATATTGTCTAAACCTTAAAAAATATATTACATCAGAAATCCTTCTAGTGGCCCCTTCTGCACTGCGCATACAACATTTACAAGAAATTATAAAATCAGGTCAAAACTTTAATAAATAGTCCTTTTTACGAGATTCTCAGTGAAAAGCTGACTCTTGTAAGTCGGGCTCAAC
The DNA here is from genome assembly GCA_917880885.1 of Limnephilus marmoratus. Classification (NCBI taxonomy): domain Eukaryota; kingdom Metazoa; phylum Arthropoda; class Insecta; order Trichoptera; family Limnephilidae; genus Limnephilus; species Limnephilus marmoratus. Next base: position 15,954,143 of record OU862908.1, read on the forward strand.
ACTTGTTCACCATGATGTTGGATGTTGGTTGTTGGATGTTGATGTTGGATGTTTATACGAGTACGTTTATACGCATTGTCGTAAACAATGAGGAAGCTCCATTGAATACGAAATGTCATATAAATATGTACATATATTAAACACGAGGATTTGCATACAAATGCTAGAGGAACAAAAAACATTTCATTTTAATATTTTTTTACGACCGAGATTTTCATCGCATTTAAATAATGGCTAGAACCGAAATATTGAAAACAACATATTAAAATTATATTTTATAATGTAACTGGTTGATTACCCGTGAAAAATCGAGGGACGTAGAGGTCGCGCGTTCGAATCCCGGCGTGCGTAAACTAATTACATTTATTTACCTTTAACTAACTGATTGACTAACCACCACGCCGTTTCCCGCAGGGGTAGGCAGAGAGAATAGACCGCCAAACAACTCGGTCTTGACACTCTTCGCCTCACTCACATTCATACATCGTCTTATACATACTCTTCTATTATTCTGACTTTTGACATGACCCGACTAAAGTATCTGATTCACTTGATCGTGCCATGTCTTCCTCGGGCGTCCTCGACTTCTTCTACCATTCACATTTGCGTCATATATTCTTTTTACACTACTTTCTTCATCCATTCGCTCTACATGCCCAAACCATCTGAGGGTCCCTTTCTTAATCTTACTCATTATGCTTACATCAGCCTTACATTCTTTGCGGATATCTACATTCCTCACACGATCATTCATGATTTTTTTTACATATTTACCATTATTTTAACTAAAAATCTGAAATTGTAATAATGTCTTTTGTTTTTAATATAATATAGGTACCTACCTACGTGAAACAATATTACAAAAACATATATATTACGTCACATTGCAGAGGAGGACCAGAAAGACCAGAAGGCAGACCAGCCTTACAACATACCCCAATTGGTGATGTCCAACCTAACTTAAGGGAACGTACCCGTACTACGTGACCCACTTTTTGCAATTTTTAAACCCCCCCCCCCACCCGGTGACTAAAAACCTTCTTTTGAAGACCCCCCCCCCCTGAACAGGTCACGTAGTATGGGTACGTTCCCTAACCTATCCTAACCGAACCTCAAGACCACCATTCAGAATCGAAACGTTGGCATTGCTCGAAATGGCTTTAGCCGTTTTGGTGACCAGATCTGATTAATCTTTCTCTTCGCCTATCTTTTTCAATTCCCCGTACTATTAGCCTTACAACACACCACCAATTGGTGACGCCATGGTCCAAACTAACCTAACCTAAACCAACCTCGGAGGTTGGGAACTTTTTACCCTAGTCTTTACGGAGATCGAGTTAATCTTACAAAAATGCTGTTTTTTTTTAAGTTTAAATCTAGAAAAACTAGCAAAACCAATTTATCCCTTGCTATCGGTATCGCTTGCTTGTGCGGTTCCATGCCAACTCAAAATGAAACCAAATCAGAAACACCTCAAAAAGGTCATTAAAAGCTATGAAAAAAAAAAAAAAAATTAAAGCCGGTAACCCTAACCTAACTTAACCTATTTAACCAATTTTTTATATTTTTTTATCATCACTCTTAATGACCTTTCTGAGGTGGTTCTGAGTTGGTTTCATTCTGAGTTGTCCGGTCACCGCTTGTGCGGTATTCACAAAAAGTAAAACAAAATATATTACACATTTCAGGCATAGCGACGGTCCCGAAGAACAATGTCGGATCTTCTAAAAATTGAAAATCGTTTTGTTGGCTTATTTTAAATTCCTTTTGATGATTTAAAGTACGAATTTTCGGCATTTTAAATGAAATGCAAAATATCGAAATAATCCTATATTCCCTGATCTCAAATTAATATGGGAAGACACAGTATAAATGCAGAAACGAAACATTAAACTTCTCTTCTGCAAAACTACCACAACCGACATTTTTCTTTGGGACTACCGATAGAAAAAAAAATATTATGAAATGGCTTTAGCCGTGTTTGGTGACCAGATCTGAATTGCCAGGTACTTCCCCACCTTCCTCTTCTCCATCTCCTTCCCCTCCCCCCTACCTTCAGCGTCACAATATACCCCACTTGGGGATGCCATAGTCTCAATGGCTTCATACGGGAGCAGCTGAGACTATTATTCATAAAAAAGACTGCATTTTGCTTGTACGGAATTGGAAAGATTTTTTTGAGTTTAAATAATAATAATAATAATAATAAAAGTTTATTCCAGAATGTATGCAGGGGAAGTGCAATGCAATACATTCCATATTTAAAATAACAAAAAAGATAAATAATAAGTTAAGGTAAAAAGTAATTAACAACACATAAATTAAATTAAATAAACGAATAAACATGAAAAATGAAACTGAAAAAAAAAATGATGTAGATATCAAACACTAAAATGATTTTTAAATAGCCGTTTACGGAGGGTATTTCATCGTCTCCCGTCTCCAGAGGGTCATCAGGGGAGATTCCATCCAGGCAGTCATGGCGGTGATGATCGCATTCATCGAATGGCGCAGTCTGCGCCATAAACTTCCCATGCGGTGGCGGAGAAGTGCACGGAAAGTATGTACTCGTCCCTCCAGGAACATTTCCGTAGCACTGCAGTATCTCGGTAGGCGGAAAAGTTGGCGATAGGCGTTATTGTAAGCAACCTTTAACTTATGCCATTGGGTTGCAGTGTAGTCAACCCACAGTTCTGATGTATACAGCGAGGTACAGAAAGCGTTGAGCAGTATTCTTTTTACTTTGGGGCTGCAGGAGTAAAAACGTCTTGACAGCATACCCGCTCTAACTGATATTGCTCTTCTCTGCCTTTCCATGTCCTCGATATCCCTTAGGTCGTCTGTGATGACATGTCCCAGGTATTTAACGCTGTGATTAACATTAATTTTCCTTTCATCTAGCCATACTGAGGGTGTTTGGACGATTTCGTTTTTCGGTTTAAAAACCATAACTATTGACTTGGTGGTATTATACAAAAGGTTATGGTTTTTTGCAAAATCTTCACAAATTTTTAGTAATTTCCCTAATGCGCTTAGTGACGGTGCAAGAAGAACCATGTCATCTGCGTAATTAATGTTGTTTAAATGGCAGCCTATAATTTTCGTGGCATTAAGTCTTTGAATAAGCTCATCGGTGTATAGATTAAACAGAACCGGAGACATGCTTCCTCCTTGCCTTACGTCACTTTTCAAAAATAATGGGTTGGAAAATTCCCCAGACCATTTCACAAGATTTTCTTGTTGCGTGTGCCAAATTGAAAGAATAGCTATTACATCTTCTGAAACTGCTCTTTTCCTTAGTTTTTCCCACAGTTTATTATGACATACACGATCAAATGCTTTGCTTAAATCTAGAAAGCAGGTATAGATTGGCGTTTTTCTTAGTTTATAATAACTGATGGTTCCTTTTAGAGAATATATTGCCATAGATGTTGACAGTGCAGGTTTGAATCCGAACTGGTTATCCTCTGTTTTTAGCTAATCTATCACGACAGCAGATAAATTTTTTTCAAATAATCTTGCCACTGTGGTTGAGAGTGAAATTGGTCGGTAGTTATTGATCACAGATGGATCAAGATTTAATAATAATTTTCTTTGTTTAGGGAACGTACCCATACTAGGTGACCAATTTTTAGCAATTTTTAACCCCCCCCCCCCCCCCGGTGACCAAAATCCTAAGCAAACCGCCGCTCATTTGTACCAAGCGTGACATTTTTAAGACCCCCCCCCCCCCCCGAAGAGGCCACGTAGCATGGGTACGTTCCTTTACCTACTGAGTCAATTTTCAAAATGTCGCACAATCGTACTTACGTGCAAGTTTATTATATTGTTTAGTAATAATGATTATTTAGCCAGATTCTTGTCAACTGCCAGCCGTGGGCGTTTTAAGTACACAATAAATTAATATTTAACATAACAACTAGTAAAAAGCGATGAGGCTGTGTTTGTGTGTAGAGTCTGTGAGCTTGTTGAACGGGCCTCGGTGTTGAAATTGTGAAACCGGTTTTCAGGGCCAGCACCATCATAATATTAATTATTATTATTATGTACATATAGCGCTCTATCCTCTACATTATTGGTTGTGTTTCAAGTTTCACCTACGCATTTTTTTAATGGAAGATATTAAATTTTACGCACTTTGGATGCTAGTGGTAAAGGCTTTTAAAATATATATTATTTTTGGTCGGGCCATGTCAAGAGTCAGAATAACAGAAGAGTTTGTTTGAGATAATTCTTTAATCTGTGGTGTAATACGATGTATGAATGTAAATGAACCAAGGAGTTGTGTAGCGGTATATCATCTCTGTCTATCCCTGTTGTCCCATGTTGGTTTTATTGTTCGGTTAGTAAGTTAGTTATGAAATCACACCTGTTTTGATGCCGAACACCACTCAAATTTTGAACTCTGCTAAGGAAATTTGCACAGCTTTCTCTGTCTGAAATTTCTAGGTCAACTCAACTATTATCAGCTCGCTATGTCGTTTTAATCGCCTTAGCTATAGAGCCGAGAGTTTGTTAGAAAACAGCGGTAACCCTCAATTTGTGAGCCTGGCGTCATGAAATTTGCAGGTATTGCATTCTAGAAATACAAGGTTACTATTTCAGCTAACAATTTCATTTGTCTTATAAGGAAATCGGTATGTTTAACAAAGCGAAAACTATCAAAGTATGAGCTCTGGCGTCCTGAAATCTACATAGTGTTTTCTGTATAGAATTTCTAGGTCAACGCAACTAATTTCAACCTTCAGATTTTCATTTTATGTACATTATGATTCAGCAAAACATCGAGAACGGTGAGCTTTGCCGTAATGAAATTTGCACAGATTTTGTTTTGTTTGAAAGCAACGTAACTATTTTCAGCTAGAAAATGCATTTCTATCATGAGCTATGTAGCGGTAATAACATATTAAAGGTTCAGGAGATGTGATGAAAATAAAATATCAGAAATCCTACTTTTGCTTGTCTATGATGTGCGTTAGTTATTTCTGCGTGAATATTTTCATGTTCTATGAACTAGAATTGGCTTTGACGAGCGATGAGCTTGTGGAAAGACTAAGACGGGCAGTTTCTAACTGTCTATTATTTATTAATAAGAAGATAATAGGGTAATAATAAGGTTTGGTTTGCGGTGAAAATGAAACTCGTTCAGATAAATCTTATCCTAAATAAATCCCATGTCTTCAACACTACACGTGTTGCATTTTAAAATAGAGGCAAACATTACTATCTAACCCACACGTTGCGAGCAAGTACCCACCCATCCCGGTGTACTGTAAATGTAAACAGCCCAATTTAAATGAGCTGTAAACAAAACAAAATTAAAAGAAGACAATTCGCAAAATAAGAAAAGCGTCACAATGTCCAAGATCTCGACTTTATCCTCTAGGTCCTGAATTGAAAAATAAAATAATAAAAATTTGAAATTTACTAGTTACTAAGGCCCATTACACGCACACTTCGGAGCGACGGTACCGCGCGACACGCCAGGCCGCCGCGCAGAAAAGTAAAATCCGAAAGAGATAGCGTTCATTATGACACTTTTCTGCGCGGCGGCCTGGAGCGGCGCGTGGTACTGTCGCTCCGAAATGTGCGTGTAATTGCCGCTGTTATCTGCCAAATTACAAAACTATCGTATATTTCACAATACAATTAATCATTATGTTGTTTTAATGATTATTTTTAAAAGTGATTATCTACTGATCAATAGAGCCATTTGGACTATTGCATCACTAATTTGGGGAAGGTTGCGTGGCTGAAGGAAGTGGGGAAGGATAGAAGGTGGATAGAGGTAGGTTTTGGTCACTAAACACGGCTAACGCCATTAAAAGTAACGTTTCGATTCTGAATGGCGATTCAGGCGATGCTAAGCGTAGGTATCTTTGCCTCTACATTGTATGTAAACTACCAGGTAAATATGGTCCTGTATATTTTCTGCCTTACCTACAAATTATAAATAAATAAAAAAATGTATATAAATGTACATTTTTACGCAGCACGCGTTTATTGGTCAAATGCATTGTACCTAAATATAGTTATGATCGAAGAATCGAAGGTGGAAGCAATATTTTGACCATAAGTTATAGTTATAATGGTTTACGTAGTCTATAGTTAGAAGTAAGACTGTAGAAATATATCGCACTTCCCGTAGAAAAGTGTCGTAAGTCATGTTAATTTTACAGGAGAGCAAAAACAAAAGAGTGAACGATGAACAAGCGGTCCCGTCGAAAAGAGATACTAGAGATATCTTAATGTCTAACTTAAATACGTTTTTCGTGGAGCATCATAGATAATCACAACCACTTTACGTTTCAGAGATAAAACTTAGAATTGAAAATTTTGACTTATGACACTCTTCTACGCGATTTTTTGAGGTAATTTTTAACAAAAACGGCGCTATACAAACCATCCAAATATTATTATTACATAAACAATGGGGAAAAATGTCGGGAAGTTCCCGACTGGCCTGATCTGATCAGTGTTGTCTGCAATTGAAATCGAAGATATGAAAATAGAAATGAAAATGGCGATCGCGTAAAGCGAAAAATGTTGACTTTGGTCTCTAATTGGAATCGGGCTGAAAAAATAGATAGTGTAAAACGGCCATAAAGCAGTGTTTTTATCCTAAAAAACGGCGATTGGTGGCCTTTGGTGCAATACTTAGAATATCTACCACTTTTCTCAGAAAAATACATCAACGATCTCTAACAGACAAGAGATCAATAATCAATTGAGAAATTGTACAATGATTCAAAGAGATATACCTAGAAGCCCGCATTCATTAGAGACGATAAATAAATGTTTTATTCCTTTATAAATAGACTGTTTGTCTGCTTGATGAAGTGAAGAGGCACGTGTAGTGAAATAAGCCACAGGTACGTAGTTAGCGTTTCGGCGATTCAAATCAGGCACTACAAATAATGGCACTACTACATGGGGTAAGACTGGTGAGGCGATGGCGAGTTGGTACCTATTTTAATATTGTTGTTGTGAGCGTCGTTTCAATTCTGGCGTTGGCCTTGCACTCTGAAACTCATTTCGTTTCTGATTGATGGCCCGACGCTAACCAACCAAACACCCGACCCGTGTTGAAATAGCCACAGAGAATGTGTCACGTGTCCTGTGTCCTGCGTCCTATTCACATTTAATAAAGGTTAATAAAACTTTAACGCAAAAATTATTATCTACAAAGATGAAGAAAGACAAAAGACGATTTTATAAATACCGTGACGATTCACAATTACGGTACCGTGACGGCAAAAAGGGCATCAGTTTAACATTTCAGTTTAAAAAAACGTCATAATTTATCGCTACAGAAAGACCGCAATTAATTAAAATGTTACTTCGAATCGCATAAGGGGCTATCCATAAATTACGTCAACCTTAAGGGGGGGGGGGGGTAGAGAAGTGTGACATTGTGTGACAAGGGGTATGGGGGGGGTCATAAGCTCTGTAACGTCACATGTAAAAAAAAATAACTACTCTTTTGAATATTTTTAGATGTAAATATGTGACGTCACACTAGAGGGGGAGGGTGGGGTTCTGCAGTGGTATTGGTTAACAATATAGTTTGAATAGGAGAGAATTCGTTCATTTAGTTAATTTTTAGAACGTGTGCAATAGTGTTGGTTAAAAATATCGGCGACAACAGGAAGCACAGTCCCACCCAGTAAAAACTGCCGATAGCCCATCTTCTTATATTTTGATATCTTTGGGGGAGGGGGTCAAAAAATGATGAAATTTGTGTGACGTAATTTATGGATGGCGCCTAAGCCGCTTTCAGGGAATGAACCTGATAAACGATCTAAGTACTTCCCAACCTTCCTCATTCCAATCTCCTGCCTCTCTCACATTTCAATCCCCTAATTGGGGTGCCATAGTCCCACTGGCCATGGAAAGTTGGCACTTGCCACTCTCGATTGGAATATGGAGTAATAGGATGGGGCTCAGCAGCATCTAATCACTTAAAACAACTTAAGATAACTCAGAATTGCATCATAAAGACCATACTAAAGGTTCCCATAAGGACGTCAACAACAGAAATTTTTAAACAGTTTGATGTTCCAAGCATACAGAAAATCCATGCCAAAAATATTCTAGTACATCACCACAAAAATGATTCAGAGGCAGACACCTCACATGCTCATAAGACTAAAGCCAAACAAACACACATACTTAATATACCAAAGTGTAACTCTTCATTTGGTCAAAGAAGTTCTGAATTTTTAGCAGTAAAGTTATATAACAAACTGCCACTTAGTATCAAACAAATTAAAACAAAAATAGCTACATTAAGGACATTAAATGTTGGCTGAAGGAACTATTGGAAAATGAAATTACTGGTATACTTAAAACATCGTCGTAGAAGTTTCTGGAAAACCTTATCCAAACAATGAAGTTAAACCATAGAAGTCGCTGAAAAACTTATCCAAAGCACAGTCCCCCTTAGCACAGGATCTCCTAGCGAGGAGGACTACGAATATATTTTCTATTTTATATATACATCTAACTAACATGTTTCATATACAAATGTAAAAAATATATTATATATAGTTGCTAAATAAATAAAAAAATAAAAACTTGTGAGCGGTTACCAAAACGTTGTGTTATTTTTTAATTTCACCACCTCCAACCTTTTCTTCATCATACTATAGTTTTCCACTAGCTGAGCCGTGTACCTATTTGTCCAAATTTTTCTTCAGTCTGCATTCAAACCTTCGTAAAATATACCTACTCTAAAACTAAACCATTTACTACAAAAGATGATCCTAATTAATCGAAAATAAATATGTTTTAGTGACTAACGTGTGCAATCTACACATTATTAGACAGATACGAGGGCTTAGCACGAGTTTGTTTTGCTTTAGGATTAAGTTATTAGACCATATCTAATAGCCAGATTATTGGTTATTTGCCATTGAGGTAATTTTCCGTTAAAAACAGCTCTACACACATATATATATATACATCGTCTTATAGGTATAGGAATGTTTGCATTTCATGATAATTACGACGACAAAATATTTTTTTCCATTGTTGATTTAATGACGTTATCAGTACATCTTATTTTAATGTTTTCATAAAATTGTTTTGTTTTATATTGTATTGCTTAGTCATAGAGTCATAGGTGGCCGTCAAAACAACTATTCTGGAAAAAAACCGACAAAATTATTAGTTGATATTATTATTTACTTATATACTTAGGGAACGATATATACTTAGGGAATGATATATAATTAGGGACTGATATATACTTAGGGAACGTACCCATACTACGTGACCAATTTTTTGCAATTTTTAACCCCCCCCCCCCCCCCCCCCCGGTGACCAAAAACCTAAGCAACCCGCTGCTCATTTGTACCGAGCGTGACATTTTGAAGACCCTCCCCCCCCCCTCCCCGAACAGGTCACGTAGTATGGGTACGTTCCCTTACCTAATTGAAAGTACTTTCAATTTATCTCACTCTTCAATTTGGGATGCGGTCCGGGTACCGTCACCGCAGGAACCATTCTTTGGATAATCAGGACCTCTGCCATAGTGCTGGTTATCCAAAGAATGTACTAAGTGCGAAAGACAATCCACAACCCCAAGTGGTTTGCTACGTTTGGCGTCTTTCATGTCCGGGTTCATGGAGTAAGGATTGTCCAGGTCTTGACGGCGAATGCGTCTGCCCACCTACTGTGTAGCGGATCGCATTTGAAGAGACTGATTGAGGGTAACCTTTTTATCTCTCCAATAGGACTCTCTCGGCTCATCGCATTGCTTTGCAATGCAGTGGGAGTGATAGATTCAAAGGTCCGTCACTCCTGGACACACTTACACCACTATGTCCAGGAGTTTACCCACCCCTCGTACCTTTCTTCATTTCCTTTTAAAAAAACCTCCACACCGCATTCCCAGAGATAACGTAGGCCCCGAGAGAAAATAATTTTCTTAGTGCCTCCTGTGTGGAGCTAATGTAAAAAAGAGCTCCAGCAATGTTTTTGAGGCTTCGTTATTTCATCCCTAAAAGGACAACTCTGTTGTCATAGCTTATTTTTATGTCTTTGATTCAGCAACATTTTGTGTTTCTTTCTTTCATCTTGATAAAGGTCCTTTACAGTTGCATGTTGAAGCAACAAAAAACAAGCCCGGTTGGGAATAATGTTCTTTTTATCGGGCGGAGATGCTGCTCCACAGTACACAGTAGCAGAGTTGTGGCTTGGCTTCACACTGGAACTGGTAGCTGAAGCCACCGATTGTTTTTGTTCCATGCATTATATTGTATGTATAATATATATAACGTTTAAATAACACGTTCACCCGCTCACAGGACACAGATTTATGTTCGTATGTGTAGGTACACTGTATACTTTATAATATAATAACATTGCGTTCATGTTATTTGTTATTTGTAGACGCCATGAGACATGTTCAATATGGTAATGCGCGTTTTCACACCGCGACAAAATATCCCTGACAAAATATCCTACGGACAAAACATCCTCCAACAAAATATCTACTAAAACCTAACCTAACTTTACAGGTGTCTGTATTATTTTTCCTGATTTAAGCGCCCTTAAGGTGATTTTCTCACGAAAATGGGGCTATAAAAATCATTCAACAATTATTCTTTGTCCCATTTTACTTTTTTTTAACGTTTGCTCCACACAGGAGGCCTTGAGGAATAATTCCCCTCAGGATCTATGTCATCTTTGGGAATGCTGTGTGGAGGGTCTTTTTGTGAAAGGAAGGAGGGGAAGTTCTGGAAAAAAACGGTATTGGGGATGGGTAAGAATCTGGGTAGTGAAGGACGTACGAATCCATCCCTACCACTGCGGTGCAAGGCGATGTTCCGAGAGAGTACGGTTGGAGAAGTCAAAGGGACTCCTTCAACCACTCTCTCCCGATTCGGCCTGCCATGCAGCTGATGGGCAGACGCATCCGCTGCCAAGACCCGGACAAACCTTACCCCATGAACCCGGGTACCCCTGCTAAGTCACCAAACGTAGCGAACCACTTGGGGTGACCTGTGGCAGGGGTGTTGGTTGTCCAATAAATGGTTCCCGGGGCGGCGGTACCCATACCCGCCTCCCAAGTTGTCACTATTTTTTAACAATAATTTATTGTCTTTACAGGATGTCTGCATTATTTTTGTCCCATTTAACTATTTTTGAACAATAATTTATTGTCTTCATAGGATGCCTTTATTATTTTTATCCCATTTTTTTGTTAGGTTAGGTGAGGTTTTAGTAGATATTTTGTCGGGTATATTTTGTCGCGGGATAAAAAGTCGCGGAACCGTTCAATATGCTCATGCACGTTACAATATACAAGTTCACGAATGTACATATTGTGGTCAGGTGCGTGTCCGAACACACATTATTACAATGTCCGTACCTAATAATACAAATTGTGTTCTTTATTAAAAAAGAAAAACTGTTATTTTATCACGTCCATTTGGCGTGTTCAAACATGCTCGTATTTGATGTTCAAACAGTGTCATGTTCAAACATGTTATCTGAGAGTTGTGGCAAACCCGTGCCCAGCATTCGAAAACACAATGATATTATACTCGATTCGCACCTGACACTTACGATAATAACCCCATTATTTTCTTGATATAAGTAGGTACTTACCGAATGATAATAATTTTTGCATCAAGGATTTGTATGTTACATCTGCTTTTTCGTCCCAAACAACGTATTAACCCGTTTGATTACAGAAGACCATATTTGTCCCAACGCACATAGGTCTCATATAAAACGCTGTAACTCCCTTACCATCATAGTTAGAAATATGTTCTAATCGGTGTTAGAAAGGAAAAACACCACGCTTTATATTCCAATCTAAAATATAGCCATCAAAAAAGTAAAATGTACACTTTTATGTACCTACACAAAGTTTTGAACTGAATATTGAAAAAAAAATTGAAACTTCGGGAAATTTGTATAATATTTTTACATAGAGCGACAAAAAAGTGAGGTTACAATATGCGTTTGTTGTACATTTGTCAACAATTTGTCATTTGTATGTGTTTTTTTATTATCAGTAACTTTAGTTAGAAAAAAAGTAAGGTGAGCCATTTTGAAAACTTTTTTATGTTTGTTTGCAAAATTTTTATAATAAAAAAATATGTTTATTTCAAATTCTATAATTTGAAAGCGTATTTCATCACCTTTCTAAAACAGTTTTTGGGTTTTGAATGTGCTCAGAAATATTCCAAGTATTTGCATTTTATTGTAAAGCGAAAATATTTTGACCATCCAAAAAAAAGCCTAATTTTTGAAGGAGTATCACCGGCTGATTTGTATCCATATGCCTAGATAGCATACACAACCGGTAGAATAAAAATGCCTATTTTTCCAAACGAACCAAATGGCCCGACAGCTTTGGTGTGTGGTGTTGTTTATAACAACTACTAACGGCTTCCGCTGGTTGTTATGATGATGTCATTTTGATTTATTCAGCGATTGTTTTTTAAATGCGCGCTTTCTATAACATTTTAGCTTATTTAAGCATTTCAATTATTTGCGGTCAGTTTTTGTGAGGTCTGTCCTTGGGAACGTTATTTTAGCAAACACACTTAAATGCGATCAATTTTTAACGAAAATTAAGTACCTACGTGTTACTTAGGGCCAGTTGTTTCACAAAATTTCAACAATTCATCAAATATCAATTAAATTTTGAAGTACTCTGAAAGTTTTATCCATAATTTAATTTTAAATTATGGATAAAACAAATAAATTATGGATAAAGTTTTATCCATAATTTAATTTTAAATTATGGATAAAACAAATAAATTATGGATAAAGTTTTATCCATAATTTAATTTTAAATTATGGATAAAACAAATAAATTATGGATAAAGTTTTATCCATAAATTAATTTTAAATTATTATTATTATTATGATAAAACTTTATTATTATTATTATTATTATTTTTTTTTTTATCTAATATATAAAATTCTCGTGTCACGGTGTTTGTTACCATACTCCTCCGAAACGGCTGGACCAATTTTGATGAAATTTTGTGTGCTTATCTGGTAGGTCTGAGAATCGACCAACATCTATTTTTCATACCCCTAAAAGTAAAGGGTGTTCCACTCCGAAGAAAATTATTTTCCCCATACATTTTGTATGGAACGAATTCTCCTATTTTGAAAGAACTGCAGCAATATTGTAAGGGGTATAATATTGAAATGTGAACCGGGGGAGGGGGGAGGGGGGAAAGGAACTCAGGAAGGGGGGTTAGCGGGACGGGGGAAGGGGAGAAGTGGAGTGGGGAGAGGGAGAGGGAACGCGAGAGGGGAAAGGATACGCAGGGAGAAACAATTTAGATCAATTCAGCTAATAAGTTGACAACAGTTTTTGATTCTGAGGCGGTACGAAGTTCGCCGGATCAGCTAGTATAATAATAGAATTTGATTAGAACCTTTAACCTCTTGAAAATTAACCTTGAAATTCGACGAATTGTTCGAATTCGATTGTAAATTCAAATAATTAGTTGTAAATTTTCATAATGCAAAGCATTCATAGTTTCGGTGACATTATTGAAATGAAAACTTCTTTAGCACCATTGTCGTTTGAAACTCGATGAAACGAAAAACAGCGACACCAAAAAGAGACAAACACATCATCATTAATCATTACATAGTATAAAATGAAGTAGCTCAAAATGTATGTGCGCATAGATATTTTAAACTACGCAACGGATTTTCATGTGGTTTGGACCAATAGATGGAGTGATTCAAGAGGAAGGTTTATATGTATAATGCATGCTTATTATAATAGAGAAAAACCGAGAAATTCAAATATTTAATTCAGGCAGCGGGCAGCTGGCAAGCGGGTGGTGTGGATTTTATGAAGGTTGGGCAATGGCGTTGTGTTTCGTTAGCCACAGCAACGTGTTGCCGGGTCTGCTAGTACATATATGAAATTTAGCCTGCGAGAGAATAAGATAGTATAATATAATATAATATTAATATATATATAATATGTATAATACGGTCTCCTCTTTGTGCGGTGCTTCGTAGCCTATCGGTCCCTTCTGCGTAGCCTACCCACTCTTGCCTACTTTAGTTTTCCAAAGGTTTCACTTTTTTTATATGAATACCGCACAAGAGTCACCAACTGCTCCCGTCTGGAGCCAGTGAGACTATGGCATCCCCAATTGGGGTATGTTGTGAGGCCAAAGGTAGTAGGGAGGAGAAGGAGATGGGGGAGAGGAAGTTGGGGAAGTACGTGGATATTCAGATCTGGTCACCAAAAATGGCTAAAGCCATTTCAAACAACGTTTCAATTCTGAATGGTGGTCTTACACCAGGGCGATACTGAGCTTATCTTCCACTCTGGCACGTGCCGCAAATATGCTTCATATTATTATAAATTAATTAATTGTGAAATATGACAAATTAATCAAATAAAATTTATTTGCGCACGCCGGGTTTGAACCCGCGACCTTCGGATTGTGAGTCGAGAGTGTTACCTCGGGACTACGGAGGCTGCCTACCGCACGTGATTTGAACACTCGGATTTTTTAAAGTGAGTTCCTCACCTATTTTCAATTAGTGGTAGGTACTTTCGTAATAGAAGTATTTCATCATTACCTCGATATTTAAATGTGTTCTATTTTTTTAATACGGGGTAGATTATAGGTACTTTCCATGTTGTCTATGGTACTTTCCTAATAAAAAGATTTCAAGTCGATATTTAAATTTGTTATGTTTTAATAGGTAGGTAATTTCGCAATAGAAAACCTTCATAATTATTTCTGTATATCTTTGTGTTCTATTTTTAAAATGGACTAAAGGAAAGTAATTTACTTGGCTTTGGCAAATTATTAGAGTGGAAAAAATAGCAAGGAGTTTGTTTATAGCGGGAAAACGGGGGGTTAGGAAAGGATTTCAGATTGTTTTGAAGGTCGGAGAATCCGTTGATGTAATAATGTCGTATCGGGAGAATAAATAAGAAAATACGTTGATTTATTATTATTATTAAGTTAAGTGTGGGTACGTCCTCCTTACACGCAACACAGTACAATAATAATTCTTATGTCAACGCAGCCCTTCCTTGTTTTTCAACCTTGGCAATATTTTTATCTTTTAGATAATTTTTTTATGAAACCTCTTTTTAAGTATTTTAATCTTTGTTGATAAGACATATCACTAAGTACCTACCTACCTACGTGTAAAATGTTTCGTCTGGCGATTTACTAGACTTACAGGCACTGTGTGGACTATTTTAAATTTAAATTATTACTTTTAAATTTATATTTAAAAAAACAGATTACACACACTCGGTAGAAGTGAAACCTTCAGAAAACTAAAGTAGACAAGAGTGGGGACTACGAAGCATTTTTTCCATATTTTTGTAGTCGAATTCCTGTGCACATTTTTCTATACATGTGGTAATCTCATTAGCATGTGTTTTTCTTCTTCGGAGTCGCTAGATGTCGCTTTCTTTTGTCTTTTCTTTGCCTGTGCATTTTTGAGTGGTTTGAAGTTTGGATATTGATTTTAAAAAAATATTGTAATTTATTATTCGATTTTGTAGGTTTTGGTCCTTGGTCCGCTGAATGTTTAGCTGGTAAGGTTCGTTAGGCGCTTTATACCACTAGATAAAGGAGACTTGCGTGGGACCTTGGATTTATCGTATTATATTGGAACTGAGTATCCATTAAATAAATAAATATTTTACTGCTATCTCATTCTCTCGCAGGCTAAATCCTGTAGATGTATCTATGTGTTATTGTGTTTGTCTCTTTTTAGTGTCGCTCGCTTCCATTTCATCGAGATTCAAATCACATCGGTGCTAAAGAAATTTTCATTTCAAAAAAGGTCGTTGTCCTGCAAATTTGTCTATAAATCACCTAATGCATTTTGTCATTGGTCCAAAAATTGGCACGCGCTATTAACACAAAAACAAAGGAAACTCGGTTTTCAGATTTAATGAGCAATAATAAAGTGTTGGAAAAATAAGTCTTCTTCTTTCGTATGGTGGGGGGTCAGAGGGGGACATCTAGGTCTGCGAGCCAGTCTAGGGCCTCAGGCGTTGCCCTGTGGACCTCATAAATCCCGCCGGGGAATGAATGGAGCGGGCATTCGTTGACTACATGTTCGGTGGTCTGCACCGCACCGCATTCACACGTCGCCGACTCTTTAAGGCCCCATCTATGCATCATGTGAGCACAACGGCTATGGGAGCACCTTATTCTATTGATGGCAGTCCAGAGTTTGCGAGGCAATGAGAACCCAGGCTGTCTCTCAGTGGGGTCTTGCACGAGATCGGCGTTTTTGACGTTAGCTGATTGCCACTCAAGCTTCCACCTATCTTCTGGGGTGAGAGGTGTTCGAAGGAGTCTTTCTCCTTCCGTCCAGAAGGGTTTTCGAGACTTTAAGCGGCATGCCGGGTGAGAAACGACATCATCGTGCAAGGGTATTTCGCTTTTTTGCAGCGCCTTCTTGTATTCCCTCAGTGTTGCAATCTCTCGCCTGATATTTGGCGGGGTTATATTTGCAAGTAAGGGGAGCCAAGGAAGAGGAGTCGATTTTAAGGTTCCGCTGATGGTTCGCATTGTGGCATTAAGCTGAACGTCGACCATGGAAGTGTGGGCGCTTCTGGCCCATACTGGAGCACAGTATTCAGCTGCTGAGAAAACCAGGGCAATGGATGCCGTTCTGAGCGTGTTGGCGTCGCATCCCCAGCTAGTACCAGCCAGCTTATTGACTAAGTTTAGTCTTGTCCTGGTTTTTTTGCCCACTGTTTCCATGTGTTTCCGGTAATTCAGGCTCCTGTCCAAAGTTATTCCAAGATAGCGGGGATGGGGATCATGGTAAATATTTTTTCCATCAAACTGAACACAGAGTTTTGCGTTTGCTTGTGAATTACTGAGATGGAAAGCTGTCACAACTGTTTTCGACCCATTTGGCTTTAGTCGCCAATTGAGGAAAAATTCTTCCATAGCCTTGAGGTCAGAATTAAGGATCTCTTCTGCTGCATTGAGGGTTTTGGCTTGGACTGTGATGGCGAAGTCATCTGCGTAAGCAAATTTTCTGCCTTCAGTGTGAGGAAGATCTCGAGTATAGATATTGAAGAGTGATGGGGCCAGCACTGAGCCTTGGGCAAGGCCATTATTCAGGTGCATTTTTTTGCTTTTTAGCCCTCCTAGAAAAACCCTGAAAGTACGGCCAGTTAGTAGTTGCTCAATAAGTCGTACTGTGTTGCCATCCTCTATGGTGTCGTAGAGCTTGACAAGGAGGCCTTTGTGCCACACCGTGTCGTAAGCCGCAGAGAGATCAATGAACGCTGCCGCAGTCTTAAGCCGTTTCTGGAATCCAGATTCGATGTGTGTTGTCAGAGCTAGCACCTGGTCACAGCAGTTACGGCCTGGTCTGAAGCCAGCTTGCTCTTGTGGAACCACTTTCTCCAGAATTGGGGTAAGTCTGCGGAGCACCACTCGCTCTAGGAGTTTATACATGGTACTTAAAAGCGAGATGGGCCGATAGCTGTTTGGATCTTCTGGTGGCTTGTTGGGTTTGAGGATCGCAATAACTTTAGTTTTTTTCCAGATATTTGGAATTACTCCAGTTTTAAAAATTTCAGTAAACAGTTTTGCGATCCATAACTTTGTCCGTGGCCCAGCATGTTTCAAAAAGTCTGGAAGAACTCCGTCACATCCAGCTGCTTTCCCAGCTTTTGTTGAAGTGAGGGCGATGTCTACATCATCAGCTGTAACGGCGACCACATCGTTAGGGTTCACCGGCCATTTTAGCCGCGCCGCTTTCAGAGATTTCTGAAAAATAAGTCAAATGGGCCAATCAAAGGACAGAAGAAATCAACACCCACCTGATATGCGCCGTACGCTGAAACCTGTTCAATTCTACCTAAGAGTATGGATATCAGAGAGACGGCATGTAAAGTGTGCACACCCTCCCGAAGTGTGATTTTTCAAAAACTTTACCGAACGGTTTTTGGACGGCTGACATTAGCTTTTACACCTCGGTCGCGTATAGAGCTCCCATTAAAACATTCATAACACATAGAAAAATGGTCCAGTGCGCCGTAAAATTGTGTAAAAGTAGTTCTATAAAGACCATCAAGAAGAAAGACGGTCTTACCTTTCACATATAAGTGTTTAAACATAGCTTAAATATACATTTTATAATTTTCGGCGTGTTCATTTCAACCGCCATCGCCATGGGCCCGATGTGTACACGTGAACTCCGACTGCCAATGCAGTCAACTTAAATTATAATAATTAAAAATTACCTAAAATTTTGTATGTTTTTATTAATCATAACGCACAAATATAAAGTTGAGATTTACACATATCATAGGTATGTGTTTTTTATCATTTAGCTTATTCATTTTTAAACATTTTTACTTTGTCTTTTTTGCACTGTTATTTTTAGTTTTTTTCCTACTAATTTAACACTCCTTTTACATATGTTTACAATGTTAATTCAAAGTATGTAATCACTGTATTGTTATGTAAAAGTCACATTGACATGCCCCCGTGGTCAAGGGGTAAAGCTCTTGACTAGCAATCTGGAGGACGCGGGTTCAAATTCCGGTGCGCGCAGATAAATTTTTTTTCAACATTTTATAATTAAAAATAATATAAGATATATTTCCGGCACGTTCCAGGTGGAACATACTCTCAGTATCGCCCTGGTGTAAGACCACCAATTAGAATTGAAATGTTGCTTGAAATGGCTTTAACTGTGTTTGTTGACTAGATCTGAAAAGACGGGTACTTCCCCACCTTCCTCGTCCCCATCTCTCTCTCTTCCCCTCCTCACATCTTCAGCCTCACAACATACATGCCATAGTCTCTCTGGCTCCAGATGGAAGCAGTTTCGATTCTTGTGATATATATACAAGATTTAAAATGCCCGTTTTCTTGAAAAAGCGACAATTGTACAATAAGTTATTGCATTTTAAGGGACAGTAGGTTAACAGATTCTGGCTTTAAGTGGTTTTTATTAAATTTAAATGACCGAGGAGTTTTTATAAATGTTTTTAAACTGCAGAGCATTCGAGTTATTATTATGACCTCCATGTGATCTTATATTGCCGTAAAGGTAATCTATATGATTTTGACTTAATTTGTAAGAAACTAATTTTTTTACTTAAAAGTCCTCAATTTAATTTTTGCATAAATATTTCAGACTTTGTATGCACGCTATACTATTCCCAAGAAGCCTGTTTTGTACACACTTTGTTTTTCGTTTTTTGTTATTTTAAATGTTTTGTTTTCTTTATTCATCCGTTTGGTTACTATAATTATTTTTAAAGTGTTAAGATAATCAGTGGCTCCACCTAAAAAAACAATACGGTTTCTTTATTTAAGGGAGACAAGGGTCACCGGAATACAAATTTTCGAAGATTTCGAGAGTTTAAAACGTCAAAGAGATCATTCAAGATTTTAACAACTTGCAAGTGGCTTCTGAATCTTTGTATTACGCCATTTTTAACTCTTCTCTACAAAATTATACGACTTTGGTAGCACTTCGGCTTAGTAGTTGGGTTGCTAGATTGACCTTCATTATCTGTTTTCTGAAATAAAGTGTTGGTATGTTATTTCATGGGCGAAATTTAGGCCTTGCTCTTCTTGGGTCCTAATAACTTTTTCGATAAATTCCCACCGCGCTACCTTGCCGTCTTTGTTGATAATTATTTTGTTTGGATTCCTGTGTAAATATATTCTTATCTAACTTAATCATACAGTAAGCATCTAAAGTTGCACTAACCTCCCGCACATCGGTTGTTGCAAATGGTAGAGGAGCTAGCTCGTTGATTACATCGGAAGTTTCAGCAGGATCAAGAACCAGTTCTGTTAAAATAGAAACACTGATAGTATCTCTCTTCACGTGACACTTATTTTATTATGCTTTTATAACTTTTAAATTGTTGTTAATGTCTCCTGTACTTATCCATCCTTTGTTCGAGCATTCAATTTTTTTTTGTTATCACTGTAATTACAGTTTTTATAAGATTAATAACGAGCACTTCTTTCCTAAAACTCAAACACCAGCTTACATCAAGGAAAAATATAAAAATGCACTGAATTTTACACTGCAAGTCTATTGATTATTTAAAATATGTTTAAAAAAACAATACTAACTAATATACATATATTTTTTTAATCTACACGAATCAATCATAATCTTGTTTCATAATTTATTTTTTTTTAAACGCTGAGAAAGTGAGCATTGCTCAGGAATATGTCGGTTTTTTATAAACAATAAACGTGGTTAAAACTAAAAAAATATTAATTATGAAAAAGAAATTGGTTCAGCAAATAATAAGTATTGGGCTATTATATTTTGTGCTTAAAATACGAAAAAAAACTGAGAAACGTTTTTTAATTAAAAAATAAATTAAATAATGAGCCCATTACCAGTTCGGCCCTTCCCTGCAAAGCGCTCACCCTCCCCCCGCACGCTGAGCGGTAACCCCGTTCCTATCCCCACTCCCCGCCGCCGAAAAATGGAGAGAGCTACACTGGTTTTAGCGGTATAATAGGATCGGATATATTTATGCCGCTTCCTTAGAATCATAGTTCCATGAATTCTACCATCCAACTCGTTTTCGGAAACAATTTGTTAGAATTTTTTTTTAAAGTAAAACTTCTTTACGCACGCTTGACTTGGGGAGTAAGCTTGTGAATGCGTGACGAGAGCGTTACGAAAAGTGTGATCGGGCGAGGCGAACGGAAGTTGAGAGGGAGATATAAGTTAGTGAAGATGGAAAGTGAGAGAGTTACGTTTCGTATAAGGGTCGACCGAGATCGGTCTCGGTCTCGGTCTCGGTCTCGGCATTCTTGGCTACAAATTCTACCGAGTACTCTGTCTCGGCTCTCGGCGAAAAATCGCCGAGATTCTCGGCCATAACCGAGACCGTTGTAAGTAGGTACGGTATAGGATAATGGGATTCAAATCTACCGCGCGCGTCCACATTCGTCACTTGGTATCAGTGCGTGAGAGAGCTGTCGATTGTGATTGGTCGGCTAGGGTTTGTTAGGGTGTGTTATTTCGATTTAATGTATTTACTAAGTAGGTATAATGTTTTATTGTTGCTGTACTATGAAAAAATAGCGCATTTTTTTTTTCTCAATTTATCTATTCTCCGTCTCGGCCGAGATTTTAATTCATTCTCGGTCTCGGTCTCGGCCGAACGAAAAACCTATCTCGGTCGACCCTTAGTTTCGTATATTACTGTAGGGGACAGAGAGAGAGAGGTGCGAGCGCACATTTTCTTTCTCATAGCCAGTTACGTTTCGTATATCTAAGACACAGTGCAGGCCTATTGTCTGTATCACACTGTAGGAGCAAGAGAAAGCTTCTTTTACAAGTTGGTGAAGTTTGACTTCAGTCGTGTGGTCTAATTTTATTAAATTTCATAATGTTTTTGAAGTGAAACTTCTATAGCCCCGCTATGATTTGGATTTCGGATGAAACGGAAATGACGATTACTGCACCTGCGACGCATCAACTGCTCTCATTGCCCACTTTAATTATGATTTCACTTTTAAAGGCACCTATTGGTTGAGATACGAAACGGAAATTACGCTGATCTGCGCTGATTGGTCACTTTCCAAGTATCGGTTGAGATTGTTTTGGTAAAGTTTCGCTTCTACCGCGTGTAAACTGCACTCGAATTTTGATTTATTGCCACCTAGCAAAACTTTTGATAATATTCGATAAATTAAAGCAAATTCAAAATAGTTTAGACGTTTATGGGTCCCAATTCCTAATGGGGGATATTGAATGCTTGAATACTCACTTTATATATTTAATTTGCAGTGGATGGCGGCAAAGGTGTACATTTTGTAATTAAAATAATACTTTTGTTCACGTTTATTGTTTATTTTTAATTCCATTACATACTTACATTATTGAATTTTTTAGAATTGAATTAGATTTCTGCGTTTTATGTTATGATTTTTTTTTAAGTAAGACAAACATTCCCGGGTTACGAATAACCCAACAATGTTTGAAAATCTCCTACTACCACCACAGAAAGCCGAAAATGTTACTTGTGTTGTGATGGAGGACTTAGCCAGCCGAGGAATCGAACACGCGACGCTCGGGTGGGACTCAAGCGCTATGCCCACTCAACCACTGACCGTTATGATATATGTGTTATAATTTCTTATCGTTGTGAGTTATGAGTTATGACTCTAGGTATATATTTCTTTTTATGCTAACTTGGTAAATATCGAAATATGTATTAACATTTTACAAGTGTTAACCAAATATAGGTAGGTATGTACTCGTACCTGTATATAAAGTAGCCCCAAATCAAGGATAATATTTGAAAAAAGGACACATAATGTCAGGAATCACCGGTGAAATTAGGTCAAGTGCGTCCCTTAACACCCTGTTTGACTTCATGGAAAATTTCTTTGATCGAAAGAAAAGATCAGAAAAAATAAACAAAATGAAAACACAGAATTGTTCACTATAATAAAGGAATTCAAATGTACAGGTTACTTCCTTTCATTGAAGTGAAATTAAAAATGTGTCCAGTTTAAGAAAATTCAAATAAAAATGTTAAAGTTATTTAATAAGTATTAGAAGTGTATTTACCTCTGTTTACGTATTGTACCACGCGAACGGATCTATTTTAAGTAATAAATAAATAAAGGTCATTTTAGTTTTACAAAAAGCATACGACCGAGTTGACAGGAAAAAGCTATGGAAGGTGTTGTCCAAGTACACGAATCTCATACAGGCAATTGCGTCTCTGTATGAGGGAAGCGTTGCATGTATTAGGGTGAACGGCGATTTTACGGGATGATTTGACATCACAAAAGGCGTTAAACAAGGCTGCGTAATGTCACCATGGTTATTCAATCTATACATGGATAATTGTATGCAAGAATTGAAAGAAATGGGATTGGGCGCGAAATTGAGTAATCTGGAAGTATGTTGCATGTTGTATGCTGATGATGCGGTGCTAATTTCTAACAGTATGGAAGATCTACAGTCTCTCGTGTCTAGGATGAACGAAGTATGTATGAAGAATGAGTTAATGATGAATGTAAGTAAGTCTAAAGTCATGGTATTTTACTATACTTTTATTACTATTTATATTAGTCATGGTATACTAGCATCATTGATCCCTTCGGCACCGGTGCATAGTCGGGAAACACGCCAAACGCGTGCCCAACATTCGTACACGGTTGACATTTGCCACATGAGAACGGGTCGGTTCTTCGACTCGTTCTTGTGTTCAACAGCTCGGCTGTGGAATGATTTGCCGGCCTCTGTGTTTCCTCCTTCCTACAACATGGGTCTCTTCAAGACTAATGTTCATTCCTTCCTCTCCTCAAAAAGACCCTCCACACAGCATCCCAGATGACATAGGCCCTGAGGGAAATTATTTTCATCAGGGCCTCCTGCGTGGAGTTAACGTAAAAAAAAAAAAATTGAAAGAGAGAGTATGAAAATGTGCAATATAGTTGTGAGTGATGAGTATTTGGAGCAGGTGGATGAGTTTGTGTACTTGGGAAGTATGTTTACTAGAGATGGGAGGGCTGACAGAGATATCGAAAGAAGGGTAAATGCAGGCAACTCTATTAATGGAGGATTGAACGCCGTTGGCGCCAACAAAAAACTGTCCAAAGAAGCGAAGTTATCCGTCCATAATGGAGTGCTGGTACCTACCCTGATGTATGGCAATGAGGCATGGAACTGGCAGAGGAAGGATGAAAGTAGAGTGATGCTGAAGAGATGAGATCCCTGAGGCGTATGTGTGGTAAAACCATGTACGATCGTGTAAGAATGTGGAGATCCGCGAAGAATGCAAGGCTGATGTTAGCAAGCGTAATGAGTAAGATTAAGAAAGGGACGCTCAGATGGTTTGGGCATGTAAAGCGAATGAACGACAAAAGGAGTGTAAGGAGAATATATGACGCTAATGTGAATGGTAGAAGAAGTCGGGGACGCCCGGGGAAGACATGGCACGAGCAAGTGAATCAGATACTTGAGTCGGGCCATGTGAAAAGTCGGAATAATAGAAGAGCGTATATGAGACGATGAATGAATGTGAACGAGGCAAGGAGTGTGTGCCAAAATCGAGTTGTTTGGCGGTCCGTCCTTTCTGCCTACCCCTACGGGGAAACGGCGTGAAGGTTAGTTAGTTAGTTTTTTAGTTTAGTTTTATGTTGTTGTATTTTTAGTTGAATTGAGGATCTTATAATCTTACCAGAATTAATAAGATTAAAGTTTAACTTATTTTTAAAAGCATTCATTAAAATCTTCTTTGCGCCAAAATAATAAAGTTGAGAATGTTAAAGATTTCTCTTGAAAATCTTAAAAAAGGACCCCAAGAATAATATTCTTAATAATTGCCTTCTGTGCTACGATAACGGTTGCAAGGAACATGTATGAGCTTCCCCATCCCATGATACCGTATGTATTGTAAATGGGAATGGAATAGATTTCTTTTTATTCCTAGTTTGAAAAATAAACCTGTTAAAAAGAAGCTGTTTTTTTACAAATTTACATTTATTTTCAATTTATTCAATCTCTTGGGCCGGCTAGTAGCCAATTTCAGAGAATACGCGTGTGCGCACATGTGAATGCGTGAGTGCGTTTTGTTTGCAAAAAACGTTTTTGTATCTGAAAATAGTAAGCAGGTAGTTATGTTATGTAATTTCGTGTTAGAATGCCGTTGTTCGATGGGCGCTTTTAGTATTATTCATGCGGTGAAGGCACAACACACAAAAAGGCAAAAAACGAAGTTCTCTATCACAATAATTCTGCATCTCTTTCTTACAAACTAAATAATAGTGAGACAAACGATTTGTGTATGTATGCTTTCTCACTTGTATTGACTAACTCACAATGGATTAATAATGTGTTAATTTGTTCGCATTTAGGAACAACTCGTATAGATTTCATAGAATATATTATTCATATTTCATATTTTATCATTGTGTATCCCTTACTATCTGTATCGTAGTATAGGTACTTACTACTGCATCATGGTGAAAATATCATCTAAACGGTGTTAGACCGTGCTTTTTATATTCAAATCTAAAAATTAACCACAAAATAATTCTAATGTATACGTTTATGAAACCAAGTTTCTAACCGCAATTTGAACAATTTTTTTTTACTTGGGAATTTTTATTAATTATTTTTATATGTAACGACAAAAACTGAGGTGACGATAACATTTATAACGCATTTACCTAATAAAATAAGTGTATATTTTTATTTTTTCATTATCAGAAGTAATTTTAATAAAAATAATTGTAAGGTGAGCCATTTATCAAACTTTTTTATGTTTGCATTGAAAAAAATAATGTGTTTATTTCGGGTTATAAAATTTGAAAGAGTATTTTAAGAGGGCATTACCAGAGAAAGCCGGAAATACGTCATTTTCAAAAAAGTTTTTAGACGTATTGACTCTTTTCCGCAAAAAATTATAAATGGATTTCGAAAGATTGTTCTTTTATCTAGCATAGTTATGTAATAAATTTTTAGAATATATTTTAATTTTTAGTATAATAAGGTTATTCCATAGGTCGTTGGCGGATTTGTTAAATTTTCAGAAAAGATTTTGTATTATACCACACCCATTTCAAATAATGTAATCATGCAGTAAAATAAATCAATACATTATCTAGCAAAGTTATGTATTAGAATTTTAATTTTAGTTTCAATAAAATCATTAAAAAATATGTACGTACATGTGTTTCTTGACGAAAATTTATCCATTTGTGTATTTATTTGCGCACTTACAAACTAATATATTTCGGATTTTTTTAACATTCTTATTAAATTTAGACATTATTGAAAAATTATAAACACTTATAATCAAAAAATAACTACAAAAAGTACACTATTTTAATAGTTTTATCATCACGCCTTTCAGCATTTTTGGATGAAGTTATAAATTAAAGCTAATTTGGATTGAAATAAATTCGATATTGAGTTATAATTTTAAAAAGCTGGTACGGAGAATAATCAATCTTTCTCATTGTAACCGCCCTGCACGATCGGAAGAACAACTTTCGACGAAATGTGGATTTTCGTCCGCTGGCTGGTTAAACGCTCTTAACATCTTTGAAAACCCGTTTTTAGTTATCAAATACGTTCAGAAATATTACATTTATTTGGATTTTATTGCAATGCAGAAATATTTTTATCTTCTGACAAAACATACTCGAGGCCTGAGAGGTTAAAAAAATAAGTTGCCGTCGCCGATCCGTTACCGTGGGATTTATAAAAGCAGCCATTTGATTACACCAGGTACCTACCGGGTCCGTATGTAGAATAATACGAGATGGGCTGCCCTCGCTTTGTTGCCTAGTTGTCTCGTTGGGTGATGAAATCAAGGGGCACCCTTGCTACCGATAAAAAAACGTTTTAACTGCATCGTTGCAAAAATGATTTTCTACAATAGTTATGTATATTTTTCCTACCAATCTACGTGTGTAACAGCACGTACCCGAAGTATTTTAATAATAATAATAATATAATAATAATGGTCTTTATTCCAGAATGTGTCAGTGATTCCTGCCGAGCGATTCTCTATGTTTTGGGAGATCGAGATAGATCTCGGGTGAGACAGATATATTTTTTAATTTTTTAAATATATTTATTTATACATGCATATATATTACAATACAATACAAAATGATACTTTGTCTGTCCAACTGGGAAGGATACCCGTTTCAGGACAGCCAAATTGTATATTTAGTTCATAATATTCTTAACAAAGGAATGGTTTCGTTCAAGATATCACAGGAATTTGCTTCTGTCTAGACAACTTTTAAGAACATTAAAAATTGTATCCTGAACGAAGGGATGGTATCTTTATGTCTTTGAAAGAATCGCAAAGATGTGATTTTTTTTCAAGGTCATTTTGGAGAACATTAATAATTGCACTCAGAGTGAATGAGTGGTTTCTTTAGTGAGATCACAAGTAGGAGATTCTTTCCAGACCATTTTAGAGAACATTTACAATTGCATAATTAGAATATCGGGCGAGATCTCTTGTCAGATTTGTGTGATTTTCTAAGGCTGGTAAATTAATAAATAATCATGCATACTTGCATGAATTCGTGTTTAAAATGACCTAAACTAAAATACGTGACAGCTCACAGCTGAAATCCTGACATCGGTCCATAGAAAAAGCAAATAACAGCCAAAGAAAATCACACAAATCTGACAAGAGATCTCGCCCGATATCTGTCTCGATCTCATAAAACATAGAGATTCGTTCGGCTGAGCTTATTTGGAGTAAAAATGTGATTTTGTGTATTTGGAATAAAATATGTCATTTTGATGTCCGGTGACATTTTTCAATTAAAAAACATTCAAAATATTTTTCCATCATACGTCGCAACTGATTAATCTGGAGAGCAGCGCGTTTATAACCTAGACCTAGAGCCTAGATTGGTCACTTGGAAACACATGAAACAGCGCGCGTATCGTACAAACCCGTCGCGGGAACGGGAGGTCATCTTTACGTTATTTTTTACTTCAAATAAGCTTAGGAATCGCTGGTTAAAATACTTCGGGTAGGTACGAGTACATGTTGTTACAATTTGTGCAAAAATAATTGTATTTTTGTTTGTTCCTTATTATTTCCTATAACCTACCTACAACATTCATCCGAATGCGCTGAAATTTTGGTGAGTTGTTGTGCGCACGCCCGCGAAAGTTTCTATATATGTATAATGGTGAGCACTGGCATTGTGAAATTTGTGTAATAGGTGTAAAATTTTTAAAGAAAAATAAAAATGTGTGTATTGCATATAATTTAGCGGCAGAGAGGGGTGGAGGGAAGGAGAGGGCACGCGGGAAGGGAACGGGGGCGGGAACGGGAACGGAAACGCATATGAAAGGACACGCAGTGAAAGAGCGAGGGAGCGGCAGCGGAAGGGATTCCAAAGGAGACCTAGTAGCAGTAGGGGACAGCAGGGGTAAATTTGGAAAATCAATACTTCCCACACGGACAGCTGTATGTGGCTCCCCACGCGTCGAAATGCCTTTTAATTTATTCGTGTGCGCACTAGACGAAAAAACATAAAAAACGGAGTGTGCAATTCACACGCGGTAGAAGTGAAACCTTCAGAAAGCTAGACAAGAGTGGAGAGGCTATGAAGCACCGCACAAAGAGGGGACCGATAGGCTACGAACAAAGAGAAGACCTTTTATACTATCTCATTCTCTCACAGGCTAAATCCTATAGATGTTAGATGTTTGTGTTTGTATTATTATTATTATTAGTTTCAATAGCAAGGTTTGTACATGTATGTATAATGTATAGTATAAGTATAGATTCTTTTTTTTTTCACAGACCTCCTCACTAGAATTTCCTGTTCTGAGGTGGCCTGTAGTTTTTTAAAATATTTGTATTTGGTTATGGATTGTCTTTATATCGTCTTCATGATATTTGTAATTTTATTATCACTTTGATCTCTCAGCCATGTTTTTACTTTTGTTTTAAATATATTCATTTCCTTTATATTTTTGATTTGATCTGGTAGAGCATTGTATAATTTCATAGCATGGAATTTATTATTTCTCTGTCCAAAAGATGTGTTCAAACTGGGAGTAACCAGGATGTTATTGCTTACTGCCCTGGTTGAGTATTTATGTTGGGCAGTGGAGTATACATATATGTTTTTTTTTCAGTTTAAATAAAATATTTTTTGAATAAAGTTTCTGTACATTGAAGACTTAAAAGTTATTAAATATTTCTTCCGTCGGAGTTCTAAGCGGAACTTTCAGTATTATCTTTAGTACTCCTTTTTGGGCTATATTGAGTCGCTCTGTGTGAGTGCTCAAGGCAGACCCCCATCCAGTTATACCGTACTCTATTTGTGATTGACACAAAGCATAGTATACTTTTTTAATATCGTATTTTTTTAGTGTTCCTTTTTTTCGTTTCATTGTGTTTCAAATCATAACGGTGCTAAAGAATTTTTCACTTAAAAAATATTGTACTTCCAAAAGCACTCCAATACCATTGAGTAATTATTATATCGGAAAAATATGTGTTAAAAACCTGTTAGGGAGATTGTATGACACACCTAGTACCTACCTTATACCGTATTATAATATAGTATGAGGTACAAGATTGCCTGCCCTCGCCCTCGCCTTGTTGCCAAGCGAGGTAGTATAGCGAGCAGTGAGTTGCCTCGTTGGGTGATGAAATCAACCGGCACCCTTGCTACTCGCTACTCGCCACCGACACAAAGCAGTCAACCCTTCCGGCCTTCTCTGCCCATAAACGTACCCATTGAGTTACCTTCTCCACAATACTACCTTTGTCCAAGTCCCATTCTTCATTAGCATTGGGCTATTGGGCATTCAGTTTTTTACTGCCGCAGCATTAGGGCTACAGCGGAGAGAAGGGACTGCAATAAGACCATAAGAAACAATAATAAAATAATAATATTTATTTATTATTTTAAAAGCGTGTCATAAATATTAGACTTCAAAACTTTTTTCATTACATTTACTGTCATTGTGAGAAATACGACCTAAATGGTGTTAGAAATAAAAATACACCACGCTTTATATTCGAATCTAAAAGTCAAGGGGAAACCGATCGCCGAGAAATTGGAACAATAGATATTTTACCAAACTGTTGCTGTCACTGTCGCTCCTACTCACCCGAATACTGAGCGAAAGGAATAACCGCACCTCAGACTGATAATAGCTAAATAAAATCATTAAGGCTCTGCAACCGGGCCCGAAAAGAAGAAGATGGAGAGATACGAAATTACGAATGTTAGAGGAGAGCGCTAACATTTACGGCGACAAAATCGATGCGAAAATTGCGAAAATGTTTAATAAAACACGACTCGTTTAAAATAGAGCAAAAATCTCGCGGGCATTATCTTAAACCGCATTTAAAGAAACACTGTGATTTTTTTCATACATACCTATAACTTGTAAAATAACTGAAACAAACGTGTTAATAATTTTTGGAGCATACTTTGCGATTTTTTTCTATCGAGGGAATCTTCTATCTTCTATCTATCTATCTATCTATATAAATAAAAATGAATCGCCGAAATGTATGTACGCGCATAACTTCTGAACGACTGTACCAAATTGGATAATTCTTTGTTTTATGTGTTCGTTATTGTCTGGACAAGGTTTGTATAAAACTACTGGTGAGCTTTGGCATCATGAAATTTGTATAAAAAAATGCAATAGGTGGCACGAGAGTTGTTTGAAAACTGAATGTAACGGGAATGAATGTATAGGAGGGAAAAAGGGGGAGGGGAACTCGGGAAGGGGATTTGCGGGATGGGGAAAGGGGGGGGAGTAGAGTGGGAAGAGGGAAGGTGGGGGACGCGGAGTGGGAACGCGAGAGGGGAAGGGGATGCGGGGGAGGAAAGGGAGGCGGAAGGGGGACGGGACGAATGGGAAAGGACTCAGGGAAAAACAATTTCTTTATTAAATGGCATAGCAACGCATGCAGGGAACCAGCTAGTTTTATATAATTTGCGTTTCGGTGCGGGCAAAGTCTAGATATTATCTTCAAGAATAACATATATTTTTTAAGAGCTTTAAAACTTACCGTGTTTAAGGGAAATATGTAATAAATCGGTACAAATCCGGGTTGTGAGCCCTTAAATCGAGGTTTTGTTTTCCCAACATATTTTAATCCAAAACTGTACAATTTAAAAAAAAAATTACCAACTGTATTAGAAGAAAATACTCTATGTTTGTACGTTTTACTTTTAAAAAATATATTGTCTACTTTGTATACTGAATGCCTTTGCTGGTGTCCAAATCGGGCAATTTTAACCATTTTGGAAGGTTCTACGAGAACTCCTATCCAGGGCCGGATCTACGAAATCTAGCGCCCTGTGCAGTAGGTACCGATGGCGCCCCCCCCCCCTCCCCCTACATTTTTATTTTGATTAAAAATTCGTTTACCCCAATTTTTTTTTTTATTATTTAATTTTTTTTTTTACACTAATTTATCAAATAAAATCAAGACATATAAAGGGTGTAACCCTATCTAAAGTTTTCGAATAAATAAGCCACGATCTATGTAATTCTTCTTCATTAGGCAGTTTCTTGTAATAATACTCAGTATTAAATTTACGCTTGTTCGTAATAGGAAAATCAAAACCTTTCAATTGTACAGGACCTTCCTGAACTAATAAACTAATGGAATTTTGAGTTTTGAAACGAGTTTTTTTATGTCATTATGCTCTTTAATTCTAAGTTTTAGATTCTGCGAGCCTGAAAGTTTTTTTTAATTATTGTTCTATTCATTGTAATCCACAATCCACAACCTCTAACAACCAATAGAAATTTAGTTATTAATTAAAAAATCTAATATAACCTCAAATTTGTACCTTGCATTTCCATTTCCCCTGTGTTCTGTGTTGAGCGAACAAACACGAACGTATCTATGGTATCAACGGCTTACGAAAGATGCTTACACTAATTATTACTGACTGTAAAATAACAAATCTAATAGAAATTAATTATAGGTACATTTAACGAACTTCAACTGTCAAATCAATGATGAAACTGTTAACAAGTTTGCAACCTTGCAAACCGTGCGATGTTTATGCTAATGAAATATTGAATTTACTGAAGATTTCATAAGAAAATGGTCTTTAAGTCCCTTCTCCTAGAGATTTAAATCGTACAAAAGCATTTTGAAAGGCGCCGTCTGTTTGTTTGTTCTCTTGAATAAAAGTACGGCGCTGTGATTGGTTAATGAATTTGGATCGCACTCATTCGTCGTAAAAGACGGTAAAACATATATGGAAAAATAGATCTTACGTTTAAACTAAATATATGGAATTTGTAAAAAAATTCTGTAACTGACTATAAATTCGTAAATCGTTGAATTTCGTTGAATTAAAACCAGATGCGTGCGCGGTCTGTATCTTTGGAAAGTGTTGCTAGAGCGTAATAATTATTTCGTACTATGGGTAATTTTTAAACGATTCAGGGAATATTATAACAAATTTTTAATACAATATTTATTTTCTCACGGCGCCCCTTCGGAGTTGGCGCCAGGTTTTTTGCACGTTTTTGCAAACCGTGCGATGTTTATGCTAATGAAATATTGAATTTACTGAAGATTTCATAAGAAAATGGTCTTTAAGTCCCTTCTCCTAGAGATTTAAATCGTACAAAAGCATTTTGAAAGGCGCCGTCTGTTTGTTTGTTCTCTTGAATAAAAGTACGGCGCTGTGATTGGTTAATGAATTTGGATCGCACTCATTCGTCGTAAAAGAATTTTTAATACAATATTTATTTTCTCACGGCGCCCCTTCGGAGTTGGCGCCAGGTTTTTTGCACGTTTTTGAACGTATGGCAGATCCGGCGCTGCTCCTATCAGAAGTAACTTATAAAAAAGCAAAACGTACCGACATGCTACTGGTCGATATCTATATCTAAAATATATTAAAAAAATATTTGCAGGAGTGTCAAAATCTAGAGAGGAAATTGGAGAATACGTTTGTATGGACAAAAAGCCGCCCGGTTTATTCTTAACCAGAGAAAAAATAAAATGTGCACCTCTACGAAAACAAAAAAGTTTCCGATTGCAAATTGAGAAAATTTTTTGAAACTTCGTTATTTTTCTATAAATTATTTTTTTATGGATAAATGAAACAATTTAACTTTGTTTGAACCACTTTTATTTTTGAGTAAATCCGACCGGTTTCAGAACGACCGTTCCTTCTTCAGGGCAAATGTATACTGATTTGACAGTTTTGAAATATGGATGGGAACAATGAATTATTATGGTAGGGGTGGAGCCGTTGTTAGGTATTAATGGAGATTGGGTGGGTAGGGGAACATATCCATGATTTGGCTATAAGACAATATTTTTTGTTTGTTGATGATAGATTCATTATTTTAAGGGATTTTTTTATTTCCAAGGCTTCTAAGTTGTCAAATCAGTATACATTTGCGTTGAAGAAGGAACGGTCGTTCTGAAACCGGTCGGATTTACTCAAAAATAAAAGTGGTTCAAACAAAGTTAAATTGTTTCATTTATCTATAATGGATAACCACAAAGTTATAGCTACAATCAAAAGTATATATTTTTTAATAAATTATTTTTGTACGAAACTACAAAGAAGTAAGGTTTATAATTCACTTGTCTAACAACATATAACATATTATGTCTAACAACATGTGTGTTTTAATCTCTACGTATTATAAATTAAAGTCCTCCACCTCATCTGTCCGTTTGTTCGCGATAAACTCAAAAACTACTGAACGGATTTTCATGCGCTTTTCACCAATAGATTTATAAGGAAGGTTTAGGATTATAATTTGTAAAGGTTTTATGTAAATTGGTTGAAATGTAAAGGAGAATGTCTGCATGTGGTGGAGAGCGGGCTGGCAAGCGGGCGGTGTGGATTTGATTTGTACGCAAATTCCTTCATTCCATAACCATCTAGTAGATGGCGTTGTGTTTCGTTAGCCACAGTAACGCGTGGCCGGGTCAGCCAGTATTTAAATAAATAACTTTTGAAAGCGTATTTCAACACTTTTCAAATGCAGTTTTAAGTTTTCGGTTACATTTAGAAATGTTTCATTTACTTAAGGCTCCGCAACCGGGCCCGATAAGATGAAGATGGAAAGATACGAAATTACGAATGTTATGGCCGTTATACACGACATCTTTTTTCAGCCCGATTCCAATTAGACACAAAAGTCAACATTTTTCGCTCTACGCGATCGCTTTTTTCATCTCTATTTTCATATCTACAATTATTTCAATTGTCATCACTGCAAACAACACATAAACCACGCTGTTTGCTTTGATGCCAACTGTCATCGTAGATATGAAAATAGAGATGAAAATTGCGATGGCGTAGAGCGAAAAATGTTGACTTTTGTGTCTAATTGGAATCGGGCTGAAAAAAGATGTGTATAACGGCCATTATGGCTGTTATACACGACATCTTTTTTCAGCCCGATTCCAATTAGACACAAAAGTCAACATTTTTCACTTTACGCGATCACTATTTTCATCTCTATTTTCATATCTACGATTTCAATTATCATCACTGCAAACAACACATGAATCATGATATTTGCTGAGATGCCAACTGAAATCGTAGATATGAAAATAGAGATGAAAATAGTGATCGCATAAAGTGAAAAATGTTGACTTTTGAGTCTAATTGGAATCGGGCTGAAAAAAGATGTCGTGTATAACAGCCATTAGAGAAGAGCGCTAACATTCACAGCGACAAAATCGATGCGAAAATTGCGAAAATGTTTAATAAAACACGACTCGTTTAAAATGGAACAAAAATCTCGCGGGCATTGTCTTAAACAGCATTTAATGAAACACTGTGAATTTTTTCATACATATAACTTATAAAATAACTGAAAGAAACTTATTTATAATAGTTTTTGGAGCATGCCTTGCGATTTTTTTCTATCGAGGGAATTTTATATAATTTGCGTTTCGACGCGGGCAATATCTAGATATTATCTTGAAGAATAACATACATTTTTTTAAGAGCTTTAAAACTTAACGTGTTTAAGGGAGATATGTAAGAAATCGGTAGTAATTGGGGTAGCGGGCCCTTAAACTTATTTGATCCCGACACCTATGTAATATATGTGTGAATATTATGTATATTACAATATATCAACAATAATGTCATAAAACCTCGTTTTCTCTAAGCGCCTAGCTTAATCTAAGAATTTAAAACTACAGTTTTCCAGCATTTTAAAGCGCCCTTGAGGTGACAAATATTTCACAAAAATGGCTCTATTAAAATTAGCTAAGCATTTATATTACTATTGCTGCTGTTACCACACAAGACAGATCTGGCGGATTTCCAACTAATCAATTTATTGCTGAACGTTATTTGATTAATTTTTCAATAAAATATTCATCAGGATGAGACGCCATATTAAAAATCAGTAATTATTATTATCAGAATCCGACCAGACGGAGTGTACTCAAGTGTAAATAGTACTGATATGAAATAACCACTTTGAACTCGTTTCTGATATCTTTTATAGGTATTATTTATAGTAGAGATAAACAATTTCATCACTGAAACGTAACACTTGTAATATGAATAATTTTATTGAAACTACACTAAGCAATAAGTGTATTGCAGTAATCGGGAAAACATCGCGTCACAATAATATAGCACGATGGCACACAGAGCAAAAACAGCCAATCACAATATCTTTCTACTGGCACATACTTCTTGCTTCATTCACATACATCTTTGTTAACATAGATTTTCTATTTGACAACCAACACCCTACCGTAGGTCATCTCATTTTTTGTGATTCGCTACATTTGGTGGCCTATCCGGATTCATGGAGTGAGGTTTGTTCAGGTCTTGGCGGCCAGTGCATTTGCCCTCCTACTGCGTGGCTGGCCAGAAGAGATTGAGGTTGAGGGAGATCTAACCTAGACCTCTACAGCCGGTCTCTCTCGACCCATTGCCTTGCACTACAGTGGGAGGGATGAATTCATTCCTCCGTCACTCTTATAGACGCATTGACCACCAGATTCCTATCCACCCCTCGTACCCTTTTCCTTCCCAGAATTTCCTCTCCTTCTCTTCCCTAAAAAGACCCTCCACACAGCATTCCCAAAGATGACGTAGGCGCTGAGAGATTTTTTAAGCCCTTTTGTGTGGAGCAAATGTAAAAAAAGACAAGGCCCGACTCAAGAAGTTGATTCATTTGAACGTGTCATGTCTTCCTCAAGCGTCCCCGATTTTTCTAAAAATACTAGCTGGTTCCTGGCATGCGTTGCCATGCCATTTAATAAAGAAATTGAATCTCCCTGCGTGTCCTTTCCCATTCGTCCCGTTCCCCTTCCGCCTCCCCTTCCTCTCCCGCGTCCCCTTCCCCTTTTGCGTTCCTACTCCGCCTCCTCCATCTTCCCTCTCCCCACTCTACTCCCCCCCTTCCCCCGTCCCGCGAACCCCCCCTCCCCCCTTTCAGTCACGGTATATTCAGTTTTCAAACAGCTCGCGTGCCACATATTGCAATTTTTTTTATACAAATTTCATAATGCCAGAGCTCACCAGTAGTTTTATACAAACCTTGTCCTGACAATAAAGAACACACAAAAAAAATATCCAGTTTGGTGCAGTCGTTCGAAAGTTATGCGCGTAGATACATATCGACGATTCATTTTTATTTATAAATAAAAGAAAGAAGAAGAAGAAGAAAGAAGAAGATTAACTACTGGGTCGCATTATGTTCTTTGCGCATCTGATTTCCAAGCCTAAATCATCTAAGCGTCTCTATCTTCGTCTTACCCATTACTTCCACATCAGCCTTGCATTCTTTCCGGGTCTTCACATTTTTAGCACGGTAATACTGGGTTTTAACACACGTACGCTTCAGGGATCTCATTTCTACAGAATTCGTTATTTTATTATTTTTATTACTCGTTGAGATATTTAGAATATTTTGCCACCTTCGTGTTTTAGGCGACAACAAATTCTATTTTCACAAGTTTTATCGCGTTGTTCAATAACCTTGCGGACAGAGATAAAATTTCATGTAATTTTTTTGGCGGAAGAAAAATTCGGTTTTCAAAAATCGTTAAATTACGTTTTATTTATGTCTGAATATTATTCTATTCAAATTGTTATTTACCAAAATGTTTAATGTCAAGAACATTAATTGATTAAGTATATTATTATAATCTACTGGAATTATGTAAATATTTGTACTCGGTTAAAATGTTAAAATCTTTCATAGAAACATTGGAAAAAATGCCTTGAAAATTATATAATGTTTTAATATGGATCCGTTAATCGTAATGTTAGAAAACAATAAACATCTGAAAAATTATTGGTTAAAATTGATGTTTATTAAGTAGGTACTTGTTCTATGGGCAATTACTTCTAGGCAAGTACCTACCTAATTTTATTATTTTCTTTCTATTCGAATTAGTTCTATAGACAAAAAATGTGTTCCAACCAACGACGTTACATACTTTAGACGCGGGGTAGAAATCTCAAAATGGGAAGCCAACAACAAGACAATTGTAGAGTAATCGATTTCTAGTACTTTAGTACTCAACTACCACGCGTCGAGTAAGGTCGTGTCCTACTAGTAAAAAGTAAATTGCATTAAAAAGCGCCAAAATTCCCTCCTGTGTGATGAGAAAATGTTTCAATCACACGGTAAACAGTAGTAAAAGCGAAGGAATAACATTTCATTTGTAAATACATGCAAATTACTTATTATTATCGATTATAAAAATAATACAATTGCTTTCCGCCCAAAGATTTTATGCGTCATTAGAGAACTCAAGGCCTACTAAAGTACAGGTCTGGATGCGCAACAGCCAAATTACAAAGTCGATGCCATGCCGTCGCTAAGTAAAATTTACTTTTTATAATAATAATCTAATGATTCTTTAGTTACTTACCTGCGGTAAAACAACATACAAATCAGCAGAAACAACAATAACAATCAACGCCATTTGCAAACTATTGTTGTTCATTATAGCTTTTTGACACCTCAAAATTCGACTGGTGCCCAGGCCTTCTACTTTAGTCGGCCTTGAGACAGTATTCGACGGAACTTTTGAATTTTGAATACGAAAATGCCGTCCGCGTTCTATCTTTTGTTTCGTTCATATGCACATATTCTTTTAAGCGTCTATCTTTATCATACACGAATAACTTTTGAATTAAAAAATTATTGAAAATCGCTGAAAACCAAAGAGTTTTGATTAATTGCCACATTATATCTTGAGTTTGTGAGACTATGGCAAGTCTATTTATTTTATATAACGTCATTGGTTCCAACAAGCAGATCACACAATAAAACCTATAATCAGGATTTGGCTTAGGTGTTTACTCATTTTAGTCAGTCCCTGGGGAGGAAGGTTTAATCTTCAGTAAAACCTATAAAAAAACAAGAGCGTAAAAAGCGCCAATTATATTCCGGAATCAGGGAATTTTCTTATTTATTTTATTTTTTTATTGAAAGAATAGATAATACATAATATAATCAACAAACAAGTCCTGCTAAGCCAATTGAATCGGCTTGTCAACAGGTGCAGCATATTTTAGTTACATATTTATACATTTTTAAAATTTTAAATTTACATGTTATATCTACAGATTCAACATTTTTTCATGCATAATAATATCAATATAAATATTTTTTTTCCGATAGCCAATTTTCACCATATATTTAACCTTATTCATAGAATTACATTGCTTTATAGTGTCAGGTAATAAATTAAATATCTTAATCGATCTCTAACTAACTCCAGAATGTAAGAGAGCACTTCTTGCTCCATACACTCCAGAGAGAAAGATCTCAGTATCGCCCTGGTGTAAGACCACCATTCAGAATTGACACGTTGCTTGAAATGGCTTTAGCCGCGTTTGGGACAAGATCTGAAAAGTCACTTCCCCACCTTCCTCCTCCGCATCTCCCTCCCCTCTCTACTTAATATTAATCTCTACATATTATAATTTAAAATCCTCCGCCGTGTCTGTATGTCTGTCTGTTCGAGATAAACTCAAAAATAAACTACTGAACGGATTTTCATACGGTTTTTACCAATATATAGTGATTCATGAGGAAGGTTTAGGTTTAATTTGTCAAGGTTTTGTGTAAATTGGTTGAAATATACAACATATAAAGGAGAATGTCTTGGCAAGCGGGCGGTGTGGATTTTATTTGTGTGCAAATTAACAGATGGTTGTGCTTATAAAGGTTGGTAACAATCCGGTAGATGGCATTATGTTTCGTCAGCCACAGCAACGTGCTGCCGGGTCAGCTAGTAAACTAATAATTGGATACTCATATCCAATATCCATACTCTTAGGCTTTTGCCGTGTTTGGTGACAAGATCTTAAAAGTCATGCACTTCCCCACCTTCCTCCTATGCATCTCCTCCCCCTCCCCACTTAATAATAATAATAATTGGATAATTTGTAGAGCGCTGTTTTGGTGAAATATCACCCCAAAGGCACTGTACTGCACTTACCTTCAGCCTCACATCATACCCCAATTGGGGATGCCATACTCTCATTGGCTCCAGGCAGTTGGCCAGAAGCAGTTGGGACTCTTGTGCGGTATTCACATAAAAAAATACTCATTTATGCATCGTTTCATGCGTAGTCTATTGTTTTTATGACTTTTAACTTGGTATAATTCCAGTTTTGTGAGAAAAGCTAGCATTAAAATCTACCGGTCAGTGGCTGAGTGGGCATCGCATTTGGGTCCCACCCGGGCGTCGCATGTTCGATTCCTCGGCTGGCTAAGTCCTCCAGCACAACACAAGCAACGTTTTCCGCTTTCTGTGGTGGTAGTAGGAAATTTTCAAATACTGTTGGGCTATTCGTAATCCGTGAATAATTGTCTTTAAAAAAAACTAATGTTACATTTTTATCGAAAACCAACAGACGGATTGATTTTACCGATGGTTTTCAGATATATTCCGTTAATATTATTGTACCTATGTATTTTTAATATTTATGTATGTACAATATTTTACATATTGTAATTTTTTTGTCTCTGTACCTACTATTTAT
The DNA here is from genome assembly GCA_917880885.1 of Limnephilus marmoratus. NCBI lineage: Eukaryota > Metazoa > Arthropoda > Insecta > Trichoptera > Limnephilidae > Limnephilus > Limnephilus marmoratus. Next base: position 15,993,646 of record OU862908.1, read on the forward strand.
AAGCAGTATGTTTTACCTTTATTATTTCTAAATAATCGTTTTAGTAAACAGACTAGCCCCCAGCTAGCCCATTTTATCTGAGATTATTTCCATACTGGGTAAATGTTATAACACATATAATGTTATATTTATAGGTTCAATTAGAAATGCCACAGAGCCGAACCCTCTGATATGAAAATATCTGGAGTCCGTGAATTATATTCCCATTTGGTCTCTAGTAGGTTGACATGTTGTTCTTGTATTATTTTGTATTTATAATACTTATATAGTGCAATTGCATAGCGTGGGTTGACTAGATGATCATTTGGGGAAGTGTGTGAAAGGGTTTATTCCTGTGTGGAAAATTTAACCCGGACATTTAAATCTGTTGCGTAAAAAATTATGTTTATTTACCTAATTTATAATTTGCAATAAAAAAAAATATTGGGGTGTCCCCGACATCGCCCATGAACTTGAATTAAATTTTTTAGTAGCATTTATTGTTGTTTTAGGTCCTAAGTGAAAACAAAAACTTGTTAACAAAAAATAATATTTTATACGTTACATAGAATTTGACAATGTAAAGAAAATAACATTAATAGGTACCTACACAATTTATCAAAAGCTTAAATATTCATTACTAGTAGACCCGGCCACACGTTGCTGTGGCTAACGAAACACAACGCCATTACCCAACCTTTATAAAATCCACACCACCCGTTTGCCAGCTGCCTGCTGCCCGCTGCCCGCTGCCCGCTGGCTGAATTGAATATTTGAATTTCTCGGCTTTTCTCTACTATAATAAGCATGCATTATGTATATAAACTATAAACCTTCCTCTTGAATTACTCTATCTATTGGTGAAATCCGTTGCGTAGTTTAAAAGATCTATGCGCACATACATTTTAAGCGACTTCATTTTATACTATACATATAATGATTGTAAGAAAACACATTTCATGTTTATAAAGATAGACGAGTAAAAAGTTGTAAAGCACGTAGGTATTAAATTGGGTTTGAATAAAATATGGGTACTAATAATAATATTATACTTACAATATAATAGCATTTACTCTTGGTACTATAATAGGTATTAAAGTAGGTAAGTAACGAGTAAAGTTCAAAAGTATGTAGGTGTAAAAACAAGTGTAATGTAAGTATAGAAGTACATACGTGCAAAATGAGGTTAGAAAGGTATAAAATACTTTTCATACATTTTAAAACTAATTTTGGGTTTTGACCTTGGTATAAAATTGGTATAAAGGAGATATAAAATTAAGAGCATACGTAGGTATAAAAGCACTTGTAAAAGTGGGTATAAATGAGAACTAAAAGCATCTATAAACGTTTTTTTTTGCATAAGTCCCTAATTATAAATAAATGTTATAATAATTAGGTACTTAACGAATTCTAATAAGTTAATATGAAAAATATTTAGACATTATTGATTTTATTTAAATCATAACAGTATTTTATCTAAAAAAATTATTGATTTTATTATAAATAATTTTTAATTGTTCATCAAACATTCATTCATATTCATATATATTCAATACAATTATTATAAATAATAATAATAATTATTAATGTGTTTAATAATTATTTACTTATATAAATTTATCTTATCATAAATAATTATTATTTTTACTAATAGCTTATTTATTTATTAATTTTATTATTAATAATTATTTAATTCTATCCTCAAAGAAATAAATTTGGTTCAATCGATGTAAAGTCATTCATTACGCTTATTACTGTTTCAATCAATGTAAAATCATTACCCTTTAAATCAATGGAAAACCGTTGCTGTTCAATCAATATTAAACCATTGCTGTTTCAATCAATGTAAGATCGTTACTGTTCATTCAATATAAAATCGTTGCTGCTTCAATCGATGTAAAATCATTGCTGTTCAGTCACTGTAAAATCATTGCTGTTCAGTCACTGTAAAATCATTGCTGTTTCAATCAATGTAAGATTGTTACTGTTCATTCAATATAAAATCGATGCTGTTTCAATCGATGTAAAATCATTGCTGTTCAGTCACTGTAAAATCATTGCTGTTTCAATCAATGTAAGATCGTTACTGTTCATTCAATATAAAATCGATGCTGTTTCAATCGATGTAAAATCATTGCTGTTCAGTCACTGTAAAATCATTGCTGTTTCAATCAATGTAAGATCGTTACTGTTCATTCAATATAAAATCGATGCTGTTTCAATCGATGTAAAATCATTGCTGTTCAGTCACTGTAAAATCATTGCTGTTTCAATCAATGTAAGATCGTTACTGTTCATTCAATATAAAATCGATGCTGTTTCAATCGATGTAAAATCATTGCTGTTCAGTCACTGTAAAATCATTGCTGTTTCAATCAATGTAAGATCGTTACTGTTCATTCAATATAAAATCGTTGCTGCTTCAATCGATGTAAAATCATTGCTGTTCAGTCACTGTAAAATCATTGCTGTTTCAATCAATGTAAGATCGTTACTGTTCATTCAATATAAAATCGTTGCTGTTTCCATCGATGTAAGATCATTGCTGTTCAGTCACTGTAAAATCATTGCTGTTTCAATCAATGTAAGATCGTTACTGTTCATTCAATATAAAATGGTTGCTGTTTCCATCGATGTAAGATCATTGCTGTTCAGTCACTGTAAAATCATTGCTGTTTCAATCAATGTAAGATCGTTACTGTTCATTCAATATAAAATCGTTGCTGTTTCCATCGATGTAAGATCATTGCTGTTCAGTCACTGTAAAATCATTGCTGTTTCAATCAATGTAAGATCGTTACTGTTCATTCAATATAAAATCGTTGCTGTTTCCATCGATGTAAGATCATTGCTGTTCAGTCACTGTAAAATCATTGCTGTTTCAATCAATGCAAAATCATTGCTGTTTCAATCAATGTAAAATCATTGGTGTTTCAATCAATGCAAAATCATTGCTATTTCTATCAAAGTAAAATCATGCTGTTTCAATCGATGTAAATTTGGGGGGCGGGAATGGGTACCGCCGCCCCGGGAACCTTAATTGGACAACCAACACCTCTGCCACAGGTCACCCCAAGTGGTTCGCTACGTTTGGTGATTTAGCAGGGGTGCCCGGGTTCATGGGGTGAGGTTTGTCTAGGTCTTGGAGGCGGATGACCAAGATACACCGAAACCCAGATTCCTATCCTCCCCTTAAACCCTTTTCCTTCCCAGAACTCTCCTCTCCTTCCTTTCCTTAAACAACCCTCCACACAGCATCCCCAAAGATGACATAGGCCCTGAGGGAAATTATTTTCCTCAGGGCCTCCTGTAAAAAAAAAAAATGATAGCTGTTTCAATCAAAATAAAAACAGTGCTGTTTCAATCTATGTAAAATTATTGATTAATTAATTTAAAATCATTGATTAAACGGTCGGTGAATGTAATGATAATGATACATAAATTAATAATGATTAAAAAACCAAAACAAATTAATTCAGGCAATTCCACAACGAGAAGGGGTCGGGCGCCATCGCTCCAATCCTACCGAATAAAATAATCATTGACAGCGAATGTCAATACATTCAAATGACCATTGATTGCCGAATGTTAATACATTCAAATGACCGTTGCATCAGATGAATACTAAACTTTTCGCTCACCTAGCAAATAATAATGTATAATTTATATTGAAATGTTCAGTGCATTTAAATATCGTCTTGCAAAGTGTAAATAACAAAATATTATTACCTAAGTGTGTTTATTTTAGCTGCTTATGCAATAATATTGCTGTGAACACAATCTTATTAAATTTAATACTCGTCAGCTTGACAACATAGCTTGAATCATTTAATTGTAATATATACTGTTTATTACAATGCTGATTAGGGCGACCTCCGTAGCGCAGCGGTAAGCGCTTTGGCTCGGCACATAAAGGTCGCGGTTTCACACCTGGCGAGGGCATTTATAAACATAATATATCATTTAAATAAATTAAAATGAAGTACATCTACACCTTGTTCCAGAGTGGCAGACACTCTCATTATCGCACTGGTGAAAGAATTGAAATGTTCCTTGAAAAGGCTAATTTTTATGTTAGTGAATAGATCTGTATAAGTAGATACTTTCTAAACTCCCTCTTCCCTACTTCCTCCCAACCCCCCCCCCCCCCCCATAATAATAATATCTATTATTTGGATGATTTGTTTAGCACCGTTTTTGTGAAAAATCACCTGTAAGGTCTCCTAGAATAATAAATAATGTCTCCTAGAATCTCTATCTCTTCTCTACATATTATAAATTAAAGTCCTCCGCCATGTCTATCTGTCTGTTCGCGATAAACTAAAAAAAAAAACGAGTGTGATAAAACTTCTTTAGCTCCATCTATATGATAGGAAGAGAGAAAGAAAATGTGCGCTCTCATTGCTCCTACAGTGTGATATAGACAATAGGCCTGCACTGTGATATGCGAAACGTAACTGGCTATGAGAGACAGAGAGAAAGAAAATGTGTGCTAGCACCTCTCTCTCTTGTCTAAAGCGGCCTACACACGACACTGCATTTAGAAATTGGATGGTGAGGAGGCCGCTTTACTTATATCTCCCTCTCAACTTCCGTTCGCCTCGCTTTTCGTAACGCTCTCGTCACGCATTCACCAGCTTACTCCCCAAGTCAAGCGTGCGTAAAGAAGTTTTACTTCAAAATTATATAGATAGAGTGATTCATGAGGAGGGTTTAGGTATATAATTTGTCAAGGTTTTGTGTAAATTGGTTGAAATATATAGTATATTGTGGTAGACGAGCGGACTGGCAGCGGGCGGTGTTGATATCATTTCTATGGAAATCTACGATTTATGCCGAGGTTGATGAAATTTTCCTTCAAAACCTTCAAAACAAGAGGAAGGTCACTGTCTACATTTGATTTCTAATACTCTGTGTAAAGCCCGGGCATCGCCGGGGACTTCAGCCAATAGTCTATGAATAACACATGTATGTATTCATGGAATTTTAATTGAAAAATATATTATAAAGAAGTAAGTACAATAAGATAGTAAATGTTAGAAGAAGTCGGGGACGCCCGAGGACGAAATTGCACGGTTAAGTAAGTAAGCACGGTCGATAAGGATTGATAGGATAACTTTCAGTAACTTCTCATTGTTTCATAGCATGATTGCAGGTCGCCAACGAATTCGTAACAGTTCATACTGACTAAGTGTTTTTAATATATTCTGCATCAACTGTTGTTTGTACGTTAGCGATCTGCAGTTGTCCGAGGGAACGATGCGAAGTTACCACAAGTTAGGGAACTTACCCATACTACGTGACCAACTTTTTGCAATTTTTAACCCCCCTCCCCCCCCCCGGAGACCAAAAACCCAAGCCCGCCGCCGCACATTTGTACCAAGCGTGACATTTGGAAGACCTCCCCCCCTAAACGTGTCACGTAGTATGGGTACGTTCCCTTATGCTATCAATCCTTATCGATCGACCTTGCTAGGACCCCTGAGGTGCGATGATCAGAATCGAAACGTTGTTGCTTGGAATGGCTTTAGCAATTATTAGCGACTAGCTTTGAAGAGCCAGGTTCTTCCCAACCTTCCTCTACCAATTTCCTCATCTTTCCCCCGTCTTCCAGCATGGCAACACGCCTCGAATTGGGGATGATGTAATCCAACAGGCTCCAGGCAGATGGGGCTAAAAAGTAAAATGATAATGATGTAATGTGCCGCACGTGTAGGGGGGGCAACCACTCCCCACCGCGATTCCCGTTTATCCCCAATTTACAATCCCCCCATCGCCCATCGCCCATCGCCCTTCCCATAACTCCAACTTCAATACACAATACACAGTATCACGACATTACCCACCCATCCATCAATCCATTCCGCTCCCAGTTCACAGTGACTGAAGGCTTACCGCCGATAGCTCCGTTGTAACTTGCAATTTCCCCCTCTCTCTCTCTGATAAACGATAAATGACGTACTCTAACAAAAAGAGAGGTTAGAACTGATCTCTCGGCGGCAGAGGCACACATCTCCGAAGTGAATGTAGGTTTGACCTCCATTGTTGCAAATGTAAAAAAAACACATGGAAAAGTTCACAGCGAGAACTGCAGAATAACGCTCGCGGTTCGTTCTCGTTACAGAGACCAGTTTGTGTTTAGTGATGCCTTCGTTAGTATTGGTAACGTTCTGTGATTTGATTCCATTACCCGGTTGACAAGACCAATCTTTATGGGCCGGGGCTATACCTCTATACCACTTCTTCTCACTAATATCGGCTCGGTATAAAAGTTGATGCCATCAACACAAAATACAGTGCCGGATCTAATATTAGGTGCAGATGGTGCGTGAAAACAGGGTGGCGAATCGTGAAAACTTAAAATTTTTATGTTTATTTTTTGAAGTGAAACTTCTATAGCCCCGCTTTTATTTGGATTTCGGATGAAACGGAAATGACGATTACTGCCACCTGCGACGCATCAACTGCGCTCATTGGCCGCTTTGATTATAATGTCAAGGCTCCTATTAGTTGAGATATGAAACGGAAATCACGATAAGTCTGCGCTCATTGGTCGCTTTGATTATGACCTCACTTTTCAAGTATTGGTTGAGATTGTTTTGGTAAAGTTTCGCTTCTATCGCGTATAAAACTGCACTCGTTTTCTTTATTATTGCCATCACAATCCTAAAGACGCGATTTTAGGATTTATCGACCACATACCCGTGTTGGGTTAGTCGATTTTATATACAGTGTATCAACGTATGAATTAATATTAAAAAATATAAAAATACGCAAAAGAGCACAAAAGAATGCAAATGAACATAAAATAATATAAAGGAGTATGGAAGAAAATAGTAGAATATAAAAGAAGATAAATAGTACAGAACATAAAAAGCATATTTGGGACCTATAGAAAAAATATAAGAAAGTATATAATTTAAAAATATATAAAATCATGACGTTTTAAAAAGTGTACATTCACTGTTTTTTAATTGTAGAAAACACTTCGATAATGAAGGCATTTATATTTTATTTTTGTTTTTGACGAATACATTTTCCATGACGTTTGAAAAAGTGTCATTTTTGATTTGCCGCCAAAACGACACGTTCGCTTTTGTTCGTGAATATGACGTTCACCCGTGTTGGCAATAAGCCGTATCTATAGATACCTACAGCTTTTGAGCTTTACAGCGCTCAATCAATTCCATTTGTCGAGTTACATCTTATAAGGTTTCTTTCATTTGTTTGTTACTTCTCAAGAAATTGTCGATGGTACAGTACTGTAATTGTCAAAATAAGCAAGTCTGAAAAAGCGAAACATTGCAACTTAAAATCCTGGGGTAGGCAAGTAAAATTTACTTAATAAATTTTTGCTGTTTCTCAATTAATTAATTCAAAATGATATACATCATATTTACGGCACGTTTCATAGTGGAAAATACTCTCAGTATCGCCCTGGTGAAAGACCATCTTTCAGAATTAAAACATTGCTTGAAATGGCTTTAGTCAGATTAGTTTGGCTAAGACTCTTGACTCACATTCCGGAGGTCGCGGGTTCGAACCCGGCATGCGCAAATAAATTTTATTTGATTAATTTGTGTTATTTCACAATTAATTCATTTAAAATAATATATAGTATATTTGCGGCATGTTCCAGAGTGGAAGATACTATTAGTATCGCCCTGGTGTAAGACCACCATTCAGAATTGAAACGTTGCTTGAAAATGGCTTTAGCCGTGTTTAGTGACCAGATCTGAATAGCCAGGTACTTCCCAACCTTCCTCTTCCCCACCTCCTTCCCCTCCCCAATACCTTCAGCCTCACAACATACCCCAATTGGGGATGCCATAGTCTCACTGGCTCCAGACGGGAGCAGTTGAGATTCTTGTGCGCTATTCACTGTAAAAAAAAAAAAAAAAATGTCTGAATATTCATGTACCTACTTCCCCACCTTCTATCCCATCTCGTTCATCTGAGTATCTACCAACAACCTTCCACTGGATCTAGAGTCAGTCTAGTCTAGACGGAGTAGATGCGACTCTTGTGCGGTATTCACATGATTTTTTTATTACCTACTTGGTATTAAATTTGCACCGAGAGAGAGAAGAAAGAGGAAAAATTAAGATTTAGTGCGTCGCCGTCGGGCCCAAAATTTCTTGGTTCGGCTCTGCCATTACCTACTAATAATCGTTTTACACAATCTCTTTTTTCAGTCCGATCCCCGTACAGAGACCAAAGACAAAATTTTTCACTATGTATGATTATTTGGGCACCCTCTGAACAAAACCATATCCTAGAAATAGAAAAAGTACAAAAAAGGTTTATGCGTTACCTGTATATGAGGGAATATACATACTACCCATTCCTGTATCCATCGTTGTTCTTAACAATAGGAATATACGTTACATTCTACCATACGCAAATGCTCGATCTTAATACCAGAAGCCCGCCGTAAAATATTTTTGGGGAAACATTTTTTTAAGCTGATCTCCGGTACTGTACTGAATCCACCTATGTTGAAGGAGATTAACCTATATGTCCCTAACGTGTATACTCGTGGGAGATGCTCCGAAAGCGAGAACTTCTTCCTTTCAGAACGCCCCATTAAATAGAGCAATTCAACTGCTTAACGATTCTGCATTGAGCATTGACATCTTCAATGTTACCTATAGAGAGTTCAGTAACTATCTTTTGACATATGTCTCAACAGAGAGAAACTGCCCCCTTGGCCTTTTTTTCTCTTATATTTTGTAATCTTCTCCGTAATAATTTGGTGTATAAAGGTTTTATGGAGAACCTGAAAAAAAATGAATAAATAAATCTCTATTTTCATATCTACGATTTCAGTTGGCATGCGAACCATCCTGTTTGCTGTGATGCCAACTGAAATCGTAGATATGAAAATAGAGATGAAAATAGCGATCGTGTTAAAGCGAAAAATTTTATCTTTGGTCTCTGTACGGGAATCGGGCTGAAAAAAGAGATGGTGTAAAACGGCTATAAGACATCACTGTGTATTTTGGGCGTAGTAGTGTAAAAGTAGGATATTCGGTATGATATAGTTTTTATAATAGTAGGTGTAGTTGGTATAATAGTAAGTATGGTTAGTACAATAGTACCTAGGTTTTGCATTATGTCTGTATGTAAATTTGTTTGTACATTCCGTTTCCGTTGTAGAGAATCTGCTGATATGTCCACTTTATAATTCAAGCTAGCCTTGATTTAAAAAAATCTAACTTGACTATGTGGCTAATGGTGACTATGGTTCAGTAAAGATTTTTTTTTCAAATGTACAATCGTCGTATTTATTTTGGCTTTCTTATTCGCAATTTTTCAATATTAGTTCAATCTTCTCAACGAAAGTTCGAAAAAAAAATTGTCTTTGACAAAGTTACGCTTCTTAGGACAAAATATTGTGTAATTAATTATTAATCCTACTTACTAATCTCGTGATTTCAGAGGAAATTTGAGTTTTGATTTATTAAATACTAGCGAGTTCCCGAGAAGCGTTGCAATGCCACTTAAGAAAGAAATTGTTTCTCCCTGCTTGTCCTTACCTATTCGTTCCGTTCTCCGTCCGCCGCCCCTTACCTTCCATGTCCCCTCCCCCTCACACGTTCCCCCTCCACCTTCCCCACCTTCCCTCTTCCCTCTCTCGTTCAGTCCCGGTACATTCAGTTTTCAAACAGCTCGCGTGCTATTGCAGTTTTTTTATACAAATTTTCATTTTTCATATATTACAAACATTCATTTTTATATATTATAAGAACAAGCAATCAAATTGGGTAACCAACGTAGGTACCTATTTTAAAAAACCTATGATTCTTGAATAGATTCAAAATATTCGATTTTGGTTAGTAGATATCATAGGTGAGTAGGTATTTCAAGTAAATATGTTAATTAAAGAGTTTATTCGAAAATTGAATTTTGATTGAACAATCGATGGATGCAAAATGTCATTCTCAAATTGTGACATTTTTGACTCCAGATACTAATATCTACAGCCCGTATGTTTGACGAATATCTACAGCTCATATGTTGAACTAATATCTACGAACTTCAGAGTGTTGATTAATATCTACAGAGCGTAGGTTGAACTAATATCTACATAGCGTAGGTTGGACTAATCAGCTAAATGTGTCCAATAGTCCGATATTAGGGATTTTTACATACATACTTACATAAATTAAGTTTTTTAAACTGCATACGCAATATTACGTTATTCCAATATGCTATACATAATTGCAAATCCAACCTCTGACAGTACTGTAGATATTCGTCAACACTTTGGTTCTCATAGATATTAGTTCGATTTTTTCAATTTTTGGAATTCCTGTAGATATTAGTAGACGCCTCCACATTTTTAACAGTTTCGTAAGAGTTTTTGAAATGATTAAAAAACTTTTCAGGTGTATTTTCATGTGGTTGTAATAATTCAGAAACCTTTGTGAGGGTAGAAAGAAGATATTTTGAAAGTTTCAAACATTTCCTACACTTTACATACATACATACATACATACATGCAAGCAAGCAAACACACATTCATTTTATATATATATAGATGAGAAAATTACAAACATACTTTTTTGAACGCAGGTCAACTGTTCGCAGAACTTCAACTAGTAGATAAAGTTGATATGATAGTAGATGTAGTTGATATATATATATATACGAGTATATACATAATATAATGTATAGGTACTCGCCTGATCACGCTCGAAGCTAATTTCTAGTCAACAAAATCTGAAGTATAGGTTTATTGAACCACGCGGACAGCAAAAAACCTCGCTCAGAAAGACGAGGTATGATGCCACAGATTTTAATTCAGTCAATTCAATTCAATTGTGTTTAGAATCAAATAAAAAAAACTGTACGTGTTTTATTAATGGTTTTGATGCATAATAAGTTTAGCGATTTTGTTTTCCAAGGCAACAGTGCTTTGGAAATATTTTTTTTCGATAAATTTATTTTATATGTCAATGTCATTTTAATGTCACTGGTGTATATTGTTTTCTTGCTTTTTGAAATTTGTAAAATATGTGTTAATTTGTTTATCTGCTGGCTAATAAAGATGTTGGGTTGTCAAGCAAAATAACTTGAGATGTTAAACCGAGACAACTAGCATTATTTGTGCCCACTGAAGGAATAAATTAATATGTTGTATTTTTTTCCTTACTTTTGGTGAAATTGGTTAAAGTTTTCTAATATCGAAATTCTTTATTCAAAAGATAACCAATCTCTTTTATAAGTTCGCTCTGCAGGTTTTTGCCGCTAGGCCTTGCGGGCGGCTTTTGGTTCGGCTTTGCCCAGTTTGAGTGTTGGTGACCATTTTATAAATCCGGTAGGAACTGGTTTCAACAAATAGCCGGTTCCTCGGATCCAGTGACAGCTAGTCACCGGGACAAAGTAACCGCGACAGGCAATGACGTCATATATAATAATGTATTTTTTTTACATAAGCTCCACACAGGAGGCCCTGAGGAAAATCATATCCCTCAGGGCCTATGTCATCTTGAGGATGCTGTACGGAGGGTTTTTTAAGGAAAGGAAGGAGAGGAGAGTTCAGGGAAGGAAAAGGGTTTAAGGGGTGGGTAGGAATCTGGGGTTCAGTATGTCCTGGTCATCCGCCTCCAAGACCTAGACAAACCTCACCCCATGAACCCGGGCACTTCTGCTAAATCACCAAACGTAGCGAACCACTTGGGGTGAACTATGGCAGAGGTGTTGGTTATCCAATATAGGTTCCCGGGGCGGCGGTACCCATTCCCGCCTCCCAAATAGACGCGTGTTAGAAATCACAACTGCCAGTTACAATAATAATCATAACATCCACTTCTCCACACCAGGAGAGGTCGACGAAAGTACGAATCCAATAGCCTGCCAGCCGATGCTCCTCACGCTAGCTGTTAACGTAAGTGGCGCCATCTTTTGGCATTATTGGCTGCTTGCTTAAATTCGGTTCTATTACAAAAGTATCTTTTTAACAAACTTCAAGTACGAAAATGGTTTTGCAGAGATGTATTCGAAGTCGGATTCTTAAAATTCAATCGTACAGACGCAAGGCTATTATTTAAGGGTCGACCGAGATCTCGGTCTCGGTCTCGGCATTCTCGGCTTCAAATTCTACCTGTCTCGGTTCTCGGCGAAAAATCACCGAGATTCTCGGCCATAACCGAGACCATTGTAAGTAGGCACGATACAGGATAATAGGATTCAAATCTACTGCTCGTCCACATTCGCCACTTGGTGTCAGTGCATGAGAGAGCTGTCGATTGTGATGAACGTTTTTATCAGCACCGCCTACTAGTGTAGCAAGTGAACATGCCCTTTAGCAGAGCTGGTCAAATATACAACATGAGACGACACTCTTTGAAGTGTGAAAACGCAGAAAAAATGCTTTTTTTGTGCTACAACATCATGTTGTTCAATTTTGATTATTAAAACTATTTAAAACAAATTATTATTACATTCTTAAATATACTAAGTGCACTCGTATTATGCAAAAATAGCGCATTTTAATTTTTTTCTCAATTTATCTATTCTCGGTCTCGGCCGAGATTGTAATTTATTCTTGGTCTCGGTCTCGGTTTCGGCCGAGAACGAAAAACCAGTCTCGGTCGACCCTTACTGTTATTCTAGGGATTATAAATTCAATTTATTTATTGAAGTTATTCCACATTTGTCTGTATTCTTCCTATCTTGCTTCAATTAGAATTTAATATTTTCTCCCATTATCCGACAGATAACCTCTTAAGATTTTTCTTGTGGTGTCATTTTGAGTGATACAGTGGTGTCATTTTGAGTCAAAAGTGAGACAATCGCTTCCTTGTAAGGCTGGAGATATTTAGGAGGGGAAGGAGATGGGAATTGGAAGGTGGGGAAGTATCTGACTATTCAAATCTGGGCACCACACACGACTAAAGTCATTTCAAGCAACGTTTCGATTCTGAATTCTTGTCTCTCACCAGGGCGATACCGAAAGTATCCAACACTCTAGAACATAGGTTCTCATCGTGGGCGATAACGCCCCCCTGTGGGCGTTTGAGACTTTTAATGGGGCGGTAGAAGATCCAGATAAAATTAGGGGGCGTTGAGATGGCACAGTGAGGGCGTGGACAGGTTAAAAAATATTGTCTAAAAAGACAAGAAAATACGCTTATCACGTTCTAATAATCTGATGTGTAGATATTATTATTATTAAGAATGAATACAAAAGCAGGTACTTAAAATGCAAAGGAATTTCTTTTTTAACTTGCATAACAAAAGGTAAAATAAATAATTTAATGCATTTTTATTCAAATTATTGATTCCGTGACAGTTGTGCCACCCCCTCCCCCCTGTTTCAGATTGGCGACAGATGGTCAGTAAAAAAAAATGGGGGCGCTAGGCAAAAAAAATTTCTCAAAGTGGGTAGATTCTAGAACATAGATGTGGGCTACAACGCCTCCTTGTGGGCGTTTGAGACTTTCAGGGGGCAGTAGAAGACCCAGAGAAAATTAGGGGGCGTTGAGATGGGTGTTGAGGGCGTGGGCAGGTAAAAAAAATGGTCTAAAAAAGACAACAAAAACACGCTAATCTAATAAAGCTAAGTAAACTTTTTATTATACAAATTGTACAATAAAAATTGTTTATTTTTTATTGTACAATATTAGCATACGTGTATTATTATTAAGTATTGACACTATATCATGAAAACAAGAAAGAAAAAAGAAAGGGCTAGCAACTAGCAACCCGATACGAAAGAATTGCTTTTTTAACCTGCTAAACAAAAAGGTATAACAAATAATTTTATATTATATTTTTAATAGAATTTTTGATTCGGTCTTAGTTGAGCCCCCCCCCCCCTCCACCCCTCCCGCACCCCCTAACAAGTAAAAAAAGTTGGGGGGTTCTAGAAAAAAAATATGTGCTCAAAGGGGGGGGGGGGGCGAAATTAGGTTGAGAACCTATACTCTAGACCAGCGGTCGTCACACTTCACCGCGGGCCGCACTCTTATGAATTCGGGGGCGGGCGGGGCGGAGTTGATGTTGTACTAGGAGGACACATTATTTTTTAATAAATTGTTTCACTTATTTTAAATAAATTTAATAAAAGTTGTAATCTGATTATGAAGTGTCAACGAATGGATGTCTTATATTATTCTGCCTAGATTCTAAGCTTATACCTGTATGAATACAGTTAGAAAATAAAACAACAGAAAACATTTTCCAAATGTTACAATATTTATTTTTTACTGAATTTACGATATACCCTTCCATAAATAAATAAATCTGTAATTAAATGAATACAATGTTAGCGAAACTCGATCGAAAATCAGAAAAAGATATTTGCATCTTTGGGACTCGAACCCAGGACCTTTCGCTTTCGCTTTCAGGACGATTCGGTCATTTTTAACTGTATCATACTTCGACTGATAACCACCCACATAATTTTCATTTTCTTAATGTATATTTTATTGGCTGCTATCTATATGTATGATTGCAAGATTCAAACCCGAACTGAATGCTATCTAGATAGTGTCTAGATAAATCTTTATCCATTTTATTTAATATGCGACATCTATTGACTTTTCTGCAAGTCTAGGATGAATATTTTTATTTTATTTTATTATTTTAACTTTATGAGTAAAACCTCAAATTGTAATATTAAATTAAATTAATTGAAGACAATATTAGCGAAACTCAATCGAAAATCTGGAAACAGAAAAATCATAAAAAGATATTTGCACCTCTGGGACTTGAACCCAGAACCTTTCGCTTTCCGGGCAGTTCCGGAGGTGCAAATATCTTTTTCTGATTTTTGTTTTTTCAGAAATTCGATCGACTTTCGCTAATATTGTCTTCATTTAATTAAATATTACAATTTTAGGTTTTACTCATAAACTTAAAAAATAAAAATAAATCTGTGTTAGAGCTATCTACAAAGTTTAAGGCCCGGTAGTAAGCGTTCAAAAATAAAAAGAAGAGGAGATATGTATGTACAAATGTTATAGGGGAATATAAAAAAACAATAATATTAATAATGACATCTACTTTTTGTACTCCAAAATATGCTTACAAATCGCTATTTAAAATCCTCCCGGTACCTACATGCTGGTACACCTTTTATGGGTACCGCCGCCCCGGGAACCTTTATTGGATAACCAACACCTCTGCCATAGGTCACCCCAAGTGGTTCGCTACGTTTGGTGATTTAGCAGAGGTACCCGGGTTCATGGGGTGAGGTTTGTCTAAGTCTTGGAGGCGGATGACCAGGACACACTGAACCCCAAATTCCTACCCACACCTTAAACCCTTTTCCTCCCCATAACTCTCCTCTCCTTCATTTTCTTAAAAAAAAAAACCTCCACGCAGCATCCCCAAAGATGACATAGGTCATGAGGGAAATTATTTTCCTCAGGGCCTCCTGTGTGGAGCTCATGTAAAAAAAAAAAAAAATACTAGTCCCAGCGAGAGCTCAACCGCACATCATCGACGGTCATCCTCTTTTTTCTCACGCGCCTAGTATCAAAATGAAAGAGACAGAAGACAATAGAACGAAAACCTCACACGTACGACCTCTCGTTTTAGCTTTCACCACCTACCGCAAAATCACAAAATGATGGCGATTCGTTGGACACCTACAGGCAAAGGGTATATTCACAATTCGCATAAAATATGTTTGTGATGCGCCTTATACTGTTTCTAATAGAAAATAATATGTTTAATGGCCTGCTTTTTTAATTTGTTTTTTTTTTCGCACCAATATTCGAGCCGAATAGATAGATGGTCGGATGTCCGGTTAAGAAGTTGTACGCCGAATATCCGGTTCTGAGTTCTGACTAATTCACTTTCCGTTACATATAGGTATCTATGAGTGTTAATAATTTCATTGCGTACCTACCTATTAACTGGTTAAGTAGATACCCATCTAGTTTACCTGGTACTTACCCAATAACCTATTCTATCAATAATCCAAAAGCCTAAAATTAGTAACATTAAAAAAAAAGTTAAATGAAGTGGGCACTTTTAGGTTTTCGCTGCTAAATTTATTTTAACCGTCAACTGGTTTCGCAAGAACCTTTCCGTAGTCAAGACGAGTAAATGAAATATTAAATTGCTAACAAATATAGAAAAGAGTTTTGTGTTGGAGTGATTCATGAAAAAAAACAAAGAAACAGAACAGTTAACAAAGAAAATTTCAATGGTTACGTTTTAAAAATCATAGATCTTAAACGCGAAAATTTGTATGGAAGTATGTTTGTTTGTTATTCTTTCACGCAAAAACTACTGAATGGATTTTAATGAAACCTTACAATAATATAGCTCATACGTCAGAATAACATATAGGCTATATATAATGATAATCTCTGGTGTTATGAAATTTGTATAAATAAAAATGTGTGTATTTCATATATTTTAGCGGGAGGAAAAGCAGGGGGAGGGAAACGGGGGAGGTGGGGTTCGCGGAGAGGGAAGAGACGAGGGAGGGGGAAGGCGGGGAAGGTGGAAGGGAACGGGGAGGCACGGGAAAGGACATGCAAGGAGAATCAATTTATTTATTTGAATGGCGTTGCAACGCATGCCGGGAACCACCTAGTTATTAAATAAAATAGATTGGTGACCACTGAAGGATTCGAAATCCGCTAACTTTGTAATTTTAAACTTTACTTGCACGTTTAGATTTTAATTATTTTAATTTTTACTTGTGTGCGGTTATACCTATTCACAATTTTTTTAAGTGAAAACTTCTTTAGCACCGTTGTGATTTGAAATTCGATGAAACGAAAAATAGCGACACTTAAAAGAGACAAACACACACATATATAGGATTTAGCCTGCGAGAGAATGAGATAGTATAATCGGTCTCCCCTTTGTACGGTGCTTCGTAGTCTATCGGTATCCTCTTTGTGAGGTGCTTCGTAGCATCCACACTCTTGTCTACTTTAGTTTACTGAAGGTTTCACTTCTACAGCGTGAGAACTGCACACTTAATTTATTATTTTTTTTTTAAATAAAGTAAAGCTTTTATCCGTACATATTCAGGTAGTATTCGCATATGCCTATTCACCTCGACATATAATGCTACGTTTCGCGCCGTTTGCGATGGCTTAGTTCCTTTCTTATAATTCGTGGCTCAGCTCGCGGTAATACCTACCTTTATACACAGCATTATAATCCGGCGAAATCGCGCACTCCTTACGCAGATAGCGGACAAGGTCAAAACACCGGCCGCCTGTTTTGATTTCGGCAAAACAACCATCGCCAAAATGTATATTTTATTATACCTACTTTGTGAAGGGCACAAATTATATGAAAATGTTTTCCGATCACAATCTAAAGAACTTAATTTGTCATCAATTACAATAAAAGCACTTTTTATAGGCTTGATTCTTTATTTTTTATAGGCTTATAAAAATACTTGAGGCCAAGATGTGTTCTACTAGCAGTAGATATATATTTCAAGCATCTATAACCGTGGTCGTCAAACTGCGGCCCGCGGTGGATATTTGTGCGGCCCGCACGAATATCCGGCGTTTTCATTTTAAATATTGTTTTTTTTCAAGTACAATTACACTATCCGTTTTTTTGCGGCTCGCACAAATATCGGCCGTTTTCTTTTTAAATATATGTTTTTTCATGTTTAATTATACCTACCTACTATACGTTTTTTGCAGCCCGCGCAAATATCTGCCGTTTTCTTTGCAAATATATTTTTTTCATGTACAATTATACAATCGGTTTTTTTTGCGGCCAGCACAAATATCTGGTTTTCTTTTTAAATATATTTTTTTCGTGTACAATTAATTATATTATCCGTTTTTTTGCGGCCCGCACAAATATCTGCCGTTTTCTTTTTAAATATATTTTTTTCATGGCAATTATACCTACTATCCGTTTTTTTGCGGCCTGCACAAATATCTGCCATTTTCTTTTAAAATATATTTTTTTCATGTAAGTACAATTATATTATCCGTTTTTACTTTGATTTTGTGTCTATTAATATTATTGGATTGACACTATACCATGAACACACGAAGGTAGGAAGTAGTAACCCGGTACTGAAATACAAAACAATAACTTTTTTAAACAAAAAGGAACAACACCCCCCCCCCCCCCCTCCCCGAAATCGTAAGTGTGCGGCCCGCGGTAATACCTCACATTGTCCTATGTGGCCCTTGACCAGAAAAGTGTGACGACCACTGATCTATAACATTTAAAGGCGACCAATTTTTCAATCCAAAAACATGATTTCGCATTACTTTGTATGGCATCGCCTTCTGCTTGTAATGTAGATCTCAGTGGCAGGATCATAAAATTATTTTTATTTTATTTACATAGGGTTTTAATTTTTAACCTATAGATTCGATAGATTCGGAGCTAAGGGAACGTACCCATACTACGTGACCAACTTTTTGCAATTTTTACCCCCCCCCCCTCCGGTGACCAAAATCCTAAGCAACCCGCCGCTCATTTGTATGGAGCGTGACATTTTGAAGACCCCCCCCCCCCCTAAAAGTGTCACGTAGTATGGGTACGTTCCCTAAGAAGCTTACCGCTCTGCCATGGAGGTCATCGTGATTAATGAACGTATTTTTTTTCAAACGCCACACATTTCGGTCCCGATCTGTTTATGGTCCAGCCGCCGAGAGCTCCGCCGCGATTTCTCTTTCGTTTGTACGCTTGGTATATTGAAAGGAGTGAGAGGCAACGACGGACCTATCAGCGGCAACAGACTGTTGACTGTTTACCGTCTAACCTCGAGCGCACGCACCACGTTTCCTCGCGACCTAGTTTCGAGTACTTATCATGATTTTTATTGCCTATTTCTATTTCGGATATTTCTGGAAACTGATGCTAATTCTTTACTTTTCAAATTGGCCCGTACAACTTAAATTGATTCTAAAATAATTTCAATAATAAATTTGCAATGAAATGATGAAACAGAAAATAAAGAGAAACCTATGGTCTCGACCCGCGACTGAGACCTTAAAAAAATTTCAGATACAAAATGAAAATTTTATTTAAATTTAATGTTTTTATTAAGTTCTGCAAGTGTTTTAGTTTTAATTTTTGTGATAGCTGTTTCGGCTTTACAAGGCCATTTTCAAACTGTGGTTAAACCACTTTGAGACGACTTACTTATAGGATTCTATATTTCAAGCCTTAGGGGCCGTTCAAGTATTACGTAAGGGAACGTACCCATACTACGTGACACGTTTAGGGGGGGGGGGGGTCTTCAAAATGTCACGCTTGGTACAAATGAGCGGCGGCGGGGTTAGGTTAGGTTAGGTTAGGTTAGGTTAGGTTAGGTTAGGTTAGGTTAGGTTAGGTAGGTTTTTGGCCACCGGGGGGGGGGCGGGGGGGGTTAAAAATTGCAAAAAGTTGGTCACGTAGTATGGGTACGTTCCCTAACGCACTTGGGGGGGGGGGGGGTCTTGCGAAACGTTACTGTGCGTTACGAGGGGGGGAGGGGGGTTCAAACAACGCGTTACGTAACATGTTTTTCTTTACTTAGATAAAAAAAAACTAGGGAATTAAAATTATCCAAGTTGGCCATCCTTTTCGTTCTCGAAATCTCTTGTTTTATTTATTACCGCAAACGCGATTAAAACACGAAAAAAGGTATTTAAGTATTTACAGTACTTTGCGCAACTTAATTGTGACTTTCAGGTAAAAATTGTCACTTGGACGTTACGTAACGTTTAGGAAGAGGGGGGGGGGGGGTGGTACGGAAAAATGTTACGGCGCGTTACATGGGGGGGGGGTCAAAAATCTTCAAAAATTGCGTTACGTAATACTTGAACGCCCCCTTATAAGGTTATAATCCATAACAGCTGTCACAAAAATAAGCAGAACTTAAAATGTAATAATTTTATTAAATATAATTTAAATTAAGTAGTGTTTTTGAAATTAAATGCAGTTCTACGAATTAAACACAAAAAACAATAAATAAAGAAATTAAAATATGGAATAAACAAATAAACAAAAATTTTAACAAAACAAAAAAACGACTTCAAAAAATGCACTAAAAAGTAAAAAAATAATTTCGTATTCTTCTACAACTTAATAATCAACATACTTTTTCTACTCATCAATATGTAGGTACGATTGTTATTTTTGTGGTCGGTGTCAGCCAAGGTAGGTTTGTAACTACATACATAGTTATAGGTGAGATGTGCTTGTGTCGCACGAGCGACTTGACGAGGCGAGAGGCGGGAGGGGAGCTGTCAACTGAACACGCCGCCGGGCCGGGTACCTTTGCTGACACCGACTCCAAAAATAACAATCGTACCTACATATTGATGAGTAGAAAAAGTAAGTTGATTACTAAGTTGTAGAAGAATACGAAATTATTTTTCGACTTTTTAATGCATTTTTTGAAGTCGTTTTTTTGTTTTGTTAAAATTTTTGTTTATTTTTTTGGTTTTTAGTGAATCTGAAGTACACTAATTTGTCTGAATATGGGTAGACCTACTAAACGTGCTGCTCATATGAGACAGACAAAATTTGACCATAACGATGTTACGGTCAAATTAAGAGATTCGGCCGAGTATCATTAATTTGCTCCTAAGAATTGAAGAGTTCCGTTACTTTGTCATGGATCCCATAATCAAAATCTAACCAAATTCTCATCAAACTACCCTTGAAGTACATCCTTTCCAATAAAAAAAGAATCATCGAAATCGGTTGGCGTGATATTAAGTTATTCGTTCATTTGTCGCGCGCATATTAAGGCAAATTTAAGACTTATAAGGTTTTCGCATGGATGCCATTGTCAGAACTAGTACAAATTAAAATGGGACCACATGGGAGGAACCAGTTTCAAATAAAAAAAGAATCATCAATATCGGTTCACCCAGTCAAAAGTTCTGAGGTAACAAACGTAAAAAAAAAATACAGTCGAATTGAGAACCTCCTCCTTTTTGAAGTCGTTTAAAAAGACAAAATTACCATAAAATTTTAAACGAAAAAGAATTAAACATACATAGGCAATAAACAACACCCTTACAAAACACATATATTGTATACAACTGTAACTCATAAACTCAACATTTGCCAAGTTTTTTTTTTAATTTCATTACCGCCTTAATGTACAATTTCTTTTTATTTCATTTTAGTGTTATTTTATTAAATGAAAATGTATTACTTCACATTTTATTGAATTTTGGGGTATCAGCACGTGTAAAGCACCCAGTTATTATCAAATAATGTTTTAAAATATGTTGTTATTGTATCAAATAAAAAAATGCCCAAACGATCAAATAAATAATAAAGTTGAATACTTAGTTGGACGCACGAGTAACGCTGAAGTGTAAAAAACAACATTGTTAATGTATTATGGTTGAAACTTCTAACCTACATTTACTCTTTGCTGTTAATTTATTTTATTGCTTTGAATTAACTACGCACATAGAATAAAGGACACAAGAAATGACATGCGGGCGTGTTTCGTGATCCAGAAGTCTGACCATTCTTTGCTTAAATCTATCTATCTATCTATCTATATCTATTTATAAATATAAATGAATCGCCGAAATGTATGTACGCGCATAACTTCCGAACGACTGCACCAAATTGGATAATTCTTTGTTTTTTGTGTTCTTTATTGTCAGGACGAGGTTTGTATAAATCTACTGGTGCGTTTTGGCATCATGAAATTTGTATAAAAAAATTGCACGAGAGTTGTTTGAAAACTGAATGTACCGTGAGTGAATGTACGGAATGCTGGAGGGGGGAGGGGGGATCCAGGGAGGGGGGGTGGGGAACCTGGGAGGGGGGAGGAAAACTCGGGAGGGGGGTTCGCGGGACGGGGTAAGGGTGGGAGTAGAGTGTGGAGAGGGAAGGTGGAGGAGGCGGAGTGGGAACGCGAGAAGGGAAGGGGACGCGGGAGAGGAAGAGGAGGCGGAAGGGGAACGGGACGAATGGGAAAGGACACGCAGGGAGAAACAATTTCTTTATTAAATGGCATAGCAACGCATGCCGGGTACCAGCTAGTTTCATAATACGCAGAACTGTGAAATTCAAATGGAATGGCGATGTACTATGCCAGGCAGGTGTAAAAGTGACAGAGCGTTGGCTGAATAGGCTAAAACCAAAATATGCTTTGTCAATGACGACATTTTTTTTAAATGAGCTCCACACAGGAGGCCCTGAGGAAAATAATTTCCCTCGGAGCCTATGCCATCTTTAGAAATGCTGTGTTGAAGGTTTTTTAAGGAAATTAAGGAGAGGAGAGTTCTGGGAAGGAAGAGGGTTTAAGGAGTGGGTAAGAATCTGGGGTGCAGTGGGTCCTGGTTATCTGCCTCCAAAAAAAATATTAACACACCACAGACCAGCATAGCCAGCATCACACCACAGACCAGCCCCAGCGTGCCACTCCTCCACGTAAGTCTGTGTTTACGCGGCGTGCAGATCCCTCCAAGTCGTAAATCTTGCCCTTCAACCATGGCTTCCCCCCTCTCCCCCTCACCCAGCCCAACCTCAGACGAAGAAGAATATCATAGCCTCTCCCTTGAAATATTCAACTTCCTCCATGACCACCCTGACTCCAGCACCATATCACTAGATGATAAAATACGCATCTTCCATCTGATACTACGCAAACACAACGCCCGTCCCCACATTTCTGACCCCTCCTTCTGCGCCCTCTGCCCCTCAAAGGCTTTCCTACCTTTTTCTTGCATCACCACCCCAACCAACCCCCCCCCCCTCACCACCCCCCAAACAGTTCTCCCCCCAGTTGTCCCCCCAGTTGCCCCCCAACCCGACCGCCCTCAACTTACCCACTCAACCGTTAACCCCCCCACCGCCGCTCAAACCGATCGCCACCTCACCGCCCCCCTTACCGATCTCCCCCTCGCTGCCCCCCGTACCAAACTTCCCCCCCCCCCACCCCCCAAAATGACCCCCCCCCTCGCTGCCCCACGTACCAAACTCCCCCCCACCTCCCCCCAAACTGATCGCCCCATCGCTGCCCCCCGCACTAATCTCCCCCTCACCGCCCTCAACACCGATCGCCCTCCCAACGCACCCCCTACCGACAGCGCCCCCATCGCCCCCCTATCCGCCAGCGCCCCCTTCGCCCCTCAAACCGTTCGCCACCCCACAGCTCTCCTAACCAACTACCCCATCACCTCTCGTCTGCCGACCACCCCCCAACCCTTCGGTTCCCCCAACCCCCCCCTAATCTCTTCTCCATCACCCAAACTATTCCCCCCATTTCCTCAAAACACCCTCGTCCAGATCAACGCAATCCCAACCCCCCAACATACCAACCCCCGACCTACCACTACCCCACTAAAATCCCCCAAAAGCCCCCTTGCCCCTCCCCCCGTCCCCCAAATAGTGGTAACCACCCAGTTGTTCCCTCGCCCTGCAGTAAAAAAGAAATCCCATTTCAAAAAACTCCTCCGAAATAATCCTCCCCCATATTGCAGCCATGTCCATTGCAAATAAAAATTAACAAACACTAATATCTACATTCTACAACCTTACGAAACTCAGATGAAAGAGAAAGGGGCCTCAATTGGCCCGGTGCTCTGAAAGACAGTACTTCACAAGTCACAAGTCTGCCTCCAAAACCTAGACAAACCTCCCCCGTGAACCCGGGCAGTCCTGCTAAATCACCAAACGTAGCGAACCACTTGGGGTGACCTATGGCAGAGGTGTTGGTTATCCAATAAAGGTTCCCGGGGCGGCGGTACCCATTCCCGCCTCCCAAATTGAAAAAATATGCTACGTCAATGGCGACATTTTTTTTTACATGAGCTCCACACAGGAGGCCCTGAGGAAAATAATTTTCCTCCATATTCAGTCCTTATAATAAACCAAAATTGCATCCCATCTCATAGTCGTTGATATTTGATAACTTTAGTATTTATAGTAGTCCCAGGAAGAGTTCGTATCATTCGTCATGAAGCATTCCAACGGGATGTGTATCGAATCTTGCGTGTTATAATATTGATGGGCGACAATGACCATTATTCTACAATTAGGTAGGGGACGTACTTGACTTACTTTAAACAGTGGTTCCTGACATTATTTGAAGTAAAAAATGTAAATGAAATGGTTTCCGGTGACTTTTTTTATGTGTTTTTTTCTTTTTTCTTCAAGATCATCGCTGGCCACTGAGCCGAGAAACCGCCAACCCCTCACCCTGACCATAACTGTCCAATAAATACTGTTTTTTTATGATTTAAGTTGAAAAAAACATAAAAATGTCACCCGAGACCAAATTTTAATTTACAATTTTTCTCCAAATAATGACTGGAATCACTCGTCAAGTACGTTCCCCTGTATATACCCACATCGATGATAGGTACAATGATACATAAGGGGGCATACATTAATTACGTGAGCAGTTATTCTTCCAATCTCGACCCCCCTCCCCCTTGGTGAGATAAATTTGGGCCATTTCATATATTCTTTTCAAGTAACGTGAGGTTATGCTGGACCCCCCCCCCCCCCTCCCCCCTTTTATGCTCACGTAATTAATGTATGCCCCCTAAAATTTTGTTTGTTCTTTGTATTCATACATTAATAAAAATGTGGAATATATTATGAATGTTAGAGGAGAGCGCTAACATTTACAGCGACAAAATCGATGCGAAAATTGCGAAAATGTTTAATAAAACACGACACGTTTAAAATAGAGCAAAAAATTTGCGGGCATTGTGCACAAC
Source organism: Limnephilus marmoratus (assembly GCA_917880885.1). NCBI lineage: Eukaryota > Metazoa > Arthropoda > Insecta > Trichoptera > Limnephilidae > Limnephilus > Limnephilus marmoratus. Next base: position 16,018,272 of record OU862908.1, read on the forward strand.
AGCATTTAAAAACGCTGTGAATTTTTTCATACATATGACTTGTAAAATAACTGAAACAAACGTGTTTATAATAATTTTTGGAACATACTTTGCGATTTCTTTCTATCGGGGGAATTTTATATAATTTGCGTTTTGGCGCGGGCAATGGTAAGAAATCGGTAGAAATTCGGGTTGCGGGCCCTTAAACGTGATGAAATCTATTTTAAGAAATTGGTTAAATAGGTTACTTAAAATAGGTTAGTTAATAGGTTTGGTTGGGTTATGGGCATTTTTAAAATTATTTTCACTTCAATGATGATTAGGGAAAAATCTTACAAGTAATATGAGTTACTAATGACCTAATTTTATTGTCAAATCTTTTGACAATAAAATTAAAAAATAAAAATTTAAAATTTGACAATAAAATTAGGTCATTAGTAATTCATATTACTTGTAAGATTTTTCCCTAATCATCATTGAATTGAGCTGCAAACCCAATGTAATTAGCTTACTGGAATTACTAAAATATTTAGAAATTCGATAGTCTAAAACGACTTAGCAACAAATATAATTATTATAATTGATTAAAATCCTTGTAGACCACCCCTCTCCCCCTCCCCAATATGTTGTGTATATAAACCGTAGACTAAGAAATATTTGTACCAGTCTGAAGATGGCTTTAACGAGCTGAAACCGGTTACGGTCGAATAAAATTAAGTGGAATAAAGTTTTATATTAATTTTATTGTAACTCATTTTCTCTTATACCGCTTTGACGCGAGGTGATACAAATTAATATTGTTAGTTTTCTTAATTGGATTTTTCTATATTTAGTGAATAAGGTATATTTGAATTGCTAGATACTTCTAAACATTCCCCACCCAGTTCCATGAGCCTCACAAGATTCATCACTCGTAGTTGAAACAACTGTTGTTCTGTACCGCATACAAATAAAAATAAATCATTACATTTTACTGGAACTTCTACAAGCCATGTTATAAGGTTCAAGTATCAGATACAATCGGGCATCGGGTCGAGTTCGAATAGGCACGCAGACAGAAGACAGAATAGACAACTTTTATTGGTAGATACAGTACCGGATTATCCCTAAGGCAGAGTAGGCAACTGCCTAGGGGCCCCGCATCGGCTAGGGGCCCCGCGTCCCGAGAAAAAATGACTTGCTTCAATTAGTGAGCAACAAAGTTTCGGAAAAAGTCAGCTTTTAATTTTTTTATTAGGAAGATTTACAGGTTAATAACATTAGGTACATGCATTAAAGAAAACAACAAATTATTATAACCCAATAAATAACTAATGTTCATATCATGCACAAATAATAAATAAAAAGTCTATAATTAAAACAAACATATAAATACAGTTAACTTTTTTTATATTTAATATTTAACTTTTCTTTCCTTCTATTTGTTGCAACATTACTTAGTATCTCAAGTGATTGAAGGTGCCGTGTGTGGTTTATATTGGCATTTGTTTTGGTTTTTTTTTTGCTTTTTTTTTGCTTTTATTTCTAATTATATGTTTAAAATATAAATGTTGTACAAGCTTCAGTATGCACTACCTATCTCCTTAAATTCTTTGGGAAAGGTTATCAGGAAGAGATCACTTTAGTGACAAGACGGCTCATTGTAATGTTTTTTTTTAATAATATATATTTTTGTTTCTAGGTATGTGTCCTTTTATGTGCAATAAATGGTTATTGTTTTTTATAGTTTTCAATTCATTTATTTATTGAATGGGGTGAAGGCATACCTTTCGTAATGTAGTAAAAGAACAGATTAATTATGAATAAAATTACGTTTTCGTAGAAAAATTTTCTTTTTGGAAGTTGGAAAAGGGTAAAGTGCAGTGGCGGACTAAGCCCGTCAGAAGCCCGGGGCGGCAAAGTTGAATGAACCCCCTTAGTGAAGTTGATGTAATTTTACAAGTTTTTTATTCAGTTCACACGGGCCTCTGACTCTGGGGGGCTTCCAAACGCCTCCACGTTTCCTTGATCAAATCCTAAACAAGGCTTTAAGGACACTGCAAAAAAAAATGTTATTTTTAATTTCATTTTCGGAAAGATGAATTTGTTAATAATGCTCTCACCATTTGATGAAATTGATAAAATTGATGGAGATACAGCATTTTATATGAAACCGTTTTAAACAGTTTGTATGTTGAATTATCCTCAGCAAAACTTTGAAAGCGTTTTTCTTTTTAACACGTTTTTCAACCTGGGTTGACAAGATATAAAAAAAAACTATTTGCATGCGCCAAGTTTTAAATCTGTTCGAAAATCTACTGTCTAAGGTATAGGGGACATGTTGTACATTCATGTACTTACCCCCTTACCCCCCCCCCCCCCCCCAAGGATTTGATCAAGGGAACAAGGAGGCGTCTGTAGACCCCTTCAACCCCCCCCCCCCCCCCCCTAGTCCGCCATTGGTAAAGGGGCCCCGAGACGTGGATTGCCTAGAGGCCCCGACATGGTTAATCCGGCCCTGGGTAGATAGGTTGTTACTTACCAACTATGTACTGATAAGTTGTACCTATCCCTCCCAACGTCAAACGTATGGCTCCAATCCAGGTAATCAGGGCCGGATCTACGAAATCTAGCGCCCTGTGCAGTAGGTACCGATGGCGCCCTCCCCCCCCCCCCTACATTTTTATTTTGATTAAAAATTCGTTTACCCCAATTTTTTTTTTTTATTTAATTTTTTTTTTTTACACTAATTTATCAAATAAAATCAAGACATATAAAGGGTGTAACCCTATCTAAAGTTTTCGAATAAATAAGCTACGATCTATGTAATTCTTCTCCATTAGGCAGTTTCTTGTAATAATACTTAGTATTAAATTTACGCTTGTTCGTAATAGGAAAATCAAAACCTTTCAATTGTACAGGACCTTCCTGAACTAATAAACTAATGGAATTTTGAGATAATTTTGGCCAGCATCCGGGATCTTTCAATTCAAGTTCTGAAAACCGAATTAAATTTAAACCGCTATCAGTAACGTTATTTTTATCTTCTAATAATTCGACCGGAGGAATTTGTGCGATAGATATCTGTTTAGATGTGCTCGGGACCATTGTAACGTCATTGCGCGGGACATCATTTTTTATCGGTGCTGGAGAAATTGGAATTAAAAAATTCCCAATGGAAACGAGTTTTTTATGTCATTATGCTCTTTAATTCTAAGTTTTAGATTCTGCGAGCCTGAAAGTTTTTTTTTAATTATTGTTCTATTCATTGTAATCCACAATCCACAACCTCTAACAACCAATAGAAATGTAGTTATAAATTAAAAAATCTAATAATATAACCTCAAATTTGTACCTTGCATTTCCATTTCCCCTGTGTTCTGTGTTGAGCGAACAAAACGAACGTATCTATGGTATCAACGGCTTACGAAAGACGCTTACACTGATTATTACTGACTGTAAAATAACAAATCTAATAGAAATTAATTATAGGTACATTTAAGGAACTTCAACTGTCAAAACAATGATGAAACTGTTAACAAGTTGCAACCTTGCAAACCGTGCGATGTTTATGCTAATGAATTTTGAATTTACTGAAGATTTCATAAGAAAATGGTCTTTAACCACATTCTCCTAGAGACTTAAATCGTGCAAAAGCACTTTGAAAGGCGCCGTCGGTTTGTTTGTTCTGTTGAATAAAAGTACGGCGCTGTGATTGGTTAATGAATTTGGATCGCACTCATTCGTCGTAAAAGACAGTAAAAGATATATGGAAAAATAGATCTTACTTATTAATTTGTAAAAAAATTCTGTAACTGACTATAAATTCGTAAATTGTTGAATTTCGTTGAATTAAAACCAGATGCGTGCGCGGTCTGTATCTTTGGAAAGTGTTGCTAGAGCGTAATAATTATTTCGTACTATGGGTAATTTTTAAACGATTCAGGGAATATTATAACAAATTAATACAATATTTATTTTCTCACGGCGCCCCTTCGGAGTTGGCGCCAGGTTTTTTGCACGTTTTTGAACGTATGGCAGATCCGGCGCTGCAGGTAATGAAAAGTTTTTATTGTCTACAACAAGCAGTTGTCACGTAGTTACCTACCTATAGATAAAGGGCGTTTTACGTGATACTTTTTTTTGTCCAGTCGTCTTTTCACATGGATTTGGGATGAAAAAGAGATCTGTTTTGGTACCGGCGCGGACAATATTTGACATTAGTTCGGTATTGTGAATTTCGCTTGTATTTTTGTTGATTTGTTGACGCAACGGCAAACGAGAGATGCTTTCAATGGTTACTTTCAAGGTGTTACCAAATTAGCTGCATTATTTAAGAAAAACGTCCATAAGGGCAGTATTTATTATGCACGCGTATTATGGACGAGTCGGGTAATTTAGACTACCACATTATTACTTATTATTTATTATTGTTATTCCTTCTTATTGCCAAACCTGCGCACTCTATCGAAGATTGTATGCGCAAACTTGTCCCGAGTTCACCTCACCGGGACCGGAGCGGTCATGCAGGGTGGACTTTTGAGTTATCGACTGTTGTTTAAAATTTCTGTTCCCGATCATTATTTTTTACGAGCAAGTTGGATCACTTTTGTCGATGGTAAAGTATTATATTTTTATTCAATAGTAGCGCAGACCCGTGAAAAATCACGGGATTTTATAATAATTGTAGGTTTTGTTAAGCTGAAAGTATCATTGCCTTTCAAACGAAGAAATTTACCTTTCGAATGTTCGTAAATTTATGTACATCATAGACATCCAAATGGATAGACAAGCAGTTACAGATGAGGGGTAAAACCAAACTATGGAGAGCGAAGAGGGGAAAGATGACTGTCATTCGTTGAACAATCAATCTGACAGTATATAGGCATCTCGCATTACAATATCACCATTTAGTTCTTAAAAGCAAAATCTGCTTTGAATAAATAGACCTTTTTACATGGGAGCGCGAATTGCTTGCCACGTTCAAAACATATTTGCTAAGGCCAAATGCTCGCCCCAAAAAGACTCGCGCCAATACACATATCAATATTTTGTTTCCGTGTTTAGTTAAAACACTTTTACAAATGTTTCATAATTTACTTACCCCTGTAACCAGCGACGAGCACATTGGAGTACCGCCCACATTCGCTATGTGTACATTGATACGTAGATATATTGTATAGCACAAGCTGCCGTTATTTCGTTAAATGTATGGATGTCAGCTTCTCGCTGTTCACGGCAAGAATGATGACGTCACACATTTTAGATTCAAGCGAGGCTATATCCCCTCCCCATGGAGCGAGCCGGTTCCAAGGAGGAGCTACAGCCGGCGCCATGTGGAGGGGGAAATAATACGTTTTTATCACTTAGGGCAGGTCCAGATATATTCATATGTCCGTGATGAACATAGACAAATTGACTAACACATTTTTTGATTTAGTTTTTTGTTTAATTTTTTATTTATTTATTGAGATTAAATATGTGTACAACACAAAGTTACAAGACTTGTGGATCAATCTGGGACTAGTATGGGGATATTGGCCTATGTATATGAGGCCTATATGGCCTTTTTGCCATCACTGGTTCCCCTAGTATTGTGCTGAAAGCTATGAAAAATGTCTTGGTTTATGACTTAGGTTGTAAACATACAATTTTTCCCAAAGACGTTACATACTTGACGCGGGGTAGAAATCTCAAATTAGGAAGCCAAACGCAAGACAATAGCACTGGTCTCGATTTCTAGTACTTTAGTACTAAACTGTCACTCGTCAAGTGAGGTCATGTCTTACCAGTAGGAAAATTGCATTTAAAAAGCGCCAAAATGCCCTCCTGTATGATGAGAAAATGTTTCCATTACACGGCAAACATTAGTAAAAGTGAAGAAATAACATTTTATTTATATGTACACATGTGTTAGGGTGAACGGTGATTTTACGGGGTGGTTTGACATCACAAAAGGTGTTAAGCAAGGCTGCGTAATGTCACCATGGTTATTCAATCTATACATGGATAATTGTATGCAAGAATTGAAAGATGTGGGATTGGGCGCGAAATTGAATAGTCTGAAAGTATGTTGCCTGTTGTATGCTGATGATGCGGTGCTGATCTCTAACACTATGGAAGATCTACAGTCTCTAGTATCTAGAATGAACGAAGTATGTATGAAGAATGAGTTAATGATAATAATAATAATAATAATTGGACAATTTATAGAGCGCCGTTTTTGTGAAAAATCACCTCAAGGGCGCTTTACAATTTATCATTAATCTTAGGCTCTATCTAATTTTATTATTTACAAACAGATACAGAAACATACTTACCTGCAGGACACTTCCGATAAAACACACTTTATTAAAAAGTTTATGCTTGGGGAAGATACGAATTTGCGCGTGGAGGATATTATATTCAAAACACTGGACATTGCATGACTTTACCCTTGCTACACTCATCACTGTTGGTTCTACATTTTTATTTATAAGAAGATTAATGGCAAAGTTGAGTTAATGAATGTAAGTAAGTCTAAAGTCATGGTGTTTGAAAGAGAGAGTACGAAAACAGTGTGCGATATATTTGTGAATTATGAATACTTGGAGCAGGTGGATGAGTTTGTTTATCTGGGTAGTATGTTTACGGGAGATGGGAAGGCTGATAGAGATATTGAAAGAAGGGTAAATGCCGGTAACTCCATTAATGGAGGACTGAATGCTGTTGGCGCTAATAAAAAACTGTCAAAAAAAGCGAAGCTAGCAGTCCACAATGGAGTCCTGGTACCTACCCTGATGTATGGCAGTGAGGCATGGAACTGGCAGAGGAAGGATGAAAGTAAACTGAATGCTGTTGAAATGAGATCCCTGAGACGTATGTGTGGTAAAACCATGTATGATCGTGTTAGAAATGTGGATATCCGCAAAGAATGTAAGGCTGATGTAAGTATAATGAGCAAAATTAAGAAAGGGACCCTCAGATGGTTTGGGCACGTAGAGCGAATGAGCGAAGAAAGTAGTGTAAAAAGAATATATGATGCAAATGTGAATGGTAGAAGAAGTCGGTGACGCCCGAGGAAGACATGGCACGATCAAGTGAATCAGATACTTGAGACGGGCCATGTCAAAAGTCAGAATAATAGAAGAGTATGTATGAGACGATGTATGAATGTGAGTGAGGCAAAGAGTGTGTGCCAAGACCGAGTTGTTTGGCGGTCCGTCCTCTCTGCCTACCCCTGCGGGGAAACGGCGTGATGGTTAGTTAGTTAGTCACAAATTACTTATTATTATCGATTATTAAAAGTAATACAATTAATTTTCATGTTCCCCGTCCGACAATTTTGTACGTCATTTGAGAAAAAACACACATTCTTTAATTGTCTTATGGTACGATCACACTGAGGTCAACTTCCAACTTCAAACTTTCGGACGATTGCGTAGAAGGGTAGTTCATGCGTTGGAAGTTCGAATTGGATGTTGTCTTCAGTGTGAAAGTAGTAGTAGAAAGAAATTACTGAAAACCGCTGAAAACAAAAGAGTGTTGCTAACTTGCCATATTATTTTGCGAGCATGTGAGACTATGGCGAGTCTATTTATATAACGTCATTGATTTTTCCTTCTTTTTTTTTTTAATTTCTGGTCAATATACAGGTAAACAAAACGTACTTACCTGATTTTTTCAATTAAAAACAATAAAACTATTTTTCCATCACATGACGCAACAGAGTAGTCGGGTATAGCCTAGTGCTAACTCATCGTTTCAGTCTGTCTCGTTCCAGCAGCACGGTAACACACGAAACAACGTGATCCCGTCGCGACGTTTAGGAGTGTGATAAGTGGTGTAGTGTGATTGAAAAATAAATGTTTTGTTTTTTTGTTAGAAAAAAAAATTACCGAACAAAAAAATGACATCCACTTTTTGTACTCCAAATATGCTCAGAAATCGCTAAATAAAATCCTTCGGGAACGTCTCGTACGTCAAATCTTTATTGTGCATACGGTTTCGTCTTATTTACTCTTGAAGAATATTAATTTCGCTGTGAACAGAAAAAATAAATCGATTTGATCTATTGTCTTTTTTTTCTTTTTAGTTTTATTATCAAAAATATGAATAGGTGATCCATGTCTACCTTTTATTGTATTTTTTTAAACGTTAGGTAGGTCCCAGCTGTTTTTATTTATCGCACAAGAGTTCTAACGCTCCCAACCGTCTGTACCCGCGTTGTAAGACTAAAGGGATGGAGGCTGGTGAAGGAGATGAGGAAGGAGAAGGTTGGAAAGTACCTGATTGATTAGATCTTGCCACCAAACAAGATCAAAGCAATGTGGAGATACCGAGAGTAGGTATCTACCCTATATCATCACTAAATAACACAGGAATATCGCTCTGACATGACTGGTAATAATAAATGCATCACAAATCTATACCATTCTGAAAAACTAATAACAAAAAATCTTCGACCCATCTAACCATAAAAATCTGTAAAAAATTGACATTATAACAGGTAGAGCGTCCAACGAGGACTAGATTATCATTGTTAGTTTATAATATGTGATAGATGAGACAGGAGGCGTCTACTAATATCTACAGGAATTCCAAAAACTGAAAAAATCGAAATAGTATCTATGAAAACCAAAGTGTTGACGAATATCTACAGCTCAAACTGTTGACTAATATCTATGAGAACCAAAGTGTTGACGAATATCTACAGCACTGGCAGAGGTTGGATTTGCAATTATGTATAGCATATTGGAATAACGTAATATTAGTTTAAAACTTCTCGAGTGCCGTTGCCGCGCCGGCGCGCGGGTATCAAATTTCAAAAAAGAATATTAATTCAAATAATTTGGATGCGATTTTAAATTTTATTCCATTAATATATAACATAAAATAAAGCTTAAAATAGCTTCCTCCATTCTTGTTCTTAAGGTAATTTAAAAAAGGTAAGGTAAAAAACCCTGGCTCTTGACAGGTTAAAAAACTTAATTTATGTGAGTATGTGTGTAAAAATCCCTAATATCGGACTATTGGACACATTTAGCATTTAGCTGATCCAACCTACGCTCTGCAGATATTAGTTCAACCTACCTCTGTAGATATTAGTCAACACTGGGACCGTCATAGATATTCGTCCGACCTTAGCTCTGTAGATATTAGTCAACATTCTGAAGTTCGTAGATATTAGTTCAACATGTGAGCTGTAGATATTCGTCCGACATACAGGCTGTAGATATTAGTATCTGGAGTCTTAGATGGCTCTAATGTAGAGAGATCATAGGTGTTACATAGTTAGATGTCGGTAGTATATGAGGTCTCCCCTCAATGGTAGTTACCGAGGTACGGGGAGAAGAGGTATCGAGAATCAGAGAGATTTTGAGAGGATAACAGGGAGGACCTTGGCCTCCAGGCCGTCTTACGAGTACATAATAGTTCCTGCTTTTGGTAAAAATGTACCCCGCCCACCTCACGCATAATAACGTTCGTGTTGTCGAAGTTCCTTACACGGATAATACGAAATATTCCTTTTTTAATTAATAGAAAATCAAATATGACATTTGTCGGAAGTACCAACCTTATAAAATAAATTCTCGCCAAAATAAAAACAAAAAAGTATTAATAACAATTCGAAGTAGGCTTCGAATTATTATTAATACTATGGGTCGAGGTTCAAGCTACGAAAGCTGCATATCATCATCATTTATTTACATCGCAGATTTTGAATAGTTTGTTTGGCAAGCAGGGTTTGTCTTACGCATAGGTTCTAACGTGGGCAATAATTTCAGACCCTCAGGGGGGCGGTAGAAGACCAAGATAAAATTGGGGGGCGTTTCAGACTTTCAGGGTGGCGGTAGGAGACCCAAAGAAACCCATCCCACCCCATCCTATCTTGCCCCATTCCATCCCGTTAGGGGCCATCCATTCACAAAAATATTTTCCCTATCGCATTACGCCCCCTCCGTCGTGGCAAATGTAACCCTATTATCGTGCTATTTCATTACGCCCCCCCCCCCTTCCTCTAGTATCCCGTTACACCCCCTCCGCTGTGGTAAATGTAACCCTGTCGTGGTATCCCATTACGCCCCCTTCTTGCTGTTTCGGATTCACGAGTTAGGGGGCGCTAGAAAAAAAATATTCTCAAAGTGGGCGGTGGGCAAAAAAAGGTTGAGAATCTATGGTAGGTGTAATTATTCTAATACCTTTCTTTCCATGTTCTTCTGTTATAAATACAGGTTCAAACTTGTCAATAATGCATTCACTTCATAACATGAATAAATTATAGTTGTATATGGCAATAATATTGTTTCTATGATTGGCAGCATTGATTGATTTTCTATGAAATGTAATATAAAAATAATATAAATAAAAATGGCATAGCGAAGTTCTTTACCGCGTAAGTTAATAATTAAAAAAAAATTAAATGTAAAATGCATATTTTTTACTCGTTTTTTCGTCTCCCCCGACAAAGATACTCACTTTTCATGATGATAAAACTAAATGTAACTGTTGGAATAAGAAATATTCCGTATTAACCGATAAGCGGAGTAATCATCATTACTTAGTATAAAATGAATGTGCGCATAGATCTTTTAAACTACGCAACGGATTTTCATGCGGTTTTCACCAATAGATAGAGTGATTCAAGAGGAAGGTTTATATGTACAATACACACTTATTATAGAAGAGAAAAGCCGAGAAATTCAAATATTCAATTCAGGCAGCGGGCAGCAGGTGATGTGGATTTTATAAAGGTTGGGTAATGGCGTTGTGTTTCGTTAGCCACAGCCACGTGTGGCCGGGTCTGCTAGTAAGACATAAATATGTAATCTGATTTTTTAAAATAAAAAAAACAGCGTTTTGTTGTGAAGAAGGAGTTATTATTTCGAGAATCCGTACACAACACAATAAAATGTAAATATCATGAAAAATAAAAAGGTACACTTACTCACTTATTATTTTAATCATTTTCAGGTCTCTGCTTGACCACTTCTGGCCGGCTACCGGGCATCGAGCTGACACTAACCTCCGGGCAGTTGGGCTAGTAAACCTCGAGGTAAACAGTAAATAGGAACACAAACTGGATATTGGATGGTACACATCTCTCGCCTCCCCCTCTCACGCTCGGGCCCCACTCTCCCCGCCCCTCTTGACAGCCACTTGGCACAAAGAAACCAGTATCGAGCCTCCAGCCGAGCAAACACCCATCTCACGGTACCTCCGAGCAACCAACCCTCCTAACTCTTCACTCCTAACATCAGGTTTTTAGGCCAACAATAATGTTATATAGAAATGTTTTAAAAACCCTTAGATTCAGTCAACCTAACAATGTAATCCATCTTCTAGAAGGAGTTGAACCCACCAGGAGGGATATTCAAATGTAATAAAACAGCTCCGCCAGCAATAACAAACACCTAAGTCACAAAGCACTCTTTGTAGGGTGAATCTATTTAAAAAAAATACATTTATCTGTCATTAAAATGTGCAATACTGTATAGAGCCAAGCTCTTTCCTGACATAAATGCTCTGAATACTTACCATATTATAATATTGTATTGTGTTATAAATGCAACATCATTTATTAACAACTCTGGTTGACAATCGGTTCTGATCGATTCGTGCTTGACGAGAACAGGTTACGAAGTAAAGACAATCCTATAGAAGTAGCCTTAGACAATAAAATAGAGTTATTAGTTATTATAGTAATACCAACATCCCTCTTTTTCTAAAAAACAAAAAGTAAAAAAAAAAACATAAGCATTATTATCTACGAATGTAACTTTTTTTATTTACATTATTCTTAACAGTAATAAACCATACAATTAATTATAATCCAATGGATTATTTCTATCGATTATTATTTTAATTCGAGAGGCGGATATGGGTACCGCCGCCCCGGTAACCATTTATTGGATAACCAACACCTCTGCCATAGGTCACCCCAAGTGGTTCGCTACGTTTGGTGACCTAGCAGGGATGCCCGGGTTCATGGGGTAAGTTTTGTCCGGGTTTTGGCGGCGGATGTGACTGCCCACCAACTGCATGGCAGGCTGGATCAAGAGAGAATGGTTGAGCGAGTCCCTTTGACTTCTCCAGCCGTACTATCTCGGAATATCTTATACCCTTTTCATTCCTAGAACATCCTCTCCTTCCTTTCCTAAAAAGACACTCCACACTGCATCCACAGAGATGACACAGACCCTGAGAGGAATTATTTTCATCTGTGTAGAGCTAATGTAAAAAAAAAATCGGGGTTATTGACAGTTCTGCCAAAACGGATTCAAATGTTTGTCTCGTTGCTTGTCATCTCATCAGAAATAGGGGAATGGAAATCATTGTCAAAACAAAACCATTGTCACCTTCCTTCGATGAACTATTTCAATTATCGATGACATCGACCAAGTATTTGGTCGAAGATCGACGATAATGATTTCTTTAAACGATAATAATTGATCTTTCTAAATTTAAATGTTTTCTATTCCTGCAGTTCGCTGAACCATCAGGAGTCCTAGCATGGTCAATCGATAAGGATTGATAGGATAACTTTGAGTAGATTCTTATCGTTCTCTAGGACAACTGCAAATCGCTAACGTACAAACAACATTTAAAAAAAATTAATTAAAATTAAATTTGATAATGTTATTGTTCTTCAAGTATTTATTTATTATAGATAGATATATACAAAAGAAAGTACAAATTACATATTAGGAAGCTTTGCCTGTCCAACTAGGAAAGTTTCCCGTTTCAGGACAGACAATTTGACAAGTTTAGTTCATATTATTCCTTAAGAAATGTACAATATGTACATAATTACACAACAACAAAAAAATCATTTTTGTATGAGATAAGTAAGTAAGTTAGTAGTATTAAAAAGTGTAAACCAGGTACCGATAACAAGATGGAGGAATTACAATGAGATTTACAAGATAAAGAGATGAAGTTATGTTAGGTTATGTTTTATATATATCAATGTACATAGTACACTTATAAGAGAAACTACATTTAAATTTACAATATTAAGTAGATATAATTTATGTACACGTGATTTTTTTTTTAACCGTTGTAACTACAATGTGTAATAAATTATGTGCAAACATGGTTATTTTCACTGATTTAAAACATGTTTTCAGTACATATTATATTATACGACAATACGAATATACACCGCGCTCATGTCTTGAACTACTCCTGCTAAAATATAAAAACAATAACTTTAAATATAGATAGAAATATAAATAGAAACTATGAATATAAATAAATAGTACCTGATTTAGTGCTACTTTGGTAATGGTATAGTGAAATTGGTGCATTACTTCGTACGTCATACATGCGGTGTTGCCAGGTGTTCGGTATTGTATTTTAGCACCGTGTTCGGTGTTCGGTATGATAAAAATGGGTTTTGATTTGCCAAGGTACCACCGAAATCTAGGGAAAATTCAATTCGAAAATTTTTGCTCACTGTTCGGTAGGTATATATTTGGAAAAGACCTGGCAACCCTGCATACATGTTGTGTTATGTATTGTTTATATTTATTATAAATCATCACCGCTATAAGGTACCAATTTTTTAGTATTTATTTTTATTACAGCTGTTTCGGTTTACAAGACCATTTTCAAACTGTCTTGTAAACAAATGGTAAAAAAACCGAAACAGCTGTAACAAAAATACATAAGTACTAAAATACTTGCTAAACTTGATTATGACTTATGACATTATCAAATTTAATTTTAATTAAATTTTAAAAATTAAATGGAGTTCTACGAATTAAACACAAAAACAATTAATGTACAAACAGTTGACGCCGAATATATTAAGAATACTTAGTAATTGTAAACTGTTACTTATTCGTTGGCGATCTGCAGTCATGCTAGGTCCTTATCGATCGACTGAGCTAGGGGGTCCAGGAGATTCGATAATGTATGAACTACGGTATCATTTTACAATTTCTATTACAGTAGCTGACGACCACGAACTTTATACATTTTTATGTGACAATTTGTTTCTCATGACAATTTTTTTCTTCTTTACCCACCATAATATTTACTACGTTTATTTATTCATTTTCGAGAAATCGATAGTTTATTTTGTCAAAATATTGACCATTATGGATTTTCTCCTTGTGACTTTACCTGTGATAAGACAACATACATAAATATAACGGAATATTTCTTGTCGTACTTCGATACACGGATAATATGAAATATTCCTTTTTTGATTAATGGACTATCAAATATGACATTGGTCGGAAGTATGAAAACCTTATAAAATAAATTCTTGTCAAGACAAAAACCAAAGTACCTACCTTATTAGAATTATTCCCGGTACCTACTGCTGGTGTTGGGTTGAGCTGCGGAAGCTGTGTATCATCATAATTTAGATATACATCCCAGGTTTTGAATGGTTTATATGGCAAGCAGGGTTTGTCTAACGGGTTATTATTCTAATACATGTCTTTCCACGTTCTTCTGTTATAAACACAGGTTCAAACTTGTTAATAATGCATTCACTTCATAACATGAATAAATTTTATTGTTTCATATGCCAACAATAATTTTACTATGATCGATTGGCAGCATTGATTGTCTATGAAATGTAATATATAAAAATGAATATGGTGAAGTGCAGTTCTGTTTGTATATTGCGTACCTAAGTGAGTTAATTTTGTCAAAATTAAAATGCAAAATGCATATTTTTTGTCTCCCCCGGCATAAATAGGTACTCACTTTTCGTTATAATACTAAAGCTAAAAAATCTAATCGTTTGAATACGAAATATTCCGTATTTTCAGAGAAGCGGAGTAAGACAAACTAATCTTTTTTTTCAGTATACATCATTGATGGTTGTCATATATATTGGTAACCATAAGGCCGCAGGATATATGTACATAAAACAATTAATAAATGCAATGTCATTTATTAACCACTAAGGTTGACAATCGATTCACAAGTGCTTGACAGGAAGCGGTTATGAAGTAAAGGCAAGTAGTCATAGACAATATCTTATACTTATTATAATAATCTCAACATATATAGATTTAGTTCAAATAGTACCAGTCTCAACCAGTCTGAAGATGCCCGTCAGCCCGTCATAAGGTGAAACCGGTCCGATCGCTAATAAAAAAGTGGAAGAAAGTTACAAAGGTGTTTCAATCCGTAAAAAGTCATATCAGGTTTTTCTTTACCTCCCTAATTCAAATCATCTCGCACAACTTTTTCGATAGATACGTGTTTTATCTAAAGTACCTACCTACTATACAAAGACAGAGTTCTTTCTCAATCGTAACTATAAATTTTATTTGTTCAGGTTTCTATCATTCGATCATAATATCTACCGTATTTAGGTACCTACGTACTAAAATAGTCAGAAATCTGGTTTTTGTAAGGCTGCGTATATATGCACGTAACAAATCGCGAAACGAACACGAATTATGGGAAAGGAACAAAGTAACTACAGTTGGCGTTTCGCGCCGTTTGCTGTCGCTTCATTCCTTTCTAATAATTCGTGGTTCGTTTCGCGTTTTGCTACATGCATGTATACACAGCTGTACATGTTACATGCATGTATACGATTTTGGTGCGTGCATGTATAAGAAGCAGAAACAACTCTGGAAAGGTGAACTCTGGTATCATGAAAGTTAACAACATTTTAGACCGTAGCATTTATTCCATCAAGAGCTATGGAGCTTTGAAATCGGTCGCACATCACAACCAAAGGTCCCATTGTTCTATATTTGCAAAAACCTGGAACGCTGAGCTCCATCGTCATAAAATTTGCATTGCTCTTTATAGGGATCAGCGCAACTATTTTCACCTCGCTAAATCAGTTCCATCATAAACTACGGAGTCTTGAAACCCGTCAAAAATAGTGTGCAATTCACACGCGGTAGAAATGAAACCTTCAGAAAACTAAAGTAGACAAGAGTGGAGAGACTATGAAGCACTTTTTTATCAATGTGAAGGATGATTATTTCCATATTTTTGTCGTCGAATTCCAGTGCACCTTTTCATATACATTTGGTCATATTATTAGTATTTGTGTTTTCTTCTTCGGAGTCGCTAGATGTCGCTTTCTTTTTTATGTTATGTATTTTCTTCGCCTGTTCATTTTGGAGTGGTTTGAAGATTAGATTAGAAATAAAAATGATTTTTTTTTATTTAATAGGATTCGATCCTTGGTCCTCTGAATGTCTGGCCGCTAAGTTCGTCAGGCTCTTTATACCACTGGACTAAAGGAAGCCTGCGTGGGACCGTGGAATTATTGTATTATAATGGAACGGGGTACCTACTCGTGCAATAAATAAGTATTCTACTGCTATCTCTCACTCTCGCAGATGTTAAAGTTTGTCTCTTTTTAGTGTCGCTCGCTTGCGTTTCACCGAATTTCAAATCACAACGCTGCTAAAGAAGTTTTCACTTAAAAAATGAAGACATTAATGTCGTCACAATTATTTTCCAATAATTTGTTGTTCAATGTTTAAAAAAGAGTGTTGAAATCTCGAACGAAGCCGGTGACTAACCGCTATTATTTTTATATAATTTGATTTAAAATTGGGCTAATCAACAAGTCCAAATTGAGCTGAGTTCAGGACTCAATTTTTTGCTCTATTCATTTCTTGCGATAATAACAAACTACGAACTCCAATTACTATCGAATCGCAGTACTGATGATTTCACTGTTCTTGTTGCTATGCCGTTTTTTTCACAATAATAATGTGTACCTCTGATATTGTGATTTCTACTATAGTATAATATAAAAATTAATAGTTCATGGTTCCTAAAAATAATATTGAACATAAGCACCGAATCAAATTTGATATTGCTTTTTTAATTTTTAAAATACTTTACTTAAATCTAAAAATTAGATTTGGTACAATTCATGCAATTACTACAGTACCTACCTAGAATCATTTTTATATATTGACTAGCTGGTACCCAGCATGCGTTGCTATGCCATTTAATAAAGAAATTGTTTCTCCCTACGTGTCCTTTCGCATTCATTCCGTTACCCTTCCACCTCCCATTCCTCTCCGCCTCCCCCCTTACCCCGTCCCGCGAACCCCCTCCCGAGTTCCCCTCCTCCCTCCCCAAACCCCGTCCCCGAGTTCCCCTCCCCTTCCCCCCTCCCTCCTCCCCCCTGCATTCCATACATTTATTCCCGGTACATTTAGTTTTCAAAAAGCTTGCGTGCCACCTATTGCAATTTTTTATACAAATTTCATAATGCCATATCTCAACACCTATACTAACCTTGTCCTGACAATAACGAACACAAAACAAAAAGAATTATCCAATTTGGTGCAATCGTTCGGAAGTTATGCGCGTACATACATTTCGGCGATTCATTTTTATTTATATAGATAGATAGAAGATAGAAGAAGATAGATAGATAGATATAGAAGATTGTGTGGTGGTATACCTACTGTTTTATAGGACTACTTTGGGGTAAGAGAGGACTGCGTCCGGATGTTCCAACAATATACAATTTCATAATGTCATAGCTCAACACCTATACAAACCTTGTCCTGACAATAACGAACACAAAACAAAAAGAATTATCCAATTTGGTGCAATCGTTCGGAAGTTATGCGCGTACATACATTTCGGCGATTCATTTTTATTTATATAGATAGATAGATAGAAGACATGGGCGCCCGCAGGGGGGGCCAAGGGGGGGCGCTTGCCCCCCCCCTGGATTGATTGAAAATAATCAAATAATGTCAGGTATGCCTTACTAGTTTTGCTCACATTACCAGCAACATGTACGGTGAAGCGATCGTTCAGCACATTACGTTGTGTAAAATCATGGCTTAGATCTACAATGGCAGATGAACGTCTGTTTAGATTGTGCGCGGCCGAAAATCCACATTTCCTCGAAAGATGTTCTTACGATCGTACAGGGCGGTTCCAAGGAGAAACATTAATTATTCTCCGTACCAGCTTTTTAAAATATTTTATAACTCAATATCTATTTTATTTCATTCCAAATTTGCTTTAATTTATTCCTACATCCAAAAATGCTGAAACGCGCGATGAAAAAACTATTAAAATTATGTACTTTTTGTAATTATTTTCTGATCATAAGTATTTACCATTTTTCAATAATGTCTAAGCAAAATAAGAATGTTAAAAAAATCTGAAATATATTAGTTCGTAAATGCGCAAATAAATACACAAACGGACCAATTTTCGTCAAGAAATACATGTACGTATATATATATATTAATGATTTTTTTAAACTAAAATTAAAATTGTGAAATATACGTTTACCAGATAATGTATTGATTTATTTTACTGCATGATTTATATGATTTGAAATGGGTGTTTTAAAATACAAAATCGTTTTTGAAAATTTATCAAATCTGTCAACGACCTATGGTATAACCTTATTATACTAAAAAAAAAAATTTTCTTAAAATTTAATAAAACATACGTTTAATAGATAAAAGAACGATCTTTCGAAATCAATTTGTATTTTTGTGGAAAAGAGTTAAGGGGAACGTAAGCGCGGCCCGTTTCTGCCCGTTTTCATAAAAAACTTAGATTTGGATTTGAGATCGAAATACCCAACTAAACTGATAAATTATTTTTGTAATCAAAAGGTATATTAAATATCTAGTTAGGATGGTTACTTTCTTTATTTTTGCTTTAAATTATAAGATATAGGCCATTAAAGATTTTGATGTTTCTCGATTTTAGAGGCGATTTAGGCAATTATTTGTGAGTAAATAAAAACAAAAAAAAATATTTTACTGTATTTACCATATAAATACGATGAAATATAAAATTTAAAAAAAAAATCCCCCCCTCTCCCCACCCTCCAACCTTACCACTACCCCCTCCACTTTCCCCCCACCCTCTCCCTTCCCTCAATCCTTCCACCCCCACCCTCCTCCCCCAACCCACACCCTCCCCCCCCCCCCCCTCCCACCTCTCGCATTCCACACATTCATTCCAGGTACATCAGTTTTTAAACGCTAGCGTGCCACCTATTATATTTTTTTATACAAATTTCATAATGCCAGAGCTCAACAGTAGTTAGCTAACAGAACAAAAAAAGAATTATCCAATTTGGTGCAGTCGTTCGAAAGTTATGCGCATACATACATCTCGGCGATGCCAGTAAAGCACTCTTTTTAGAATAATTTTTTTTTTTTTTTTTTTTTTACATGAGCTCCACACAGGAGGCCCTGAGGAAAATAATTTCCCTCAGGGCCTATGTCATCTTTGAGGATGCCGTGTGGAGGGTTTTTTTTTAAGGAAAGGAAGGAGAGGAGAGTTCTGGGAAGGAAAAGGGTTTAAGGGGTGGGTAGGAATCTGGGGTTCAGCATGTCCTGGTCATCCGCCTCCAAGACCTAGACAAACCTCACCCCATGAACCCGGGCACCCCTGCTAAATCACCAAACGTAGCGAACCACTTGGGGTGACCTATGGCAGAGGTGTTGGTTATCCAATAAAGGTTCCCGGGGCGGCGGTACCCATTCCGCCTCCCAAACAAAGATTCTGAGAAATTGCCTAATTAAAAAAAAAAACATCTCTTCCAAGGCAACAATTTGTTTGCTTTTCTTCTGACGTTTGCAATTTTGTTATTCTGAACGATCCAACAATGACAAACATCAAAATATTAAAATTTAAATACGCGATAATCCGAGTAATGTAGATATATATTGTCGATTAAAAATCCTTAATTTAATATGTGCTTCAATTCGAGTGGACCCGAGTCTACCGTGCCGAAGGAACGAACGTCAAATGATTGACAGGAAAGTAGGTAGAACAGTTTGTATGGAAAATGAAATTGTTGTTTTTACTATCTTCCCCGCAATTTTTCCATATTTTCTCACCTTTTAAACCTTCCCTGGATTACGACAAACATTTCAAAACTAAAATCAGCCAAATCGGCCAAGCCGTTCTCGAGTTTTAGCGAGACAAACGAAAAGCAATAGATTTTTATGTAATAGATAATAGATAGATAGATTTATGTTGTAATATTTTTTGTTATATAAATATACTGTGTTAATAAAAAAATTGTTGCTACAGTATGCCCTTCATTACTATAGTGTCCTGTCCGTTCGTTCACCATACGAATACGCTACAGTAAATTAAAAATACATTAAAACATTACAAAAATATTTTGCCCCCCCCTAGAAAATTTTCTGCGGGCGCCCATGATAGAAGATAGAAGATAGAAGAAGATAGATAGATAGATATAGAAGATTGTGTGGTGGTATACCTACTGTTTTATAGGACTACTTTGGGGTAAGAGAGGACTGCGGCCGGATGTTCCAACATATTTCGAACCAGATTTATAGTTTGAATCGGTGTGCACAAATACATTCAAAGGTGCGCTGTTTAAAATGATTTGCATGTGCCTACCTAATTATAATGTTCCTGTACACTTCCGATAGTAATTTCTATTCGAAGCGTCACTGATAAACAGCATTTTGCATACTTCTTCCCTTACTAATAAACGTATTTTAGATTTTACAACTGACAAACCACCATTTTTGTACGGTGAACAGTTGTTCATCGGTCATGTAAAATTAAAAATCTTTTATTAGTGAGATTATTGTTTATGTATGTACTTTAATCGAATTTCAAAAGATACTTATTTGAAATTTTTTGCAGTTATTCTAAACTTGAAACTGTGGTCTTTTTTATAATAAATTTTTTTTTTCTGAACTTCGGTGGAATTTTTTTTTCTGAAGTCGAATGACAAGTTTGAAATTTGCTGTATGCAAGCAACGCATCTGTCTGAGTTCTGTGTTAGTGTCAACTATGGCCGATACCTAAAGTAAGTTTATAATCGATTCAGCAATATTAGTACCTAATGCTCGATTTTGACATTGTGTTCTCTTTTAAAAATAATATGAAATTTAAAAATAGATTTCGTATAGATCCATTCCACAGACTAGTAGTTTCATGGGTTGGGTATGCTTCATTCATCAACACCCTAGGCTTTAGGGTGTAAGCGATATTCTTCTCTAGGACCTTCGGCCTAAAGCATAATATCGCTTGTTGCACGGTAAGCAAACGAACAAAGCCGTAGGTATTAAAGTAGGGAGGTACCGAGGTGCTTGCTTGCGCGAGTGAACTGGGGGTTTGTGATATAGGAACCTCCCTATCATAATGTAAGCACGGAGGTAGGTACTGCCATTTATTTGGACAAGGTTTAGGATAAGTTCCTTGTCACTATTTTTATTCGTTTTCACATTATTTGATGACCATCAAATGACCATGAAATTAATGCTGATTCTCGACCCGTTTATGTATTTGATCAAATTGTGATCAGCTGATATAAAATAGCTCATGCTTGACAGCTTATATCGCAATGTTTTTCAGTTACGTCGTTCTTGACTTTTTGATCAAATTGTGATAACATATCAAGCGGGGGCCTCAGCATGGGTAAGTACCCAGTGAGACCAACATTATCATATAATGTTTGAAAATACATAATATTATTGCATCAACAACAACAAAAAATATGGTCATGTCATGTTTGTTGGCTGATCACAATTTGATCAAAAGCTGCAACGGGCCGAGAATCAGCATCTAACGGAGATCTTTGAAATATCACAAATTCAAAATAGTATTTCAAAACACCTCAATAGAGAACTCCGGTCCATTTTTTTATTTTTTTTTTAATGAAAATGACCTTCTAACTTAAATAACTGCATTTTTATTTTTAGAGTTAGTTTTAATAATTAAATTAATTGTCAAATTTTAATTTTTCAAGATCCCCCGAAAACCACCGTATGTATGGTGAATCGTGTGACGTCATCACTCCTGAAAAGTTACAATAGGATCGGGCAATCAGCTGATCAACTGCCGCCATTTTGAATTTCGTTGTTCGAAGTATTCTCCCTAGAAGTAGCATTACTATTTTTTTGTGCAGTAGTTTTTGAATATTTTCAATAATAGAGATAAACTAATAAGAGATACCTTTATTTTTTAAACATTATTTAGGCCTAAATAATGTTTCAATAAACACAACAACAAAATCTCTATAAACAGTATGTAAATAACCAAATAAATTAATACGATGGCTTGTGTCATACCTACATTCCCATACAATGACTTTATGGTGACGTCACGACACGACGAACAGTGACGTCACCACTAAACATTTCAATAATGCCAACTTGCCGGCGTGTTTTTACGACCCGATTAAAAGTGGACTTTTTAAATTTTTTTTAAAAACTCTGCGTTTAATATTATTAAATAAAACTTATATATTCAGAATCAGCGTTTATTGGTCTATATGAAATATTTTTTTAAAGCCATAATATTTTTCACTGGAGTTCCTTATTATAGGCATTTTGGTAATTTACAAAAATGTATGAGTAGGTCGGTAAGTAGGTAGCTACTTGTAATTGCAAGAATATAATAGGTGTATTTTTTTATATTATGTAATTAATAACTACCTTATTTGAACCCTTTCACTGCCTACGGCATCTATATGTGCAAATGCCAGTTTTCGTTTGTTCATTGCTCGTTTATTTATAGCAACAAAAAACCTTAGATTAAAATTAAGTAAATATTTATCAAGTATCATTAATAATTTCATCACTTTACTCGCTACAAAAATTAGTAAGTATAAATATCTAATCCAAAACAATGCAATACTCATTTTGTATTTATAATCCAACATGTGTTTATTCTCATTTCCCCTTTCGAAACACGATAGGCTGCAATGCGGGAGACACCTGACAAAGCGAATTAAAATTATGAATTTAAAATATTACTAACTGAATTCCCCGGCGTTGCCCTGGCTTTATGCAGAGTTTTACGAAATCAGGTGTAGAAGTATTTTTCATCTTATTTTGAATGTCAAGGATGCAAAATTACACTAAAAATTCTGCTGAAAGGGTGGTTTTTTCGAAATCTCATGCACAGTGTCTTTCCCTTTGTTTTGACGGTCAAGTGTGCAAAATTTCATAATCTCTGAATTAATTTATAGATTTGTATAAAAATCGGATCCACTCGCCACAGACACTCTTATTCATATAATTAGGTAGATGGATGCAAGCATTATCATGCATGTACAGGTATATACAAATGAATCCCTGTTTCCTTTGGTCACGCCATAACTTCAGGACGACTTTACCTATTTCATTCATCTTTTTTTAAAGTTTTCTAATACTTTGTAGAATGTTCTTACGGAAAGAAAATTGGGCAGAAAATTGGATAATTTCAGAAAACTTAACGACTATTTTAACTTCGCACGTTTGACAGTTCGCGCCAGTTCGCGCCAGTTCGCGCGTTTGCTGAAATTGAATTACGCAGGTAACTGTTTTTTTTGTAACAAAAGAATTGTCTATAGATTTTTTAAATTATAAGTATTTTAAATAGGTACCTACCTATTTCCGGTACCAAATTTGATTGATTGTTCTTATTGTTATATTTTATACTAATAAAGCACTTGCGAAAGATTTTATGAAGATTTATTTATAGGTACTTTATAGTATTTATAAAATAATTCCCGACTTTTATTATTACGGACTGGAATGATGATTCTTTATAGGAATCCAAATGCAGAAAGAGTGAATATACATGGGCCAGTGAATTTATAATAATTTCAAATTGGTCTGCTTGGAGGTGGTAAATTAAACAATGCAATTATTCATTCTCTTTATGAAAATTAACTAAACGAACTAAAACTGAAAATAGGAACCGACCAACTAATAATAATTGAATATATTCTTTTACACAATATATAATTATCTCAATATATAAAAAATATTATTTGTAGTATACGAAAAATGACGTGTTGAATAAAAAAAAAGTTGGCACGCGAGCTGTTTGAAAACGGAATGTACTGGGATTAAATATATGGAACGCGGGAAGGGGGTTTGCGGGACGGGGGAGCGGGAGAGGGGAGATGGTTGGCGGGGAAGGTGGACGGGGAACGCGGGAGGGGAAGGAGATGCGGGAGGGGAACGGGGATGCACGGGAAAAGACATGTAGGGACACACAATTAATTTCTTTGAATATGGCATTGCAACGCAAGCCTGGAACCAGCTAGGTAGTTACAAATAAAATTAAATGTCAAAAACATTTAAAAATCAAATAAGTTGAATGAACAGAGTCCAAGATGTAGGTACCAATAAAATTAATCTTGGATGCAGATAAAAAAAAATATCAATATAATTACCCACACTAAAATACGAATTATTATTCGATAGTGTGTGTATAAAATTAAGCTAGGTATAATAGGACAGCATCCAACGAGACAAGTAACAGTAAGAAGAAGTAGGTTTTTTCGCATGTCCCACATTATCCCGAAGTAATCTCCGACAGAGACCAGTTCGGTCTAATAAGTCAAGCCTTAGCTCCGAAGAAAAGATCATGGAAAGTTACCGAAACGTTTTTTTGCGTGAGTCACGAACGGAATAAGATCGAGTTCGGTTAGCACGGTGGGTACTGGGTAGGTACCTGGTCTTGCCTGTCAGAAATATAATTAAATAAGACCTTTGTCTTCGATACATCACCACCCATGGTACCTACCTAGGTACTTACCATAGATAATAGTGTTGTTCTGCGATCTGGGGTACCTACCTACCTACCTCCAAATGTTTTCGAAAATGAGAGAATTAATGATTATTGATACGCAACGAACCAAAACCGTGGCTACGTGCTCAATAAAAAAGGTTTATCAAATGTCAGGAAATATGAAGCAATAGAATTTTAAATTTCATCAATGTTTTCTGTAAGTACAAAGATTTGGTAAATGGTAAACATGTACGTATCTGTTCAAAAACAACATTATTATCCTTGATATAACTCCTCTGACGCCCGGCAGCGTGTTCGGATTCTTAATATGAAAAACACGATTTGTTTTGATGAAAAAATATTTATTTAGACGGTAAACATATAAATTTGTGACAGCACTTTGGCGAGCTCACAGGCTCACAGCTCCAAAGAGCAGCCATTGGCCGTCACACACACTCGCAAAACGCCAGACACACACATTCAACACAATACGTGTGCTTGATTTGTGTCATCGAGACATCGAGTCTCGACCAAGTTTTGCCATCTGTGATGAACCCATACCTACAAGCATACACAACGAATACAGACCAAAGATCTAAACTAGAAACAAAATCGTCTATATAACTCAGCGGCCAATGCTTATCTGAGTGTGATAATTCTCTTGAACGTATTTATAGTTCGTACGTTAGATAGTTCTGTAATTCTAACCGAGTAAATTATATGCATGTGTGGGTAAAATGTGTTGACGAGAATCGAGGAACAACATAAACGAGTAAACATAAAAAATATACACAGTATATAAAATAGCGTAGTGGTGTGATCCGATCCAATCCAATCTGGTTTCTGTTTATATTGTGTCCCACTGTGTGTGTGTGGGAAACATGATAATATGATTTTTGAACTAGTGTAGGTTTTGACTGAATATTATCATAATGTGAAGAATTTAAAAGTCACACTAGTAGCGACATCTACAGCTAGATTTCAGAAAATAAAGTTATGGTTAATTTCAAAAGAAGATTCCTTCCTAAACTAAGATTTAGTGCGGACAACAGATGTCACTGTTTCGAGAGGAAAGCTTTTTAGAATGAAAATCAGGAAGGTTTGAAAAACTCCCGCCCACGCGTGGAATAACAACATCGCAAATAGGTATATATCGCAAACATTATTTACTCATATACATGCATTGCTTGTACACAGCATGCATCTTTGTGATCATAAAATTCCAACGAAATTGAATGAAATTAAAATGAATGTTCAATTTAGGTATATAGGCCGACCACTAGAATACTGGGAGGCGTCTACTAATATCTACAGGAATTCCAAAAACTTGACAAATCGGACTAATATCTATGAGAACCAAAGTGAGGACGAATATCTACAGCTCAAACTGCTAACTAATATCTATGAGAACCAAAGTGAGGACGAATATCTACAGCTCAAACTGCTGACTAATATCTATGTGAACCAAAGTAAGGACGAACATCTACAGCACTGACAGAGGTTGGATTTGCAATTATGTATAGCACATTGGAATAACGTAATATTGCGTAGGTTAGGTTAGGTTAGGTTAGGTTTTCCGTACAACCTCTTGCGCAGCTGCCCTCTGTAGATATTAGTCCCACCTACGCTCCATTGTTAATTTGTTATCTTTAAAAACGCGAAATGTCGTTTCTCAAGGAACGCCATGTTGTTAATTACGACGGCAAACGTCTCGCGTGATTTTTCGTGTTTATGAAACCGAACAAAATAACGATTCATAATTAATACCTACGCATTATTTATCATTTCCGAAGATTGCAATTCGTACTTATTATTGCCTAACTGACAGAAAGGTGTTTTTTTTTGTGTATTAAATGCGTATTTCATCGTCGTAATTAACATGGCGGTCCTTGAAAAATGACATTTCGCGATTAAAAAAATTTTAAAACGCAATATTTTTCAATTCCGGTAACTGAATTACTTATTATCTACCTAGTACAATTTGTTTTAATTTTTTAAAGTGTATTTTGAGCGTGGACTCGATAGGGAAATATTGACCAAATATTTTTTTAATTGGGTTAAAATTATATCGTAACACTAAAATTTTTTTTTTTTTTCAACTAACTCTTTTGTTGTCTCATTCAAATTACTTGTCTTTTTCAGTTCATTTTTTTCCTAGTCATACCTGGCACACGTATAAATGATTACAAAATGATTAAATGATTATAAATTACCTACCTTTCTGTTTCCTTTTTTCCCATAGCCATACAATTTATCGGCACACCGTATTCAATTTTTCTTATGTCATTATTTTTGCTTCAATGTTGGTTATTTGGGTTGAAACCTATTTTTTAATCTTATATTATGTGTGTAATAATATGTTTCAATCACTTTAAATAAATAAAAAATGCTATTTTCAATGGAATTTTGTTTTATTTTGGAGGCAGAATTATGAAAACACTTGTGATGAATTTGTTATTTTGCTCTCCCCAATTTGGGGATTTTGAACATTTATTGCGGGTATTTTAGAATATAAGTATTGGCAACCCTGGCCAAATTGCCGTCATTGATTTATTGCTGTCATTGATTTATTTCTAGGGTTGCCAACTTAGGGGGTTTCCCCCCAGATTTAGGGGGAAAATAAGTGAGATGGGATTTTTTTAGGGGTTTAATATGTTTAGGGGTATTTTTGGGGGTTTTGTGATTCCACATATTTTAAAAAAATGTTATTACATCGTATACACGGAGCACTCACACACTTCTTATTTGAGGATTTATTTTTATTGTACAAAAACTTGCTGCAAT
The DNA here is from genome assembly GCA_917880885.1 of Limnephilus marmoratus. NCBI lineage: Eukaryota > Metazoa > Arthropoda > Insecta > Trichoptera > Limnephilidae > Limnephilus > Limnephilus marmoratus. The sequence goes on from OU862908.1 coordinate 16,045,479, forward strand.
GACTTGTTGTGCCTTCACAATTGGAAAAATTGGTGGACTCTTGAACTTGTAGAATTTAATTCCAAGAACATCTGATGCATACAGCTTCAATGTGTTTTGGTTTTGATTTTCTAAATAAATCACAAGATCTTGAAGAAAAGGATTTGATGGATGTCAGGGAAGCTGGATGGATGCAGGGATGGATGTCAGGAGAGCTACTTACATTTTCTGGCCGAGCAAATTCAAAAAAGGCTTACGGATAATTTATCGATGTTAAAAATGGTTGCTGATTTGCACCCAAAAGTTGCTACGTCTCAAGTTAAACCCGATAAAAAACTAATATTGAACCAAATTCATCGTACTCATAATATCTATGGCAACAAAAATGAAATTGAGTCTGAATGGCACCAATTGAGTAACAAAACATGGAAAAATACATCAACTTCAGCTGATTTTTATTACGAAGTTTACAATGATTGTGACGCAGCTGGATGTAAACATTTTGGAAACATCTCAAAATTTAGATTAGCGTTTTCCACGGTGCATTCTCCATTTACAATATCGTTAAAAATAAGCTGCGGAATAGACTTTCCATTGAAATGCTTCAAAGCATGATGATGGTTCGGTTCACATTAAATCGAAATGGTGGATCTTGCACTACATTTAATCCATCTCCTGAAATGTTAAGCTTAAACAATGTTAACATGTACCTATGATTTTTAAAAATCTGATTCTTCTCAAGAAAATGATGCAATATTTGATATTTTAAATAATTTATAAATAAAGATTATTAAAAAACATTACAGCATATCATTTATTAATTATTATTCATTATTCTTACAAAAAAAATTTTTAGGGGTATTTTCCACTAATTTGCCGGTTTCTAGGGGTTTTTGAGTTTAATTTAGGGGTAAATATTTTTTAGAGTTGGCAACACTAAAATCAAACTTCAAAGTTCAAAAAAGTTAGGTTATCCGTCACCGCCGCCACAATGTTTTCTAACCTCTTAGAAAAGAAGGGGTTAGTATATTTATGAAGTAAGGTAATAACCTAATAACTGTCAACAATGTGTTGTGAATTGAAAGGTTATGAATTCTGACAACAGTTTTGGCTGGGAATCATTCGACGACGAAGAGGATAGGTGAGAGATATTTTAGTTAATAAATTTAAAACTAAATATCGACACGGCTTATTAATTTGCAAAAGCCAATAGGAAATCCTTGGTTTCTTATACCACGTAGAATAATTCTGAATGACAAGCTGCTAATCATTAGAAACTAGAATTAGGCATGACGTTGTCCTAGTGTAATTTTATTTTTAAAAGCTTGTTTCTACAATATTACTTATTTTTGTTCTTTCAGTTCCATTAAACCATCAGACAACAATTTGAAGGCACCTTTAGGTAATAATCCCGCCATGGTCAAACTGGAGAAGATGGCGGATGATGAACGGGCTGAGAGCTCAGATTCCTCAGTAGACTACATGCCCCTTACCAAGAAAATAAAGGTTGATGAGACGTCTCCCGAGAAACAAATTGGGGCTGGTATTCCTGCTGCTCCTAGAAGATCATTACCAGTAAAAAATGTCAGCTTTAATTTAAGTCAGTCTTTAAATACTTCAGTCCCCGATAGCTCCAAGAATCAACATGTTTTAAATCAATATCTGGATAAGAAAGAGTTCACATTAGTGAGAGAAGTTGGCAGGTGTAAAGTAAGTGAAGAAGATGATGTCTGGTTAGTGCAGTGTCCTCAAAATCTTGATATTCATTCACTAGCAGGTCTTAATTTTCTGCAAAAGGATAAAAATAATTTCAAAATTGGGAATTCTTCCTACGAATGTGTTGCTTCGAAAAATAACAATCGGGATAAGCTTTCCCTCTTGCTGCCACCTACGGAGCCCAACGGGGATTATAAGATGAACGCCTTTGAATTAAACGGTGTTTTCTTTATAAGAGAGCGCGTACACAATACTAACGACATTGAGGTGTGTGAACAACCGGTGGAAAAAGTGCCATTTCCTTCCAATTTAAAGAAACGTCATCCTTTACTGGGTGTTAATTACAAAAAGATATCCAAGATCCCTGCAAGTGTGAAAGAAAAACTAGCAAATCCAGTAAATAACTATAAGAAACTGAAGAAAACTAAAAAAATCAAGGAAGAAGTAGTCGAAGATGTTCAGATGCCAGATAAAACCAAAAGAAAACGAAAATCACAACATCTTGACCTCGACCTTCAAGAATCTGTGGAACCTCCCAAAAAGATCAAGAAAGAAAATGTTAACAAATGGACCTCGGAATTGTCTATTGAAAAAAGTTTGTTTGATTTGCCTGTGAAATCGGAAAAAAGAAAATCAATTAAATAATTTGACTTACAATAAAATTAATATCTGACTTTCATTTTTTTATCGAAAATAATTAATACCAATAATGTTTAGAAGTTTTGCCCTATTAGAGTGGATTCATTGTTCCGTTTAAAAATCGGATGCTCTAGTGCAGGGATGGCGAACCTTTACGTATCAACGTGCCATTTTTCTAAAGAAATGTTTAATGAGGTCATAGACGTGCCATCAAATAATTTTGGCTTTGTGATTATTGGGAAAATAATAATACTTAGATACTACCAATTAAAAACTCTTTATTTACTACAAAAATAGGAACATTTTGCATTATACGCGTAATTTAAATTAAAGTAAAATTAGTGTGACTTCTTTTGTTGCAGGTTAGATGACAAATAACATATTTTAGGGTTGTAAGATGTTACTTTTAGCAGAATGCATGCTGAACCGGAGTCGTCTGTCAAACTGTTTCTAACCGAGATTTTAATGTTATTCGTCTCTGAAAATAATGACTCGCAGGCAGGCAGGTTGATGAAAATATTATTAAAATAGCATGAGCCAGCTACTTCACACAATTAAATGTGTCTGGTAACGCATTCCATGTTTCCAAAATTTTGTTATTAGCATTTTCACTTATATTACCTGTCAATCTTTTTGTTTCAATTCTAACTCTCCTTGTTTCAACAAATTTTTGAATCTGTATTGAACTAAACTGGAAATCAAGGGTGAAATGCAGATCCGGGCACAGTTTGGAAATTTAATAAAAAGGCACTTTCTAGATGAGAAAAGTGTGGAGAAGCTGAATAAAAAAAAATTAAAGCGCGCTCGGCAAAATTCAGGGAGATACAGCCGTTTAAAGTATAAATAAAATTTCACTTCGTGAACCGATACTACGCCATTTTGTCACTGTTATGTTGATTCACCTTAATTACATTAAAAGGCAACTATTTGCATTGGGGGAAGTGGAAAATATTTCATTCTAAATTTCGATTACGTAAAATTAAAATTAGCTTTCATCTTGTGAGATTGTACGCCAGAATCACAAACCATGTTACACAAACCTAGCGTAGCCGCTAAGCTACTTGAAAACTGGGATGTTTTTCTTGCCTTGACGCGAGTAGGCGTTATAAAGGGGCACTTTCTTTTCTTAGGTTAGTGACAAAATCAAAAATGGCGGGCGGACTGACAGTATCGGTTCGCGAAGTGAAATTTTACTTAACGTAATTGAAAATTAATTACTTATTAAATTTTTTTTTTTATTGCTTTCCGCACTTTTTTTCACCTTCCAGATTAAAGTTCTCAACTTAAAACGCGGTGAAAACATGGTTTTTTGCCAAAAACAAGCTGTGCCCGGATCTGCATTCCTCCCGAAAACAATTTATCAAATGACGTCACCTCAGGGTAAATAATAAACTTGAGTATTTCTGATAATTCTTTGAACTGAGAAAATCTCCTAGAAAATTCCTTAATCGAAGAATCAATCACAGAAATAAATTCTTCAGTAACTTGGTCTTCGTCTGGTTTCTCATGTATTTCTAAATCGTTGATATATATTTTTTAAATTAGGAAAATACTTGTAGTTTCTTGTGATAATGTCGTTCCTGATAACTTGCAGTTTAGCCTCAAAAGCGCGAATGAGATCTATCATGACGATAATTGTTTTATTTTTGCCTTGAAGCTTCATGTTTAACTTATTTAAATGTTGGCATATGTCTGTAAAAAACATCAATTTTGAAAGCCACTTAACATCCAACAATAGTGGGTATTTTTCAACTTTTCCCTCATTTTGTCTATGCATCATTCATTAGCAGTAGAAACTCGCGATGTAGATTGTAGGTACGAAAACAAACGAGTGAGCACCGCGCTTCCCTCCGGTGAAGCAGCTTTTAAAGAAAATTCTGAATGGTGGTCTCACACCAGAGTGGAGAGTTTTTTTCCACTCTGGAACGCATCGAAAAAATTGTACATGTTATCTTATATTTAAAAATCAATACTTTGTTCTACAACGTGTCCGGAAACTCGTAGTACAAGCGGGAAACTGGTGAATCTACATTACGTAGAGAACCCAAAAAAATTTTTTTTTTCCATCTCAGCATTTCGATTTTAATATTATTTTTTTTCCATTTTTTCGGCAACTAAAGGGTTAAAAAAACTTTTGAGCCCGTTTTACCCTTCGATGCATTTTATAAGACATTACACAGCTGAAATGAACCCCCTAGTGAACAATTTTTCCAAATTTAACCAAAAAAAAATCCAACTTCGGACCCGATTTACTGGAAAACGAAAGCTCAAATCAAAAAAAGTTATACCACAAAATCGACTCCAAATGTGACGTGGAGTCTCCAGTTTCCCGCTTGTACTACGAGTTTCCGGACACCTTGTATTTTATGCGCTGCCATCCGATTGCGATGAAACTTTGGTGATATGTTGTACGCACGCCCGTGAAGGTTACAGGCTTTATATAATGGTAAGCTCTGGCGTTTTTAAATTTGTATAAATGAAAATGTGTATATTTTAGTGGCATGGAGGAAAGGCAGGAAGAGGAGGGGAACGGGAGAGGTGGGGTTCGCGGGAGGGGTGACAAGGGAGGGGGAATTCGGGGAAGGTGGAAGGAGAACGCAGGAGGGGAAGGGGACTCGGGAGATGAACGGGGACGCACGGGAAAGAACATGCAGGGAGAATCAATTTATTTCTTTCAATGGCATTGCAACGCATGCCGGGTACCAGCTAGTTTTTAATCATTTTAAAATTTACACATCCGACATTTGTCACATGAGAATGAGTCATTCCCTACGACTCGTTCTTGAGTTCAACAGCTTGGCTCTGGAACGATTTGCCGGCGTCTTTGTTTCCTTCCTTCTGTCTCTTCAAGACCCATGTTCACTCTTTCCTTTTCAAAAAATATCCTCCAAACAGCAGCCCCAAGGGTTGACTTAGGCCCGGAGAGAAATTATTTTCCTAAGGGCGTATGTCATCTTATTATGTCGGGATTTGAACCCATGACCACCGGATTGCTAGTCAAGACCCTTACCCCTCAATCGCCCAGGCCGTAGGATTTTATTTCCAATAGCTCCATACAGGAGGCCCTGAGGAAAATATTTTCCCTCAGAGACTATTTCATCTTTGGAGATGCTTTGTGGAGGGTAATTTAAAGGAAAGTAAGAAGAGGAAGTTCTGGGAAGGATAAGGTTTGAGGAGTGGGTAGGAATCTTGGGGTCAGTGGGTCCAGGAGTGACGGACGTACGAAACCATCCCTCATATTGCGGTGCAAGGCGATGTTCCAAAAGAAGTCACAAGGTCTACCTCATCCAGACACATCCGCTGCCAAGACTCGGACAAACCTCACCCCATGAACCCGGGCACTCCTGCTAAGCACCAAACATAGCGAACCACTTAAGGTGACCTATGGTTGAGGTGTTCGCTATCCAATAAATTGTTCCCGGGGTGGTGGTACCTATACCCGCCACAGGTATAAGGGACGGGTAGGAACCTGGGGGTCGGTGGTCTCCCTCAACCATGCATCCTGATTCAACCTGCCACACCGTAATGGGCAGAGGTGTCCGCCTACAAGAACCTGACAAACCTCACTCACGAACCCGGGCACCCCTGCCAATGTCACCAAACGTAGCGAACCATTTGGGGTGACCTATGGCAGAGGTGTTGGTTATCCAATAAATGGTTCCTGGGGCAGCGGTACACATACAATTTGGTAGGCGGGTATGGGAAACCATAAGAGATTTCTTAAAAATACTGCCTACATATTACAATAATAAATAAATTGATATTATTTTCGTATTAGAAGATTATCAAAATTACGAAAACCCTTCCAGGTGCTCTTGTATTTAATAAAGGATTGTTTTTATAGTATACAAGCGGACAATAAGTGTCTTTTCTCTTCCGTATGTTTTGTATTGAAGAGAAAGAGACGAAAATAATATTATTATCACGTTTTATAATATTGTAAAACATGGTATCATTTTCATGTTAGGCGCGACGAACTACAACTAGCAAATCTAGAAAAGTAATTTTAGCACAAAAAGATTGATTTGAACCCTTTCCATTTGAACTCAACTTTTATTTATATGGTTAATATTTCTAGCGCCGACACGTGCGTACTTGTACCAGCAACAAAATTGAAACATCTTTATAATTAAATTTTATATCTATTTCCTTTATACTTTGTATAATATTTCATTAAAATAACACAATTGATATCACACAACCTCCAAACTGAAAATCTAATATATTTGAATGCGCAAAAGTGTTGTGCATAGGAATTCACTGTTTGGAAATCAATTTCGTCAAAAATAATGCAAAATTGAAAAATTGTTCACACCAATCTCTTGTTATATTCGCTAGCCACCTGCACAAACTACACTGTGTTTAAAACAAATTTGACCGGTTAAATAATGAAAATTTAATTGTTTTGCCTTTAATAATGAGCGCCTCTGGAATTTAACGTTTTGCCTCCACTATCCATCCGCCTCCTACCGATGAAGCTAAGCTTCTTTATCTTTTTAGTTTACTGTTACTATTAGGAAGAGTTGAACCTCGCTTAACGAGTATAATTCGCCCCACAATCTTATTCGTAACACCAAAAAAAAAATTCCCATATGAAAATCATCTCAGTTATTGTTTTATTGTTTTACTTCTTACAAAATAACGCGACTGTACTCATTCGGTGCTGGGCGAGAACGATTATTTTAGTTTATTTTATTTTAGTTTATTTTATTTATTTATTATTTTAGTTTAACCTTTAGCTTAAATTTATTTAGTGAAAGTATTATTTTTACTGTATTATTTTTAAATGTTATCGACTTATTATTCTTAAATAATATATTTATCTGTGCTCTTTATAAAATTAGTTCAAAATCTTTAGGCGTAGTAGTTTGAACCCCCATCATATATTTGATATTGTCACATTTACATTTCAATAATACAATAATGTGTTAAAAAAATCATGATGTCCTCAAAACATTCTCCTGAAAGAAATCATTCCTTTTTTCCATTTACAATTATTAATGTTTTTTTTAATTACTTATTAATGTTTTAAAGACTCACATTCTTGCAAGTTTCTGAAGAGAAGCTATCCAGAAATAGAATATGGCACAATTTTTAAAACTTTCTAATATCACATCTGTTATATTATTTTTTGTTACTTATAAATTAGTGAAGTAAGTTTTCAAAAATAAAATCAAGAATGAATTCAGACTAGGCGGTATGGAAAAAAGCAGAATATTAACATGTCAGATGCACAGATGCAACGTAAGTATGCTGAGTATATTTTACAGGTACTTCAATGGAGTCTGCACTTGGCAGAAACTCAAACAATCAGAGAAAATTCAAGTCCTACTAAAGTAAAGGGTCTGGACGCGTAACAGCCAAATTTCTGTTGCTAAGTAAACTTCACTGTTTTAAAGCAGACTAATCAGCCTAAACACTCTGTTTATTTGTTTGCTTGCGGTAAAACAACACATAAATCAGTAGTTCTAACAAGTATTGATGACAATCGCCACCATTTGAAAACTGTCGTTGCCCTATTGTAATTATTGTATAACTCGACATATCAAACTCCGACAGGCAGCCGGACCTTTTATTCTAGTGGGCCTCAAGAAAAGGAGACAGCGAACATTCCATGATTCCATCAAAAAGTGACAAGCAATACGCCGCCGCCCGCTCATATATCCATGTCATTCATACACACACATTATTTGATTGTCTATCTTTATCACACAGGAATAAACTTTTGAATTAAGAAATTATACTGAAAATCGCTGAAAACAAAAGAGTGTTCCTTATTTTCCACATTATATTGTGAGTATATGAGACTATGGCGAGTCTATTTATTTATATAACGTCATTGGTTACCTCCAGTAAGGCAACATGAAATTCACCTTAATCAGTGAGGTGTGAAGATGACTGCAGCAGGAATCTTGGATTCCATAGGATACAGCCTAGGGCTACCGCAGGCACAAGTGCTCCATTTCCAAACCAATCGTCTCATATTTTCAAACCGATCATCACAAAGCAAAATGGCTTCTTCTGGAAATGACTCAAGTTAGTAAAAAAATCATACTGTTGTTCTATAACCATGATTTTATTGACACAAATGGAATACAAATTTGCAAACTTAACAATCGTAAAAAATATCCAACAATATTATTTTAAATAATCAAAATCTCAGATAGTGGCAACTTGTTACAACATGAGCTTTATTTGAAGATTGTGTACATTTTTATAAAATAATTCACTTTAAAGCAGTTATACAATGAATTAATTAATTATTATTACAATAACATTTCTTAATCTTAAATACAAGCAAAACCACAAAAAATTATAAAAAAGGGTATCAGTAAATAGCTTTATGATTATTTGTAAAGCCTAGAGAACACGCAGAAAGCACAGAATGACTGCTTCAGGCTTCTAGACTAGGAACACAATATTCCTCCCTATGACTACTATACAGGGTGTCCGGGGGTAAAGTGCATTAACTTCGGGAGGTGATTCTACATGATGGTAGGAGTAAAAAAGATTAACAACTTTTTCTGAAATTCCAACTTTTTTCCCATACAAAAAGAAGTACCTACTAAAAATCCTTAGTGTGAGGTACGATCTTACTTGCTGAGAGCCTGCCGGGCGCCTGACTCGATTGTGATTGGCCCGTATCGAAACAGCGGAAAATAATAAATCTGGACGCACACACCGGACTAATTTTATCTTTTTACCTCAAAACTACCACTAAAAATTGGAATTTCGAAAAAAGTTATTTATCTTTTTTACTTGTAACTATCATGTAGAATCACCTCCCGAAGTTAATGGACTTTACCCCCGGACACCCTGTATTTTAAATATAAGCATAGTAATGCAGCGCGGCTGGAATAAAGTGAAAAGCAAGCTGCTAGAGACTAAATAGTTATTTATTTGGTACCCATGATAATAGGATTGACTATGTAATTTTTTTTTTAAATTTAAGACTAAAGTGCAAAGCTAGTTCTTAAAAAAGGGTAAATATCAAATTATTTGTGTGTGGGTACATTATTATACCCATCTAAATAGTTATTTTTCTGTATTGAAATACAGAAAATGTTATAATTTTTATTTTCAATAAAATATCCGCAAAAATCTTTAAAATTCCTAATAAACATCTAAAAACTTAACACATTGCTTTATAGAAAAGCAGAACAGTAAATAGGTAATAATTCATGCCCCTGCAATATGGTTTTTAAACAATACTATAGTGTCACGCATTACAATAATTATGTATAGTAAAATAATTTTCATTTTATTTGAAATTGTTTAAAAAAATATAACTTTTAGATATATTAAAAAATTAATATAATGAAATCTTGAAAATGGAACACATGTAGTACATTACATCACTGAAGAACAATTAAATAATCAGTAGCTTATTGTGAAATTTGACAAACAACTCACAAAAAGCGTGCAATTTAAACATGTTTAAATTGGCATAAAAATAATAATATCTCACATTAAAATAAAGTAAATCAGAGTTAGTAATTATGGCAGTATTCCTAAATATAAAATGTGACAGCTTTTATTAAGCCCACGTAAAATTATCATGTTATCGCTATCGCTGGTTGATTGTATCTTGTAGCGAGTCTACAATATATTGCACAAGCTTAGCATAGCAGGTGACAACTTACTTCTACGTGAAGTACATGACATAGAATGCGACGAGGGAAAAGCTGATGAAGAAAACGGTGTAGCCAATTATAACATACACCATCAACCGTTGGGCCCTTTTAGCAGCCAGAAACTTTTGTTTCATTCGCTCTTGGTTTATATTTTGTAATATCAAGAGCGGTTCCATTACTAGTAGATTCCCCCCCTCACTGCCCGAGGCGGTCAGGATGTCCCCGATTCCGCCCATCCTCGTCAGGCTGGCTTTGTTCAGCTCCTTGTTGGACTCCAGGAGGCTGCTGACTCCCAGGTTGTTCTTACATTCTTTTATATCATTGTCAGAGTCTTTGAGAGACTGGTCAAAATTAATCTTCTTTTTATCTAAGGAATAAGTTTTATTATTCCTTTTGTCTAATAAATCTGGCTCAACTAAATCTAAATTAGAGTTAGAGAGTCGTCGGCTAGGTTTATAAAGCTTTTCGTAGATTTTAATGGGCTCATAATTTTTGGTTTTCTCGTACAAAGCATTTTTCCACCTTGTCAGAAGATCATCCTCCGACAAAGCAAAATCAGGTATTGGAAATTTGGAAACAAAAGTCGTATACCCGTATGTACTCGGCTGTCCATAGGGGTTGTTTTTCTTAAAGGTCTTCTTTTTGCTATTCATCTCATAATCTGTAAATCTGAGCAAAGGGGTAAAACCCTTAGCAGAATTACGATAAGTAAAGGGTCTTCTCTCGTAAAAGAAAAGTGGTTGCATTTGTTTTTGGTTCGTTTCTCCCAACTTAAAATGTGAATAAATAAAGTCATCGTAGTCCAGAAGTTCCCGGCTGCAGGCAAACACGTCCACGAGTGGCCTGTAGTTGGGGAATAATTGACGATTCAAATCATAAAACTGCTGAATGTCATCGAAGAAAGTGGAATAATAGTGACGGCGGTCTGCGTAATGAAGAAGGTAACGATCGGTAAAGTCGAAGAGCACACCGCTGTACGGAGAATATGGCTGGATTCCCCACGAGGTGAAGATCGGCATGTAATGTTTGGTGTAGGTAGCATTGACACTACACCATTTGCTTTCCAAGTTCAACACGTTGGTATAATTGTTGCAAGTTCGTGTGAATCGTTTGTGAAGCAGTTCTCCGCTGAGGTCGTTGGAAATGAAGCTTTTTGTTGGCATTGTTTTAGTTTCTAAAGTAAAATTATATAAAAAATAACGATCGCTGTAAACAACAGTGGCAAAACTATAAGTGTAATCATAGTGATGTATGATTTTGTTGTAAATATTTTTGGAAACATTTTTGGCAGCTTTGTAATGCTTTTGACACATGCTTTGAAAGCTAGATACGATTTCTGCTTCTCCACCAGAGTTACAGTCTCGCGCATCAAGGAATGGGTTAGACGCTGTTCCACCGTCTTTCGTTTCCCACTTTTGTTTACTGTGAAACTTTAAGAAATTAAAACCAGGTTTCTTTTGCTTCTTTTTACCAAAGAATTTCCAATTATCCTTTTCTAAGGAATCTGAATTCTGTTTATCATTTTTCTTCTTTCTTTTCGATCTTCCCTTCTTGTTTTTCTTTGAATCGACATATAAAGGTTCCGAATATAAATGTTCAATATCATTAAAATGCCTGGGATCTAGGACATTTTTAGATTTAAAAGTTTGCAATGAGAAATCATTGCATTTTGTATTTTTATTATAATTTTTTTGTGCCACATCACAAGCGTATGGCACAATATGGACTACGATGCGTTGTCTACGTCAGTTTTCATCTACGCTGAGCACCACGGGCTGCTTGCTCTCCCACTGGCGTATTTCATGCAGAACCTCCAGCACACAGGCCATGCTCCAAGCTTGCGTGCGGCAGGAGTCAGAGCAGAAGGCACCGTTACTGTTGGTGAGCTCGGGCAACCCTCGCCAATGCGTGCTCTGCAGCTCGGCCAGATGGCGAGACAACACGGACTGTGTTTCTGCCACGGTCTTCCTGAGGCAACCATTCTCTTGCGCAAAGTGCAGACGGGCTCGCAAATAGAATCCTATAGGCCAGACCCATTCTGGACCTTGGTGGTAGTTGAAACCGTGGGCAACTTTAGGATCTGTGCCTTGGTTGGAATTATCATAGTCTCCGCAGTAAGCCCAGTCTTCTGGATCCAACGTTTTCATTCCTAAGGGACCTAACAACAATTCTTTCATATTATTCAGAGCGACCCAAGCATGCTGAGGATCGAAGAGTTCCGGAGCAACCGTCATAGCGATTGTAAAGTTACACCTGAGCTGATGATCAGCCCAAGCTTGAGTGGCTCCGTGGGAGTCTTTATAGATTCCTCTACGATGGATAAGATCTGGTCTCATATCATTTGCGGCAGGAGTCGTGTTAATCCAAAAGTACCTCTCGAAATTCTGTTGAATTTTATCAGCCCATTGCATAAACGTCCAAGATGTGACTGATCCATCACGATGCTTACGTTGTACTCCTGAATAGGGGTACTTTCCAGTGGCATGCAGTACAGCCAACCAACTGACGACAGCCTTAGATAATCCTACCAATTCCACAGCACTTCCATCTCTCGGGGTAGCTGGCTTACCTCTGTTACCCGCAGGATCGGAGGATCCCATTTTGTCCATCCAAGTTCCACAGTTGGCTTCGTTTCCACCAAATACAAACCCTGTTTCAGGATGAACACCAATTTGATTGTTAAATCCTTTGTCAGACATGTGCGCGTCTATAGCACGGCCGGCATTGCGTTCCCGGAATATTAACCCTTGGAAATGAACATTGAGAGCTTCCTGCATTACGTCTTGCAAAACTTGCTCAACTTGTCCCGGTCCACAGGGCTGAGACTCGTCTGTAGGGAATATACGAGATATGGGATCTTGCATTAAACCGAGACCTTGGGGAGCTTCCATGCAGTACTCCTTGATGCTGTAGAGCCACCACCAAACAGCATCTCTGCAGTTGAAGCGTGCGTTTTTGCCTCCATCCAGCAGATTGGGTATCAGACCATGTCTGAGGCAAGACGCAAATGCCAGAATATGATGACGAGCATCTTGATGGCGCCCGGTGAGTGTGAACATACCCCTCAGGGCGATGAAGGTATCGCGTCCCCAGCAGCGCATATAGCCGTTGGTGAAGTGAGGCAAGCCGGCTGACAGTGTGGCGTGGGGGTGTGAGGGCAGCGGGGGGGGCAGCTGGGGAGACATGGGAGGCAGGGATACGGAGGCCACAGCTCCCCCACACTGAACACTACCCAGAGCCAAAGCTTTTTCAAATGAGGATCCGCGCCTGATGAAATCTGACATTTGAGAAAAGCAAGCTTTCAAAAGCACTTGATGGATTCCAGTGATCATCATATCGAAGTAGCAGGGAATTAAGAAGCGCGGAATATCTTTCAATGCTTGAAATGTGGATTGGTACCAACGAGAGAGTTCGGACAAATTAGGATACTTTTCCAATCTTTGCCAAATGTAATCAATCATCCAATTGCCTTCTCTGAGATTATTACAGAGCGGATGTCCCAAGTCATTGTTGGGTCTGATTTCACTCAGAAGAGATATGAATCCTTGCAGTCCGGAGTAGAACAGCGGCCCGGAGCCAGGAATGTCGTACACTCCCGATCCCCCATTGTCTTTCTCCTCTTGATCGCAAACATATATAGAGGCACTGAGGTCCACTAAGCTCAGGCGAGGGACAATGGCTGCAAGGCCCAGCTGATTAAGGATACCTTCATACGGCAGCATATGGAAGGCGTCTGCCACTTGGTGTAGTTTTTGGAAGTTACTTTTGATATCTTCCGGCATAGACACACGAACGGCCACTACAGATCCAGGAGTAAAATCTTTGAAATCCAATATGGTGTAGTTCCCTTCGTGTCTCTCCGAGTTATTGAATATTTGGGACTGATTTAACTGAATATTTTGTTTAATGATTGTTTCAAATTCAGTGAGTCCATTTATGTATGTTGAGTGCTTGTTGAAGTTCTTATAGTTCTGAATAATCGCTCCCCCCGACCTGGAATACAAGCACAATGTGGATGAGAATAAATAAAGAGTTTCTTATCTCTACATATTATAAAGTAAAGTCCCCCGCGCCGTCTTTCTGTCTGTCTGTTCGCGATAAACTCGAAAACTTTTCGAAAGATTTTCATGCGGTTTTCACCAATAGATAGAGTGTTTCGTGAGGAAGGTTTACGTATGTAATTTGTCAAGGATTTGTGTAAATTGGTTGAAACATAACGATAATTGTTAGAAGTGTCGGAAAAATTCCAGCCGCCTGGTAGCTTTCATCGAAAACGCTGCCTAATCCTTTTGGGATATAACAAAACAACGCATGGTGGGATATTCCTCTTTTATAGATCTACAAAAAAGTCCGCGATGGCATATATCTATCTTTTACGGATAGCTTACTATACGCATTCTATCTTCTTATCTTATTATTCTTATCAATTGCATATTAGATATAATGTGTATAGTAAGCTATCCGTAAAAGATAGATATATGCCTTCGTGGACTTTTTTGTAGATCTATAAAAGAGGAATATCCCACCATTAATTGTTTTGTTATATCCCAAAAGGATTAGGCAGCGTTTTCGATGAAAGCTACCAGGCGGCTGGACTTTTTTCCGACACTTCTAACACATATCGTTATGTTTCAATCAATTTACACAAATCATTGACAAATTACATACTTCAACCTTCCTCACGAAATACTCTGTATATTGGTGAAAACCGCATGAAAATCCGTTCAGTAGTTTTCGAGTTTATTGCGAACAGACAGACAGACGGCGCGGGGGACTTTACTTTATAATATGTAGAGATAGAGATAATCGGTCAAAAATAAATTTTTGTTGCATATGCATTTTTGAGTTTTTTTTTTAATAAGATAGGTAAGTGCCAAATTATATGAGTAGAAATTTAAGTTTTGTGGTAGGTATCATCATTACATAGTATAAAATGAAGTCGCTCAAAATGTATGTGCGCATAGATCTTTTAAACTACGCAACAGATTTTCACCAATAGATAGAGTGATTTAAGAGGAAGGTTTATATGTATAATAAATGCTTATTATAGTAGAGAAAAGCCGAGAAATTCAAATATTCAATTTAGGCAACGGGCAGCGGGCAGCGGGCAGCTGGCGAGCGGATGGTGTGGATTTTATAAAGGTTGGGTAAATGGCGTTGTGTTTCGTTAGCCACAGCAACGTGTGGCCGGGTCTGCTAGTCATTAGATGAATTAGAGTGAAAGAAGTGCCATCTTACCTTGCGTCAACATGATGTAGACTAGCTTCAAAAATAATTTCATCAAGTTTTCCCTCAAATCGTAATGGCTTGATAGATTTGTGGTAATTTGGATCAGGCTGTGAGAAGGCTGTATAAGCCACCAGAATAACAGTCTGAAAAAACAATTATGCTTAGAAATCTTTCAACAGACCAAATAAATGTAATCAATCTGTAATCCATAGTACGTAATGGGATTACCTGATGGGATCTTGGATTGTGTCTGGTGACTGCAACTACATCGGAATCCATCTGATCTACATACACCTAAAAACACAAATACATTTATAAAAAAATCATTCATGAATACAATTAAAAGAAAACTCAGACAAACATCAATTCCTCCAACTCCAAAATGTAAAAAAACCATGGGGCAATTCAACTATAAATATTCCGGAGTAAAGTTTTTCAATATATTACCAGTAAGAATCAAAAATATAAATAACAATAAACATTTTAAATTTCATCTTAAAAAAACACATTGCAAATATAAACTGAATACTTTTATGTATACAGGGTGTCCGGGGGTAAAGTGCATTAACTTCGGGAGGTGATTCTACATGATGGTAGGAGTAAAAAAGATTAACAACTTTTTCCGCAATTCTAACTAATTCGGACTAATTTTATCTTTTTACCTCAAAACTACCCCTAAAAGTTGGAATTCCGAAAAAAGTTATGTATCTTTTTTACTTGTACTATCATGTAGAATCACCTCCCGAAGTTAATGCACTTTACCCCCGGACACCGTGTATATCGTTATTAAGTTTAGTTTGTAGAACTCCATTTTATTTTTTTTTATATGGTCAATAATATTATTATTTTATTTATAATGTTAATCCCTTTAGAAGCCGTTACGCATAATAATAAATTATATAACAGAACTAACATAAATAAATTATATCCCCCACACACACAAGACTAGATTAATTAACACCTTAACAATATGTGAAATAATTAGGTACTATGCAATGAGGTTATATAAAATAAATAGACTTGCCATAGTCTCACAAACTCAAGATATAATGTGGCAATTAATCAACACTCTTCTGTTTACAGCGATTTTCAATAATTTCTTAATTCAAAAGTTATCCATGTATGAGAAAAATAGATGCTTAAAAGTATATGTGCATATGGACGAAACAAAAGATAGAACGCGGGCGGCATTTTCGTATTCAAAATTCAAAAGTTCCGTCGAATACTGTCTCAAGGCCGACTAAAGTAGGAGGCCTGGGCACCAGTCGAATTTTGAGGTGTCAAATTTTCAAGCTATAATGAACAACGATAGTTTGCAAATGGCGTTGATTGTCATTGTATTTGTTGTTTCTGCTGATTTGTATGTTGTTTTACCGCAAGCAAGTAACTAAAGAATTATTATTTTTATCGAAGGAAGCAAACACTTTGTGGTGTGACATTATATATTAAATGAAAGAACACACTTTGTAAAACACCACTTTTTATTATAATTGATATTTAAAAGCCAACCAGGTTTCGCTCGATCTCGAGCTTCATCAGGGCTATTATAACAACTAAAGTTAATTATCTACAGACATACATATATAAAAGACATTAACAGGATGAGTGAAAGAGCTAGCAATATTATAGGCAACACCCTATTGGTGCCAGAAAGTGAAGCAAATTGACAAGAGGGAGACAACAATAATTACAGGATGAGTAAGTAAAGGGGGGGGAAGGAGAGGGAAGGAGTTGTTTAAGGAGAGTTTAGCGGAATAAATTAAAAATGGGACTATCAGATAAATTGATTTGGTTATTAATAATATTTGATTTATTATTAACGGCTTTTTTTATTTCGAGGGCTTCTAGATTGTTTAACCTAATTCCGATTCCATTTTTATGTAATATTTTAGTCCCGGAGGTTTTATCGAATGAGTGGTTAGTTTCTAGTAGATGGTTTGCAAATTCTGAAAAAGCATTACTATTTAAACATCTTAGATGTTCTTTAATTCTTATGTTTACATTTCGGGCCGTTTTTCCAATGTAAAATGCAGAGCAATCATTACAACTTAGTTTATATACGCCAGAGTGGCTAAATTTATCATCAATATCTTTAGTGTTAATTAAATATTTACCTATGTTGTTATTGGTGTAAAAGGCGGGTTTTATTTCCGGAGGGAATTTTTTTACGCTTAACGAAGAAAAGTTATTCGTAAACAGTACTTTACGCCATTGGAATTGGTGATTAGTATTTATATTATTATTAGGATTATTAAAAAGAAATTTATTTGATGCTACTTGTTTCAACTTTTTATTAAGAATATTATCTACTAGTTTTGTCTCATACCCGTTATTTATAGCAATTTGTTTAATTATGGATAATTCCTTATTAAAGTTATTATTATTTAATGGTACTGTAATCAATCGATGTATCATGGAGTGGAAGGCAGAATGTTTGTGGGATATGGGGTGGTTGGATGAATTATGAATGGTAGTATCAGTATAGGTAGGTTTACGGTATATATCGAAATCAATTTTATTATTAGTGATACTTAAAGTTAGGTCGAGAAAATTCAAGGTTGAGTTAATACCTATTTCTAAAGTAAATTGAATTTGTTTGTGAAAGGAATTTATTATTTTAAGAAAAGAGTTTAATTGCCTGTCGGTACCTGTCCAAATGCACAGAACATCATCAACGTAACGTCGCCACAATAAAATATTTTTTAAGAGAGGTGATTTAGAAGCAAAAATATTATTTTCCAAATTATCCATAAAAATGTCGGCGATAAGAGGACTCGTAGGAGCCCCAATGGCCAAGCCATCCTTTTGTTGATAAATAATATTATTATATTGAAAATAATTTTGGTTCAAACAAACATTAAAAAGACGTGACATGTCATTAGCTAGATCTTTAGTTAAGTGTGAATTATTAAGTAAATTGGATATTAGGGTTTTACTTTCAGTGATGGGAACATTAGGAAATAAATTGACTACATCGAATGATATTAATTTGCAGTTAGCGGGAAGAACCAGGTCCTTCAGTTCGTCAATTAATGCTAATGAATTTTTGATGGTATACTTTGGGGAAAACACATTGGTATCATTAAATATCTTTGTAATAAAAGAAGACAATTTAAAATTAGGGGAATTACAACAGGAGACCACAGGTCGGATGGGGCAATTCATTTTATGTATTTTGAGAAATCCGTACAGTTTTGGTGGTTTGGGATTTTTTGTGAGAAACTTTGTTTGTTGATATGACTCATCGTGAAAAATAGAGTTTCTCACAAAAAATCCCAAACCACCAAAACTGTACGGATTTCTCAAAATACATAAAATGAATTGCCCCATCCGACCTGTGGTCTCCTGTTGTAATTCCCCTAATTTTAAATTGTCTTCTTTTATTACAAAGATATTTAATGATACCAATGTGTTTTCCCCAAAGTATACCATCAAAAATTCATTAGCATTAATTGACGAACTGAAGGACCTGGTTCTTCCCGCTAACTGCAAATTAATATCATTCGATGTAGTCAATTTATTTCCTAATGTTCCCATCACTGAAAGTAAAACCCTAATATCCAATTTACTTAATAATTCACACTTAACTAAAGATCTAGCTAATGACATGTCACATCTTTTTAATGTTTGTTTGAACCAAAATTATTTTCAATATAATAATATTATTTATCAACAAAAGGATGGCTTGGCCATTGGGGCTCCTACGAGTCCTCTTATCGCCGACATTTTTATGGATAATTTAGAAAATAATATTTTTGCTTCTAAATCACCTCTCTTAAAAAATATTTTATTGTGGCGACGTTACGTTGATGATGTTCTGTGCATTTGGACAGGTACCGACAGGCAATTAAACTCTTTTCTTAAAATAATAAATTCCTTTCACAAACAAATTCAATTTACTTTAGAAATAGGTATTAACTCAACCTTGAATTTTCTCGACCTAACTTTAAGTATCACTAATAATAAAATTGATTTCGATATATACCGTAAACCTACCTATACTGATACTACCATTCATAATTCATCCAACCACCCCATATCCCACAAACATTCTGCCTTCCACTCCATGATACATCGATTGATTACAGTACCATTAAATAATAATAACTTTAATAAGGAATTATCCATAATTAAACAAATTGCTATAAATAACGGGTATGAGACAAAACTAGTAGATAATATTCTTAATAAAAAGTTGAAACAAGTAGCATCAAATAAATTTCTTTTTAATAATCCTAATAATAATATAAATACTAATCACCAATTCCAATGGCGTAAAGTACTGTTTACGAATAACTTTTCTTCGTTAAGCGTAAAAAAATTCCCTCCGGAAATAAAACCCGCCTTTTACACCAATAACAACTTAGGTAAATATTTAATTAACACTAAAGATATTGATGATAAATTTAGCCACTCTGGCGTATATAAACTAAGTTGTAATGATTGCTCTGCATTTTACATTGGAAAAACGGCCCGAAATGTAAACATAAGAATTAAAGAACATCTAAGATGTTTAAATAGTAATGCTTTTTCAGAATTTGCAAACCATCTACTAGAAACTAACCACTCATTCGATAAAACCTCCGGGACTAAAATATTACATAAAAATGGAATCGGAATTAGGTTAAACAATCTAGAAGCCCTCGAAATAAAAAAAGCCGTTAATAATAAATCAAATATTATTAATAACCAAATCAATTTATCTGATAGTCCCATTTTTAATTTATTCCGCTAAACTCTCCTTAAACAACTCCTTCCCTCTCCTTCCCCCCCCTTTACTTACTCATCCTGTAATTATTGTTGTCTCCCTCTTGTCAATTTGCTTCACTTTCTGGCACCAATAGGGTGTTGCCTATAATATTGCTAGCTCTTTCACTCATCCTGTTAATGTCTTTTATATATGTATGTCTGTAGATAATTAACTTTAGTTGTTATAATAGCCCTGATGAAGCTCGAGATCGAGCGAAACCTGGTTGGCTTTTAAATATCAATTATAATAAAAAGTGGTGTTTTACAAAGTGTGTTCTTTCATTTAATAAAGAATTATTAGATTATTATTAAGTAAATTTTACTTAGTGACGGCATCGACTTAGTAATTTGGCTGTTGCGCATCCTGACCTGTACTTTAGTGGCCTTGGAATCTCTAATGACGCATAAAATCTTTGGGCGGAAAGCAATTGTATTATTTATATAATCGATAATAATAAGTAATTTGCATGTATTTACGAATGAAATGTTATTCCTTCGCTTTTCCTACTGTTTACCGTGTAATGGAAAAATTTTATCATCACACAGGAGGGAATTTTGGCGCTTTTTAATGCAGTTTAGTACTAAAGTACTAGAAATCGAGTACTCTACAATTGTCTTGTTGTTGGCTTCCCACTTTGAGATTTCTACCACGCGTCTAATATAGTATGTAACGTCATTGGTACTATGCATATTAAAACACATTTTCTTTAAATGATGTAACAATATTTTTTTGATTAAACATATTAGAAAAAAAAATTGTTTAAAAGTACAGTACATGAATAATTTATTTATTTGTTTATAAGAAACAAAAAGCATATGTATAATATAAAGAAATTTATATGCAGAGGATACATCAAACTTTAATGCTGTCCTGAACTTGATACGATCCATTCTCGCGCAAGTATATGACTTTACAATGACCATAAGTGAAAGAGAAAAATGTGTAACACATATGTGTGACCGAGAAAGGCGTGGCGAGGAGGCATGCCATTTTTCTGATCTTAAACTTGCAAGATAAGGATAGGAGATGATCCCAATACATTCTATAGGTACTCATGCATTAATTTATGATCGTAAGCATTACTTCGGTTTGATATTTCTGAAGGTTATTGCTAAGAATGCCAGTATTATGAAATTTTGTACTGTGCACATATACGGGGAATTGGGAAATGTACATACCTGATCAAAACCTTGACTGCCCAGCTCGTAATGAAGTTGGTTGAGAGCTTTCTTAGCAGCGATGATGCCTGATTGAAGGTTAACCACAACTGGAGTGTCACTGCCTCCGTAATCTCCCCACTCGCTGTATTGACGAGTTTCATCCACAACATGAACGTGGTGCGGAACCAGCTCATCGTATCCCCTATTGCTGCCCGAGGCACAGCAAGCCATCGCCACCAAGGCGGCCGAGGGCAGAAGATCGTACACGGACCTCTTCGTGACCGGTGCGGGATTGTCATGGGTGAGGTCCAGGAAAAGTGCGTGTGCGATGGACGGGGTGAGGGAGCGGCGCGGGGGCTGCAGGAAGGCCCCCGCCGGCCGGCCCCCGTAGCGGTACACCAGGCGACCCAGCTCGTGGGAGTCCCAGGCGGAGAGAGCCTCTGGAATATGTATTACTAAGGTCATAACCAGTGGAAGAAAAGATCTTTCTAACAGCAGACACAAAGAAAGTCAACATAAACTAAACTGTAATAAATTATGAATTAGGAGAAATGAATGTTATATACCTCTAATCAAGGAGGTGATGCCGAGTCGGTTAACAAAGATGTTGTCTGTTTGATCGGAGTTGGTGAACAATTCCGCCACAACATACAGATCAGGTTTTACCTTCCTTGCACAATCCAACAAATACTCCGCTACCTGAAAAGAAACAAAACTTTCAATATTAATCCTTTTTAGACGAGCGTCATGTATGTATACATGCCAAACGATCGCCTGCCTAAAAGATGAACGTCATCTATACATGACGCATATGAATGAGAATTTGAAATACCAGTCCACAGGTATCGCAAATTCTTTAATGACATAGTCTTTAAAAGGTCAAAGACGAAATTTTTTTTTTACATTATTACCATCTTCTACATTTTTACATGTCATCTTTGGGGATGCCGTGTGGAAGGTGTTTTCAGGGAAAGGTAGGAAAAGTAAGGAAAAAATATGAGGGGTGGGTAGGGATCTGGAGATCAATGTGTCTAGGAGTGACGGACGTATAAATCCATCCCTCACACTGCGGTGCAAGGCGTTGGGTCGAGAGAGTTCAGCTGGGGAGGTCTAGGTTACCCAATCTCTCCCAATCCGGCCCGCCACGCAGTAGGTGGGTAAACACATTGATTGCCAAGACCTAGACAAACCTCACCCCATGAATCCGGGCACCCCTCCTAGATCACCAAACTTAGCGAACCACTTGGGGTGACCTACGGCCTGGTGTTGATTATCAAATAAATTATTCCCAGGACGGCGGTACCCATGCCCACCTCCCAAATTGGAATAAAATTATTATTATCTTATCAAGTCAGAAGATAACATATTTGATTGGTGAAGATGTTTAAATTTAACTTACTGGTAGAGGAGTAGAATGGCAATTGTCAAGACGAACTCCATCGAAGATGCGAGCTGTAATCTCAACATATTCCCTCATGTGCTTCCATAGGAAAGGTACGTCCTCAGGTTTGTTTCCATACCTAAAATAATAAAAATTATTGTTAATTTAAATTGTTCAGTCTCAATAAAAAATATCACTCCATTTATTCAGAGAATTCAAATGTTTCAATAAGTCGTACCTCAATTTAACGCTGTCACCCCATGCAATAAGTTCTCTCCTCAAGTAAACGTTGGCGGTACCGTCCTTGATGTTTGCGAAATCTTTAAGTGGATCGGCATTCATAACCCAGCCATTGTGAGCCATCATAAATCTGGCGTCGAGCGAATACATCTTACTCTCGATATCTTTCATGTTGGTCACCGACCCGTGGAAGGTGAAATATCTCGGCACCAGAGGGTTTTTGATTGAAACTTCCTCAATTTTGGGACCATCTGACTGGATTCGGAAATACCTATAAACAAAAAACACCATTATTTGGCCAAATTACAGAACGATTCAGATAATAATTAGTAAAGTATATCAAAGTACATACAGTGGCTGTTAGCCAACAGCGGTTATAATATGGCAGGATATTAGTACCTCCCATACATACACTTCGGAGCGACTGAGTCCCGTGCCACTTCAGGCTGCCGCGCAGAAAAGTAAAGACCAATGGGTTTACAGCGCAGTTCACTGTGAGACTTTTCTGCGCGGCGGCTTGAAGTAGCGCGGGACTCGGTCGCTCCGAAGTGTGCGTGTGGGAGGTGCTGTTTATTACAAATATAATGTACCTCATGCCAGCCACACAGTTGTCAACTGCGTAATTAAGATGGCCTTGTATTTCTTCAAACATGTCGTGGTTCAGCGACTCCAGCTTTGTTTTCAGCTCTTCCGTGCATTTTTTCAGACGAGAATCTTCGTCGTAACAGTCTGACCTGTAATTTTTATTTTGAATGTTTCATGATATAAACCAAATTTTAATTTTAGTTTATTAATGTACAAAACAGACAGTGGGTTAACATTAAAATAATAAACTAAAATTTTAACAAAACAAAAAAACGATTTCAAAAAATGTACTGAAAAGTAAAAAAATAATTTTGTATTCTTCTACAACTTATAATCAACTTACTTTTTCTACTCATCAATATGTAGGTACGATTGTTATTTTTGAAGTCGGCGTCAGCCAAGGTGGGTTTGTAACTACATACATAGTTATAGGTAGATGTGCTTGTGTCGCACGAGCGACTTGACGAGGCGAGAGGCGAGAGCGGGGCCGCAGCGGGAGGGGAGCCACCGACTCCAAAAATAACAATCGTACCTACATATTGAGGAGTAGAAAAAGTAAGTTGTAAAAGAATACGAAATTATTTTTTTACTTTTCAGTGTATTTTTTGAAGTCTTTTTTTGTTTTGTTAAATTTTTTGTTTATTTTTTGATTTTTAGTGAATCTGAAGTACACTAACTAATTTGTCTGAATATGGGTAGACCTACTAAACGTACTGTTTATATGAGACAGACATAATTTGACCACAACATCAAATCAAGAGATTCGGCCGAGTATCGTTAATTTGCTCCTAAGAATTGAAGAGTTCCGTTACTTATCATGGATCCCGTAATCAGAATCTAACCAAACTCTCATCAAACTACCCTTGAAGTACATCCTTTCCATTAAAAAAGAATCATCGAAATCGGTTGGCGTCATATGGAGTTATTTGTCCATTTGTCGCGCACATTCTTAATGCAAATTTAAGACTTATATGGATTTCCCATAGATGCCAATCTTAGGACTGGACCAAATTAAAATGGGACCACACGGGAAGCACCAGCTTTCAATTAAAAAAAGAATTCAGTCGAAAGTTCTGAGGTAACAAACATAAAAAAATAAATAAATACAGTCGAATTGAGAACCTCCTCCTTTTTGAAGTCGTTTAATAACAATATTCAAATAAATTAATTTCTGAATGTATCCAAAAACTGTTTTGGGAAGGTGATGAAATAGAGAGTTTTTTCTAAATAAGATTACTGAAAATGAAAAAAAAAATAAAACACTCACATAATTTATTAGGCGTATGTATTTTAAAATTTATCCTCAAACCACTTTTTTTTCTTTCCAGGTAAAAATAATTAATAAAAAATACTCAAAGTTTCATAATTTTTTTTCAAACTGCGGTCAGAAACTTTTGATTTATAAAGGTGTACATTTTAATTATTTTGCGGTTAACTTTTAGATTTTGTCTTTCTAACACCGTTTAGATTGTGTTTCTGACCATGATAGTGAGGGAGACACAACGATTTCTATGAGACCTGTACGAGTTGTTCCGAAAACTGAACAAATAGACCTGACGGATTAAAAAAAATGTAAACTACATACGTATGGGGGTTTTTATTTACCTGTAAATATTATAAATTCGAAGGGCTAATTCCATATCCACCATGGAAGACATGCGTCGGTACTGCGGGTCCTGGACTATCTTCAGCTCTTCCTTTTCTTCCGTGTTAGAAGACACCGGGGGAACCCTAGGAATTGAAACAGGTCAGTCAAAAGGTATTAGAGTCATAATCGTAATAGAAATGACACAATGTGTGTGATAGATTCAACTCACTTATTCCTGGCCAGAGTGAAGAACTCGGAGACGATGTCAGTCACATTGCAGAGGTAAAGCTCATGAATTTTTATCTCAGGCAATAGCTTTGTAAGTAGCAAATTTTTGATTGCCTGAAAAGATAATGAATACATATAATATCAGAAACTGTACTTGACTATTCAGATCCGGTTACTAAACATAATGTAACGACATCTCTTTGAATTCTGAACAGTTATCTATCTCCTGGGTGATACTGATGTTATCTTCAACTTGGGAAAGTGTAAATATAATACAACATACAGTGAAACCCTCTTAAGGCAGGTCCAGAGCTCAAACATTTGTCGCGATTTTCCGTGAAAGTCCATCAAACATCACATCAATATTTTTTGTTTTCCGTCTCCTCCGTTTGTTAAAACACTAAACACGGTTGAAAGATTGGTGCGAAGTTTGCGCGATCACACACAATTTGGCTTGTGGTCTGCGATAAGGACGTGTCGACGCTTAAGCAATGAGCACTTAACGTTTGACGTTTTTGGCGTTTATATCAATGTTAAAATGCGTTCTGATGAAAAAGAGATGCATCAGGGAGAAAACACAGATATTTTAATAGATATTTATTTATCAGGAAAGATTTCAGACTAATATCGATTATTGCACGACCTAAAGTTACTATTAAGAATTTGGAGTGCGTAAATATTTACGTCAAAAAAATAATAATTATAAATATTATATTATAATTTTATTATCAAATATTTTTATTATTATATTATGTTTAGGTATAATAATATTTTAAACTCGTGATTATGCCCGCTCATTGCACATAACCACAAAAGGCCGTTCCGTTCATTCTCCATACACGACCGCATTGCGCGGCATCTGTCAAAAAATGAATTATTCCCCCCCCCGCCGGCCCCCGCTTGCCTTCCCGCTTCACCCGAGATGGAATGTTTAGGAAATGTTTTCCGTCGAACATGGGAAGCTCGAAACACAACAAAAGTTGACAATATTTATGATGTTGATGACATAGTCCCATGACAACATTGAATGTTGTTATGGGACTGTCAAGGCAAATGATGAAGCTATGGACCCGACTATAAGAAGTTCTCTCTTAAGACGTTTCGTGGCTTAAGAGAGAACTTCTTATAGTCAGGTCCAGTTTGGCTTTTTCGGTCCCTCGGCCCAAAATTGGTCCATTTTTTCCCAAGTGTAAGGTTTTCCTGCTTAAGATGTTTGCTTTTTCCGGTCCCTTGGAAAACTTCTTAAGAGGGTTTCACTGTACTTGATAGAGTGTGTTTAATCATATTTGCTGTTCTGTCCTGTTAAGTCCTGTTTAAACTCAACTGTTTTGGATTTCATCTGCCTGGAAATTTGTTTTCAGTTACGTTTCTTTTTTATGCAATTTTTTCAAATTTAAAATCATTCTTTCTTGTTCGCATTTTTAAATACATTTACTATACAGTAAAACTCTCTCAAGAAGTTTTCCAAGGGACCGGAAAAAACTTCATAAGCGGGAAAACCTTATATGAAACTGCTAAAAAAACAAACTTCTTAAGCATGAAAACTTCTTAAAAGGGAACTTCACGTGAAACCTTCTTAAGCGTGAAAACTTCTTAAGCACGAAAACTTCTTAAGAGGGAACTTCTTAAGCAAGAAAACTTCTTAAGCGTGTAAACTTCTTAAGAGGGAACTTCTTAAGCAGGTTTCATTGTACACTCAAAGTCAATAAGGTCCTGATGCTGAGAAAAGGGTTGTACCAAGGGTAACTCGATAAAATAGAAAATGATTAAGAAAATAGGTTAGGTTGGATTAGGCTTGTTGTTTGTTTGTTATTTTTTTCCCTTTCTTAAGTTTTCTTCAATGTTTTATTTTGTCATGGAACCGTAACCAGGATACAGGGTTAAAGACTTACGTCCAGCTGCTGCGGCTGCGTGACCTTGGAAGGGATGCCCCAGGAGTCGAAGTCTCCGCGCCCCACGTCGTCCGTCAGCTTGCCGAGCAGCGCGTCCAGCAGTAGCGCGGGGCGCAGGTGCGGGCAGTTGTACACGTTGTACGTGGCTTCGGGGTGTTCCAGCAGCCAGGGGGACTCATTGGCCGTGTGGTTCAGCACAATATCGCAAATTGACAACACCTGCAAATTTAGATGGCAAATTTATATCGCTGCACCTGCAAAACTGATTTTTGCGATTTTATAGAAAAACTTTTATATTCAAAAATGTTTTGTTACAAGTACCTACTTGTGTAGAAATAAAGTAATTAACTTTAATATTAAAGTTATAGTTTTAAAAAATTATAAATACAAAATATATTTATATCGAGGCCTATCAACACAGAATACGATGAAACGAGCATGTACAGGCAAATCATTTTAAAGAGGACATGTTTGAATGTTTTGTGTGCACTCCGACGGCATCAACTAATTTGGAACATCTGCCCGCAGTCCCCTCTTACCCTGGAAATGCTCAGAGAAACTGATGTTTATCAATTTCGTTTATATTTAGAATTGCAATTCAATTTGACAAAATTCTTTTTGTATTTTCTTCTGCTTTCTAAAAAAAACAATTTTTTTATTAATTTATATTATTTTTTTATTCATCCAGTATAACACTACACAAGCAAGGGTCTCTTTAAAATGATTTACCTGTAC
Organism: Limnephilus marmoratus; assembly: GCA_917880885.1. Taxonomy (NCBI): domain Eukaryota; kingdom Metazoa; phylum Arthropoda; class Insecta; order Trichoptera; family Limnephilidae; genus Limnephilus; species Limnephilus marmoratus. The sequence goes on from OU862908.1 coordinate 16,073,235, forward strand.
GCATTATAAAAATATGCTATATTGAGTTTTTTAATATCGGATAGCTGATGTCATGAAGTTTTATAGATTTTTCTGGAGATCATAATTATTAATACATCGAATTTAATTATTTTTGGAAAATAAAAGAATCGAAAAAAATATCAACTGAATGCATTTTAATTTTATTTATCGAAGAAACAGAGCTCATATTGATAAGCAATGTATAATCTAATAAATGATTAAATACACACCTAAAGAAAGTATGAAATATTATTAAAAAAAGAAAAGTGTGTTTTTTCAAGATGTCAGATTTAAATTTACCTTCCAGTCGGTGCGCATTTTGGAGATGAGATTTTCAATATCATTGAAGGTCACTTCCCGGCTGGCATCAGGGCTGAAGATGGGATTAACCCGGAGCTGATCAGACAGACTGTAGCCAGAGTTGGAAGCTCCCAGCTCCTGGATGGGGGTGAAGTGAACCATGTTGTACCCCGACTCTAGGGAGACTCGCAGCTTGCGCTCCCAGGTGTCCAGGGGGCCCAGGTGCTTGGAAAGCACTGTCTGACACTGGATGCAGTCCAGCGGGAGCCAGTCTTGGTTGTTGCGGCCACAGCGCAGGGTCGGTAGCACTTGGAAGAAGCCAGAGCCTTGGGGTCCCACAGTTGAGCCACTGCAGACAAGTGTATTCAATGACTATCTATCTATCTAATGCCGCATTCTCACCTGACCTATACAATGAGATTCTATGATCAATTTAAATATCGAAAGTTGAAGTCGATTCAACTTTTGGTTTCTTTTCCATTGAAAAACCGATTCTCACTGATCTACGTCATAGATTCTAAGAAATAAATGAATTAGATCAGTGGTCCACAACCTATGGGCCACGGCCCAGTAATGGGCCGTGGACCAAATGGTAATGGGCCGCGCAAGGGCTTGCATAAAATCAAAATACTTTTGAAAAAAAAATTTTGCTGTTATTATCGTTGTTCTTATGTAAATGTAAAATTCGGGTGAAGGTTATTAACCGCTTGAGTGCCATGGTATCACCGGTGTGTCATGAGACTTTACACCCTTATGTATAAAGAAAGTGTATGAAGAACACGGTCAGAATCGCTTGCTCTATTATCGCCCTTTACCATAGGGAAAACCGCAATGCGCCTGGTCACTCCAAATAATTTATATTAATAATTTACCGGAGCGCGGGAATGTGCACAGTTCTTGTGCATGCGCGGGAAAAATTCCTTTATCTACGATTTTGACCTTTCTATGTACAAAATTTCTCAAGGACAGTGTCAGAATCGCTGGACACGAAATGTCATTTCTGCCGCGTCATAATTTATGCGTCTTACTCGACTAAAACATCGTAAAACCTATCAATTTACGTAATTAACGCAAATAATGTTATTTTGGTAGATAGTTTATTGTGTTGTGAACGTGTAGCAGTCAATAAAATATACAATAACTCAAAATTAATCCACAAAACATTTAATTCAAATTCAAGGTCGTGAAATTTCCGTGTTGTTCCCGGCATTCAACGAGTTAATGAATGTAAGAAAATTCTTTAATTATCTGTTGCTAACTGACCAAGTAACGAAGATATTTTCAACTATAGATAATTTTACCTCCCCCCATTGGGCCGCGGTTAGGGTTGCCATCTTCTAAAATAAAAAAGCCTGACTCTGCGCTCTGAAAGGCCGGACATTTTGCCCTAAAAGCCGGACGTACGTACATGATTTTGGACATAACTTTTATACATAATAATAAAAAATCTGTTGCAAGTTACAGTTGTTTATTAATCACGCATTAACCAATTTAATAACAACAATCATCAATCAGTCATATCCTCAGCGCCGGATCTGCCATACGTTCAAAAACGTGCAAAAAACCTGGCGCCAACTCCGAAGGGGCGCCGTGAGAAAATAAATATTGTATTAAAAATTTGTTATAATATTCCCTGAATCGTTTAAAAATTACCCGTAGTACGAAATAATTATTACGCTCTAGCAACACTTTCCAAAGATACAGACTGCGCACGCATCTGGTTTGAATTCAACGAAATTCAACGATTTACGAATTTATAGTCAGTTACAGAATTTTTTTACAAATTCCATATATTTAGTTTAAACGTAAGATCTATTTTTCCATATATCTTTTACCGTCTTTTACGACGAATGAGTGCGATCCAAATTCATTAACCAATCACAGCGCCGTACTTTTATTCAAGAGAACAAACAAACAGACGGCGCCTTTCAAAATGCTTTTGTACGATTTAAATCTCTAGGAGAAGGGACTTAAAGACCATTTTCTTATGAAATCTTCAGTAAATTCAAAATTTCATTAGCATAAACATCGCACGGTTTGCAAGGTTGCAACTTAGTTTGTTAACAGTTTCATCATTGATTTGACAGTTGAAGTTCGTTAAATGTACCTATAATTAATTTCTATTAGATTTGTTATTTTACAGTCAGTAATAATCAGTGTAAGCATCTTTCGTAAGCCGTTGATACCATAGATACGTTCGTGTTTGTTCGCTCAACACAGAACACAGGGGAAATGGAAATGCAAGGTACAAATTTGAGGTTATATTATTAGATTTTTTAATTAATAACTAAATTTCTATTGGTTGTTAGAGGTTGTGGATTGTGGATTACAATGAATAGAACAATAATTAAAAAAAACTTTCAGGCTCGCAGAATCTAAAACTTAGAATTAAAGAGCATAATGACATAAAAAAACTCGTTTCAAAACTCAAAATTCCATTAGTTTATTAGTTCAGGAAGGTCCTGTACAATTGAAAGGTTTTGATTTTCCTATTACGAACAAGCGTAAATTTAATACTGAGTATTATTACAAGAAACTGCCTAATGGAGAAGAATTACATAGATCGTGGCTTATTTATTCGTAAACTTTAGATAGGGTTACACCCTTTATATGTCTTGATTTTATTTGATAAATTAGTGTAAAAAAAAAAAATTAAATAAAAAAAAAAAAAATTGGGGTAAACGAATTTTTAATCAAAATAAAAATGTAGGGGGGGGGGGGGCGCCATCGGTACCTACTGCACAGGGCGCTAGATTTCGTAGATCCGGCCCTGCATATCCTTGTCATCAGTTGACATTTGTATAGAATATAATGTCAATAACAAAATAAAAAAAATATTGAGTCTTCTGTCTGTAGACATACTAAACTTATAAAACAAACAAACAAAACATAACTTTTTTTCTGGTTAAACAGTTGACTAAAATTTTTCGTTAAATAGATATAAAATGAAACATATTTATCTTTGTGGACAAAAAACGAAAAACATAAATTAAAATGAAATCTCGAGATCTCCAAATTATTAAAAAATTACAAAAATCTACCATTTTGTTCATTTGGCGTTTTCACCTACTTTATCCAACACGTCGTTTTCTTTGGAAATCATTTAATAAAATCCTTGACATGTCATTTTTAAATTATACAATGTGTACACCATCTTAGCAATTGTTTGCAATTTATTGCGTTCCTTGGTCCACTGGGTGTTTATTAAAGAGAAAACTCTTTGAAAGAAATATTCGCCAATTTCAGAAGTTCGGAAGACAAAACCCGCGCAAACCAAAAAAGCCTAACAAAAGCCGGACAGGCCAGACATATAAATATTTAGCCGGACACGACCTAAAAAAGCCAAACATGTCCGGCTAAAGCCGGACAGATGGCAACCCTAGCCGCGGTAAAATTATCAAACAATAACTGGGCCGCGGCGACAAAAAGGTTGGGGCCCACTGAATTAGATGTTAGATGAATCTAATAGATGAATTACAAAGTATGACTTGACATTGATTTGGGAGATTTGGGCCCCTTAGAGTGGCTTCCTTGATTAACAGCTTTGAATTAGGATAAAAAATTTACAAAAAGGAGATTTATTGATGAGATATATGTTATATATTGCCTAGGGAAGATGAATGCTGTAGAAATGAGATCCCTGAGGCGTATTTGTAATAACACTGTGTATGATTGTGTGAGAAATGTGGAGATTTGTAAAGAATGAAAGGCTGATGTAAGCATAATGAGTAAGATTAAGAAAGGGACTCTTAGCTTGTAAAGCGAATGAACAAAGAAAGGAGTGTAAGGAGAATACATATATAACATGAATATGAATGGTAGAAGAAATCGGGGACCCCCGAGTTAACAAGTGATTAAGTGAACCCAATACTTGAGTCGGACCATGTCAAGAGTCAGAATTACACAATGGTAGTATGAGACGAAGTATGAATGAGAATGCAATGAGTGTGTGCCAAGACAGAGTCATTTGGCAGTCCATCCTCTCTGTCAACCACTACGGACAAACTGCATGATGATAGCTAGTCAGTTAGTTAGATTTATGTATTTTGATTAGCCAAATATAGTTACTTGTTCTCATAGACAAAGTAGAAGTGGTAGCTGCCGGGCTTGCTAGCGACCACCTCGCAGTACATGTCGGTGTCCTGAATGAGTATGCCGGTGCCTAGCACGGTGGGGGGCGCCCACACGTTGTCCGGATTGGGACGGTTCCACTCCAGCGAGTAGTACTGATTGCGGATGAACTCTGCCGGTTCTGCACCTACAGGACAAGCAAAAGACTTTCAAACCTTAACATTTCACCCCCCACGGTTGCTTGAATATTCAGAATTATATAACATATAAATTGTCGATTCGCATTTTTTATGAACAATTTGGTGGTTCTCCAAGACACCTCATTTGAAAAAGTTAAGTTTTAAATACAGGGCGGTTTCACTAATTTCATTTTGATATCAAAAATAAAAAGGAGATTTTTTTTTTAAATTTATTTATCTATGTAAAGTATGTTTACATTATATTATTCGATGCCTGTCTCACTAGGATATATCTGTGTCGAGACAGTTAAAAGTTAAAATTAAAGAGAACAAAGATAGTGCAAAGTATAAAATACCAGAAGCAAGGAGAAAAATTACTATACACAGTGTCTGGAAACTGGTAGTACAAGCGTGGTGAATCTACATTACATTGTTATAAAAAACATATAATTTTATTATGGTTCGAACTTCTGTTTTCGAGTGAATCGAGTCTGAAGTTCAAAGAAGTTAAAATTAAAATATCAGTTGTTTAATTCTTTTAATGTCCTAACATTTTTTAAGTCTATAAAACGACAAATCTACAAAAAAAAAAAAAATTATTAAAAAAAAAGTGTTTCAACTTTACTGATGTGTAATGTACCAAGTATATGTAATGTAATTATTAATATTTTATATCCCAGAAAAAAAAACATACAACTATATATTAAACAAATATTTAAATTTATTTATATTATATAATACACTATAGTTTATAAATAATAGTTAAAACAGTTTGTTATCGATGAATTTAATTGAGTGCTTTGTGAGAGAATTTGTAAAATAAACTCTAAGGTTCATCACAATATTATAAAACTAAAACGAATACAAATAAATAAGGGAAAAAATAAACAAAATATATAAATGCCTACTAAATAAATCAAAAAAAATTAGGTTGAAAAAATTAGATAGGTACATGGATAAAAATAATCTTTTTTTTATTATTTGTAATTAATCTCGGTAGTTGATAAAAGTCAGGTCATAATTTGAACTTGAAAAATGTAGTAAAGATAAGAAAGGTATATTTTTTGCAATATTTCGAATTGTCTTACCACTTGTTTGATCGGCATAATTGCAGTAAACAAAAACCTTATGTCCCATCAGACTGGGGCCAGGTCGGAAATGCAGAAAACATCCTTTATCTAATCTGTAACCAGAAAACCAATAAATACAAACATTACAATGTCAATAACCTCATTTAACGGCAAATATTATGCATAATTCATCGCTGATTGCTGTAATGTGGAACAGCATTGATCTACTTTTAAATAATATGCAGATATAAAATTTATCTTGCATTTAAAATATAGGCCATATTTTTTTCTATTCAATAATAAATTAATAATAATTCTATTTATCGATAATTAGTTTATAATTAAATACAGTGAAAACTCGATTGATCTTTCTTAGAATTGACAGGTTGAAAACCATACCGGTACAAGTGACAAAAATTAGAAAAATGAGTTAAGTGCGAGAAGTTATAGTAAAGTTGGTATTTTTCGTTGTGCCAAAAGGGTATGAACGAGAAAAAATCGCAACGCTATCTATTGTTGGTTGGGTTAACTGACACTGTATGTAGTGTGTTACAAAATAAAACACAAAATTGTCATTTTCTCTTTTCTTCTGATTTGTTGCTTATACCAGTATGGTTTTCAACCCGTCAATTATCGTATTTCCGTATTTATCATTTATTTCTTCCAGTCCCAAATTAATGTGATATAAAACTTGCAAAAATAGATTGAATCGATCATTCGTCTTTGCATCATTTAAATCATGCAGTTTTTGTTCATATTTTACTGGATCGATAGTTTTTAAAATATGAATATAAATTTTATACATTTTAAAACCATATTTCTTAGCTATATACTACTAACGGTACCGTAAACAATGGGTGGAACGTTTGAAAGAGAAAGATAGAGAACGGTTTAGTCGTTAAGTCGCTTGTGTCGGTGGCGGTCGCTTCTGGCATTAGTCATTAGTCTAGTAGTCATAAAACATTCAAGCACAGCGGCGGTGCACACGTGCGACACCTTCATTTTCCACAGCATGCTCGGCCTTTGAAAAAGTAAAAACTTTTTTTTATGCACATTCAATAACCGATGCTAAAAAAAAATGCCGATTGCAACACTGACAATATACTGTTTATTTACTTAATGACGATGCAAGATTATGTACATTAATAATACAAAGTAATTTTTTATTGTTTCTCGGCATTTTATAATTTTATATTCATTTATTTAACTTGAAATAAGTAGGTACATAATAAATGCACAGAAGTAAAGTTACAAACTAAGTATACAGGGTGTTAAAGGACTTACTTTAACCAGTGATTCCTGACATTATTTGAAGTAAAAAATGTAAATGAAATTTTGGTCTCCGGTGACTTTTTTGATGAACTTTTTTAATTTTTTTTTTTATGAAGCACCATACAAAGAGAAGACCGATTATTCTACCTCATTATCTCACAGGCTAAATCCTATAGATGCATGTGTTTGCCTTTTTTAGTGTCGTTATTTTTCGTATGTAAAATGTATTTATAGCTTGCAATTAAATCTGAAAATTAAACATTTTTTGTTTCACCCCTAAAGTTTTACTAATTTTATTTTATTTATTAAATTTAAAATTGTTTGACTTCACATGATCTAATATAAACACACATTTTAACATTAAGTTTATGACAGCTGACCACAGCTGATTGACCTTATAATATCTGCAAATTTACATATTATATCTACCCAAGATCTATGTCTAAAAGTAGGTAGGTACTTGTATTCCGATATCTTTCGTATGAAAAACCGATAACAAGTGCATCATTTTTGCTTCTCACTTTTCTAGTTGATGTTCGGATTCAAAGTCGAAAGTTTTCGACTAATTATGTAATGAAATTAACGGCTTGGCCCGCGGAGGAATGAAATGAACCGCACGGACGGATTAAGGGCCGGCATTGAGGAATGAATTAGTAACTTTTGACTAGTGTTTTGTGTCTTACCTCGCAATGACTTGATTAACTCGCGAGCTGTGGACCTAGTAAAGACTGGGATGCATTTCGGACAGACGATTGACGTGGGACGATGACGCCTGATGTCATTTCTGGGTCTGAGATTTACGAGGGAAACGACACTAGTGAAAAAGACTTATGTTTTAATTCCTGAATAAAGCGCTTCGGACAATCTCGATAGCAACAGACTAGATACCTGGGACGCGGACCTGGGACGGCGGGGACCTTAGGACCATCTCAGGACTATTGACTAGGGCAAATGATTAATTCCTTGCGAGAAAGAGACGCTTGGACAACTCGGCTGAATCGCGGCCGCGTTTTGGGACGGGGATTTTGATGATGTAGGGGTGTTTTTAGAATGGCGGCAGTAGCGGGATACGAGTTGTTCACAATACCGCCGACAACTTCGCGGTGCGCCGCCATTGAATAATATTTAAATACCTATGAAACATTATAATATTTAAATCGTTCACGGAACACATTGTCATTGAAATAATTTAACAGTAAAATAAATGGAAATTAAAAATGTAAGGTGCTGTTAAAAATCGTAGGATGCAAGGCCAAAGTTAAGGAATGAAGAATCAATTCCTTTTGAAATTGAGAATCAGATCTATTGTGTCACAAGATTGAATTTATTCATTTTATTCGGTCATTCAATTTTACCCATGTCTAGAATGTAGTACTTATTTGAAATTTTAGAATAAACTTTACAAATTCCAAAAACTAAAAATTACACTTCATATAATATTTCGAATATAAAATATTTTTTAATAAACACATTCAAGTTAAATATGAAATGAGTAATGTTTTTTAGAATATTATACATTTAAGCATATATGTAGCGTTTTGTTTCTCCGCATCAATTTTTTTTTTTAACAGGTCTGTTTAAAAACGATAGAGGTTTCACTGTACTACAAAATTAAAAACACATAATATTTTTTTAGATACAAGTTCATAATAGATGATATTTCGTCACAAGCAGTTGCTGTCTATTCATTGCTAAATGAAAAATTGTCAAAGATTTGGTGACGAAGGTTCCTCGCATGCAGCATTATTATGCAAGAAATTAACAAGATGAGGACGGAACCTGAAGATGGAAGAGTCCAGATGCTCCCCGTGGTTGAGGGTTAGAACCCGGATCTGCGTGCCCTGGGTGCTCCGGGAGACCAGGAGGGCCGGGCTGGAAGGACGCCCCGACTTGCCCCCCGGGCTAGTCCTGCCTCGCTGCTCCATCATGTCCGTCTGCAACTGGTCACACACGTTTATCCATAAGGCCAACATTACAAGTAAAATCAAACTATATTATGTTAAAATTGTTATTCTTTTTTAATAATTATGGTATCAGATGTATGCATGTTTGAATAGGGTAAGTTTCACATAAATATGCTATTAATTATTATTGAATACTAAATGTGATGTATTTGTGTGGTAATATTAACTAAACCAGTTTATTCAATGTGACTTTGAAGAAATAAGAACATCAGTTGCAAATTATAATTATTAAATTATTTATAAATAGAAATGGACAAGGATAAGCTCTGAAAGAATACAAACTTTGGAAAATGAGAGATTGGATCTCATTTTGTCAAATAATATGTACAAAACGAGAGAAATTAACACAAACAACTTTTTTTACTTAAACACCATTTGAGTTGAGTAGAAAAAGACAAATTCACATTATTCACGAGTCAGCACTTGTACCAAATGCCGAGATGGGAGTGAGGCCATGAGAATGTGTAGCTAAGGCTTTTATCAACATTGAAATCAGCCAACCAAACGATGCCCCATTGTTTGGAACGCTTAAGGCCACAGGGGGTATGAAACAAGTTTTCCATTTCTACAAAAATATAAAAACCACCAAAAAAACTTCTCATTATTAGATGGATCACTTTCAAATTGATAAAAAATACAAAATCATGCAATAATCTCTTCAAAAATAATCAATTATACAAACCATTTCTTTTTTTATAAAATTTAATACCATTCTTCTCAGAAAAATATCTACAAATCACTCGATTACATTACTTTTACATTACTTAAAACGTTTTGTGCTTTATTTGTTACATGAAAAAATTAAATATTTTTTATCTCTGTGATTTTAAATAAAATGCGTACACAGTGTGTAACTCTATCTCCTTTATGAAGATCAGCCTTTCATACAAAAATATCTAGTTTACATTCAAAGAAAGAGTACACAGAATAAAAGATGCGTAAGATGATACGTCCAGACAGAGAATAATAGATTCAAAACAAATGGAGATGAGAGCTAGTATTGCACGACTTGTAACTTCTCAACAATTTAAATGTATATTTTATTTAAAATATTTTTGCAAATAATTTAAAGTTTATAATAAGATTTTTTATAAAGCACAAGTGGTTTAGCTTACACACAGCTTTAAACTGAGAGAAATAAATTATTCACCCGTAAGCTTTGAACTCTGTTACGAGCAATAATTAACCTAATATTATTATTATTAATATTTATCATCGTTATTGACATAATATGACGTTTGATACTAACTGACATAAAAATGATTGATTAGGATGTTCATTTAATTTAATAAGAATAAATTAACATTTTAATATTTTAACATTTTTTTATAAATACATTGAAAAAAATACGAACGAATTATTCTTATTATAATAAAGTTTTAGTAATACAGTGATGGAAGTACAAACGATAAAAATATCTAAAAAAACATACCTTTTGATTTAGCCGGCTTGAGGTGTGAAGTTAAATATTGAAAACTGTGTTCATTACTTCCCAGGATGGTGCAGGACCCTTAAATATATAGTAAGCGATCAACAAATGCCGAATACGCCTTGACCCGTTTATAATTTTATATTAATCGCGGGCACTATGCACAATATTTTGAAGGAAGTGTCAAGGTGACCTCCGCAATTTGACGTTTCGTAAAATGTGTTATCTATGCAAAACTAAACACTGATAAGAAGAACAATAGAGTCAAGTACTTTTTTAAAGCTCCTTTTTTTATTTAGTTCTTGCAATCCTGTTTTAAAATCTCCAATTGGTTCGCTACTTTGGTGACTTAGCAGGGGTGCCTGGGTTCATGGAGTGAGATTTGTCCAGGTCTTAACGGCGGATGCGTCTGCCCACCTGCTGCGCGGAGGATAGAGAGAGACTGGTTGAGGGAGGCCTTTTGACTTTTTCCAGCCGTACTCTTTCTCTCTCTCTCTCTACCCATGGGTGTGGATTCATACATCCTCTCCTAGACACACTGACCCCCAGATTCCTACCCACCCCTCATACCTTTTTCCTTCCCAGAACTTCTTATCCTTCCCTTCTTTCAAGAGACCATAGACATCCAAATGGATAGACAAGAAGTTGCAGATGAGGGGTAAAACCAAACTATGGAGGGCGAAGAGGGGAAAGATGACTGTTATTCGTTGAACAATCAATCTGACAGTATATAGGTATCTCGCATTACAATATCACCATTTAGTTCTTAAAAGCAAAATCTGCTTTGAATGAATAGACCTTTTTACATGGGAGCGCGAATTGCTTGCCACGTTCATAACATATTTGCTAAGGCCAAATGCTCGCCCCAAAAAGACTCGCCCCAATACACATAGCAATATTTTGTTGCCTTGTTTAGTTAAAACACTTTTACAAATGTTTCATAATTTACTTACCCCTGTAACCAGCGACGAGCACATTGGAGAACCGCCCACATTCGCTATGTGTACATTGATATGTAGATATATTGTATAGCACAAGCTGCCGTTATTTCGTTAAATGTATGGATGATAGCTTCTCGCTGTTCACGGCAAGAATGATGACGTCACACATTTTAGATTCAAGCGAGGCTCTATCCCCTCTCTATGGAGCGAGTCGGTTCCAAGGAGGAGCTTCAGCCGGCGCCATGTGGAGGGGGAAAAAATACGTTTTTATCACTTAGGGCAGGTCCAGATATATTCATATGTCCGTGCAAGAGACTCTCCACATAGCGTCCCTTAAGATGATATAGACCCTGAGGGAATTTTTTTTCCTCAAGGCCTCCTGTGCGGAGCTAATGTAAAAAAGTATAAAAATGACAAAAACGTACTCAGTCAAAGGATACCCAATATTTACAAATTATAAAATTGTAAAAATTAATACATATTATTACAAAAACTCGCTCAAATTACTCTTGTTGAAATATAATAATAATAAAATGCTATTGAACCATTAAACACAAAGTACCACTAATTTCTAAACACCGCGTACACAAGTAGCATATTTTTCACAGTACATATGTAGATTATGTACTATGAAAAATATGCTACTGAACTATAGTTTTTACTCCAAAATACATCATTTTACACGTGAACCATCAATGCTACCATCGAAAGTATTGCGATTGCATGGGCGTGTAAGTAGAAGGAGCATGCAAAACAGAAGTAGCTAACTACTCCAGTCAAGGTGTACATCCGCGCTTGCAAAAGGTCCAGTCATTATGAATTTTTATATGTTGTTAGGACCTAAACCAGTATTAAAAAAAAAAAAAATTGCAACTTCGAAAGTGTTGTGCGAACGGCGCGGCGGTGGACCCAAAAAACCAGGAATTTTCGGATTTTTTTTCAGTTTTTGCTCAATATTTCAGTGAAGGAAGGGTCTGACCGTTATAGTCAGTATACATACTTTAAGTAGACTAAATTTGCTACAATTTGAAATCAAAGCGAGCTATATACAGCCATTGGTTTCCAAGATATAGTTCTTCGAAAATAGACCATTTTTTCCAAAAAGTGAAATTTTTTCGAAATGGTCACTTATTTTGTAAAATAATTTCTAAAATACGCATCCCACGTCAAATATTATATGAAATGAAGTTGTTGTAAATTTAATTAGATTTCATTTGAGACTAGATTGATATCTGTAAACTTAACGGTTCTCTCAAAAATGGCAGATAACCAAAAACAGTCATAAGTGGGTTTTGGGGGAAATGCAAATAAACTGTTCTTTTTATTGTGCTGTGAAGTAAATACATTAGTCATCGTGGGTTTATCCTAGGGTAATAATATAATTACGACCATTTCAAGTACCCATTAGTACCTATACCCAGTGGCGTAGCGAGGGGGGGCGGTGGGGGCCTACCTCCCCGGGTGCCACCCGACCAAGATATTTTTTTTTTTTTTTTTATAGTGAATACCGCACAAGAATCTCAACTGCTCCCGTCTGGAGCCAGTGAGGCTATGGCATCCCCAGTTGGGGTATGTTGTGAGGCTGAAGGTAGCGGGGAGGGGAAGGAGGTGGGGAAGAGGAAGGTTGGGAAGAGGAAGGTTGGGAAGTACCTGGCTATTCAGATCTGGTCACTAAACACGGCTAAAGCCATTTTCAAGCAACGTTTCAATTCTGAATGGTGGTCTTACACCAGGGCGATACTGATAGTATCTTCCACTCTGGAACATGCCGCAAATATACTATATATTATTTTAAATGAATTAATTGTGAAATAACACAAATTAATCAAATAAAATTTATTTGCGCATGCCGGGTTCGAACCCGCGACCTCCGGAATGTGAGTCAAGAGTCTTAGCCACTGGACTACGGAGGTCGTCATTGCATACACGTAACTAAGATATTGTATACACATGAACACGGTCTGTTATTTATATTTTCTAAACTCTATGGAATACTGGTTTAGGTCCTAACAACATATAAAAAATTCAGAATGACTGGACCTTTTGCAAGCATAACCCCCTTTTCATATTTAACTTGACTGGACTAAACTCCAAAAACTCAGTTCTGAAATAATCACTGTGTTTTTGCACCGTTTTGTGTTCTCAAAATAACTATAAGATCTTAATTTTGAGATATAATTATTTATTTTATTTTTCAGTGTATAGGTTTTGATTTTTATTAAGCAAGACGAAGAAATTATTTTAACAAATATTTTCTGAGCGTTATTTGGAAAGTAAATGGAGTTTTTATAGAATCGAATTTTTATACCATGGAAGAGAGGTAAGGCTCTTTACTAGCAATCCGGAGGTCGCGGGATTAATTTGAATTATTTCACATTTGATTGATTAAAAATAATACATGTGTTATGCATAAGACCATAGAGAAATGGAGTGTCGCTTGAAATGGCTTTAGCCATATTTGGTGACTAGATCTGAATAGCCAGGTACTTCCCCAACTTCCTCTTCCCCGTCTCCTTCGCCTCCCCAATACCTCCAGCCTCACACATACCCCAATTGGGGGCGCCATAGTCTCACTAGCTCCAGACGGTTGGGAGCAGTTAGGACCTTTGTACAGGTTAAAGTAAAAACTAAATGAATGTGAAATTATTTTTATCTCAAAATATGTCACCGGTGCTGTTTCAGAGTGCCAAAATTTTACCTGTTAAGGCAATACTATTGCACAAAATTATAATTCAGCACATATTTACCCCGCAGCATAAAGAGAAATTAAAACATAAATACAGCACTAGATTCACGCGCAACGACGGGTTAATTCCGAAATTTAATAATAATTACCGGACAGAGAACGTTTGAATACACCATACCGAAGATATTTAATTTATTACCTAAGCAATGTAATTCTATGAATAAGGTTAAATATATGGTGAAAAAATTGGCTATTATTTATTATGAAAAATCAACAGATATTTTACACAGATATTTTTATAAGTGTAAAATATCTGTTGATTTTCCATAATAAATAATAGTCAATTTTTCACCATATATTTAACCTTATTCATAGAATTACATTGCTTAGGTAATAAATTAAAAAATAACATTAATAATGTACATAAGTTTTAAAATATTTTTTTATTATATTTTCATATTTTAAAAAAAATCGACAGATTTTCACATAATTAAAATTATAATTAAAAAGTAAAACAAAAAAGTAAGGGTCCTGTAAGAACTTAACAAAAATATAACCCTGAAAATTATTAAAAAAAAAAAGTTATATAAATACAATAAACTGTAATAATCTGCTTACAAAATTTCAAACATGAAGTAGTCAGAGTCAGAAATCTATTCTCACTTCACAACAGCAATAATAATAATGTGTACATTGTACATACCTACAACTCACGAGTGAATAGTAAGTCGAATGACAAATATGCAACTGGAAAGGATTCACAGCAATAAAATGGTAACTTGCAATACGGTCAAAAAATTATTTAATGTTGGCTATGACATACTTTTTTGAGGCACTTAAATTACATGAGAATATGTCTATATCATTAAAATTCTTATCAAATACATTACATGTTCTGAATATAAAAGCATTTTGTCTGAGATTAGTAGAACATTTTTGAAGATAAAAAGTGATTTTTCTCTGGTTCTAACGGAGGGGACTCTAAAATTAATCTCAGCCAAAAGGGACGAACAATCAATAAAACCATTGATAATTTTATGAAGATATATTATCAAGGGCGTAGCTGGGATTTCGTTAAGGGGGGGCAGGTGTAGACAAACTAAAAATTAACAAAATAATACCTATTGGGAGGGGGGGGGGGGGGTGGGGTGGCCAGAGAATTTCTGAATTCCAAGGGGAGCCATAGAGCTACGAAAATATTACTGCGTTCAAACTGTTTTCAGTCATCGTTACTTGCAGTGCGAGGTTGTGCCAAGGTAATAAATATTGGTTTGTTGTTGCGGGGAACAAAATGTTCGCCTCCTTAAACTAGTTTTTCGAGATCTTTTCTGGTCATACCCTTGTTCTGCCATTTTTATACCATAGTTCGGCTTAAAGTTAAAAATTAATTAAATCGTAGTATAGGCAAAAACTTTGTGCTTTTTCTGGAAAAAATCGGTTTAGGGGCGGCGTTCCTAGAATTTTTTTTTTTATACTAATTATGGGCCGGAAAATCCGAATCTGAAAGAATTAGGCGTCGGCAAGCAATATTAACTGAATTACACGACTTTAAAATTTTCTATAAACACAAAGGAAAACCAGCCATTTTTAATGCATTGACACAACAAGTCATAGAAAAACAAGAAAGATGTTACACCACATAAAATTAAGTGTTGCCATTATCAATAATATAAGCAGTACACCGGTCACCAATATCAATGTACATGGTTTGTGATAGAAAAGAAAGTGCCCCCTTCGTAGCGCCTACTCGCGTCACGGCAAAAAAACGTCCCAGTTTTCAAGTAGTTTAGCGGCTACGCTAGGTTTGTGTAACATGGTTTGTGATAGAAAAGAAAGTGTTATTGATATTATTGCTTAATGGCAACACTTAATTTTATGTGGTGTAACATCTTTCTTGTTTTTCTATGACTTGTAATGTCAATGCATTCAAAATGACTGGTTTTCCTTTGAGTTTATAGAAAATTTTAAAGTCGTGTAATTCAGTTAATATTGCTTGCCGACGCCTAATTCTTTCAGATTCGGATTTTCCGGCCCATAGTTAGTATAAAAATAACTAGTTTTATTATCTAGGAACGCCGCCCCTAAACCGAACTTTAGCCCTTTTTCTTTAAAGTCAATTAACGACATATTCAACAGTGATGTAGCTACATTAATCCGAAATCAGGCAAATGTTGGTCACCAAAACGCTGCTCCAATGCAGATATTAGGGAATCTAAATAAGGAATGATAATCGATCGCTTCCAAAAATCGCATGGAGTCTCAGCAAGGTAATTGGACCGATGTTGTTGGCAAGATACAATGCGTGGGACTTGTACATCAGTTCCAGAGGCAGCTGCAGTTCTAATTAAAATATCTAAAATATTTTGGCTCTCTATGTCTTCGTTGCTTCGATGATCATTTATAACAGAAATTATACCTTTAATATGACTCATACATGCGTACATATTGATAGTTTCCGATCGTAAAGTATTGGCAATAGGTTCCAGTACTTGGCAGTATCAATTGAATTGAACACATATTATAATGAAAACTGATTTAATAATAGCGCAATGTAACTTATAGGTTATTATTAACCATGATCAACTAAAAAGGTAATAATAAAAATTAAATTGATTCTCACAAACAATAGGCTACCGACGTAAACTTAACAGTTTGTGAGCATTCCTGCACCTTCTAGGGGGGGGGCAGCTGCCCCCCCCCCCTGCCCGTACCTCGCTACGCCCTTGTATATTAGATCTGCGGAGTCTCTTCTAATTTGCAATGATGTAAGTCCATAAGGGTCCTGCAAGCTGTTTATGTTATGATCACCAACATTAAACTTGAAATTTAAATGATGGACAAATTTTCTTTGGATGGCTTCATTGATATGTATGAAAAAATGTTGAATCTGTAGATATAAGATGTAAATTATAACTTTTAAATTGTATATGTGACTAAACTACAAGTACCTGTTGACAAGCCAATTCAGTTGGCTTATCAGGACTTATTGATATGTATTAATTATTCTTTCAATAAAAAAATTAAAGCACACTAGTTTTTTTAGCAAGATTACGATCATTGCACGGCAACACTTCTACACACAAATACACAAATAAATGCAGCTTTCACCCAAGGTTCGTAGAAAATGCGTTTCAAGGTTAGCCCATCGAGAGGGTAGAGCGGTGATTGGCTAAAAATCGTGACGTACCTTGAAGTTCATGTTCCACTGGGAGATTTGAATCAACTACAATACAAGTGGCAGTGTTTTACTTCTAGCTACGTCACCCGTTCGAAGTTTCGAAAGTGGCCCGACGAGGTTTGTTTCAAAAAAGGGAAGTAACTTTGTTAAACGCATTTTCTGCGTACCTTGGTTATCATCAAGAGAATAATGTACATTGCTAGTGGATACTGCAAGCTGTGGGGATTGGTTTGTGGCTTGTGTGAGGATAAGGGCGCCTGATATGGGCGGAGGAAGCTCAACACGGCATATTACCTAATACAAAGATCAATAATTATTTAGCTAACAATTTAAAAAATATCTGCAAAAGTATAACTACTACCAATGAAAAAATTATCGTAGGAACTATCGACATATATTATTATATTTATATCGATGTATATAAATATAATAATCGTTTTGGATTTGTAATCATAATAATTTGTTAGTTTATTTTTTTGTAAGAACTGGTAGGAATTAATATTTTTCTGCAAAAATTATTATTATCATGGTAGCTATGAGTATCTATGCGCAGGTAAATTCAGCGTTGCCAACTCTACGTCTTTTTACGTAGTTCTACGTATTTTTGTCAACGTGTATTGTCAAATTGTACAAATTTGTAAAATATTTTTTTTTGCAAATTAAAACTTTACGGTGGCGCCCCCGTCTGCGGGGCAAATTATGTGGCGCGGACTCCAATAAACGTTCCGTTTCATTCTAGAGTCCGCACCGGGTTTGGGATGTCTAGAGAAATTTCCCTAGATCTAGGGGAGGAAAATATGTTTTAGGGAAAAGGGAAATCAGCACAAATCTAGGGAAATTTCGAACTATCACCATTTATTTTTATTTTTATGGAGTTTTAATCTTTTACTTACCGACACAATTTCAGACGAAGGCATTGCTAAGTTATGTATTGCTAGTATTTGACATTAACTGTTTACTCTCTACATATGTTTTTTTCCTAAGTATTGCCTATTACCCCACATTTGCAGTATTACCAAAAACAATAACGTGGGCAATAACGCCCCTTTGTGGGCGTTTGAGACTTTCAGTGGTGCAGTAGAAGACCCAAAGAAAATTAGGGGGCGCTGAGGTGGCACGGCAAGGACGGGGGCAGATAAAAAAATATGGTCTAAAAAAGACAAAAAAACACGCTCATCACATACCCATAAAGCAAATTAAACTTTAATATTCTTTAATTTTTGTTATTTTATGTACTTATTGCAATCATTTTTATCACGTGTGCAAAAATGCACATGTTTCGGTAGGTCGGAAAGTGGAAGAAAATTGAATCCATTACTCCGCCCATTCCCCCCCCCCCTTTTTAAAAAAAGGGGCCTCTAGAAAAAAATCTCAAAGTGGGCGGTTGGCAAAATTGAGAACCAAGATTGAGAGGCAAGGTTGAGAACTTATGATTTAAACTATAAGAAAAAATAATTAAAATTGGCAAAAAATGCATTAGAAATAATAGATACATTTTAACCTAATTACTACAAGAGACAACTAATTACGCTCGCCTACCCTTTCTTAATTTCACTTAGAAAAAAAGTACGTAGTTCTACGAACTTTTCATATCCAAATTATACTAATTCTTGTTGGCAACACTGGGTCAATTGATCGTATGTCAATGTTGGTAGAACTGCAGCCGTGTGGAAATAAAATGGCGGAGGCCACTAGTAGGGGCTGATTAGCTTATGGTTACGATTTTCGTTATTGTTTAAAAATGAGTGTCTTTAAATCAGCAATGGGGTATTTTAGCTCCAGCGGAACCAACGGGGGTTCAGACAATGACTTTGTTGGTCAGGTAGTAGAAATAGGGAATATTAAATTAAGGGTGAAAAAAGTTATCGCAGAAGGTACGTACTTTTTGACAGTAGACAGTGTTTCTTTGTCATAATTTGTATATTCATTATGAAGTTTAACTTTTCAACGTGAAACCTTAATTAAATTATTATGTTAGTGTGTATATTCGCAGTTGATTATATTTTCTACAATACTATATACTAATTTATAACTTTATCGTACTAGCCATCTTACATTTCATGATTTACAAGCTGGTGTCTACACCAGAATTCCATATGTCAGAAATAATAGGAAATGTTGATTCGGATATCTTATCAACAATTAGCGGAAGTAGTGATTGCCCAAATTAACGAGCATTTCATCGGGATACTAATTTTACACTCTTTTTTTTTTGGTTATTTACATTGTTGTATGTATTTTATTTATGAAATGTAAAATTATTACTTGTAGGAGGGTTTGCCTTCGTTTTTGTGGCTCAAGACACCTCGTCTGGTACTGAGTATGCCTTGAAACGGTTGATGGCCGCCGACCAGGAGGCGAACAAAAATATCATTCAAGAGATCAGCTTACTAAAGAAGCTATCTGGGCACCCCAACATCATTAAGTACATAGCCGCATCTTTCATCGACAAGGCCAAAACCTTGCATGGGATGGCCGAGTACTTGTTGCTGACGGACCTGTGCAGCGGGGGCTCACTGATGGAGGCCCTGCAGATCCGGGGCTCCGCCTTCCCTGTGCCAACTATTCTGCGGGTATTCTATCAGGCCTGCCGGGCTGTCCAGCACATGCATGCCCAAGTTCCGCCCATTGCTCATAGAGATCTCAAACTAGAAAACTTCCTCATCACCAATGAAGGTTTGCTTATTATTTTGCTTTGTATGTTTATTGATTGAGTGGAAATGCTTACCTAAAATTAAAAATATACAAGGTGTCCAGGGGTAAAGTGCATTAACTTCGGGAGGTGATTCTACATGATATTATAAGTAAAAAAGTTTAATAACTTTTTTCGAAATTCCAACTGTAAAGGGTTGTTTTGTGGTTAAAAGATAAGAATAGTGTGCCGCCAGCTTTATTATTTTCGCTGTTACGAAACGGGCCAGTCACAACCATGCAATGTTGCCACAATCGTGCCCGGCGGGCGCTCAGCAAATAAGATTGTACCTCACACTAAGGAATTTTAGTAGGTATGCATTTTTGTATGGGAAAAAAAAAGTTGGAATTTCGGAAAAAGTTGTTAATCTTTTTTACTCCTACCATCACGTAGAATCACCTCCCGAAGTTAATGCACTTTACCCCCGGACACCCTAGATATGCTTTCATAAAATAATATAAATTTTAATAAGTTTTAAATGTAAATAAAATTGTACACGTTGCACAAATCTTATTTTCATGTGTGAAGAGACGATTGAATCTCCACAAAGGATTGATTCAGAATATTTGTTTTTTGGAAAGATCTACTCCCAATTTTGGTGATCTATAAAACCAAACATTTTTCTCGGAATAATTTTTGACATTGATTAGTTTTTATACCTTTTACATCTTTGCTAGAATATGAAACACCAATTAAGTGGATAATATTTTTCCTTCTTACTAGTCGGGAGCTGTGTATTTTTGATTCACTAATAAATTTATACAATTTGTCAGTAAGAAAGCTATTACGTGAATCATACTATTGATTTGTTTTAATATTTATGTGTAATTTATTTCAGGTGTAATCAAGTTGTGTGATTTTGGCTCAGCGACGACAGAAGTGTATTCCCCCGACACTTCTTGGAATGTCAACCAAAGAACTATGTTGGAAGAAAATGTAAGTGATTTTATTGCCGCATAAATTATAGTTAACTGCAGAATAGACTCACCAGACTCTGAGTGTGCTACTTTTAGTATAACCTATTAATTAATGCAGGGAAAATATCAGCGTTGCGAATCAAATAACCCAATTTAAGCACAATGTTTAATTTCAGCTGGCAATGTTCACAACACCGATGTACCGAGCCCCGGAGATGTTGGACACGTGGAGTAACCACCCTATAGACCATTCAGTGGACATCTGGGCGCTGGGCTGCATCCTTTACACCTTATGCTACATGCAACATCCTTTCGAGGACTCCGCTAAACTGGCCATTCTCAATGGAAACTATAATCTAAATCAAAACGACCAGAACTATAAGGTTTTCCACGAGATCATTCGTGAGTATTTATCTGTCGTTTCTGAAATATGTATAACATGTTGATTTGTTTGTTTGCTTGTGCGGAGAAGACAATATGTAACAATCACTTGGTATTGGTTGTTTCAGGTGGTTGCCTGGTGGTGAACCCCGAGCAGCGGTTGAACATCAGCGGAGTGTTAGAGCGGCTGGCGTCTATAGCCGAATCAACTAACGTCAACCTAAAACAACCACTCAAATTTGAGCGTAAAAAAGTTGAACAATCTGTGGCCACTAGCTCGCCAGGTAATAAAAAGTCAAGTAAATATTACACTACCATATCGTAAAATGACGGTGCTCAACATTCCATTGTGAATACCTTTGAAGAATCAACCAAAACAGTTCTACACAAACTCTATTCATTATTAATGCATAACTTTTGTTAGTATCCGAGCTTATTATGGTCAAGGTATTTTTGAACTTTTTACACTCAAATTTCCAATAAAATCTGTTTTTACGCAAATGTAAATCACGTTGATGTCGCTTGAATTAATTGTAATTTAAATGTAAAGTTAAATCATCGTAAAAGCCATCCGATGGCCGTTGGTTTGCAAGCGAGAGAAGTTGCACATTCTGATGTACGGTAGTATAATATTTATCTGACCTACTCTGTATGTATACTGTATCCTAGTTGACTGTTGACTGTTGGCTTGTCACCTACCTAGCATCACCTAGCTACTAGCTCACTGTGTCGCTCCCTCGCCACTTCCCGAGACTGAGATTGAGATTGAGAGTGAGATTGGACTGGAAGTGAAGAGTGTTTCGCCTCTCCGGGGGTTGATCACGCAACAAGACTTATATTTATTCTATTCTGCTTCTTTCCTCTTCATATCTTTTGTTTGTATTTGGCAGGTGGGTTCATGAGTTTTTTGGGCTGCCCGGTATTCTATCCGTTCAAATAACTGTTTGGCCGCCTGTAAGTG
Source organism: Limnephilus marmoratus (assembly GCA_917880885.1). Classification (NCBI taxonomy): domain Eukaryota; kingdom Metazoa; phylum Arthropoda; class Insecta; order Trichoptera; family Limnephilidae; genus Limnephilus; species Limnephilus marmoratus. Next base: position 16,095,276 of record OU862908.1, read on the forward strand.
GGAGCCTACGTTCTCGTCGCCACCTATTAGTGACTAATTTAAGGTTCTTTATTACAATAACGCTAAAGCTATATGATACTATATCAAAAGTTGTGTCTTGTTAAACTAAATATAATGCTAAATCTCTTCACAGCAGGGTGCTTCTATTATTATCACTAGTCTTGATGCTATTTTAAATCTTTATTCCGCGTGTGTATCTTTATTTATTTGTATTCCCTAAAATAGTTAATTAAATTATATTATTGTGTATATGATACTTAGCTCAACTACCAAAAATACAACGGTATACCGAAAAGATACCTTCACGTTATATTACTAAAAGTACCCAATTATCTTTAAATGTATTGATTCATTCCCTGAAGTCATTCCGAATAACTTTAATAAACTATTGTTGTATATGTATTGGCGATTATATTACACAATCTACGCCAAATATCCGTACATTACATTCTCGGAGACCATTCCGCACAACTTTAATGAACCATTGTTAAATATTGGCATTTATAATATATTATGTCAAATTTCCGTACATCACATTTCCAGAGACCATTCCGGATAATTCTAATACCACATATTGTTAAACAATGGGGTATATATATATATATATATTATAATACATGCCAAATATCCGTACATAACATTCGATGCCTTGAAAAACGAGTATTATTTATTTTTGTGAGTGCTCATTAATTAAGATATAAAATGTAATAAAATAAATGGCATTCCTGTAATGATTATTCCATGTATTTTTATACTCTTTAAGTAGGTGCCTACTTTTTTGGACCAGTGTTTCAGTATAACTTATTTTATGTATTCAAATTCAGTATTTATTTTGTTAACGTAGTAAAAGGTATTTTAACAAACATTATATTGTCATAATTATATCATTGAATTATTTAAGAAAATAGTGAATTTGTTAGTTAATTTGTAGAAATACAAGTTATTTTTTTTTCTTTTGAATTATGGAAGAAAATATATACTATATACCTAATATTTGATATTCTGCAAGTATAATATATGAAAACAAATCATTGCAACTGTTGACAATATTAATTATTGTGAATAGTGTTTAATGTAAATTAATTTTAATTGTATATAATATATTCAAATAAATATCTTTTGATTGAAGTTAACCACATTTTTTTTCATTAAACATGCCATTCTACAATGAAATGATATTTTGATACAAACAGATTATTGCTTATAGTAAAAGATACCAAAGTCGCAAGGTACTGTTCTTAATCTAAAAGAGCAGAATGTTGTTTTTAGGTTTGGGTGCTTAAACTGGGTGTAACCAATTTATCCCACAATTGCCATTCTACAATGAAATGATATTTTGATACAAATAGATTATTGCTTATGGTAAAAGATACCAAAGTCGCAAGGTACTGTTCTTAATCTAAAAGAGCAGAATGTTGTTTTTAGGTTTGGGTGCTTAAACTGGGTGTAACCAATTTATCCCACAATTGCCATTCTACAATGAAATGATATTTTGATACAAATAGATTATTGCTTATGGTAAAAGATACCAAAGTCGCAAGGTACTGTTCTTAATCTAAAAGAGCAGAATGTTGTTTTTAGGTTTGGGTGCTTAAACTGGGTGTAACCAATTTATCCCACAATTGCCATTCTACAATGAAATGATATTTTGATACAAATAGATTATTGCTTATGGTAAAAGATACCAAAGTCGCAAGGTACTGTTCTTAATCTAAAAGAGCAGAATGTTGTTTTTAGGTTTGGGTGCTTAATAAACTGGGTGTAACCAATTTATCCCACAATTGTTTCAAATATATTATCGAAACAGGAAAAATTATAATATCTCGCCAAATCCTTGTGAAGATAAACATAAACACAGTTTAGGTCTAATTGGTTTGCTGCGAGATTGCATTTACTTACAACAAATTAATAATTTCAAAATGGATGTCGGTTTTGCCTATCATTAGCTGGAAGGTTTTAACATGGATTAAACAAGCAACTTGTGTAATGTGTTTTTTAGCCCTTTTTAAAAAATTTAAATGAAGAACTAATACTTTCCACAAAATAATATGGGTAAGTCGGCAGTGGAAATAAAGTGTCTAAAAATGTCGTCATACTTGGTATCCCAATGATATTTTGTCCTGCAATATCAGTTTGTAAGATATAACTTTGCATGCACATAAATATGAAGAGTATTGTATTTATTAATAATATGCAGTTAAGTAATTCTGCTAACCTAAGCAGCTGCACATTTAGTTTGGTGAAAATAAGGTACAACCAGCGCTGGATAGCAGATTTTGATCCCTACAACACAACCAAATGTATTTGGAACCATTTTTTTATTGCATACTTATTTTCATGTCGACCCTTTGGAATAACAAGGTTCCATCTGTCCAGTCTTGGATTTGTCAATAGGCCATATAGGCCGCAGCCAAGGGGCGGCAGATTTCATAGGGCAGCGCCAAGCCTACAAGTGAGTGATTATGATATGTGGCAACTTCTAAGGGAAGGGCGGCGCAAATGAAGTGGCCTTACTTATGAAAAGTATAAATCCACCACTCCATCAGTCACTGTAAAGTTATGTGATAATGGATTATAGTAAGCCTCTTTAGAGTTCATTATCGCATGACGTTACCGCAACAGATGGAACCTTGTTATCCCAAAGGATCGATGTATAGTAGTCCCAGAAAGGTTGTGCGTGACGTCATCGTTCTGGTATCTTCTGTCTTTTGTTTTCATGCAAGTCGTGTGAGAGGGAAGTGGACGAACGTCAATGACATACACAACCTCTCTTTGGGACTACATATCGCAATCATATGTAAACATTTTGTATTGTTCTTTACTTGGTATGTATATCGTATTCATAAACTGCTTATTAAATTGTTGCGTGTAAGTTGCCAAAAAATGTTTTTACATTCAAGAAATATATCTTATAATTGAAAGTTAACTTTATTTCCAAATCATAAGTGATAATTAGACTTTTTTCATTATTATTTCTTCATACGTCTAGAGTTTCTTAACAAAAATGTCAACGGCTTATACATTTACCAGTATAATAATTATTTGTTACTTTCTAATACACTCACCTCTTAAGTTGAAAATAGGTAATAGCAGTATTCACCATTCTATTATATTTCAGCCTGGGAACGTAAACATGTCAGTTTTAAATAAATTATTTATTTATTTTGAATTTCACACTTATTTTTTTTAACACAAAGAACATCTAAATGAGAATAACACCACAAAAACAAAATACTCCACCATGCAAGATGAAAAAATAGTAGATTGGGAATGGTGAATCAGTTTGTTTACTTTGATTTGTTCTGCTTTCCAATATAAATTCTACTAAGACCTGTTTATATTTAGCGATTGATATGTTAAATATGTCAAAAATATCCTTATATTCATTACCCAAGTTCTGTATTCGGCGAACGGGAATACACAGTAGTGATTCCATGTTTGAGTTGTCACAAAATATGGTAGATATTGCCTCGAAGTTGGTTTGCGAGGTATATGGAAAGAAATCAAGTATAATAGTTCAGGGCTTTCAATTATTGAATTTATGATTTTATATAAACAAGTTAAGTCTTTAACTATTCTATGTTTGGATAATTTTAATATATTTAGTTGACACAGTAGATAATCGCAATTGACACATTTCCACATAATAAATACCCATTCTGAATTAATAAGTGTTACAAATTTATTTTGAATTCTTTCTATCGTGAGTGAATGAATAGCATAACTTGGTGACCACACTGTTGAGTTGTATTCGATTTGACTCGTAACTAACGATTATAGGATTTAAAGAAACATACTGTATTCTTTTACGAGCTAATGGAATACCACAAATGCCGTAAATATACTGCATTAATCTTGTGAAACTTAACGAGACATGACAATTGTTTCATACAGCGGTTCCAGTGCGCGACAGTTCCCGGGGGCCTCCTCCACGCCCTGCGGAGCCAGTGCGACCGCCTCCGATGCAGAGCGCACCGGCCGAGCCCCCGCGGGCCCCCGTGCCGCCCCCACATTCGGCCCCCCCTGCTGCCGCTGGTGGGGGACTATTCTCTTCCCTCAGAGGGGGTGCCGGCTCTTTTCTCAAGAACCTCAAAGACACATCCTCAAAAGTTATGCAGACAGTTCAACAGTGAGTATACATTTTTATTTTTCAAATTCTCATGACAAAGCCATGTTTCTAAGATTGACCAAATTAACAACCAGAATAGCATTCCAAAGTTCAATTTGTAGACCTTCATATCGTGGGATAACCAGGTAACTCCGAAATCAACTTTTTCGAGTTACACACAAAGCCATGTCTTTCCTCAACTCACCCATATATGCCGCACAGTCTTTTTGGCATTATTTTTTTTATGTAAATGCCGCGCAAATATGGTTTTGTGTATAACTTGAAAAGCTGATTTCGGAGTCACCTAGTTGTAGTAATTAACCCTGCGATATATATGGTCAAATTTTACATTTATTAAATTTTCGATCTAAAAAGATTAATTTTGACCTGAATTAATCAAATTATGTAATAACAATAAATGTAATAACTCTTAGTGTGCCGATGCATAATTTTCACCGTCCGTCAGCTGATTCTATTTTCGTTACAACTCATTTTTTTTTTTGCAAAATTATGTTTTTGTAAATTTTACCGTCTTACCAGATAATGTGTTTATATATTGATAAAAATAACATATTGTCTACCATAAGTGGTTTCCCCAGAATAGCTCAGAGAAATGATTTGGACAAGTCGGCGCTTAAAGCGATTAAGGAAGTAATAGGAATGGTGTTATAATCAGGAAATGGTCAATGTGAAGGAGACTTGACCTAATCTTTTGTTCAGTGATAGAATAACAACACTTATGATTTGAAAATCAAGGTTACCAATAATTTAATACTGACATTGAGCGTAGGAACTCCCCCAGTGTGAAACGTCCATTCATGAAATAAATTGTTTGTTCCAGGACCATTGCTCGCAGTGATTTGGATATTGTTTACATAACAAGCCGAATAGCTGTGATGCCATTCCCTTCTGAAGGCATTGAGAGCGCTTATAAGACTAATCACATTGATGATGTCCAGGTAAGGATAGTCCTCAATCAACTGGAACAGCTCCTTCAGCCCTTGAGCACCTTTTGACTGTTATCTTTCCCAAAACCCCCCTTCAACTCCCGTATTTGTAAAGCCCATGAAAGTTAACAATCAACCATACAACTCCCAGATAATATCCATAGTTTCTGACAGACAACATTTGGAAGAACACATCAGGGACTTCCCTGAGAGACACGGCACGATCAAATGAATCAAATTCTTGAGGCGGATCACGGTAAAAATTATAATAACGGAATATGAATGGAGTGTGTGGCGTTGGATCCATGATGGTTGGTTACTTTTAAAAATAATGTAGTCCATGCATTCAATAACTAGTTCTTTCAAACTTATACGTATATGTATTTTGTAATTACTTTGCAACGATTATTTATCATCCAAAGGTTAATAATATTTGGATGATTTGTATAGCCCCATTTTTGTGAAAAATCACCTCAAGGGTGCTGTGTGTTAGTTCTCTCTTTGCACCCATGATTTTTTTGGTGTCACTCTAAACGTTTTCTCTCTGTAACTAAATAAGTGAAGAGATGTTATAATTGACTACAAACCCAAAATGCTCAGATTTGATTACCAGGGGTATAATAGATCAGTGACTACTTTCTATCCACAATGCTAGTTCTTGCAATTCTGGGAACAATACTAGCCAAACGAGTGCCAGAAGACCTAAGATCGGTGTTATGGTGCAGGAAAACTTAAAATTGAATTCTATTTTCAGGCATTCTTAGAGAGCCGCCATCCGGCCGGGCGCTGCCTGGTGTTGAATGCGTCGGGCAAGCAGGCGAGCGGTATGTTCCCCGCACCCACCCGGGTGCTGGACGTGTTTGCCCCTCCTCCGTGCCGCGCCCCACCCCTGCGCCCGCTTTACACGCTGCTCAGGAACGTGTATCGCCACCTCGAGAGAGATGAAAAGAATGTGTGTGTGATCACATGTGCGGTTAGTATGACAAACTATAATACATTTTATGGAGACATTCCTAGAAAGCATTAAAGGTATGGACACACATACTCATAAATAAGCATGCTTGCGAGCGTACTTAAAACTAGCATGCTTTTCAACTCACATTTACTTGTGTTAAGAGGAAAAACTAGCGGCGTTTTTCCATACAAACGTATTCCCCGTTTATCTCTCTGGATTTTGACCCTAGAGCAAAAAATTTTTTTACATAATATAGATATCGACCACTAGCGTGTCGGTACGTTTTGTTTTTTTTGATAATTTACTTCTTAGGACCTTCCAAAAATGAATAAAATTGCCTAATTTAAACGCCGTCAAAAAACGTTCAGTATACAAACTAAACAATGTATTTTGAAAAAAAGCAAAACGTACCGACATAGAATATTTTCTTTTAATACAGTTAGTGAAAAAAAATTTTTAAATCCGTCCAGTTTTGGAGAAGAAAAATGGGGAATACAAAACATCGATTTCGAAGATTTTATTTAGGTATTTTCGGCCCGACGTGCAGGTGTCCCTTTCGCTCATTTCTCCTGAGGGGGCCGGGGAACGAGGGTTTTGACAAATACATACATAAAGCGAAGTAGTGATGTAACGAATTTTATCGGTAGACTAGTGTTGTCCTTGCCCGAGTAATCGATATTTTTTATTCGTTTTTTTCTGTTTAGTGACTCATCGCGGTATACCAATACTGATCGAGCTTTCATACTAAAATTGAGCCAAATTAAAATTTTTTATGTCAAGTACTATAATAAATTTTCAATTTGGGAGGCGTTATAGGTACCATCGCCCCGGGAACCATTTATTGGATAACCGTTTACCTTAGTTTTCTTTTTCGACACCTCTGTGTTGTCTCCTTCGAACGTCGTTGTCTTTCGATAAAATGCTTCTCCCTTTAATATTTTGTCTATAATTCTTATGTGTCCATATTTGTTTGACTTTTAGTATTAATCCTATTCTGACGAAGAACACTCTGTTTTGAAACATGTTGATAATATTGATTACATCGTGCTATTTTTACAAAGTTATTTGTTCTCATTTAATTAAAAATGACGCCACAAAGTGTATTTGCAAAGTTTGAAGAAGCGTTTAACTTCAATTACACTGGTCAACACATTTTTTGTCCCTTTAACGAAAGTAGCCAAATCTGACAGGAAATTTCACGCTGATTTCAGATATGTGATTAGTTTTTTTCTATCACGTCAGGTTTTTATGGGTTTTAAGTTTTACTAAAATATGTATTAATTCATATTTATTTGTGAGTTATCATTGATTTTTTTTATAATATGGCGAAAAGGGTACAAAAATCACGCATTTTAGAAACTGGCAACGTATCTTGGTTCCATATTATGTCATGGAAGACACTTTATGTTACTGTCAAGACATTGAAGGTCTGTTCGCAGCTCTTGGCTTGGAACATAACGTAGCAAATTGGGAGACTTTTCATAGACTCATCGAAAGTAAGTTTGAAAGCTGTTTTAATTTACAATGGAAATACTCAATCATCCATTCCACTTGGTCATGCTGCAAACATGAAAGAGAACTATGACAACATGAAGCTGCTGTTAAAAAAAATTAAATATGTAAAATACGAATGGAAAATATGTGGTGATCTAAAATTAATAGGGCTCCTACTAGGACAGCAAGCGGGATACACAAAGTATTGTTGTTTTCTGTGCGAGTGGGACAGCAGAGACAGGAAAAACCATTATACCAAGAAGAACTTGCCTACTAGAAAGCACCTTAAACCTGGCACGAAGAATGTTCAACATGCTCCCTTAGTAAAATCTAAAGATATCTTACTTCCACCCTTACACATTAAATTGGGTTTGATGAAAAATTTTGTAAAAGGCTTGTCTAAGGATGGAAATGGCATGATTTACTTAAAGCAAAAGTTTCCTAAGATCAGCGACGCAAAAATTAAAGAAGGAATATTCGTGGGACCACAAAAAAGGGAGGTCTTGACTGATCCGAATTTTATAACAGTGTTGAGACCAGTCGAGCTAGCCGCTTAGTCAGTCTTCAAGAATGTTGTCGAGAACTTTCTTGGAAGTCATAAAAGTGTGAAGACTATATCAGCATTGTGTCTGAAATGCTCATGGCCTATAAAAATATAGGTTGTAACATGTCACTAAAAATACACTTCCTTCACTCTCATTTGAATTTTTCCCCGAAAAAATGGGAGATGTCAGTTCCGAGCACGGCGAACGATTTCACCAGGACATTGCGGCTATGGAAAAGCGATACCAAGGAAAGTGGAGTCTATCTATGCTAGCAGACTATTGCTGGACCCTGCAGAGAGACTCTTAAGATACTCACAAGCGCAAATAAGGAGCAAAAAAAATTAAATTTAATTAGTTTTGACATTTTCTTGTAAGTACCCGTGCAAGTACTTTGTAAGAATTATGTAAAAAACTTCGTTAAATAATAAAAAAAACCTGACCTATAAAATTTTTTTTTTGTTTCATTTCGTGTTTATGGATACTAAATACATATAAAAAAATTAGCTTTGCTTAAGGGACTGCACTTAAAAAAATAAATGTCGACCAGTGTTACAGTATCCTTACCGATTAGGTCAACCGGACTTGCCGCTAAAAAGTTTTTGTTTTCATCGTTACACTGTCCACAGGCACATGTAATCCTGTTTCTTTTGTAAATTGCTTTATTACTTGGTTTTCATTTTATTTTACATAATTTGTTGCATATTTCCTTTAAATTGCGAGTGCTGTAACATGTTTAATACTCTAGCCACTGAAGTTTTTGGCCGCAGCTCACATATTTTTCCAAAGTTTCTATTGCTTAAAAATTATCATCACTTTGACCCACCGTATTCCTTTCAAGTTTTTCATTATTCGGTGAAGATAATTCATGGTAAAATTCCTCTTTTTTCATTTTAAACAATTCAGGTGGCATATCTGTTATATAATTCCAATTGACCATTCCTTTTTTCCTCTTTCCATTCGTGTTTTCGTTAAACGTTAGTTTTCTTTTCCAATATCTTCCCATATTCTCATTCGAAGGTGTTTTCTTTCTATAATCAAGATCTTTCAAGATCTGCTTGACCTTCAAAATATTGCAAGGAATGGCGCCAGCCTATATATTGGAACTATGTGTCCGACAAAACTTAAGCGAGAGACAGCTTACTCTAAGGTCAGCAGATCTAGATGTTACTAATTACTCTCATTTGGAATAAACTTCCCTCAGCTCTTACTAATATCCAGAATTTGGCTGAATTTAAACTGGCTTTAAAAACAAAATTATTTAAAAAATCATACCATTCATGAATCTTAACATCTCTCCAATATACGTAATAATAATAAGCCATGTTCTCAAGTTTCCCGTGATTGTTTGGTTTCGGTTTCCTCATAATTGTATTTTTATTTTATGTTTAATATCCGAATTTATGTCAGAATATTTCTCATTTCTGAACGCAAACTGCCTTTCTGTTAGTATTTTATATTTTAGTTTTAAAGTTCTTGTTGTGTCCTGTGTTACAATAGCACCGCTATTGTCTATTATTATTATTGTCCCGTGTGTGCTATAACAGCACTATCTTTGTTAATTTTGTTCTTCTGTCATTGTTTTGTAAATACTCAATATTCTTTTATTATTTTCTCAATATTATAAGGAGCACTGTAGGATTATTTTTTAAATTTATTATAGTTAAGCGCACTTGAAGTGAAATGTCACAAAACAGCGCTATATAAATATAATGTTATTATTATTATTATTACAAAGTGCTTCGCGTATTTACCAGGATTATGGCCTTGGATGTTCTTTGTATTCATGGAGGCGGATATGGATTCCGCCGCCCCGTGAATTGGATAACCAAGACCCCTGCCATAGGTCTCCCCATGTAATTCGCTACGTCTCTGCATTTGCCCACCTTCTGCGTGGCGGGCCGGATCGGGAGAGACTGGTCGAAGGAGACCTTTTGACCTCTCCACCCGGACTCTCTCGATCCATTGCCTTGCACCTTAATGGGAGGGTTGGATTCATACTTCTGTCACCCTTGGACCCATTGACAGATACCTCCCTTCCCAGAACTTCCTCTCCTTCCTTTCCCTGTAAGGACCCCTACACAGCGTCCCCAAAGATGACATAGGCCCTGAGGGTTTTTTTTCCTAAGGATCCCATATGTGGAGCTAATGAAAAAAAACGTGGAAAGATGTGTGTATCTCCTTCTGTCGCTGGCTATAATGCTTGAAAAGGTTATAATAGCGCCAAACTACATTCAATAAATATAATGTTAAATTTGAATTCGAAGCAAGATTTTAAGTAATCGCTGCCTTTAAACTACGTTAACATTCAGTTTTATCCAACCGTTATATTTTATTTGTTATATTTTGTTAAAAAATGTTGTTTTTTTATGTGAATACCGCACAAGAGCCAGTGAGACTATGGCATCCACAATTAGGGTATGTTGTGAGGCTGAAGATAATGGGGAGCGGAAGGAAGTGAGGAAGAGGAAAGTGGGGAAGTGCCTGGATATTCAGTACAGTTGGTGTACATTATTGCTTAGTATCTTAGTTTTATCCAGAAAACGTGTTATTTTTCCCTTTTACATTTTTAACAGTCTCTCGTGTCTAGGATGATCGAAGTATGTATGAAGAATGAGTTAATGATGAATGTAAGTAAATCTAAAGTCATGGTATTTGAAAGAGATAGTATGAAAACAATGTGCAACATAGTTGTGAATGATGAGTATTTGGAGCAGGTGGGTGAGTTTGTGTACTTGGGAAGTATGTTTACGAGAGATGGTAGTTTTGACAGAGATATCGAAAGAAGGGTAAATGCAGGCAACTTTATTAATGGAGGACGAACGCCTTTGGCGCCAACAAAAAACTGTCAAAAGAAGCGAAGGTAGCCGTCCATAATTGAGTGCTGGTACCTACCCTGATGTATGGCAGTAAGGCATGGAACTGACAGAGGAAGGATGAAAGTAGACTGTATGCTGTAGAAATGAGATCCCTGAGGCGTATGTGTGGTAAAACCATGTACGATCGTGTGAAAAATGTGGAGATCCGCGAAGAATGCAAGGCTGATGTAAGCGTAATGAGTAAGATTAAGAAAGGGACGCTCAGATGGTTTGGGCATGTAGAGCGAATGAACGAGTAAAGGAGTGTAAGGAGAATATATGACGTAAATGTGAATGAAAGAAGAAGTCGGGAACACCCGAGGAAGACATGGCACGACCAAGTGAATCAGTTACTTATATGTGAACGAGGCAAGGAGTGTGTGCCAAGATCGAGTTGTTTGGCGGTCCATACTCTCTGCCTACCCCTGCGGGGAAACGGCGTGATGGTTAGTTAGTTAGTTTTAGTTAGTTTACATTTTTAACAACTAGATTACGTATATTGGACAAAATATGTTTTGTGTTCTTTGTACTGCCGTTATTGAATAAAAAGTAAGTTTGCTACAAAACAAAAGACCATTATTTTATTTTTTCCAAATCACGAAATATAGTTTTTTCTAAACTTCGGGTCGTTTAGACTAATTTTATTTATTTTTACGTTTCGAATAGCTACAAATCATATGCACCTTTAGAGACCTCGTGCGTTTAAAAATAATGCGCCCTTTTTTCTGTGTATGGAGAGCGGTACCGCGCCGAGTCAAAAACTTTGTTAGCGACGAAATAAGTCGAAACATGCATGCGATGAGATTCGCGGAAGACGGTAGGTAGGCAGGAGACTGTGATGGGGTCAACCCCCCCCCTAATTGAATACTTTTAAATATTTCTTCTTCTCGTGCGTTCAGATCTCCGGTTGGTAGATCTTCCTCTCGTACCTACTGAATGATTCGCCATTAATATTTTGAATCATGACTCATTTTTCCCACCCCTGTGACTGAACACAGTAAAAGGTAGTTTTCCGGGAAATTCTTACAATAAACCCTTTTCTCCACGTTGTGTGATTTTTTTTTTCGGAGCTCCTAGAACATCTAGGATAGGTATTTAATGTCTTTCGTGGTAACTTTTGGTTCTTTTAGGTAAGGTGTGAAGGAATTTCTCTGTATCTCTTAAACGATTGAAGGACACGCCCTGTCTAAATTATCCTAAATTTGTCCCCGCTATGATCCTAATAGGCTATAAAATTGATCTCCCTCCCTCTACGTTATAATGATTTTTAATGTACGTACCTGGAATGTTTCATTTCATGTGGATAATTGGCGATTCTCTGCACCGCTCTCCATGGCTATATCCTATACATAATCGTGATAATATGTTCTGTTGTTAGTAAACACAAACTTATACCTAGGATGGAAGTATAAGGACGGGATAGAGGATAAAATGGATGTGATGTGGAAGGAATTTTTTGCAAGCAAATACTGGCTCCTCCACTTGACCAAGTTGACTAGGTGGTCAGCTCTCAGAACACGACCCTCCGACCAATGCATGATGAGGCTATACCCATGGCACCCGGAAAATCTCTTGACGATAAACCAGATACCCGGACCCCGCCATAACAGAAGAAGAACGGCATGCCTTCAAACCTTTCCCAGACAACTCCAGTATCGAACACCTCCGGAACTACTTTACTGGCTCTAGAAGGGGTAATCTATTTCGTCCCTTATCAAGACTCTACTCACGGTACAAAGTGGCGTAAGCTTGTGACAGGCAGATCCTTCTCCCACGTGACCGACCTAGCGTTACAGACCACCTCTGGAAACCGACTTATCCCCACCCTTGTAAGAGATACGTTTGCTTCCAGGTCGATAGGATTAAAAAATGTGATGATGCTGCAGGAATCTCTCCACAAGAGCCATGCCTATGCCTCCATCCACACTACCTTGCCGGTAACTCGAGATGCTTTTGGTCAAGACGCCTTCGTCAGCGAACCATGTCCTTCCATACCGTTGGCGTCTCATTTCATACGACCTGTTGCGCCCATCCGCTCGACATAGCTCCGCGAAAGGGAATTGCTTCCAGCACCTCGCGAGACCCGATCAGTCTATGGTGAGCATCCTCCAACATGACAATGCAGAAAGACCCTTACCGGGGGACCACCAATTGACACGTATGTGTGGCCTCGGTCTCGTCTTCACATTGTTCAATTATAAAGATTTAAAAAAGCGTAATTCAACAAGTAGGAATTCAGCAGAGTACCTGTTAGTTTTATCTGTTTCATATTTTATATCGTGATTCTGCTCTTCTGCTCCCTTGTCTAAAGATGTTCAGCTGCTCGCCCTTCAGTAATCGCCTTCAATTTGATATGTCGTACTCTCGAGACGCTCCCCATTTGGTTGACTGTATTCTCTATGTCAGGTTCATTTTTTTGTGTCAGCTCGGCATCAGCCGTGTGCCGAGAAAAGGTCACTGTCCAGGGTGGTAACTGGTAACATCTGTGAAATACGCCTAGTACCCATTCTGGGATAAATAGTACATCAATTTACTCGATACAGACACTCATGCAATTAACTGTCCAAGATTCGCGTTCTATTCACACCACCGGCAATCAGCAGGACCTGTAATTTATGTTATAAATTTCTTAACTTACCGAGCGCGATTGTCAATAACCCTCCCGTCGGGAATGTACTATGACAGTTATATGTTAACTCCACTTCCCATACCTCTGGGGAGAGAAAAAAAACCCTCCCTACGAAATCTTTATTACTTGTAACTAACATAGCCTAAATGTTGTGAAATTAATTTCCCCCTCTCATAAACTATCAAGAAGGCGCCTTCAATTCGTTAACAATTTAAATTTTGTCCCCGTAACCCGTCTGTTGTGACTACTTAGTTTTCCGTATTCTAATCAATGATTCTGTGGTCCCTGTCCTTTATTACCTAAACACTATCCCCTACTGTAACTGTTTTAATTACGGGGTTTCACTTTTATCAATTAATTTTTATTATTAGAGTCATTTTTCGCGGTTTATCACTCACTCGTGGATGATTACTATGGTTTATTGAATATCAATTAATTTTATTGTTATTATCTCGAAAATCTCGTTCAATAAAAATATATTAGTATTATTATTAATTATGACAGGAGTCCAACACTTTAATCAAGTCTCAATTCCCAAATTTAAATGTTTATAGCGCGGTAATCGCGAATTTTAACAACGATTATCTGTATTAAGTAAGTAACACAACACAAAATTTCTTCATCTTACACAATAATTACTGTAAAATTTTCACTGAAGTTAGTCTCAACAAACAAACACTTCTCGTTTTCGCTAGTCCACAGCGAGCCACAACACCTTTTCGTTTTCGCTAAGTCCACAGTCAAACACACCACTCTTGTCCCGCGCGTATAATCCCCCGTTTTCGTCCCTTCGAAATTCAAATTTCACGTCCAGCCCCTTTGACGATTCGAAAAAGTCTCCCCAGTCTACCCTCTTTCCATCTCGCAGGTCCAATGTCAAACCTACCTTCCAACGTTTTTTACATTAATTTATCACTCATAAATTCTCACAGTTATGCGAACTGCACTTCAGGAAAAATACTTGAATTTGCACATAATTTAAAGTTCTGACAGGACATTAATTTTTATTAGTTTCACTAATTACTTTCTTGAATCTCGTACACGTAAAATCAAGAGATAAATTCAGCTTTAATGTATCGATCTTGACAACCCACTCAAATACAAGGGATCGAACACATTTTTCATCTGCGTTATCTAAATAACCCAAAATCTAAACCGAAACCTTAGGGTTTTGTCGCTAGCGTAACCTATTACTTACCAGACTCGCCGATTTCAGACGTGAAACCAACTGTCGTCAATTCCCTCGTGCTCCTCATAAAAATGTGATTTATGACCAGGTTAGAAGTGTTTTTACCACTTAAAATAACTATTCCCTAAAACGTGGGACAATATTTTGTTCTAAATCCACCAAGAGGCATCAGATCTCGCTCTTTCCTGTGATTGATGGGACGCCCCTAATATGGTTCGATACTTATTCTGATTTGTTGAACGCTTTCGTTACCCTAGTAGATAAATCCTTCCTCGACAGGCCAGCCCCAATTGCTCCACATTCTTTTAATTTCACTATCAAATCTACCCCACGGATGTCGGTAGTATGCTCATATTTGTTATTTAAGACCATTGTTTGCCGGCGTGCAAATTCGTTCTTCCGTAGTGTCCAGCCTTTCTTTTGTCCCTTTCTAACGAAATATTGTGTTTGCGGTGTGAAGCGGGAGGCGGGACGGGAAGATTTCTATGTAGTGGTATTTGGCTACAGCGCTAGCAAGCAAATTATGGTATTATAGAGTTTTAAAGAAAAGGGCGCGTAATTTTATACTTGATTATTCGCGCGAAGCCGAGGAAATTTCCCTTTTGATGAGTTAATTTGTATTAGTATGATACGCTAATACGGGAGTCTCTCGACATATTTTTTATGGTGCGTGTTGGTGGTTCAGTGCAAATAAATGCGTGAAAAAACATAAACATCATTTTATCGGAGAATACGGGGAATGGTCGTTTTGTTTAGTGCCTTGAAATTAACGGAGAATTGTATTTTTATAGATCTGGGAATCGTATGCACGAAATTATTAAGATATTATACCTAATTAATATTTAATGTAATTGAGATGTTAACAACTTTCAAGCAGGGAAATCTCCCTGGTTCTGGGGAAAAAATATTAAGAAATAAAACCCAAATCAGAATTTTTAATGCATGATGTAATTTTTTTAACCTTATCGAACCTGATATTTAGTCTCATGTTCACATTAAAAAGTTATACTGATATTTTATTTTTTATTATTATTTATTACAGTTAAATAAATACATTTTTCACTTGATAACTACATAGATAATTCAATTCTATTAACATAAATTTACACAGTACAAGTACATGAATAACATCTAATTTAAAATATCTAAGCATCTTTATAAACAACTAACTAGGTAGGTAGGTATATACCTAATTTTAAAGTCTTAATTCATAAAAATGCAATAAGCTATTTTAAAAATAATGTACGTAAATATTCAACACATATTCGAAATAAAATAGTCAGACCTAGGTATATTATTTAATAATTTATTGTAGTACCTACCACTTACTAACAAAACATATGGGTTTGCCAGTGGCGGTCCGTAATTTTTCAGTGAGCTAGAGTGCTATGATTGAAAAAATACGATATTGTTGGTGTTGTTGAAACTGAAAATGCTACAATTGCTTTTATTGACAAATTTCTCTAAAAAGTAGGTACTGATACATAAAGCCGTACAAATTCGTATAATTTTACACAAACAAGCATTTTGCACGACTAGGTTTGTGTTTTCGTGATTATCTCTCTTCCAGTGCATTATTGAGAAAAAATATTATTAACCGATTTTGTGGAGCATAAAATTACATTAAAGATTTACTTAGGTTTTTTTTATTTCTATGTATTACAGTATTTACCTATTAATTAACATTTTTACATAATAGATGATTTTAGGTATATGTTTTATTTATCTCCATTAGGTATCGAGGTTCTAATCCACCAAAATCAGGTCAAAAATTGAAACAGAGGAACAGCGTTTTACTTGGTTTACATTCTGTGGTTTTTCAAAATGCTAGCGCGAGCACAAGTGCGCCAAGGTCGAATACTAGGATTTACAACAGGCGATCAGTTTATAAAACATATATTTAAAAAATTGGAGAATGTACAAAAACAATTCCGGAAGGTCGAAGAATTATTATTGACGTTGGTTTGCTTTTTCGCACTTTGGCTCAATGAACCACCTACCTTATGATTGCAATTTTTCACACTTAGAATTGATAAAAGAAGTTAGAAAAGGATTAATAAGCGTTTTTTTTTTAAATGTGCGAAATGTAAAATGTGCAAAAAATAAGAAATTATTGAGACTGAACAAACGAGTTCTTTCAATGAAAATACCAGTATGGTCGATGGAATCCTGTGTTCGGGGAATCCTGTGTTCGGGGAATGGGTATTCCCAAATGGAAGAAATTTGAGGAGCCCTAAACGTGCCATGTACGTGTATGTCGAAAACATTATTTCAGAAACAGCAATCCATTATTGCAGACAGCATTTAGAAGGTATCTATTGAAAGCATACTCAAAGCCGGAAGCTGCATCACTCCAATATTTTGTCACGAATAAACCAGGACCGTAGCCTTGCCTAATCTAAACAAAACTATGTCTGTAGACGTTTCTCGCAATATGTGCTTCTTTCGCGAAGTGGCATCTTCCGATGATATCTTGGATCAACCAATTCTGGTAAAATACATTCCATATAAAATGTCTCCAGTGGCTTATCCATTTTATTCTGCCAGAACTGATCATCACGTTCAATTCTCTCAAACATCACTCCTAAAGGTGTCCAGACAACAAAATAACAAAATAATCTCCGAGTTACGTGAAGCTGCCCCTGAACTTGAAAGAAGTAGTCATGCTTTCTTTTCAAAAATAGTTTGCCTTCACGCAACTCGCAATACTTTATTTTTCCAGAAAGTATTGCCTCCGTAGGCGTTAAACTTGCTGCAGTAAAGGGACATTTGATTTCGATAATGGAATCGTGGCCCACAATTCCATCTGGACTAGCGGCAAGGAAGCATTTTGCCTCGTCTATAAAAAGACCACAGGTTTCCACAATTAAATCGGTAGCAGCCTCAAATGCAGACACTGCCAAAGGTTCACTATCCCTTCCGTACCTTGTAGCAACAGATCCAGCAAAATCTGAGTACAGCATTGATTTAATGGTGGACAAACATGAGGTGTTGATTCGCATTTTACAAATTTTTCCAAAAACTGAAGCCGTAACACGCTGACGCCTTTCCACACGCCATACATTGTTGCCACTTTGGCCAAGTGTCTTTCGCTCTAATTCCGCAATCGATTTAGAGTCTTTATATAAATCTGATATAAATGTTATTTTTTTATTTTCAAATATGGAGGGTGGCATATCATCTTCTAATTCCATCAATCCATAATGCCTATCTGGGCCACAACTCCTTTTAGACTGGTTTTTTTCATTTTTGTTTTTTACAAATACTAACTTTCTCTTACGGGATTTTTTTAGATCTCTTTGATTTGTTTCTGTAAAAGATTTTAAGTACTTGCCAGGACTACAACCCGTAATTTTTTTTTGTAAATGTTGATGAGTTCCAGCATCTGTATTAAACGATATAACAGCTCCAAAACACCTAGCCTGATATGATCCTCTAGATGTGAAGTTGACCCGTTTACCGCCTACGAATTTAGCAATAATAGAATTAAACTGCTCGGCATAGTTATTGTTGAGGTTTAAAATAAGACTTTCCGAGTTATTTGCCAGGTAAGATAGATGTTGTTGTATATCCGTCCAAATGCCACTTTCTTGAAGCTCAGGAACATAATTAACTTCAGTCGAATCAGTTTTCCTCTTGCAAAAGTAATCGGCGCATTTTTGGTGGCTGCCGAAAACATGACTTGCACAATTTAATATGTCGTTTCGCAAATTTTGAGTTCGTTGAGTTTGACTAACGTCTTCTTCGCATTTTCTGCGATTCATGGCACCAACAATTGCTTTTCTAAGCCGCATACTGTTGCTGGAAACCCTTTGCCTTATCATCACTGGTACGAAACCCTTGAAATTATTAGTTTTTTTTTCCAATAAATTCATTTTATTGCAAAAGTTACGAAGCAGGTGATTTTTGCATTCAATTTTTGTAATCAACGTTTTTGGACCATATGGCATCAACATTCTTAGTTTACTGGTGACACTGCTATCACCGTCACCAATCAACTTATTATATTTTATACCATGCATCTCAATGCTCTTGAGGAAGCCTTCTGCAATTATATCGGCTTCCATCGCGGTAGAACTACCGGACCAATTTTTGTAACATTTATGTTGTGGAGGAGCATCGACCGGAGTGTTAATTTCTATATGACTGTGCGCTTTTGTACATATTGAGCAGGTGTTGTTACGAACACCACAGAACAGGACCTTTTTGGTGCGGTAGCCAATAATGCATGCAGCACCAGAATGCGAATTATAATTGGTCTTATACGACCGCTTTGCCCATGATCCATCTGCAACCACGGTGATTTGTGGTACACCATCATCGTCGACTTCATTGTTCTTCAAAGCTAATCTTTTTTCTTCTTTTCCTGCCTCAATCATTTTTTCATATGCCAAATCTTCCAAATGTCCCCCTAATTGTGTAATTTCTTTATAAAATAATAAGCTCGACATACAAGGCATATTTATTGTACTGCATATTTCCCGTAATTGGGAAAAACCGTTGCCAGTACATATGATACCTTCAACAATCGCAGTATTGATGGGCATACCGCCAACTTGTTTGGGTATATCAGATTTTATAATATCGGTTTTTCCGCAAACCTTACACAAAAAATAAAATTCGCTGTACAATCCGTTCCTAATTTCCTTTTGAAAACTAAAGTCTGAAAATTTGCAATCAAAAGGAGAATGATCAATTTTTGACAGAGAATCAAATAAAAGTTCGACGTTAAAAATTCGTCTGCCAACTAAAGTGGAAGAAACACTGCGGTTTGTATCACCTTCTTCTTCAACCTCTATCTCAAAAGAATCGCTGGAATCATCTGATGAACAGTTGAATTCAATGTCGGCTTCAATGTCTGACATATTCTGCGAAGATATTTCAGGCACAATCATATCGGTACTGAAAGAAAAAATTAGGCATCACTCCATGAAAACATAAGATCGCATTATGCCGTCAGGCAATGGGTATAATGACTATACTTACAAATTCAACCAAATTGTACAAATGTCTAAAAATTATTGGCCAAAATGGAGTCACAGAATTACACCAATAATCAGGATCAATAAGATAATATTAGACTTAGGGCACGTCTTTTTTTAGCACCCCCCTCCCCCTAATTTATATTTTACTAATTATCGTAGAAAATATTTAAGAAATAAAAGCTGAACCGTAAAAATGTAACTTAAACTAAACATCAAGTATCTTGATAATATTAAATACATTCCGTGGTTCAATTGTTCCTGTGAAAATGATATTATTTTCTTACTGTTTGCTCAAAATCCCACCATTTACATCGATGTCAGCATCGAATAAATCGTTCTTGGGAGACGTACCCTGGGAAACTTCCACATCATTTACGGAGGAACTGAAAGAAAAAAAATAACATGTATCTACTAAAAAAAACCCAACCCACGTTTTCAAATAGATAATTTTAGATTTACCGATTTTATATTATATTAATAGTAAACCGTTACTGAAGTACTATTATGTTTCCTTTTAGAAACTTTAAATCCAGAATTATAACAAATTTAACGGTCAGCGAGAAACGAGTAATTGCAACGAGGAATTTATCAAAATATCAAAGAAACCATCTACTACCTAGATCTAGAGTTAAATCACAATGAAAAAAAACAACGCGTATAAAAACAAAGTTATTTTTTTTACTGTAACACTCTTTTCAAATGTCTTTAGCTTAAAAAAAAGGTTTGACCGAGGATTAAATCTTCCTTCCCAAGGATCGGAGTCAACAACGCTACCAACTGAGTAAAGTCCCGAGTGGATAAGACAGACATGTAATGACAACGAATTTCAGAGAAATATGTAAACGTCCGCGAATGTGTACGTGATTGCCACCAAAAATTGAAAGAATGCATTGTCATCGACAACATGTCTATCTGCCGATTTTCAGCTGGATCGGATGTCGGAAAGTGGGTTAATTTCTACTTCCAAGACTCCACTTCACTAATACATTCATTTCATCGAGAAAACAAAATTGAAATACTTAGATGCATTTAAAAAAATATATATTTATATAATAAAAACGCTAGAAAAGTTGAGTGTCATTTTTCCTGCCTATTGGCAGCGTCAGCATGTCGGATTCTAAAGTCAACTACGTATAACATCACATTTTAAATCGGTGTCTTGGAAGTTACTATGTATATTCGGTGGCGTATTCATTTTTTTTAATTATGTCTAGATTAATTTTGTGAAATTTCTAGAATTTGTTGGCAGACTTGTAATAATAATATTTACGTACTCGTGTAGATATTGTGTATCCAAAGCAAATAGTTAGGGCACGCCGTTTGTTCCCCTCCGCCAAATATATATTTAATAAATATCGTAGAAAATATTTGACAGGCTCGAAATCCGAAGGTCGCGAGATCGAATCCCGGCATGGAAAATAAATTTTATTTGATTAATTTGTGTTATTTCACAATTTATTCATTAAAAATAATGTATAGTATATTTGCGACACGTTCCAGAGTGGAAGATACTTCAATATCGCCCTTGTGTAAGACCACCATTTAGAATTGAAACGTCGCTTTAAAGGCTTTAGCCGTGTTTGGTGACCAGATCTGAGTAGCCAGGTACTTCCCCACCTTCCTCTCCCCCATCTCCTTCCCCTCCCCCTACTTTCAGCCTCACAACATACCCCAATTGGGAATGCCATAGTCTCACTGGCTCCAGACGGGAGCAGTTGGGACGCTTGTGCGGTATTCATATACTTACATAAAAAAAGACGGCTGCCATACAGCTATAAAAGATGTGGCTTGACCTATGTCAGCATATCGCTCACCATATATTTCCATTGGGAATGTACGGCGAGCGATATGCCGAAGTACGCCAAACCACATATTTTATAGCTGCGTTTGGCACAGGTTTGAAAAAATAAAAGTTGAACCCCAAAAATGTAACTCCAACTAAACACAAGCATCTTGACGTCATTGAATACTTTCTCGAATGTTTGTTCTTATGAAAATGATTTTTTTTTTGCTTACTGTTTGCTCGAAATCCAATCATTTACATCGATGTCAGCATCGATTAAATCTTTCTTGCGAGACGTACCCTTGGAAACTTCAACATCATTTACGGAGGAACTGAAAGCAAAAATAACATTATATTCCTACTGTAAAAAAATTGTCTAGTATAATTAAAAAAAATAATAATATAGTTAATTTTATATCACCTGTTCCGTGTTCTTTCTGACTTTTTAACATTGCATTTTCTCTTTTTCCGGTGCCTGCTAGGTGGCTTACCGTTTGTCCACTTTTGACCTAAAACACAATTAACATTTTAAATAATCAATAAGGTAAGTATCCCAAACGATTGATAAATTCATAATATCATTAATCATCATTATTAAAGATTCTCAAATTGTTATTACTTACCCATATTAAACAAAATAAATTATTTGGGGATATTTCGTTTAAAACTGGCGATTACCGTAAAAACCCAACAAAACCGTCTTGATAATTTAGCGCGGAATCAGTGCTAATAGTTCTACACCGCTAAACGAACAAACTCCAAGCAGATACTTACTAGTCTAGGCAGACACACACACACTCCCAGATGCACCGATTGTTGATGTATGACGAATGAGAAGATATCTTTGAATGTATATGTTCGTTTGCCGGGCGGTATGAGTCCCTTCCCGGCCCGCGCCTCACCCGCCACCCTATCGGGATCGCAAATGTGTAAACGAGACAACGGAAAAAAGCTTGCTATTTTTATGTCGAATTCGCGTCTAACTAAATCCGGGTTTTGATGCAAATAAAACATTTTTTAATGTAAAATCAAATTTTGTTGTATTCTTCATCGTATGCCTGACTTAGGATATGAAGGGATTTTTTAAAAAAAGCATCCATTTGGTCACAAAATATTTCCAAAGTTGCCTCCTAAATTCATGGATAAATGGTCTTCTTTTGGGGCTTGTATTTTATAATTAAAAGCAAAAATCGAAAATCGGATCCACATCCTAATTTCATATATGCCGAACCTATCAATTAAAAAAAAAAAAAAAACAATTCATTTCATGTTTTAGCCGTAAATCCAAATTTAAATTTTGTATGAAACAGGCCGCGCATACGTTCCTCTTAAGAAAAATTATTCGCCAACCATTCGACAAAGCAGGTTCATCACAAGACGCAGAGGGGGCGAGCGGGTGTTTGAGCCAAACACTCACGTGGTCTCACCCACACATCTATAGCTAGTTCTTTTGTGAGCGCTGCGCGACAACGATAATTTTTGAAAATACCTACCGTCGAGATTTCTCACCGGTGGTATTACCTCTTAAGCATAATGTGTTTTAAGCGTACTCCTGAATAAGCTTGCTCAAAGCAAACAATTGAACATACAGGCTCAAATGCTTAGCCACTCCGATCTATCGCGAATATTCACTTTTTACGTCTTAAACGAAATGTCAGTTTTACGAAAACTTTGTGTTATTAACCGCTTCACAATAAAGCTTTATAAATGAAACATTTCTGAACGGTAGCCGAATACTAAAAACTGTTTTTAAAAGATTACGAAATAAGCTTTCAAATTGTTATATTACAAATAAATATTAACATTTGTAAGTATGAAAATTTAGAATGCAAACATAAAAAAAATGTAAAAATGACTCACTTGATGTTTTTTATGTAAAAAACGATACTTATTCTATTGTATAAATGAATAATAAACAATTTAGTCACCTCACTTTTTTATCATTTCATACAAGAATATTTAATAAAAATTAACAATTTCTAGCGGCCCATAGGCGAATTGGCGGGTAAAATATGTGTCAACCGTGTGTCTGACAGAATAAGTCTTTTTATGTATTTCTATGGACAACTTGTATAGGTATGTGCAGCTTGATTCATTATCCAACTTTTACTTTTTAGGGATGTCACTAGAACAATAACGGAGTAACG
Organism: Limnephilus marmoratus; assembly: GCA_917880885.1. NCBI lineage: Eukaryota > Metazoa > Arthropoda > Insecta > Trichoptera > Limnephilidae > Limnephilus > Limnephilus marmoratus. The sequence goes on from OU862908.1 coordinate 16,118,913, forward strand.
ATTTCTGAGGAAACATACGCGTTGACGTGAAAACACGCTTATTGTACTTGACTGCTATTGTCATATTAACGTGTATATCTGCTTACGTTGCTGAGTGGTTAAACGCACACTCGGCCAAAATCGATACTTTGCAAGGAAATATAAGTAATCAAAACAGTGTCATCATAATAATCGATACTAGTAGGCTCATAACAAACCATGCTCATAACATCGCATGTTCAGACATGCTAAGATCCCACCCCTTTCCTCCCGCGTCTCAGGTAGCCCAAAACTCAAGCAGCTGTTCATGCTCTAATGAGCATGTTTAATACTAGCAATGTTTTACACACACATGCCACCAAGAAGCAATTGCTCAATAATAACAAGATTTCGTGCTACTATGAGCATGTCTGTCCTCAATGTCCTGAGTCTGTCTGTCCAGTCTGTCCATAGCTTAAATGCCTTTTAATAAATACTCACCCTCTTACAGCTCCATTTCTGAGTAACATTTAAAATAATTTCTTGTAGGATGGCAAGTCCATGAGTTGTATGGTGACTTGTGCGGTGATGTTGTACTGCCGTCTGGTGACGGTGCCAGAAGATGCCCTACAGATGTTTGCTGTCCGCCGCTGTCCACCCAACATGCCGCCTAGCCAACTGCGCTACCTGTACTATTACACCAACATTATTAAGTAAGTGAAACTGTACGCACACACAAACAACCTACCCTTATTCCGGCTCTCTTGAGACTATTGTGATGCGATAGAAAGTGTCCATAGAAAAAGTGTATCTAATTGTGAATTTAACTGCGTATTAAGTTGACAGGGTTCTCTCTGTCTCGGAAAGTGTGTTCAAAATAAAACAGCATCCGGTGCAGTTATAACCGCTGCGGGCTCTTGATGCACAAATGAGGGCTACATTTTGTCAATGTAAAGAGATTCGAACAGGGAGTTCAAGAGATTCAAACACGTTTCCCGGGGCACTTAATGCTCTTCGTAAGTATTTCCCTAGATGCTGTACAACACAACACTGGAAGCTATTAAATTACTGAAGAATCTCGAGTGTCCTGTAATATAGCCACCATTGACTCAAAACCATATGAAAAAGAAGAAAATATATTATGTTCATTTATGCCCATTTCTTACAGTAAGTTACCTTATTTGACTGTTAATTTCTTTCAGACCTGAACCAATGCTTCCGCACTACAAGCCTGTGACGTTGATGTCCATTACAATATCGCCCGTTCCACTCTTCACAAAAGTCAGGTAATTTACTGCACTAAACATTTAACTTAGCATAGAAGAATAGTGTAGAAAAATAGTACTTAAAATGATTTAATCATCATCTGTCGTTTGGAATCCTAAATAAAAAATTTATATTAACCGAATTGAAAATATTCAAACAAAATGACGTATCATTTTGAAATTTGAAGGGAGAATTTTTTTTTGACACACTATTTCTGTAAGTATAAGATTGTGAACTTCCTTATTGACTCACCAGCCCTATTATAAAGAATTGAATTTCGATGCCCTGAACGCAATACCAGATCGAATACCTTATTTTATTCACAAAATTTCAAACTGAAATTATCACAACTTTGAAGTATCTGCAAATCTTACAATGCTCTAAGAAAAATAGATATTTTCCGCTCTACATTTTTTTTAAATGTGTAAAATCAAAGTATCCTTACAATGTACTTAAATAAAAACTATTATTCCTTTTTCTTCTTCTCGTGCCCTGTCCGTTCAACGGGCCCTGGCTATCATGTTGGCTATGCGGACTTTTTTTACTGCGGTCCAGAACAGCTCTACATGTTCTCCTTCTTCCTGCAATCTTTCCCTGCATTAACCCCTCTGAATTTTCGCGAATATTCGCTTATGATGTCTCAAACAAAATGACATTTTACGAAAACTTTGTGTTATTACCACTTCACAATTAAAGCTTTATAAACGAAACATTTCTGAACGTAGCCGAATAGTAAAAACGGTTTTAGAAAGGTTACAAAATAAGCTTTCGAATTATTATATTACAAATAAATATTAACATTTGCAAATATTAAAATTTAGAATGCAAACATTAAAAAAAATGTAAAAATGATGTTTTTATGTGAAAACGGTACTAAAATCACAGATTATGTAAACAACAATACTTATTCTATTGTATAAATGTATAATAAACACTTTTGTCACCTCACTTTTTTATCATTTCATATAAAAATATTTAATAAAAATTAATAATGTTGAGCGGCCCGGCAATTTGGCGGGTAAAAATATGTGTCAACCGCGCCACTGACAGAATTTTCTTGTTATGTATTTCTATGGACAACTTGAACAGGGATGTTCAGCTTGATCTACTATCGACCTTTTACTTTTTGTTTTAGGGATGTCACTAAAAGAATAACAGAGTTAGAACGATTTCTATGGAGACACGCGTTGACGTATAATTGACTGCTGTCGTATTTCTAACACATATATCTGCTTAAGTTGGTGACCGGTTAAGAGATCTCGTACTCCTCTGAATGTCTCATCACTTATTATTCTTCACACATTATTCCTTTATAGTTTATTAATTATTTTTACTTTTGAGTAAAATATTGTTAAATAAATTTTTTTTCAAGGCAACGTATGTTTAGCAGATGAAATAAATAATTTTAAAAAGTTATAATAGAAAAAAATTTCTAGCCAACATTTCACCCAAGTAGAATTATCGTTTTCTATATATTAAATGACTCAAATAACGTCAATGATTTGATGTTTCCAGAGACGGATGCAGACCGTATGTAGACGTCTACAATAATGACCGATGTGTGCTCTCAACGCTCGGGGACTATGATAAACTTCACGTCTTCAATGTAACTGAAGGAAAGGTAAAAGTTGCTCTTTGTTTATATAAGGCTTTGTGTCAGCGATATGAATATAAATATGTATTGTACGTGCCAAACTACGTACGTTTTTACACTAACGTGTAAAAATTGCAAAAAGTTGGTGTGACGTAATTTATGGATGGCCCCTTATCTAATTTAAAGTGTTAATTAACCATGTTCCACTTTTCTATATACTTACCTATTCTACTTCATATTAATGTTATAAAATTGTCATATAAAACTCCTTGATTTTATTGCGTTGACTTCACAATGACCGTAAGAGAAGGCGTAGGCGAACACTGCTGAACAAACCCCGTAACACGGCCGGGAGATGGAACCGCCTCTCCTCTCCCGCGCACGTGCACACCGCATTTCAGACCTAAAATCACCTATTGCAACGATTTCTGTATCAACGTCAGTTCAGCTTTACAGTTTGGCGCATTTTTTATAATTTTTTTTTTCATTACCTCCACACAGGAGGCCCTGAGGAAAATAATTTCCCTCAGGGCCTATGTCATCTTAGGGGATGCTGTGAGGAGGGTTTTTTTTAGGAAAGGAAGAAGAGGAAGTTCTGGGAAGGAAATAGGTATGAGGGGTGGTAGGAATCTGGTGGTCAGTGTTTCCAGGAGCGATGGAAGTATGAATCAACTTCGGTGCAAGGCGATGGGTCGAGGGATTCTGGCTGAAGAAGTCAAAAGACCTCCTCAACCAGTCTCTCCTGATCCCGCTCAGCACGCGGCAGGTGGACAGACACATCAGCCGCCAAGACCTTGACAAACCTTACCCCAAGAACCCAGGCACCCCTGCTAAGTTACCAAACATAGCAAACCACTTGGGGTGACCTATGGCGGAGGCGTTGCGAATGGTTCCCGGGGCGGCGGTACCCATGCCCGCCTCCCAAAATGCATAGTGTTTGAATAATAATAAGTGGTCTATATGTATGTATGTTTGTTTGTGTGTAGTGTCTACTGCAACTGAACACAACGGTGACAGGAGATGTGCTGGTGGTAGTATACCACGCACGGCACCAGCTGGGCCGCCCCACGGGCATAAAAATGTTCCAGCTCCAGTTTCACACCGGATATGTGCCCCAGGATCAACTGGTATTGAGATTCAACAGGTAACGTGAAAAATCACAACATCTATCCACAAAACAGACTTTACTTGTCAAGATTAAACATGAGAGTTTTATGAAATTTAAAGAAAGGAAATACACATTTCAAATACAGAATTAAAATAATTTTCTGGAAAAAGTATTATATTATAGATAGGTACTTTATTAGGGGGCATACATTAATTACATGAGCAGTTTTTCTTCCAATCTAGACCCCCCCCCCCCCCCGATTTGGTGAGATAAATTTGGGCCACTTCGCATATTATTTTCAAGTAACGTGAGATTTTGCTGGACCCCCCCCCTTTTGAGCTTAAGTAATTAATTTATGCCCCCTTGTTTTTTGAATTGTTGACATAATATATCAGTTCCAATGAGCCGTTTTTATGGGCAATCTATAGAATGTCATTTTGATTTGTTTTTTTACTGCCTAGGTGCAATTTTTTTTATTTTTGTTTTCTGCTTCAAAAGTAAAATGCATAAGAATAAAAATAAAACAGGCCTGTCTGAAATAATTATTTGTGACATCAATATTTTTTTTACGAATATTGTTTTAAAGTATGACACATGCATTAGGAAAGACAATTTTTTTGTGCACTCTATGTAAAGTGTTTATTAACGTGTCGTTTGCCGGAAGGCGGGCCGGCCGGCGGCCACAATATTTTTTTTGCTTTTTTTTTTAATGACATTTTTACCCTTATGTATAAATAAACTGTATGAAGGAAAAGGTCAGAATCTCTTGCGCCAATATCATTCTTGACATAACCGACAGTTTCATTAATCTAACTACTCTATAATATTTTTAAATAAATTTTAAAATCGAATCTACGTATTCAAATGTGTATAAAGGTCAAACTCCTTTGAATTGTGTTTTTTCATGTTGGATATGTATTCAGATTTTTGTAGAAATAATAAAATCAGTTTATATTTTTTGACATTTCCAATATGGGAGATTTTTTAATGTTTTTGTTTAGTTAGTTAGCTATTCTGGAAAAACCTCTTACGTTATTATCACCTAATATACATGAATAATAAGATATATTATCTGGTAAACAGAAAACAATCGCAAAAAAACAATTCCTTTGTTTTTATAAGGATACTAGCTGGTACCCGGCATGCGTTGCTATGCCATTTAATAAAGAAATTGTTTCTCCCTGCGTGTCCTTTCCCATTCGTCCGTTCCCCTTCTGTTGCCCCCCCCATTCCTCCATCTTCCCACTCCACTCCCCCCCTTCCCCCGTCCAGCAAACCCCCTCCCGAGTTCCCCTCCCCCCTCCTATTGCAAATTTTTATACAAATTTCATAATGCCAGAGCTCACCAGACAATTAAGAACACAACAAAAAGAGAATTTGGTGCATTCGTTCGGAAGTCATGCGCGTAAATACATTTCGGCGATTCATTTTTATTTATATAAGAAGATTTGACCAGAAAGCAACAAGGTAAAATCCACGCGGTTTTTCGAAATACGCCCGGCATTCAATAGGTTAATATTTACTACACTATACTTATATATAAATTAGAATTACAGACTACAAAGGACGAATGGTTACTTAACTCATCTAAGGTTATCCACATCAAACGTTTGATGGAATTAATCCATTATTTTGCCTTTAAATCTATCTATCATTTGAAAACAAAGAAAAAAAAAATTTTATATGGCATCTAAAGACTTAACATTTAGAAACTAGATTAATTGGTCCACCTTTTAAAAAGGTTGTGCATCACTTAGGATCTTTCTACGTACCACTTTGTTTATTGTGTCTCAGATCTGAGCTGGATGAGTGCGCCGAGGGCAATGACCACTACCCCAGTCCGAGTGGGGTGAGCGCTAGTGTGGGGGTGTTGGTAGGTGGCACGGGCCGGGCGCCCTTGGAGCCCGAGCCCTGGACCCAGGACGACAGCTTTCTCACGCGCAACAGCCTGGTGCTATTCTCCAACCCGCTGGAGAGGGACGAGACTGTTGATAACTTTGGTGAGTCATCAATCAACATTCATTACTGGAGAACTTGAAATCGAGCAGTCTTAAGCAAGGCCTGGGCAAACTCACAATAGCTGATTTATTTATACTGGGTTTTACAGATGTTTTCACTTACGCATGAACAATCCAGTTATAAAAACTCAGTTAATATACAATTAGGTACATAAATTTGGAAAAACCTAATCAGTCATAGGATACATAATTTCTACATAAAAATTCAAAAATTAAATAAAATAAGTTAGAATTGATTGGGGTTTTTTTTAATGGTCTACATATTATCGATACATACTTTATCATATTTTAAAATAGAAGCTATTTAAAAATCAATACATTATATTTGGTTGTTCTGGTATTGGAACTCACCTTATAATTTTGTCATTTTAGTATCTGTGGTGAGAAGCAGACCTCGTCCTGTCCGTCCAGCTCCCCCATCTCCTCTCCCCCCACGCCGCCCCCCTCCTCCCGAGACCCTTGCCACCAAATTGGAGAGCACCAACATTGACACCAATAACGAGGAAGCCACCTCGGAGCTCCTCAATATTCCCAAAGCAGCACCGGTGGTTGTCGCTGATCAACCAGCTTCTGATGTCACTTCCGATACCTTTGATCTGTTCGCCAACTTCCCGCCCCCTCCGAGCAAGACGACGCCGCAGCCCACAGAAGCTAAGGAATCTAATGTCAATTTACTCTTCCCTGAGGATGATACATTTGGAGAATTCCTCAGCGGAGTCAGCTCCGGAGAATCCACCACCTCTCAGGCTAAACAGACAAAGCCGGCAGGATTCAGCGACATATTTGGTGGAGGCGGAGGAAGCAGCTCCACAGCGGATTTTGGCTTCGATCCATTCGGGCTGGCGGCTCCCTCTAAACCTGAAGACAGTTCTCTTCTGACACCCAACGTCATGTCTGGCAGTGCCAAAAATCTCGCGGGAACAAATGGTGAATATGTTTAAAATGTGGTTTTTACTATTTAAAATAATTATTTAAATATTTATGCAATTAGTATGAATTCATAGTATCTAGAAGAAAATATAAGGTCTGTATGGACCATAATGTGGCTGGTTTTCTCATCGATAAACTCTTGAGCAGTCCTTCTCATAGGAAATATTCTTCCAATCCAAATTACCCAATTATATTTTTACTTTTGAGTTAGTGTGTTGAATTCCTTGTCAGTGTTGTAATATATGTGTGTCATAAGGGATATAATGGTTGTAGGTAAGCCACCACCAGCAGAGGCTTTGGGAAAGCGCGACCCCTTTGCAGACCTGGGTAACCTGGGGGGTACAAGCTCCAAGACCTCCCCGGGCATCCCCACTCCGCCCACGGCCGGCTGGAACAGCGGAGAGAACTCCGCCTCAGCTTCTCGTCTCTCCAGTCCCGTGCACCGGACAGCCGCCACCCCCAGCCCTTCGCATCAACCTGATTATAGGTAATCTCCCGCAAATATATACCATAACCAAGGTTCATACTAAATTTTAAAGTTGGTAATCAATGCTAAACTGTATTTAATCTTAGTATTTATTTATGTACCTCCTATGTCTGTATGGGAATCAGCAAAGTAATTTTCCAGTGAGATGTGCATTGAAAAATCTATTATAATTATGTTTTATAAATAAACCCCCCATTTTTTTTTTTATATGAGCTTCACACAGGAGGCCCCGAGGAAAATAATTTCCCTCAGGGCCTATGTCATCTTTGAGGATGCTGTGTGGAGGGTTTTTTTTAAGGAAAGGAGGGAGAGGAGAGTTCTGGGAAGGAAAAGGGTTAAAGGGGTGGGTAGGAATCTGGGGTTCAGTATGTCCTGGTCATCCGCCTCCAAGACCTAGACAAACCTCACCCCATGAACCCGGGCACCCCTGCTAAATCACCAAAGGTAGCGAACCACTTGGGGTGTTGCATGTCTATAATTTAAAAACAAAAAAGGTTATAATGTTAATATTATGTATTGTTGCCAGTTAAAGTGTATATTTGTCGATGTTCTCAACAGCCGATCCCACTTTGATCCACCAAAGGCAGCTTCGGACAAAACCCCGAAGATGCCGGGAGATGTGTTTGGAGACTTGCTGGGCAGCCAGGGGTACGAGTTCACAGCCCGGAAGGATCAAGGATCTCGCACAATCAATCAAATGAGGAAGGCTGACAATGTCAAAGAAATGGATCCTGAGAAACTCGTCATTCTTGAATGGGTAAATAATACATATTCAATAATGAATGAATTATAGTTGTTGCCACGACGATGACTGTTGGGGGATGGTCCGATACTCTGTAGGGAAACTGCTTGTACAGCGCGGGTGTAAACTGTGCGCCTTAAAATTTAAGTTTAGACTTATGAATTCAATACTTTGTTTATGTGAAAGCACTATGAAACAACATATTGTGTAATAATTGCAGGTGGAGGGCAAGAAGTGCAATATCCGCGCACTGTTGTGTTCCCTGCACACCGTCGTGTGGGAGAACTGCCGCTGGACTCGCTGTGATATGGGCGCCCTCATCGGCCCGGGGGACGTCAAGAAGGCCTACAGGAAGGCCTGTCTCGCTATACATCCAGATAAGGTAACCTTCTTACTCCCATAACATTTTAAATAATTCCACGAGATCGGCACTATAAAAATCAGTCAAATATTATTGTTATTGAAGAACAACAACTCTCTATGTAAATATGAGATAAGACACAGAAAATAAAATGTAACGATCGCAGCTGGGTCTCAAACCCAGATTCTCTCTTGTCTTACTGGGAATGGCGGTCTCTACCAATTGAGCTATACTCATAATTTTTTAATTACTGACATTTTCTTCAGTTTTTATTTCCTATTTTTTTGCCATCATCTTTTTGGTGGGAATGCAGGGTTGTAACTGAATATGTTTACTACCTAGATGGTGTCTTGGATAAACCTAACCGTTTTTATTTATACGGGACATCTTTTGACTTTTCTAGAGTCCAGCATGAATACAAATTTAATTTTTAATTAAACGAAGACAATATAAGCGAAAGTCAGTCGAAAATCTGAGAACAGAAAAATCAGAAAAAGATATTGATACCGCTGGGACTTGAACCCAGGACCTCTTGCTTTCCGGGCAAACGCGCTAACCACTGCGCCACCATGCCGATATCCAATTCGGTCATTTTTAACTGTATCATACTTCGACTAAGAACCGCCCACACTATCTTCATTCTCTTAACCATAGACATCCAAATGGATAGACAAGCAGTTACAGATGAGGGGTAAAACCAAACTATGGAGAGCAAAGGGGGGAAAGATGACTGTCATTCGTTGAACAATCAATCTGACAGTATATAGGCATCTCGCATTACAATATCACCATTTAGTTCTTAAAAGCAAAATCTGCTTTGAATGAATAGACCTTTTTACATGGGAGCGCGAATTGCTTGCCACGTTCAAAACTTATTTGCTAAGGCCAAATGCTCGCTCCAAAAAGACTCGCGCCAATACACATATCAATATTTTCTTGCCGTGTTTAGTTAAAACACTTTTACAAATGTTTCATAATTTACTTACCCCTGTAACCAGCGATGAGCACATTGGAGTACCGCCCACATTCGCTATGTGCATATTGATACATAGATATATTGTATAGCACAAGCTGCCGTTATTTCGTTAAATGTATGGATGTCAGCTTCCCGCTGTTCACGGCAAGAATGATGACGTCACACATTTTAGATTCAAGCGAGGCTATATCCCCTCCCCATGGAGCGAGCCGGTTCCAAGGAGGAGCTACAGCCGGCGCCATGTGGAGGGGGAAATAATACGTTTTTATCACTTAGGGCAGGTCCAGATATATTCATATGTCCGTGCTCTTAACGCATAACGGAAAGCAAGAGGTCCTGGGTTCAAGTCCCAGCTGTGTCAATATCTTTTTCTGATTTTTCTGTTCTCAGATTTTCGACTGACTTTCGCTTATATTGTCTTCGTTTAATTAAATATTACAATTTGAGGTTTTACTCATAAAGTTAAAATAAAAATAAAAACAAATTTAATTTATTAGGATTCAAGTTTCAATAAGTTAACTCATGGCGTGACGATGCTAAATTTTCGCCATCCGCCAGCTAATTCCGTTTTCGTAATAACTTATTTGTTTTGTAAATTGTTTAGTTTTAAGTCTTTCAATATTCATTTTCAGTCTAAAGGTGGATAAAAACCAAATAAACAAATGCTCATTCTAGTCTGCTCTTGCAAATTATTTTGGTGTAAACAGTTATAGAGCATCTGAGTATGTTCGTTTGAAGTAAACGCCACAAGTGCCCGAAACATTTGAACAGTTGCCTGAGACGCGGTCCCTCCTAGAGGCGATGTCTTCAAAGTGTTCTTGTGTTATTGGAACTTTCGTTGACTTGTTTGGACTAATTATGGATTGGAGTAGTGAAAAATGTCTACAAAAGATAAAAGCGTATCAAAATTTCAGATGTATGTGGAGTCTAACTTATGGAAAATAAAAATAAATAATAACTTATTGATAATAAATAAATGATAAAAATAAGTCACATCGATAAATGCAGCACTTGAAATCTCAATATCGCTCTCACCGTCGGACTTGGTGTAGTAAACACTACCACTGATTGTTGAAGAATGAGCAAAGAGCATTCACTCACCTGATCTAAACATCCCTAGAGCATCTGCAAGAATTCTAGTTCTCATTTTCTCATTCTTGTTCCTTGGTATTCTTTTAGTGTAAATGGTAAAAATAAATTACCCTTTACACTAAAGATCAAGAAAGAAAGCTCTTGTTCCAGCTCTATGCTTGTTTGGTCTAAATTCACCTTTACCAGATAATGCGTTCATATATTTATAAAAATAGTATACAATCTACACATTTGGATATGGCGGGACACAAGAAGTTAATTCTAATAAATTGAAAATTCTGTGAGATGTCGGCAGTATGTAGTCCTTATAATCTATTTCAAAATTTAACTTAACCTTTGTTTTTGATTTCTTTCAGCAAATGGGCACCGAAAATGAAAATATAGCAAAATTAATATTTATGGAGCTGAATAATGCTTGGAATGAGTTTGAAAATGATGAAAAACAACAAAATTTATTTCAGTCGTAAGTAGGTACCAATTCGTCTTTTCTTTTAAAATTGTAACAATTTATCTGACATTCTTATTTATGGATGTTTGTACCCGACTACTGACTCCTGACTACTTCCTCAATCATATAATTATGTATCTAGTTAATAACTCAGACTGTGTAGTTGTACATACCTAGTTTATTATACTTTTTTTTACATTTTAAGTTATTTACGTAGTATACATAAGTTCAAGACTTCCTCTCTGTCCAAATATTTGTGTATTATATTATGTTGTATTTATAAAACTGCATTCTAACTCGGATAAAAGTTACATTTACTTTGCCTGAAATACAATAAAAGTGTCATTCCATTGAAATTGAAAGAATTAGCACGCAATTTGGCGAAATTTTACAAAATGTTACATTTAAATTTATGACAATAAGCTTTTGAAAGAAAAGGAGATGAATTTAAACAAAATGTGAAAGATTGTAGTCAAATTTAATTTACAGCTGCAGGTATTAGTCTAAATTTTGGTATCATTGATAATACATACATAATAATTTTAAAAAAATAATTCTTGAAGGTATTTATTTATCTGCTAATTGAAGACATTAAAGTATTGTACCCGTTTGAAGGCTATTTTATATAACCCCTAGTCTTTGGACTTGACCTTCCTTTCAAGCATAATTACTATATAATTAACCCTTCTATTTAAACATTTCATAGAGCTGTAGTTTCATTTTAGTACTTTTAATAAATTAATATTTTATTTAAAACCTACCTAACGACTTTATTGCTCATTTTTATATGTTTATATTTTGCTGATTAAAAGTATATTATCGAATAAGTTTCGTCACTTTTTACTGTGATTATTTCAAGTAGTTTTAAGTCATTTGAGCAACCATGTTGCTACATGCTACAAAGACATGGTAATAGGAATTCGAGTAGACTTATCATTTTGAATAATGGATAATACAGGTTCTGCCATGCGATTCTCTATCTTTTGTGGATACGGAATCGATTCAATACGTAGTCGCCTGTCACATTTGTGTGATTGTCTATGGCTTGCAATTGCTTTTTCTACGGGCTGATGTGTCGGCTGTCGTCGACTTCAACTAGTTTTAAACATGAAATGCATAAGTATACATGATTATTTATTCATTTAATGTACGTTTAAAGTTGTCTGCCATGGATTTGACATTTGCGAAGTCGGCGACAGTGCTGACAGTTTACCAGGGTTGCCAATTTGCAGGGAATTCCTCGAATAGAGAACTCCAGTCCAATTTTTTTTTTTTTTTTAACTCGTTGAATGCCGGGAGTAAATGGGGTTGGTTGTAACCAATTAGCGTTCGCAAAAAGCGGCAGCCATGACACCCAATGTCCGGCGATTCTGACAGCGTCCTTGAGAAATTTCGTACATAGAAAGGTCAAAATTGAAGACCAAAGAATTTTTCCCGCGCATGCGCAAGAACTGCGCACGTTCCCGCGCTCCGGTAAATCATTAATATAAATTATATGGAGTGACCAAGCGAATTGCGGTTTTCTCTATAGTAAAGAGCGATAATAGAGCAAGCGATTCTGACCGTGTTCTTCATACACTTTCTTTATACATAAGGGTCAAAATCGCGTGTAAAGTCTCACGACACGCCGGCGCACGAGCGGCACCTGAGCGGTTAATGAGTAATGACCTTCTAACTTAAATAACTGCGTTTTTGTTTTTATTTTTAGAGTTAGTTTTAATAGTTAAAATAATTGTCAAAGTTTAAATTTTTCGAGACCCCCTGGAAATATGGTAAATCGTGTGACGTCATCACTCCCGAAAAATTAGTATGGGATTGGGCAATCTGCTGATCTACTGCCGCCATTTTGAAATCCGTTGTTCGAAGTATTCTCCCTAGAAGAAGCATTACTTTTTTCATTCATTATTTTTTTTGTGCAGTAGTTTTTCAATATTTTAAATAATAGAGATAAACTAATAGAGATACCTCTATTTTTGATACTGAATTATTTAGGCTTAAATATGATTTCAATAAACACTACAACTAAATCTCTATAAACAGTACGAAATAAAGAATAACATGAAATGTTGTTAATACTGATGGCTTGTGCCATACCTTCATGTCAATTGATTTCAATACAATGTGATACAATGACTGGTGACGCGTGACGTCAGCACTAACCATTCAATCGTACCAACTTTACAGTGTATTTTAACGAGATGTTAAAAAATGCACTTTTTAATATTTTTTTACGAACACTACGTTTAATATTATAAAAAAAACTTATATATTCAGAATCAGCGTTTATTGGTCTGTATGAACATATTTTATTAAAGTCATAATATTTTTTACTGGAGTTCCTTATTGCAGGGAATTTGTTATTTTGTTCTTCCCAATTTGGGGAATTTGGACATTTGCGGGTATTTTAGAACATAAGCAATGGCAACCCTGCAGCTTACACATCAGCCCATAGATAAAGCAATTGCAAGCCATAGACAATCACACACATACGACAGGTGATTACGTACGGAATCGATTCCGTATCCACAAAAGATACAGAATCACTCTTCTGTTCTCCTTATATCATCGCTCCACAGTTATCACACTTCAAATTTTATTTTTTAATTTGAAAATACTCATAGGTACATAATAATATAATATTATATAAATGTATGCATCGCTTTGTAAAAGTTCACTTGTATCTTTCTTGCTATGTTAATCTTGAACTAATTCTTATTGATAACAAACATCATAAATTCTACGTGCTAGATAGTTAAAAATAAAGTTAATCATGGAATGAATCTCTGCCTACCCTTGAAAATTATTGAAACATTATTTCTTGAGACATATTTAGCCTCATTTATTCAGATTATTTAAAAATTTTATAAAAAAATGAAAACATTTATCCGTAAAATCAGACTGACTCCATTTTGATTTTTTATGAATTCTGAGTGCCGCTCCGTCTCACAGAAAACTACAAGTGTGCAGCAAGCCATGGCCACTGAGTTAAGTTAAGAATGTACCGTTCTGTTTCAATTACGGTAAATAATATAAGCTCACTAGCCATAGCCATAGCCACTTGTGAATCTATTTTTATGTCTTCATAAAATCTAAAAAATTGAATAGACAGTGAAACCTAGGTGGATTTATTGGCTTTAAACTAGAGGTGAAACGGATATCCGGTAACTATCCAATATCCGGCCGGATACCGGATATTCAAAAACTACGACAATTTCCTATAATAAAATGCAATACATTAATCTTTGTGAGGTAAATATCAATAAAATGGCTTATAATTATGACTTATAATTTATTTTAAAGTCGAAAAAGTTACAAAAAAGCCATAAGGCCTTCCAAAAAACTAAAATTTTCTTCTGAGATATTCACTCTAATGATAAATACATAAATAGTAATTGTCTAAACTAAAAACTTAACAAAAACCTTGCAGAGTAGCGAGAACTTAAATTAACATGATTAACGAATCACAATCACCATTATACGTGAACTAAAACATCGTAAAAAAAAACACAGAGATTATTGAAATGATTAAATACTGACATTGTTCAGCACCACAATATACCTCTTGTTCTTCTTCTTATCAAAGAGAATATTTTGAATTAATACTTAAAATTAACAAGTGGTAAATTATGGTGAATAAAGACTAAATTTTCAGCGTTCGCAGGCAACAAGCGATTTCGCTTGTTTTCGTATATGGGCCGAATATCCGGCATCCGGTATCCGGTCAAACAACTATCCGTTTCATCTCTACTTTAAACCGCAGTAAGCAGTGTTTCCATATTAATATTTGGAGCATCGAGAAATCTCTATCACTCGAACGGCTAACATAGAACACAGCCCATTAACTCTCTGGATTAGTCATCTAGTACGCTAGAAATGGCAAGGATCTTTGCAATTTTACAAATAAGGGAACGCACCCATACTACGTGACCCACTTTTTGCAATTTATAACCCCCCCCTCCCCCCTCGGTGACCATGTGTAGTATATTCTAAGACCCCCCTCCCTCCCCCTACAATTTTCACGTAGTAATTCATAAATATGGTTTTGAATCATTTCTTGCTAACAAAAAGTTAAAAAAATGTATTTGGCTTATATTTGTCTTTATTAATATGGCGCTAGCTGCGTGACAGCAAGAGTGCACGCTTACCTGTGGTTACAGGTAGGTATTACAAGTGGAAAAAATATTATCAAGATAAAACTTATGTCAAAATATATTGTAACCAGAATTTAATTTATAGAAACAAAAGTCCTGTTATTTTTATTAACATTTATTTTCCATCTCAATCATCTTCAACAAACACGTTCCCAGCATCAATCCACTCAGATACATTGTAGATCACGGGGGCGGTAACATCTGGAGTTTCCTCAGACGTGATTATTATCTCTTTATTGACAGCCTCGACATCTATCCACTCCACACTTTCCTTCATGACACACAAGGCCTCCTGTGGTCTCCTGGAGAGAACCCGCAGAGGTCGCATGCGAGACACGTCATCCACCGCACCACCATGTACAGTTGTTCATAGAAATTTTTGAGGGAAAATATTTCTAGATTGACTACGTGATAAAAACCTAAGCCCACCGCCCCTTATTGTGACCAAGCGTGGTATTTTGAAGATCCCCCTCCCCCCCCCTGAACGGGTCACGTAGTATGGGCACGTTCCCTAAGAATATTTCCCAACAAGAGCATAATTAGTATAAAAAGAAATCTAAGTCATTGATATTTAAAATTTGTAAATATAATAGGAAAAGAACTCTAACTTATGTAGTTTGAGAAGTTTAGAAAAGCTGGTCTGGTCTACATTGTTATACATATTACGAAACATAATTTGCAAATCATTGAAGAGGAAGGATGAAATATTCTTGTAAATTATTTAAAATACCCAATTAGTGTATAAAAATGATTACATAATTATTTTATTTTGTATGACTGGCTTTTTTGCTAAAATTTATTATTTATGGTCAGTTAAACAAAATAAACTACATAATCACTTATAAGATTTTGAAATTTTGTAGCTGCGGTGGGACTTTATTAAAAAGTACAAATATGTCTTTGTATACACCACTTTATTTATGCTATGCCCAACTAGTTTTGGACAAAATCTGCCATCTTGTTTATTCTCTCTTTAGTTGATAATTGATACTACAGTCGAACAGAATAGTTGAGGGCATTGCAATCGTTTAAATGGCAATACCAAGATGGTTCAAAGGTAAAATAGTGTAACTTTAAGAAAGCACTGTGTTATTATGTTAATCAATGACGTTACAATATATCTAGGCTTGCTATTGTCTCACAAACTCAAAATGTGGCATGTAAGAAACACTAATGTTTCCAGTAAATTTTTAATTCAAATGTTCATATATGACAGAGATACATTCAAAGAATATGTGCGTATTAACAAAATAAACGGTAGGATCAGTTTATGTATTCAAAAGTTCTGTCGAGGCCGACTAGGATAGGAGTCCTGGGCACCTGTCGAATTTTGATGTGTCAAGGATCAAGCTATAATAGAGCAATGACAGTGTGCAAATGGCGGTGATTGTTGTTATACTCATTGTTACTGCTGATTTGTGTATTGCTTTGCCGCAAGCATATAAATAAACAGTGATTAGACTATCTTAAACAGTAAAGTTTACTCAGTGACTTCGTAATTTGGCTGTTGCACGCCCAGATAGGGTCTGGCACCCTAGTAGACTTTTCATTCTTTAATTGTATTATTTATGATAATCGATAATAATGAGTAATTCGAAAATGAAATGTTATTCCTTGGCTCTTACTAGTGTTTACCACGTAATGAAAACCTTGTTGTCATCACCCACAAGGTCATTTAGGCATCTTTTAATGCAATTTACTTAGAGGTAGCACACAGGTACGCACACATGGCAATTTAGTACTAAAACTACGAAATCAAAAACAATTGACTTGCTTTTGGCCTGCCACTTTGAGATTTCTACAGCGCGCCTATATATATTGTAACGTCATCGATATTAGTGCATATTTTTCACATTATGTACAAAAAGGGTGTTAAGGGACATACTTGACTTACTTTAACCAGTGATTATTTGGAGTAAAAAATGTAAATGAAATTTTGGTCTCCGGTGACTTTTTTTGACGACTTTTTTTTTTTTTTTTCAAAATTTTTTTCTTCAATATCAAACAAAAAAAAATTTCTTCCGCATGTCGTCATTGGTCACTCAGCCGGGTGTCCGACGAACCCCTTACCCCACCTCCAACTGTTCAACAACTACCATTTTTTTATGTTTTTGTAGAAAACAAAAAAAAATACCTTAAAAATGTCACCGGAGACCAAAATTTAATTTACATTTTTTACTCCAAATAATGTCAGGAATCACTGGTTAAAGTAAGTCAAGTACGTCCCTTAACACCCTGTATAATACATGGTCAGAAATTATTGGTACTTTTCAAAAGGAGATGATTCTACATCAAGGTAATTCAATATGAACTATTTTTTAGCACTTTTTGTAAGCAAGATAATTCCATGGACAAGTATTTTACTTTTTTTTTAATGTTAATTCATCGAAGGAGGCATTATTTATTAGATATTAAATAAAAATAAAATTGTGGAAGAAACGCACACTTAAAGTAATTACGCACATTATGCCGTTTTCCTGTCAAATTCGGGAGTCAAACACAGCCCCAAATCAGAATGTAATAAAATTTGTTCCAAAATTGGTGTTGCCATAATGAAAAAAAAAAGCTACATTTTGTTGTCAAACTGTAACTAAAAAGTATAGTTGGTACTTAACTAGTGATAAATATGTTGATTATAATATGCATATAACTTTGGAGGAATAATATGTAATTTCCTTCAAGGCCATAACAAAACATTCTAAGGAATTATACTCATGTAAAGTGGTGTGGTGTATATAAAGGTATATGTATTTAAATATTTTAGTTATGTATAAGATTATTTGGGTGCCTCCCATTAAACCCCAGAAGTACATATACGAGGGTGGTCTGAAAAGTTTCCGACCTGAACATGAAGATGGCAGCACTCGTCAATAAAAGCTAGTGAATGTAGTTGAGCATCTTTTGACAGTTACTCACCAAAGTTTCGGCCATTTTGGATGCGCAGTTTTCAGTTGACAGTCGTTTGAGTGAGTCGATGTGTGTGTTTTTGTGAAAATGGAAAAAAATTGAGTATCGAGCTGTTATTAAATTTTGGCTTTTGAAAGGCAATGTGAAAATAAATAAAATATGAGATGAGTTGGAAATAAATAAATAAATAATAAATAAAATCTACGCAAATCAAAGATGAGTTGGACTCTGTGTATGGGGACTGCACCATCATTTACAACAGTGAAATTTTGGGCAGCTGAATTTAAACGTGGCCGTAAGAGCTTGGGAGACGATGAACATTTGGGACGTTCAAAAACTGCAACTACTGACGATAACATTGCTAAACTTCACCAAATAATGTTATACGACCGCCGATCTAAAGTGAGAGAGATAGCAGAGGTTATAAAAATGTCCAAAGAACGTGTCTGTCATGTATTAAATCAAGATTTAGACATGAGAAAGCTGTCCGCGCGTTGGATGCCGCGTTTGCTCACGTTAGACCAAAAATCCTGTTTCACCAAGACAACGCGCCGTCTCACACCTCAGCGGTTGCCATGGCAAAAATCCACGAATTACGGTTTGAACTGCTTGGCCATCCGCCTTACTCACCAGATCTAGCCCCAAGCGACTTCTTTTTGTTCCCTTATCTAAAAACTGTACAAAAAACAAAAATTTTATAACAGCTCGATACTCAATTTTTTCCATTGTCACAAAAACACACACATCGACTCACTCAAACGATTGTCAACTAAAAGCTGTGCGTCCAAAATGGCCGAAACTTTGGTGAGTAACTGTCAAAAGATGCTCAACTACATTCACTAGCTTTCATTGACGAGTGCTGCCATCTTCATGTTCAGGTCGGAAACTTTTCAGACCACCCTCGTATATTATAATTATGTAATAATAATAAATGTAAATAAAATCTTAAATATTGAGCTACTCAAAACTCTTCTGTTGATAGTGGGCGAATTTGGATCAATGGCTTCATTATTATAAGTGTGTATGTGTATGCGTATGCCTTTGAAGTTTAGGTAAACGAAACTTATGGAAAGTGTTAAATATTCTTAAGAAAATTATATCAAATGAGGAAGTGATGCTTTCAATATATTTACTAATAATATTATGTACGTTGAATTACATAAAATATATTATGAAATAAATTGTCCACTTGCACATTTACAGCTTATATCCCTTGTTCATGCTGAGAAATGTTTATCTTAGCCCATTTTTAGATAATTCAAGTTGTTTAAGTAGGATTAGGAAATTTAAAACCTTGTTGAAATTTGAACTACTGTAATGCTGACAACACTTTGTTTTGATTATGTAATCTTAAAGGCATTGCATGCAACCTTACGTAACATTCCTTGAAAATTCAAAATGAACCTAAAGTTATTACACTGTTTGAAACAGGAAAAATGTGAGAATACTCTGTTTGGTGATAAATATTTAATGGCTTTGTCCTCAATGTATTATCTAGTATGTGACTAGAGCCTTAGAATAAACCATGATTGCCTGGCAATAATAACATTCAAAATATCCTGTGTTTCTTTTTCTTTTCTTTTTTTCTGTCTCCTAATTAACAACAGATGCGCCCCTCCTGCCACAAAATGTTTTCTCTTGTTGTGCGATAGAGAGACTTAAGGCAGATTTACATTTGTCTGATGTGTCATGCCGTGATGGCTAGCTTTCACATCTATATGTCGTGTTCTGACAATATTTTGAATCAATACAGCCAGAATAATAGAAGAGTATGTACGAGACGATGTACGAATGTGAGTGAGGCAGTGTGTGCCAAGACCGAGTTGTTGGCGGTCCGCCCTCTCTGCCTAACTCTGCAGCAAACGGCATGATAGTTAGATACTAAACGTATGAAACCGATACCGTTCTGACGCGTCACGACACGACTCGTCAGACAAATATAAATCCAACTTTATGCGAGACGTGCAAAGAAAACAAGAGATTAAACAAATATGTATTAGTATTATTTTGGTAAAAAAAAAATATTTTTAAATACAATTGTAGTTCACTGTTAAAATAGTTGAAACAACACCAGTGAATTATAGAGGTCATGATTCCATCTTGACTTCCAAACATCCATACTTCTCCAGTAACTCTTGCTTCTTCTTTCTGAGCAAGGCCTCTTCAACGTCTTTCTGCGAGGGAACTGGGACGTGCGATGTGTAGATGGGCTGCGAGGCGGGAGGAGCTTCGGAATCTTCATCGTCTTCTGCAGTCTGCTCATCATCAGGGATCTCTTCCTGTGATTTTTGAAATACATAATTAGAGATTTGAGTAAAAGAACATTTTAAGCCTTGTACGCACATTCATTCTTACTCAATATCGATTAAGAATCACAATGGCAAAACTCGTGGCTCGAAGAGATTTGGAACATTAATTTCTATAATTCTTATTTATCTTATCCATCAAGCCAATTAAAGGCTGATTGTGGTTGTGTGCCATGGCTTTAGGTATTTTGTCAAAATATTCTAAAAGGATTTCATATTACATGAAAAACTTTTTGGAAGAATTCATCAACCTACATCAACATTAAGAGTGTTTGTGAAAAATAACTTATTAGCCCTTGTCACAGGTACATCATAGTGATACAGGCATCGAGAAACCCAAAGTAAACAAACTTTATACAGATAAATAAAAATAAAAAAAAACGAATGCAGAGTTCACACGAAGACAGGACAATACTGTTCTAGGAAGACCTAAATAATAAAAAGAAAAAACTTTAGGAATTGGGTGGGGAGCAGATCTTGACTGGGATTGTCTGGAATGATAATTAGAAGAGGAAGATCCTCGGGAGTTTATTTCCATAGGATTTGCAAAAGCCTCTTTGACGGGAAAGGAGTTGCAAAAGCCGCTTTGACGGGAAAGGAGTTGTAAAAGTCGCTCTGACGGGAAAGGAGTTGTAAAAGTCGCTCTGACGGGAAAGGAGTTGTAAAAGCTGCTCTGACGGGAAAGGAGTTGCAAAAACCTCTCTGACAGGAAAGGAGTTGCAAAAGCCTCTCTGATGGGAAAGGAGTTGCAAAAGCCGCTCCGGTGATATTTTTGTGAGGATTTTTAATAATTTTGGATCTTTCAATATCAAAATATGTCACCTTTTCATTGTATCACAATCCTTTAGATATTTAAGAAAAATATTATATTACTTGTACATTATTATGTGTTCTAAACGCAACGGGTTTTGCAAGAAGAAGACTCATAAATAGAATGTATTGCAAAGGGCTGAAGAAATGAGAAGCAAAATTTGAAACTTACCGTAGCGTAAATGTCTTCTTGCTCCTCCTCTACCGCATCATCTCTTAGCGAATTCTCTTTTTTCTGTTTCCAATCTGCTATAGCTTTTATTCTTGCTAAAAGTAAAACATTTCATTTACATAAATAAAAGCTAAATGAGTGTGTTTTCTTAAATTAACCGTAACATTTAGGTATTTTAAAAGCTACCTTCTTTTTCGGCCTTCCGTTCCAGCGGTAATAACAACCCATCATCATCATCTCTGTAGCCGTAGTAGTCTGCATCTATGTCTCTCATCAACTCTGATCTGGTTTTCCTGGGCGGTGGTGGAGGGGCTTGGTCAAATAGCTCTCGTACACCTACTCACCAAAACAATATATTAGTATATTCTATTGCGGCTGGATAGATGAGATTGCATTCTTAAAAATAAATCTTTAAAAGTACCGGGTAGATCTTTGGCTGCTCCGAAGTATCGGTAACCCCTGTTGCCCGGTACCTCACGCCCCTCGTGGTCCAGCATGCGGGGGCCCACGCGGGCATAGTCCGGGCCCCCGAGGCTGAGGATCTGGTCCTCCCAATGGCGCTTTTCTCGTAGAAGCTTGTTGATCTCATCGTTCAGATCTCTGATGCGGAACTCCCCCAGTCCGGCTGAAAGTAAACTTTTATTATTGTCAACTCCATGGACACCATTTTAGAACATTCCAAAGTTATTTCTAAACAAATACTTTTTTCCATTCATACTCCCGAGCACGACCGCAGGCAGCCAACGAACAAATAACAGTTCACAACGACTAAGGGTTCCTATTTAATTTGACGTGAACTAAAGAAATTTATTTGCCATATTAAAAAATAAAATTTGAAAAAGTTTTTTTAATTGGAAATCCGACACTTCATACCGTTTTTATTACAGAACTGATGCTTGATTTTTCATTCAGTTAATGATGATGATCCCCCGACATACTTATATACAATATGCAGTCAGTTTAGGGAAAATACGGTATACCTAAATACACAAAATATAACTAAGTGTCCCGAAGGAGAATAAGAGGATGTACCAACATGAATACATCTACTAATACTATAAAGAGGAAAGATTGTTTGTTTGCATTGAATAGGCTCCAAAACTACTGAACCGATTTAAAAAATTCTTTCACTAATAGAAAGCTACATTATCAGCGAGCAACATAGGCTGTATATAATGGTAAGCACTGGCGTTGTGAAATTTGTATAAATGAAAATGTGTGTATTTCATATATTTTAGCGGCAGGAAGGAAAGGCAGGAGGGGAAGGTGGAGAGGGAAGACACGAGGGAGGGGGAAGGTGGAAGGGAACGGGGATGCACGGGAAAGGACATGCAGGGAGAATCAATTTATTTCTTTGAATGGCATAGCAACGCATGCCGGGTACCAGCTGTCAAGGATAAAACTACAAAATGAATGTTTCTTTGTTTGCTTCAAGCATTCAACCAATTGCGATGAAACTTTGGTGAGTTGTTGTGCGCATGCTTGTGAAGGTTTCTGTATATACTGGTGAGCTCTGACCTTATGAAATTTGCATAAAAATTTTCCAATATGGTTTCTCTCCTTGTGACTTTACCTCTACTGAGACAGCATAATAAGGAATAAGTAAATTAAATTTATAAGAAATATAGTTTAGCAGCAGGGAGGGGAATCCGGTAGGAGATCAAAGGAAGGGGAGCTCGCGGGAAGGGGGACGACGGAGGGGTGAAGGGAGGGAAGGTGGAAGAGGAATGCGGGGGAGGAACGCAGGGATTAGGGGGAGTTCCTGGCACGGGCCACGCGGAAGGATGGAAGATGGGGAAGGTGGTAGAGGAATGCGGGAGAGGAACGCAGGGATTAGGGGGAGTTCCTGGCACGGAGCGACGCGGGAGGATGGAAGATGGGGAAGGTGATAGAGGAATGCGGGAGAGGAACGCAGGGATTAGGGGGAGTTCCTGGCACGGGGCGACGCGGGAGGATGGAAGATGGGGAAGGTGGTAGAGGAATGCGGGAGCGGAACGCAGGGATTAGGGGGAGTTCCTGGCACGGGACGACGCGGGGGATGGAAGATGGGGAAGGTGGTAGAGGAATGCGGGAGAGGAACGCAGGGATTAGGGGGAGTTCCTGGCACGGGGCGACGCGGGTGAACAGGGACGCACGAGAAAGGACACGCAGGGAGAAGCAATTTCTCTCTTTATGTGGTATTGCTGGGTACTCGCTAGTTCTGTATACATATACCAGCGTGTAAGTACATAAAATCGACACTGTAAATAAATTTGTTTGATGTCCATACCAACTTATGATTAAAGGCATGTCGATGTTAGATTTGAAATTGAACTGCACAAAAATTATAATTTTAAAATAATTATAATTTCGGGGACCAACTGTCGGGTTACCAATTTTTTCTAGGCTTTTAAAAAGACTAACAACAAATCCAAAACAAGTTTTGGTACAGTTATATAAGTCCGCTTCATTTGAGCAAACATGGCGTGGAACACTTCGCGTAAGTGAATTAAACTTAACAAAATAAAAAATTAGGTGTATATTTTTTTCATCTTACCCCACATTCTCGTACCTACTCATTTTTCATAATAAAGCTAAATCTAACTATTTAAATAAGTAATATTTCGTATTAACTGTGAGGAGTTTATTTATGCCTACTCTTTTTAGCGGCACATATAGGTACTTACATAATACAGTACTTTCTCATTAATCTGACACCTCAAAAACTGGGATAGTTAGTAGCAATTAGTGAAAATGACAGAATAAAATGCATGCACACAAAATAATATGAATAATACAATTAAAATAGGTATTTCGTAAAAGCAAACACCAGTAAATCTTTGGCAGATTTTTCATTTTTGGTTTAAAGTTTATTTCCGTAAACCATTTTTACTCTTGCAAGACTCCTTTTTTTAATACCTTTTGTGTTTTAACTAAAGAAAACAATGGCAGATTATAGTAGGTATAGGATAATCGAGCAGCGAATTACGGAGAGAGTACTTTACAAAAATAATTCTGAGTTACTGAATTTAAAAATAACTGACCATTCTGTATTTGAGAAACCTTTTTTGCTATTTCTCTGATGATTTGTAGTCTCCATTTTTCGGCTTGAGGTAATTCATTACATTCTGATGCCAAGAATGGTCTTCTTTGTTTGATGGCTCCGCCAGTTTCTTGCACTTGGGCTGCTCGCCACCTGGCGAGTGTGGTCCTGTAATCGCGAATGAATTTATTAGTGGCACGATAAAGCTTAACATACTTCATGGTCAGTCGCCAAAGAAGAGTTGAAAAAGATACATAAATAAGTCGTTAGTTAAAAAAAATACCAGGAAATGTTGATGTAAACAACAAAAATCAAAATAATATAACTTACATAGCCTTTTCCGCATTTCTCGCCTGAAAAACAATATTTTAGGTTATAACACAATAATCGTTTAAAAATCATTCTATATTTTTATATAAATAAAAATTGAACTTAATGTCGTATCTCACCATGATTTCAGATGTATTTTTTAATTACTTTTCAGATAACAGGAGAGATTAATCAAATCACAAACAAATTCAACGTTGTTTAGCCGCTTTTGCTTTTTTGTTGCTTTTTGTTGACAGCAGTTTCACCATAGAGAAGATACTGGAAGATACGAAACACGAAGACGTTGACAGTTGACAGGTTGACAGAAGACACAATAGATTATATATATATCTATGGAAGACACTGAAGCAAGGATCATACTGAGCAGACGCAACGCCACGCAACGTTCCTGTACCGTTCACACTGGCCAGACGTACGTACGGGTCGCTGTGACCACGTGACAAGGGGTCTGTGGTTGTGCGCAGGCGCGTTTGATTTGACACATTTGACATTTATTTTTTAGGTTATGTTTATGTGATTCTCTTAGCAGATGACAGCTTTGCCATATCTTGAAAGAGAATTTGAAGATGATTTGCTACGATTATTATTGTTAAATCAATATTCTCGTAAAAAGAAAAAAAGTGAGAAGTATTTGGGTCCACAACATTAACAAACAAAGACAAATGTTTGGAGAGTTCCATACTTTAGTAAAGGAACTAGAATCTGATGACGGACGATTCTTCATGTACTTCCGTATGAGTAAAGTGGTATTTGAAGAGCTTCACAGCATAATTGAATTATTGAATATGACATAAAAAAAGAAAACACACATCTTCGAAAGTCAATTGGGACCAGAGAAAGATCTAAAGTTTGATTGACATTCATTATAGGGGTATAATATTGAAAATCATGCCATAAATGGCTGAAATTTCTTCCTAAGTTGCACTGCGTATGCAGAATCTCTATAATCCTGTAATTTGATTTTATAAATAACTTCGTGCCGTCTAAAAGCTTCAATAAACTGTTCGTCATCCATTTTTTAATAATATCTGTCAAAAAAACAACCATAGATATAGCGAAACAACGTTAGATGCTCAGATAACACCAAAAAGATGTAAAATCATCTCGTAGTAGGCGTGACCATACCCCCTCCACCTTCCACATGGCCCACGCCGATCTGGATGCGGCAGGTCCGCGTAGCGTAGGGGGCGTCGGTTTGCATTGCGTGGGGCTAGTATGTTTCTAAAGCACCCGTTTCCATAGAAAATGTGGGGATGGTAAGCAGTCCAGATATGGAAATGGTGACGTCTACCCATAGATGTATATAATATAACTGGATGGATGAGTCGCGTAAATTGGCCGGTCTTCCGGTTTCGACGGCCGCCATATGCAAAATGGGCAAGAGATACGAAAACTCAGGGAACTTCTTAGAGGGAACTCGCAAATAGGGTACAATCACTTTTTTTTGTTTTTTTACCAAAAATTAGAGAGAAAAATTAAAAAGTGGAATATACAAAAAATATTTTTTTTACGATAGGAATAGTCCTTCAACAACGTTTTGAATATTCACATTTCAAATTCGGGCTAAAACGCCTTCTTCGCGCGGTTTTGTCTTGTGACGTCACTTCGCACTTCTTGACAGCTGACAGTCGTAATCCAGTAACCGTCTTCAGTTGATCATTTGTTTTTCGAAGAAAATGTCCGTTAATACCGTTTATAAATACTGCATTGTAGTAAAGTGCACAAATACAGCATCTTAAAAACCAAACAAACTATTTATAAACGTCCCAAATTATGTTATTATGTGTAAAAAGCGGTGTCATGCGATGAAAAGGTGCATTAAAAAACTGCCATCATAGCGTCGATTTTTGGCAAATTATCAGATTGTCCTTATAGAAAACCACTGTCTGTCATGATAATATGTATTTACAATATATGTTTTATACAAACGAATGGATTTAAGATGCGTAACTAAACGATTATGACTTTTAAACTTATTCAAACCAGCAACTAGAACAAAAACAACTTCACGTGGGACTCGGTGGGTGCGTTGTGACGTCACAATGTAGCCAGTCAATCATGACTCGTTTTTGGTATTTGAATTTTTATGCAATTTTAAAAGTGAATTAATTAATTTAATAATTTTTTGGGGGGATTTTAAGAACGATATTCGAGTTTAGTTATTTTTTTTACATATATTAAATGCATTGAAAACACTGTATTACATATACTGCATGTACCCTATTCCAAGTTTTTTGTTACTAAAAAATGTTATTAAACATTTTTCCTTTCTGTTTTTTTTATGTTGCATAACGAATTGTAATAAAGTAAAACTGCGACTTTGTATATTAATAATAATTATCGTACATTATGCTCATAAGCATTATAATAATTAGTTAAGTATTTTAATGTTAAATTAAGTTATACTTTTAAGTAATTAATATGTATTACGCACAAAAATATCTAATATTTAATGATATTATTGTAAGCAAATAAATAGAAAAAATGAGAGATTTCTTACAATAAAACTGATCACTTTTGTAAGATTTAAGTAAAATAAAATATTGTAAAATTAAAAACTCAATAAAAAATAATCTTCCATTCGAAGTAATCTTCAATAATGAAACTTCTTTCAGGTCATCACAAGTCTACAGTTGTACTTTGTTTTATAACTACATATTGTGATAATCTTACCATTGTCTTAGATCAGTAAGGGGGCATCCATTAATTACGTGAGCAGTTTTTCTTCCAATCTAGACCCCCTCCCCCTCCCCCTCGGTGAGATAAACTTGGACCACTTCTTATTTCTTTTCAAGTAACGTGAGATTTTGCTGGACCCCCCCCCCCCCCTCGTTTGTGCTCAGGTAATTAATGAATGCCCCCTAACCAGGGCTGGGCAGTATTTGAAATACTTGTAATTGAAATACGTATTTGAAATACAAATACGTATTTTGTATTTGTATTTCAATTACTTCCTAAAAATGTATTTTGTAATTGGTATTTCAATTACCTGGGGCTGAGGTATTTTGTAATTTGTATTTCAAATACTTATGGCTAGAAAATACATTTTCAAATACATTTAGCGATCTTAATAATGATAATCAAAAATAAACTGACATAGATAATACATAGACTAAAAACGCTAGAATCCAGAGCTATATGTTATGTGTGTTAATATTTAGAGTTGGCAACACGTCCTGTGCTGTAATAGCACTGTTATTATACATTTTCTATCATATTTGCATCATATTATGTAATGCTTGTTATTGCTTTGTATTGTACTTTTTTGTGTCATAGTATTAGATCAAGCACTATAGGAATAATTTTACTGAATACTAGACTATTTTTAAGTTAATTACAGTAGAGCGCACTTGAAGTGAAATAACTAGCGTCCGACCGAAACAGGATTTTCTACCGAAAATGAAACCGAATATTCGATATCTCCCTCAGTTTCGGCCGAAACCGTAACCGAAACTTTTTTAGACATGTTAAAAATCTATTGTTTACTGAAATTCGGCTTATTTTTTACACTTATATTCACTATGAAGTAAGGACCTCATAAATTGAGTATTATAATTTTAATTGCGTTTACAATCACAACATTTTTTTACATTAACTCCTCATGAGAGACCCTTAGGAAAATAATTTCCCTCAGGGCGTATGTCATCTTTGAAGATGCTGTATGGAGGGTCTTTTTGGGGAAAGGAAGGAGGGAGGAAACATAGAGGCCGGGTTTCACAGCCGAGCTGTTGAACTCAAGAATGAGTCATAGAAACGACCCGTTCTCATGTGACTAATGTCAACCGTGTACATATGTTGGGCGCATGTTTCCCGACTACGCGCTGGTGCCGAGGGGATCAATGGCGCTATTTCCTCAGAGTATCTTCCATTGTATTACCCGTAGAACAAGGACAGATTCCCACCTGACGCCTATGCTCTAAAGATCGCAATCCGTTTGTGTTAGGAGAATCTATCAATCGGACCACCGGTTTCTGCACAGAGTCGAAGGTTTTTTTTAAGGTATTTTGGGGCTCCAGACCAGAGGTGGCTGCCAAATTCAATAGTGGGGTGCAGTTGCGGTTTGTACAGTGTTAGCAGTTGTGTACTATTAAAGTATCTGCGGGTCCTGTATAGTACGCCCAGTTTCTGAGAGTCTAAAACTCTGGCTTCGATGGAGCACCCATACCTGAGCTGGTCACTTAGAGTTACTGCCTCCGTTCACGGAGATACTTACAAGATACTTGATCTTCGTGCGCGTATCATTCGCGCCGATCGTAAGTACCCCCCGTACGATTTTGCTGGTGCCCGTTCACGGCGCTACGCGGTGGCTGTCGGTTTCCAATCAGTATCACGATACCGACAGTGCTAATCGCACGCGACGCGTCGCATCATTTGTGTCTGATACTTATTCATTTGAGGTTTGACAGAAATGACGTCGGAGCATGAAAGTAATGTTAGATTTGTTCTGGAAGTGGAAAAAATGCATGTTTATATAACTATACTTTACCAGAATACGTAAGAAAGGATTTAGTGGAGATGGCATGGATTGATGTTGGAAAAAAGTCATATGACATCGCTTGACAGCGTGTTAACTCCACGGTTGCACGTGAAAAATGATCAAGTCCAGTATATTTCGGATAGCGCCGTGTACGGAGACTAGCATTAAAAAGTAGTATGTATATCAGCAGGGTACTTGTGGTTTCGTCACAATTACGTAGATTGTAAGTATCTCCATGAACGGAGGGCCTTACACCAAGCACATCAAAGGAGGGACTGTTCGGAAGATCGCTTCCGTTGAAGGAGACTAGATTTTAATTTTTGTTTACACTTGTAAAATGAAATAAATAAAAATAATTGAAGTTTGTGATCACATAAACTCACAATACAAGCCCGCCGGACCGGCCAGCGAACTCAGTTGATGATAGTGAATGACACGCGAGCCACGAACTCACCCGAAGTCAGTCAAACGGCACGCGTTTCTTCACAAATGTAGAGTTTCGGTGCGGCAAGGTTCGGCAGATTTTCTGTCGAAACCGAAACTGATACCGAAACTAGATTTTTTTACCGAACCTTGCCGAAACCGAAACCGAACCTTCGGTCGGTCACTAGAAATAACACAAAATAGCGCTATAATGTCGTGTTATAATAATAATATATTATTATTATATTACCTAACACCTGAGCCCTTTACCACAAATTTTTCAAGTGAAACGGAGATGAGATGTGTCTTTTGAGCAATATGATTGGTCAATTTTTGCTCGTCTCTGTTTCACTCTGCTCAACATTGCTTCTATGGAAACGTACCCTTAGTTAAGGGCATTTACGACAATTTATTGCAACCAAAGGTTCTACCAAAACCAAATGTATTTTGTATTTTGTAATTTGTATTTTGTATTTGAAAGAAAAAAATGGTTAAAATACTGTATTTTGTATTTCAAATACACGACTTGAAAGTATTTTGTATTTCGTATTTTAAATACATGCGAAAAAGTATTTTGTAATTTGTATTTCAATTACAGCAAAGCATGTATTTTGCCCAGCCCTGCCCCTAACACTGGTGAAGGTATGGTAGGCAACAAAATATGTTGAGAAACAGAAACAAAACTACAAAATTTAATAGGCGTATCATTTTTATTTCTTAAAAAATTACAATATTTAGTATGGGAACATCATGTGCCATTAACTTATAAGCAGTAAATGTATCGACAAACAAAAGTAAAAAATAACAGTCGTACATAATATTGGGTAGAAATAATTTTAAAAAAAATTACATTTATACAACAAAATTTGCACAACTTAATGTATACAACAACAACAAACATACAGCAAAAATTTACAGACAAAAATTTTGTACAACTTATATACAGTCAAAAATTTTAAACAACTTATATGTATACAGAGAAAGAATTTATACAACTTACATACAGACAAAAATTTTATACAACTTATACACAGACAATTTTTTTATACATTATTAAATAAAATAAGTTTATGTAAATTCTGTCTAACGCTTGCCTTATTATTATTTACATTTTCTAGAGAAAATCTTCTTGCATAGGTATGTCTTTAACCAATAGCGCAAATTTCTCTGAAATTTTTCTAATTATCTGCGTTTCATGGAGGTCTTCACCCCCGTGAAATTCAGCTTCGAGATCGTGCGACAATTGTGGGAACATGTACCTCTTATCCGAAAAGTGACCCACCACACAATGTGAGATTTTTATTACTTAAAACTAATTAAATATTACTTAAAACTGCTTCAAACTAGACGGCTGCTGGTATAGAAATGGCTTACTGGGCACTTGTTATGCACCATTCCAAGATGGCGGACGTCGATTTCCGGTGGACCGCTCAAAATTCGCTGAGGCAAAGAGAGTCATCCATCCAGTTATATTATATCTATGCGTCTACCCACGTGGCGTGGCGTTGCGTGGGCTCAGTGTGGCCTTACCTTGACAGTGTAATATGAAATAGACAATCAGAATAGAGGGAACTGCTTGGAAAGCCGGACAACAACTTCACATTTCTACGTAAATGTTACTCGATGCATTTCGTTATCTCTCCGTGAAAGTAAAACTGTTTATGGTTTTGGTGATACGTCAAAATTAACGGTGACTGATAGATCGCTGTTGCATGTTAAAATTTTATTTTTGGAAAGTTATTTATATATTATTAATTAAATTATTTTGCAACTATCAATAATTTGAAGATGTCTCATCAAACCGGCATCCGAGGTTTGCATAAATATTTTTATTTTTCTATTACATTCAGTTACTTTCTACACCGCCCATAATAATATAAAAAAATATTTTCGAATGTTTTTAGGAAACGATACCTTAAAAAGATTCTTTGGAGAATGCCACAACGGAAAAACCAGAGCCATCAAAGTTATCATTGAAAATGGTAAGAAATAATTTTTTACTGTTTTTTATTAAAATATAGTACAATATTTACATATTGATTAAACAATGTATTCATGTTTGACTCCCTGAGACTCACGAATAATTATATCACAACCTGCAAGGGATGCTGAAACCGTTATTTCTATGCATAGTTTTTGATACGGTGTATGTTGTATTTTCTAACTAGTTTAAAAATAAACAAAATTGCTTTTCATTTGCAAAATCTGAGGAAGCTGGATTGTACGGATATCCTAAGCTTAATTTTTGGCTGCTGCTTCTTATTATAAAAAAGTTAACCCACCACGGATATATCTAAACCTCAATCATGGAAGTTTGTTATCTGATTAGCAAGTAGGTACTTGAGTGATAACTGAGGGGAGATATATTGATAACCTATTACGGTAATTGAACTGCAAGTTTTTTTGGTAAATATTTCCCTATCGAGTCCACGCTCAAAACACACTTTAAAAAATTAAAACAAATTGTACTATGTAGATTACAGTTAGTAATAAGTAATTCGGTAACCGGAATTGAAAAATATTGCATTTTAATGGTTATTTTGTTATCTTTAAAAATGTGAAATGCCATTTCTCAAGGAAAGCCATGTTGTTAATTACGACGGCACACGTCTCGCATGATTACCGAATGATGATGAACAAAATAATGATTAATACGCATTATTTATCATTTCCGAAGATTGCAATTCGTACTTATTATTGTCTAACTGACTGAAAGTGTTTTTTTCTTTTAAAAATGCATATTTCATCGTCGTAATTAAGATGGCGGCCCTTGAAAAATGACATTTCGCGTTTTTTAAATTAAAACGCAATATTTTTCACGGTTACTGAATTACTTATTACTAACCATTATCTTCCTAGTACAATTTGATTTAATTTTTTAAAGTGTGTTTTGAGCGTGGACTCGTTAGGGAAATATTTACGGTTTTTTTTATCGTATATAATGTTTTTATGGTGACTGCTTGTTTGAAAACATTGTACAGATATTTGTTATTTAGCATTTTAACCCCTCAGGCTAATTTGTTCAGTTTTCAGAACAACTCAAAATCGTTGTCTCCCTTTTTATAATGGATAGAAATAAGATTTAAACGGTGATAGAAAGAGAAAATACTTTGCTTTAAATTAAAATTTAAAAATTAACCACAAAATTATTTAAACGTACACTTTTATAAATCCAAAGTTTCCTGCCACAATTTGATAAAAAAATATGAAACTTTGAGAATTTATATTAACTTTTTGGAAAAAATTCGGTTTAGTGGCGATAGTCCTAGATAATTTTTTTTTTTTTTTATACTAATTATGGGCCGGAAAATCCGAATCTGAAAGAATT
The DNA here is from genome assembly GCA_917880885.1 of Limnephilus marmoratus. Taxonomy (NCBI): domain Eukaryota; kingdom Metazoa; phylum Arthropoda; class Insecta; order Trichoptera; family Limnephilidae; genus Limnephilus; species Limnephilus marmoratus. The sequence continues at coordinate 16,151,819 of OU862908.1, forward strand.
AGGGGGTAAAGTTCGGTTTAGGGGCGGCATTCCTAGATAATAAAACTAGTTATTTTTATACTAACTATGGGCCGGAAAATCCGAATCTGAAAGAATTAGGCGTCGGCAAGCAATATTAACTGAATTACATGACTTTAAAATTTTCTATACACACACAGGAAACCAAGCCATTTTGAACGCATTCTGACACTACAAGTCATAGAAAAACAAGAAAGATGTTAGTTACACCACATAAAATTAAGTGTTGCCATTAAGCAATAATATCAATAACTAATTTAAGTAATTATTTTTTATAAATTTTACTCACTTTTGTATCACAAACCATGTTACATAAACCTAGCGTAGCCGCTAAACTACTTGAAAACTGGGATGTTTTCTTGCCTTGACGCGAGTAGGCGCTATGAAGTGGGCACTTTCTTTTCTATCACAAACCATGTTACACAAACCCAGCGTAGCCGCTAAACTACTTGAAAACTGGGATGTTTTCTTGCCTTGACGCGAGCAGGCGGTATAAAGGAGCACAAATCATGTTACACAAACCTAGCGTAGCCGCTAAACTACTTGAAAACTGGGATGTTTTCTTGCCTTGACGCGAGTAGGCGCTATGAAGGGGGCACTTTCTTTTCTATCACAAACCATGTTACACAAACCCAGCGTAGCCGCTAAACTACTTGAAAACTGGGATGTTTTCTTGCCTTGACGCGAGCAGGCGGTATAAAGGGGCACAAACCATGTAACACAAAACTAGCGTAGCCGCTAAACTACTTGAAAACTGGGATGTTTTTCTTGCCTTGACGCGAGCAGGCGGTATAAAGGGGCACGAACCATGTTACACAAACCTAGCGTAGCCGCTAAACTACTTGAAAACTGGGATGTTTTCTTGCCTTGACGCAAGCAGGCGGTATAAAGGGGCACAAACCATGTTACACAAACCTAGCGTAGCCGCTAAACTACTTGAAAACTGGGATTTTTTCTTGCCTTGACGCGAGCAGGCGGTATAAAGGGGCACAAACCACACAACTTTTTAAGACTACGAATTTTCATACTTTTGGTCTAAGAATACGGCCGTTGAGATAGTCATAATTCATCAGGTTAATGTGTTATGTGATGAATTATCATGTGAGGAAGTATCGTGTCGGAAAGTTTTACGTTATTGATATTATTGCTTAATGGCAACACTTAATTTTATATGGTGTAATATCTTTGGTGTTTTTCTATGACTGCGTTCAAAATAGCTTGTTTTGCTGTGTGTGTATAGAAAATTTTAAAGTCGTGTAATTCAGTTAATATTGCTTGCCGACGCCTAATTCTTTCAGATTCGGATTTTCCGGCCCATAATTAGTATAAAAAAAAAAAAAATTATCTAGGACTATCGCCCCTAAACCAAATTTTTTCCGAATTAGGCGTCGGCAAGCAATATTAACTGAATTACACGACTTTAAAATTTTCTATACACACACAGGAAAACAAGCCATTTTGAACGCATTCTGACACTACAAGTCATAGAAAAACACCAAAGATATTACACCACATAAAATTAAGCGTTGCCATTAAGCAATAATATCAATAACGTAAAACTTTCCGACACGATACTTCCTCACATGATAATTCATCACATAACACATTAACCTGATGAATTATGACTATCTCAACGGCCGTATTATTAGACCAAAAGTATGAAAATTCGTAGTCTTAAAAAGTTGTGACGCTAGGTTTATGTAACATGGTTTGTGATACAAAAGTGAGTAAAATTTATAAAAAATAATTACTTAAATTAGTTATTGATATTATTGCTTAATGGCAACACTTAATTTTATGTGGTGTAACATCTTTCTTGTTTTTCTATGACTTGTAGTGTCAGAATGCGTTCAAAATGGCTTGTTTTCCTGTGTGTGTATAGAAAATTTTAAAGTCGTGTAATTCAGTTAATATTGCTTGCCGACGCCTAATTCTTTCAGATTCGGATTTTCCGGCCCATAGTTAGTATAAAAATAACTAGTTTTATTATCTAGTAATGCCGCCCCTAAACCGAACTTTACCCAACTTTTTTATGTTTGCATTAATAAAAAAACATATTTTAAAATTATATGTTTATTTCGAATTATACAATTTTAAAGCTTATTTTATCACCTTTCTAACAGTTTTTAGTTTTCGAATGCATTCAGAAATACTCTGTTTATTTGGATTTTATTGCAACATTTTATTGCTGAAATATTTTGATCTTCCACAAAAATAGGCTCGAGGCCTGAGTGGTTAAGGTGATGCACTACTAAGTAATGCAAAATTATGTGATTTTGGTTTGAAAATTAGATTGCTTAGAAATATTTTAGATGCTTTAATTAAATACTGCGAGTAGAACACTTTTGCCTTTGAAATAATCGAGTATTTTTTTTTATTAGACTTTTTATAAGCCCAGTAAAAATAAATGTCAGGCTTTTAAAGATTGTTTAAAAGGGACTGGGTTACTGTCAAAGGAATGAGGTAAAATGGGAGATAGTACAATGGGTCTATGGCCTAAGTGCTCTCGGGAACAATATATATGTAAACCGTCTCCGATTATTAAAATAAAAAAATAAAAAATAAATAAAGATTGTTTTAATTAAAGTTCAAAATTTACTACTTATGAACTCATTTTCGGTTATGGTTTTATTGTATAGGGTGGGCCATAAACACTTGCACTTTTGAAATAACAATGAAAAAAAATACAGATTGTATTTAAATAAATGCTTATCGATAAGAAAAAAATATGCTGGAAAATCATTTCGTAAAAATAATTTCGTCAAAATGGCCGCCATCTCGCTGGCATTCCTCAAATCTGGACCTTAGATTTTCGAAAACTTTTCGACACAAATCTCGGGGTATGTTGACCATTTCTTGATGGAATGTCTCCTTTAATTGGAGTATAGTTGCTGGTTTATTTACGTAGACTCAACTTGTAAGATATTTTTACGCACCAGATTTAAATGTCCGGGTTAAATTTTCCCCGGAGTTTTCTAGTCAATCCACGCTATGCAATTGCACTATATAAGTATTATAAATACAAAACAATACAAGAACAACATGTCAACCTACCAGAGACCAAATGGGAAAATAATTTAGCACCGACTCCAATTCAATTTATAATAAATAAGCACCGACTCCAGATATTTTCATATCAGAGGGTTCGGCTCAGTGGAATTCCTAATTGAACCTATAAATCCTACTGATCCCTCAATATAAATATTTAAAAATTCTTTTGTAATCCTACATGTATTTAAAATGACTGATTTTTGCATTTTTATATGTAAATTCTTTGATAAATCTAATATGCCTAAATTTTGAATCAGAGACCTAGGTATAATGCCAGTAGCCGAAATAACAAATGGTAATATTTTTATAGTCTGAGAATGCCAAATTCTTTTAATCTTATTTCCTAAATCTGTGTATTTTCTTATTTTTTCAGAAACAGTTTTTTGAATATTACAGGAATTTGGACTAGCTACATCAATGATATAAGTTATTTTTTTAATTTTGTCATGTAAAACTATATTAGGTCTATTATGACTAATTGTTCTGTCTGTTAGTATAGTTTTATCATAATATATTTTAATAAATTCATTTTCTAAAAATGAATTTGGTTCATATTCATAATATGGTACTATATTACGGCAGTCAACCAAGTTATGTTTATTATTATATAATGAGCAGGCAGCATTCTGCTGATGCGCTCATATCTAATTTCACAATAGTTTGACGGTAAATTTTAATTTTTAACTAAGTTAGTCCTTTCTTCTCTCAAACTACGAATCCAATAGAACTTTGAATTGGTTTATGTTAGTTGCATCGATGACATGTTGTGGAAGTTTGTTCCAAGCATCCACCACTCTATTTGCAAGGAAGTGTTTTCTAGGATTAGATGCAAAAGGCGTTTTGGTAATTTTTTTTTGAGTGTCCACGGAGAATTATATTTTTATTAGTAGTGAAGATTCCTTGGATGCCAGGGCAGTGAAACCTCGTGAAATGATCTGATAGCAGGTGCAAGTATCTCTTTGTTGACCGTGAATCCCCAAAATCACCTATCGTATCAATGGAACATATTCCAAAAGGTTTTGTTGCGGGACCCAAGTAGGACATCAATCCATATTTATTTTGACCTCTTGATTTGTTCTTTAAACTGCACAACTTTCGCAGGTTCTCTTTATATTGTTTGTCATGTTTTCTGATGTGTACCATGAGCTTATCATTTTTTGCATTTGATTAATTCCTGTGTGACCTAGGTCTGTATGAAATTTTTGATAAAATCTATGCTGAATTTTTCTGATAGAATTATTTTTTCTTTTTTTTTTTAGTTGAACATTTTTGATAAAATCTATGTTGAATTTTTCTGATAGAATTGTTTTTTCTTTTTTTTACTTTCTTGTAATAAACATTATTCTTAGATATCAATTTATCTCTTCTGCACTGTATCTTCTCGTTTTTAACCTGATCTTTTAAGATAACTTCTAATTTTATTAAGTTGACAACTTTTAATTGCTCATCTTGGTTCTCATCTGGTTCTAAGACTGGGTTTCTGCTTAGACAATCAGCTTCAACATTGTATATTCCTGGAGAATATTTAATTTGAAAATTATATTGGGATAGGTAATATGTTAAGTCACCCAGCTCTTCATCGGTTCTAGATTTGAGATTCATATTTTCCAGCGGTTTGTGATCTGAATAAACTGTAAATGGTTTACCTATCAGCCAGTATTGCCCGTATCTCAGTGCTTCTTTTATAGCTAAGCATTCTAAGTAAATTGATTTTTTCTTTTTTTGGGCGCCATTTAATTTTTTCGAATAGTAAGCAACAGGGTTTTTCTTTTCCATCAGATTGTGCCTGTTTTAAAATAGCTCCAACACCCTCTAGAGAAGCATCTGTATATATATTAATTGGTAAATCTTGATCAAAAATTTCCAAGATCGGTTGTGAGCATATTAGGTTTTTCATCGTTTCAAAAGCATTTTGGCATTTATCAGTCCAAATAAACTTTTGATTTTTCCTTAATAAATTATGCAAGGGATCTAGTATTATTGCACTCTTCGGAATGTACTCATGATAAAAGTTAATTTTTCCTAGAAATTGTCTCACATTCTTCTGTGTTTTTGGAATAGGAAAATTCTTTATTGAAATTAAATTATCCTTTACTGGCTTGACTGAATTATTCTGAATTATATGACCCAGATATTTTACCATGCCTGATGCAAATGTGCATTTTGTAAATTTCAATCTAAAACCTTCTGTTTTGATTGCATTTAGCAGCTTTGTTAGATAATCAATGTGTTCAGCAAAAGTTTTTGAAAAAATAAAAATATCATCTATGTAATTGACAGCAAATTCCTTTAGTTTATATTTTCTCAATATATTGTTTAATATCCTCTGAAAAAATTGCCGGAGATGTCCATTGATAATGTCCCTCCTGTGTTACAAATCCTTTTTTTTTTTTTTTTATTCAATCCGCAACGGAATAGACCAAAAGGCTGAGTTTATATCCAGTGTTGAAAAAATTTGCGATTTCTGGTCTTTGTCATTAGGTCTTCAATCAATGGAAATGGTTGAGCTTGAGGTATTACTATTATTTATTATTTATTACTATTATTATTTAAGTCTCTGAAGTCTATGCATAATCTGGATCTTTGGTTTTCTTCTTTTTTAAATGCTAGAGTAACCAGTGCAACAAATGGACTGTACGACTCTTCTATCATTTTATTGTCTAATAATTTTGCTATTTGCTCTTCTATTTCCTTTTTATCTTCTACACTGCATCTGTAAGGCTTCCTACTACAATATTTATCCAGTAATAAGTCTATCTTCGCTTCATATCCATTAACAGTGCCAACATCATATTTACTCTTCGCAAACACTGATGTGTATTTGTCTATTAGTTAATTTATTTCTGTTTTTTGATCATTATTTAAATGATTCATTGTTATTTTAAAATCTTCTTCTTTAACATGTTCGTTAAAATTAATTCTGTGTTTTTCTATATGTTTAAATTCAGTATTCGTTTTCACTTAACGTTATTTCGAAATAGGTAAGTTTTATTTCGCTATTGAAATGATGTAGTTCATGATAGGCTCTGAGGAAAATAATTTCCCTGAGGGCCTGTCATCTTTGGGGATGCTGCGTAAAGGGTTGTTTAGGGAAAGGAAGGAGAGGAGAGTTCTGAGAAGGAAAAGGGGTGGGTAGGAATCTGGGGTTCAGTGTGTCCTGGTCATCCACCTTCAAGACCTAGACAAACCTCATCCCATGAACCCGGGCACCCCTGCTAAATCACCAAACGTAGCGAGCCACTTGGGGTGACCTATGGCAGAGGTGTTGGTTATCCAATAAAGTTTCCCGGGGCGGCGGTACCCATTCCCCCCTCCCAAATTATTTTGTTTTTTTGATGAAAGAGTATTTTTTGTTTAGTGTACCTAAACAAATTAAGTTTGAAAAAAGTAATTGTGTTTTCTACCTTTTATTTTATTTGTTAATAATGTTCAAATAGGGAATACCTACTATTTCTTTTTTTAATATTATTTACGAAGCGATTTACGATTACGATTTCAAAAAGCATAAATAATTTATTTGAAATAAGGGAAAAAGTTCGGTTTATGGGCGAAATTCCTAAAAAATAAAACTAGTTATTTTTATACTAACTTTGGGCCGGGGAATCCGAATCTGAAAGAATTAGGTTGGGGCAAGCAAATATAAACTGAATAACACGACTGCAAAATTTTAAATTCATACACAGCTTACAGGCCATTTTGACGCTATCAACAATGTCATAGAAAAAACCAAAGATATTTTATGTTCAACCACAGAAAATTAAGTGTTGCCATAAGCAATAATATCAATAACGTAAAACTTTCAGACACGATACTTCCTCACATGATAATTCATCACATAACTCACATTAACCTGATGAATTATGACTATCTCAACGGCCGTATTCTTAGACCAATGTGTAACATGGTTTGTGATAGAAAAGAAAGTGCCCCCTTCGTAGCGCCTGCTCGCGTCAAGGCAAGAAAACATCCCAGTTTTCAAGTAGTTTAGCGGCTACGCTAGGTTTGTGTAACATGGTTTGTGATACAAAAGAAAGTGCCCCCTTCGTAGCGCCTACTCGCGTCAAGCCAACAAACATCCCAGTTTGCAAGTAGTTTAACGGCTACGCTAGGTTTGTGTAACATGGTTTGTGATACAAAAGTGAATAAAATTTATAAAAAATAATTACTGAAATTATAAACATGTTTTTTTACTTTATTGATATTATTGCTTAATGGCAACACTTAATTTTATGTGGTAATTGGTAATATGTTATCTTTAGTTTTTTCTATGATCTTTGTTCTCAGAAAAAAATGGCCTGTTATTCCTGTTATATTGTATGTAAATTCAAAATTGTACAGTCGTTTAACTCAGTTAATATTGCCGAGTGTAACCTAATTCTTTCAGATTCGGATTTCCCAGCCCAAAGTTAGTATAAAGATAATTAAATTTCTTCTTTCGGAGTATCGCCCATAAAAAGATGTGTCATTAATTTATTGGAGATTGTTTGTGTATCGAAAATTTTTAAGTTGTGTTATTCAGTTTATATTTGCTTGCCCCAACCTAATTCTTTCAGATTCGGATTCCCCGGCCCAAAGTTAGTATAAAAATAACTAGTTTTATTTTTTAGGAATTTCGCCCATAAACCGAACTTTACCCAAAACAAGGAGTGATAATTATGTAATATTTATTTTTAGTTCAAATATTAGAAACTGGATGATTAATATATGATTTAAAAATAAAGGCTGATTGTTGATTAACTATTTTTTTTCCACGAAAAAATGACCTTATATGGAAGTTTCGGTTTCGGTTTCGACCGAACCTGAGCCGTAAAAACTAGTTTCGGTCGGACACGATAAGTTATTTGGATGCAAGTCTAAAAGTAGTTGTGACCATATAATCTCAAAATATATTTTAGGTTAAGACATAAAGTTAATGTTTGTGTCTTTCAAATAGAAGTTATGGGGCATAGCCATGTCTGAAAAATTTCAAATTATGCAAAACTGCGGGAAATATTGTAGGCATTGTGCCAATCACATCCATACTTCAGAAACTGGTGGATCAGAAGGAGACTCTTCTAGACACCTCTATCACCCTAAGAAAGTTGAGGTGAATGGTGCATTTGAATCGAAATAACCTATTGCTTCCATTTTCAGAAGAACTAAGCTTAAAAACACATCTAAAGTGCAATTCAACATGGGAAAAAGACTTCGATCCAATGATTTCTTCACTGATAGAGGAAGACCAGCCTTGTTTTATTCTGTACAGGTAAACTCAAATTTTATAATACTTGTCCTATGTATAACAAGAACTTTATCCACATCAATCTAATTTCTTTTAATATAATATAAATAATAATTAAAAATGATAAACAATGATGAGATGGTTTATAAAGTCCTAAATGGAACTTTATTTTTGATGTGCAGTTAAAATAAAATATTTACAGCAATTAGCAATACATCCACAATAACATCCACAATTTGTTCGCTTTTCGGAACAACATATAGGTCTCATTGAAATCGTTGTCTCCTTTACTATCATGGTTAGAAATATAATCTAAATGGTGTTAAAAAGAGAAAACGCCACGCTTTATATTCAAATCTAAAATTTAACCACAAAATAATTAAAATAACTTTATGAAACCAAAGTTTCCGACCGCAATTTGAAAAAAAATTGTAAAACTTTGGGAATTTTTTATAAATTATTTTTACATGAAACAACAGATAAGCGATTTGACAATAACGTTTATAATACATTTGCCCAATAAAATATGTGTGTTTTTATTTTTTTTTGTTACCAGCAATTTTAGTTAGAAAAAAAGTAAGGTGAGTCATTTTTAAAACTTTTTTATGTTTGCGTTCAAAAATATTATTTTTAAAAATTTATATGTTTATTTCGTATTATAAAATTTGAAAGCATATGTCATCACATTTCGAAAACACTTTTTAGTTTTCGTATGCGTTCAGAAATATTCAATTTTTTTTTTTTTTTAAATTGTGGGATTAAAACTTACTAAAATGTATGTAAATTTTGTATTTTCGATAATGCTGTTCAATAGCCTCACATTTGAATGCCCGCAGGTTAGATACAAAGAATTCCCTGGGCTACGAATGGCTCTTTATAAGCTGGTCCCCCGACACGGCTGCCGTACGCCAAAAGATGTTGTTTGCATCCACTAAAGCAACTCTGAAACAAGAATTTGGCTCATCCTATTTAAAAGACGAGTTCTACTGCAGTGTAATGGTAATTATTACATTTTTTCTTCATTTTTTACGTGAATTAACTAAAACATAGAATACTTTTTTTTTTCACGGGTGTCAGAAAAATTGTATTGGAGGACCAATTTTTTTAGCTACAATTTTTTATGTATGTTTGCTGCTGAATTATTTTTTGTGATTTTGATAGTGTGCCCCAAAAGCGGCTATTGCAAATAATATGATATATGATGTTTCACAATTGGTAAAGTCTGAATTCTTTGGTGAATATCAACGATTTTAATATTTCTTCTACCGAAAGATTATTTATTTTAATCTAGCGAATTCCCGGCATGCGTTGCAATGCCTCTGAAAGAAAGAAAATGTTTGTGTTGTAATTCTGTTATATTAAAGTGCTTTTAGATACACAATTTTTTTTTCTATCTAGGTTTTCCTACGCATGAGCAGGTAACTTACAGCTGTCCGTGTGAAAAGCATGGATTTTCCAAATTTAACCCCTGCTATCCCCTACCACTACTATGTCTCCTTTGCAATTTCTCCCTCCGCTCTTCCCTTATCCCCACACTTCGTTCCCCTCCCCCGCCTTCCTGCATTTTTACATTTTTAAATCGGAAAACAGATATATTTACTGCAGTTGTGTATAAAAATTCCAGATAAATGTTATCTGCGATGATAATTAAATTCTTTAATTTCTACAATGTTGTGTCATTTATTCCATCAGATTCAATGTTCAGTATTTGAAATGACTATTAGAGTAATTGCTTACACACAATATAGCACTTAGAAATACAGGCATATATTTTTAAATATGTGTGGTAATCATTTTCATCTAATGTTGTCACACTGGTAGTTGTAGTGACCGGCTTTCGGGACCGACTGAGTGAGTCCGCTTTGCTGGCTGACCCTGACTAATCAGACACCCAATCTGTAAACATTTGAACACCCGCCGCCCTCCCTGGTTAAAAACAGATTTGAATGTTTGTCCCACAGAAAGAAGCGACTTTAGCCGGCTTCCATAACCACCTGAAGGCTGTGAGCGCTCCTGCTCCACTGACGGACCGGGAAGAAGCTCTCCGGACCCTGACTATACAGGACACCCCATCTGACTTCAGCACGGAATCTAGGCAACAAACCATGAGTGGAGTCTCTTTTCCAATGACTGAGGAAGCGCACAAAGCTTTGGAAAGCATGACGAGGGGAAAATACACCTATCTGCAATTCAGAATCGGTAATCCACTAATTCTTTCAACTTTCCATACTAGCTTATGAAAAATCGGGGAATATTTGAATTCTCAACATATTAATTTTGAAAATGGCAATTAAAATAATTTTCTATTCAAAATATTACAACAGGTATACTTTGTAGCTTGTCTGAATTCTTTACCCAATCAGTTACAATTTTGAAAATGGCACTTAATTTCGAAGCAAATTTAAGTTCATTAAACAAAATTTCTTGCCGCACTAATGCACAGACATTAATTTTTTAGAGATCGCTGGCAACGGTTAATATGCACTTTTAAAAAAAAAAACCTTTTGATTCACCTTAATTACACTAAAAGGCAACTATTTGCATTGGGGGAAGTGGAAAACATTTCATTCTAAATTTCGATTACGTAAAATTAAAATTAGCTTTCATCTTGTGAGATTGTACGCCATTAGCTATTAGCTCATTCGCTGTCACTTTGGTATGTTGGTATTCCTGATACACTTGAATGTATAACGAACGGCTAGAAGATTTTGAAGGTACGGGGCACTTTCTTTTGAATACAAACAAACCTAGATAAACCTAGACAATACAACAAATAAAAACAAACCTAGCGTAGCCGCTAAACTACTTGAAAACTGGGATGTTTTTCTTGCCTTGACGCGAGTAGGCGTTATAAAGGGGCACTTTCTTTTGTATCACAAAACCATGTTACACAAACCTAGAATTCCCATGAAGTCTGCTACGCTTTGCTCTAGCATCTTTTCGTACAGTCACAAGAATACCAACATAACAAAATGACATTTGAAAATAATGTTTGAAAATGGACGGTCTCGTTTCACAGAATGAAAGCTAATTTTAATTTTACGTAATCGAAATTTAGAATGAAATATTTTCCACTTCCCCCATTGCAAATAGTTGTCTTTTAATGTAATTAAGGTGAATCAAAAGATTTTTTAAAAAAAAAGTGCGTATTAACCATTGCCAGCGATCTCAAAAATTTACCGCACAGACAACCAAATTAGTATTTGTGTTAGATTTAGGACATCTGAATGTTTTTGTATATTTTGCACTAATTTTATTTGATGATAAATTTCAACATTTATTAAAAACAATGATTATTCTGACAGCTTACTGATGAGTCATAATAACTATGTAATTGTATAATAATAATAACTATGTTATTGTTACATTAATGAGCTTATAATCCAAGCGATAATGCAAATGAAACATTCATCATTATATTCAGTTTTTCGATTTTCATTTATTTTATTATGTTTTGAGTAATTCCCATTAAATGTGTATGGTTATAATATTATATTTTTTCTTTAAGCTTATACTTTATATTTAAACAATAATGGAGGCGAGTATGGGTACCGCCGCCCCGACAACCATTTCTTGGACAACCAACACCTCTGCCATAAGTCACCCCAAGTGGTTTGCTACGTTTGGTGACTTAGCAGGGGTGCCCGGGTTCATAGGTTGAGGATTGTCTAGGTCTTGACAGGGAATGCGTTTACCCACCAAATGCGTGACGGGCCGGATCGGGAGAGACTGGTTGAGGGAGACCTAACCTAGACCTCTCCAGCCGGGCTCTCTCGACCAATCGCCTTGCACCGCAGTGGGAGGGATGGGCTCATATGTCCATCATTCCTGGACATATTGACCCCCAAATTCCTAACCACATCTTATACCTTTTTCTTTCCCAGAACTTCCTCTTCATTCTTTTCCTAAAAAGATCCTCCACACAGTATCTTCAAAGATGACATAGGTCCTGAGGGAATTATTTTTCCTCAGGCCCTCCCGTGTGGAGTTAAGGTCTATGCCCACTACACCGTTCCGTACCATGACCGTACTATAAACGTATCAGACACGAAATAAACACGCTACGCCCTACTATGCCCACTAGAACGTGCTAACACCGTATTATACCCGTACGTAACGGGTATAGTGACCGTATGATAACCGTACACACCGCGGTTAGTGTCCATACCATCCCCGTTCAAATGTCTGTCTACCGCTGACGCACGTGTCACAGAACTGAACACAAATTATGAACTGACGGAGTGGCAACGCGGTTAGAACGGGGATCCGCGTATGATCCCCGTTCTAACACCGTCGCGTGCCATGCATAGAGCGGACCGGCACCTGCAAAATATTGTCATCGAGAATTCGCCGTCAGTCCGGTCATGGTACGTGACGGTGTTGGTCGGTGACGCGACGGGGTAGTGGGCAGCGTTTCATACTGATCGATACAAAGAATATTTTTTTGCATGCGCCGCTACGGTTACGGTCATGGTATGGAACGGTGTAGTGGGCATAGACCTCTATTGTAAAAAAAAAAACACTTGTTCTTCCTTTTGATTTTAGACATTGATGAAGAGAAAATTCACCTTTCTAAGACTGATAATATCGGTGTTTCGACTTTGGCCTCACAAGTCCCAGCGGACGCTGCTCGCTACCATCTATTCCTGTTCAAACATACGCACGAAGGTGATCACTTAGAAAATATAGGTATGTTTTTCATTTAACAAATATATAATATTACAATGGTCCGGGATCTGAATCCATAATTAATCTATGTATGTGTATGATTTCAGTTTTTATATATTCCATGCCGGGGTATAAATGCTCCATAAAGGAAAGGATGCTGTATTCTAGTTGTAAAGGCCCATTCTTGAACGTTATTCAACGATTTGGAATAGATGTTGTTAAAAAGGTAAAATATCTGCATATTATAACTAACTAACTAACCATCACGCCGTTTCACCGCAGGGGTAGGCAGAGAGGACAGACTACCAAAAAACTCAATCTTGGCATACACTCCTCATCTCATTCACATTCATACATCGTTTCATACATACTCCTCTATTATTCTGACTCTTGACGTGGTCTTCCTCAGGCATCCCTGACTTTTTCTACAATTCACATTTGCGTCATATATTCTCTTTACACTCCTTTCTTCATTCTTTCCCTCTACACGCCCAAACTATCTAAGCGTCCCTTTCTTAATCTTACTTGTTACGCTTACATCAACCTTGCATTCTTTTCGGATCTCCACATTTCTCACACGATCATAATATGTTGTTTTACCACACATACTCTTCAGGGATCTCATTTCTATAGCATTTAGTCTACTTTCATCCTTTTTCTGCCTGTTCCACGCTTCACTGCCGTACATCAGGGTAGGTATCAGCACTCCATTGTGGACTGCTAGCTTCACTTCTTTGGACAATTTTTTGTTAGCGCCAACGGCGTTCAGTCCTCCATAAATAGAGTTACCAGCATTTACCCTTCTTTCAATATCTCTATCAGCCTTCCCATCTCTTGTAAACAAACTTCCCAAATGCACAAACCCATCCACCTGCTCCCAGTATTCATCATTCACAACTGTTGTGTATTGTGATTGTCCTATTTCAAATATTTAACTTCATGTTGCACTGAGCACTTATCATTTTGCTTAATCTCGATGTGTAGAGTCCTTTACTCATAACTATGAGGCGGATAGTGGTGGCAAAACGTAAAATTCCAGAGCCGCTCATTATTAAAGGCAAAACAATTAAATTATCTTCTTCTAACACAGCAAACTTATTTTGTGGCACCATTATGATTGAAATTAATGAATTACTTCGTTTTTACCACTTTTATTGTTTATAAAACTGACATGTTTCGTCAGCAAAGCTGACTTCTTCTTCTGTCAAAACCCTGAAGAAGTCAGCTTTGCTGACGAAACATGTCGGTTTTATAAACAGTAAAAGTGGTAAAAACGAAGTAATTCGTTAATTTCAATTAAATTATCGTTATTTAACCGGTCAAATTTGTTTTGAACAGAGTGTAGCTTATGCACGTGGCTAGCGAATACCACGAGAGGTTTGGTGTGAACAAATTCTCAATTTTGTATTATTTTTTACGAAATAGATTTTCAAACAGTGAATTCATACAAACAACACTTTTGCACATACAAATATATTGGATTTTCAGTTTGGAGGTTGTGTGATATCAATTGTGTTATTTTAATGAAATATTATACCAAGTTTGTAGGAAATAAATAGAAAATTTAATAATAATGATATTCCAGTTTTGTCGCTGGCATTAGTATGCAGGTGCAGAGCGAACTACTGTGATATAGCCGACAAAATATTACGACATGCAAAAGGTTGAGTTCAAATGGAAAGGGATAAATTGATTTCAATAAAATAACATTACATCTTATACTTCTCTTTGTCCTTTTTGTGATAAAAATCACTTTACTTGACTTGCTAGCTGCGGTTCCCTCAGAGGGGGAGTCGGCAAAATGAAATATGATACCTTTATTTGGAATATTATAAACATATGTATATAATATTATTTTCGTCTCTTTCTCTTCAATAGAAAATATAAGGAAAAGAAAAGAGATATATTATCGGCTTGTTTTCTAAGAAAACAATCTTTCCTAATCTACAGCAGGACATGAAATGTTTTTAATACTTTGAATATTACGAAACAGTATTGACAATATCATTTTACTATTGTAATATTACGACCATCCACTTTAATCCACTTGAAATAAGATGTGAACAGATTTGTTTTTATTTAGGTATAGTCAATTTGGGAGGCAGGTATGGGTACCGCAGCCCCGGGAACCATTTATTGGATAACACCTCTGCCATAGGTCACCCCAAGTGGTTCGCTACGTTTGGTGACTTAGCAGAGGTGCTCGGGGTCATGGGATGAGGTTTGTCGGTGAGGTGTGAGGTGGTTGGTGTATTGGGCTACATGTCGTGTCACGTATCGTATGGGTCAAATCCATGAGGTGGTGAGGCGTGAGGAGTTTGAATGAGATTTTTGTAGAAGAACCAGGAGGTGGTGTTGGGGTGAGCCATCCATATAATAATACCGCACAAGAGTACCAACTGCTCCAATTTTTTTTTTTTTTTAATATTTTTTATTGTAAATTATTGTTATGTGAATACCGCACAAGAGTCCCAACTGCTCAATTTTTTTTTTCTAAATATTTTTTATTGTAAATTATGTATTGTTAAATAAATACTGCACAAGAGTACCAGCTGCTCCAAAAAAAATTTTTTTTTAATTTATTGTAAATTACCGCACAAGCGTCCCAACTGCTCCAAAATGTTTTTAAAATTTAAAAAAAATATATTTTTATTGTAAATTATTGTTGTGAATACCGCACAAGAGTCCCAACAGCTCCCAAGGGAGGGAGGTTGAGGGAGTGTTGAGATGAGGTGGAGAGGGTTGCTGAGGGGGGGGATCAGAGGGTGGGTGCAGGGGGGGGTGGATCAGAGGTGGTGGTGGGGGGAGGAGGTGGAAGGGGGGTGAGAGGGGGGTGGGAGGGTAGACTTTTTTCATATCCATTTTTCGTATTACAAAACTAACAAACACGGGAGGCGGGTATGGGTACCGCCGCCCCAGGAACCATTATTAGATAACCAACACATCCGCCATAGGTCACCCCAAGTGGTTCGCTACGTTTGGTGACTTAGCAGGGATACCTGGGCTCATGGGGTGAAGTTTGTCCAGTCCGGATCCGGAGAGAGTGGTTGAGGGAGTCCTTTTGACTTATACGTCCACAGCTGATGACATAGGGTCTGAGGGGAATTTTCCTCAGGGCCCCCTGTGTAGAGCTGAAATTATCTAGCCAACCCCCCCCCCCCCTTCCCCCCCCACGTCCCCCCATCCCCTCCCCCCCGTAAGCAAAAATATTTTGTAACACCTCAACTACAAACTCATCCTGATGTCGTGTCCTACCCAACACTAAGTCTTTGGGGTTGCTGTGTGGAGGTTTTTTTTTTAAAGAGACCCATGGAAACAAAGGGGGAGGAGACAAAGAGGCCAGCAAATCATTCCATAGCCGAGCTGTTGAACTCAAGAACGAGTCGTAGGAACGAACCGTTCTCATGTGACTCGACTCGTTCTCATAACTCGTTCTCACTCGACAAATGTCGGGCGCGTAAATTTTAAAATTATTTTAAATAATATATATGACATATTTGCGGCGCATTTCAGAGTGGAAGAGACTCTCAGCATCACCCTGGTGTGAGACAACCATTCAGAATTCAAGCGTTGCTTGAAATGACTTTGGCCGTGTTTGGTGACCTGATCTGAATGGCCATGTAATTCCCAACCTTCCTCTTCCAACTTCCAGCCCCAGCAATTGGGATTCTGGTGTGGTATTCACATAAAAAATGTTTTTAATTTTTTATTGTTGTACTTTCACTCCACACAGAAGGCCCCGAGGAAAATAATTTTTCTTCAGAGTCTATGTCATCTATGGAGATGTTGTGTGGATGGTTTTTTTTAGGGAGAAGAGGGGTCTTGAAGAGATCTATGTTGAATTAGGTAGGAAACACAGAAGCCAGCAATCATTCGACAGCTGAGCTCAAGAACTCGAGAACTTGAACAAGCCATAGAAATGACCTATTCTCATGCGATATAAAAGTCAACCATGCACAAATGTTGGGTGCCCGATTGGTGTGTTTCCCAATTATGCAACGGTGCCGAAGGGATCACAGACGCTAGTTCCTTCGAGCACCTTCCATTGAAATACCGGTAGAACACGGACAGCATTCCTAACTGATGCCAGTGCTCTAAAGATTGCGATCCAGTTGTAATCGGGAAAGCTATCAAACGGACCGCCCGTTTTTGCGCAGAGTCATGGTTTTTTTTTAAATTATTTTGGGACTCCAGACCAGAGGTGGCTACCAAATTAAATAGTTGGCCGCCCTTGTGTTTTATACAGGGTCAGCAGTTAAAGTATATCTCCAAAACAAACCGTTCCGAGAAAACTTTGCACGTCATGTATTACTATAAGTCAATAAACTTTTATTTCCGACAACATACTCAACTTGCTAAAACTGTGAAGTAATTTAAAAACAACTATTTAATAGGTACCTACGCGTTTTTTGCGTGTTTAAAAATTAAGTTGTCTTCCCTAGAGTTCGGCTCTGTAAAAGCCACCACTTTGCCGCCTCCTACTCATAACTTTCGCGTCTATGTCACCTTTTACGAAACATTTCAATGCATTTTTTTGTCTATTGTCTGTGGATTCATAAACTTTCTCTTTTGGTCTATAAATAAGCTTGTTGCTTTTGCAATAGCATTCTTTCTACATCTTTTCTAAATTCTGCAATTTGAAACTCCAGTGCTCAAAATAGAATCGAAACTCTGTTCAACTTAATATTCATCAGAATAAACTAAAGTTTTACATCAATATTCCCAGTACAAAACAAAATATTTTTTACTTAAACAGGGGAAGACCTCGCAAACATAATTTCTCTCACTGTACGTTTCCTGGGTTTGGAAACCAAAGAAGTCAACGAAGCTGCTCACTTTACACCTGACGGTAGATTGCCCGGAAACCAGACCCTGGGAACCTACGCAACAACTATATTGCATGCTTACATTCATCATTAACTCATTCTACACAACTAGAGAAATGATTATCTTGGCCCATTTATGTTAAATCCATTATTATTTGTTCATCTCCGTGATAACTAATTCTCTCTTATTTTTGATTGATAGATTGAAATAGATGAGGCTCAAGAACTCACGGAAGAGTTTTTGCTTGAAGAAATTCATCCTAAAAGAAACCTGCATCGACCCGCTTTTGCAAAACCCAAAGGTCCGCCAAACCGTGGTGCCAAGCGCATCACCAAGCCGCAAGCCACTCCATAAACAAACAAACCTCGCCCCCAACAAACAAACACTTCATTTCTTTCTACATATCATTTATGTACTAAACAGTATTGAATGTTGAAATTGCATATTTAAGTTCTTCCGGAAATTGTGATTGGAAAAGCAATAAATATGTATCTATCAAATTGTTTAAAATTATGATACGAATAAATTGCAGGAATTCATGTGCAAATGAATTTCAAGTACAATTTTTATTTATTAATATGCATGTTTATGTAATGCATTAAACTCGTGATATATTGTAAATTGTTGGCCTATGCGACGAAGAATGAAAGTGTGCTGAGGAAAATGTGACTAAATACGAAATTAAAATTAGTCTCTAGATTCAATGGAAGATACCAGTAATATAATTGGTCTTTATCATTCCCTCTAAGCTTAGCGTGCTCAAATTGCCAATTGAAATGTACCTGATGTTTGTTACCTAATCAGAATTAGACTGGTGCGACTTTGGGTCCTTCCGTCCATCTCCTTCACAATGAGACTGTTCTGCTGTTAATGTCTCTCAGTGTTGTGTATCTCTAAACAAACACATAGGATAATAGATTATTTTAAGGAAGGAATTTCTTTTAGACTTGAGCCTAGTTGGGTAAATAGAAAACCACAGATTAAATAAAAAAAATTAAATTGCATGTTGTAACACTTTCCATCGAAAATTCTTGTATTCAAGGTGTTGGCTATGAAAATTTCTCATTGGCGACTGTTACCAACGTCCAATGAGAAATACTGATAGCTATTCTCGATCCAAGTTAAGATCAACCCGTGGACGCGCGTGTCTCCGCCCCTTCTTCCCACTGCTTACTAGGACGAACGCCAACACATTCAAACCCACTATTTAAATAAATTGAATTATTTTATTAAATTTTACTTTATTTGTCTGACAAAAAATGACAACATTTTATACCTTTAAATAATGGTGGTGACAGTATTACCAAATACATATTGTACTTTATGTGGCATGAGATTTATGTAAAAACGCCAATGAATCGTCGTTGTTGTCCACGAGGTCATTAACAATATGATGGACATTCCAAAATTATCGCTTATAAATTACTCAAATGCTCTGATGTAACTTATTCAATACCTTCTTGCATAAGTGTTCTTAGGCATTTATTTTGAAGGAGATATTGCTTACTTTAACATGTTATTTTACGATCAGCCATACCAATTCGCTCGGGTTTAATTCGCAATGATAAGGAAGTAATCGGAGTACAGTTTTGTTGGTTCTGCTAGCAGTGACATCTAACACATACTTATTCTTATCATATATAATGTGAGAGATGTCCTTTTTTGTTCTTTGTAATTAGTGATAATGTATTTGGACATATCGGCTGATTATCCATTTTACCACTGGGTCTGAATTGGTTAATTTGTTGTGGCGCGGACGCACAGCACGACGGTTAACGGCATACTGAATTTTGGGCGAAGTGATTGGCAGCAGCCGAGGGCCGGTGAAGGGACCGTAGCGGGAGGAGTGGTATGCGCAGTACAAACAAAATTTTGTACCATAGCGGGTTGATGTAAATGTGGATCGAGAATAGTGTTGTTTTTAAAAGAAAATAGTATAAATTCGCTCCTAAAAAGAGCGACATCAGTTAAATGAGCCATTTCACCTCACAGCTCAGAAGTGGAATGCGCATTTACACCACCGACTTAGAGGGAACTTGTAAAATTCATATTTCAAATAATATTCTACTAAATTCTTGCCATTTCATTTATATTTATTTACCAGTGCAGAATTACTTTTATATAATTATGTTTTTATTAAAATGTGTTTTACATAGATCCTATAATATTTTTACATCCATAACAGTATTTTTATGTTATTGTTACAATCAGGTGGTAAGAACTTGGACAAGTGAAAATTTACTGAGGTTTTGAGCAATATGTTCTGAATATATGATTTAATTTGAAGAAATTAAGAGGAAAGAGAATATTATTTCTTCCAAAAGAACTGCTTACAGTAAGCATGAAAAATTATCTATTTAACTAAAGAATGCTTATACAATTTTATAATTCGGTCATTATTGTTACTGTTTTTAGTTCTACATAGAACAATCCCCTTTGTTATAGCGTTACTTGTATTATGCGGGATAGAAATTAAGTTTATATAATTTTTCTTTAAAATAGTTGTTCTGTATTCAATACATTGTAAATCACTAATAAATAAAGTAATATTTACTTACATCTGCTTTTTAATTCTTTTCCCAAATTATTGACAGCTTGCATTGTACTCCAAATGTAAGGAATCCCAAGTCGACAGCATTATTGGTAAATATTTCCAAGCCACTATATACACATGCATTATATTATGTATGGTAAAATGGTAAAAAAATCCTAAGTTGGCAGCATTATTATTGGTAAATATTTCCAAGCCACTATTATACAGGGTGTAACAGAACGTACCCGAGGGATTTTAACCATCGATTCCTGACATCATATGGAGTAAAAAATGTAGATGAAATTTTGGTCTCCGGTGACATTTTTGATGTTTTTTTTTTTTTTTTTCTACAAAAACATAAAAAAATGGTAGTTGTTGAACAGTTGGAGGCGGGGTGAGGGGTTCGTCGGACACCCGGCTGAGTGACCAGTGATGACATGCGGAAGAATTCTATTTTTGTTTGATTTTGAAGAAAAAAATTTTGAAAAAAAAAAAAAAAGTTGTCAAAAAAAGTCACCGGAGACCAAAATTTCATTTACATTTTTTACTCCAAATATGCTCAGGAATCGCTGGTTAAAATCCCTCGGGTACGTCCTGTTACACCCTGTATACATACATTACGAGGGCTGTCCGATAAGTACTTAGCGTCACCGCATTCTCGTAGACGGCTCTGCCGAAATTTCAGCCGAATCGGACTCGTAGTTTTGTTTTGACAGCGTGTGGAAGCGGGCGTGTCCGTGGATTTTAGAAAAATGGAAAAAGAGCAATATCGGTCGGTGATTCAATTCTGGTTTTTGAAAGGGAAATCACGCAGCAAAATCAAAGAGCGCGTGGATACCGTGTACGGTGACTCTTCTCCTTTGATGGCGACCATCAAAAATTGGTTTAACGAGTTTCAACATGGTCACACATCGGTTTTTGATGAGCCACGCCCAGGTGCCCTGAAAACGGCTACCACGGATGATAACATAACAAAAATCCACAATCTCGTAGACCGCCGATTGAAGGTGCGCGAGATAGCTGTGACAGTAGGCATCTCAAAAGACCGCGTGGGTCATATCCTGCATGAAATTTTGGGCATGAGAAAGCTGTCGGCGCGATGGGTGCCGCGTTTGCTCACTCCGAACAAGTGAGACCACTTCAGAGCAGTGTTTGACGCTGTTTAAGCGCAATCCGGTTTCCGGCAAGTTTTTTCCGCAAGTTTCTGCGTCGTTTCGTGACCGTCGACGAAACATGGATCCACTGGTACACACCAGTGACCAAGGAACAGTTGAAACAGTGGACTTCACCCGGCGAACGTGCTCCGAAGGCGAAGACGGTCCTATCGGCCGGAAAGGTGATGGCCACTGTTTTCTGGGATTCACAAGGTGTGATCTTCATCGACTACCTGGAGAAGGGCAAAACGATCACAGGGCTGTACTATGCCGAATTATTGGGCCGGCTACGTTTGGTGACTTAGCAAGGTGGACCGGATCGGGAGAGACTGGTTGAGGTAGACTTAACCTAGACCTCTACCCGGACTCTCTCGACACATCGCCTTGCACCACAGTGGGAGGGATGGATTCATACATCCGTCCTGTATGAATGTCACTCCTGGACATTGATCCCCAGATTCCTACCCATCCCTCATACCTTTTTCCTTCCCGGAACTTATTCTCCTTCCTTTCCCTAAAAAGACCCTCCACACAAAATTCCTAAAGATGACATAGGTCCTGAGGGAATTTTTTTCCTCATGAACTGTGTGGAGCAAACATTAAAAAAAAAAAAAAAAAAAAAAAAAAAAAAAAAAAAAAAAAAAAAAAAAAAACAGTTACACAAATTCCATTGGAATTGGATTTTTGAGGAGACTACCTTTTTTTCTTTGTGTTTTTCTAATAAATACGATTTGGATAAACATTTTTTTTTTAAAGCAGAGGCTCCCAACCTTTTTGGGACTGTTGCCCACTTTCAAGTATCACCCTCCACTGGCGGGAGGTTATTAATCACAGAAAAAAAAAATCACCTATGAAAGGAGTGTATTTTATATTGATTCTTTTGTCTTGTTAAATTTTTTCACACATATTATTTGAGTGATTCGGAAGTGGTTAATAAAGGCGGAAACACACTTGTGTGGTGTGGTGTGTCGTGGCGCGCCAGAAGCACATCGGTTTCATACATTTATTATGGTTAGAGACATATTTGTAGGTTGTGGCGTGTCGACAAGCGACGACGATGATTGGTTAATTTGTAGTCACGACACACCACACCACACAAGTGTGTACGGAGCTTAATAGTGTTTCAATATTTTAGTCAGAAACTAAATTTGTTAACTTTTTTTCAATTGTTTCGGAAACTTCCATATTATGTTATTTTGTACTTACTTATAATCTCTTTAGTGTTTCAATATTTTAGTCAGAAACTAAATTTGTTAACTTTTTTTCAATTGTTTCGGAAACTTCCATATTATGTTATTTTGTACTTACTTATAATCTCTTTAGAAATCCCAGCTTATAATATTGGCCTTTAATTTTAATTCCATCATAGAACGGCTAACCGGCTGAATTGGTAGAGATTAATAATAATTGTAGGTTTTTTGATACAAATATGGCACACATACCCGAGAGATGTTTGTGTAAAATATAGATGAGAGATGTATGTGTATGTGTAACCACCCTAAAGATGGTACCAAAATTTGGGTAGGTGAATTTTACGAATTACAAATTTTTGAAATTTTTTATAGAATCTAAAAATTAGGATAAACTGTGAAATCTAGGTGGATTCCTACCTTTATCTATCTTTTTTCTTTCTTATTTATTTTTTGCGTTTTACCTATACATTTGTGGTGATATAAGACACACTAAGAATAGATATATTTTTGGTTTATATATTCCTCTTAACCGTCTTTGTGAGTCACACAAGCGAGAGATGTGCAGTCTGGACCCACGCCTTTTTTTTTTTTTTTTACAGTGAATACCGCACAAGAATCTCAACTGCTCCCGTCTGGAGCCAGTGAGACTATGGCATCCCCAATTGGGGTATGTTGTGAGGCTGAAGGTAGTGGGGAGGGGAAGGAGGTGGGGAAGAGGAAGGTTGGGAAGTACCTGGCTATTCAGATCTGGTCACTAAACACGGCTAAAGCCATTTTCAAGCAACGTTTCAATTCTGAATGGTGGTCTTACACCAGGGCGATACTAATAGTATCTTCCACTCTGGAACATGCCGCAAATATACTATATATTATTTTTAAATGAATTAATTGTGAAATAACACAAATTAATCAAATAAAATTTATTTGCGCATGCCGGGTTCGAACCCGCGACCTCCGGAATGTGAGTCAAGAGTCTTAGCCACTGGACTATGGAGGTCGTCAAAAATGTCGAATGCCTGGCAGTAGGTTAAAATTCATTTTGGCTATGTACACGTGAAGTAAAAAATAAAGTAATTAGTAAATTTAAAAAAAACTGTATTTTATTTTATAAAAATAAATAATAGTAACATCGACTAAGAACATTTATTTACAAGATGTTAGATTTCTAACACTAAATTAAGACAGAAACTTATCAAACATAAGTGTTAAATTATTATTGGAGAAATGTAGTGTTAAATTATTGGAGAAAGGTTCCTGTTTTGTTGGGCAAAGAGTCCGGGGCGGTGTCGGCCAGTACTTGGTCGTGCTCATCCAACAGCGGCATCGACTTCTCTTTGGCAGTATGATCCATTATTCGATCCACTGCCTTTGATCTGCACAAAGCCATTTAAACAAAACTGTTATAGCATTAATCTAACTTTAAAAAAGCAACATTCCAGTATGTTATTATTATTATGAGAGTTACCTTGAAGTTTGAACATTATTCTGCCAATATCTTATTTCTTCCATAGATTTTCCCGTGACTCGAAGTAGCAAGACAGTTGCTGCGCCACTGATTGTCCCCAAGATCAAACCTGTGATATTTAAACAAAAGTTATTATGGGTGTCAGCTTTGTACTGCCACTATAGAGAAAATTGGTAAAGAGAAGAGTAAATTCCCAAGAATTTAGGAGGTTATCTCCTACAATGAAATTTCATGTTATTTACAAATGTTTAATTAGCACTTGGCACTAAAAATTATGTACAAAAAAATAGAACAGAATTTTTGGAAAATGCCGAAAATATAAATAAGCTGTCAAAATGTTGATATTTGCGGCCGGACGATAAACGTGTGGCTGGCACTGCGATACTGCAGCACTCATCACTGGCATTTGAATTATGAATCGTACTGAATTGATGTCACGAGACACAAAAGTTTGGGAGGAATGCAGATCCCGCCAATGTGGGGGATTTTAATAAAAATGCACTTTCTAGATGAGAAAAGTGTGGAAAAGTTGAATAAAAAAGAAATTAAGGTGCGCTCGGCAAAATTGAGGGAGATACAGCCGTTTAAAGTATGAATAAAATGTCACTTTATGAACCGATACTGTCAGCCATTTTGTAACCTTAAAGTTGGTAGCACTCGTAATCATCCTCTAAAAACATGGTTTATGTAACATGGTTTGTGCCCCTTTATAACGCCTACTCGCGTCAACGCAAGAAAAACATCCCAGTTTTCAAGTAGTTTAGCGGCTACGCCAGGTTTGTGTAACATGGTTTGTGACCATTATTAATTCTGTTTTTCATAATTACGCGTCTTATTATATATCACACGAAGTTGGCTACAATCGTATCAACCTTCGGTCATAGCAAGTCTGAGATACCAACATAATAGTAACAAAATGGCGTAGTATAAGTTCACGAAGTGTCATTTTATTCATTCTTTAAACGGCTGTATCTCCCTCAATTTTGCCAAGCGCACCTTAATTTCTTCTTTATTCAACTTTTCCACACTTTTCTCATTTAGAAAGTGCATTTTTATTAAAATCCCCCACATTGGCGGGATCTGCATTTCACCCAAAAGTTTTACCGAAGTTCACTTTGAAAGTGTTTTTTTTTTCAGATACCGAATAACTAACTTTACTGTCATTATTAACTCTTTAAATATAATATATTTTCATCAAAGTAAAAACAAATTAGGATACCACATGATTTAGAATAACTACACACAGAATACTTGTTCAGTAAGAGTGCGTGACTGGGGCTTACCAAGTCCTCCTCCCACCACGATTCCTCTCACACCTATATTGGCTTTGTACAGCGCCCCTGTGACTGCTCCAGCAGCCATATATTCATACATGGATGTTTTCCCACGGTACACTGATATTGCTGTTGCTAGTCCACTGAAATCAATCAATCAATACATACCTATTATATAATACACGTAATTTGCAAATGTGGGATTTAGTGATTAGTGCAAAGATAAACATGTCCACCTCACCAGTAAGAGCAAATGTGGGATTTAGTGATTAGTGCAAAGATAAACATGTCCACCTCACCAGTAAGAGCAAATGTGGGATTTAGTGATTAGTGCAAAGATAAACATGTCCACCTCACCAGTAAGAGCAAATGTGGGATTTAGTGATTAGTGCAAAGATAAACATGTCCACCTCACCAGTAAGAGCAAATGTGGGATTTAGTGATTAGTGCAAAGATAAACATGTCCACCTCACCAGTAAGAGAAGGTGAAGGCAGCAAACCTCCAACCACACTGAAAGGCGCCCTTTCCAAATCCTATTGTGACTCGATCTTGAAGTTTTTTCTGCAAGAATTTTGTTATTTTCAAATTTAACAATTCGGTTTTTTGTACAACAGGTTACGTATAGAATACCTATTGTTAAAATATTTAATTGAGAACAAGAATTGTTCTATTATATAATATGTATTGTTATATACATTTAAGAGAAACGCAAAGGGTGCATAATTCATAAAAAAATGATTTTTAATTTAATACCTAAATAACTAAGTAGGGAAATATATATTTTTAATTGGGTTGAAATTTGTGGCCATAAATTTGCATCAGAACCCAAAATTATAATTTCGAACTAACAAAAAGCTTTTAGACCACTTTTTGTGTCATTTCATCATATTTATATATATTTCTCTAAGCAGTTGGAGCAAGATTTTGTTGACTTTACCCCTAGAAGACCAATCTCAGTTGTTTCGACTAATGCTGCTAGCCTGCTGAATTTCTCTTGAAAATTCGCCGATCTTGCTAGTTCTCCGTGCAAACTAGTTGCCGACGAGAGCTATCAGTTAGTGACTGCGCTAAAGGGATAAGTGCCGCCAGTTTATACTGAATCTCTCTTGAAAATGCGCTGACCGTGCTGGTTCTCCGTGCCAACCCATGTACAGGTTGTATAACCACAGTCATATTTGCAGCCTTGTGCCTTTACCATTACCTTTAGTAATATCAAACCACCTTGTAAAATCACCATTTACCCAACATATGCAACGCTTTCCACATATAGAGAAGTGATTGCCTGTACGAGACTCATATTCACTCTATATTTGGACAACGCCTTCCACAGCACTAAATAGTACCCCTTGTCTTGTATTAAGTAATATTAACTTGTCTTAAATTAAGTAGACAACCACATTAATGTTGAATTTATTACCTTTGCGTCCAAGGGAGTCTTGAAAATAGAAGCTTCGTTTGTTTCTAAAAATGTCAAATATGAATTCCGGCCTCTGATGATGCCACCATACATTGCTCCAATGAGGCCTGCCGTAAAAGTAGTTTGGAGAACAGAATTCAACTCGGGGCTGACATTATCAAATTCACTGAAATAAAGTTATGTTATAAATTAGTTAGTTAAGTTTCAGAAATTAATAAATGTGGCTACTTATAAAAAAACAAGGGTGATATGTGATGTATTTTATACTTTCATCTGTATTATTGGCAAAATCATTAAATATCACAGGACGGAACTACAGAGTAGCATAACTACTAATAGAGTAACATTAATTATGGTAAATTTATACAAAGCCGGGACCAGCTCATTTTGGACAAAAATAAATAAATATATACCCCAGTAGATAGGTAATAATTAGATGTAATTAATTCCGTGAGCGGAAATTGAAAATAATGTATATTATCGTCAATTTCTTAAATTTAAAAATACGAAAATGTCATTTTTCAATGACCTCCATGTTGTTATCTTTACTTTAAAAAACAGCCTACGTTTTTAAATGGTTTGTCTGGCTACGCAGGGTTTGTATAGCGGGCTTGTGAATATTATCTTAACTTTAAAAAACAGCCTACGTTTTTAAATAGTTTGTCTGGCTACGCAGGGTTTGTCTAGCGGGCTTGTGTGACAGATCGGCCGCGCCATGTCAGTTTCGAAGACGCGAAGTGAATTTTGATTTTACGCAATTGAAATTTAAAATGCATCATTTTCCGCCTCCCCCAATGCAAAAAGTTTCCGAAATACATATTTCTAACAATTATTCAACTTCTGCAAAGTGTTTTTTCGTGAAAAAGTGCATATTACCGCTTTGGCACTTTGAAAATGACATTTTCGTATTTTTAAATTTAAGAAATTAACGATAGTGTACATTTTTTTCAATTTCCGCTCACGGAATTAATCACATCTAATTATTACCTATCTACTGGCGTAAAAATTTATTTTTTTTAGTGTAAAATGAGCTGGTCCCGGTTTTGTATAAAATTAATTTAATTATTGTCAATGTTGAAATAGGGCAAGAATGTCATCATCACTTGGGACAAAATTGCACTCTTATTGTTATTATAATTACATTGATACAAACATCATAATTTTTGGCATGTGTACATAGCGAAGGATTAGAAATAAATAAATCAAAACGTACTCTGGTTTTAACATGTTGTAGACTCTTCTAAAGCCAGACTCCTTAGCGAGTTCTTCGTCGTAAATTTTACTATCAAATTTGGATAAAGTTACTCTGTCAGGGGACTCGAGAAATGGAAAAGAAATGGCGAGTCCTGCGGGACCGAGCCTAGTAAGTGAACGAAACATTTTCAGGCTCTCGGATAAATCTTCCCTCTAATTAATATTGTCGAAAGAAACACCTTATACTTAATAACCTCACATCGATTTTTATTATTATTAGATAATTTGAGAAACGTCAAAGTCGTCAAATTTCCTTACTTGCTTCAGCTTCATTTCAGCTTGTATTTCTAATTTCTATGGTCCTCCGTAGTAGTGATGAGCAGTAATGAGTAATCGTGTCAATCGTGATAAACAAAATAATGATTAGTACGCATTATTTATCATTTCCGAAGATTGCAATTCGTACTTATTATCGTCTAACTGACAGAAAGTGATTTTTTTTAAAAGTGTATTTCATCGTCGTAATTAACATGGCGGTCCTTGAAAAATGACATTTCGCATTTTTTAAATAAAAAAAAAATCATTAAAACGCAATATTTTTCAATTCCGGTTATTGAATTAATTATTAATAACCATTATCTACCTAGTACAATTTGTTTTAATTTTTAAAGTGTGTTTTGAGCGTGGACTCGATAAGGAAATATTTCCATCACGTTTTTTTTACCAAAAATTAAAGAAAAAAATTACAACCAGGAATATTAAAAAAAAAAATTACGATAGGAATAGTCCTTCAACAACGTTTTGAATATTCACATTTCAAATTAGGGCTAAAATGCCTTATTCGCGTGGTTTTGCCTTGTGACGTCACTGCGCACTTGTTGACAGCTGACATTTGTCGTAATCCAGTAATCAGTCTTCAGTTGATCATTTGTTTTTCGAAAAAAATGTCCGTAAATACCGTTTATAAATACTGTATCACGGGCGTAGCCAGGTTTTAGTTTCGGAGGGGGTTCAAGAAAATTAAAATCAAAACTCGTGTCGGGGGGGGGGGGGGGGGGGGGGGTGTATTGTCGGACTTTGTATTTGTGTTGAAAACTTTTAATTTCTCTGAAAATTGGTTACATATTTTTATTTTTTTATAAAATGAACCTAACAAATGTATATAGAAAATAAAACTTTTCAAAACAAAATACATAATAAACACGTTAGTTGTACATGTTATAACATTTTAAACAGTCAAATTAGTCAAATAAACAAATAAACAAATAATCATATTTATGCAAGTACGTATTTACCTGACTGTATCACTAGTCCTGTTATTATGTTTATTAAACACTTTTTGCTAAGTGAAATAATAATTTCAAAGTACGTATACACTTACCACTGATTAGAAACGGAATTCCAAATAAAAATCACTTTGCAAAATAAAAATCAACCGCAATCACCGAGATATGGAACCTTCAAGTTAATTTTTTTCTTTCAGAGGTCCCCATTTATCTTTTTAGATACATAATATCATTTTGAGATGTTAGTGTTAAAAATAACATTATCTTAACTCTCCTTATTTTAATATTATTGGTGTTGATATCTTAACTTTTCGGGGGGGGGGGGGGTTTGAACCCCCAAAACCCCCCCCTGGCTACGCCCATGTACTGTATTATACCAAAGTGTATATATACAACATCTTCAACACCAAACAAACTATTTATAAACGTCCCAAATGATGTTATTATGTGTAAAAAGTGGTGACATGCGATGAAAGGTGCATTAAAAAACTGCCATAATAATCGCGTCGATTTTTGACAAATTATCAGATTGTCCTTGTAGAAAACCACTGACTGTCATGATAATATGTAACAACGATAAATTTTTTATACAAATGAATGGGTTTATGATGCGTATCTAAACGATTATGACTATCAAACTTATTCAAACCAGCAACTGGAACAAAAACAACTTTACGTGGGACTCGGTGGGTGCGTTATGACGTCACAATGTAGCCAGTCAATCATGACTCATTTTTGGTATTTGAATTTTCATACAACTTGAAAAGTGAATTAATTAATTTAATAATTTTTTAGGAGGATTTTAAGAACGATATTCGAGTTTAGTTATTTTTTTTACATACATTAAATGCATTGGAAACACTATATTACATTTACTGCATGTACCCTATTTTCGGGTATTAGCTTAGCGCTTCCCACACGCGCTAAGGAGCGACCGAGTCCCGCGCCACTTCAAGCCGACGCGCAAAAAAAGTAAAGACGAATGGTAAGGTAACGGCTTACAGCGCAGTTCACTGTGAGACTTTTCTGCGCGGCGGCCTGAAGTGGCGCGGGACTCGGTCGCTCCGAAGTGTGCGCGTGGGAGATACTATTATGACGTGTTGCGCAACACGTCATTTAAATTAAAATATAAATTTTAAATATATATATATATTTAATTTATTAAAAGAAAGACAAACATTCCCCGGCTACGAATAACCCAACAATGTTTGAAAATCTCCTACTACCACCACAGAAAGCTAAAAATGCTGCTTGTGTTGTGTTGGAGGACTTAGCCAGCTGAGGAATCGAATATGTGACGCCTGGGTGGGACCCAAGCGCCCACTCAACCACTAACCGGTCAGTGGTTGAGTGGGCATAGTATATTAAACCTGACTTTCGGAATAAAAGGGAAAATCCCAGGAATATTTGCAGTGTTAAGACGGAAACATACTTGCGTGTCGTGGCGTGTCGTGACGCGTCAGAAGCACATCGGTTTCATACATTTATAATGGTTAGAGATATATTTGTAGGACGACACGCCACGACCTACAAGTATGTCTCTAACCATAATAAATGTATGAAACCGATGTGCTTCTGGCGCGTCACGACACGCCACGATACGCAAGTATGTTTCTGCCTTTACTTATACCTCAATAACGTAGAATCGAGGTTATTAGCACCTTGTGTAAAATACGTTCGAAGACATTCAAATTTTCAATTTAAAAGTGAAAGGATATGGCAGGTTAAGCGATGAGAATATTTGTTTGTTTTTTTTTTTTATGTATTCAATAATATTATTATTTAATTTATAAAACCAATTTATTTATAAACAAGTTATGCCATGTAATTATTATTTCGCGTGACAGCTATTTCGCCTTCTCAAGGCATTATCAATCCGTCACCAACAGTTTGAATTTAGTCATGAAAAACCACCATTCGGATTCGAAGCGTTGCTTGAAATGGTTTTAGCCATTTTTGGTAATCATACGTGAATAGCCAGGTACTTCCCCACCTTCCAATTCTCCATTTTCTTCCCCTCCTCATAGCGAAACAGTCTAATACAAAGTAATTATACCGAAATGAGCCAGATTTTAACATGAATAAAGAAGTGCTTTTTTAACATCAGCTCCCACATAGGAGGCCTCGGTAATTAAATTTCTCAGGGCCTGTAACATCTTTGGGGATGCTGTGTGGAGGGTCTTTTTAAGAAGATTAGGTGGTGAACATGGGTCTTGACGAGATCCATGTTGTAGGAGGGAGGAGAATATTTCCTCAGCCAAACTGGTGAACTCAAAAACGAGTTGTAGGAAGGACCCATTCAGCGACCGCGGAAGTGGGGGGCAGAGGGGGCCAAATGCCCCCCCAAAATCAAATGGGGGGGGCCGCGCCCCCTCCAATTTTACTATCTGTATTGTGGAATGTGTACAACTCGATGGGTGAACACGATTTCAATCGCATATGGACAGATACGGAAAAGGCTAATACCGATCAAAATATGGAACTCACTATGCCCCGTGCTTGAGCCCCTCCAAAACCCTTCAGTGGCAGAGCTCCTGCTGTGCAGTTGTCGCCTAGGGAAAGTCTCCGCCAAAAATTTATATCAGTGTTAGACTGGTCTAAAAACGAGTTGGAAAGAAGGTTTGAACAGCCTGGAATGAATCGCCTCGCCCAGCTCAAATCTGTTCTACTTAACCGTTCAAAGGAATTATCAGCAAGCGACATCAGGCCGAATTAGGCGTTCACGCAACTGATTTTGATATTGACTCGGACTAACATTCCTCCGACTATCAATGAAGCAGAGAAGACTTACTGCATACATACATACTTACTGCATGAAGACATACTGCACGTGCATAAGGCGGAAACATTTAGTTTAGATTTAAATGAAATTCTTAGGGAATTTGCTTCAAAGACGGCTGAGAGACGCAACGTTTTTGGTATCGTTCAATCAGTGGCGGATACAGGAGGGGGGGGGGGCGGGGGGTGCGCCCCCCCCCCCCTTGGCCACCCTAAATACAAGAAAATCTTTCTTCAATCATTCGCTCTTCATGTCTAAACCATCTAAGCGTCCCTTTCTTAATCTTACTTATTGCCTTGCATTATTTTTATATTTTTCTCACACTATCATACATGGCTTTCTATAGCATTTAGTCCTTCCTCTTCCAGTTTCATGCTTCACTGCCATACATCAGGGTTGGTACCCCGGTGCGTAGTCGGGAAACACGCCAATTCGCGTGCCCATTATTTGTACACGGTTGACATTTGTCACATGAGAACGGGTCGTTTCTTCGACTTGTTCTTGTGTTCAACAGCTCGGCTGTGGAATGATTTGCCGGCCTCTGTGTTGCCTCCTTCCTACAACATGGGTCTCTTCAAGACCAATGTTCATTCCTTCCTCTCCTCAAAAAGACCCTCCACACAGCATCCCAGATGACATAGGCCCTGAGGGAAATCATTTTCCTCAGGGCCTCCTGTGTGGAGTTAATGTAAAAAAAAACACTCAATTGTGGACTGCTAGCTTCGCTTTTTTCGACAGTTTTTTGTTAGCGCCAACGGCGCACGTTCAGTCCTCCATAAATGCGGAGTTACCTGCATTTACCCTTCTTTCAATATCTCTATCAGACTCCCCATCTCTCGTAAATATACTTTCCGAATACATAAACTTATCTAACAATTATTATAAGCAATAATTATCAGCCTGAAACACTCATCCACATTGAAAAATCTTCCGAGAAAAGATACATGACGCCAACGGGACTTGAACCCGTGTCCTCTCGATTGCCGGTCGATTGCTCTTGACCACTGAGCTATGGCGGCTTATCTCGTACCCGCCAAATGATTCAATATATGCTAGTGTTTCATTCAACAATTACTGCTTATTATATTTTTTCCACCTGAAAACAACCAACTTTATTTTTGCGAGAGAAACATTGTAAGTGTTAAGTCCCTCGCTAGGTGGCGTCGAGACAAATTATGTCTTCATTTATTGGGGAAATACTTAAACTTGTCAAATATTAATTATTATTTTTAATTGTAAAACTAACGTTTTTAAGACAAGATTTTTTATGCATAGCACAAAGGGTAACAATTATTATAAGCAATAATTATCAGCCTGAAACACTCATCCACATTGAAAAATCTTCCGAGAAAAGATACATGACGCCAACGGGACTTGAACCCGTGTCCTCTCGATTGCCGGTCGATTGCTCTTGACCACTGAGCTATGGCGGCTTATCTCGTACCCGCCAAATGATTCAATATATGCTAGTGTTTCATTCAACAATTACTGCTTATTATATTTTTTCCACCTCATTTGGCGGGTACGAGATAAGCCGCCATAGCTCAGTGGTCAAGAGCAATCGACCGGCAATCGAGAGGACACAATAATAATTAATATTTGACAAGTTTAAGTATTTCCCCAATAAATGAAGACATAATTTGTCTCGACGCCACCTAGCGAGGGACTTAACACTTACAATGTTTCTCTCGCAAAAATAAAGTTGGTTGTTTTCAGGTGGAAAAAATATAATAAGCAGTAATTGTTGAATGAAACACTAGCATATATTGAATCATTTGGCGGGTACGAGATAAGCCGCCATAGCTCAGTGGTCAAGAGCAATCTACCGGCAATCGAGAGGACACGGGTTCAAGTCCCGTTGGCGTCATGTATCTTTTCTCGGAAGATTTTTCAATGTGGATGAGTGTTTCAGGCTGATAATTATTGCTTATAATAATTGTTACCCTTTGTGCTATGCATAAAAAATCTTGTCTTAAAAACGTTAGTTTTACAATTAAAAATAATAATTTACATAAACTTATCCACTGTCATTTTTGGGCAACTATTACAAATTATACCTATTGTTATTTTATTATTTAAAAAAAAAGTCTTTGTAGATGCTAAGTGAAGGGTCATTTTAGAGAAAGGAAATAGTGGAAGGAAAAAGGTATGAAGGTGGTTAGGACTCTCTGGGTTAGTGTGTCCAGGAGAGATGGACGGATGAAACTTTCCCTCCCACTGCAATGCGAGGAAGTGGGTCGAGGGATTCCTGCTGGAGAGGTTAAATGGTCTCCCTCAACCAGTCCTTTCCAGCTCGCCACGCAGTACGTGAAAACTCGTACTGCGTGGCGAGCTACTCGTACGCTACTTTGAAAAATCACATCCCACGAACTCAGGCATCCCTGCTAAGTCACCAAACTTAGCGATCCACTTGGGATGACTTATAGCAGAGGTGTTGTTTATCCAATAAATAATTCCCGTGGCGGCGCGGCGGTACCCACACTCGCCTCCTAAATTGAAACTTTTGCTTCATTCACATTCATACGTCGTTTCATGTAAAGGTACCCTTAACACGGCCCGACTCAAGTATTTGTTTCCCTTGATCGTATAATGCAGTCCTACTGCTCTCTGTGGCCAGCCAAGTTTTAAATGTGCGGTCCGTCAATCTTTTATTTATTTATTGAAGTGGAAACTTCTTTAGCACCGTTGTAATTTGACAAACACATCCATCTGTATGTTTTAGCCTGCGAGAGAATGAGATAGTATTTTTTTACATTTACTCCACACAGGAGGCCGTGAGGAAAATAATTTCCGTCGGGGCCTATGTCATCTGGGATGCTGTGTGGAGAGTCTTTTTGAGGAGAGGAAGGAATTAACATTGGTCTTGAAGAGACCCATGTTGAAGGAAGGAGGAAACACAGAGGCCGGCAAATCATTCAACAGCCGAGCTGTTGAACACAAGAACGAGCCGAAGAAACGACCCGTTCTCATGTGACAAATGTCAACCGTGTACAAATGTTGGGCACGCGTTTGGCGTGTTTCCCGACTATGCACCGGTGCCGAAGGGATCAATGACGCAAGTTCCTCGGAGCATCTGCCATTGTAATACCGGAAATACAAGGATAGCATTCCCACCCGACGCCTGTGTTCTAAAGATTGGAATCCGTCTGTTAAGATGGGAGAATCTATTAAGCGGACCGCCCGTTTCTGCACAGAGTCGAGGGTATTTTTTAGGTATTTTGGAGCTCCAGACCAGAGGTGGCTGCCAAAATCATATAGTCGGTCTCCTCTTTGTGCGGTTCGTCGTATTCTCCCCGTTGTCTACTTTTTAGTTTTCTTATATCTTTAGCGCCCCCCCCTTGAGTTTTTTCTGTATCCGCCACTGCGTTCAATGAATGCAATAAACAATATTTAAAAAAAAAAGTTTTTTATTAATTGAACCTGTTATTTGTTTGTCCTAGTCATCTCCGTTTTGTCTTATTTATAACTAGTTGATTGACTGGAGAGGAGACTGAAGGAAGAGGGTGACTAAACAAGTTTGCCCCCCCCCGTCATAGAGTACTTCCGCGGTCCCTGGACCCATTCTCATAAGATTAAAAATGTGAACCAAGAATAAATGTTGGGCGCGCGTTTGACATGTTTACCGACTAGGCACCGGTGTCGAAGGGATAGATGGCACCAGCTATTTGGAGCATCTTCAATTGAAATATCGGTAGAACAAGGACAGCTGACCACATGACTCCAATAAATAATGCAATCCGTTTATTAAGACAGGGGATCTATCAAACGAACAATGCTCACAAATGAGCATGCTCATTACTCCTTGAATCAATGAGCGCGCTCACAAATCAACAGCCGGTTGATTTATGAGCATGCTCATTTGGGCGCGACACACATGCTACTAAGTAGCATTTGCTCAGTAGTAGCAAGAGAGCATGCGACTAATGAGCATATGTGTCCGTAGCATTGCTCTTTTTATTACTTTCTGTTGCAACTCAACTAGGGATGTGAAATATAAATATTTCTCAAAGAATGGTCACCTTAATATCACTCTTCGTGATTTCCGAGAAGTATATTATATTAGTCTATGGATATATAAGTTCCCTCTGGCCTCCCCCTTCCCCCTTCCCGCCCATTCCCCTCTTTTCTTTTTGTTCTGTCATTGTAATTTTGGGATTTTGGCGTTATTGACAGTTGTGCACGTAAATAAACCTATCGTCAATTATTGTGCTCAGTTGTGCTGTTGTGCTTCGGCTTCATTTATGGACGATTGTTTTGATCCATCGTATTCTATACAGTTCAAATCTGCAAAATAGTAATAGCTCAGATAGTGATCAAATTGTTCAAATATCTAACAGGTAATCCGTCTTTTTTCATTATTGGGGGTTATGATACATATTTCACCGGTGTAGTCTAAATATAATAATCTTATATTTATAAATATACAGTTGTATCAATGTTTGATTTTATCCGTCAACAGATTGCGTAAACTATTTTTAAAAGTAGTGATTAGAAGAATAGCGATTATATTAGCAGGGGACTCGAGTTCGATAGATTTTTAGTTAAACATAGGCGATTTGGGAGGTGGGAATGGGTACCGCCGCCCCGGGAACCTTTATTGGATAACCAACACCTCTGCCATAGGTCACCCCAAGTGGTTCGCTACGTTTGGTGATTTAGCAGGGGTGCCCGGGTTCATGTTTGTCTAGGTCTTGGAGGCGGATGGCTGGGACGGGGTGAAATGCAGATCCTGTCAATGTCTGGGAATTTCATAAAAAGGCACTTTTTAGATGAGAAAAGTGTGGAGAAGATGAATAAAAAATAAATTAAGGCGCGCTCGGCAAAATTGAGGGAGATACAGCCGTTCAAAGTATTTAAAATTTCACTTCCGAACTGATATTATGGCAGTCCGCCTGCCATTTTTTCACTGTTTATGTTGGTATCCCAGACCTAATACAAACCTAGATACGATTGTAGCCGACTTCGTGGGATAAATGATAAGGCGCGTAATTATGAAAAACCGAATTAATAATGGTAATTTTTGGAGATCGCTGGCAACGGTTAATATGCACTTTTTTTTTAAAAAACCTTTTAAATTTCGATTACGTAAAATTAAAATTAGCTTTCGTCTTGTGAGATTGTACGCCAGAATCACAAACCATGTTACACAAACCTAGCATAGCCGCTAAACTACTTGAAAACTGGGATGTTTTTCTTGGCTTGACGCGAGTAGGCGTTATAAAGGGGCACTTTCTTTTGTATCACAGACCATGTTTAGCGAGGACGATTACTCGTGCTACCAATTTTAATATAGTATTTAATTTCATAATTACGCGCCTCATGTATCCCACGAAGTCAGCTACAATCGTGTCTAGCTGTTGTTTGCATCAGGTCAGGGATACCAACATAACAGTGACAATTGATAAAATGGCGGGCAGGCTGTCACAGTGTCGGTTCGCGAAGTGAAATTTTACTTAACGCAATTGAAAATTAATTACTTATTCAATTTTTTTTCTATTGCTTTCTGCACTTTCTTTCAATACAAATTTTATACTTGCCAATTGATTTGAGATTTATTGTATTTCTTATGTTCTCTATTTTATACAGGTGCTTGCAGGTTTTTTACAGATGCAATTCCGCGTCATGGAGTCTCATGAATGAGTTTTTCTTTTGCCCTGTTTAATTTATCTTTGTCTTACTAACCTATTTTTTGCATTTTGTTTATCCTGTTAAGCACTTGCATACTGCTTACTAACAACGTATGCATGGACACTGGAGGTCTAGATTCATTCAAAATAAACAAATGTAGCTTCGTTTAACCAAAAAAATTAGAATCTTGCGAGAGCCTTGAAGGAGTAACCATCAGTTACTTATACCAGGGCGGGTAAGAGGTGGATTTCCTCCACTGCACTTTCTTTCACCTTCCAGAATAAAGTTCTCCACTTAAAACCGCGGTAAAAACATGGTTTTCGGCATAAACCAAACATTGGCAGGATCTGCATTCCTCCCCTGGGACGCACTGAACCCCAGATTCCTACCCACCTCTTAAACCTTTTCCTTCCCAGACTCCTCTCCTTCCTTTCCTTAAAAAACCCTCCACACAGCATCCCCAAAAATGACAGGCCCTGAGGGAAATTATTTTCCTCATGGTCTCCTGTGTGGAGATCATGTAAAAAAAAAAGGCATGTGTGTGGTAAAACCATGTATGATCGTGTGAGAAATGTGGAGATCCACAAAGAATGAAAGGCTGATGTAAGCATAATGAGTAAGATTAAGAAAGGGACCCTCAGATGGTTAGACCCTCAAGTGCCAAAAGTACCCATTCCCATTGGATATGAAAAAATTGGATCCGTTGAGTGCTGGCGTATCCATATGTTTATCGGACGTTAATTCATGGGATTTTTACCCTCGGCACACATTCTCAGTTGTGGGAGCTCAGCGTTCCAAATGTTAATATTTCACGATGATAAATATCTCAGTATTTTGTGATTTTATCTAAAAAGTTTTTTTTTGTGATTTAGTTGAAATTTCATTAGTGTAGAAATTTTTTTTTGTCTGCGGCACTTCTTGAGATTTATGTCTTTATGTTTCAAAGAATCTCATTTTTTAAATTCTGAAGATTCTTTGGAAACTGATTTTCCATATATAAAAATGGACACCATTTATTTGAAGCTAAAAAAAATTTCATCTGCGGTGTCTTGCCAAGCCTTCCCTAATGTGTTAACCCACAATCCCATTCCCTCGAGTCTTGACCACAATTGAGGATGCCATAGTCCCATTGGCTCCAGAAAATTGTAGCCAATGTGCAGTATTCAAAGTTAGTATAACACAAACACATTTCATATGCAACAACTACTCTTAGATGTGAATGGAGCTGCTATAAGGCAAATGTGAAAAAAACTGCCTCTGAGAAATCGTACAACTTACAATTCAAAACATCTGTGCAAGGTACTGCATAGATAGATAGTCCTAACAACCCCTAAAAATATATTTTTTATTTTCGTTTGATTTTGAAAACGATGTCAGTCAACTAGATAATAATTTATTCATACATTAGTTTATTTATTTTACAAACATTAAACATTTTTTAGATCTTTCTTCAATGTCCATACGTTAGTTTATTTATTTTTACAAACATTAAACATTGTTTTAGATCTTTCTTCAATGTCCTTGGGTGTTAAACAATGGAACTTCCCGAATTGATGAAAAATCTTACTACAGAACCGGAAGTCTTTTTGTCGGGGAGTAGAGTGTTCAAAACCATTGGAGCTGAAATAGACAATATACACACAGACTTTGTATGGGCCGACTTTGATAACTGTACTATTTTAATGGTTACGCAGTTCAGAAAGATTGGATCCTTGATACTCATTGAGAAAGATAGTCTATCTGAAATCAGTAATCAAAGAGAAACCTCATTTGATTCTAGAATATTATTGGGCGCCTTTGATATAGAAAATCAAGTAGCAGCCAGATTCTTGGCAGAGAACTTGAGCATCCAGAAACCTTTTTATTTGTTTTCCAGCCTTAAGAATTATAGCAAAGACACCCTTAATGCTGTTAAAGACGTTTGTTTAGATGTGTTTTGTGTATAAGAACTAACTAACAAATACATCAAAATGAGTATTCAAACACTTCAAAATATCAAACAATCAAAGGGATTGTACGGCCAGTTGGTGATTGGTCCCCCGGGCTCTGGAAAAACTACATATTGCGGGAAAATGGCGGAATATCTATTAAAAAATGGAAGGAAAGCCGTTCTTGTTAATCTAGATCCCGCTAACGACACTTTGCCCTACAACCCAGACATTGATATCAAGTCTCTGATAAAGCTAGAAGACGTCATGGCCGACCTGAAACTTGGGCCAAATGCAGGACTGATGTATTGTGTTGAATATCTAGAAATTAATTTCGACTGGTTGCTTGAAAAAATTTCAGCAATGGGAGAGAAATGTTATTTCATTTTTGATGTCCCGGGACAGGTGGAGCTCTACAGCCATCATGGAAGCCTTGGAAGAATATTTGCCTTACTAGAAAAGAAAGCTGAAATTCAAGTTTGCACAGTGCACCTCGTGGACTCCCACCATTGCTCTGATGCTGGAAAATTTATTTCCTCACTGATTTTGTCACTCAGTGCTATGTTAAGAATCGGTTTGCCGCATGTTAATGTTTTGTCAAAAGTAGATTTACTCAAGAAGCATTCGGATAAGTTGCAGTTTGGATTGAATTATTACAGTGAAGTTCTTGATTTAAATTATCTGTTGGATACCCTGGACGGTGATGTCATTATGTCCAAGTATAAAAAAATGAATGCGGCTTTAATATCTATCATTGAAGACTATAGCCTGGTTTCGTTTATACTCCTCGATGTTTTTGATGAAGCAAGCCTTCAAAAAGTTAGAAATGTGGTTGATAGAGTGAACGGATATGGTTTTAGATCCGACGAGAAAAAGAGCATCAATTCTATGTTGGCCTGTGCTGTTGGAATGCAGAAGGACACAGATAATTTTGAAGCCTAATAAATCAGCCATTAAATTATGTATTGATTTAGATGTTTTAAATGATTGAAATTTTAATTCCATTCTATACATATTTTTAATAAATAAGTTTTTTGAAATCTTCATGCAATGTCTTTTCTTTTTTTGAACCTTTATCCCTTTTTAAATTTTTTCTTTATTCATTGTTTGTTAATTACAGAATTTGTTAAGTTTTCGACCACAATGCTAGGCAAGTGCCCATGTTGTGTGGTGTGCCCAGGTTCTCCTGATTGAGATTTCAAACAAAAATTATAACGTGCACTCAGGGCCAGTTCTGTGCAGGCGCAATTAAAACAGTCTGCCCCCGGCACCGACTTGCAAAGAAGCTGATATTAACCCAATACATGCAATTTGGGAGGCGCATATAGGTACCACCGCCCCGGGAACCTTTATTGGATAACTAACACCTATTATTAGATTATTACACCTATCTGCCATAAGTCACCCCATGTGGTTCGCTATGTTTGGTGATTAAGCAGGGGTGAGCAGGTTCATGGGGTAAGGTTTATCTAGGTCTTGGAGGCGGATGACCAGGACACACAGAACCCCAGATTCCTACCCACTCTTTAAACCCTTTTCCTTCACAGAACTCTCCTCTCCTTCATTTCCTTAAAAATACCCTCCACACAGCATCCCCAAAGATGACAGGCCCTAATGGAAATTTAGGTTAGTTTTTTTTAGTTTAGATTTAGTAATATAGATCTTGTACATTATAATGATTTATGATCAATAAGATGGATCAAGGAAAAAAATATTTATGAGATGTAATATTTTTGGTATGCCTCGTTATTCTCCTGTGGAAAACGCTTTTTTTTTTAATGATTTTCGACTATGTAATTATCGTTTTTAGCACCTATAAAATTATGTCCCGTCTTTCCGGTTTATAAAAAATGGACTGATTTTTCGGATTAAAATTTTCAAAAATACGATTTAAAAAAAAAATAGAGAATGTTTTAGAATATTTGCCTAAACTTTAAAATTTGGGAGGCGGGAATGGGTACCGCCGCCCCGGGAACCTTAATTGGATAACCAACACCTCTGCCACAGGTCACCCCAAGTGGTTCGCTACGTTTGGTGATTTAGCAGGGGTGCCCAGGTTCATGGGGTGAGGTTTGTCTAGGTCTTGGAGACGGATGACTAGGACACACTGAACCCCAAATTCCTACCCACCCCTTAAACCCTTTTCCTTCCCAGAACTCTCCTCTCCTTCCTTTCCTTAAAAAACCCCCCACACAGCATCCCCAAAGATGACATAGGCCCTGAGGGAAATTATTTTCCTCAGGGCCTCCTGTGTGGAGCTCAAGTAAAAAAAAAAAACCGGAAAAAAAATCCACAATGTGATGCAAGTGGCCTATTCTTATCAAATTGTTGGGTTTTTAAATATTATGATTCCAGATTAATGAATATACTATCATAAGACTAACTGCAGACATCTGAAAATAAATATAAAAGTTCTAATTGACTATTTCTTAAAGACGCCATCAGAAGGTCGGAGAATTTGTGTGTATTTCCGCTTCGCAATGAAACATAAGTAAATGGAAAATTTCTAAACACATCCGAAAACTCAAAATTGTTTTTTTAAATGTGATGAAATATGCTTTTAAATTTTATAATTCGAAATAAACATATAATTTTTGAAATATTAAATTTTTTAATGCAAACATAATTTTTTTTTTAAATGGCTTGCCTTACATTTTTTTCTAACTAAAGTTACTGATAATGAAAAAAAATACACACATTTTATAAGGCAAATTATTATAAACATTATCATCAACTTACTTTTCTGTCGTTTCATGGAAAAATAAGAAATTCCCAAAGTTTCATAAATTTGTTCAAATTGCGATTGGAAAAATTGGTTTCGTAAAGGTGTACATTTTAATTATTTTATGGTTAACTTTTAGATTTGAATATAAAGCTCTTTCTAACACCGTTAAGATCATATTTCTAACCATGAGAGTAAGGCAGATAGTCGGAATCTTTGGTTTCATGGAGTAATTTCATTTTAATTCTTCCGTGGTTAACTTCTAGATTTGAATATAAAGCATAGTGTTTAATTTATTTACCAGATGGCGAAGATCAAGTTGGAAAACGAGTTAGAGGAATTGAAAGAGGTAGAAGAGAAACTAGATATCGCCCTTGAGCAGAACAAGGAGACGTCAGAAGTGACGAGGGATTATCTGCAGCTGCTGCACGAGTACAACGATGTGAAGGACGCAGCGCAGGTGGTGATGGGAGCCCTGGCAGACTTGGAAGGCACCACCGTATCAGAAATTCACACTAGATTTGGCATGGATAAATATAACAAGATGTCTTAATAAAATAAAAAACAACAATGAATGGGTTTTATTTATTGAAGACAAATACAACTCGTACAATTTACGATTCATCCAAATATCGGCTTCTAAGATCTTTTCATTACAAACTTACAATGAGTGAATATTATTTGTGTGTAAAATTACATCATTTATGTTTTTAGGTATACATGTTGAAAAGCCATAAGAATTCATACCATGTTAGCTACATCATTGAAAGAATTAATTGTTTATAATATATGACAAATAATCTAATGTATCCAATATTATAATTGATATTGCAACAAAACTAGTGTCAGACATGTTCAGAATATATAGATTCAAATGAGCATCTGACTTTCTAAAGCTATTTATTTATTTTATTATCGGATGTACATAGTTGAAATAAAAACACATGCAGTTTATTCCAATAAGAGGTCCGTTCAGAAGCCGGAATATCCACACTTAGCAGAAGCTAAAATATAATATACGGAACTAACAATTATTTCAACTCTCCACGAGTTCTATGTATAATAAAAACAAAATACAAGGAGTTGTTCACTTGCCTCGTGATAACTACAGTAAAATCCATCTACTTGGAAATTTAACACATAAATTCAAGGTTTGGAGAAGTATTTGAAAGTTTGATAAAACTCTAAGACTATAATATTTGTGTTAAGCAAGCAACAATAACATTAAGAATTTGAAATGGGATGGCTCTGAGCCATGAATGAGCTCACACGCTGCTGCGACGTGGCTCCACGCTCAACTGGTCGGGGACCGTGCGACTTCCTGCGGTCGTTTGGTAGCGCCCGACCTGCTCGCCGCGCCCAGTACCTGTACCCGGTACCGAGGCAAGCAAGTATCGTTGGGTAATTGTTAAGTGACATTATTCATTATATTGTATGGCGAGTCAGACAATTATAGTTTCTCGGTCAAGCAAGAAATAGTCTGGACTTTCTGTTAAAATTATAAATCATGTTTTATAGCCATGTTCTTGTTCCGCCGTGAGTATGAAAGTTTACTTTTGCAAGTAAATTGTATACAAGAGTTTCATTGCCATTGTTGTTTTTGTTTGATGGTAAATTGCATTATTCTTCCGCAGTACCAATAAACTGTAACCGTATTAAACAACACCCCC
Source organism: Limnephilus marmoratus (assembly GCA_917880885.1). Taxonomy (NCBI): domain Eukaryota; kingdom Metazoa; phylum Arthropoda; class Insecta; order Trichoptera; family Limnephilidae; genus Limnephilus; species Limnephilus marmoratus. The sequence continues at coordinate 16,195,848 of OU862908.1, forward strand.
ACAAATGTTTACATAATCTAAAACACACTATGCAGTGTAGTAAATAAGACACCATCAGCTCAAATGATATAACAAGCTCTGCCGCTCTGACCTTCTGCTGTCTTCAAGTAAAGCCTCTTTGAGCAACTCCTCTCATTGTCCTCAATAACAGTCGCGTCGGTTTATTGATACATCCAATGCATCTTCAGTTCATCCATAATCGCATCCATAATCAGAGTTAATCATACTTAATTTAGATATAACAATATAACAAATATACAAAAATACAATGTTCCCACACTCCCTGCGATGCCGACGCATCGGCACATGCCCAGCGGAGCGGCCATGGCTTTACTGACAAATAATACTACCTATTCAGTTAACACAATAGCACCTATGGATCTATCTACTACGAGATGGCCGCTCCTCTGGGCGGGCGGCGGGCGCGTGGGGACGTTCTGTCGAAGTCTATTCATATGGACTTAGATCTACAAGCATCCAGATATATTGGTAACTCCCATCACAAAACTAACAAACTTCAGAACGTAACAAACTGCGCAGCTTCCCGGGCCAATATGAACTGCTGCAAAGGCACTACATACATATTAACAAATGGTAACTATCTTAACGTATTCCTTATACATAATTAATTATACGTAATATATTCATAATTTTGAAAATAAATAAAAAATATTCTTGATACAAAAAAATTTAAACATACAAACTCGGTGTGTTTTTTTTTTCAAAATTTCTCGACTGCATCACAATAATATTAATTATTAAAGACATATCATAGTAATGATAATCAAATTAGAGAAAAATACTAAGTGTAGTTGAAACATTTTGCATGGTCACCAATTTACCTGGAAATCATCATAGATGACTTAGTTCATACCGAATACATATGCATTTCTAATCCTCTACTCAAATCAACTCGAATGAGACATTACGATAAGCCAACGAGACAGACATAAGTCTCATGAAATTAATAGGTTTCAAATTGCACCCACAACAGACTGAGGAAAAGGACTGCGATTTGAATCTTCTTGGAAATGTGTGCATGAGATTATGTTGTAGACGTATGTATAAGAAAAAGTGGATGCTGAGTTTCAGTGAATCAATGAGTGAAAAAATTAAATAAAAACACTAAAAAGTCATAAAACTGATTGGTTTCAGAATTGGGTTTAAGATTTCTCATGTATTGTAAGTGAAATTTATTTAAAAAAATGCTAAATTGATTGTATGTACACACACTTGTAGTTCATTAATGCGGTTTTTCTTGTATGCCTGCAAACATTGATGTTTGATAATATGCATTACCGAAACCAAAGTGTTGCCATTGTTTTAATGGAATTAAGCTGCCTAAATGTAAACAAAATGTCCCAGAGTGATGTGCATTGAGTTTGGGTGGTGATTCTATGTGAAACAAGCAAAAAAGATAAATAACCCCTTTTATCAATAATGAATAAATAATAATTATTCTAATACAAACATGTTTCTCATTTTGTCAAGTAAAGTTGCCAAAAAGGTAAATGGAATTGTAATTATCACTCCTAAAGTGAGTGCAGTCCACTCTGGGGCACTCAATTAGTAACTTATATTATGTCACTGTGTTCTAAAGGGAAAGATGTATGTATTCTTTTATTAAAATTTGCAACTGTAGAGATATTTTCAAAATATTGGCAAAGTTGAATGCCAAACTAAAAACACATGTTAAACCTGGAAACTGTCACAAGTCGCTGCAATGGCCAGCCATTGAAATCAACCTGAACAATTAATTTGAATAAAATCAATCATACAACCCATCCAAAGGTTTGGCGAATGGATCAGGTTGAAGTATTAAATGGAGCTGGGCTTGAAACTGTTCAGAAAGAACAACAAAAACATATTTAATGCATATATGTAATATTTGACGCACAACACGACTGTGATGGCTCCCTAATCCCCTTTTGGTTTATATTTTTTCTCCTTTTTTGAACACAGAGACCTGTTCCAAAAGCATGAATTGATTGACTGATTGAATCCAAATGTGTATGAACTAAGCCATCAATGAAAATAAATATAAAAACATGCAAGCGACTAAATAATAGGGCAAGATATATAAATATATATATAATATCACTCTGATCATAAAAACTGCTTACATTATTCAATTAAATATAATCTTATTATCTCTAATAATATATATCACTTTCTGTCACAGTTTTTTTTAAATCCCTAATATTTCCCGCAAATGTTATTTGCACCATCTGGGTAATTGGAGATTGTTCAAGTCAAATTCGGGTTAGTTGTCTTTGTTTAGTGAACGATGCTGAATGCTGAATCGAATTCATATCAAATATTAATCACTAATTAGTGATTGTTCCATCAGTCTGATTTTTTTAGGGAGTCTCAATATCCAAGCCATTGTAAATCTTAACATTCCGCTCAAACATTATTATTCTTCCAAGAACAAAGTAAAAATAAAAAGAACCAGCTAATTAACTTACTTAACCAATAATTCATCTAAGAAAGAAAAAGGATAGAAATAGATGTTGGAATAGAAATACTGAGACATGTCCCCTTGAAATGTAGGAAGGAGCTGGTTTAGTCAATCAATGGGGAGTCTCCCTGCCCCTTGTGGTCCCCGTTGGCAGAGGCGGTGTTACCCCCGTTCACCACGGGCACGCCAGTCTTGCCTGGAAGCTGCAATAAAACCACAAAGCATCGTTACTTTCTGCTCATTGGGTTAGTCTTATACTCGCACCACATATATATTATAGTTACCTTGGTCTTGTTGATCCCTGTGGTAGCTCCATTATTCTCCGATACTGGTCCATTGCTTTCGCTAGCCTTGAGGTCTTCACATTTGGCAGGTGAATCAGTCTTTTGATTGCTCTTCTTCTTGCCCTTCAGGGCATTCTTTTTCATATTCTTCCCGGTCTTGGGTCCCTTACCCCCGCCGGCTTGCCCGTTACCGGCCGGCCCCTCTGCTACATTATCCGACTCGGGGTTATCTGACGATGGCTCCTGCTTCGGAACCACTTCCGTAGTGGAATCCACTATCCCTTCAGTGCCTGAAGATTCGCCGCTGCCATTAGCGGCTACCTGTTTGAGATCTTCTCCTTTCACACTTTTCCTAAAATACACAAAATATTAAAGGGATATTCTTTTCTCTGTGTGCACTATTTATTAATATTGTGATGATGATTACCCGTTGAGAGTGACAGTGGTCTGCCTGGTGGAGGGGCGGGGTCGCGCGGGGGCGGTGCGGCTCCTCCGGTGTGTGCGCTGGATGCCCCCTCCGCGGGTGGCTCGGCCCGCCAACCTGCCGCCCCCCGCTCTGCCGGCTGTGCGCACTGAGCAGGCCTGCGCGTAGCCACTAGTGTGATGGCTGGGGACGGGGAAGCCCACATAACCCATCTGACAACATTAATGTTCATATTAATCACACTTCAGTCCTATCAATTCAGTAAAGGAAAAACTAAAGGAATTTGTAAAGATTAATAAATGACAGGTGGTATTTGAGCACCATCCAGATGGGTGAGTCACTAAGAAAAGGATAATCCGAGAGACATCTGAGAGACGCCTAGTACAAAGCTTATGAAGAAGAAGAATGTTGTAGAATAATTAAAAGTAGAAGATGAGCTAGTAAAATGTGCAATTGATTACCTGTGAGGCGGAATATCTAGTGTTGGGGGAGTGCGCATAGTTGGCTCCCCATTGGCCCACCACCACACCGGCTATCTTGAGGCGCGCACCGCCCCGGCCCCCGCTCCCCAGACCCCCCGTGCGGGCAGGGATACTGCGCCCGTTGGCCCAGCCCAGCACTCCTGGCGGCGGGTAGCCTACACCCAGAACATCTGCAATCACAACACATTAGGATCATATTTATTCCGTCGTTCCATGGGTCAGTAATCAACATAAACCGAATGCTGTAAGACTCCGCACACAAAAGTAAAGTAAGCAGCGCACTCCATTGTGGGACTGCGCTGCACAGAGTCTTACAGCACTCTAGTTAAAACGAAACCACGGAGACAATAAAATCATCAAAACCATTGTTGGTGTAATAATCAATAGAGTTAAGACTTATTTAATTTATTTCACAAGTAGATACAGCTTACACGTAACATTAAATTATTTAAAGCGTAGGTTAGATTAATGACAACTTACTGGGATTAAGAGGAAGAGGCGGCATAGCAAATTCTACGTCCAACCCTTCCAAGATGGCTTTACGCATGCGCTCAACCTGTGAACAAACAACAATCAATTTTATTTCCAAACAAAAACTTATAGATACATACTCATCATTGAACTGATTAGGAAAAAATATGAATTATGTAAAATTTAAAAAAAATATGAAGTTTTGTAGTTTGAAAGTTGGACTAATAAAAATATAAGATACTGGCTGAAGCATCCAGTGAATTCCGTCCTTTATCCTCTTATTTGCCGGAGACGCGCGGATGCGCGCGTATGCGTAAAAAAAATATGTTTGTCTGCGATTTTGACCCTTCTATGTACAGAATTTGTATGAAGAACAAGGTCAGAATCGCTTGCGCCAACATTTCCCCATAAGTTGGGTAAAAATTTCATTCACCTAGCAACCCCAGAATATTTTTAAATGATTTTATCTGTGGCATCAAAATGTCAAATTTTCCGCGAATTTCATCTGTCAAAGTCGATGCGTGTTGCTTGACAAAAACATCGTAAAACCTATCAATTAACGCAAGTAATGTTGTTTTGGTACATAGTTTATTGTTCTAGGAATGTGTTTCGGTCAATAAAATATACGATAGCTCAAAATTAAACCACAAAAATTCGATTCAAAATTCAAAGTGGTGCCTTTTTAGTGAATTTTCGTGAAAAGGCCTGGCATTTAACAGGTTATTCTGCGTTAAGGAGTGGGAAAAGGGGATGGAATGGTTTTTTTAAAATCGAACGTAAAGTGACCTTCCTCTTGTTTCAAAACGAGGAAGGGTCAAGTGTGCAAAATGTCACCTCCAAACCTCAGAAAAAACCGAAAATTTATATAAAAAACAAACCCACAGACATTCTTCTTTATGCTATCTACCTAGAAGATTGAGGTTTTAATATTTGATGGGGTTCAATTATAAAGATTTGTTACCTTCAAGACAGTCTCCACTTGGTTCTCGCACAGCTGTACAAGGTGTTTGACTGAGTTGGCCTTGGCCAGCTTGTACTGGAACAGCTTGCCGTCGAAGAAGGTCCACGGTGAGGCTACCAGCAGCGGCACAGGGGCTCCGCAGGCGTCATTGGCCAGCAGGGACATCTCCACGCCGGCCATCAGCAGTGCTCCCAGCTGGATACCACGCACACTCACGCTCGATAGCTGTTGGTAACAAAATATTCATGTATGCTCAAACTCGCTCGAGGGCTCCGTCGTAACCTATCTATTTCAGTTACATTTGTTGTTTGCAAAGATGTAGAGGTTACAATGAAACTAAGTAAGAAGTATTTATAACAGCAAGCAAGTGAAATTATGAAGGAGTATTTACAGAGGAGGCTCTAGGGGTCCAGACGTGGAAAGTCATTTAAAAAAAAAAATTATACCTACAATATCAAATTAAATACATACTATAATATTCATTTGTAGGTGTACCTCACAAGTTTGAGAGACAAATTACATTTCACCCCTCCGAATTTTCGCAAATAATATCTCAAACGAAATGACATTTTACGAAAACTTGGTGTTATTACCGCTTCACAATTAAAGCTCTATAAATGAAACATTTCTGAACGTAGCCGAATAGTAAAAACTGTTTTAGAAAGGTTACAAAATAAGCTTTCGAATTATTATATTACAAATAAATATTAACATTTGTAAATATTAAAATTTAGAATGCAAACATTAAAAAAATGTGAAAATGACTCATTTATTGTATGGCGCGTAAAGAGGCAGGAGACATGATATTGGGACAATGTATAAATTGACCCAGCCAATCATAGTGCATGGGAAAGAAAGCTTCCATTTAAGATGTTAGATGTCACTGTACATTTCAAATACTTAGTTGTTTTGATTTGCATAATAATTCATAATATTATATTTAACTTTCATCTTATAATTTTGGGAGGTCATTGACCAATTGCCTGAGGGAAGGACCGCCACTGAGTATTTACTAGTTCATTGGGCGTGCTGTGCATAACCGAATTTGCCTTATTTTGAGACCAATGCTAAAATTAACTTCTTCTATCACTTTGTCTCTGTGGAATATGGACTTATAAATGCCCGTCGGATGGGCATTTATAAGTTCATATGCCAAGACGCCAGAAAGGAAATTATTTTCAAGATTGAAGCACACCCACATAATGTAGAATCTGGGGTTTTCCAGACTCAATCGTCGTGCACAGCTCACATCAACTTGGTTGTAGAAACAGATACCTCCCTTGGGTCTAAACTATTCTACGAGGTTAAGCCCGGGCAATTCAGTGGGATCGTTATTAGAGAGCGGATACGTACAACGTATATTAAATGAATAAATAATCATGCGTACTTGTAGGAATTCATATTTAAATCGATCTAAACTAAAACATGTGACAGTAAATATGTAAAAATCAAACAAATCTGACAGGAGATAACGTCGGTTATCCAATAACGAATGTTGACAAAATTCATTAAAAATTGGTAGTTAAGTGTCTAGAGCTGCGTGGTTTTTTACTCGCTGATGAGGCAGATCACCCTCAGTCTAGTGAGACCTGAGAATCGAATCCCTGTACTATTGAGCGGCCCGGACAATGATTGCTGGTCATAAAGGGTCTCCCTCAAACAGCCTTCCCGATCCGGCAAGTCATGTAGTAGGTGGACCGGTGCATCCACAGCCAAAACCTGGACAAATCTCACCCCTGAATATGAACCTGGGCCCCCTACTGAGCCACTGCTTGGGGTGATCTATGGTAGAGGTGTTGGTATCAATGATCAGTTAAAGGGTGGTGATGAACTGATTTAAAATTTTTGTGCAGGCTGCGAATGTTGGCAAAATTCATTACAAGTTGGTTGTAAAGGGTCTAGAGCTGCGTGGTTTTTTGTTCGCTGGTGAGGCAGACCACCCTCAGTCGGGTGAGATCCGAGAATCGAATCCCTGTACTATCGAGCGGCCCGGACAATGAGTGCCGGTCATAAAAGGTTGCCCTCAAACAGCCTTTCCTGATCCGGCAAGTCATGTAGTAGGTGGACCGGTGCATCCACAGCCAAAACCCGAACAAATCTCACCTGGGCCCCTTACTGAGCCACTGCTTGGGGTGATCTATGGCAGAGGTGTTGGTTTATCAATGATCTGAGGTACCTATTTCCCCTACCAAAGTTATAACGAGCAAGTCGAAACTGACTGAAGAAATTCACCAAGTGAAACTAAAATAGGAAGATACTAACTCGATCATTAAAACTGAGTTTGCCCGTGTCTTCATGCCAATGTTAAAAGTAACTATCTCCATCACTTTGTCTTCTTTCTCCTCGGGGACAAATCAGTGAAACTTGTTCCCTGTAAGCTATCAATTCTTCATCTGTGCTGACATAAGATTCAAATGTCTTCGTTAAGTACCAATTTGGGAGGCGGGAATGGGTACCGCCGCCCGGGGAACCTTTATTGGATAACCAACACCACTGCCATAGGTCACCCCAAGTGGTTCGCTAAGTTTGGTGATTTAGCAGAGGTACCCGGGTTCATGGGGTGGGGTTTGTCTAGATCTTGGAGGCGGATGACCAGGACACACTGAACCCCAGATTCCTACCCACCCCTTAAACCTTTTTCCTTCCCGGAACTCTCCTCTCCTTCCTTTCCTTAAAAAAACCCTCCATACAGCATCCTCAAAGATGACATAGGCCCTGAGGGAAATTATTTTCCTCGGGGCCTCCTGTGTGGAGCACAAGTAAAAAAAAAAATCCTTTTCTAGAGAACATCCCAAGTCGCAGCACAATCAGTTGCACACTTTCTTCTGGTACAATGAGGAACCCGAAAATTTTGAAAACAGTTTGTTGCGTCAACGGGTTCATGAAAACGAAAGGAAGCAAATCTAATTTGAATATAAGATTTACTTCAATCATCCTTTGTAGTAAAGTTTCAGGTTTCCGATTATGCCCAGGTCCTTGGGCCAGCAGAGGTTGTAAAGACATGAATTAATTCTACTCGAACGGACTTAAGGTCTAGAACAGCACGGTGGTCGACAGTATTAAATTTTTTTTGTTCCGGACTTCCATCTTCGAAAACTGGAAAAACTTATGCAATATCTTGCATGTTATCCATTATGATTCATATTTCAAAGGAAATTGACACTTTGCTTCTACAACATGGTTAACAGTCCTGAAAAAAAAAGTGATACGACACAAAACAGTGAAATGTGGAGACATTACTCACTGTCATTCCTTGTAAATGTAAAGGACTTCGCAGTTCCTGAGCAAATGCTGTGGCAATGAACGCGTCCAGTTCGTGACGCCGTAGACACGGGGCAGCTGTCATGATATAACTGCAATATTAAAAAAGCACAATATTAATAAATGCTAAAATACTTAGTATTTATTTAGAATTAACGACGGTAAAAGTTCCCATTTCAATAACGGATAGTCATTTAACATTCATAATACAAAATATAGAAAGAAAGAAAAGAAAAATTATAAGATAATTATAAAAGTAAAAAAAATATACATTCAAGCAAATGAAAACAACCAAAATGAAAAACGCAAAGCCTGTTATACAGTGGCCTCATTAAAATATGCACTTTTTTTTTTACATAGCCCACAGGAGGATATCTTAGGCGATGGTGTGTGGAGAGTTTTTTTAATGAAAGGAAGGAGAGGAAGATCTGGGAAAGAAATAGGTATGAGGGGTGAGTAGGAATCTGGGACGTATGAATCCATCCCTCCAACTGCGGTGCAAGGCGATGGATCGAGGGATTCTGGATGGAGAGGTCATAAGACTTTTCTCAACGAGTCTCTCTCGATCCGACCCGCTACGCAGCAGGCGGGCATATTCGACAGCAATGCCTTTCCAGGCATTCAAGTAGGACTGGCGTAAAAAAGAACTACCCTTCCCGAAGTGTGTTTATAGAGTAGCTTCAGTTAATGAACTTACCGTAAAACTGTGGCCAAGATGAGAAGATGTTGAGGAACATAGGAAGTGTTGAGCATGAGGGGGCTGTCGGAGCGCATGCACGACAGGAACGCCCGGAGACGACGGCGCTTGTCATCTTGAGCTGTGCTGGAATAGCGAGAGAACAACGTTAATTTAACTAAGAATTAAATAATAACTAGGCCATCGTAAGACATTATCGGATATTAGTATATTTACCCAAACCACAGGCGCTGGACCGTGGGCACGGGCCAATCCAGCATGACACCGTGAACTATGTCGGGGGTTTTTCCAGGATTCTGCCGAGTGTATATCCACTCTGAAACACTGATGTCTAATGGACTGGGCTTCTCTCCTTCTGTAAGTTAAAATATATAAATTTATGAAAAAGGTAGTAAATCCTCATTCGGAAAGAAGTCGTAAAGTGAAACAGATTTTTAGCCAATCTGATTTTATATGGAATATAAGAGGATGACTTTAGCTAGCGGTTCTGTGTGGAGGGTCTTTTTAGGGAAAAGAAGGAGAAGAAGTTCTGGAAAGGAAAGAGGTATGAAGGGTGGGTAGGATCTGAGGGTCAGTGAATCCAGGAGTGACGGACGTTGAATTCATCCCTTCAACTGCGGTGCAAGGCAATGTTCCGAGACAGTTCTGCTGGAGAGGTCAAAATATCTCCCTCAACCAGTCTCTCCCGATCCACCACTAAGAACCTCACCCCATGAACTCGAGCACCCCTGCTAAGTCACCAAATGTAGCGAACCACTTGGGGTGACCTATGGCGGAGGTGTTGGTTATCCAATAAATGGTTCCCGGGGAGGCTGCACCCATACCCGCCTCCCAAAGTTACATTAATGTAAAAAACATGTCATAAAACTGCTTTGCTTTTATTGCGTTGACTTTACAATGACAGTAAGCGAAAGAGAAAGGTGCATAAAACATATGTGTGACAGAGAAAGGCGTAGGCGAATTGAAATTATGTTATTTAAGTTTATTGGGGATTTTGTACTATGGGGAAGTTGGCTTTTGGGATCATGACCAAAACCCATGCGGGAGTCGGTTGGAATAAGAGTGCATAATTACCAGGGGTGAGGGGCACAGACTCACCCTTGGCCCGGTTGGCCATGAAGTGGTGGTGGTGCATGTTGAACAGGATGGCATAGACATTCTGGCGCACGGGCCGGAACAGGCGGTGGATGTCGGGCAGCTCGCGGTGCGCCTCGTCCTCCAGCAGGCCGGGCAGCGCCAGCTGGCGGTGGGACAGCACTGTGAGCAGTGCGGGGGACATGAGGCCCTTGCTGTGGCGCTCCGTGCACGTGCGCAGCACCTCGATGGCCACGCTGGCTGTCTGACGGGGAACCTACATACCACAACACAAACATTCATAAACAAATAAGATTTCTTAACAGTCAAATTCTTTCCAACTTTAACCAATGCCAAGCGAAGCACTCAAGGGAGATGAGTATATCAAAAATATTGTATAAGAGGGTTACACAAAGCTACTCACAGAATTGTTGTTTGACTTGGAAGGTGCCCCAGAGCTGCTCGGGCCAGCTGTATTATGTTTGTTTCCCTTCTTCTCAGTTATATCATTCAGTGCATCCTGAGGCCAGTCTCCAAGTCCTTTCACCTCCTGTTCACCAGAATCTGTAGCCAACCGAGAAGTGTCCATATCGACTTCTTTTTCAATTTTACTGTTTGCAGCATTGTTTACCTTTTTGTTATTTTTTGGTCGACGGGCTGAAAGAAAAGGGAATCTAGGTTGAATTCATATTTACATTCATAATACATATCCACTTTGATAGCAGTCTAAGGGTTTTAAATTCTGATCAAAAGGATTAGAAAGAAGTTGTTGATGCGATATATGAAACATAAAAAGTATGTACCGGTGGCAGTTTTATATTTGAGGAAGCCATCCTTGGTGCCGTTGACGTAATACTGAACGGATTGCTTAAATCGAGCGCTGCGATTATCATTGGGGTTTCCAAATAGGTCGGTGGCGATGGCATCTAGGTCACTGCTGGGTAGTGCTCGCACGTAGTCAGCCACCACTCTCACCAGGTCGTCTCCCACCAACTGGAATGGGGAACAACTTAAGTATACGCAGAATCTTATAACACAATGATTATAAACGTCTTATTTTAAACGAGAGACCGGCATTTCAAAAGCCAGAATTCAGAATTCACACAAGAAAAATAAATTAATTTAAGGCTGCTGAAATAAATATAAAAATAAGCTACCTTCTTAGGATTGTTGCCAATCCTCTTGTGAAACTCGGTGAGGTGGTGCTCTGTGAGGGTGGTGTTGCCAAGCAGTGCGGCCAGAATGCACAGACGCTCCGGCGGCACCTCGAGCCACTGCGCCAGATCATGCACCATGTACTCCCTGGTCTCCAGTGAGGACTGCAATCAATGCAAGACAAATCGTTGGTCATGGTTTGCTGGATAGATAACACCATGAAAACATATTGCATGTTAGATAGTCAAAATTTTATATTTTTTGCTTTGATTGAGAGAGTAGAAAGAATGTACTTACCCTGTACGTGAGTTTGAGTTGAGAGGAGCTGAAGTAGCGTGGAGGCTGGAAGGCCAGGTATTCCCCGGAGTTGCCTACTATTCCCGCGTAGCCCCGCTCACGGCACAGCCCCACCACTTCCTGGTGGTGGTCGTCTGTTGACACCATCTGAAAAGATGCAGTATGATGATGGATCTCCCGCGTGTGCAAGAAGTCAAGTGATACAAAGCACGAGTGATGGACTTTTAGAGCCGGGACGAGGGCTGGTGGCACCTGATTGTTGGGAGACTCACTCGAGATTGGTAAAATTGATGCCTATACTATTACAATTTAATTTATAACTTTGCCCTTCGTGTAATTAATTATCATCCGAAGACATAGTAGTGAGTGAATAGGAAGTATTTGGTAAAAGCATGTAACATACCACAGAGACGTTCATCTGGTGCAGGGCGGAGCGGAGGCAGGAGTGCAGGCCCACTGGGGGCACCCACCACACCTTGGGGGGAGGGGTGCCTTTTGAAGCTACATGTCGCAACACCTGCAAATATTCATTTATGATAACCACCATCAAATTTTATAATTCTTTCAAAACCTCTTCCTGCTTGTATCACGGAAATATCTAAAATACTAATTTAGGTTTTAGGTCTGTTTATGTAACTCTAGTTCAATGAACTCAGATTTGGATTGATTTTAATTGTCATTTTAAAAAGTCTGACAGGCGATAAAGTACCTACCTACTAGTGTAAGGTTGTAAGAGAAAAATATTTTAATTTTCAAAATTGGAACTGATGAGTCAATAATTCAGATATAATTTTATAATAACTTACATACTGAGATTTTTTTTGTTAATTATATTGATTCAGGTCCAATATTCAACCATGGGAACCGGTAACAATGGCTTACATGAACACCCATAAAAATAAGGAAGAATTTTTATGGTTTAGTTTTGTGACAGTTCACCCATCGATATATGTTACGACACTCGTAGATCTGATAGTACAAGAACCAGTTACAAGTACTAAGAAAATGGAGACAAATGTGTCTACCAATCTTATTCAGTGACCAGTTTCAATAAGCACAATACAATGTAAGAGACCTAATATCTATCTGATGACATGACTAGAGTTATGCGATCAAGTACAATGTATTTACAGTGGGGAAATGGAGAAAATTAATTTTGTAAAAAAAAATAATCAAACTCTAAAATAATAGAAAAAATAAATAATAATAAACTCTAAAATATATAGAAGAAATTACCAGAAGAAATTTGAATAAATTTCAAAGGCAAAGTGAATAACTTGGTGTTGTTATAGTAATGGAAGTTTCCAAACCTGGAGAAGATGTATATTTATGTATTTGGATCCAATGACTAAACAAAATACTTAAAGAGCCGTTCGGACACGCCGTATTTTAGTCGAATGGAGGGTAAAGTAGTAACTAAACGCGTTCGAACGCCGTAACTTTAGTAGAGTGGGTTAGTCAGCTCTTTATTCAATCAATTTCGTTCTATTTTTCGGGTGAGGTAAGGACTCCCTCCATGCGTCCCTGCGCTCTGACTTGCGCGAACTGGCTGTTTTAGCAGAGTTCATTTGTAGACGTGCGGAAATGTCGTGGCGATAGAGCGAAGATACTGCCCTAAATTATTTATTTATGCTGCTATTAATCTCTTTTTGTATCCGTACTTTTATCTATTTTCATCTTACTAATTTATTCTTCCACCTCACAAACTTTAAAAGGTTAAATTACTGAATTTTTTTTTATTATAAATTACAAAAAAAATGGTTTTAGGTTTGTTTTTTGATTTTCAATGCATTTTAGCGGGCTAATAACCATTTAAAAAAAAATAAAGTTAAATGCAGTTCTCATTTTCTTTGTAAGACGCAACTTTTGAGACCCCGGGCGTTAGTGTGCCGAGAACCTTGTGCTCGAGCACATCATGACACGACACTTCAGACAAATCCACCTTTAGGATATTTTATTTAGACATCGATTTGTTTAACATAACATGAGATGTTTGAACTATTTACACACGAGCCAGTGGGACTAGAAAATCCCCATTTACTAAAATTGTTGAGGGGCTGGGGGAAGTGGGTAGGAGAAAGAAATGTAAAAGAGGAAGGCTTGAAAGTGCTTGACTATTCAGATCTGGTCGTTAAACATGGCTAAAGGCATTTCAAGCAATGTTTCAATTTTGAATAACGGATCACCAGCGCAATACTGAGAGTATCTACCACTTTGGATGTGATGTTAGTATAAGCAGGAGTCGTTGGGTACACTTACACTGTTGATCCTCTGCCTGTTGACGGCTTGCTGCTGCAGCCAGTGTGCTGGGGGCGCGGGGGCAGCTCCTGGGGTAGGCGCCGGGTGGGCTCCACTGAAGCACACGCACAGGGACACCTGGTGCTCCGCAAGAGCCCCACTGAGTGTGGACAAGAACTGCACGCAGCGAGCCCATTGGCCACCGCAGGCCCAGTCTGGAAGTATTCATTACTCATTTAGTAATGCAGTTTTTTTTTGTGACCGAACAACTCAGAATTATGCAACTTCAACACCTCTTTTGAAAAGTGATGAAAAAAATTGGAATAAAAAATAGGATACGGTTACGTTATGGGCCATTTTCAAATTTTTTTTTCAAACTTTTAATGAATCTTCAAAGGGGTGTTGAAATTGCATGATTCTGATTCTGAGCTGTCTTGGAACCATTTTTTCTTTGTATTATCATCTCAAGGGTGCTCCGACAACACACAAGTTAATAATCCTAACTAATGTAAGCAAGAATATCTTCTTATCAGAAAGAAGTTTATATTTCAAAACTACATGTACTTCACATTAATATAAAGTATATCTGTTGTCAATCATCGATATTATGGCAAATCATGTTTGGGCTGATACATGTAGTGGAAAATGTGCATTTTACAAATAATAGTTTGTTTTTCAGCATCACAATCCGATAATTTACTTTACATTATGCATTTAATAACAATGTTGACATTGAGATTACATTGTTTATTTATGACGTCACTTTCAACAGCTGTCACCATGTACATCAAGTTGATAAATAGGCGCTTTGGTGTCAATTTTGTGAACTAATTTTAGCGTGGATTAAGCTAAAATTAATAATTTTACTTAAAGCAAAAAATATTGCCATTTAGTATTTTATATTGTGAAAGTAAATCTAGTAATAGTATAATTATTATTATTGATAAGAAACCAGTAAAGTCTGGTAAAATTTCATTCGGACCTTAAAATACCGTATTTTCTAAAGCAAGTTGAAATAAACTGTAAAATTTCATGAATTACTTGTTGGCTCACTGGCATTGATTGATGCATAATATTGTGTTTACACCCCCATGTCATCATTTCTACAGACACATCTTAACCCCTCAGAAAATCGCCAATACGCACTTTTAATGTCTTTAACGAAATGACATTTTACGAAAACTTTGTATTATTACCGCTTCACAAATAAAGCCTATAAATGAAACATTTCTGAACGTAGCCAAATAGTAAAAACTGTTTTAGACAGGTTACAAAATAAGCTTTCGAATTATTATATTACAAATAAATACTAATATTTGTAAATATTAAAATTTAAAATGCAAACATTAAAAAATTGTGAAAATGACTCACGTGATGTTTTTATGTGAAAACGGTACTAAAATCACAGATTATGTAAACAACAATACATATTCTATTGTATAAATGTGTAATAAACACTTTTTTATCATTTCATATAAAAATATTTAATAAAAATTAACAACGTCGGGCGCCCGTAGGAAATTTGGCGGGATAAATTATGTATCAGACTGCGCGTCTGACAGAATGATCTTTTTATGTATTTCTATGGACAACTTGAATAGAGATGTGCAGCGTGATTCACTATCGACATTTCACTTTTTATTTTACGGATGTAACTAAAACAACAACGGAGTTATAACAGTTTCTATGGAGACACACGCGCTGACGTGTAAACACGCTTATTATACTTGACTGCTGTCGTATTTTTAACGCATATATCTGCTTACGTTGCGGAGGGGTTAAAAGATTAAATCAAGAGTAGATAAAGTAAATTTTGGAAGGTCTACTGGCAACAATTAATTTCACACCTACCAAGCCAGGGATAATGTGTTCAAATAATATTGTACAACAGCTGATCGGGGCCTGTTTTCATGTCAGTAAGCTACATAATGATACATTATTTGGTAAATATAAGGAAAAGCCGGATATGATTAACCTCTCAGGCCCATTTACGTTTTGCAAGAAAATTAAAATAAATGGAATATTTCTGAATATATCTGAAAACTAAAAACTACTTTTGAAAAGCGATGAAATATGCTTTCAAATTTTATAATTAGAAATAAACATATAGTTTTTGAAACATAACATTTTTGCATGCAAACATAAAAACTTGAAAAATGGCTTAACATACATTTTTTCTAAGGCTACCTTTACACTCACAAGTTTTTTCCCGTAAGTCGCTCACGCAAGCGATTTATGGCCAATTTACCAATGTAAATGAAACCAAAAGTCACTTAACGTAATTTATAGCAAGTAACAGAAGTTGTTCTTTGCGAGTTTTTTTGTCAGATCTATTCGCGTCCGCGCGAACTTCCAGCCTTCTCACAGCTTATAAAATCAGTTTGAAAGATGTCAAAAATTAAAAGACAGTTGTTTTTGTAGGATTTTTTTTCCATAAAAATAGTATTTATTTGTACTTATTTAAGTTTTCTGAAAATGAGCATCCTTCTATTCAATTATCGGTACAATCCTTTCTAATTTTTTTCCTGTTCATAACATTATGTATTTGAATTGGAAGTCGGTTGCTGACAGGTAGCTGTCATTCGGATAAAATGAAAGAACTCCACTAATATCCGCCTTTGACAGCACAAAGACTAATTCTATTTCAACCCATCTTTTCGGCCTTTTCGTCTTTATTGACAAAATCGCGTAAATTTGACAGTTGCAGATCGTTGTTGACAGGGAGCCATCTTACTGCAAATAAATTTACAGATGTAAACGGTCACAAGAGCATTTACACAGGTTGAACTTCCGTGAGCAATTACCACAAGTCGAATGCATATGTAAACACTCCTGTGAGTAACTTGTCAAAAACTTACATTAAATCTTAAATTTTACTTATGAGCTAAAGCTAACCTAACTAAAAAATCTGATAAAGAAAAAAAAATAAAAACACATACATAGGAAAATGCAATTAAAAATAATAATATTTTCAAAGCTTCATTATTTTTTTTTTTCAAATTGCAGTCAGAAACTTTGGATTAATTATTTGGCAGTCAAGCATTAGATTTGAATGTAAAGGGTGGTATTTTATCTTTCTAACACCGTTTAAATCATATTTCTAACCACGATAGTAAGGGAGAAAACGATTTCCATGAGACCTGTATGGGTTGTTCCGAAAACCTAACAAATAGACTTTCATGTAGAGTATAGTTTCATTACTTTACTAGTTTCATGTTTTTTTAATCCAACCCAAACCAAGAATACATTTTAGGCTCTTAGGTTCATGGTTTGGGTTAAATTAGAGGAAACTAAACTTAAAACATTTACATCGATAACAATCAGCGCGCCTTGTGAACATTAAATTTAATTCTAAAGAAATAACTTTAAGAATGCATTATTTTCCATTTCTGGTTACTGAAATAGTTGTTTCGCATTGTTATCTAACTGATATAAGTGTTTTTAAATTAACCACTCGGACCCTTAAGCTTGTTTTCATCATAATATAACATTACCAGACACATGTATGACTTGTAGGGTGTACCTTACTAATTAAGGGGGCAGCCCACTGCACGTGGGCGGTACAAGGGTGTATTTTTCGTAATTATTTTCAAGCAAACGATGAATGGATTTTTTTATCAAAATTCAGTCAATATACTTGGTGTCCGGAAACTCGTAGTACAAGCGGGAAACTGGTAAATCTACATCGCATTCGGAGTCGATATGTGATATAACTTTTTTGATTTGAGCTTTCGTTTTCGAGTTAATCGGGTCCGAAGTTGGAATTTTTTTTGTTAAATTTGAAAAAAAATTTCACTAGGGGGTTGATTTCAGCTGTGTAATGTCTTATAAAATGCATCGAAGGGTAAACCGGGCTCAAAATTTTTTTTAACCCTTTAGTTGCCGAAAAAATGGAAAAATAGGAAAAAAAAAAATTAAAATCGAAATGCTCAGATCAAAAAAAAAAACTTTTTGGGTTCTCTCTACGTGATGTAGATTCCCCAGTTTCCCGCTTGTACTATGAGTTTCCGGACATATTGTATAACTTAGAGAAGAGAGTATAAAAATTTTTTGTACACAAATCTTAACCCCTTGTTTCAGTTTCAGTTTCAGTGCCGGCAACCCGGGCGTTTATTTAGTTTTATGGTTATTTACATTGTTTTCTTTTCTTTTACCCGCCTCACTAGACAAAGTCTGTTCCGAGGCGAGTAAATCACATATTATGTTTGTTCCAAAAGAAATGTTTGCCGGGGTAGTTGGGGTTGGTTGTCCACCAATTAGCGTTCGCAAAAAACGGCATCCATGACACCCAATGACATTTCGTGTCCAGCGATTCTGACAGTGTCCTTGAGAAATTTTGTACAATAGAAAGGTCAAAATCGTAATTAAAGGAATTTTTCCCGCGCATGCGCAAGAACTGCGCACATTCCCGCGCTCCGGTAAATTATTAATATAAATTATTTGGATTGACCAGGCGCATTGCGGTTTTCTCTATGGTAAAGGGCGATAATAAAGCAAGCGATTCTGACCGTGTTCTTCATACACTTTCTTTATACATAAGGGTCAAAATCGCGTGTAAAATCTCAAACACACCGGTGCACGAACGGCATTCTAGCGGTTAAGTATGGTTTGCGATGTACTTCGCATTCAACAGGACACACCGACAAAATTGCTGCTCGGTGGTTGACAGCGATTAAATCATATGGTTCATCAAAAAAATAAAATAAAAATATGTTTAGAAACTAGGCATACAGATTTATGGCACCACTTAGGGGAGTTTTGGTATCTAAAAAAATGGCAGACCAGCAAATTTTATTTCCGATTTTTTTGGAAAATTTTCATCATTCATAAAAAAAAAAAAAATTGAAGGGGGCCGTTCATAAAAAAAATTAAATAGAAGGGAGCCTTTTATTAAAAAAATCAATAAGTGGTGTCATAGAGAATGGATTTTCGAACAGATGTATAGTTTTTTAATATGTTGTCAACAAGGTTGAAAAAGTAGTTTCTAGAAAAACGCATTCAAAGTTTTGCTGAAGGATAATTCAACATACAAACTGTTTCAAACGGTTTCACATAAAATGCTGCATATCCGTCAATTTTACGAATTTATTTAACATTTGGTGAGAGCATTCTTAACAAATGCATCATTCATTTTTTTTTATTATAATTTTTTTTTTCATTGGGCTGGTGCTTTAATCATATCAAATGTGTCCCATTTTCTGTATATTTTTAAATCCTTATTTATAAGCAAACACAAACTATCCAATACTTACTTAGTTGGTTATATTATTATAGTTCTCCTAAGGTTACACACAAAGTGGTTGTAATTGTGATAAAATTAGTAGGTGACTTACCCATATAACAACAAATAAGAAGTAATGGGAATTCGAGAGTTTGCAGGTGAGAATGGAATGTGTTACCTGAGAAGAATCCTCCGTAGAGTCTGTCGAGGCAGCCCTCAGCGTCGAGGACGAGCCGGAAGCCGCCAGCGTGGTTTCTTCCGATGCGAAAGAGGTCCACATTTACCCCCTCTGTCTCGTACAGTGTTTGCAAATCTTGAATCCCCATGGTTACTAAACTATTGATAAACTACTGAAGTGTTGTCTTGGTGATGTTGCAAAAGAATATCCAATTTTATACTCTGAAAAAAAAAAAATTGGAATCCATGAAATATAATGTAAGAAATGTCTTGCATGGTTTGATGACAGTTCATTTTCTTGTTAATTAACCACAGTTTCTAATCAAAATAATTGTCGATTTGTGATAACTTACTTTATTTATTAATTTTATAACCTTCGAGTGTTCATCTCTGAAGTTCAATTGTTTATAAAAATAAATGACTGTGATAAACGTCAACATTGTTTTAAACATAAGACAATAAATCGAAAGCGGTTGACCATCAGTATTATAATATAACTGAAGTACCATACAAATACAAAAAAAAACTATAAATAATACATTGTATAGTTGTAAATATAATGTTAAACTATTAAAGTAACAGTGATAAATTTAGTAAATAATATTTCACCTACCTACTTAGCCATGTTCTATCAATAAGTAAAAGTAAAATGCAGGAGAATTTGAATTGTTAATTTAAGATAAAGCATTATCTACCTCTAAATAAACAATGACAATAAAAATATACTATAATTCACTCCCAAGAAGAATCAATAGCGTAACACTAGTCAATTTAATAAACTCAATCTATCTTGTTAAATTATTTGAAGAGTATTTGAGAAAAAAAAGTTTTGATGACATTTAGAAACATAAATTGTTATAATAACCGACTCTACATTGTTAATAGGCACAGAGACTGATTTAAATTTCGATATTGATAAAATATCGAAGTTATTCATCCTCCATTACAAATTGCATGGATGCACAAATGCAACCACCAGGTGTTGAATTCCTATAAAGTGCACTTCGAAACTTGCAGTTTGAAACTTAACTGAGAAATAAATACCGTTGTTAGAGCAAATATTTCGTACTTTAGCTCATTAACTGCTTATAAAAACCGAAAGATTAATTTAACTAGACGTAACAAGGAACTGTATGGTGCACGGCGAGTTAAAATCGCCGGCATGATTTCCGGAGAGCATGACCGTGAAAACTCTTATTAGCAGTAAATATTTGGAATGGGAATTTAAAGTTTATGTAATTACATATAAAAGACGACCGTTAAAATGATTTATTGCAACTTACCGGCAGAAAATTAAACCATACCCCAAAGTGAAAAACAACTAAAACACTAAATCAACGCCATTTGTAAATTTCTACAAGTGTTGCCATAAATAAACCATTCAGTGTTGCCGTAGAAGTAATTGGGAGCATAAAATAGGGAAAGTGGAAATATTGACTAAATATTATAATGTCGATCGATATTTTGGTTTGTAAAAAGGTTCGTTAAAATTCATGATCATTTTTTATCCTGTTATCAGCCGCTCTGCAACCGGGCTCGAAAAGAAGAATATAGAGAGATACGAAATTACGAATGTTAGAGGAGAGCGCTAACATTTAGAGCGACAAAATCGATGCTAAAATGTTTAATAAAACACGACTCGTTTAAAATAGAGCAAAAATCTGGCGGGCATTATCTTAAACAGCATTTAAAGAAACACTGTGAATTTTTTCGTACATATAACTTGTAAAATAACTGAAACAAACGTGTTTATAATAATTTTTGGAGCAACTTTGCGATTTTTTTCTATCGAGGGAATTTTATATAATTGGCGTTTCGGCGCGGGCAATGTCTAGATATTATCTTCAAGAATAATATATATTTTTTTAAGAGCTTTAAAACTTACCGTGTTTGGGAGATATGTAATCGGTAGAAATTCGGGCTGCGGGCCCTTAAAGACCTCATTGAATAGATAGATTTAAAAAATATATATTAGTGCGCTAGCAGACTGCAGCCGGTTTCCGGGTGGCAACCGCCCGGTACATGGACCGGCTGACGGGCGGTTTCTTTCGCCATAGTTAGATAATGCTGTCAGTCAAGCCCGGCGCTGGCTAGGCTAGGCTCCGGTTTACTTTTCGCCGGGATGGTCCCGGGCCGGTGTAGGTTTACCAGTCCCAGCGAGAAGTACGTGGCGTCATCGTTCTATCTCTTTCATTGTCAAAAGGACGTGTGAAAAGGATAATTGTCGAGTGCTTACGAGCTCCCAATGGGACTACTGTTTTGGCGTTTGCCACCCTGCGATTACATTCATATTCGACCTTATAATCATCACCGGCCGTAGAAAACCAAATTGTAACCGATTGCAATCTGCCAGCGCGTTTAAGTCAATTATTTCCGAGAAAATAAATAGGCATAAAAAAATAGAAATGAAAAAACCGCAGGGAATCAGTCAGCGCAAAATCTTTTATGTAATCATTTAAAAATATATTTTGCCAATTATCATTATTTATTGGCAACTCTCAAAAAGGGTTAACATAGATCACAGTTTTAGATACTAAAAAAAACAACAAAATTAACAATTTTTTTCTCCATTTTTTAAGATAAAAAAATTGTGCACAAAGCCCAGTGCAGCCCAGTGCTCGCACGGAGCAATATCAGTTGTTGGCATTTTCAATTTCAGTGCCGGCAACCCGGGCGTTTATTTTATTTTTATTAGAAATGTACAACGTTAGAACCAAATAACACTTATGAATTTGTAAAATAAATGTCATGTTACATAATCACATATATTATATAAACCACACACATAACATGTTTATTGTCTTGTTGAAAAGGGTGTAAATCGGTGCTGGTGTGATTCTCTCTTTGAACATCCATACCTACACACCAATGTTTTCTAAATATTCACCCTCCAAATATATAGACATAGGGCCATGCCAGGGCCTAAGGGAAATTATTTTCCTCAGGGTCTCTTGTGTAGAGGAGTTATTGTAAAAACAAAAAACTAAAAATAATATCAAAATGTTTGCAAAACTTTATTTATATTGTAAACAACAATTTATTATTTGTTTATTTGAAATAATATTTTGA
Organism: Limnephilus marmoratus; assembly: GCA_917880885.1. Taxonomy (NCBI): domain Eukaryota; kingdom Metazoa; phylum Arthropoda; class Insecta; order Trichoptera; family Limnephilidae; genus Limnephilus; species Limnephilus marmoratus. The sequence goes on from OU862908.1 coordinate 16,218,120, forward strand.
AACAATCAAGCAAAAATTAATATTGAATGCAGAAAAATCTCAATTCCTCCCCGAACCTAGGAGTGCTGAGGCCACCTCCGTGGACTACCTTCGTGGGGCCTGCAGGAGGAACCAAGAGGAGGAACCGTGGAGAGGAGAGCTGATGCCACCTCCGTGAACTCTTCCATTATAGGGCCTTCAGGGAACCAAAGGGGAATGGGCTCTTCTGTAGTGGGGCCTTCGGGGAACCAAGGAGGATAGAATTTAAATTTTATAATAGTTAAAAAAAAAACTATGTATGGAGTTTATATTTAGTCAAGGCAGGTCGCCTCCTACGCACAATTTTTTTCGTTTTTATAAATGTAGTGCATATAAAAGCTTCCAAACTACTCCGCAAGATGTCACGAACATGACGCCCCAATGTTTTTGCTTTCCGTGGCTGATGGAAAACATTCTCCGGCGGGAACACCCGCATGGAGAACCTCCGCGCAGGTGTTCGGTGTAAATGTTTAAAAAAGCAAAACATTTTGTGCGCAGGAGACCCACCTTTATGGTGGAATGTCTCTAATAATTATTTAGAGTGTTTCCTTTTGTTTTCTTGTTGCTTGGCTGCTTTCTTTTTCATTATTTGGAGCCTCTTATCGGCAGATATTATATTTATGTTTGGAGTAACCACTTTTGAGGGAGTGTTGGATTGAGCTGCCAGTTTTGAAGATGATGACTTTCCAGGAGAGGATTTGGCTGGAGTTGAGGATCCTGATTTATTGCCCAGACTCCCCACAGCAAACCCATGGGTGGCGATTAGACAACTGGCGCACTGCCATCCTGCCTCCATATCGGTCTCCGATATTACCGGTTTATGGCAATCCTGAAAATCATTATTATTAATGACTGCAAATAAAATTACAAAACAACTTTTACACATATAACATAAAAATTAAACATCATGTTTGTCTATATATCCGGTTCAGATGCTAAAGTAGGATAATATTTGAGATGATAATCACCTGATGATATAAGGCACAGCAAGCGGCACATTCAACCAGTCGATTGCCGGCCTGAACTGCAATTTGTCTGCAAACAGCACACGTCAAGTCCTCTTCTAACAATTCAAAAGCTAGCTCATTATCTATACTGTTTCCGTCATCATCCAGCCGCTCTGGTATCTGTATCTGCTGTGGACTCTGGGTGGGGACAGGAACAGTCTTAGAGCTCTTGGAGGAACTCTCACTTTTAAGTTTCTTGCTTTGATAATTATCGTTTCGCTCTTCTGCCAGATACTTTTTAGGTAGAACATTTGCCATTGTTTTAGAGGAGCCATAGGTATGTCGGAGTACTTCGTCTAAAAGTAATCTAACTTGCTCAGTAGAATCCCGAGCGCTTGAATGTAAATGGCGCAAGGCTTGCTTGATAGAAGGATCTAACTCTATAGAAGCCATAGCAGCGGCTTGAAGAATTATTTATAGGTTAAATGGAATTTATTATTCAACTAAAAATGGAATTAAAGGTCCCCGTGAATTAAATAATATATGTCCTTTGATTTTACTCAGGTTTTTTAATTGAGTAAACAAATAAATACGTGAACTTAAAAAATTCGCAACTTTTGACAGCAGACAGGAGCAAAAACAAATCACGCAGCCACAGACAAATTAAAGATAATTTTCATTTTTAGAATACAAAATACAACCGTAGACAAAGTAAAAAAGTGGTAAATTTAAATGACAAGTGACAGGGGCAGGTTGATTGATAAATATTCATATCAATTTTCTGGTTACACTATATTATATTTATGGTAACTGGGAAAAAATCATCATGATAATAGAGAACTCCAGTCCAATTTTTTTTTATTGAATAATGACCTTCTAACTTAAATAACTGCATTTTTTTTAGAGTTAGTTAAAATAATTGCCAAAGTTTTAATTTTTCAAGATCCCCCGAAAACCACCACATATTGTGTAGTGAATCGTGTGATATCATCACTCCTGAAAAGTTATTTTTATTTTTAAGAGGTGTTGTCATTTTGTAAGATAATTATAGATTTTAGAAGAAAGATGATACTATTCGATAAGTTAAAACATTATTTAGGTGGAATTATTTAATCATTATATTATATTTTTAAATATTATTACGGGAGAGTGGTATAAAAGTTGTTTGAAATTATAATTTTTTTAGCTTTTAAAACCAATATTATCAAAAACGAAATATCACCCACAAAAGTGTAGGCAAACGATATCAGCTGTTCGATTGCGGATATTTTGATTTGGCGGTGGAGTTGTAGGCAATGACGTTATATAAAATAAATAGACTCGTTATAGTCTCACATACTCACAATATAATGTGGAAAGTAAGGAACACTCTTTTGTTTTCAGCGATTTTCAATAATTTCTCAATTCAAAAGTTTATTCCTGTGTGATAAAGATAGACAATCAAATAATGTGTATGTATGAATGGCACGAATACATTAGCGGGCGGCGTATTAATTTCTTTGCCGAATACTGCTTTCACATCACGGGTGTGACTGAGATAACAAGATACTCTCACTCGGTTACACTACGCACAGGGGAGGGTAAAGGCGGGTAAAATAAGACACACGGGCAAATATTTTTTATTATAATTATATGAGTTATCATTAGTAATACAATATTGGTACTATTATAGTAGTATTGTTAAAAACATATTTTATTATACAGTACAGGTCATAGGTTCAAATGAGTATACAAATCTATTTACAATTTTCATCAACGACATTATAAAACGCTTTCCTTTGACCGTGGTATGTAAATCGTCTTTATTGAAATGAACTGAACATATTGTGCTGTAAAGCGAAGGTGTCCAATCATGTTCGCATCTTTGAATGCGAACAACAGTGGTCCATTTCTGTCGTCGTAGTTGATCACGGGGAAACCTAAAATTCATATTTGATAAGTCATAATAAATTTATATTGAATTAATTGTCATTTTACGTTTATAAAGTCACAGCGTAAATTATAATTATTAATAGAGCTTAACTACAACTAGCGTGTTTACGTATATTAAATTATAGTGTCTTGTCATTGTCAGCAAGGAAGCTCGGTTCGAGCGTTATGAGTTATAACAATTCAAACATAATTAAATTAATTAACGATTTACCCTGTGTACGTTTTACCCCATCTTTCCCAATAGAAGAAAACTTGTGCGGGACGCTGTGTGAACCGACCTACTGTTAGCAGGTTGTCTTTGTTATGCTCGTTACTTTTTGATGCAACGTTCTCTGTCTCGTAATGACGTGTAAAACCGCGAGCGGGAAACATGAAAATTTATTGTAATATTTATAATAATCGATAATATTAAGTAATTTGCGTGTACTTACAAATGAAGTGTTATTACTTCGCCTTTACTATTATTTGCAGTGTAATTGAAACATTTTCTCATCACACAGGAGGGCATTTTGACACTTTTTAAAATGCAATCTACTTACTGGTAAGTACTGGTAAGACGCAACCTTACTCGACGCGTAGCAGTTTAGTACTAAAGTACTAGATATCGAGACCGGTACAATTGTCTTGCGATTGTCTTCCCACTTTGAGATTTCTACCCCTCGTCTAATAGTATGTAACGTCATTGGTTGTAGGTAGCATTATGATATAGAATATTTACACGATTTTTTCGTACAGTTTAAAGTTTTTCAATATTTTAATAATAGAGATAAACTAATAGAGATACCTCTATTTTTGATACTGAATTATTTAGGCCTAAATAATGTTTCAATAAACACAACCACTAAATCTCTATGAACAGTATGTAAATAAATTAATACGATGGCTTGTGTCATTCCTATATTCCCGTACATTTCCCAAACAATGACTTTACGGTGACGTCACGACATGAGGAACAGTGACGTCACCACTAAACATTTCAATAATGCCAACTTGATGATATGTTTTGACGAGATGTTTAAAAATGCAGTTTTAATAATTTTTTAAAAACTCTGTAATATTATTAAATAAAATTTATATATTCAGAATCAGCGTTTATTGGTCTATATCAGTGGTTCCCAACCTTTTTCTGACCCGAGACCACTTGTACGTTTATAATTTCGACAGGGACCCCAAGCAGTGGTGTAGCGAGGGGCGGCCGCCACCCGACCGAGTTTCACCCCCAAGACCACATTTCTTTTCTTTAATGGAGGCGTAATGGGATAGGGTATGACGGGTTTTAGCAGAATATTTACCACAACGGAGGGGGCAGAATGGGATAAGGTGGGATTCTAGCAGAATATTTTTTTTTTTTTTTTTTTACAGTGAATACCGCACAAGAATCTCAACTGCTCCCGTCTGGAGCCAGTGAGACTATGGCATCCCCAATTGGGGTATGTTGTGAGGCTGAAGGTAGTGGGGAGGGGAAGGAGGTGGGGAAGAGGAAGGTTGGGAAGTACCTGGCTATTCAGATCTGGTCACTAAACACGGCTAAAGCCATTTTCAAGCAACGTTTCAATTCTGAATGGTGGTCTTACACCAGGGCGATACTAATAGTATCTTCCACTCTGGAACATGCCGCAAATATACTATATATTATTTTAAATGAATTAATTGTGAAATAACACAAATTAATCAAATAAAATTTATTTGCGCATGCCGGGTTCGAACCCGCGACCTCCGGAATGTGAGTCAAGAGTCTTAGCCACTGGACTACGGAGGTCGTAGTCCAGTGGCTACCACAACCACAACGGAGGGGGTAGAACGGGGTAGAATGGGGTGGGGCGAAACGGAATACCATAATGGCCACTGACCACAAGGTATTATCCTGATTTTTTTACTCAGACTTCTCGACCAGGGACCACTCGCGCGCTGGCTCGTTTATTGACCCGCGGACCATCTTCTAGCCTCTTGCGGACCACTGGTTGGGAAACCCTGGTCTATATGAACATATTTTTTTAAAGCCATAATATTTTTCACTGGAGTTCCTTATTGTAATAAAATTCAGTACCCAGCTAATTCGAAATAGAATATTTTTTGTGTTCTGTGAGGTATAATATCCACATTTGATTTTCCCCCTTCTGATAAATATATTTACGATTGCGTTGATGTCCACAACTTACTGCTCACAGTTAGAAGAGGATTAGTATTTATTTATGAGAGTTAGGTAGGAAACTGAACTAACCTGCATTCCAAAAAAATAAAAACCAACTACCACATGTACTCAAAATATAATAGTGGCATTTCTGGGATGAGAACAGCAAAAAGTATTCCGAGTCCAGGCGCATACAAGCAAATTTAGTTTCTGGCAACACCAGGCGAAACGACACAAGTGAGACTTTTTTGAATTCTTATGGAATTTTAAATAATTTCCAAGAAGGGGTTGGAAGGATCAAGCCTCAAGCTGATTTAATTGTAATAATAAACTAAGAAATAAAAAAATAGATAAATACAAAAAATTATTTATTGAATATAAAAAGGTTTTATGATACATCATTATTTACATACATGGATACATTTTAACAAAAATAAAATATGTTCATGTGAAAGATGAGATGATGAAAAAATTATTGTTGCTTATAAATCATTGTTCTATATCACAATATAAAACAGAAAATTGTTATGTGTTATTTATTAGTAGAACATTGACTACCCGAACATGATATTTTGTGGAAATACCAGCTAATTCTATTTTCGTAATAAGTTACCCATTTTTCGCAAAATTTATTTTTAGTAAATGGAGCTGTCTTACCAGATAACGTGTTCATACATTTATAAAAATAGTATATAATCTAACAATAATACATTCAGAGAAATGTTTTTCACTTCCACGTTAAAAAAGTAATATTTTAAAGTAATATGAAATTTTATTTTTATAATTATTTAAAGTTTTGTTATATTTTCCAAGAGTTAAAGAATTTTGCAGTAGTAACTTTGTTTATATTTTAAAATGGCGACTCTTAACGAAACGAAAAGCAAGAACTCTTATCTCATTGTTTATTTTGTTGACAATCAAATAAGATTATTTTGGTGAGCCAAAAACATTTTTTACATGGCAAAATCCCATAAAAAGAAAGTATGTGTCTATCGAACACGGCGGCGTTCAACGGGTACAAATTTTTCGAAGCCGACAGGCGCTTCCGGCAATCAAAGAGTTAACAGAAGTTTTTACGACTTAATTTTTCTTATAAAATACATATCTGGAATGCAGACTATATGATGTTATTTCAGATAATCGATGATCTACTTACCATGTTTTGTTTTAATACAAATAATACCTATGCAAATGGAAAATTCATAATATATTATTATAATATGAGCAAATTTGAATTCTTTCACAACAATCCTCAACAGATTTTAACAGGAGAATAAATATAGTAGTCACAGAGAGAGGTTGTACCTGACATCACCGTTCTGGTATCTACTGTCTATTTCATTTTTATACAGGATGAGAAGGAAGATTTTTCAACATTGACGTACATACAACCTCTCTGGTACTTCTATACAGGGTGTCAGGGGTAAAGTGCATTAACTTCGGGAGGTGATTCTACATGATATTATAAGTAAAAAAGATAAATAACTTTTTTCGAAATTCCCACCTTTAAGGGTTGTTTTGTGGTAAAAAGATAAAAATAGACCAGCGTGTGCCGCCAGCTTTATTATTTTCCGCTGTTACCATACGGGCCAATCATAATCATGCAATGTTGCCACAATCGTTCCCGGCGGGCGCTGAGCAAGTAAGATCGTACCTTACACTATGGATTTTTAGTAGGTACGTCTTTTTGTATGGGGAAAAAAAAGTTGGAATTTCAGAAAAAGTTGTTAATCTTTTTTATTCCTACCATCATGTAGAATCACCTCCCGAAGTTAATGCACTTTACCCCCAGACACCCTGCATACTATCAGAGATGTACACTTACAAAATACATCAATAAATAATATTACACAATAAATAGACTGTTAAAAAATATAAACAGTGATGAGACGATTCTTAGTTGTAGAATCATTTATAAGGTTGTACGATTACAATAATTGAATCAAATTTTAGTGTAAAAACAAAGATATTACTGCTAAAAAACACACTACACTTGTATAGATGCGTGCACTCAGAGATGTGACTATTGCTAGTAGTGGGATCAATATTGGAAAAAACATTATTTTGGGCAATCGTACAGATAATCGGCGATTAAGGTGCATCGGAATCGTTATTAATGCATCACTAGTTAGTTTCAACAGGTAATATTTATATTACTGTTCAGATAAAGCAGTGAAAACATTCAAGAATACTTTCAACATAATAATTATCAACAAATGGATGCAATTACACTTTAGATGAAGTTATACAAATAATTATAATTGGACTGGTAGTCTTTGCTTCTTTACACTAATATTATTTTTGAACTTATTTTTGTTTCTCAGGACCAGACTCTGTGTGTGTTTTGATGCTGCTCTTGTTTAAACTTGCTGCATCGGCTTGAGGTCAGGCGAAACCTCAAATTCACATCCGGTGTTCATAAGAATTTCTTCAACGGTAACTCCCTCGGCTATTTCTATGAGGGTTAAACCCTTTTCTGAATCCACGTCAAACACCGCCTGAAAACACCATACAAAACAATTAAATTACGTTTAATCGTCGGCCACAATCATGGACCCATAAATTCTGGAGCATTTTGGGTATTGAAAGACAGTTATTGGTGGTAATTACTGTCTTCCAATGGTCAATCTTCTTTTTTATGACGTTTTAAACCCCAATATTTACAGTATACCTTTTCAAAAAGTGAAACTTTTTCTGAAAGGGGAGCAAGATGGCACCCACAATGAGGCTTGAACTCAATCCGTCCAATTGCTCACCGTCCAAATGTCAATCGGTCACCCCTTTTTGTTGCCTATTTCATACTTCCCTGTTATAAATCTAATATATATACAGGGTGTTAAGGGAAGTACTTGACTTACTTTTAACCAGTGATTCCTGACAATATTTGGAATAAGAAATGTAAATGAAATTTTGGTCTCTGGTGACCTTTTTGATGTCATTAAAAAAAAAATTAGATTACTTAATTTTAACCACATTTATTGTTCAAAAAACAGACATATTTTGTAAGCAATGCTTAACTTCATCAGGGTTATTTTAAAATGGAGTTTTAGTTTGGGCTAACCTCTCCACGAGTATGGCCGAAACTGTAAGGTGAAAAGAAAAAATGCCCAGAAGAGTATGGCCGAAACGTTGCATCCGCAGCTATTATTAAAACGCCGTCATATTTAATGGCAATATTTGGACCTGTAGTGGCATCTATGGACATCTGCGCGTAGTTTGTCGAAGTTGTGGAACACATACCTACCTACAATACTGACTTCACAGTTTGAGTTTAAAAATTCTTTTTGCGTCATTCTGCTTTTTCGATGTTGGTTTATTTGCGTGGATTAATGTCGATGACATTTTTATTCGAAATATAAGATTATTATTAGAATCAATGATAATATATCAAAAAATTAACAAAAAAACTCACTCCCCACGTACAGTTGTTTGACAAAACTCACTAGAGGAGACATTAAAATACATTGCTTACGAAACACGTCGGTTTCTTGAACAATAAACGTGGTTAAAACTAAGTAATCTATTAATTTTGAATTAAAATGGTGCCACAAAATAAGTCAGCTGTATTTGAAGAAAGAAAAATTTCTTCCCATGAGGTTACTTGTCACTGGTCAGCCGAGTAACTGCCCATAACTTTTCAATACTTACTGAATTTTTATGTTTTAGTTAAAAAAAAAAAAACATCAAAAGTGTCACCGGAGACCAAAATTTCATTTACATTTTTTACCCCGATTATTCGGGGTTATGTTAATGTAATTATTTTGGAGAAGTCGAAAGGACTCCCTCAACCACTCTCTTCCAATCCGGCCTGCCATGCAGCACGTGGGAAGACGCATCCGCCGCCAAGACCTGGACAAACCTTACCCCATGAACCCGGCACCTCTGCTAAGTCACCAAATGTAGTGACAACTTGGGTTGACCTATGGCATGTGTTGGTTATCCAATAAATGGTTCCCAGAGCGGCGGTACCCATACCTGCCTCCCAAGTTAGATTTTAACAAAGGATAGTGAGTGACTTCTCTTGTTGTCAACCAAATAACATATACTATGACAATCATTATTCATAGAGTAGAATGTTAATTGCAGAGTTAATACAGGTGCTCAAACAATCTATTAGAGCTCTTTAGCACATCTATTAGCACACTACTCATATCTCTTAGATATGAATAGTGTGCTAATCTTATCACAGACTACTAAAAAACTACAATTACCACTACTAAAAGTACTTAGTAGAGATGCCACCAATATTTGACTGCTATTTGGTAGTCGGCCTATTCGGCTACTTTTTTAACTATTCGGTATCATGAAAAAAAAAAACGCCCAACATTACTCACAAATTTTTTTATTTCAACCAAAAATCAGAATATTTAATACTAATATAAAATCTAACAGTGTTAAGTTATGATGAATGAAAACATTTTTTTCAGCATTTGTTGATAGCAAACGATTGCGCTTTTCATCGTAAATTATACCTGCTTCCGAAAAAAGCCACTCACTACACTGCTCCCGGGAGATGATAAATAAATCTTTACAAATTCTGCTAGGCTTGGGTACTGTTTTAGGTTTGCTGACCACTTGTAAGGGTCTGCTGTCCGATCTAAGCGGACAGTTTCAATATATTTTTAAGATATACACACTACAAGTTTGAACGTATTTTTTAGGATATACACAATATAAGTAACACAATTTGATGTAACAACAAATAATGTGGGTTGTGGCACGACCTACTCGCAAATGAAACAAATACGCCCGTGGCGTGGTTACCGTATGCACTTCAATGATCCAGGTCAGAACCTGTCACCCGCGAAATATACTAAGTGTCACCCAATATTCGGCCGCCGAATAATTGTCGCTTCGGACGAGAACCTAGCCGAATATTTGGTATCTAGCAAAATCACTATTCGTGGCATCTCTACTTAAAAGTATTAAAAAAACTTCAAAGAGCGCTTTTTGCCACAATATGGCACCATTTAAAATACCTTGGGTTGCTTTGATGCCAGTTTTAGGCAATTTTTCCCTAGATGCATTAAATTTTTTTTTCAATTTTTCCATATTAAAATTTGATAAATTTTTTAATGTCGGCGGAAAATATTCAAAACGGTCACCAAAAAATCACAAGCAATCGGAGGAAAAAGTTAAAAATCGCCCTGTCGCTCCAGTGGTTAATAGAATATAAAATAAAATAAAATTATTAGATATTTATGTATGAACATACCTTTTCAGTGATGATAGTATTGACACAGCTCTTTCCAGTCAGAGGTAAATTACACTGGGGGAGGATTTTATGACTTCCGTCTTTAGACGAGTGCTCCATGGTGACCACCACTTTAGTTCCGGGAGCAGCCACCAGATCCATTGCTCCTCCCATTCCCTTCACTAACTTACCCTGGACAAATTAACACAAATTAATAAAGTGGAAAACTTTTACAGCCTTACTAAAAAACCCAGTGAAAATTTTATTCAATTGACAAACGGCCGCGGATGTGAAAACATTACTAATTAAAAATTTGTTCTTTGAAAGAAATACACATGGTTTCCGCGGCCTGAGAGGGTAGTTTATCTCTGTTTTAACCATTGATGTTCGAACGATATTTGTAATTTTTCCATAGTATTTTGAATGTTCTATATATTTCTTATTTTTGAAGGTGTCGTAAAAACAAATACCATTTATGAAAACTAGATAAAATTACCTTTTAGATTTGTGTATTTGAAATACACTTTAGCTTTCAAAAACTGCCATATTTTAAGATTCAAACTCGGAAAAAAATGGAAAAAAATTTCCTCCCACAACATTTTTGACCAAAATGTAGAGAAATTTAAATAAAATCAAAATTTAAAAAACACAGTCCTTTTATGTAATAAATTTGGAAGGAAACTATCACCTCACTTTTTCATCGTGTATACAATAAAAAAATAATAAAAAATTTAAAAGTTTTGTTTATTGCCAAAAAAATAACTTAGAAATAATACCGAAATTTAAAACAGATTTCTTGCATCTCTAAAGACGTTATTTTTTTTGATACGTTTACGAACACATGTATTAGATTTTAATATTATAAAAAATTATCAATTTTAAGGAATTCTCTTAAAATAAAGATCTTAAAATGAAAATTTTATCTTTTAAGTAACCTATAAAAAACAATATTCTGACAGTTCAACTTTGAAAGTACGGCGATTGTACAAAAACTTGATTAAACTGATCTAAACCACACAAATAACATGGTAAATATATCCATTATGTGAACAGAAGAGTAAATTCGTCACTACAATAGAAATTATTAAGTAAAATCACAAAATTTTCGATATCCCGCCATAAAACACACCGAGCTGTTTTGTCATCGCGGGCTGTCGCGGGCCGAAGAACTAATGCATAGGCGCGCCAATAATGCCCCTTGCGGAGAAAAATTAAAACAACATTGTTTCCTAGTAAATTAAAACCATATACAACGTTGTCACATCTTAATGCGTTTTAACAGCGTGACCACGTAAGTAACTTTATTGGTAATAAAACGTGTTTAATTGTATACGAGGTATATTTATGTTATTGCAATAACACAGTTAATCGGTCACGCTGTGGTTTTTTTTTAGTAAGGCTGTTAATGTGGTAATGTTGCATAATATTATGAAAGTATGCAGTCAGATAATGGTCAAAATAAGATGCTATCATGAAATCTTTCTTGCTTGAATTCAACACCTGTAGTAGGATTACATATAAACAGTTTCAGTGGCAATATGATTTACTGGTTTTATTAATGGCTTTAAAGCAGATATAAATACGAGGGGTGTCCGTAAAATAAGGCCTCCAAGGTGCTGCGGTCGCGAGGAACAATTTTACGCAAGATCCGGCAATACTGGCGTGTAGCCTGGTTTCCCTACGCCAAATCTTCGCCACGTTACACTCTCTGCGACACTTAGTCTTGGCCTGGCAGCCGTCCGCGATGGAGCTTCTGCTCAGCGCACCCGCCAGGTGTGAATTACGCTCTATAATTAGTTTTTTGGTGCAAAGAACAAAACTCCGGTAGAAATTCATTCTCAACTACTTGAAGTATACGGAAAATAGGGTATGAGTGCGAAAACATGCGCAAATGGTGCAGAGAAATTAAAAGTGTGCCGGACGGCCATCGATTTCAGACGAAAAAATTGCCAAAGTGGAAAAAACAATGATTGCAGATCGACGGGTGATAGTTCGGGAGCTCTGTGTTATGATCCCCGATGTCAGTAAGACCACTTTTGACAAGATGTTGACAGAACATTTGGGAGACCACAAAGTCTGCCCAAGGTGGGTCCCAAAATGCTCACAGAAGATCACAAACAACTTGAATCATAAACGGGTTGATGCAGCTCGCGAATTCCTTGAGTGCTACGACATCGATGGCGAAAAATTCTTGGTTTCAATTGTGACTGGGAACGAAACCTGGATACACCACACAACATCAGAGACAAAGGAACAATCCCAGTGGCGTCATTCAGATTTGCCGAAGCAAAGTTTAAAAACGAATTAGAACGTAACTCACACCTGGCGGGTGCAGCGAGTGGAAGCTCCATCGCGAAGGGCTGCCACGCCGAGACTAAGCGTCACAGAGGGTGCAACGTGGAGGAGATTTGACAAAGGGAAACCAGGTTAATGACAGCAGCACCTCGGAGACCTTATTTTACGGACAGCTCTCGTATATAAAAATATGCATTATTCTTACGGGAACCAGCCAGTTAGCAAGATCTCCGAATTGTGACACTTCCATCCCTCCTAAGATTGTGAGGTCAACATGACCCCCGCGGATCATTGCAAAGCTGTCATCAGATCCAAAGAATGATGCGCCTAGAATAAAAAAAACAATCAAATGGTTTAGATTATTTTCTTTGTGAATAATATTCGCTTTACCTATCTTAAATTTGTTTTATTCACTATATAATTTAAAAAAAAAAAAACATTGCCGGCAAGTTTTGTCACTTTACCATAAAAGCTTTGTTAAAAAAAAAACAGTTTTGAAATAAAAAGAATGAATTGAATAATTATTATCCCCTCTGGCTACTTTTGCTTATCTAAATGTGTTTGAAAAATAAACACCACGCTTTATATTCAAATCTCTAAACATTAACCACAAAAGAAGTAAAATGTACACTTGAAACCCAAGTAGGGATTGCAATCCCGCAAAGCGGGATCCCGCAATCCCGCGGGATCCCGCAGCTTTTATTAATCCCGCAATCCCGCACCTTCAAAGCGCGGATCCGCGGATCCCGCAAGTTAAAAATTTGGCGCTAAAACTTTCGCGTAAATCGAGAGTAGCGCGAGCGCAATGTTACCGTTTAGCACAAGATAGCCCGCCTGCCGCCAACCCGTCTTTGATGTATTTTTTGTGAATGTCTTTGTAGTTAGTAGTTGCTTCAGTGTGGTGGGCATGTAGTTATATAGTTTGGTTGCGTAGTACTTAAAGTTTCTTTGCCTGTATGAGGTATGAGTTATCGGTATGTTTAATGTTTTTTTGTGTGGAGGCCCTGGTTTTACTTTAATTGAGGTTGCATTTGGAATGTGAAGTTTATGTTGGAAAAGGATAGTAGTACAGATTATAGTAATAATAGTAGCATCTAAGAGAAAGTTGTGATTTGATTATTAGTCATTATATGAATAAAACTGAATTAAAAATATAAAACTGTTAGGAGTAAGTGTAAAATTAAACAAAACTATTAAATTATGCCAATTATAACAAAACTATTAGAATCTAAGAAAACAGATTACTAATTAATTAGATAATAGAAAACTTAATTAATACAAAAGAATTAATTTCTGTTGCTTAATGTAAGAAATGTTAAATAAAAGTTGATTTTTACCCAAAAATCTGTAGTTTCAATTTTATCTTATAACTTATAAAATCTGTAGTTTCAATTTGATTTTAAAACTTATAACATTATTTCAAAGATGCGGGATCCCGCGTGATCCGCGCGGGATTGAGCAATCCCGCATATCAATCCCGCGGGATTGAATTAGCTGCGGGATTGCAATCCCTAAACCCAAGTTTAGGATCGCAATTTGATAAAAAATTACAAAACTTTGGGAATTTTTCATTAATTATTTTTACAAGGAACAACAAAAAAGTGAGGTGACACCAACGTTTATAATACATTTATCAAATAAAATATGTATTTAAAAAAAAAAACATTTCATTATCAGTAATTTTAGTTAGAAAACACATTTTTATGCTTGCATGCAAAATTTTTATATTTCAAAATTTATGGGTTTATTTCGAACTATAAAATTTGAAAGTGTATTTTATCACCCTTCAAAAATAGTTTTTAGGTTTCAGACATATTCAGAAATATTCTATTTTTTTGGATTTTATTGCAAGGCGGAAATATTTTGTCGCTCTGACAAAATATGACCGAGGTCTGAGGGGTAAAAATGAATGATTAAATCATATCTCATGGGAACAGCCAGTTAGCAATTTATTTCTAATATTAGATTATTAAGAGTCTTAGCCACTGGACTACGACCTCCGTAGTCCAGTGGCTAAGACTCTTGACTCACATTCCGGAGGTCGCGGGTTCGAACCCGGCATGCGCAAATAAATTTTATTTGATTAATTTGTGTTATTTCACAATTAATTCATTTAAAATAATATGTAGTATATTTGCGGCATGTTCCAGAGTGGAAGATACTATCAGTATCGCCCTGGTGTAAGACCACCATTCAGAATTGAAACGTTGCTTGAAAATGGCTTTAGCCGTGTTTAGTAACCAGATCTGAATAGCCAGGTACTTCCCAACCTTCCTCTTCCCCACCTCCTTCCCCTCCCCGCTACCTTCAGCCTCACAACATACCCCAATTGGGGATGCCATAGTCTCACTGGCTCCAGACGGGAGCAGTTGAGATTCTTGTGCGGTATTCACTGTAAAAAAAAAAAAAAAAATGAGAGTATAATCTCGAATTAGATTATATTCATAACAGAATTAAATAAAAAGATTATAATCATAATATTACATTGGAATTCGAACTACATATTAAGAATGAACAGTTTCAAAATAGAACTTTGATAATTTGACGTCTTTCTGATATATTGGGTTTAATAACCCCTGCCTTGCTGGAAGAGAATTTTTTGGGAGTTATTTGGTTTATCTCATTTCGCCTTGCCATAAAATATACATTAAAATAGGTTCCTGGTGACTAAATGCCTTAGTCTGTAATCTTGGAAATAAGTCAAGACACCCGAATTACAATTATATATTATGTAGATACTTTTTTAAAGAAAGGCTTTCCCTGGTTTGAATTGTTCATAATCCATTGCACAATGATGCAGGACTGAGCTTGCAGGGGATTTAATCCGCAATGCCTGGGTGTGATGAACCAGACATGGTCCATTGAGGTTGGAGAAAACATCAGCGTTCAAAATTTGGGCAACAATTTAGGACTAATTGGCGACTCAGAGATAAGACAGGTTTCAATCAATTTCAAGAGCTTGTCGAGTAAGGATCTTCCGCGATAACTGCAAAAGACTTAAGGCCCTTCATACATGGATATTCTTACAAACTACATGACTGCGTCGCAACCACAAGTAGACTATCAATATGCTACTCAGGTTTCCGTACACGCCGCTACCCGAAACATACTGAACTTGATCATTTTTTCAAGTGCAGCTGTGAAATGAACACAATATCAAATGACTAGCAAGGAAGGCAATAATTTTCATCTTTATAAGCAGAAAAACGATTTAAAAGAAGATTTTGGGTTCACTTATACAACGAAAAAAATAATAATTGCAGGACATTCTTCACCACCAAGGAACTACATGAGAATGATGTAAAATTGACTTCTTAACATTCAAATCATGTTTGGATACCATTTTTGTCAAATAAGTAGTAGATACGAATGCAACTCGCAGAGCGCGCTTAATATCATAGCACCTTTAATATTAGCAAAATAGTATGGTGAGGACTCTTGAGCGGCGCGCATGATACACACACGAAACTCGAGTCTCTTGTATGAGTGGTTTAAATGTACACTAAGATACACATACACAAGTAATTCCAAAAAAGATATAAAAAGCAATGATGTTACCCTTAATCAGTAAATAGAGTTTTAGCATAATAAATATTTATGTAAGTTAACAATATCATATTTAAAAAGTACAACATATTTATATAATAAAGAATAAATGAGATAGATAAACTCTTTCGTGAAAAGCTTGTTTTCCTTGCCGATTATCGAACCAATAGAATGTTCTCCTAAAAGGGTTCCGATTCAAGTTTAATATGCTGTTTTCGATTGATTTTGTTCAGAACACATAATCTATTTATTTATAGTTATCCAGCCTTACTCATCATCGCAAAATAAGATTACACCTCGGAGCAAGAGCGGGTTAAGTGAAATTGTTACTCAACATAGTGGGTTAATCGCGCGCATGCGCGTGTTTTTACCGAGTCGCTGTACCGGGAGATGTAGTAGCTGTCAGAATTTAAACCACCCGACCACCAGGGTTAACTCAGTACCCCGCGTTGTAACTGACGAAAATGGCGAACTTTTATGAGAATCTTGACGTTTTGAACGGAGCTTTGGCAAATATTGACCGTATTCGCGGTATTCGTGCACCACGGCCACGGAAAAGGTTTAAAAAAGGTACGATCCATTTGCGGCACTCACGGAAGGAGATTTTAGGTCTCTAAATATAGATTTACCAAAGTCAACGTTGTGTTGACGCGTGTTGACGTATGAATAAACGTGAAGTTGGCAACACGCCGCGAAATGCTAAATTGGTCGCGTTTTTGAGCTTTGGAGCAGTGTTGCTACCGTAAAAAAATCATAACAGCTGTCGAGAAACATTATGATGATGAGTAAACATTTTTTCCCTGAGCAGTGTAAGCTTACTCCACTGTGTAGCTACAGAGCCGCTACAGAGCCGTGGTACGGTTTTATGATGAGTAAGGCTGATCAAGTTTAATTTGTAGAACACCATTTTAATTTAATTTTTATTTATTTTTTATATAATCAATAATATTATTATTAAATTAACATTATCAAACTGGTTTGATAATGCCTTCAGAAGGCGAAACAGCTGCCACGGGTAACAATAATTACACAGCAGAACTTGTTTAAAAATAAACTGTTTTTATTAATTTAATAATAACACATAATCTATCTATATACCTCTATGACAACTAATGCACTTTTAAATTATTTGATAATAAAAATGACCTGGTACTATGGTGACAGTCTCCTTTCCAGCATTGATAAGATCAGCGTCCACATCCTCTTTTCTGGGGAATGGTCCAAGGCCAAGGATACCATTCTCCGATTGAAGGAACACTTGCATGTTTTCTGGGATGTAATTACTTGCTAACATTGGCATTCCTGTTCAATAAATAAATACATACATTTTTATTCTTTATATGACACCTCACAAGAGTGTCCCTGTCTGAACAGATGTAGAGACAGGGGAACTATGTGCCCACCTTGTTGGGGAGCGTTGTGAGGTAGGTTAAGTAAGGGATTTTTTAATGCGGGCCTTGAAGAAGCCCGGATTTTATGAAGGAGAAAAAACAGATGCATGTACGAGCCGACTTACACAAAAACGAGTCAAAAAACGACACATTCTCATGAAGTCAAAGGATGTTCCGATGGACCGCCTCCTTTGGACAAAATCAAGTAGGTTTAGTATTTTGAGGCTTCAGCCCACACAGGTGGCTTCCAAGTCCAATTGTTGGACTTGAAATTTGACTTCAAATTTGTATAGAGTTAGCAGCTGGTCACTATTGAAGAATCTGCTAGCCCTATACAAGACGACCAGTTTCTTGGAAGCCAGATTTACTCGGGCTTCTACGGAGCCCCAATACAAGCCAAATGGCAATTCAGTCAGAGATTTACATACATAATACATGCATACCAGTGGTGGTCCATGACTTTTCAGTGAGCTAGAGTGCTAAGTTTGAAAAACACAACGTTATTGATGTTTTAGCTGAAAATGATTTTTCTCAAAAATTAAATTTTATTTTATTTTGAATTCCCAAATCTACAATATTAAATTGAAATTTTGAAAAAAAAAATTTCAGCAACAACGTCAATAATGTTATATTTTTCAATCTTACCACTCTGGCTAACGAAACGTCTAGAACCGCTTCTGATACACACAATGAAAAACTTTCTCATAATATATTAAATTATAATTTAAAAAAACCAAAACAGCTCTCAATTTTTATTTTTTTGTAGGCCTGTGTTATCAATACTATTTTGCAACGTGGAAAAAATAATCATCTTATAAAAGAAGTCCTGCAGTGAATTACAACTAATATTTATTTTATTTTTTTCCTTGTTTATTTCAGATTATTAATGATCAGCAAGAAATAAAATGTTTCTTGCAGGGTTGCCATATTCATAGAATTAATAAAGAGTTTGTAATAACGGTACGAAAATTGTTGGCATAACCTGTGAATCAGGAAACTGATAAAAAAAAAGCATATATTTACCAATTCCCAAATTAGCGTACATTCCCTCTTTAAATTCAGCAGCAGCTCTTCTAGCGATGCGTTCCCTGATCTTCATAACTGGCGTTTGAACGACTGTGCTCGTTTTCTCCTTGAATATTGAAAGCTTTTCGATTCTCTTCTCATATTTTTCCCCTAAAATAATAATACAAAGCAATTAATTAATCCGAATAACAAATATGCCCTGTTATGTTTATCAATGACGTGATACTCGTCATTTTGACACTTACACGAATGCTAATTAAGAATATTTTCAAATTATTCACATTTACACAGTAATACAAATGCAGATAAATTAATAAGCTGTGTATAAGTAAATAAAAGGGTTAGAGGGGAGGGGAATATTATTCTGAAAGATAATTAAAAAAATGCACTGACCTTTAAATAATCTATGTACAAATATTCCTGGAATGTGTACATTATCAGGATCAATAGAATCTACGATTTCTTCAACTTCAGCAATGGTAACTACAGCGGCCTTTGCCATGGCGGGGTTGAAGTTCCTGGCGCTCTGTTTGAACACCAGGTTACCGTACTTGTCCGCTTTCCAGGCCTTGACGAAAGCATAGTCTCCTGTGATGGCCTCCTCCATGATGTAAGGCTTGCCATTGAAAAGTTGAGCTTGTCTTGGTTGACTGGCTATGTCCACCTAAAAGACACAATCTTATTTGATAACTTGTGTCCCAAAAAATGCTACATAGTACGGATAAAGGAATAGATTCTTTAGTAGCTTTAACCAGAGAGCCAGACGGTTAAATTGAACAAATAATCAATGTAGCGAAATATTTTAACTTCTTCATCGTAAAATAACTTTGTGGCATCATTTGAATTAATCCATAATAAAACATGTACTTTGTACCCAACCTAACCTAACCACAATTTTACATCAGCTAAATATTTTAAAGTTCGTGTCAATTTAAAGTTCTTGAAGAAAATGCCTGCAAACGATAACATTACAACAAAAATTACTTAATTAATTATGTTTTTTTATCAAGTTGAATTTTTTTGCTACAAAACTCTGGTCCCTCTCTTGTCGCCCAATTCAGAACAATTTAATTCATTCAGTATACCTCACGATATTGCCGAATCGAAATGAATGAAAAATAAATTTAGCCTTACCTTTCCATCGCTCGAATATTTGATTGGGGAGCCTCCTTCGTGCACCAAAGTACCGTAGGCTGTGGGAGTGAAGAAAGCCGGGATACCGGCACCTCCAGCTCTGATACGCTCCGCCAGGGTTCCTTGAGGAGTCAATTCCAGCTAAGATATAATAGCGACAACTTTAGCGAAGTAATAAATACCGAACTGTGTAAATTATTTTTCATTTTTCCACATTCATCATTAAGACAATCTGAAGTAATGCAAAATCATATGTTTTTGGTTTGAAAATTTGATCATTTAGAAATATACTAGATGCTTTAATTAAATACTGCGAGAAAAACACACCTTTGAAATAATCGAGCATTTCTTGATTTCAAGTCTTTTTACAAGCCCAGAAAAAAGTGGCAAATTAAGATCTTTAGAAAATGATCATAGAGCATTTAAAAATTTCTGCCTGAACTTTGCAAAATAAAATAAAACCTCTTTTTTTGGCAATGTTTTTTTCTTGAATAAATCAAAACTGGCAGCTGATGTTAAGCTGGAATTTAAACCTTGCCGTCATCTAATTGAGTTTTATTATTAGAGGTCCGACTACGAATTAATGTTACAATGTTGTGTAAACAAGCTTATGGGTCCGAGTGGTTAATTAGGTTTTTACAAATATATACATATAATAAATAATTATTTCAAAGCCCGCGAACAATAACAGGAAAATAATAAAATCTACATGCACACCTGGGCAGTAAAAGAGCTTTAATTTTATAATAAGAAATTCGTAAAATACTTCCATCAAAATTTTGTTGAATAGAATTTACAATCACAAAAATTTACTTTTTGCACCTTTCAATATAAATGATATTCACCAGTGGTGTAATCTAGTATTTGTGTATTGAAAAGGATAAGATTGGAAAATAAAAAGAAATCTTTTCATGTTCCGATTTCATGCCAGACAAATATTTTTACATAAAATTTAAAATATTCAGGGACATGGCTAACATTCGCAGGCCATTATTGAAAGTATTACTAATAAACATAATAAATATTACTAATAAACATAATAAATTATGGATTAGTGCAGACTAAATTTTTTTTTTTAAATTTTGCATTTCCTATATCACCAATTGGTGCCTTGGTAGTACGTTGCAAAGTATACAAAATATCATTAAATTCTAACTTCATCTTCAGGTGATGCACTAAGTCTAACAAAAAGGTGATTTTTTTCAGGATATCGTCGCTTAAGTTCTAACACCGCGGAAGTCCAAAAAATGCCATTTTCACTTTTGCATGTCATTCTATAGAGAATCGAAAGACGCACCTCCTAAACCAATCAGAAACAAGGATTTCAACCAATGAAAGTGTTTTATTTTGAAAACAAATACACAGCGTATCTCCGTGCCGCGGAAATCGTCATGCAAACAGCGCGTAAGTCGGTTTACTTTCGTATTGTGAGAGGTCGCGACTTGTGCTCCGAAGAAATACATTGTAAATCAAGGTAGGTTTAATTCATATTAATAATATTATGTGTTCAAATAAGGGATAAAATCTTGATATTTGGTTTTTAGGTATAGTTAAGTCTAAATATCAATTATGTTATTGTAAAAAATAAGATGAAAATGCTATTTTACTTACGCGGTGTCCTGCTTAATGCAGAAGTGACTTAAGCGGTGTTTTATATAAAGATTTTAAAAACACGGTTTTAAATTTACTTACTTTTAATTTAGATATCAATACACCATGGATTACGAAAGCAGTGATGATGAAGAGATCGCTGACCTATGTGAACTACTAGAAATAAAAATACTACCGAAAAAGAAAAATGAAAATATCACCACTAAGGAAAACTTGGAAAACCTCGACATTAACAACTTGCCTGTTGTTATAATTCCAGACAAGAATTTCTGAATGCCATGTTGTAATGATGGAAGAAACGACAGTTCACTCGCCTTTGTTACCATCGAATGTCGAACCTGTTGATATTAACTTTGGACAAACAAGTGTGATAGAGCCTATATTAATGGAAGAAACAACATACCTTCCATTACCGATTGCGAGTCCCTTGCTAGCGAATGACGAGGTCGAACATGGTGATTTTAATTCTGGTCGAAAAAGACGTTCTAAGGGATGTTCTGAGAACAAAAACTGGTCTAAAAATAATAGCAAGAAACTTAGAATGGAAGGAAAAGAATATTTAGGATATCGGCGAGATAGCAATGGCCCAAAGTTTAGGGTATTACATGCTACTATTAGGCCAGCCCGATTAATTGGCCCTCGATGTACTTTCAAGTTTTGTAAGAAAACAAAGCTTTGTGATTGTGATACAATACCAAACGAAGAACAGAATACCTCATTCTCCAATTATTGGAATAATCTAGGCGTAGTGAGACCAAAGAGTATTTATTAGAAACTGCAAATAATGGACGTGTTCAAGCCTGCAAGCATACTTTTTAATACGTTTGGTATCAAACAATGGACAGTACGCTATTGGCTATCGACGTCTGACCTTGGAATGGCAAAGAAACCCGAATTTACTCACAAGGTTTTAGAAGGACACTCAAAGAAAGATGAGATAGCTTTTCTGAAAGACTTTCTAAATAGTTGCCAAAAGTACCTTCTCACTACTGTAGAGCTCTAGAGACCTCTTCTAGAGAATATTTAGAGCCTATCATCGAAAACAAGAATCATCTTTTCAAAATTTATTGTGATAAGTGTAATTCAGTAAATAAAGAACCCGTCAGCCGATGGTCCTTTGACTACAATTTTAAGGAAAAGAAATGCTTATTCCAGCCAAAAAAGTATAATCCTAATGGCCTTATTAATTATAAGTTAAGCTTTCAAGATAACTATAAGAATATGCCCAGAATAGCCAAAAATAAAAGGACAAGACCAGGCCCGAGGTCAAAGCTTTATAATGAATCTAAATGGAAACATCTTCAAGAACTAGTCAGTTATGTCTTCTGACTGTCACAATTTTTACGATACTTTACTTCATTTTATAATGATTTATTTATATTGTATTTTTGTTATTTTTGATAATTTATGTTCATAAGGTAGTACTGATTTCGCATTTAAGTGATACTGATGTTCCTTTTTGATGTGATTTTATACCAAATAAGTAACAAGGTTAAAAAACAGTTAAAGCAAGAGGTCCTGGGTTCGAGTCCCAGAGGAGTCAATATGTTTTTCTGATTTTTCTGTTTCCAGATTTTCGATTGAGTTTCGCTTATATTGTCTTCATTTATTTAAATTTGTTAATTATTTAAAACGAAAAGTTAAGAAGATCTGTTAAGAAAGTTGTAGAAGTATGTTTTATGTTTTGTAATTTTTTATTAGGAATAAGTCTACCCGTTATTTTAATTTTATTTGAAATAAATATTTAAAGATATTTACAGAGTATTTATAATAACTCCGCGTAAGTCTCCCCATTTTATGTATTACAATGTGGTAACACCGCGTATATCAAAAAAATAATCCAAATAATGATATTTTATAACAACCATTACAAAAATCTTAAAAAAACCTTTCTTTTACAAATTTTCATTAAAAAACATATGCACTATGATCGCAATATATAAAAAGGCACGGTTTTTTTGCTTTCCTGAAAAGTTGTTATTTTTGACTTCCGCGGTGTTAGAACTTAAGCGACGATATTTCAAGTAGACACCTTGGTTTGCCGAGTTTAACACCGCAAATACATTTTATTTTCATCCATCTAACTACTCTCTTCTTCCACCTGAAACTTTTTTACGCTTTCACAGATGCAGTCAGTCAGAAATAGACATTAGTACAGAGTGCACTTTTATTGAAATAACCTCGCAAACTCTATTGCGGTCTGCTTGTAAAATGCCTAAAACAAGACAGGATTCGTCGTATATCGTGTTTGGTGGCCCAGAAATACATAGAGCCAATATATTACTGAAACTCATTTGGATCTAATGAAGTAATATTTGCGAATTATAAATTACTAGCAGTTGCTATCCAATGGAAAAGGTCCTGATGTGAAAGACGTATAAATAGACATAGAAATAATTGCTACTGATTTAAGAAAGTTGTGGAATGAAGCCTTTATTCCTGTTATATCTCAACAGCCAATTATAAATATACTAACCCTTACACACACACAAAAATTTTATGACAAAATGTTCAGCTAAATAGAAAACTGAGTTTTACGAAAATGCAATAAATTTCTTTGACATTGCTGTGTGCAAATGCATTTGCAAGTACCATTAAATTTAACAACATTTAATGAACACTTCTCTTCCATCCACAAGCGAATACTTCTAATGAAGAGAAGTATAAATCCTAAAATGTTAACTGGATAGTAAAGCATAATTTGCATGTTAAAAAAAAAATTATAGTGTTCTATTCTTCCAACAAAGGAAATTACATTGGTCTATTTTTCTAACAAAACATAGGGTGGGCCTTAACCGGGTTTGTGGTTTGTTTCATAATTGTTTTAATAATGCATGGGGCGAGCGCGGTGCGAGGGGTAGCGTCAGATGCGCTATTTCGTGGAAATTTTAGTCGCCATGGAACCATTCACGGGAGAGCAGGGCGCGTTTTGTATTCGTGTTTAACAATTATCTCGTGACGATTTCGAGACGAATGTACCATGCTCACTTCGGTTTACGAGACATTAGTCAAGTACCAAGCGCAAAGTATATTCGGAAATGGATTAAAATGTTTGAGATAACCTGAAGGTTGTCTCAAACAAAAGGCCACCCGAAGTCAGCGAGGATTCCAGAAGTTATTCAGCGAGTTAGTGAATCAGTGAGAAAATCCACAACAATCGACTCGCAGGACAAGCCGCAAAGAGGAGTTGCTGACAGTGATATCTGAGAATTATTGTCAGATGCTTCAGGAGGTCACAATTCCAGGAGCTGGTTTCAGCAGAACGGCACCACCTGTCACACTGCTAAACTGTCCATGGACCGTTTGAAGGAGATTTTCCCTGGAAAACTCATTTCACGGGGAGGAGACACTGAGTGGCCCCCAAGTCACTTGGAAAATATAATTTTTAAAACTTAGATATAATTAAAATTTCCATTTATTGTACTTTCCGAAAATATAAATAAAACATTTCTAAGTTCTACAATTATTTTTTTTTTGTTAATTGAAACTAGGTATACAGTTAAGGCCCACCACGTACAACATCGTTGAGATCTATATATTAATTTAGAGTCAAACAGCAAACTTGAAAACAATGATAAGATAGCGAAGCAGAAAATAATTCAGGTAGATAGCACAGCAATATTCACTGATAACATTAAATAAAAACAAATAATATAAAAGTACGAAAAGTATAATAGTTAATTATGTAAGAAATACTAACCTCGAGTTCACCGGTGAGGTATTGCTTTTCAAACTCTGCATTTTCGCCGACGTATGATGCAATCATGCGTTTGATTTGTTTTTGTTTCAACCACAGTCCTAGCCCAAATTTATCCACTCCTAAAACAGAAGAATATTTAACAATTGGTTGTATTAAATTATTTCTACTGTTGCCGAGCCTTTGAGCTGAGTAGTGAGTAGTCATATATGCTTTGCTTTGCGATTCTGCTTCTCAATAAGTATACATTTTCAGACATGTTCGTTTTGAACTAAAACATTGCGGTCATGTTTTCCACGTTGGCAGACTTATGTACTAGTAGGTAAAAACATCAAACAGAATTTTCCGCAGACCACAATAGTACTTTGGGGAAAATGTGAGGTGGGAATAAAGAATTTCTGGAAATGAAGGCAATGAATTGCTGAAAGTTACTAGAAATGTCAAAGATGAAAGAGTTATTTATTCCTGGTTATATGCCATTGCGAGATATTTAAATATATTTTTTTAACAGTTTAGGTTCCTCAATCATAATTTTGGCTATCTTCTTATTAACGTAGAAACACCGGTCAGCTGATGTACGATATTGCATTTTAAAATGTGGTCTATAGATGATAATCCCAACTATCTTACAATTTTAGGGGCTTGACTTCTTCATTATGATCGTCTGGTAGTAAAGAATACTGAAGAATTTTTAACAATAAATTATATTGACTGAATAGGTACCGCCAAAACATTTTTGTAGGTGGTTTGAAAAAACACAATGCTAAAAGAAATACATGAATACTAATCAGTGATAAATACAGTTAGGTTGACCTTGAACATACTTGATATTTATGCACATCAGTAAAAGTTTTTTCAAGTGTTGGAATAAAACAAAATGGAATGATGATATTATGTCTCTACCTGCATTATTGGAGACAACGGTGAGATCCTTTGCTCCATGGATAATCATGGCGCTAATAAGGTTTTCAGGTATTCCACATAGCCCAAAACCACCAACGAGGACCTTGGATCCATCCTTAACATCGCTGATAGCTTCCAAAGCGTTATTGTAGAGTTTGCTAGATTTCTTAGTGCTATAATTACATGCTACGACCTGAAAGAATATCTTGAATGGTTAAATAAAGAAATTTACCTGTTTTTAATTAATAAATAACATTGTAATTATAATTATTGACCGGTATAATTTAAAAAACTTTGTAAATGATTAGTTAGATAAGTGAAGCAGGTACTTAATTTTAAAAAACATCACGTAGACACCTAATCTCAATGTAATTTTATAAACCCGAATACCTACTTTTTGTTAAAATTTCGCAAACATAACCTTAATATGAAAACTTAAAAATACAAATAAATTATGATAAAAGGAGATGTTGAAAAGGATTTTAACATAAATAATCAAATTTAATGTACCTTTACGAAGTTGTCAGAGCTTCTATCCAAAAATCTTAATCGAAAAGCGAGACGACCAACTGACAGCACGGCCATTTTTTCTAGATGTCAATTTACGACTGGCGAGTAGAAGTGAGTCGTTCGCGAACGAGTCGGCTCAGTGAACCGGATTTTCATACTGATCCGTAAGATCCGGTTCCCAAAGAACGATCTTCACGGTTCGCGGATCTTCGCGAACGAGTGAGCCGGTGAGCCAACTGACCCGCCAGATCCGGTGAGCCAACTGACCCGTGAGATCCGAAGACCCGACTGACCCGTGGGAGCCGAGAGCAGTGTATCGTTCAACGGATCTCGCGGCTCGCGGGTCACTTCGTTCGTTCGTTCATAGCCACTCTAGTCAGCGACGCAGAAAGGTAAAATATGAAAGTAAGGTAACGGTTTACAGTTCAGTTCACTATGACACTTTTCTACGCGGTGGCGTACCTTTGCTGGTCAGTGTGCGTGCGCCGTGCATGTATTACCGAAATACAATGAATATAATAATAATATCGGAATTCAAGCGTGTTTGCGTGCATAAAACGTCAGTCGTGACGTCAGCGCTCCGGCCACATTATCCTTTGCTGGGTAGTGTGCGTAATTCAAGCGGGTATGCGTGCATAATACGTCAGTCGTGACGTCGACGCTCCGGCCACATTATTTTGTTTATTATAACAGGATAAGTTATATTATTATTATGCTCATTGTTTATTTTCAGTAAATCATTCATTGTTTATTTTCAATAATTCATGCTTTCTAAAAATCGTTAAAAAAGTAAAGTTGGTGTTGGTTTCACACCAAAGATCAAAACTCAACTAAATACAAAGGATTTCATTTTTTCATTCAGGGATACAAGAATCCGATTAAAAAGGGAACCCCAAAATATCGGGGTTCCCTTTTTAATAAAGTGTGGAGGGCCGAGGGAGGGGACGGGGGAGATGGACCAATTCAGTCGTTCATTCGAGCCGGTTCACTGACCCGGATCTTTTCATTGAACGAGACCCAGTGAACCGGCTCGCTCAACTGAGACGCTTTGCCCGCCTCTACTGGCGAGATATGGCAAAACGTAGCAACGTTGTAAAAAAACGTGGAAAACAACATATCGACGTCATCAATATCCAATTTCGTAAATAGGATCACTTTTCAGATATTATTATTATTTATTATTACTTTAACCCACAAAACAGATTGTTGCAATAAATATTTACGTACTAAAAATGGAAAATCATTTATTTTCCCTGTGTGGACGATGAAGGAAAATATTATTAGGAGCTTTCTTGGGAAAAGTTGGGGAAAGATAAGGGTGATTTTTTTGCCGGATCGGCAGATCTTTTCTGTGGGTAGTTTTTTTTTATAGAAACAAGCACCTACCTATGTAGGTAAGGGGCCATTCATTTATTACGTAAGACGAATTTTGCTAGTTTTCGACCCCCTCCCCCCTATTATAAGAAAAAATAAGAATAGGCCGACCCCCCCTGTTTAATATTTATACGTATTAGGGAACGTACCCAAACTACGTGACCAACTTTTTGCAATTTTTAACCCCCCCCCCCCCCCGGTGACCAAAATCCTAAGGAACCCGCCGCTCATTTGTATGGAGCGTGACCTTTTGAAGACCCCCCCCCCCTAAAAGTGTCACGTAGTATGGGTACGTTCCCTAAGAAGCTAAAGGAAAACATGAATACACGTTTGGTTTGTTTTAATATTTATTTTTCAAAGTAACAATTTTTAGAAATATTTATTTGTACTTACAAAAGTGATAATTTTTACTTTGAAAAAGTATAATTTTAACTTTGTAAATTATACTTTTTCAAAGTATAATATAAAGTATAACTTTTTCAAAGTATAATTTAAAAGTATAACCCCTCCCACCCCCTTGTAAGAAAAAATAAGACTTGGTCGACCCCCCTCCCCCCCTAAATCGTCTTACGTAATAAATGAATGGCCCCTAACTAAAAAACGAAATCAGCATAAATTATAAAAGGATTCCGGGGATGGAAAATTTTGGTTCCAGATTTACAAAGACTCCGTTTAGGTGGCCATAAAAGGAAAATGGCCCGAAACAGCTGTCACAATAATAAAAAACTAAAATACTTTCAGAACTTAAGAGGAAAACCGGTAGATTTTTTTTGTCCCGTTGTATGAACTACAGTAATTATCAGAACTCATACAAATATACTTTACTATTCAAACAATAGTACCTAATAATTTAATTGGTAAAATAATACATCATTTTATTCACAGGTCCAGCTCAAAAAAAAAAGTCGGAAGAAAAATATAAAAGTCGGAAGTAACTTATTCCAAAAATAGGTTCTATGAAAAAATAATATCGGGTCATCCAGTGGTATTAGTCACTGGGATAAAACAACCGCGTCAGGAATACCGACGTACTTTAAAAAAAATGTGAATACAGTACAAGAGACCAAAATGCTCCCGCCTAGAATCAGTGAGACTATGGCATCCCCAATTAGGGTATGTTGTGAGGCTGAAGGTAGTGGGGAGGGGAAGGATATAGGGAAGAGGAAGGTGAGGAAATACCTGGCTATTCAGATCTGGTCACCAAACATGGCTAAAGTCATTTCAAGCAACATTTCAATTCTGAATTCTGAATGGTGGTCTTACACCAGGGTGATACTGAGATAACGTTTTTCAAATATACAACGTATTTAAAAAAAAAGTGCAATAACACAAAGTAATCAAATAAAATTTATAGCGGAATATGAACCCGCAACCTTCTGATTGCTGGTCAAGAGCCTCTGGGTTGGGTTAATTTTTTTCTTTAAATTTTTTGTATTTGAATTATGTTTGGTTCGACGTTTATCTTTCTGATTTTGTTATTTGAACTTTGGAAACTTAACGTGTTGGAAATTTTTTAACCTAAAATTTTATGTTTCTGCAAAAATTTCTTCTGGTATAATCGGAAAATTGGTCGGAAAAAAAAGATCGAAAACAAATACACAGATTGAAATTTTTTTTAAAACGAATTTTTGATATTATGTTTGAAAATTTTCCGTGCTGGGAAATTTTTATTTTTAGACAAAAATTCTTCCCGGAATATGGGAAAATTTTAGTTAGGAAAATGAGTCGGGAAATTTCAAAATCAACTTCGAGAGATTTATCTTTTTTATTTTGTTATTTGAAGTTTGGGATCTTATAACACAATTGTTGGTAAAAGGTTATTTATTTAAGAAAGTAAGTTCACAGATCACATAATATGGTAAAAATAGTCACAATGTATCAATTCACTAATTAACTGAGCAAGGGATCGGAGGGAACCTTGCCGTTAGGCTTTGGGAACAACAAAACTGACTGTGGTTCTGCTTAGAGGGTCGTACCATAGGACGAAGCGCAACTAAGGCAGCAGTCGGGGGTCTGGTTGGTGCTTTACTTATGGTAGTAGAATACTCCTTAGAGGGTCGTGCCAGAGGACGAAGCGCAACTAAGAGAGCGTACTAGCCAAGAGCGAGCTGCAGACGAACTGACTAATTTAGGGCGCGCAGCCTGTTATATAGCCCATTCCTTGTTGCGGGGTGTGGTTTATGTAGCGGCTCGAGGGTGGGAGATGCGCAGAAGGCGTCGGCGCATCCTGGTTTGCTTAGGAGTGGGTGAGCAGGATGGCGCTGTACGGGGGAAAGAGATGGTGTAGTGGCAAGCGTAAAAACGGCGCGCTACATCCTCCCCCTCTGGATCGAGGAACGTCCCGTCGAAGATCCAGGTCGGTAGTAGCGTGGCGGCTACTTATTCTTCTTTGGTCGACCTCGTTTGCGTAGAGGAATAACCGGAGCGGGCAGCGGTGTCAAGTGCCCGTGGTATGGAGTCAGTGCTGAGGTGTGGTAGGTGCCTAGCGAGACATCTGGTGCTTCCATTGAAG
This sequence comes from Limnephilus marmoratus, assembly GCA_917880885.1. Classification (NCBI taxonomy): domain Eukaryota; kingdom Metazoa; phylum Arthropoda; class Insecta; order Trichoptera; family Limnephilidae; genus Limnephilus; species Limnephilus marmoratus. The sequence continues at coordinate 16,248,341 of OU862908.1, forward strand.
CTATCTCGTAGCTCGTTGGTCCATGTTGCTTCAGGATCAGGTAGGGGCCATCGCGTCGTGGTCCTAATTTTGCGCTGAAGCCTCTTGCGGCTTTGCTAAGAGCGTGGGAGTGGACAAAGACGTGATCTCCGGGCTGGTAATGGGGGTCTTCTCGCCTCTTGTTATCCACGTAATTCTTTTGTTTGTCTTGTTTCTCATCATTGTGGGTCCTGACAAGACGTAGGGTATCGGCTAGTTGTAGCAGATGCGGCGTTATCTCGGGGATGAAGTTTTCCGATAAGATAATGCTTCTCAAGTCTCTTCCGACGTCATCGGCTGACCTTAGCTCACGTCCAAATGTGAGATAGGCAGCTGTCCGTCCCGCCTCCGGCGATCCGACGCTTGTCTCCCTAGGGTCTTCTTCATGTTTTCCACTTACTGTCGTCTAGGCACCACCGGCTAGCTGGCTTCAGGACGACGCTGCGGGTTGTGGGGAGGCCGGACAATCAGCCTCCTTCACTGTTTCGGGGACTGCCGGCAGCCAGGTTGCGGTGACACCGGTTCTTATCTGTATATGTTATTTTACTTGTGTTTCCTTTTTCTTTTACGTACAGTGCTCGGTGCCGCCCGCCGGATTATGTATGGTCATGTCTCCTGCTGTCATGAGCTGATTACTCATGACGGCTGCTGTCATTTTGGATAACTTTATTTTTTTATTTTTTGTTGATGTTACTAACAACTTGTTTGACTGTCCATGAGGCTCACTGCTTTTGCATTGACACCTCCATGGGCTTTAGAATTGTAGAGATTGACCATTACAGTACAGTCCTGTAGGCGCGCCCGCATACCGCCACCTAACACAGTATGAGGGGACATTGAAGGTCTAGATTCGTTACATTAAATGTAGAGCCGTTTATTCAAAAAAATTAGATTCTTGCGAGAACTCCGAAGGGGCGACCATAAGTTGCCTATACCGGGGTGGGACAGTGGTGGGTACTTCAATGACCTTAGCTCACGTCCAAATGTGAGATAGGCAGCGGAGTATCCGGTGCTCTGACAGAACGCGGTATTCATGGCGAAGCGTATTGATGGAAGGCTTTCGGCCCATTTTCGGTGTTCTGTGCCAACCAGTATGGCTAGTTGGGGTTTGAGGTCTCGATTTTTCCTCTCGACAGGATTGGCCTCTGGGTGGTAGGCTGGTGTGAAGGTGTGCTTGATGTCCAGGCAGTAAGTCATCTGCTGCATCACGGCACTCACGAACTGGGTACCGTTGTCGCTTATCAGTCGGCGTGGGGTCCCGTAGCGTAGGCATACTTCATCAATCAGGACGCGGGCGCAGGTCTCGGCAGTCGCGTCTTTGAGGGGAAATAGTTCTATCCAGCGTGTGGCCACGTTTTCGATGATGAAGATCCAATTCTTCCCATCCTCGGAAGTTGGGAGTGGTCCGAAGAGGTCGAAGGCTACTGTTTCAAACCTCTGGTTCATTACTGAAGTCTGTAGGAGGCCGGCGGGTTTTAGGTTTGATGGCTTGTATCTCTGGCACTCCAGACAGTTTTTGACGTATTTCTGTATGTAGGTCCGCATATTCTTCCAAAAGTATCGTCTGGCAATTCATCGAATCGTGCGTTCTACTCCGTAATGCCCAGCGGTAGGGGCATCGTGATAGGCCATGAGTATTTGGTGTTGCTCATGCTCGGGGACGACTAGTTGAGCGTCCTCTTCTTCGATATCGGGTGCATATCGGTACAATACACCGTTTTGCATCAGGTAGCCCTTAGTTGTCCAGTAACTAAGGTCTTCGTTTGGATTGTTGGCTTCAAAACACTCGATAATTTTCTTCAATGCAGTGTCTTTCAATTGTTCTCTGCGGATGTCAGCCGCGTTGCGTACTGGAACGTCGAGGGTTATCGTGCATAGTGCGCAAATAGAGGGTGGGTCTTCAAGTAATGGTGGTCGTGATAGTGTGTCCGCCACCAGGTTTGAGCGTCCAGGTGTGTATTGGATTTTCAGGTTGTAGGGTTGAAGCTGCAGGGCCCATCTTGCAAGGCGACCTGTGGGAGACTTTAACGTCATTAACCACTTCAACGCTTGGTGGTCGGTAACCACGGTGATTGCTGTTCCTTCAATGTATCCTCGGAACTTTGCAACTGCCCATACGACTGCTAGGGCTTCTCGTTCTGTGGTAGAATAGTTCCTCTCCGCTGGTAGTAGCAGGCGGCTCGCGTATTCTACCGGATGTTCTTCTAGTCCCTCCCCCTGGACCAAAACTGCTCCTATTGCGTAGCTGCTTGCGTCCGACTTTATGATGAATTCCTTGCTTCCATCGGCTTGTCGTAGTATGGGGGCGCTAGTGAGTAGTGCTTTCAGGGTGTCGAAAGCATTCTGCTGTGGGGATTTCCATTCCCAGGTGGCGTCTTTCTTTATCAAGTCGCTGAGTGGCTTGGCGGTTTTGGCGAACTCGGGTACAAATCGCCTATACCAGGAGCATGTCTGAAGAAATGTCTGTAGCTGTTTGACATTGTTTGGCTCCTTCATTTTAGAGATCGCCTCTATCTTCTCCGGATTGGTGCTGATTCCTCCGGGGGTTATTACGTGTCCTAGATATTTTATGCTTGGACAGCAGAAGTGGCATTTAACTCGATTTGCAGTGAGATTAAATTCTCGTAGTTTGGTGAACACCTGTTGTAGATCGGCGAGGTGTTTATCGAAGGTGGGCGAAAGTATGATTATATCGTCCAAGTATGCTAGGATATTGACTTCATCTAGCTCGATCTTAAGTCGGTCAATCATGCGCTGGAACGTCCCGGGCGCATTGCGAAGTCCAAATGGCATCTTCAAGAAGCGGTAGAGTCCGAATGGGGTTATAAAGGCTGTTTAGAATTAAACCCAGGACGCAAACCAATTATGGAGTTGAGTTACCATCAAAGGTTGGATTGCGATCCAAGAGTTGTCTGATTTGTTTGTTAGATGTCGATAGAATCATGTTTTATTTTTTGTCTCTCTCACACAACAAACAAGGGAAATATAGAGGTACGAAAGTCTTATAAAAAGGCTTGTATCAGTAAAATTAACTTACTTCTTTACGAAAACTTGCACTAAGAATTTAAATCTACCCACTGAAAGTTGGGATATATTGTTAATTCATATTTTGTCAAATAAATTGGATAGCGAAACCAGAATGCGCTGGGAACAATATCCAATAAAAAATAAAATCCCCACTTATGAAGAGTTCATGAAATGTCTATACGAACGAGTGCAAGTTTTAGAATTCTCAGCACCAAACGACAAGCGACAGAATCATGCCAAGGGATTTCCTTCTAATTTTAAGAAAGAAACTTATGTTTCGTTATCATCGCAACATTTAAAATGTATTAATTGTAATCAAAATCATAGAATTTATAATTGTCAAAAGTTTTTAAATCTAGGAATAAAGGATAGAATGACAACAATACGTCGTTTGAAAGCTTGTCTGAAATGTTTGTCGGTAGGGCATAAATTTCAGGATTGTAAAAGTAAATATAATTGTCGCAAGTGTGGTGCGAGCTCTCACAACACTTTGTTACATTTGCAAAATGAAGACAAAATGCAAAGTCATCAGGGAAGCGATACTTCTTCAAGAGAACCTCTTGTTAACAATCATGCATCGAAAACATCCAACAATTTCATTTTATTATCAACGGCGGTGATTAACGTGAGAAATAATAAAGGAAATCCAATTAAAGCTAGAATTTTGTTGGACTCCGGAGCACAGTCTAATTTCATTAGCCAGGAATTCGCTTCTAAATTACAATTAAAAATTAGAAAAACTGATATCCCTATTACCGGAATTCATAATAAAATACAGCATATTAAAAACATTGTGGATTTGGAAATATCTTCCAATTATTCACCCTATTCAAAGAGGATTGAATGCCTAGTATTGTCGGAGGTGACCAGTAATCTGCCGCAAATCTCATTTCAGAAAAAAGGCACCGGCATCCCCCAAGGATTGCAATTGGCAGATCCAAACTTTAATGAAACCGGCCCGATAGACATGTTGATCGGGGCTGACACCTTCTGGGAGACTCTGCACTCTGACCGGATGAAGATTCAAGATTCCGGACCAATATTGCAACGAACCGAATTTGGATGGCTGGTTTCGGGACACATCTTCACTTCAGAAAAGAGGCCAGTAAAAATTTGTAATCTTTCACTCAACTTAATACATAAGCAAATTGAAAATTTTCGGAAATTAGAGGAGCTGAAAGCTGAGATGCAAAAAGTAAATTTGAATGCTCTAGGTATAGCAGAGATGAGATGGCCCAATTGCGGAGACTTCTGGAGTGGCAACTACAGAATCATCCACACAGGATGCATAAAGGATAAACCTGGCCAAGGAGGAGTAGGCGTTGTGCTGTGCAAGGAGTGGGGAAGACGGGTTAAGGGATACGTGCAATATAGCGGAAGAATTATTCTAGTCAAAATAGAAACTAAGCCTGTAGACACTGTAATTATCCAAGTATATATGCCAACATCTAGTCATAGCGAAGAAGAAGTGGAGGAGGTATACAGTTCGCTAGATAAACTTATATTAGAGATAAAAGCAGGTGAAAATCTGATTCTCCTAGGAGATTGGAATGCTGTCGTAGGAGAAGGACGTGAAGGAACTTGCATTGGGCCCTTTGGGTTGGGTGCAAGAAACGACAGAGGAAACAGATTGACAGAATTCTGCGAAAAACACAAATTAGTGATAGCAAACACTTGTTTCCAACACCACCCAAGACAGCGATACACCTGGAAATCCCCTGGAGACAGACAAAGACTGCAAATAGATTATATAATGGTTAGACATAGATTTAAAAACCAAATAAAAGACTGTAGAAGCTATTCCGGTCCAGATATAGATAGTGACCATAATATGGTAATGGCCAAAAGTCTCCTAAAACTGAAAAAATTAAAAAAGAGGAAAAATTTCAAATGGGATACAAAAGTATTAAAGATAAAAGAGATCAGCGACAGTTTTAGGGAAAAGACAAAAGAGTGCAACCTAATGGAAGAGGAGAACGTGAATGCGATCTGGAAAATGATAAAGACGAAGATTATAACTACGGCAGAGGAAACTATAGGCAAGGAGAAACCCCAAGCACGGAAGGAATGGATAACCGATGAGATCTTAAATATGATAAAGGATAGAAGAGAGCTCAAAAATGATAAAAGAGCTGAATCACAAGAGAAATACAAAGTGCTGAGAAACCAAATAAATAGAGAATCAAGAATAGCCAAAGAAACTTTCTACCAGAATAAGTGCAATGAGATAAACGACGACCTCAAGAGAGGAAATGTAGAAAGAGCCCACTCTGCGGTGAAAGACTTCTTTGGGATGAGAGTTGGAAAGGGTAATGCGATAGAAGGAGAAGACGGCAAAATACTTTTCGAAAAGGACCAAATAGGAGAGAGATGGAAAAGATATCTCGAAATGCTGTACAATGGAAAGGGAAATAATGGCAACGAAACATTGATAGAAAGAGAAAACGAGGTAGACGCAGATGATTTGGGAGATCCAATCACTAGAGAAGAGTTTGACCTCGCACTGAAAAATCTCAAAAACGGGAAAGCACCCGGAATCGATGACGTTCCGGCTGAACTAATTAAGCCAGCAGGAAAAGGAACTATAGATGCCCTGTTTAAAATGATACAGACAATGTATAAGACTGGAAAGATACCAGAGGATTTCGAGAAATGCCTAATTGTCGCATTACCAAAGAAGGCGGGCACGACAAAATGTGAACAGCACAGAACTCTTAGCCTAATATCCCATGCCTCAAAAATATTGACTAATATCATCCTAAAAAGAATCGAACCAAAAGTAGAGAACATCCTTCCCGGAGACCAGTTTGGCTTTAGAAGAGGTGTAGGAACCAGAGAAGCAATATTGTCACTACGAATACTACTAGAAAAAAGAATAAAAAGAAACCAAAACACATTCATCGCATTCATAGACCTGGAGAAGGCTTTCGACAAAGTAGAATGGAAAAGACTCTTCGAGATTCTGAAGAGAATTGACATCAAATATAGAGATAGACGAATAATCCAGGCGCTATACAAGAATGAGGCCGCTATAATTAGATGTGACAATGATACAAAAGAAGCCAGTATAAGACAAGGGGTGAGACAGGGATGCTCTCTGTCACCTGTTCTTTTTAACGCTTATATACAAAGTGCGATTGACGACTTGAGAGAGAGAATGAGTCACAGAAAAGGTGTAAAGATACACGGGCAAAAGGTGGATATGATAAGGTTTGCTGACGATATTGCTATGGTTGCTGAAAGCGAAGAAGAACTCCAAGAGGCCTTAACAATCATGCAAAGCATTCTTCAAAACAATTACAACATGAAGATAAATAAAGACAAAACAAAGCTGCTGACTGTAAGCCGAACGCAACATCAGATGAGAGTAGAGATGTCAGGAGTTCCACTAAAGAACACCAAGGAGTTTGTCTACCTCGGGAGTAAAATAACATGGGACGGTCGGTCTAAGAGCGAGGTCAACAGCCGTATACACCAGGCTAGGCTTGCATTCAATAAAAGGTCGAAAATAATAGAATCAAATAATATAGACCTGAAACTGAGAATACTCCTCATCAAGACCTATGTATGGAGTATCTTGATGTACGGCTGTGAAACATGGTGCCTATCCGAAAGAGATAAACGGAGACTAGAGGCTTTTGAGATGTGGTCCTATAGAAGACTATTAGGAATTTCCTGGAGCGACCACATAACAAATGAAGAGGTTCTCCAAAGAATCGAAGGAGGAAGGCACCTGCTCAGGACCTTGTCCGAAAGGCGCGCAAGATGGATCGGCCATGTAATAAGACAAGAAGGCCTCTTGCATGCCATAATGGAGGGTATGACCGAGGGGACAAACGCTAGGGGACGCCCACGCCGAGAGTACCTGGAGGACCTGCTGGTGGACGTGCGCTGCTCATCATATGCAGACTTCAAAAGAGCCGCACAAGACAGGGAAGAGTGGAAGAAACGAATAGATGACATTGCTGCAAACCAATCTCAGGATTGAAACCAGAGAGAGAGAAGTCCTATTAAACATAGGAATCACGAGGAGCGAGCATGTGAAGAAAGCTTCACAGCTACTCATGAAAGAGATGGCAGAGGCCGTTTCATAGTAAGTTTACCACAACGCCCCTGTGCGAAACAGCTAGGCGAAACTCTCCCTATGGCGGAGAAGAGATTGTATAATTTGGAGAAAAAATTAGCCTCAAACCCAGAATTAATGAAAGATTACAAGAATTTTATGCAGGAGTACAAGGACTTAGGTCATATGACGCAATGTGAACCACCGTCACCAAATCAAATACACTACTATCTGCCTCACCATGCGGTAATCAAAGAATCTAGTACAACTACTAAGACCAGAGTCGTATTCGATGGATCGGCTAAATCCTCAACTGGAATTATCCTAAATGATGCCCTCATGATTGGGCCGATATTGCAAAAGGATTTATGTGCACATCTATTGAATTTCAGAAAACATCAGTACGCGTTAACGGCCGACATAGAAAAAATGTACCGACAGATATTAGTGCAGCCGGAGGATAGGGACTTACAACGTATCCTTTGGAGAGACTCACCCAGCGAGGAGATTCAACATTATCAGCTGAATACAGTCACCTACGGTTTGGGACCATCATCATTCTTAGCCACCAGATGTTTGGAGCAGCTAGGAAATGAAAATCAAAACACAAATCCCAAGGTCAGTCAAATTCTTAAAGAAAATTTTTACATGGATGACTTAATAGCTGGCGACATTGGTGAAGAAGATTGCTTATTAATCAAGAAGCAACTATCTGCTATTCTAGCATCCGCTGGCATGAACCTAAGAAAGTGGCGGTCAAATTTGTCGTCGCTATGCTCAAATCAGGAGGAGGTTAGCGATATGATTATAAAGGATAACTCAAAGGAAGGAAAGATATTAGGTCTTTCTTGGAATAATCAGCAAGATTATTGGAAATATACTGTAGAGCCCATAACAAAACCAATTAGAAGCAAGCGTCAGATGTTATCCTGCATAGCATCCATTTTTGATCCCCTGGGTCTGATAGGACCTGTAACGGTAGTAGCGAAGCTTTTAATGCAACGTCTGTGGCAGAGCAAAACTCAGTGGGATGAAGATATACCCCCTGAAATTTTGAAGGTTTGGAGAGCTTATATAAAAGAATTGCCGCAGATAAATAATTTAAAGGTACCTAGGAAAATCATTTGTCAAAATCATGTGAATTTGCATTTGCATGGATTTTGTGACGCATCACAGAAAGCCTACGGGGCCTGCGTGTATATGGTTTCCACCGATGACTCGGGTGGAATCCACTCCAATCTAATAATCTCTAAATCAAGGGTGGCACCCTTAAAAAGCACAACTCTACCTAAACTAGAATTGTGTGGAGCTATATTGTTAGTAAGATTGATTAATTATGTGAAGGGAGCTATTGGTATGCCAGATGTATCTACTACTTACTGGTGTGATTCTCAGATAGTCTTGTGTTGGATAAGGGACCAACCAGCTAGGTGGAACACCTTTGTTGCCAACAGAGTGAGCGAAATTCAAGAATCAAGTCAACCAGCACAATGGAAGCATGTGAAATCAGAGGACAATGCTGCAGATGTACTATCCAGAGGTGTTAAGACTTCTCAATTATTGACATCCACCATATGGTGGCACGGACCCGATTGGCTAACCCTTACAGAATCCGGTTGGCCATGCGGAGAATCTACGTACATAGATGCACCTGAGGTGAAAACAAAAGCTGTAGTGTTAGCATCAGTAACGCAAGATTGGGACATTTTTAGGAAATACTCATCTCTAACCAAATTGCAAAGAGTAACGGGTTATTTACTTAGGTTTTTATTTAATTGTAGGAACCCATCGCTCAGGCGTTATGGTCAATTAAAAGTAAGTGAATTGAATGACTCTTTGAATGTTTTAATATCCAGAGCGCAAGCTTATTCCTTCAGGGAGGAGATACGAGCCTTGCAGTCGGGCAAGGATGTCCTAAAATGTAGTAATTTGCACTCACTAAATCCTTATTTGCATAATGATTTACTTCGCGTGGGCGGCAGGCTTTCCAAAGGAAAATTGCTGTCAATAAATCAACAACATCCAATTTTGCTGCCGCCACATCATAGTTTAACCGAATTAATTGTAAAAAACTACCATCATTTACATTTGCATGCAGGTACTCAAGCCTTATTGGCAATAATCAGGTTGAAGTTCTGGCCAATAATGGGAAAAAATTTAGTGAAAAAGATTATAAGGAAATGTATAATATGTTATAGATCAAATCCAAAGACGATGCAGCAAATAATGGCAGACCTTCCAGCCGAAAGGATAGCGGAATCTAAACCTTTTACGATAAGCGGGATCGATTATTGTGGACCTTTTTTGATTAAGTCGGGTATTCACAGAAAAACTAGTAACGTAAAAGCTTATATATGTTTATTTGTATGTATGGTGTCAAAAGCCATACACTTAGAACTTGTACTGTCTTTGAATACAGAAAGTTTCTTAAATGCCTTGAAACGTTTTATCGCGCGCCGTGGAAGGCCGAGTAAATTATTTTCGGATAATGCTACTAATTTTAAAGGCGCGAACAACCAGCTACGGGATATTTATGATTTTTTGTCAAGCTCTAGCGATGAAATCGAGAGATCATTATCGAAGCTATCAATTCAATGGGGGTACATTCCGCCGAGGGCGCCGCACTTTGGAGGCCTTTGGGAAGCCGGGATAAAATCTGTGAAATATCATTTGAAACGAGTAGCAAGTAACTCCTTATTAACATATGAGGAATTTAATACCGTTTTGTGTCAGATTGAATCTTGTTTAAATTCTAGACCTCTTACCCCATTGTCAAATGATCCAAATGACCTAAACTCCCTCAGTCCCGGTCACTTTCTTGTTGGTGAAAGCTTAGCGGCGATTCCAGAACAAGATCTACAAAATATTTCAGTCAACAGGCTGAATAACTATCAAAAGTTATCCTTACTAATACAATGTTTTTGGTCGAGGTGGCGATTGGAATACCTGGCGCAGCTCCAAGGCAGAACGAAGTGGACCAGCGGACCTAATGCGCAACTAAAACCAGGCGATATGGTGGTCTTGAAGGAAGACAACCTACCACCATGTGTGTGGAAACTCGGACGTGTAATTGCAGTCCATCCAGGAGCTGACGGGAGAGTACGTGTGGCAACTCTCAAAACATCGCATGGAACTACTCAGAGGGCCATCTCAAAGCTGTGTCTATTGCCAATAGACGATAACGAGGAGCTGAAGATGTCAACGTCCCCACCCAACGGACCAGACGCTGTGTAAGCACAAAATGCAAAAAAAAAAAGGGACTTGTGCTTTAATAAAAAAAAAAAAACCAATGAGTGCATAAAACAGTATAAATCAATAAATAGTATATAAAAAAAAAAAAAACAATATAAAAATTTGTACGTTGAAAGTAAAAAAAGGCAATAACAATTTTACCATAAACAGTATCAAAATTTTCTTGTGCGTGGAAGGTGAATAACCGTAAAACTTGTGCATAAAAGTAACCAAAAAGGACAAAAGGAAGATATAATAATAAATTAAAAGTAAAAATCAGTGTACAAAATGCGGATAAATGTGGAGCAATAAAATCTTGAGTGTGGTAGGGAGTGATATAAAAAATAATAAAACAAAAAGGATTGTAGATCCATATATTAAAAAAAAGATAAAAGATAAGCTTTATGTGCAATTGGGCTTCATCTAATAATTTTCGCAATGCCACATGATTTTCTGATTTTATTTCTTGCAATTTAAACAATGCATTAACATGTTTATTTATTATTACTCTGTCATTCTGAAACCTATCCGTGATCATTTCCCACGCAATGAAATAATTATCTCGAGTTGTAGGTAAGGACGCAATCAGTCTTGCCGCATCATCATACAAACAAGACTCCAAATTATACAATCTCTTCTCCGCCATAGGGAGAGTTTCGCCTAGCTGTTTCGCACAGGGGCGTTGTGGTAAACTTACTATGAAACGGCCTCTGCCATCTCTTTCATGAGTAGCTGTGAAGCTTTCTTCACATGCTGGCTCCTCGTGATTCCTATGTTTAATAGGACTTAGCTCCTCTAATTTCCAAAAATTTTCAATTTGCTTATGTATTAAGTTGAGTGAAAGATTACAAATTTTTACTGGCCTCTTTTCTGAAGTGAAGATGTGTCCCGAAACCAGCCATCCAAATTCGGTTCGTTGCAATATTGGTCCGGAATCTTGAATCTTCATCCGGTCAGAGTGCAGAGTCTCCCAGAAGGTGTCAGCCCCGATCAACATGTCTATCGGGCCGGTTTCATTAAAGTTTGGATCTGCCAATTGCAATCCTTGGGGGATGCCGGTGCCTTTTTTCTGAAATGAGATTTGCGGCAGATTACTGGTCACCTCCGACAATACTAGGCATTCAATCCTCTTTGAATAGGGTGAATAATTGGAAGATATTTCCAAATCCACAATGTTTTTAATATGCTGTATTTTATTATGAATTCCGGTAATAGGGATATCAGTTTTTCTAATTTTTAATTGTAATCTTGCTTGCTAAGTAGAAGCAAACGACAAATGTAAAAAAATTGAAGGTCTTCACTCAGGAGATTTCTTTTGGGCAGACTGGTTTTTTATAAATGAAGCACTTTTTTGTTTTAACTTTAAGTTCTTGAATTTTTATTGTTATGATTTGATATTTATAAACTTATAACTGACGACAATAACTTTCCCCACCCAACGGACAAGGGTTCAGTAGTATTTTAAATTCTTAGTGCAAGTTTTCGTAAAGAAGTAAGTTAATTTTACTGATACAAGCCTTTTTATAAGACTTTCGTACCTCTATATTTCCCTTGTTTGTTGTGTGAGAGAGACAAAAAATAAAACATGATTCTATCGACATCTAACAAACAAATCAGACAACTCTTGGATCGCAATCCAACCTTTGATGGTAACTCAACTCCATAATTGGTTTGCGTCCTGGGTTTAATTCTAAACATACTCCGCCCCAAAATGGGCAGATATTTATTTTGAAATATCGAATCCATTTTTCTGCAAATTATACAAATAACATTATGCAAACCAATTATGAGCCTAAATTAAATATTGACTTTGCTCAAATCAAATTCAAATTCATTAAATTAATTTTAAAGTTATTCAATAACATAACACACTAAGATAATTCCAAAAACAAACTACATTTTTTAAAAACAAACAGAAACCATAACAATAATTACATATAAACATATAATATAGACGGCACAAACATATCGCGGTAGGTTTCCTGGTCATCCTTCCTTCCTTCCTCGGGAAAAAATTAAATAAAGATAAATCATCCTTCCTTCCATAGTTCATTGCCACATTTGGAATTATTACAATGTCTTTCCAGATATATTTACATATGCAGTTTGCAATTCTAGCCAGCAGGCTATGTTGGTTTATAAGCGTTCATTAAGTGGTTTTATCTTTTTTTAATATATGGATCTACAATCCTTTTTGTTTTATTATTTTTTATATCACTCCCTACCACACTCAAGATTTTATTGCTCCACATTTATCCGCATTTTGTACACTGATTTTTACTTTTAATTTATTATTATATCTTCCTTTTGTCCTTTTTGGTTACTTTTATGCACAAGTTTTACGGTTATTCACCTTCCACGCACAAGAAAATTTTGATACTGTTTATGGTAAAATTGTTATTGCCTTTTTTTACTTTCAACGTACAAATTTTTATATTGTTTTTTTTTTTTTTTTTATATACTATTTATTGATTTATACTGTTTTATGCACTCATTGGTTTTTTTTTTTTTATTAAAGCACAAGTCCCTTTTTTTTTGCATTTTGTGCTTACACAGCGTCTGGTCCGTTGGGTGGGGACGTTGACATCTTCAGCTCCTCGTTATCGTCTATTGGCAATAGACACAGCTTTGAGATGGCCCTCTGAGTAGTTCCATGCGATGTTTTGAGAGTTGCCACACGTACTCTCCCGTCAGCTCCTGGATGGACTGCAATTACACGTCCGAGTTTCCACACACATGGTGGTAGGTTGTCTTCCTTCAAGACCACCATATCGCCTGGTTTTAGTTGCGCATTAGGTCCGCTGGTCCACTTCGTTCTGCCTTGGAGCTGCGCCAGGTATTCCAATCGCCACCTCGACCAAAAACATTGTATTAGTAAGGATAACTTTTGATAGTTATTCAGCCTGTTGACTGAAATATTTTGTAGATCTTGTTCTGGAATCGCCGCTAAGCTTTCACCAACAAGAAAGTGACCGGGACTGAGGGAGTTTAGGTCATTTGGATCATTTGACAATGGGGTAAGAGGTCTAGAATTTAAACAAGATTCAATCTGACACAAAACGGTATTAAATTCCTCATATGTTAATAAGGAGTTACTTGCTACTCGTTTCAAATGATATTTCACAGATTTTATCCCGGCTTCCCAAAGGCCTCCAAAGTGCGGCGCCCTCGGCGGAATGTACCCCCATTGAATTGATAGCTTCGATAATGATCTCTCGATTTCATCGCTAGAGCTTGACAAAAAATCATAAATATCCCGTAGCTGGTTGTTCGCGCCTTTAAAATTAGTAGCATTATCCGAAAATAATTTACTCGGCCTTCCACGGCGCGCGATAAAACGTTTCAAGGCATTTAAGAAACTTTCTGTATTCAAAGACAGTACAAGTTCTAAGTGTATGGCTTTTGACACCATACATACAAATAAACATATATAAGCTTTTACGTTACTAGTTTTTCTGTGAATACCCGACTTAATCAAAAAAGGTCCACAATAATCGATCCCGCTTATCGTAAAAGGTTTAGATTCCGCTATCCTTTCGGCTGGAAGGTCTGCCATTATTTGCTGCATCGTCTTTGGATTTGATCTATAACATATTATACATTTCCTTATAATCTTTTTCACTAAATTTTTTCCCATTATTGGCCACTTCGTCTTGTCACGGTCTTTCTCCAGTATCTTGATCTGCCAGTAGCCAGATCGTAGGTCTACTGTAGACATAAAGTTTGACTGCTTTGCCGAGTGTAGCAGGTCATCCATTCTGGGCAGGGGGTACACGTCTGGTACCGTTATCGCATTGAGAAGGCGAAAATCAATACAGATGCGCTTGTTTCCGTCTTTTTTGGGCACCATAACCACAGGTGCGGCCCACGGTGAATCTGCTTCTTCTATAATCCCTTGGGTTAACATACTGTTAATCTCGGCGCGGAGTTCTGCTTGGCGGGCTGGCGAGAGCCTGTAAGGGGCTACTGAAATCGGCGGGTGTTGTCCGGTCTCGATTCGGTGCTCAATTTTTGTCGTAGATGACAGGGTGGCCGAGAAGACAGCGGCGTTGTCGCACAGCAGGCGGTCCAGCTGGTCCCTCTGGGTAGGTATAAGGTGGGTGGCTTCATCTGGTCGGAGGCTTAGTATTTCGGCGTCCAAGGCACAGAGCTCCACTTCATTTCTGGATTTTCTTGGGGAGTCATCGAAGAGCCGATAGGAGCGTATCATTACCTCCCTTAGGGCGTCTTCCTCCATCGCGTCCTCGGGAAACAGCTCATTCAGGGCTATCATCTTAGCCCAAATGTTAGTGCGAGGCGGTGTCTGTGAGAGAGGGCTCATGAACGGTGGCACGTAGATCTCACATTCATTGTCCTGTGCTGGTGGGGCGGGCAGACGAACCTTAGGCGGTGTCTGTGGGAGAGGACTCATGAACGGCGGCACGTAGATCTCGCATTCATTGTCCTGTACTGGTGGGGCGGGTAGGCAAACCTTAGGGAGTTTGTGTGCTCTCACTTCTCCTATCTCGCCAGTCTTTTGACGTTGTCGAATACCTCGGTTTGGTGGTATGGCGTCATTTTCCATATGCAGCATATACCGTACTTCGGGGCTGTTAATGAATGCCCATGCGCGCTGGGGAATGTTTATATCGATCCCCGCGTCTTCGATAAAATCGACGCCTAGGAGTGTTCGATTCTCGTGTCCTCCTGGGAGCACGATGAAGCTGGTGGGTATCTGTCGGCCTCTTAGTGTCAAGGTGGCGGCTATTGTCTCGACCTCCTGACGTTTAGGGACACCATCTGCCAATACGATGTCCATGATGGTTCGCTGGGTTTTGAAATTTTGAGCGATTAGCCGCCGGTGTACCTCAGCTGATGCTACGCTCAATTTTGCTCCGGTGTCTACGTGAGCAGTGCCCAGGAAGTTTCCATTCCCGATGTGTAGTATAGGTCTCGCTCGGGGAAGGCCTATTTCATGTATCGAGCAAAAATCGGCTCGTGGGTGAGGGGTGTCTATTCTCCCTTCGCTGCATTGCGGGCACTTGCTTCTTACCACGCCTGGTTTACCGCAACCGTAGCATGCGAACTTCGCATCACTGGGTGTCTCCAGCTTCTTGACTGGAGGAGTGTACTTTACGTGCGCTCCTGTATCGTAGCGGGAACGGCACTCCTCGGAACGGTGCCCAAATCTGCGGCAGTTAGTGCAGCGTAGGCGGCCGTCTGTTCGGTTTTCCATCGCGCGTAGTGGGACGGTCTTCGTGCTCTCGTACAGGCTTTCTTCCGCTGCACGGGCTTTTTGTAGTAGTTCGGCGAAGGTATTGATCGCTTCGCGCGGCACTCTGTCTCGTATCCGGATATTCAGTTGTCCGAATATTAGGTCTATCTGGACCTTCTCTGGATGGCTGGGCGGTGGTAGCTCCGCGAGTAACATCCGCTGCTTAGCAATGAACACATCGGTTGACGTTAATGCGTCTTGCTTGCATAAAAATATCTCTGTGTACACTTTGTACGCTGGCTTCTTAGGGGCGAAAGCATGCCTGAGGAGGGTAGTTGCGCTCTCCCAGTCTCGTACTTCTCCTTTTATGCCGAGCCACTAAGCGGCGGCGTCTTTCGTAAGCAGCAGTGGTAATCCTTCCAGAGCGCTTGCGTCTTCGATGTTCTCGGCGCACTTGAAGATGGATGCGGCGGCAATAAAACTCTCGACCGCACTCCTGTCTCTGGTACCATCGAAGCGTGCCGTACAGGTGGTGAATGTACCCGTACGTGTTGGTTCCGACTGCATCCGCTTCATGGAGTTCATGAGTTCCGCGAACTGCTCCTGCGTGAAGCAGATGCCAGCACTTTCCTTGGCCTGCATTGTGAAACGAGGACTTCGACGTGGTAGCGACGAAATTTTGTAGATGCACTGATTTTAATTTTCACTTTATGTGTCTGGCCACTAAGTTGGGCGCCAGTTTTATAACACAATTGTTGGTAAAAGGTTATTTATTTAAGAAAGTAAGTTCACAGATCACATAATATGGTAAAAATAGTCACAATGTATCAATTCACTAATTAACTGAGCAAGGGATCGGAGGGAACCTTGGCGTTAGGCTTTGGGAACAACAAAACTGACTGTGGTTCTGCTTAGAGGGTCGTACCATAGGACGAAGCGCAATTAAGGCAGCAGTCGGGGGTCTGGTTGGTGCTTTACTTATGGTAGTAGAATACTCCTTAGAGGGTCGTGCCAGAGGACGAAGCGCAACTAAGAGAGCGTACTAGCCAAGAGCGAGCTGCAGACGAACTGACTAATTTAGGGTGCGCAGTCTGTTATATAGCCCATTCCTTGTTGCGGGGTGTGGTTTATGTAGCGGCTCGAGGGTGGGAGATGCGCAGAAGGCGTCGGCGCATCCTGGTTTGCTTAGGAGTGGGTGAGCAGGATGGCGCTGTACGGGGGAAAGAGATGGTGTAGTGGCAAGCGTAAAAACGGCGCGCTACAATCTTTTATTGGGAAATTTTCGACCCCTGAAAATTTTGATTTTCCTGAAAAAATATGAAAATTGTTCAGGAAATAATTTTAGACACTTTTTTGATATTACTTGGTGAAGTTTGGAAATTTTCCTTGTCGGGGATTTTTTTTTTTTTGGAAAAAAACACCTTCGAAAAATGGCAGGTAAATGGATCGGGAATTTTTTTAAATACATTGCTTGAAAAATTTTGTACAGGAAAATAAATTTTTTCTGAAAAAAATTCTTCCGGGAAAATCGTAAAATTCGAAAAGACATCATCTTTTTGACTTCGTTAAGCAAAGGTTGGAAATTTTTCATGTTATAATTATTTAATTTTTTTTGATATTGTGTGAAATTTGGAAATGATCCATTTAGGGAAAGTTTAATTTCATGAAAAATAACTTTTCTTTTGTAAATCGAAAATCTTAGCACGGAAAAAGGGCCGTCTTAATTATTATTTTCGATTTCGTTGCAAAGTTTAGAAAATTTTCATGTTTTAATCATTTCAAATTTTTTTTCTGAGAAAATTGGACATTAAAAAAAAAATCATCAGAAAATGGGTCGGGAAATTGTATGAAAATTTTTGAAACTGAGAAATTCCATGTTTTGTTGATTTTCTTTAAATTTTTTTTTCTCGACGGCCATGCTGTTTGAAACTTCAACGGTTCTTTTTGAAAATAATAGAGAGTGCCACTTCCGTCTACAACAATCCAAACTGAACATATTAATACTATCAGATGCACAGAAAAAATCCTCAGAGATATTATATTTTCAAATATTATGAAACTGTAAATAGAAAATCAATGGTGTAACCACCACATACCCGATAGGTACTAATATTAACTAATATTATATGGCATTTGGTGAAACTTACACCAAGCAGTTGTTCAAATATCATTCCTTAAAAGAAAAGTAAATTCTCTTACCTAATTCCAATGTTTTTTAGAATACCTATTCGTATTTTTCTCACATACACATTTACACATATAGTTTTCCTGCTATAACCAGAAATCTTCTCTGAAATATTTTTATTTTTAAACCTTCAAGTAATCGAAGTATTTTTGATATTTTTTTAGTTTACGTATAACGTGGGTGAGTGTTGAATGTTAATTTATATTTTAGGCATTCAGTACTATCTACTGACGACTCATAATATTTAATTTTAAAATCCAAATGCAGAGTACTCTTTCAGGCATGCTGTAATAATCATCAATTGAATAATAAACTCGTTATTATCAGTTTCTCACTGAAATCAGACCGATTTGATTGAAAAATCTGACAAAAATAATAGGGTCTGACGTTAGTCTGACGTAGTACCGTAGTAGTACTACTAGTTGATATGAATTGTTTTTAAGTTGACTTCTTGTTTATTTATCAGACTGACTAGAATCCTACTAGAAAGTTATTTTCCTTTCATTCGTTTCTAGTAGAAATAAATCCAGGTTTTTCCGATTGCTTACTGACTTGCATGAATATTTTAATTTTGAAAAGTGAGTAATTTATGCACCTACGTTTACATGTTTTTGATGAATTAAGAAAACGACAATCTAAATCTTAGTTATAAAAACTCAATGTTATTAGAAAACGAGTTTACAGAAAGACAAAAGAACTCGATGGCGTTGCTAGAGAAGATTTTACGGAAGGAAAAAAAGGGATTATACCTGTTTAATTTCTGTTTAATTTTTGTTTAATTTTATTTTATTTTGTTTTTTAATTTTGTGATTAATTTTTATTATTATTATTTATGTTCGAATTTTATATTCATTTTTTTTTTTTTTTTTCGTTAGGTACCTAACCTAATACGCTACCATATTTTATTTCTTTTAGATTTTTATTTGCTCTTTAAAATATATTATACTATAGTTTATGTAATATGGCAGACTGGGATTGCACTACCCCCCCAGTCCTGCTGAAATAAAAACTTAAGAAAAAAAAAAAAATAATAATAATAACAAAGCTCGTTCGCTCGTTCTTCCTTTGCCGATGCTTTGCCGCCTGCAAAGCTGCAAAAAGGACTAGGTTTCTTGGTAGGTAAGAATAATCTTCGTCTCTTTTCTTGTGATAGATAAGGTCGTAAGATTTCGGTGTGTCTTAGTAGGTAGGTAGATACATTATTTTTGGTGTGGGTAAGTTCCATCTGATCTGATAGTATTATTATGCTAATGTCTGTACAGTTTCGGATTGTTGTAAACAGAAATTTACAAAACTTGGAATTTCTCAGATTCAATGCATTTGTACAATTTCCCGCGCTCATTTTCCGATCGATTTTTTATTATTCGGATTTTTTTTCGGGGACAATTTTTTTTATCGAATTTTATGTCAAAATACACAATTTCGGCTTCATTCTTGAGTTCTGAGTAAATTGCTTAGCTAATGTGAGTTTGTTACTAAGTAGGAATAAGTTTTCATATGTCGTACAACAATGTTATACGACATACATATTGGATAAAAAAATTAAAAAGTACCCATGTAAATAAGTAAATTTGTGCACATATTCTAATAATAGCAGGTATACCTACGTACAAAGGGGCTAAACTCTATATCAGGTAAGGGAACGTACCCATACTACGTGACCAACTTTTTGCAATTTTTAACCCCCCCCCCCCCGGTGACTAAAAACCTAAGCCCCCCGCCGCTCATTTGTACCAAGTGTGGTATTTTGAAGACCACCCCCCTGAACCGGTCAGGTAGTATGGGTACGTTCCCTAACTCATTTTGATGGGACAAGCCACAGCCTTCTGGATTACTACTAGCCGCGCTGTTGGAAGTCTTGCAACGTTGCGTGTAGTCTTACAATTCTCAGTCATTCGTTCACATTCCTATACAAATGTGAGCATTTTTTATGTTGCGTTGGTGGTTTTTATTAAAAATATTGCGTTTCTGATCTCAGTTTGTAATCAGTGCTAAATGAAACATCAAGGTAATCAATTGATACACAGTTTTTGCAGTAAATATAACATTTAATATGATGTACAATGTCCTTTTACACGTTTCAAGTGTCAACACATAACATAAAATGTTGTTTTTTCAGATTCCTTCTTTACAGAATACTCGTGGTTCATGATTAAAACATATTGTGATTATGTTCATAATCAAAATTATTCATTTTATCGTTATCAGTTTTTTATGTGTTTTGTAAAGTTATTTATTAATGTACATTTTTGACTAATACTCAAATACTTCTACGCAAATTCTACAAATAAGTTCAAATGTTTTTTTGGGGTTTCCCCATGCCCACACAGACAATCCACGTCAAGTTCTATGAATGTGAAAACCTCCAGAGCAGAGTCTAAGGTGGAAGGTGGAGGAAGGTGGCAGAGAATATTACCATGTACAATATTATCAGAAACAAATTTGAGAATCCTCAATATTGCCTATTCTTTTTTAATGAATGTGGAACTATCTTTTTATTGACGACCTTTATTTCTAAATTTTCACAAACAGTTATCCTTTTGGCATTTATATAAAATAAATAAAGGTTTTAAGTTTAAGTTTTTTAACATCTAACATTATAATATGCAGATAATTTTTTTTAACTGTTACCCAATTCATTCAATAACTTTGCTCTTTTAAAGGACTTGAAGGATTGCTTTCTTTCATTACAATGAATAAATGAGGTGTGTAGAATCAAATGCAGCATTCTCCACTTTTTTTCAAAAATGGACTAATGATGCAACTTTGTTAATGATTCACTCTTTTACCTAGAAAAGCAGTTATTTGGCATTAAAACCAACTCTTTATGCTTTAAAAATCCATTTTAAAAACTGCATTAGTATCAAAGGCAGCAATCTCCAACGCACTTAAGAAACAAAACCAGCATTCTCCAATTTGACCAATGGTAAGCCTCCATTTGATCACGTGACAACATGGCCGCCCATACAAAATTGTATAGTCGTGTGTTGAATCTGTCGCTCTAATTTTACTGTTTTAAATAGTTCGGAGTGAATTTAGAAATAAAAACAAGATGCCAGTGTGATTATGGACTCTCACCCTTCATCCGTGCCCAAGAAAAATGCAAGGAAGAAGTCAAGGAATCCAGAAAAATGGAAAGCAAAAGTAGTCAAAATTCTAAGATGAGCTGTCATAAAATACCGTTTATTTCAGAGGCGTGGAGTGGCAAAAGATTTTTTTAGGTGTTAATTAAAATTCATAAATTAAATTAATATGCATAGACATGTTTTACTTTTATAATTAAATCCAGGATTCATAGCCTTGCACATAAACATTCCGAATTACACGTTTAGTATTGAAAATTTTGCGAGTTTCAAGCCAATTTTGATCAAAATAATTAACCTTCATTATTTTTCTTCTTGTTTTTTAAATTTTCTCTTTTAATTTTATTATTTTTTGAAGTGAAAGCTTCTTTAGCACCGTTGTAATTTGAAACTCAATGAAACAAAAAAGCGACACTAAAAATAGACAAACGCATACATCTATAGGATTAAGGCTGCGAAAGAATAAGATAATAATTGATCTCCTCTTCGTGCAGTGCTTGTCCCCACTCTTGTCTACTTTAGTTTTCTGCAGGTTTCATTTGTACCGCGTGCGAACTGCACACTTGAATTTTTTTACATTAGCTCCACACAGGAGGCCCTGAGGAAAATAATTCCACTCAGGGCCTTTGTCATCTTTGGGGGTACTGTGAAGGGTCTTTTTAGGAAAAGAAGGCGAGAAGGTTCTGGGAAGGAAAAGGGTATTACGGGTGGGTAGGAATCTGGGGGTCAGTGTGTCCAGAAGTGACGGATGTATAAATCTATCCCTCCCACTGCGATGTTTCGAGAGATCACAGCTGGAGAAGTCAAAGGGACTCCCACAACTATTCTCTCCCGATCCGGCCTGCAATCCAGCAGGTGGGCAGACGCATCCGCCGCCAAGACCCGGACAAACCTCACTCCATAAACCCGGGCATCCCAGCTAAGTCACTAAACGTAGCAAACCACTTGAACAGAGGTTTTCGTTGTTTGTTTTTGGGGTGTTATGCCGTGTTGCGCTACCTCCTTTAGCCAAAGTGCCAAAGCAAATGTTTGGGACAGCGTTGCAGTGTCCGAAACTTTGGCTAATGAAGGAGGTAGCACTACACGGCATAACACCCCAATAACAAATAACGAAAATATTTTTGGTTGTGAAAATCTAAAGTCATATCTATGGCAGAGGTAGATATTGTTTATCCAATAAATGGTTCCCGGGGTGGCGGTACCCATACACACCTCCCAAATTCACTACTGTATGAGTACATTACAAAACCTATTTTTATTTTAATTATACTAAAATTAAAATCATAATAATAATCACGAACTTCCCTGTGATTTGGTCGGTCCATTATTGTGACGTCATATTTATTTGTCAGTATCAAAGTCAGCTTTCTCTACACGTGTGAGAAACAAAAGCAGCATTCTCCTTACGTGAGTATCAAATGCAGCAATCTCCATAATTAAATCCGTTATAACTAATCAATCAATACAATAAACAAATTCTACTTTGGAAATTATAATAGATAAGCAGTTTCCCCTTTTGAATAAAATTATAAACTTATAAATACGTGAGAATTGTTGAAATGAAACGTTTTTTTTGGTTTTCTCAAAATAACACTTTTTGGAGAATGCTGCCTTTGATTCTATACCCCTCAAATATCAAATTGTAATGCTAGAAGTGCCGATGTCCAATTTCTGAATGAGGTTGAAGATGATTGTTTATCAATTTCTTGGCACAAAAAACGCAGAAAAAATATTTTGACTTGTACATTAGATAGGCTACAATTTAATCACTCTATATCCAGAGCACCTAACAAAGGTATTCAGAACATTCAAATAAGAGTACTTTCTGGTACGTTAATCAAATTACCAAAATTGACATAGGCAATTCTAGCATTAACGACCAGAAATATACACTTCCTCTTTAAAAATCCTACTACAAACACATGAAATACAATAATAGTCTTTCACCTATCAAATATAACATTGGTTCACACCATAAACAAAATGCAGTGTTGCCAAGTCTGACACCACGGCTTGTAAATAGAGAAGGCGTTGGACAAGCCCATCAAAATGCTGCCGGCAGGGCCTAGAGTTCTGATGATTGTACCCACACGGCTCATTTAGGGATTATGATACACATTTTATAGGTTTCTAGACAGAGGTGTTTATTAGGGGTTTCAAAATTAAACGTAAGCATACTGTCATTTTAAAACGATTTTTATTTTAGAAATATTTTATAAACAAATCACAATTCTTGTATTTATAGATACATTTTCAGCATAATATAAAATCGATAAAGTGACATTTAATTTTTAATTATGATTTTCAGTCGACCATTCTCTAAATAAACCATTCCACAAACCTGATTAAAATCTCTGGATATATTTTTTTTTTAATAATCAGTAAATGATTGTATGTTCATATCACTTAAGACCAGAGACAAAAAAGGTGCCTATTTTTGTCAACACTCGAAACAAAAGTTCTTATTTTTCAAACATTTTTACAATGGGCGATTTTCATTTAAAAAGGTGCATGTGCCTACATCGCTTCAACTAGAACAGTAGGTACCTACCTGCTTATTTATAATGCTTTTAAACACGTTTTTATTGGGTTGTGTTTTCACTTTTTTAAGTAGGTACCTACCGATGTTGGCGCTCTTTCGATTTTCTTTTGTCAAAATCTGGCACAATCGAAAAATTCTATTGGTATAACTTTCCAGATTATGAGTCGCAATTTTATTACTTACAACAAAATAATATTCACACTATTATTTAATATACCTACTTAGTTAGGCATTATGAAAGGCAGATGCATTCCTGCATAATTTAAATTATATACGACAACATGACTCGTATAAAACATTATTAATTCCAATTTCCAGTGGCCAATATATTTCTAATGACATATTTTTCTAATACAGTGGTAAACGTTTAATATGAAAATATATTTTGGTTAAAAAAAGCAACGATTTTATTTTCTTTTGACATGTTAACAAAAACATGAAAAGATTTCGCATACCGGAAATATGTAAGTACCTACTCATACAATTATATACCTACCGTTACCAGCTGCTGCTTTGCCTCCAAAATACATTTTTTTTTACTGTTTAGGTACCTACTATTTATGACTCAGCTTCTATTGACTAGGATAATTTTGATAAGTAATAATGATACGATGATGCTGCTTGTCGCATATCACCATTACCATTTTAACAAATGAGATTAATTCTCAGTTGGCCAAACATCTCGTGCATAATTATTTAAGCCTGTTCATAAAGTGAGTACCTACATACAAATAAATCATAGCACAGAATGACAAGAAGGATAGAGATATTACGTGAAATTTCTAAAACAACTCGTATTTCACTAATCATTAAATCGTAAAAGTTTTTTGTTTTGTTTTTCGCACCTTCCCAAATGTTAAGAATATCAAAATAAGAAGTAGCTGCAAGGTTCGTTGAAGATGCGTTTAACAAAGTCTCATAGGGACCTTTTACGAACAAAAAAACTCGTCGGGCCGTTTTCGAAATTTCGAACGCTTGACGTAGCTTGAAGTAAAACACTGTCCCTTGTTAATTTAAATCTCCCAGTAAAACGTGGACTTCAAGCTACGTCACGAATTTAAAGTCAATAACCGCTCCACTTCTCGATGAGCTAACCTTTTCAAAGACATTTTCTATTTGCTGTAACAGGATGGTCTGTTGTAAAATTTTTAATCCTATCTAAAATCTTTTATTTTTTACGGCTTTAAACATCCACAATTTGGGAGGCGGGAATGGTTACCGCCGCCCCGGGAGCGTATTTACAATCCCTACCGCGTTTCAGTCGCTATAAATTTTCAATATCAAAATTTAAATATTTAGAATTAAAATTATTAATTTCTAATATACACATTGGAAAGATAATTTTATGTAGATTTTAGAACAATTTTAGTTTTTGCAAAGTGATAAAAAATTATCAATATAGAGGTGTATTTACAGAATATGGGAATAATATTAAAATTTAAATATTTAGAAATAAAATTATTAATTTCTAATATACACATCAGAAAGATTATTTTATCTAGATTTTAGAACAATTTTTGTTTTTGCAAAGTGACAAAAAATAACCAATATAGAGGTATATTTAAAATGTAAATTGTCGTTAGCGCGACTGAATCGGTATAGGTTTTGTAAATACGCGCCCCGGGAACCTTTATTGGATAACCAACACCTCTGCCATGGGTCACCCCAAGTGGTTCGCTACGTTTGGTGATTTAGCAGGGGTGCCCGGGTTCATGGGGTGAGGTTTGTCCAGGTCTTGGATGACCAGGATACACTGAACCTCAGATTCCTACCCACCCCGTACACCCCTTTCCTTCCCTCTCCTCTCCTTCCTTTCCCTAAAAAAACCCCTCCACACAGCATCCCCAAAAATGACATAGGCCCTGAGGTAAATTATTTTCTTCAGGGCCTCCTGTGTGGCGCTCATGTAAAAAAATAAAATTCCCGTAGTGTCATAATTAAACGTTTTCCACTGTATCTGCATGCAAATTTCACCAACTAAAAATAGAATATGATATTATGCATAAAGTTTACATAAATGGGACTTCAAATATATTATTTCTTCATTTTCCAAAATAAGCTGCCAGCCAGCGAGGCTGACCGAACATCTCATTACATATTACGTAGGTTCATTTTAATAGGCATTTTTTTGAAATCATGAATTCATCTTTAATAATAATTATAGGTAAAATAAATCTATATACCTAGTTAATAATAAACACCAAATCACTGGTTTATAACTTCACTTATAAAACAAAATAATCTTCAGGATTTATTTCAATGCGTTATACAAGATTTTATGGCAAAGGCACAAACGTCCACTCAGTTCATTGTCACAAAATACAATCGCAAATTTTATGCCCATCGAAAGCGCCACAGATACATAGATACGAATTAAATTACACTATAATTTGTGAGGTTTTCCCAGTAATTATTGAAATATGTACTGCGGCCTGTGACCACTTCGAGGTCTACATATTGGAATAGTTCTTATTGATAAATACTCTTTAAAAACTTTGAGGTCTCTGGAATAGTTCTTATTGAAATGTGTACTGTAGCCACTTCAAAGTCTTTTGGAACATTTCGTTTGAAAATATGCTCTAACCACTTTGAGGTATTTGGAACAGTTCTTATTAAAATGCGTTCTGTGGCCACTTCGTCTTTTGGGACAGTTCTTATTGAAATGTGTTCTGTGGATACTTCGAAGTCTTTCGAAACAGTACTTATTGAAATGTTTTCTATGGTCACTTCGAAGTCTTTTGAAACAGTACTTATTGAAATGTGTACGATCGAAGATCGAAGTCTTCTGGAACAGTTGTTATTGAAATATATGCTGTAACCACTTTGAGGTGTTTGGATCAGTACTTATTGAAACGTTTACTGTGGCCTTTTCGAAGTCTTCTGGAACAGTTCGTATTGAAATATGTACTGCGACCACTTCGAGGTCTTTTGGAACAATTCATGTGGCTAAACTAGTCTCCCTGCTTTGGCATCTGTGATGACTCCCCACAGTTCGATGATGAACTCGTCCGTAAAGCCGAAGACCTGCAGCTCGCTGGAGTCGATGGCGTCTGCTAGTTGCATGGTGTTACTCTTGTCCTGCGCCAGGTCCCACATCTGTGTGGCGAGGTCGGAGTCATTGATGCCCATGAAGCTTTCCAAGGTCGCGTTGATCTTTTCGATTCCGATGATTGCTGCTGCGTCATGCTGCAGAAGAATAAAATCAACATTAATAATGTTAGTCCTAACTGCCCGGAGTTAGCGAGAAATACTGTAAGACAGAAGTCGAAAGGGTAGGGTAGGGAAAAGATCAGAAGCACCTAACCATTCCTATCGGGTCACTAAACAAGGCTAAAGACATTTTAAGTGAAGTTTCTATTTTGATTGATGTTATTTGAAATGGAGAGTAGGTATCTTCCACTATGGAATGACATTATGTATATTTTATGTATTTAAAATCAATAAGTAAATATATTTTTTTAAATGTTCTCGATTTCAACCCGTGACCTCTGGGTCACGGGTTGAAATCGAGGTTTGGCTTTTTGCCGATGACAATAAGATTCTTAAGATAATTAAATCCCATCTTGATTGTTTACTTTTTCAACTTGATATTGATTCATTTAATGATTGGTGCAAAATTAACTGCATGGAACTTAATGTTGATAAATGCAAAATTTTGTCCTTTTATAGAACCAAAAAACCTATTCAGTTTGATTATAAACTAAACAATGTTTGTCTCTCTACTGTCACATCTATCAAGGACCTTGGGGTCACTCTGGATTGTAAACTTTCTTTCCGGGATCACATTAATAACATCGTTAACAAATCACTTAAACTACTCGGCTTCATTCATAGAATTACCTCTGACTTTAAACAAATAAATACACTTAAAACTCTTTACTGTTCGCTGGTCCGCCCTCACCTTGAATATGCTAGTGTCATTTGGTCTCCTTTTTATGCTATCCACATTTGTTACATCGAATCTGTACAACATCGCTTCCTACGAGGAATTGCTTGGAGGTTAGGACTTGAAAGAGGAGAATACTCGTATGATGAAATTGAACAAACTTTAAACATTTCCTCTTTAGAAAAACGTAGAAAGGACTCTGATCTAATATGCATTTTCAAAATTATCAACAGTATTACTGACACACCTGCTTTGTTACAACTCATCCAGTTCAACATTCCTTCCCGTAGACTCCGAAATAATGAATTGCTGTTCCTCAATCAACATTCTACTAATTATGGATATCATTCTCCTTTATCCAGAATGTCGAGACTTGTCAACGCAAATCAAAGCATTGAATTTTTTGGTGTAAGCCTAAATGACTTTCGGCAGTCGTTACGCAATGTGGTTTTTTAAAGTATTTTTAAATCCATCTTCAAGTTACTTATAGTTATCTTCTCTATGTACTTTTATATTATATGTATTTTGTCAACGCTCTTTATCTATATGTAATCTCCTTTCATTGTGATCTCTCTTTTTTTCTATTCGTGTTATTGTTATATTGTTAATTGGACTATTTGTCCGTAAATAAATAAATAAAGATGCAAGGAGGTTGCCGCTCTGCCACTAAGGTCAGTGATTGGAGGAGGGTATGGATTGATAAAATTTGGGAGGCGGGTATGATGGGTACCCCCGTCTCGGAAATCATTTTTTATTGGGAAACCGCTAAACCACTGCAATAGGTCAACCCAAGTGGTTTGCTACGTTAAGGTGGTGTCCGGGTTTATGGGGTGAGGTTTGTCCAGATCTTGGCGGCGCATGCGTCTGCCCACCATCTGCGTGGTAGGACGGATCGGAAGAAACCGGTTGAGAGAGACCCTTTGACCTCTCAAGCCGGACTCTCTTGACCCATCGCCTTGCATCGCAGTGGGAGGAATCGATTTATACGTCCTCCTCCTAGTCCTCATCCCCAGATTCCAACTCACACCTTATATCTCCCTTCTCAGAACTTCCTCTCCTTCCTTTCCTTAAAAATACGGGCCTCTTGTGTGGAGTTAACAAAAAAATTACGACAGTGATCGATAGTTACCTACTAACTTTAAATTCATTTAAAAAAAAAATTCTAATTAAAGTATCTACCTGTTCGTTTCCGAAATAATGTTCCGAATTAAAATCTAATTAAAGTATCTACCTGTTCGTTTCCGAAATAATGTTCCGAATTAAATTATCAGACATGAAGGACGCGACGTTAACTTTTTCCTCAAGAACTTTGACTCAACACTTTTTGTCTTGTCTGGTGTAAGCGACGTTTCCGCCACTCACATAGACTGTAGAAATAGGGGCGCCGGTCAGTCCTGGGTAGCCGCCGAGATACTTGTCAATGCACCGGAGCGGCGGCCCTTCTCGGGGGAATAGCTGGGTCCCGGGGAAGCAGAAAGGAAAACTCCAAGTTTTGTCCAAGTCCGGAGAGAAGTCCAAGGGCCAGGCAGAGGAGGCGGAGAAGTGCTTGAGACGGTACCAGATCGAGTTGTATGTATGCGTTGAGTGACCGTCGTTCCCGAGGTACCGCTCTATTTATAGCCAGACCCGCCACTCTCGCCACCGGCGGGGGCGGACCCGAATTCTTGCCCCCTTTTCCGGCGGTTCGAGTTTTGGCGGGTCATAACCCCTGCTGTGTTCCACACAGCAGAGATTGCTATTGTCTCAGCTCTTCCCCTTATCTTTCTCCTCTGATTGAACCCCATGACCTCTCTCCTCATAATTTATTCGATTTTATATAGTGAATTACATAATATTTGGCGGGCCCCCCGTACCCACATTATTCGGGGGAAACTTAAATAATTTCCTTAATTCTAGGTGTACATGTTTTATTTGTATACATTTGCATAGAGGAGAGTCCGGTCTATCCATCCGTATTATT
Organism: Limnephilus marmoratus; assembly: GCA_917880885.1. Lineage (NCBI taxonomy): Eukaryota > Metazoa > Arthropoda > Insecta > Trichoptera > Limnephilidae > Limnephilus > Limnephilus marmoratus. Next base: position 16,277,530 of record OU862908.1, read on the forward strand.
TATTTGGCGATAGATTAGACCGAACTCTCATAATTTAACAAAACATGAAAAACATTCCTCGTTTTCAGAGGCTAAATTCAACGTTCCGCTGGATGGAGCGTTCCTATTGGTCCGCCCGGAGGGTAGGTGCGGGGAAGGGTAGGGAAGCGGAGCCCGCCCCTCCCCCGCGGGTAGTTTTTTCCCCTCGGGGTGGACACCAGTGGCGTGCCGTGGGATCGAAAGCAAGAGCGCCAAAGAAAAAACCCGCTCCCGCTTCCGACCCCTCTAGAGGGCCTGTTTTACTAAAAATTATCTTTATTAAATATATAAAAGGTTACATTGTAGCATGGAAACATAATTTCGCCTTCGTTCTTCACTTTTACATGTAAGTTAGTTGAGAAGAAGAGGACGGCCTGTGAGGGAACTCGTCCTCGTCTTCGTTTGCTAAAAATGGGCTAAATCTTAATAAAGAAGAAGAAGACGTCCTGATGGGATCATCCTCTTCTTCGTGCACCCGTCCGGTACACTCCCCCCGGTGCAGCATCAGCTGTGCCCTATTCAGCTAGGACGGGCGTGTCGACGTCGGTGTCCCTGGCGGCCGGATCCTCTGGGGCCCGCTGGTGCACGGGGTCTGCCTGCCGCTGGGAGCTGCGTCGATGGTGGCGTGGCTGATAGGAGGACGATGATCTTTACTGCGGGCCTGGTATACTCGCCCGCGCTCGTCCTCACGCGTACTGCTCGCACCTGGCCATCTGCTGCGGGGGTTGCCTCGATGACTCGTCCCCTGGGCCAGCTGTTGCGGGGCAGGGTGGGGTCCACGATGAGGACCAGGTCATCCTTCTGCACGGGGGCGCTGCGGTGTTGCCACTTCGGTCGCTCTGCCATGGTGGGGAGGTACTCCTTCAGCCATCGTCGCCAGAACATGTCAGCCATCTGCTGACTGATGCGCCACTGCTTCCGTAGGCAGACCTCCTCCTCCTTCGGGCCATAGAGTGACAGGTGCGGCCGCCCACCGGCTGATCCCAGCAGGAAGTGATTAGGCGTCAGGGGCTCCTCATCTTTGGGGTCGACTGACAGGTGGGTGAGTGGCCGGTTATTCACGGCATACTCGGCTTCGGCCATTGCCGTCAAGAGGGTCTCTTCTCGGGGTGCTCGTTCTCTCAGGACCGCCTCCAGGGCCCGTTTCACAGACCTAACTAGTCTCTCCCAAGCTCCCCCCATATGAGGTGACATTGGAGGGATGAAGTGCCACTCCGTTCCCTGCGTGGAGAGATGATCCTGTAGTCGGGGGTCCTCTTGTAGCTCTTTCAGCGCCTCCCTCATCTCGCGGTCCGCCCCGCGAAAGTTCGTACCATTGTCCGAGTAGATCGCCTCGGGCTGCCCTCTGCGCGCGGTCATCCTTCGGAGGGCCATTATGGCGGCATCCGCTGACAGCGAGTGGGCGATCTCCAGGTGTATCGCTCGGGTGGAGAGGCAGGTGAACAGGGCCCCATATCTTTTTTCCCGTCGCCGGCCGATGGTAACGTCAATTGGCCCGAAATAGTCCAGCCCGCAATTGGTGAACGGGCGTACATGGTGGGCTAGTCGGGCTGCCGGTAGTTGACCCATTAGCGGCGGGTGGGGCCTCGCTCTTCGCATGCGGCAGGTGGGGCAGGTGTGCGCAATCTTCCTGAGGTTCGTCCGTAGTCTCAGTATAAAGAAGCTGCTCCTCAGCTCGGACATTGTTCGCTCCGTGCTGGCGTGATCCCCTTTTCTGTGGTAGTGGAGGATCAGCAAGCGTGTGTAGGGGTCATCCCCGTCTAGGATGATCGGGGTCCGTACGCTTTGCGCGACTCTCTTAGCGGCCTGTAGCCGGGAGCCCATTCTTAGTACTCCGTCTGGCCCGATGAATGGTGTCAAGGCATTGAGTCTGCTACCGGCTGGTGTTGGCGCGCCACTGCGCAGCGCCCTCATGTCTGTGTTGAAGGCGTCCCTCTGAGACTGCCGGACCCAGCGGGCTTCGGCGTCTTGGATCTCCTCAGCGCGCAAGGGGCCTTCATGAAGAGCGCGATAGGGTCCGTCGCGACATCGCCTGATGAAACGCAGCATCCATCCTGTTGCGCGGACCAGCCGGAGCCATGATGAGAACCGCTCGACAGCTGGCAGGGCCTTTTCCTCTACGGTGTTATGGCCCACAAACTTGGGCTTCATCTCCAGGGCGCTCTCGTCTGGCTGCACCTGGTGACCGCGTTGTACTGGCCACTCAGCATCTGGGAGAGTGATAAAGGGTGGTCCGGAGAACCACCTTCCAGTCGGTGTGAGGTCTGGTACCTCCACGTCGCGTGTCCCGATGTCTGCTGGGTTGGACTTCGTGGGGACCCATCTCCATTGGTTGGCGCACGATAGGTCGTCAATCTCCCCCAAGCGGTTGGAGACGAACGTCGAATAACTCCGGGGGTCTGTTCGTATCCAGCATAGAACCGTTGTGGAGTCTGTCCAGTAGGTCGTCCGACTGATGTGGCACTGCGTCTCTGATTTAATGTTTGCCGCCAGGCGGGCGGCCATCAGTGCTGCTTGCAGTTCGAGCCGCGGGATAGACAACGGCTTGAGGGGCGCCACCTTACACTTGCTTGCCAGGAAGGTGGCGCGTTTGCCCTCCGGGCAGCTCTCGACCAGGTAAGCGATGGTGCAGCATGCCGACTCCGAGGCGTCGCAGAAGAGGTGTAGCTCAAATGCCCCGTTCTTTCTTTGCAGGCAGCGCCTCGGGACCCGGACGTTATTTTCTTGCAGTGACTTTACCCAGCCGGCCCATCGTACCGCATGCGCCTCTTGGATGCGCTCATCCCAGCCAATGCTGGACCTCCATACGTCTTGTAAGAGGATCTTGGATCGCACGGTGAGGCAGGCTACGAACCCCACCGGATCGAAAATTTTCATAACTGTGCTTAGCAGCTGCCGCTTTGTTGGGTGCCTGACGAGTTCCGCCGTTTCCGTTTCTTTGAAATTATAAAGAAACTCATCGCTGGACGGGTCCCATGCTAATCCCAGCACCTTCTCTGTCCCAGCATCGGCACCGCTGCTTATGGTGACGGCTGACTTTGCCCTCTTCTCTGCTGGAACACTCTGGATGGCGGCGGGCGCGTTGGATGCCCAGCTAGCGAGGTGAAAACCCCCTCGAGCCAGCAAGGCACCGACCTCTCGTACCAGCGTTGCTGCTTCCCTCACGGTGTCGGCGGCGTCCAAATAATCGTCCATGTAGAATTTGGACCGTACTGCGGCCGCGGCATCGGGGAACTCAGCGGCGCCTTGTTCGGCCACTCGGTTACGCACGAACTGCGCACAACTCGGGGAACATGTTGCGCCGAACATCATTGCCGTCAGCTTGTAGGTGCTCGGGGGATCCTGCGGTCTAGCGCGCCATAGGAAGAGCTGGGACATCTGGTCTTCCTTCTTTATGCGGATCCTCAGGAACATTTCTTCTATGTCTGCGGCTATGGCGACCTTCCCCTCGCGGAACCGCAGCAAGTTCCCCAGCAATGAGGACAGGAGGTCGGGCCCGGTTAGCAACCGATCGTTCAGGCTCGTACCTCGGCAGCGGCTAGCGGCGTCAAATACAACCCGCAATTTCCCGGGGTTATTTGCGTTTGATACGGCAAAGTGCGGCAGGTACCATTTCCTTCTACCGGGGGTGTTTGCTTCCCCCTCGGTCAACTTCACCGCATATCCCCGCTCTATGAGGTGCTCTATTTTGCCCGTGTATGCCGCCGCCAACTGGGGCTCTCTGCCCAATTTCCTCTCCAGTGAGGCGAGCCGGTTCATGGCGCACTGCCGGTTGTCGGGCAGCCAGGCGTCGTCCTCCCTCCATAGAAGGCCGGTCTCCCACCGGCTCGTCCCTGCAGGGCGCGTGGTGCTTTTCATAAGCGCCTCTGCTCGTTGGATGTCCGCGGACACTCGGATTGCGGCGGTCACGCCCAGCGAATCCACGGCGAAATGCTGCTTGATCAGCCTGTCCACCCTGCTGTCCGTGTCATCCTTCTTGGCCGACATGTTGAGGGTGATGCCGCTGTCGCCGTCCCGACGTCCTCCATGCATGATCCAACCGAGGGCCGTTCGTGTAGTCATGCGGCCGCCACTCTCCACCTGCTGTTCACGTGCTGCTAGTAGGTGCACGTTGTCTTGTCCTATTAGCATCCGCGGTTGCACCGGCCGGTGGCCCACTACCGCTTGGTCCGGCAAGTTCAGGTGGCGCACTGTGTTGGCGGAGATGGCGTACTCCCCACTATCGCCCCGCACTGATAGCTTGACTCGCCGAGAGTCGCTGTCCGACCAGCAGGTCCCGTATGCCCCGTGTATGCGGAGTCCGCAGGGAGGCCCGCTCGCTCCCACTTGTTCCGCTATCTCCGCGTCGATGAGAGTCACTGTTGACCCGTCATCAAGCAGCGCATGTGTCATCACTTGCCCTTTCGGGCCACAAACTTTCACTGGTACCACTTTGAGAAATACGTCACCTGGCCCGTGGGCCACCGTCGTACTCACTGTCTCACTGTTCGCGGGGTACCGCGACCCGTCGTGCAACAGCCTGTGGTGGGCGTAACGGCACGAGCCCACTCCACAGTTCACTTTTGTTTTGCAGTAACGGGTATAGTGGCCCTTTTCTAAGCACTTGTTACACACACGCGCTACTTTCGCGAGTTCCCACCGGGCGGGAACATCCATGGCGGCAAACTGCGGGCACTCGCCCAATTTGTGGGCGTCACTGCACTTAACACACTTCACGGTTTTTTCACGTTTGGCACCTTTGTCGCCCCTCTCACTCTTGTCGTCGTCCTTTTCCCAAGTCACCGTTTTCTTCTCAAATCCCGCGTTCTGGGCGTGCACCTGCTCACGGCGCTGGCGGGTCGGCTTGGCAGGATCGACTAGGCCGGAGCGCGGGACGGCATTCGCGAGTCGCTTAAGAAAGGCCGCAAACTGGTGGACATCCGCTTGCTCGGGGTTGTCCGCGACCTTCTCTAGCCAGGCGATGCGCAGGGCAAAGGGCATCTTGGAAGACATCTCGCTTAGCAGCGCCGGGTTCAGTAGGTAGTTGTCGGCCAGGTTGCCGAGCGACGTCACCACGTTCTGGACCGTCCCGGAATACTCGACAAGGGCCTCGTTTGTTGCCTCCTCGGAGAGCCGCGGTAAACTCTTCACCCGCTCGTGCATCACCGCGGCAATCGCTTGCGCCCCCCCGAACCGGTTCCTCAGGGTCTCCATAATTTCCCCGACCTGCTCGGGGTCCATCAGTAGTGGGTTGACCGCATCCCTTGCCTTCCCGCGCAGCGCGCGCTGTAGGCGGATCAAGTTCTCAGCCGCCGTCATCCCGCACGTAGCTGTTGACTGTTTGAACTGCGCCAGGAAGGTGGGCCACTCCACCGGGTCGCCGGAGAACGGGGGCAAGTCCTTCGCCGTGGACTGCCGCGCTATCAAAGCTGCCATCCGGTGGTCCTCCTCGTAGGTCCTCGGTGTAGCTCCGGACTGCGAACTGCGGATGGCGTCGGCCACCACGGCGGCGAAATGTGCGAAAGGGTCCGGTCCACGGTTGACCCAGTCCTGCGTCTGCCGGGCGGTTTCCTCCGCTGTGGGACGGCCCTGGAAAGGGCCCGAGCCAGGCAGGTGCCCGGTTGGCACCGAAGATGCGGGCGCCGCCGGTGGCAGGTCGGGCTGCGGCGGTGCAGCTCCGGGTTGAGCGGCGGGCTGCTCTGGGCCACCCCCGATGTCGGCTGCGGGCTGCGCCGGGCCATCCCTGGCGTCGGCGGTGGGCTTCGTTGATCCACCGGGCTCCTGCTCCTGCTCCGGAAATGTCCGTGACGCCTCTAGCATGGCGATAAGCCGCTCAATCTGCCGAGCGGAGTCTCGTGCCTGCTGCTTGGCATCCCTCGCCAGCTGCTCGTTCCGCTTGCGCTCCGTCCGTAGCTCTCGTCGCAGTAGGCGCAGGCTGTCCTCTGTTGATGGCTCACTGTCCGAAGCTGATTGCTCCTCCGCCGAGGCGGAAGCGCTCTCCGGAGCGGGGGCGCCAGCCTGTGCTCTCGCCTGGTCCACGGCTGGAGCAGCGGGGCTCGGGCCGGGGCGATCGGCACCGTCTTCTTCGCCTCCTCTTCCTGACCGCAGGGACCGGGGCATCGTAGCGGCTGGTGACTGGATCCGGCTCGAAGGACCACTATGTAAGCGACGTTTCCGCCACTCACATAGACTGTAGAAATAGGGGCGCCGGTCAGTCCTGGGTAGCCGCCGAGATACTTGTCAATGCACCGGAGCGGCGGCCCTTCTCGGGGGAATAGCTGGGTCCCGGGGAAGCAGAAAGGAAAACTCCAAGTTTTGTCCAAGTCCGGAGAGAAGTCCAAGGGCCAGGCAGAGGAGGCGGAGAAGTGCTTGAGACGGTACCAGATCGAGTTGTATGTATGCGTTGAGTGACCGTCGTTCCCGAGGTACCGCTCTATTTATAGCCAGACCCGCCACTCTCGCCACCGGCGGGGGCGGACCCGAATTCTTGCCCCCTTTTCCGGCGGTTCGAGTTTTGGCGGGTCATAACCCCTGCTGTGTTCCACACAGCAGAGATTGCTATTGTCTCAGCTCTTCCCCTTATCTTTCTCCTCTGATTGAACCCCATGACCTCTCTCCTCATAATTTATTCGATTTTATATAGTGAATTACATAATATTTGGCGGGCCCCCCGTACCCACATTATTCGGGGGAAACTTAAATAATTTCCTTAATTCTAGGTGTACATGTTTTATTTGTATACATTTGCATAGAGGAGAGTCCGGTCTATCCATCCGTATTATTTATTTGGCGATAGATTAGACCGAACTCTCATAATTTAACAAAACATGAAAAACATTCCTCGTTTTCAGAGGCTAAATTCAACGTTCCGCTGGATGGAGCGTTCCTATTGGTCCGCCCGGAGGGTAGGTGCGGGGAAGGGTAGGGAAGCGGAGCCCGCCCCTCCCCCGCGGGTAGTTTTTTCCCCTCGGGGTGGACACCAGTGGCGTGCCGTGGGATCGAAAGCAAGAGCGCCAAAGAAAAAACCCGCTCCCGCTTCCGACCCCTCTAGAGGGCCTGTTTTACTAAAAATTATCTTTATTAAATATATAAAAGGTTACATTGTAGCATGGAAACATAATTTCGCCTTCGTTCTTCACTTTTACATGTAAGTTAGTTGAGAAGAAGAGGACGGCCTGTGAGGGAACTCGTCCTCGTCTTCGTTTGCTAAAAATGGGCTAAATCTTAATAAAGAAGAAGAAGACGTCCTGATGGGATCATCCTCTTCTTCGTGCACCCGTCCGGTACATCTGGCTTTGACTAGTAATTTCTCGGTAACCGAGCAATTTTAATTTTTCCCAAATTATTTCCACGAATGACGTTTCAACTCTTCGAATTGCTTCGTAAAATTGCATTAGAATATATTTTTAGATTATTTTAGTAATCGAAGAGTAAAGAAGGCATAAATTCGTCTAAAAAAGTTAACACAATAAGAGAAACCAAAGAAAACACCTTATCAAACATGCTAATTTCAGTTGTGGGTCTGTCTGTGATTGTAACTCTGATTCAATGAACTCGGATTTGTTATGAATTGAAGTATAATTATTTTAATTGCAATTTTCAAATTTGAAACGGATATCTCCCACAATAATACCTACAATAATAATATTTTTTTAGCAGAAAGTTATTTGAAATGCATATTTTTTGGTTTAAATAGTCAGGTTTCGTGATTTCTCAAGAGTTTGACCTTTTTACATTTTTGAGAAAACGTTATTCAGTAACAAGCAAACTATAATAAATAATTACTAACATAATACAGGGTGTCCGGGGGTAAAGTGCATTAACTTCGGGAGGTGATTCTACATGATGGTAGGAGTAAAAAAGATTAACAACTTTTTCCGAAATTCCAACATTTTTTTCCATACAAAAAGACGAACCTAAAATTCTTAGTGTGAGGTACGATTTTACTTGCGGAGAGCCTACCGGGCGCCCGATTCGATTGTGATTGCACACGCCGGACTAATTTTATCTGTTTACCTCAAAACTACCCCCAAAAGTTGGAATTTCGAAAAAAGTTATTTATCTTTTTTACTTGTACTATCATGTAGAATCACCTCCCGAAGTTAATTCACTTTACCCCCGGATACCCTGTATACAGTTATTTTTCATAGGTTTAGCTAGCTCTATATAATATTAGGTATGTTAGGAAAAAAACAATTTGTTGACAACAAAGAAAGCAATAATTTGTTATTACCTCATTTTCAATGGCCGCTTTTCCATTAGATTTAAACCTCAGGGTCTCCTTGCCCGATCCATAGCCTTTCTTTCCAGCTTTGGCGTTTCCAGATTTGGGTCCGATGCTGGCGAACCCACTTTTTAAGGGTTCGACAAGGCGGATTGTGAAAACTGCACCCTTTGGAATTTCTTTCAATATTTTGGCTACTTCGTAATGGCGCTTTCCAATTACATTAATTCCATCTAGTTTCTCGATATGATCCCCGACCTGAAAATAACAACAAAAAGATTTATATAAATATTTAAATAGTAAAATTAATAAATATATTGGTGAGCAAATAGGGATATGCATTTAAACAAAAAATTATAACTGCGAGGTTGAAACTTTTAATACGTTTTTTTATTTATTTTTTATATATATAGATATATATATTTTTTTATTATAATCTTAATTTTTTATGTTACATAGGTAATTGTGCTGTGCCTGTCTCACTAAGAGTTCCTGTGTTGAGAGCAGGCGCATTTTAACATAAAGAGTTTAAAAATAGTTTATAGAGGATAACAACAACAATGTTATTTACATTTAGAGTAAAAGTACAAGGACAATCAGCATCGTATCAATGGGTTAGCAATGAGGTTCTAAAAATATTGTTGATATATGATCTGTCTTTGGTAGTGATCCAAAACTTGGTATCTGTTTTGTATTTTACCCGATTAGTGTGCTGTCTAATGGTCAGTGGAAGTGTATTATAAAATTTTGTTGTAAAGTACCTGAAGTTTCTTTGACCAAAAATTGTTTTGGCGAAAGGGATAAGTAAGAGATTTTGCCCTTTGGTTCTCTAAATTTAAATTGCACATTTTCTAAGCTCTTTCAGGAATTGATTAATATTCCTCATAAAAACATTTTTTTAAGAAATTCATATTTTGAGGAGTAATCATTCGGTGTTTCAGTATTTTTAATTTACGTTTATGTCCGCGACTTTTAATGGTCTTCATATATGAAGATTTGGGTTTTAAACAAAATAGTCATGGCACAATAGTGCCCTTTTCTGAACAGTTTCGTTTATTATGTATTTGAAGTATTATTATTGTCCTGAAAAGGATAAGTTTGTAAATAATAACTTAGCTTATAACCCAAACTAGTAGAATTTAGCAATAAAATAAGTTGAAACAACCATATTGCACAAAGTACATTCAGTACCTACTACATTAAAAATATATCAAAAACGTGAGACATTTCAAAGTTAAAATCTCTATTACCAAAAGTGTTATCAGGAATGTATCATTGTCCTGAAAAAGGCAAGTTGATCACTTAGAACGTAAATTAGTGAAATTTCGCATTAAAATTAGGTGAAACATACTACACAAAGAACCTTCAGTACCACATTAAAAAAATATAAAATCAAAAAAGACATTTCAAAGCTAAAACCTTTAAAGTAACTGCTTTACAGAACTTGAACAATTCATCAAAATGTAAAGTTCATTTTTAAGGTCTGTGAAAGTTCTATTCAAGTACTGTGAAACAACCAGCGCCGGATCTGCCATACGTTCAAAAACGTGCAAAAAACCCGGCGCCAACTCTGAAGGGGCGCCGTGAGAAAATAAATATTGTATTAAAATTTAATTATAATATTCCCTGAATCGTTTCAAAATTACCCATAGTACGAAATAATTATTACGCTCTAGCAACACTTTCCAAAGAAACAGAATGCGAACGCATAAATAAACCAGTCATGCGCACGCATCAGGTTGGTTTACGGCTTACGAATTTATAGTCAGTTCAGTGGCGGACTAAGCCCGTCAGAGGCCCGGGGCGGCAAAGTTGAATCAGGCCCCCCCCATAGTTTAAAAAAGTTGATGTAATTTTACAAGATTCTTTTTTCAGTTCACACGGGCCTCTGGTCCTGGGGGACCTCCAAGCGCCTCCATTTTTCCTTGATCAAATCCTAATAAACTAAACTTTTTTTAAATTGTCTTAGAATTTCTTTGAAACATTAGGTGATGGCATTATTAACAAATGCATCTTTTAGAAAATTAAAAAAATGTCAATTTTTGTTGTACAGTGCCCTGGTGCCTTCAAGCATTATTTAAGATTTGATCAAGGAAACATGAAGGCGTTTGTAGGCCCCCGGGGACCAGAGGCCGCCCCTTCCGCCCCCTCCCCCCCCCCTTCGTAAGTTCACCACTGAATCTTTTTAATTACTTACCTATTTTATTACTATCTTTATTATCTGTAATGATAAGATAACCTTCAGCAAAGGGCCTAAGATAGTAAAAAAAATACGAAGTACAAAACATAAGTGAAACTGGAACGAAAACTGTAGTTACAGACATTAGAAAGATTATTGGTATTAATTTTATTTTAAAAATTGTGAATTACCGGTTCAGCAAGAATTTATTTTATTTATTTATTCATATTTTATATGTATGTGATAATGTTTGTATGGGACCTCCCAACTCCAAACCACCTCTTAGATATGTATTAAGAATATTTTAAAGGCACCAGGACACTAAAAAAAAAAGTCATTTTTTTATTTCATTTTCTAAAAGATGCATTTGTTAATAATGCTTTCACCAAATTCGTAAAATTGACGGAGAAACAGCATCTTATATGAAACCGTTTTAAATTGTGTTTCGAATTATCCTTCAACAAAACTTTGAAGCCGTTTTTCTCAAAACTGTATTTTTCAACATAGTTGACAACATATTAGAAAAACTATACATCTTATTTGCATGCATCATGCAGTAAGTCTTAAACTGTTCGGTAATCCAGTCACTATAGCCAGGGCCGTACTATCCATAAGACGTGTAGGCAACTGCCTAGGGGCCCCACATTGGGTAAAGGCGGGTAAAGGGGCCCGAGACGTGCATTGCCTAGGGGTCCTGACATGTTTAAACCGGCCCTGGCTGGGCCGTATTGTTCATAAGGCAGTGTAGGCCACTGCCTTCGAAAATCCAGTCACTATAGCTAGGCCGTAATATCCATAAGCAGTGTAAGCAACTGCCTAGGGGCCCCGCATCGGGTAGGGGCCCCTAGGGTAAAGGGGCCCCGAGACGTCATTGCCTAGGGGCCCCGACATGTTTAAGCCAGCCCTGGCCGGGCCGTATTGTCCATAAGGCAGTGTAGGCCACTGCCTAGGGGCCATGCATCGGCTAGGGGCCCCTATCGTAAAGGGGCCTCGAGACGTGCTTTGATTAGGGGCCCCGACATGTTTAAACATGCCCTGACTATGATACCAGACGAGGAAAATTTATCATAAAAAATAGAAAATAAATTCGTTAAAAAATAAAACCCATTCAAAACTTGCTGAAGGATAATTCAACAAACAAACTGCTCTCCAAACGGTTTTACATAAAATGCTGTATCTCCGTCAATTTTTCGAATTTCCTTTAAAAAAATGGTGAGAGCATTCTTAACAAGTGCGTCTATCAAAAAATGAAATAAAAATTATATTTTTTTACAGTAGTAACTTAAAGCCTTGTTTAGGGTTTGATCTTGGGAACATGGAGGCGTTTGGGGGCCCCCCAGGACTGGGGGCCCGGGGCGGGCCGCCCCCCCCGCCCCCCCCCTTAGTCCGCCACTGAGTCAGTTACAGAATTTTTTTACAAATTCCATATATTTAGTTTAAACGTAAGATCTATTTTTCCATATATCTTTTACCGTCTTTTACGACGAATGGGTGCGATCCAAATTCAATAACCAATCACAGCGCGATGTTTTTGTTCAAGAGAACAAACAAACCGACCGCCTTTGAAGTTAGCGTACGCTCGCTATTGTTTTATTTTGTACGATTTAAGTCTCTAGGAGAAGGTAGTTAAAGACCATTTTCTTATGAAATCTTCACTAAATTCCATTAACAAAAACATCGCACGATTTACAGGTTGCAACGTGTTACGTGTTGACAGTTTGATCATTGCAGATCATTGATTTGACATATTATTTAAAGTTAAAGTGTATAATAAATATCTATTAGATTTGTTGGATCTGTTATTTTGCGGTGTCAATGTAAGCGTCTTTCGTAAGCCGTTAATACCATACGTCAGTGTTTAGTGTTTGTATGGTGTTTGTTCGCTCAATTTGGTGTTTGTTCGCTCAACACGGGAAATGCAAGGTACAAATTTGAGGTTATATTCTTATTAGTCAGAAGCTGTAGATGCTATTCTTGTGTTGTACGTCGAAGAGTTTTTCCTAAAATAATTAAAATAGCACCATAATTTTATGTTTACCCAATAGATTCAGAGAGTATAGGGCTCCTGGCGATTCTCTTTTTTTAAAAAAAAACGAGTGTGAGAGCTACCGCCAGGTCACTTGGAAAAGTTACACCCTTTATATCTCTTAATTTTATTTGATAAATTGGTGTAAAAAAAAAAAATTAAATAAAAAAAAAAAAAAATTGGGGTGAACGAATTTTTAATCAAAATAAAAATGTAGGGGGGGGGGGGGGGGCGCCATCGGTACCTACTGCACAGGGCGCCCGATTTCGTAGATCCGGCCCTGGAAACAACTGGCTTTTAATAGAATAATAACAGAATTTCAATATTAACTTTGAAATTTGATGAATTGTTCAAGTTGTTCGAACATAATCAATAGCTTTTCACAGAACAATCTATTAAGTGGATGACCCTAATAGCTTTTCGTTCCCTAAAAAGTTTCTTCCCTATTTGGCCCAATTACTATCATCTCGGTCTTAGTCCAATAAACAACACGACTGGAGTGATTTAGTGGAATCGTGAATAGGTAAAAGAAATGCCAGTACAAGTAGATTTATAAACCCATAAACTGATAAATGTGGCAATAATTGTCGTAATTAATTGTATGTGTTTAGGAATTTGTGGGAGTCGAGTTTGAGACTGCAATAGCGCAGGCATCGCCAACCAGTGATTTACTAACCTTTTGTAATTTTAACCTCAAGTGTTTCGCACACATAAAGCAAAAATAATAACATCAGTCAATAACCGCTGGTACAGTCAGGTAACAACAATTTATTGGAAATCAACCCAAAACCACATTTGCTACCACTAATTTGGAAGCTTTACGTGTCGAAAAATTATTGTGGTTTAAGAGAAACGGCTGCGCGGCCCTTTTCATACAAAACATAATTTTGGATTTGAGGCCAAAATACTATTTTTGTAATAAATAGGTATCTATAGCAAATATCTACTTTATTTAAGTATGTTTTAAACTAGCTTTTTCCCGCGGCTTCGCTCGCATGGTGTAAGTGGGGGGGAGGGGGGGGTTCCCACTCCGCCTCCTCCACTTCCCCCCCTCTCTCACCGCCCTCCCTCCCTCTCACGGCCTCCCCCCTCCCCCCGCCCCCTCTCCCCTACCCGCTCTCCCCTTCCCCCTCCGCCCTCCCCCCTCCCGCTTTCCATAGCAATTTTTTTTTACAAATTTTATAATGCCAGAGCTCACCGGAAGTTTTATAAAAACCTTGTCCTGACAATAACAAAAAAAAGAATTATCCAATTTGGTGCAGTCGTTCGAAAGTTATGCGCTTAGCAACGCATTCAGCGATTCATTTTTATATGTAAGATAATAATTTTAGGCCATTAATGGTGTCATCCCGTGTGGAGGCTTTTTTTTTCGCCTTTTTTGGTGTTCAACAAGATGCCAAAAATTTACCTTTCAATATCCTACTTCCTACTAATATTATAAAGGTGAAAGTTTGTATGGATGTACGTTTGTTACTCTTTCACACAAAAACTACTGAATAGATTTTAAAAATTCTTTCACTAATAGAAAGCTACATTATTTGCGAGATCTATAGGCCTTATTTATTGGTAAGCTCTGGCGTTATGAATAATCTCTGGCGTTATGAAATTATTTTTCATACGTTTTCTGTCGTTAACAAAATCAATTAAAACGCCAATTGTCGCCTTGGAAATGATGTTTTTTTTTAATTAGGTTACTGTGGACATCTCAAATTTTGACATCACAGAACAATTATTGTTTTAATTGGATAAACAGGTATCGCATTTTTTAAGTATAAAACGGCCGAACTGGATTTTTGGTAGAATATAAAAAGAAGAATAATAATTCGTACGTAATTAACTATCTCTAAAAATGAATCACCGAAATATACGTATGTATGCGAAATGTATAAACCCGAACGACTGAACCAAATTGGATAATTTTTTTTTTCGTTTTTTTTTTATAAAACTACGGGGAGGGGGGGGGGGGTATTGGGAGGGTGTTGGTGGAGGGGGGAAGGGCAGGGGGAGGAGGGTGGGGGGAGGGGGTTAGGGGATGGAGAGGGGTGAGGGAAGGAAGGGGAAAGGGGAAGGATGGAGGAGGGTGTGGGTAGGGGTAGGGGGTGGGGGGAAGAAGATTGATGGGGGGAAGTGGTGTGGGGAAAGGGAATGTGGAGGGGTAGGGGATGAGGCGAGTGGTGGGTGGAGGGAGAGGGGAAGGGAGTTGATGGGGGGACTGGAGTGGAGAGAGGGAAGGTGGAGGAGGCGGTGTGGGGTGGAAGAGCAGGGAGGGAAGGAAGGGAAGGGGGAGGGGTGGAGGAAGGGTTGGGTGGAGGGGGGGGGGGGGTTGATGGGGGAGTGGAGTGTGGGGAGGGGAGGTGGAGCAGGCTGAGTGGAAATCCCCTAATACCATGCGAGCGAAGCCGCGGGAAAAAGCTAGTTTTTAAATAATCCTAGTTCAAAAACTAGTTCACAGTTCACAGATTAAAATGCTGTTTGATTTTTTCTTGTTTCAGAAATTTTAGACTGAAAAAGTTGTAAAGTGTGCTCAAAATATGAAAAAATAATATGTAATAAATCGTTCGTTTATAATTTGAATTTACGCCCATCAAAATGCTTTTTTAAATATAAATATATATTTTTATATTATACCTATTTCATGATATTTCTACAATAACTGAAATAAAATATATTTTTTAATAAATATGATTAACTCACAAATTCATTAATTTCACCAACTCGCCAAAGTTGGCTTTAAAATCATGAAAAATTTAATTCTTAGGACTATATTTTATAATTTAAAACGCAAATCAATAAAGTAGCACACATCCGTAGTAAATATTTGCTACAATTTTGGATTAAAAAATTATTTTTCAGTTTGGTTGGGTATTATGGCCTCAAATCAAAAATTAAGTTTTGTATGAGAAGGGTCGCGCAGCCGTTCCCCAAAAAAGCTAGTACTATGCATGTACACCTCAAGGTACAAGCACAGCATACGTAGTCAATCATTGGAATTATTTAAAGAAAATAATAAATTGAACACCGTGTGTAAAGTCAATAATATATTATTACTTTTAAAGCCATACTAATTTTCACAAAAGGTTAAATATATTTTTAGATCTCGCACTCATATGCGAAAATGTCACACGGTGTCGTACGACGGAACTCGTGAAAAGAAATAATAGTTCAATGCACGATTATTTTAACTCTCTTACGAAAGTTTAAAATTTAAAATGTTTATAAATAAAGTTTATGCATTTATTCTGAGACATCAATTTATGTACATTTTGCAAGTGTTGATAATATGCCTACATATTTTTTTAAAAATATTACCTCTACACAGTAAAATAATTTCCCTCAGGACCTTTGTCGTCCTTGGGGACGCTGCGGGAAGGTTTTGTTAACATTATTTTTTATGTGAGTATGATTCCGCATAAGAGTCCCAACTGCTCTATACTCCTGGAGAGACCATGGAATCCCCAATAAATTGGGGTATGTTGTGAGGTATATTGTGGGGTATATTGGGGTATGTTACAATTTGGGAGGCGGGTATGGGTACCGCCGCCCCATGAACCATTTATTGGATAACCAACACCTCTGCCATAGGTCACCCGAAACGGTTCGCTACATTTGGTGACTTAGCAGGGGTGCCCGGGTTCATGGGGTGAGTTGTCCAGTGAGTTGTCCAGTGAGGTCTTGGCGGCGGTTGCATCTGCCCACCTGCTGCGTAGCTGGCACGATCGAGAGACACTGGTTGAGGGAGGCCTTTTGACCTTTCCCGTCGGACTCTCTTGACCCATTGCCTTGCACCGCAGTTGGAGAGATAGATTCACACGTCCGTCACTCATGGACACACTGACCCCCCAGATTCCTACCTACCCCTCACACCTTTTCCATCCCAGAACTTCCTATCCTTTCCTTCCTTAAAAATAACCTTCAAACAGCATTTCCTAAGATGACATAGGTCCTGTGGGAAATAATTTTCCTCAGGGCCTCCTGTGTGGAACTAAGGGAACGTACCCATACTACGTGACCAACTTTTTGCAATTTTTAACCCCCCCCCCCCCCCGGTGACCAAAATCCTAAGCAACCCGCCGCTCATTTGTATGGAGCGTGACATTTTGAAGACCCCCCCCCCCCTAAACGTGTCACGTAGTATGGGTACGTTCCCTAATGTAAAAAAGGATAGTGTTGTGGCGGTTGTGGCAAAGAGGAAGGTGGATAATAAGCTGGATATTTAGACCTGGTCACCAAACTTGGCTAACGCTATTTCAAGCAACGCAACGTTTCTATTCTGAATGTCGTTCACCAGGGTGAGATAGAAAGTATCTACCTCTCAGGAAAATGCCCCTCGTAATGTAATATACTGCAGTTCTATAAATGAATACATTGTGAAATGACAAGAATTAATTAATTAAATAAATGAAACGATATTACTATGTTCAACTACTATATTTTTCCCTTATCTAGTACTAAAGAATCGATAATAAACAAAAAATATTATCTTAAGAGTCCCACCTTAGACGTGTTCCCTTTCTCCGTCCGTTCTATCTCTTTCCCCCACTCTTCACTAAACCTTAGTTTGTATTCTATTGTTTTCTAATATCAAGTCAGTATATTTTGCCCTTAGGAAGGAACGGCTGTTCCGAAAGCGATCGGCGTATATAAGAAAATATAATTGTTCAAATAATATTGTATCATTTATTTATAACTAGTAAACCCGGCAACGAAACCTTTATAACCAACGCCATATATTAAATCAAATCCACACCATACTGCCTGCTGCCGCTTGGCCAGATATATTATGTATTTCAATCAATTCACACAAAACCTTGACAAATTATATACCTAAAAACCGCTTGAAAATCCGTTGCGTAATTTAAAAGACCTAAGCGCTCATACAGCGTTAGCGACTTCATTTTATACTTGGTAAAATAAAATAAAATAATAAGTAATGATAAAGATGGATAACTACAAAGTTGTAGGTAGCTACATTTAAAAGTAATTAACCAGACTAATTTGTTCGCCTTTCGGAAAAACTCATATAGGTCTCATAGAAATTGTTGTCTCCTTTTCTATCATGGTTAGAATTATGATCTAAAAGGCGTTAGAAAGAAAAACACCATGCTTTATATTCAAATGTAAAAGTTAGTCACAAATTAAGTAAAATGTATGCCTTTATGAAACCAAAGTTCTCGATAGCAATTTGAAAAAAAATTATGAAACTTCGGAAATTTTTTATTAATTATTTTTACATAAAATGCCAAAAAAGTGATTGATGATGATGATAACGTTTATGATATATTTGCCTAATAAAGTACCTATGTGTGTTTTTATTTTTTTTCTTTATCTAAGGTGAGCAATTTTTAAAACTTTGGGTTTGCATTAAAAAAATTTATATTTAAAAAATTATATGTTTATTTCGAATAAGGAACTCCAGTGGAAAATATTATGGCTTTAAAAAAATATGTTCATATAGAATACAGACCAATAAACGCCGATTCCGAACATACAAGTTTTATTTAATAATATTTAACGCAGAGTTTTTAAAAAAATATTAAGAAGTCCATTTTTAATCGGGTCTTAAAAACACGCCGTCAAGTTGGCATTATTGAAATGTTTAGTGGTGACGTCACTGTTCGTCATGTCGTGACGTCACCGTAAAGTCATTGTATGGGAATGTAGGTATGATACAAGCCATCGTATTAATTTATTCGTTTATTTACATACTGTTTATAGAGATTTAGTTGTTGTGTTTAGGCCTAAATAATGTTTAGAAAATAAAGGTATCTCTTATTAGTATATCTCTATTATTGAAAATATTCTAAAACTACTGCACAAAAAATAAGGGAGAATACTTCGAACAACGAAATTCAAAATGGCGACAGTTGAACAGCTGATCCTATAGTAACTTTTCAGGAGTGATGACGTCACACGATTCACCATATGTATGGTGGTTTTCGGGGATCTTGAAAAATTAAAACGATGAAAACTATTTTAACTATTAAAACTAACTCTAAAAATAAAAAAAATGCAGTTATTTAAGTTAAAAGGTCATTAAAAAAAATCGACTGGAGTTCTCTATTGTAAAATTTGAAAGCGCATTTTATCACCTTTCAAAAACAGTTTTTAGTTTTCGGAAGCGTTCAGAATTATTCCATTTATTTGGATTTTATTGCAAATCGGAAATGTTTTGACTTTCCGACAAAATACTAGTAGGTCCGAGGCCTGCGGGGTTAATGAATCCGCGATATCTTGTAGGAAAGGTCGGAGTATTGAAAAATAAATGTAATACCTGAATATGAGGGTTATTGGCGATGATTGAGCCTTCCTTGATCCTTTTGATGAAGGCATACCCCGCGCCATTGTCCGTTATGGTGAGTCCTAGCGCATCCTCCGACTTCTCCACGTCGACCTCCTTGGGCCTGCCCTTTCTGTGGGCGAATATGAAGTCTTCTAAACCTATCTGGCCGCCGAGCAGCTTTTTCATATCCACCTTGTGGGAGTTGAGGGTGCAGAATAGGATCTGAAAAATGCACAAAATAATCCTTTACTGGTGCTGAAATCACAAATCTTATTTTCACCGCTCAATTCGATATGGTAAATAGTGACCGACCGAAGGTTCGGTTTCGGTTTCGGCAAGTTTCGCCAAAAAAATCTAGTTTCGGCATCAGTTCCGGTTTCGGCAGATTTTTCTGCCGAACCTTCGGCCGCACCGAAACTCTGCAAAAGATCTCAATAAATGGAAAATTTAGCCTTAAGAGGGCATTACCAGAGAAAACCAGAAATATGTCATTTTCAAGTCAGATTTCAGACGTATTGACTCTTTTCCACAAAAAATTATAAATGGATTTCGAAAGAGTGTTCTTTTATCTAGCATTCGCATGTAATAAATTTTGAGAATTTTTTAAAATTTTTAGTATAATAAGGTTATTCCATAGGTCGTTGGCAGATTTGTTAAATTTTCAAAAAAGATTTTGTATTATACCACACCCATTTCAAATAATATAATCATACAGTAAAATAAATCAATACATTATCTAGCAAACGCATGTTTTAGAATTTTAATTTTAGTTTCAATAAAATCATTAAAAAATATGTACGTACATGTGTTTCTTGACGAAAATTGGTCCATTTATGTATTTATTTGCGCACTTACAAACTAACATTTTTCAGATTTTTTTAACATTCTTATTAAATTTAGACATTATTGAAAAATGACAAATACTTATAATCAAAAAATAACTACTAAAAGTACATTATTTTAATAGTTTTATCATCACGCCTTTCAGCATTTTTGGATGAAGGTATAAATTAAAGCTAATTTGAATTGAAATAAATTCGATACTGAGTTATAATTCAAAAAAGCTGGTACGGAGAATAATTAATCTTTCTCATTGTAACCGCCCTGCACGATCGTAAGAACAACTTTCGACGAAATGTGGATTTTCGTCCGCTGGCTGGTTAAACCCTCTTAAGAATGTTGTGATTGTAAACGCAATCTAAATTAAAATACTCAATTAATGAGGTCTGTCCTTTATAATGCACAAAGTGTTGATTATTGACAAATTTTTGTCCCAAGCATAGTTAACATGTTTGTTAATTTTTAGTAATATTAAAATTTTCACATACTTCAACTATTGCTATTTTATTTCATTTAACACATGTTAACTGTTTGTATAAGTGTAAAAAATAAGCCAAACTTCAGTAAACAATAGATTTTTAACATGTCTAAAAAAGTTTCGGTTTCGGTTTCAACCGAAGCTGAGACAGCTACCGAAGATTCGGTTTCGGTAGAAAATCCTGTTTCGGTCGGACACTAATTGTAAACATTGCTGATTGTCATCAATCTATTTGATGCGCTTATTTTATTCTCACTCAAATCGATATTAAAACAATTGCTGATTTTGCATCACTATAACCCCGAAAACCCCCCCGTAGGTGTTCCACCGTGTTTATCATGTGATTTTGAACTATAATCAAAATACCCCGTTGGTAACACAATGATATTAATTTAATTAAATGAAGACAATATTAGCGAAACTCAATCGAAAATCTGGAGACAGAAAAATCAGAAAAAAATATTGGCTCCACTGGGACTCGAACCCAGGACCCTTGTGCTCTACCAACTGAGCTTCGGACACCCATATCAAATTCGGTCACTTTTAACTGTATGATACTTCGACTAAGAACTACCAACATTATCTTCATCACATATTATTGGCTGCTGTCTTTATATATGATTGCAAGATTCAACTCGAACTAAATGCTATCTAGATAGTGTCTGGATAAATTTTTATCCATTTTATTTTTAATATGCCAAATCTATTGGCTTTCTGCAAGTCTGGGATGAATACATTTTTAATTTTTTTTTTAAATTCTTTACAATTTTCGTTATTTGTTTTGATGGTGTTATGCCGTATTGCGCGGGAGCAGACATATTTTTCGAATTCAATTCTTCGAAATCAATTGTTCGAATTTCAGATTTTCGAAAGACTAATTTTTCGAACCGCAATTGGCCGAAATACATATTTTTAGAATTTGTTAATCAACTTTTAAAATATATATTTCAGTTGCTTATGACTAACGCTAACGAGATACTATTAGGTTAGGTTAGGTTAGTTGATAATGTACATCCTATAATAAAATACTCTTGTACATACTGTATACATACTTATATCAATTCGAAAAACTAGTGTTCCGGTCAATTGATGTTCGAAAAATATATTTTCGAAAAATTGAAGTTCGAAAAATTGCAATTCGAACAATTGAATTCGAAAAATTGATTTCGAAAAATTGCAATTCGGTCAATTTATCTAGACCCGTATCGCGCTACGTCCTTCTTTAGCCTGTGCTTTCCTACCTTACGTTCACAATGTGACAGGCAGAATTGCCAGGCTATTGAGAAAAGAAAGCGTAGACTGCCTTCGGAACCACAACAAAAATACAAGACCTGCTGAGGTCTGCAAAGACTAAGTTTCCTCTGGAAACTGATGGAATGTATAAACTCGGCTGTTTCGGGTGTGATAAGGTTTATGTAGGCAAAAGAGAGTGGATGATCTCCAAAAGGATATTAGAACACTTTCGAGCGTGTAAATTCGGCTACCCTGACAAATTTAAAAGCAAACTATTATCTAAACCCGTAAAAGTATTTTATTAAAAAAGGTTTGGTTTAACGAACAACAAATTAATGTTATTTGTGTATGTTGCCTAAATAAGACTTGAAGTCAAGGTAGACAATAGAAATGAATCAGTTATCTAAATAAATTAGTAATAATTCATAGCATGAACTTAAAACGAGCTCCGCCCAATTTGGGAAATCTGTAGGTGTTGAAGGCGTGGAAGGATTTTGCACAATCATTGATGAATCTATGATGTAGTCCAGTGATTCCCAAAGTGGTACCCAAAGTGGTACCCCCAGGGGTCCACCGGAGACTCGACGGGGGTCGACGCTGGCGTGATAAAAAAACCGGGGTTCACAAGTTGTAAATGGGGGTCCACGACAATTTATCTGATTTCGATAGTAAAGACAAAAACTGAAGCCAAATATTTATTTATTGTTGTTATACGCCCGTAGGGGCTTTTACATAGATTAGAAAATAATATTTAAGATATCGAGGATTACACATACATAGAATTTATACCAAAAGTTATAAAAGTGAAAAAACTTTTAAGAATATACAAGTAGTTTTTAAAGAAAAAAAACCACTTGTATAATCTTGTGGAAAACCGTGAAATATTTTAAACAATGTAATATTTAACAATAACATAGAACAAAATATAATATAAACATTACAATAACAAATCAAATCGTTAAATATATTATACCCATGTTACAATAATTTGTAGGATTCCACAAAGTGTTGGTTTAAATTGCATTTTAGAATGTAAAGGGAATCAGCGAATACATCTACAATACCACCAAACTTGTTGCCTAAATAATGCATCCTATTGGTAAGTGAGTGTGATTGATAGTTAGTTGTGTATGTGTTGCAAAAGAATGTTATATTTTGTCTAGTATTCGTTGTCGGTACATGAAGTTTAATAGTAGCAACGATGGCAGGGCTGTCAATTAGGTTGTTCATAATTCTGTACAATAAAATTATATTTTAATGATTGATAATTTGCTGTCATTCCATCAAGTACATCCCTCCCATTAAAATTAACATTTTTTTTAATATATTGTTGATTTGCATTGTTGAAGTTACGGTAAGTTATTAATGTTTAATTTTAATTCTATTAAGTCTCTAATCATATTATTTTAATAAATAGAACACAAGAAAATAAACTATTTTTCTTTTTATTTTGCCACTATGAATTTAGGGTAGGAACTCAGCCGCGACGCAAATTTCCATAGTTAGATCTAATCTTCACATTTTTGACAAGTTTTGGGAATATGGTAGAAATGAAGCAACAGGGGGTCCACCGAAACCAGTAAAATTTTGAAAGTTTTCTACGAGAAAAAAAAGTTTGGGAACCTCTGATCTAGTCTATGTACTCGCTTGAATATTGCATCATGTAAAAGCCATTTCATAAAATTGTTCAATTGGGTATATGGGTACCATTTATTAGATAACCAACATCCCTGCCATAGGTCACCCCTGGTGGATTGCTACGTTTGGTGACTTAGCTGGGGTGACCGGGTTCAAAGGGTGAGGTTTGTCAAGTCTAAGTATTGGAGGTGGATGCGTTTGGCGGGCGGTATCGAGAGAAACTGAAAGAGGGAGACATTTTGACCTCTCCAGTTGGATTCTCTCGACCCATCGCTTTGCACCGCAGTGGGAGGAATGGATTTATAAGCCCGTCACTTCTGGACACCCACACTTATTCACATTCCTACCCACCCCTCGTACCTTTTCCCTTTCCAGAACTTCCTATCCTTCCTTTCTCTAAAAAAGCCTCCACACACCATCTCTAAAGATGATATACTCTGAGGGAGCTATTTTCCTCTGGGCCTCTTGTGTGGAGTAAATATAAAAAAAAATCATATAAGTATGACGTTTGCACGAAAAAAAAATTAAAAAATCTGGATGCACAATATCTCGTGGTTCAAGAAAATGAAAGTTTAAAACAATACAATGGCTGCATTAAAATAATGATACTTCGGAGCGGGATAATTTAAGCATTCAGGTGTTGCATTACCGAGTAACATTTAAAGTTACAATTACACAGAAATTGGTCTTGGAAAAACCCTGGATCTTGTATACTGAATATGTACAGGTACATTAACCCTTTGCCCCCAGCGTAGTGGTTTTAATAATCGAACAATTCGATTGTGATTTATTTTTTCAAATAGTGTTTCGAATTGACCACTCGGACACGGACGTGTTAAATGCCGAAAAATCTAAAAAGCGTCGATGCTGCTTCCTAAAAAAATCAGACGATTTCTCCGTTTTCGACCGATTTGGATATCAAAATTAAAATCGTGATCGCCGTTGATGTTTTAGATATCATACATTGACTTAAAAAGAATATCCGGAATAACTTGACTGTATCGAATCTAGAGATTTATTTGATTATAAAAACGTTTCGATTATAAAAGATGAAAAAATTATAACGCTTTTATTGAGAGTCGGTGGAGTGATAAAGATTTAAAACACACATACGAATGAAAAAAAAAATTGAAAGTACCTAACTTATCTTATCAATATATCGATAATTATATTTTGCTGATTTTGTGCTCTTATTATACGAATACCGGAAACTTAAAAAAAGGGTGTAAGTAAAATTTACAAAAAAGGAGGTAGATGGGAATTTAACGTAGGCTCAAACATTCAAAGAAAACCCCATTTTATTTTTACGCCAAATCATTGAATATGTTAATTTGTTGATTTGGCATAAATATACAACAGGGTTTTCTTTGAATGTTTAAATTCCCGTCTACGTCCTTTTTTGTAAATGGCACTTACATCCTTTTAAGTTTCCGGTAATCATCTATCGATAACTAGCAGCGATGGCAGTACCTATAAGCGAATTTTCTTAAATAAATTTTAATCTATGGTGCATAAATGTCTAACAATTTGTTACATTAGCATAACAGATAGGTCGGCAAGGCCTAACAGATCCAACTACATGTAATTTGCATAAAAGTACAAAGGAGGTAGACACATTTGGTTCAAGCGACATGTAAATTATCTCTGTCATGGTTCGACGACTCGACCCGTAAATAGTCGCCACCATGTTTTATATCTCTGTGGGAACAATGCGGCACAGGAATGCGTGCACTCTTCTCCGGAAAACTACACGAATGTTTTAATAAATTTCATTCATAACAAGTCTTTTTCTGTAATAACAATAATAGGTACCTATACCCAACTGGGATTTGCAAATCCTGCACCTTTTTCAAATCCCACGGGATTGCGGGACTGAGTTTAGAAATCCCGCGACAATTAGCGGGATTTTTATTATGGTGTAGGTATTATATTGAAACAATCCCAATTTCAATCAACATTTTATATTGTTTGGTGTCATATTTGGCACTAAATAGTAGTAATATTGTAAAAATACATTAATTTTCACACATAAATACGGATTTCCAAATAAATTATTAAATCCCCCCAACGGACTGATAATCTAACGTTTCCTTTTAAAGGCAAACTAATGCAGAAAGAGGTAGAAAATAATGAATTCATCCTATTTATAAATTTACAACAGGGTCCATTTGGGAGGGAAGACTATAGCCAACCCTGACATCTATGTGTAAATCCTCGAACCACAACTATGCCTGACCTCTTTGTTAAAAGCGGAGAAACATTTCAACCCTTGCTCAACTAAATATCAACTTTAATTTCTTAACACGTAATGTAATAAGTATTTTAAGAAGAGTATACATAGACTTACAGAGTTTTATCGTTTTAAAAATGTATACCATTTATACGTTTACAAAAATGCATATAATACCCGGTGACCCGACAATTCGTCCTGCGACAATTCATCCGGCGACAGTTCATCCTGCGACAGTTCATCCGGCCGACAGTTCATCCTGCCGACAGTTCATCCTGCTGACAGTTCATCCCGCCGACAATTCATCCGGCGACAATTCATCCTGCCTGATCATTTAGAAGATTTTTATTAAGTAAGTATGCAAAGAGGATATACGGCCGTACAACCAAAATTGACATACTTATATCTGAAGGCATCTTGAGTGGAAATCCGCTGTAAAAATATTTTTACTAAATAGGTTAGTTTAGGTTAGTTTAGGTTAGGTTAGGTTAGGTTGTATGGCCGTATATCCTCTTTGCATACTTACTTGAAGAAAAAGTCTTCTAAATGATCAGGCAGGATGAATTGTCGCCGGATGAATTGTCGGCGGGATGAACTGTCGGCAGGATGAACTGTCGGCAGGATGAACTGTCGGCCGGATGAACTGTCGCAGGATGAACTGTCGCCGGATGAATTGTCGCAGGATGAACTGTCATGGAACCATAATACCCATACCTGAACGGACATTATTGTGCGCTGCCGCATAGCAGCGGAAAACGCTGTCTCCGCTACCACACTAGTTTGTGGGACTGTCACCAAGAAGGTGTGAGTGTGCTAACTGAAGGTATCCCGTTCTCAAAAAGGGACATTACTTTCTTCAAAATCGATTCCAGGTTTTGCAGTTTCCAAGCTAGAAATGCGGCTCTATTTTATCTTCCTAACATCAATTGTTCCTCTTCCTTTGTCAAAGATTGACCACAGCTTATTTATATAAATATATTTTTACTTTAAATTTAGTATTTTTTTTCAATCCCGCAATTTCGCAAATCCTGCATACAAATAAAATATTGCAAAACCTAAACCAAATATTTGACCGGTCGTGGGCTGAGTTGGCAACGCGTTTGGGTTCCACTCAGGCGACCCGTGTTCGATTCCTCGGCTGGCTAAGTCCTCCATCACGACTCAAGCAAAATTTTCGGCTTACTGTGGTGGTAGTAGGAGATTTTCAAATATTGTCGATTTATTCGTAACCCGGGAATGATTGTCTTTCTTTTTAAAAAAAAAGTTTATGAAAAAATCAAGCAACTATTTAAAACTTGAAAATTATGAACTAAGAAATATTGTGAACCCGACGCTAGTGTAAAGAAAAAATATGCTGAAATGCGAACACTGGGTAAAACTGAACTATTTCAGTGATGTGATTTTCGCTTTTATAATACCTATTGAAAAAAAAAGAAAAATTTTCTGCTATATATTTGAGTATTATTCACATAAACAACTTAATACATGATTCAAAATCGTTTTAACATATTGTGAACTAAACTTTTTGTTCGGAAAAAGGCACGTCACTGCAATTTACTAAACAGAGCTCAAGCCATTTCAAGCATATTTTCTATTCTGATTATTAATTTGTTACCCACCCTGGAACGGAACACCGTATGTGATGTGTAAAGACCGTATCAATTTAATATGTTTTATTTGCACAATGGCACACTCTTTTATGTTATCATGCCGCTCTGAGGAGTTTATTTATTTGGTGGTTTATTTGTAAAAATATATATGACCATGTTCGTCTATAGATTTGGTGGGAAACATAATCCGATTAAAGGCTCGCCGCATTTCAATACAAAGGTTCAATGCCATTACTCCCATTTCCACAATGATTCGAAATATAAAAGAGAAAGGTCACCGAATTACTCGAATGTAATAGGTAGCTACTTAACACACAGTACAAAACGTTTTCCGAAAAGCCTCGGTAGAAGCGCTCTTTGTTGGGTTCCTGTAAACACCAGCGTAAAGCGATTGCGACATAACTGTGAAAAAACCGAGAATATTAGAGCAAATCAATATTGATAAGTCTAGGGATATAGACAATATCGTTGAAATATATATTACTAGCTGACCCGACAAACGTTGTTCTGTCATATAAATTATTTCTAGTGAATATTTTGGTTGTTAAATAAAAAATAACGAATGTATTGTAAGTGTGTGGGGATGGGATCTATGACAGAAAGAGGAATAAAGCGCTGTAGACGATGACGCGACGCTTCTCGTGAATGTCTTGCGTATGTGCTGATGAAAGTTCTATGAGGTGTACGTAGCGCCATCTGTGATTCAACAGCATAAATAATGTCGTTCTGTTTGAAATACGAAAGATGGCTAAATTTGTTCATACAAAAATACTAAAATCGCGATTAAAAAATGGGAGGGCGGGGAAGGAGGGCTAAAATTTGAGGTTATAGGTATTTTTTAAAACCCAAATTAAAAAAAAAAAATGTCAAAAAATAGATTTTTTTCTGGGTAGGTACACCCTAATCATCTAGCGGTATGAAATATACTTTAAAACCTATTTTCATACCTACCAAACATACAAAAAAAAATCATAAAAATCGGTCAAGGCGTTTCGGAGGAGTGCGACCACAACCACCGTGACACGAGATTTTTATATATAAGATTTTTATTGAAGTCATGTCGCATTACGAAATCATACAGCCGAAAAAATAAACTCTTTGCCCTCAAAGATTTCCTTGTGTTTTTCGTGACCGGACAACTCAATGGCACTTCAACACACCTTTGAAAACTGATAAAAAGTCACGAAAGTGATGATAAAAAATAAGGTTAAATAGGTTACATTTTGTTTTGAAGAGTTTTACTTTCCATGTACATTTGTAATTTAAATTTAATTTTTTCTGCTACCGGTTTCGACACATCCGTAACATTCACTAGCGAGCTTAAAACTAGCTTGAAGCCAAACTAAATAATGCAAAATCATATGATTTTGCCACTACCCGGCCGGAGCGGGAAATAGACGTGTGGCTCCGCGTCGCTTGATTTCATGAAATCAATTTTAAATTTCCGTTTTATTACAATAAACAATGCGTAAAAAGGAGTTAATGTTTTTTACAGGCCTTTACGATATCAACCTGTAAAAAAAATCTCAAATACCTTTTCCAACCTTTCCAAAAGCTTTTTCTCAAGTATTTTCAAACTCCTCCCTTAAAGGGGCGTGAATTCCGATTTCTATTTTTTCCTGGACTATTGGATCGCCTTAAAATGTTTACATAAGTACAGAAATGTTTAGGTTTTATTAGGTGGGGAAAGTGGGAGGAGAGATTTTGGGGGAGGAGGGGAACGGTGGGAGTAGTCAACATAACTTAGGAACATTGTTAATAAGGATGATTTACAGGGTTTTTATTAAAAGTTAATTTAGTTAATAAAATAATAGTACCCTGTAAATCACCCTGATTAACAATGTTTCCATGTTATGTTATCTCCTCCCACTGTTCACCCCATCCCTTAAAATCACCTCTCCAACTACCCCCAATTATAAAATCTAAACATTTCTGACCTTGAATAAAAAATTTAAATTAGTTTTAAGTTTGCTAGTGAATGACACGGATGTGTCGAAAGCAGTAGCAGAAAAAAATAAGTAACAAATTATATGGAAAGTACGAGTAAAACTCTTCACAACAAAATGTCTACAAATTGTTGCATAGTTGCAACAATTTCTAGGTAGGTTATGGGATTTTTAATTATTATTTTTTTTTAAATTACTAAATCACTTTTCAAAGGTGTGTTGAATTACCATTGTATAGTCGTGGCAGCGTGTTTTTTACTCCGGTCTGGATGCGAATCATGGTTCAACGGAAATTTTCTTTGGATGTTTTAAAGCAGAGAACGGACAGCCTTTGACCAGAATTGCTTTGAACTTGCTGGTTCCCGGCATGCGCAGCAATGCCATATTCAATGAAATAAATTATTTTTCCCTGCATGTCCTTTCCCGTGCGTCTCCTCTCGCATACCTTACCATCCCGCGTTCCCCTTCCACCTTCCCCGCCCACTCTCTCCCCTCTCCCGCTCCCCCGTCCCGCAACCCCCCTCCCGCGTTCCATGTATTCAGTCCCAGTACATTCAGTTTTAAAACAGCTCGCATGCAACAATTTTTTAATTCAAATTTTCATTTTTCGTATATTACAAATATTAATTTTTGTATATTATAAGAACATCAAATTTGGTACATAACACTATTTAAAATATCTATAATTTAAAAAATCAATAGACAATTCTTTGAATACAAAAAAAACAGCTGCTTGCTAAATTCAATTTCATCAAACGCGCAAACTGTCAAACGTGCGAAGTTAAAATAGTCAAGTTTTCTGAAATTATCCAATTTTCTCCGCAATTTTCTTAATTTTTATTTCTTAAGTATTAGAAAACTTTAAAAAAAAGATGAATGACATAGGTTGAGTCGCTCTGAAGGTATGGCGTGACCAAGGGAAACAGGGATTCATTTTTATATATGTATAGATTGAAATGGTGACCGGACAACTCAATTACCCAACACAGTGGCGGTTCTTCATTCCTTGAGAAAAAAACAACAGTTAAATAGATTACGTTAGGTTAGGTTACGGGCTATTTAAAAAAAATCATCACATAATGACTTTTCAAAGGGGTGTTGAAATGCCACTTTATTGAGTTATCATGGAACCATTTGAAATATCTCTATCTCTACATATTATAAATTAAAGGTTCCCGCGTGGTCTGTCTGTCTGTCTGTCTGACTGTCTGTTCGCGATAAACTCGAAAACTACTGAACGGATTTTCTTGCGGTTTTCACCAATAGATAGAGTGTTTCGTGAGGAAGGTTTAGGTATGTAATTTGTCAAGGATTTGTGTAAATTGATTGAAACATCACGATAATTGTTAGAAGTGTCGGAAAAAATCGAGCCGCCTGGTAGCTTTCATCGAAAACACTGCCTAATCCATTTGGGATATAACAAAACAATGCATGGTGGGATATTCCTCTTTTATAGACCTACAAAAAAGTCCGCGAAGGCATATATCTATCTTTTAGGGATAGCTTACTATACCCATTCTATCTTCTAAAAAATGGTCACGTACATTGCGGTAATTGAAAAGTTATTTAGAAGGATACAGTATTAATCCTTATTAATTTAAATACGTTAGTTACCTCAAGCATTTCATGCACATTATTATAATCTTTCACACCATCTCTACGTATTATAAATAAAAGCCCTCCGCGGCATCTGTCTGTCTCTTCGCGATAAACTCAAAGACGGCGGTGGTTATAAAAGTTGGATAACCATCTAGTAGATGACGTTGTGTTTTATTAGCCACAGCAACGCGTGACCGGGTCAGCTAGTATGATTATAATTTTGATTGATATAAATCTGATATATGAAAGTGAAATGTTTAATGACAGAGACATGCGTTTCTCTTCAAGCAACATAACTGAATTTACGAGTAGGTATAATCTCACTCTCACTTACATACTCGTACATACTTAGTTGAATGATAATTATTGTAATTATTTTTATTTAACTTAATTAAATAGTTGAAAATTGATGCTCTTCACAGATTGGGTAACTTTTAAATTAGTAGGTATATTACGTGCTGTATAATCATGCTGGTAGGCCTATCTACATATTTAATATCATTATAATTGAAATGAAAACAGACGAATGAATAATACAGTTAAAAACATACCTACTGTCACAATGAATATTAAAATATATATCTTGATGAAAGTAGATTTAAGATGATCTTTTTACCTTTTACCGAATGCAAATGTGGGTACATTTCTAAACCAAAGGGTTTCATATACCTACCTATGCATTTTTTTCTTCATAATTCAGTAAACAAAGGGATAATCGACAAAGAAAGATTATAAAAATATTTATACTTTATGGTGACCCGTCATTTGGCCCACCAAAATCTTGTATGTGTGTTTGTTACTCTTTCACGCAAAAACTACTGAATGGATTTGAATGAAACTTTACAATAATATAGCTCATACAAGCTATAAGCTACATAACATATAAGCTATAGATAATGGTAAGCCCTGGCGTTATGAAATTTGTACAAATGAAAATGTACATATTTCATATATTTTAGCGGCAGGGAGGAAAGGCAGGGGGAAGGGGAACGGGGGAGGTGGGGTTCGCGGAGAGGGAAGAGACGAGGGTGGGGGAAGGCGGGGTAGGTGGAAGGGAACGGGAACGCACGGGAAAGGACATGCAGGGAGAATCAATTTATTTCTTTTAATGGCATTGCAACGCATGCCGGGGACCAGCTAGTTAAAAATATTTTAAAATAATAAGTTTTGGTGCATTATTTACCAATTGCAAACCTAAAATTGACTTCAATAATAAGAACCGAAAGGGATAAATAAAAAAAAAATCATAATTTTTTTAGCTCCACACAGGAGGCATCGAGATAAATTATTTCCTTCAGGGCCTATTTCATCTTTGGGGATGCTGTGTGAGTTCTGGGAAGGAACAAGGTATGAGGGATGGGTAGGAATCTGGGGTTCAGTGTGTTTAGGTCATCCGCCGCCAAGACTTAGAAAAACCTCACCCATGAACCCGGGCACTCCTGCTATGTCACCAATCTCAGCGAACCACTTGGGGTGACCTATGGTAGAGGTATGGATTAGGAATATCAAACGAATTTATTCACATTGTCGATTTTTCGTGTTTATATTACGGTGTAAGCAGTACATAGACCAGTAGTTTTTTCTCGATGCTTTTGAATAAAAAATATGTTTTATACTTTTGTTGTTCGTCGGAACATCTTCTTTGCACAAACCTTCTGACGCTTATAATATTTTTTGTAAGTAGGTATACCGTATTTTCCCTAAACCGACTGCGTATTGTATATAAGTACGCCGAGAGGCCAACCGTCGGTGGATCAACTGTCATGGAATCGTATTTTATTGGTCTTTGACCTGCACGCTGGTCAAGCGATGCCAAGCTTAATTAGCTTGTTAAATGTGGGAATACCGCTACAGTTAATTCCAGTAAGTCGAATACAAGTTCTCCGTCAATGGTCGTTAAAAAAACATTTAAAGCTAGAACAGAACCAAGTGTTAACCAGTTAACGAACATCACCGTTACCTGGGTTTTGTACATCCGCATTCATTGATTTATTTATTGACGACAGTACAAAATATTATACGACGTAATCTCCTGTTGATCGCACACTCATCACTGATTTAATAAGATGATCTGCACGGTGAAATTGATAATTCCTATGATTTTGTATCGATGTCCCTAGCACGGTTTCACCATTGACAACCGAACCGACATTGACAGGGAATAATTAAGAAATCTATATGCGCTGGCAATACTAAAGATATTTTTTTATGAATTGACACAACGAAATGTCAATTGTAAAAATATTGACCAAATGGCAATGTTGAATTGAAATACTAACCTAAATATGCATTGGCAGTCCGCATTTATTTTTGACACTAAACGGGAGTTAATTAGTTAATGAGGTTTTTATTCATATTTCAACCGATTCTCAAAGTTCGGTCGGAATAAATGGATTGCGTCTTAGATGCATTTTATTTAAGTTCATGGATCGTGTATACGACTTCTTTAATTTCTAAGAGCTTCGTTAGTTCAATGCGTTCATTAAATAAGCCAGTAATTTTGCAAAACGAACGATATAATTACAAAATATGTAGGTATACATTGATAGTTAACCGAAACTTGTCTGATAGTATGGAAGACGCGCTAAAATTGATCAATCGTCGGTCGGAATAGGGGAGAAGTGGCATGAAAGAGCCAGTTTTCTAAACGGAGCAAAAAAAATACTTTTAATGGAAGAAATGATGTTTGTTTTTTCTTAAATTATTATTTATTTAATGAAGAAGGTAATTTTATACGAAAAAAACCTTGAATACTATAAACAAATCAACGAAACATTCATTTTTTTAAAATGTGTCTTTTGGCTCTTTCATAACATTTCGGTATTGAAAGAGCTACTAAAAGTTATGAAAGAGACAGTCTGTATTATAAAGTGTAATTGGGAAAATTATGCAAATTAATAATAATTGTGCAAACCACTAATAATTGCCCTATTAATAAAAAACAAAAAAGACAATTCCAACAAATCATTTTTCGAAATTAATGATATTTTTAAGAATTTTTTAATTATAACAGTAATTTTAAGCAATTCTAACAAACGCTTTAATCTTAACATATTATTCAATCATACCTACTATGTATATTATCTTAAAATATCAGAGGCAGATTATTTTTTATTAATAACAATCTCGAAAATTAAACAAAATGGCAAATAATATATTCTATCAAAAACGCTAAGCTCTTTCATGGCCCATTCACTCATTCTTTAAAGTTCCTTAACTACCAAAATAATGCAAGTGGCTCTTTCAAAACTTGGCTCCTTCATGCCTACACATTAAAAATCGTCGACCGTGCTCGCAAATATGACGGATTTGGTCAATATCGTATTGATAAAGGGTTTTATCGATCGACCATGCCTAGACCCCCAGCAATTCCTGGCCTACCGTTCGTTATTGCTGCGTTAAATTTACAATGAAAACAATAGACGTAGTATCTCTTCTCAACAGCTTAAATCACATAAAATTGATAATTTTAAAACGTTGCATAATGTTTTTTATCTCATTTTCGTAATTGAAGATATATTTTCTAAAAATGATGCATTTAACGATAACAATCTATATACCTACTTATAAATATTGCAACTTATCTTACATCTTAATTAATTAGTGTTGAATTAATAATGAAGAGACACAATCGATTTGGAGTGCGGTTATGAGAACCATTTATTGGATAATCAACACCTCTGCCACAGGTCACCCCAAGTGATATGTTGGGTGATATAGCAGGAGTGCCCGAATTCATGGGGTGAGGTTTGTCTAGGTCTTGGCGGCACTTAATGCGTCATTCATACGTCACTCTTGATCCCACTGACCCTTAGATTCCTAGCCACCCCTCATACCCTTCTCCTTCCCAGAACTTTGTCTCCTTCCTTTCATTTAAAAAACTCCCCACACAGCATCACCAAAGACGATACAGGCCTTGAAGAAAATTGTTTTCCTCTGGGCTTCCTGTGTGGAACGGAGGCGTCTACTAATATCTACAGGAATTCCAAAAACTGAAAAAATCGAACTAATATCTAAGAGAACCAAAGTGTTGACGAATATCTACAGCTCAAACTGGTAACTAATATCTATAATAATAATAATATATCTTTATTCAACGAAATTAGCAACATTACAACTAAAAAAGTACATGTTCAATGTAGATTACAAATAGATTACATCCTTATAAAAAATTAACAAGTAGAAAGCAATGTAAGATCGGTTACACAGAAGTAGCATAATTATACAATACTTTTAGTTGTGCATAGTCTGCCTCACTAGGTGAACCTGTATTGAGGCAGAATTTTTTGTAAATTGTTTCTCACAATTTTATCTATGGTTTTTTATAAATGTATAATATCTATGAGAACCAAAGTGTTGACGAATATCTACAGCTCAAACTGCTGACTAATATCTATGAGAACCAAAGTGTTGACGAATATCTACAGCACTGGCAGAGGTTGGATTTGCAATTATGTATAGCATATTGGAATAACGTAATATTGCGTATGCAGTTTGAAAAACTTAATTTATGTAAGTATGCATGTAAAAATCCCTAATATCGGACTATTGGACACATTTAGCTGATTAGTCCAACCTAAGCTCTGTAGATATTAGTTCAACCTACGCTCTGTAGATATTAGTCAACACTGGGACCGACATAGATATTCGTCCGACCTTAGCTCTGTAGATATTAGTCAACACTCTGAAGTTCAAGATATGAGCTATAGATATTCGTCCGACATACAGGCTGTAGATATTAGTATCGGGAGTCGTTTGGAATTATTGTAAAAAAAATAAAGTAGAATTAAGGGGAACGTATGCGCGGCCCATTTCTGCCTGTTTAATACAAATCTTAGATTTGGATTTGAGTTCAAAATACCCAACCAAACTGAAAAATTATTTTTGTGATCAAAAAGTGTATCAAATATCTAGTAAGGATGCGAGCTAATTTATTTATTTTTGCTTTAAATTATTTATGACACTGTAATAATCTACAGCTATAATGCAATTCCTTCACATGACATCGAGTGATCGAGTGCTGGTCCTGCGATTTATCAATATAATCGAAAAACGTCACGTAGTGGGAGGGATGCTTTCATAATCCTTTGACAGAGCTATCCATCAAGTTTAATCGGATAAAAAATGGAAAAGATATTGTGGAATACAATGGATTGCAAAATCTTGTCCTACAAACGCATTAAAATCAATCTGGCGAGTTGATAGTCCTAACAAAGATTGAATAATTTATATGTTTAAAATACTGTGCACTGAAAATTACGATGTGTTTGAAAGTTATAGAGATATTAGTGTAACAATTATTATAAGTAATAATTAATAGCCTGAAACACTCATCTACATTGAAAAAATCTCCAGAGAAAAGATATATGCCGCCGACGGGACTCAAACCCGCGTCTTTCTGATTACCGGTCAACTGCTCTGTCCACTGAGCTACATCGGCTTATCTCCTGCCCGCCAAATAATTCAATATATACTAGTGTTTCATTCACCAATTACTGCTTATTTCCTTTTTTTTTTACCTACAAACAACCAACTTTATTTTATATGAGAAAGGCATTGTAAGTGCTAAATCTCCCACTATGTAGCATCGGTAATACTTTAACTCGTCAAATATTAATTATTATTTTTTAATTGATAAACTAATGTTTAAGACAAGATTTTTATGCATAGCACAAAGGGTAACATTATTATAAGATATAATTATTAGCCTGAAACACTCATCTACATTGAAAAAAATCTCCCGAGAAAAGATACATGACGCCAAATGTTTTATAGCAGTTACTCATTGCTAGTTATTTGGTTAACAGAAGGACCCGGCGTTCCAATCCCGGTCGCAACAAAAATTTTTGTTCAGTTGATCGTCTTGTGCGATTAAAATTAATGAATATTAATATATGTGGTGTATGTGTGAATGTGTATGAGAGCAAGCGAGACAGTATGCTTGCTGGATCTATAAAAGGGAATGCATGCATGATTGATATCTCTTTTGCTGAGCAGCTCCCAAATAAATACCAGTACATAATTAAATTACGATACGCCACAATAAAGTCTGTACATTACAATATACTTCTTCAATAATAGCAAAATAACTGTGTGGCGTCGTTTTAATAAAATAAAATAATAAACCTAGTTTTAACATAATAAAAATTATCAAACATATTTCAAAGCCAGTGGTTTCTTTTTCAGGATACAAAATATAAATACTAAACATTGAACCCAGTGAAAATTTTATTCAATTGACAAACGGCCGCGGATGTGAAAACATTACTAATTAAAAAATTGTTCATGGAAAAAAATACACATTGTTTACACAGCCTGAGAGGGTAGTTTATCCCTGTTTTATTAATGATGTCTGAACGAAATTTGGAATTTTTCCATAGTATTTTGAATGTTCTATATATTTCTTATTTTTGATAGTGTCGTAAAAACAAATATCATTTATGAAAACTAGATAAAAATACTTTCTAGATTTGTGTATTTGAAATACACTTTAGTTTAAAAAAACTGCCATATTTTAAGATTCAAACGCGGAAAAAAATGGAAAAAAAATTCGTACCAAAACATTTTTAACAAAAATGTACAGAAATATAAAAAAAAAATAATTTTAAAAAACACAGTACTTTTATGTAATAAATTTGGAAGGAAACTGTCACCTCACTTTTTCCTCGTGCACATATTTTAAAGTTTTTTTTAATACCTAGATTTAAAACAGAGATCTTGCATCTCTGTAGACGTTAATTTCTTTGATATGTTTACGAACACGTGTATTAGACATTAATATTATAAAAAATTATCACTTTTAAGAAATTCTCTTAAAATAAAGATCTTAAAATGTTAATTTTATCTTTCAAGTAACCTATAAAACAATATTCTGACAGTTCAACTTTGAAAGTACGGCGTTTGTGCAATAACTTGATTAAACTGATGTAAACCACACAAATAACATGGTAAATATATTAATTATGTGAATAGAAGAGTGAATTCGTAACTACAATAGAAATTATTAAGTAAAATCACAATATTTAAATACCAACAAAATTTTCGACATCCCGCCATAAAAAAACCGAGCTGTTTTTTCATCGCGGGCCGTTGAGGACTAATGCAGAGGCGCGTCAATAATGCTCCTTGCGGAGAAGAATTAAAACAATTTTTTTACCTAGTAAATTAAAACCATATACAACGTTGTCAGATCTTCAATGCATTTTAACAATGTGACCACGTAAGAAAGCTTATTAGTAATGTATCGTGTTTTAATATACACGGGGTTTATTTATGTTATTGCAATAACACAGGTTATCGGCCGTAAAAAAATTTTTTTTAGTAAGGTTGTAATACTATAAGTAGACAAATACGTACAGAGCATGAACCTAAAAAGTCACGGGAGGGGGAAGATGTATGAAAAAAGCCTTTACCTACTTAGCTTTTTTAATCCCATTCTCATAAAAAATCCAAAAAAATCGTAAGTCTTTATAATTGCATTAACAAGATAAAAATATCAATAAAATACTCAATATTGATTGGAATAATTCTTGTTATAATCTACACGAAAACATGAAAAATAAAAAGGTAAGGGTGATTTATTTATATTATCTTCTTTTTCAATGAAAACCCTCAAAAGTTATTATAACAAAAGTTGTTTCAATAAAAAAATTAATATTAAGTTAGACTAGAAAAGCTCAAAGTTTCTCATATAAATAAAAATCGGATATGTTTTTCCGAGACACTATCTAGGACACAAACCAATTCTTTAGAACTTCGTGATCATTTAAAAAAGGAAGCAGCCAAAAACATGAAAAAAATCAGTCGAAGATAGAATTGTTAAACCTGAATTTAAAATATGAGATCGACAAAAAACCGCATCGCACAGAAAGGAGACCAATTATTCTCTCTCATTCTCCCGCAGGCTAAATCCTATAGATGTATTGTCTGTTTTTAGGGTCGCTTTTTCGTTTCATCGAGTTTCAGGTCACAACGGAGCTAAAGAAGTTTTCACTTATTATTACTTATAGGTAATTACTAATATTACTACCTACAGTTTCAATTTTTGATTAACGAGACTGTATCAAACTCGAAAACCGCAAAAAAACAAACAATTTATTTATCAGTAGATTTATCGCTTACATCATTCCGGGACTGACGCATGACGAAATGTAGGTACCTACGCAAATGTAGACTTTTATAATGAACCTTCTCATCAATGGGTAAAACTCACGGACCGTAATAAGCATGTAATGCGAACCCTCCTACTATTGTGTTCTACACTTGCATACATATATTATTCATTAGGCATTTAATAATATGCAGCCTTAGTAATTCATGTAATTATAAAATTAACTATTTATGTAAAGCGAGAAAGTCTAGCAGACAATGCATTATTTTTTTATCTCGCACAGAATTTCGATGCATCATTTAATGGGCAATGTCCTCGAAGTTAATCTTGCTTATAGATTAGATTAAATTTCTGTCTAAATTGGCGTTATCAGAAAACAATATGGACTAAATAAACGCTGTGACAAATGGTATTGGAATGATAACAAAAACTGGCGATCAAAAATATTCCACTTTACAGGTCGAAAATATCATAAGCTTATTAATTTATCTATTTACAGTGTAACGCAGATATCTATTACAAAGAATTACTTTTAATTCTAAGAAATAGGTATTTGGTACATTCAGGCCCAGACTAAGAGGCCTGGGGGGTCTAGAACAGTGAAATCGATAACTTTGCAATATCGGATCGATAGGCGTAACTACCGATGATTTTATATCGTTTTCCCGAAGACGGCACTGTTGATAGCCAGTCCGATATCTTCTTTACATAGTATAAAATGAAGTCGCTCCCGCTGTATGTGCGCTTAGATCTTTTAAATTACGCAACGGATTTTCATGCGGTTTTCACCAATAGATAGAATGATTCATGAGGAAGGTTTTCACTTATATAATTTGTCAAGGTTTTGTGTAAATTGGTTGAAATACATAATATATCTGGCCAAGCGGCAGCGGGCAGCGGACTGACAAACGGGCGGTGTGGATTTGATTTAACATATTAACGGATATAAAGGTTTAGTTAGCCACAGCAACGTGTGGCCGGGTCTGCTAGTTGACAATAAGATGGAAACACAGGCTTATCTGTCCATGTATTTGCTTTCGTAAATGTCAAACGACTAATAGGTACGTGAGAATTAATACCTACTAATAAATTAAAAATCCTAAAAATACCTACTAATAAATTGACAATTGACAATTGACATGTACTTTTTGAGACTAAACGGGAGTTAATTAGTTTATGAGATATTTAGTCGTATTTGAACAACTTTTGTTTCTCGAAGCTGGAAATGAATCAATTGATCGAATTAGATGAATTAATTAAGACCGCGTGTAAGATTTCTTTCAATTCTAAGAGCTTTGTCAGTTCACCCCCATTCATTAATAATAATCCATTTATTTTGATAACGAACGACATCATTAAAAAAATTGTGTTTGTCGACAGCTTATCTGAGGTCACGCTAAAACGGCGGCTTTTGTCCACCGACTGTCGGAATCATATGTTGAACTGACCATAGAAGACGGATTTAGTCAATATCGAATTGATATAGGGTTTTATTTTACGTCCGACCTAGACTTCCAGGGGCCCTATGCACCTAGGGAAGGGAGAAGGAGGGTCACATTCAAATGAAGTAAGTGTGTTCTTATCTATAATGTCTTATATCAGTAGAAATTCCATCTATCTATTTATCTTATCTTATGTATCTGAATCCCAGACAGCGTCGATTTCAGGGAAGGTAGTCTACCCTAATATTTAGTACTCAGTACATTTAGGTACATACCTATCCAAATAATTATGCAAAGGGAAACAAGGTGAGTGAGTACAAATGTACAATTGGAATCATGTTAAAGAGATTCTCGCTTGCTTAGCGTACTGTGCTGTTGGACTTCTGAGGGGTTGCGGGGGGGTTTTCAAAAACTATTACCAACCAATTTGAACTCCTTATCTAGTGCACTAAAAATACCCACAATTTCGCTGCACTTGTATATTGAATAGTTTTTTTAAGCAGTGAATTCATGTTAAAATGGAATTTAAAAATTAATTAACAATTACAATTTAAATAGTAAGAAATTAAAAAGATTTAAATAAAAAAATTCTTACAATTCCTAAAATAAGTACCTAAACATATTTATAAAGAGCCCTGGCTTTTTTTATTTTTACTGTGAATACCTCACAAGAGTCCAGCTGCTCCCGTCTGGAGCCAGTGAGACATAGCATC
Source organism: Limnephilus marmoratus (assembly GCA_917880885.1). Taxonomy (NCBI): domain Eukaryota; kingdom Metazoa; phylum Arthropoda; class Insecta; order Trichoptera; family Limnephilidae; genus Limnephilus; species Limnephilus marmoratus. The sequence goes on from OU862908.1 coordinate 16,318,075, forward strand.
CCCAATTGGGGTACGTTGTGGGGCTGAAGGTAGCGGGGAGGGGAAGGAGATGGGGTAGAGGAAGGTGGGAAAGTATCTGTCTATTCAAATCTGGTCACTAAATACGACTAAAGCCATTTCAAGCGACGTTTCAATTCTGAATGGTGGTCTTACACCAGGACGATACTGAGAGTGTCTTCCACTCTGGAACGTGCCGCAAATATACCATATATTATTTTAAATGAATAAATTGTGAAATAATACAAATAAATCAAATGAAATTTATTTGCGCACGCCGGGATTCGATCCCGCGAGATTCGGATTTCGTGTTAAGGGCCTTACCCCTCGACCACGGAGGCCGCCGGAGCCATAGCTGGAACCCCTCCTCCGGTGCTGGGGCTCTAGGCCCGGTTTTTCGTGCCTCTAGTGGCAACCCGGCTCTGGGTATATTATCCACAGTACTATTTGTTCAACGAGAAGTGACGACTTTGAATTTCAAACGAAGATATCACATTATATTATTATGTGAGGTAAAATAATTCGGTATTAGGCTGTTATCAATAATATGTGGGCCCTAACATCCTGCTGGAATAAAATGAATTATGAGATTACGGTCCTGTTCATACGTATAACTTGCAAAAACCAAAAAATAAGAGACAGGCGGTAAAATGAAACATAACAAGAGATAATACTAGGTTGTTCCCATGGAAAATGAGGAAAAATTTTAGGTCAGATGTCTACAGAACTTGAACAATTCTTATATTTCAGATATCAATATTAATATTTCTGTGTGGAGTTAATGCAAAAACTGGTCCTCGATGTCAAAATGTTTTGTAGGAATTTATTTTTAATAGTTTTACTTGATAAGATTACTGAAATGTACTGAATTTATTACTTGGTTTTTAATTATGGGACCAATACTTTTATAGCATTACGATTTATACTTCCAATGTCGCAAATAACAGTTAAGGGCCAATAACCAGCCAGCGGCTGAAAATCCACATTTCGTCGAAAGATGTTTTTACGATCGTACAGGGCGGTTCCAATGATAAGGATTAATTATTCTCCGTAGCAGCTTTTTTAAAATTATAAATCGATATCGATTTTATTTCATTCATAATTTGCTTTAATTTATACCTACATCCAAAAATGCCGAAAGGCGTGATGATAAAACTATTAAAATTATGTACTCTTTTTTATAATTTTTCAATAATGTCTAAGCAAAATAAATGTGTGTGCAAAAAAAAAATCAAAAATATATTAATTTGTAAGACCGTAAATAGAGAGACAAAATAGAGAAATTTTCGTGATAAACAAGTGTTCGGATATTTCTTTTTATGATTTTATTTGAACTAAAATTAAAATTTTGAAACATACGTTTACTAGATAACGTTTTGATTTACAATAATGTATAATTATTACATTATATGAAATATGTCTTGTAAAATAAGATTTTTCGTTTGAAAATTTAACAAATCCGCCAACGACCTATGGCTATTATACTAAAAATAAACATTTTTTCTCAAAATTTAAAACATGTGTTTACTAGATAAAATAACAATCTTTCGAAATCAATTTATAATTTTTTGTGAAAAATAGTCAATACCTCTAAAATTTAGAAACGCTCGAAATAAACAAAAAAATTAAATCTAAAATTAATTTAGGGAATAAAATAATTGCGCCTTGCAAATCTCCTTTACTAACCATGTTTCCGTATAATATTGACTCCTCCCACCGCTTTCCCCCTCCCCCCAAAATCATCCCTCCCACTACTCGCACCTAATTAATCTTTGGTACTTGCATTTAATTTTTAAGTTAGTTTTAATTCTGCTCGTGAATGATACGGTTGTATCGAAACCGGTCGCGGAAAAATTAAATTTAAGTAACAAATGTACATTTAATAAAACTCTTCAAAAAACAAAATGTCTAGAAATTGTTACATAGTTAATGCCCAAGAAATACAAAAAAAAAACTCTAAAATTTGATTTAAAAATGACATAATTCCGGTTTTCTCTGGTTTATACTATCTTAACATTTACTATGTTATGTTTCAATCTGTAATTAAATTCCCGAGTAGAAACTTAAATGGTTTTTAGTTGTAGAGTGACCTTGGTTTTTCAATAAAATTACATTACCAATAAGAAACCTGTTAGAAATTTGTTAATTCTTTGAAAGTTTCACTGATTATAACTTTTATGATCGTTTCTCGGTGAACCGAATATAGGTTAGCCTCGATTACATCGTCATTTCGTTTTCTATAATGTAAGTCTGAACCTTGAACTGTAATGTGAGCCCACCTTGGCGCCAGCAATGCGCCTGATCCAGGTCGCAGGATTGACGGAATCGGAACTGAAGCAGTGGAAGCCACTTCCCGTTTCCGGCGATCAGTCGGCCATGCTTCCTGTGCGACGTACTGCACGGTGCGCGGTGCACGCTCTGCATTGCCGAGAGAATAGTGGCCACTTGTCGTGCCATAACCGGCTGTTACCAATATAACATCAATTTACGCGGTATTGCCGATTAAATGCTTTCCATTGATGCTTAATGCAATATACATAACATCGAATAACGTCAGAAGGTAAAAAAAAAATTGAAGACTGCAATCATGACATTATAAAATGGTACATAACATTCGTTTGCCATTTTAATTATCCAGATAGTAAAGAAATAACCTCGGGTCTAACTGGGCAGCTAGCTATTTACTAACACAAATTTAGAAATAATAAAGGTACAACATACTGCTTATAAATGTTAGGTATAGTTACGAAGGTTCTATGACAGTTCATCCTGCGACAATTCATCCGGCGACAGTTCATCCTGCGACAGTTCATCCGGCCGACAGTTCATCCTGCCGACAGTTCATCCTGCCGACAGTTCATCCCGCCGAAAATTCATCCGGCGACAATTCATCCTGACAATTCAACCTAACCTAACCTAACCTAACCTAACCTATAAGTATAACCTATAAGTATAAGTATGTCGTATTTTGTTATTCACGCATGCTTCTTCGGAGAGTCGAAATTATTGTTAGTAAAAATATTTTTACAGCGGATTTCCACTCAAGATGCCTTCAGATATAAGTATATCGATTTTGGTTGTACGGCCGTATATCCTCTTTGCATACTTACTTAATAAAAATCTTCTAAATGATCAGGCAGGTTGAATTGTCGCCGGATGAATTGTCGGCGGGATGAACTGTCGGCAGGATGAACTGTCGGCAGGATGAACTGTCGGCCGGATGAACTGTCGCAGGATGAACTGCCGCCGGATGAATTGTCGCAGGACGAATTGTCGGGTCACCAGTTACGAAACATTACAGTATCTAAGATATTTAAAAACGTTGGACAATAAATAAAAATACAAACAATAATAGCAACCCAATATACTTATCTAAAAATTATCGGCTAAATCAATCGGTCTGTTTTTCTAGTTTTCGCAAAAGTTAAAAAACAAGCTTAGGGACTAGGTATTCGTGTTGTGCAGCTGTCGTGTTGCATATACGTACATATATATTCCCAATGTGGTTGGAGTATATATATGAACTTATGCATGTTTTTTTCCGTCGGGACATTTCAGGTTTTGTCGGGACGGTTCCATGCCAACTCAGAATGAAACCAACTCAGAAACATCTCAGAAAGGTCAGGAAAAGCTTTGAAAAAATAATTTTAAAATAGCCGGTAACCCTAACCTAACTTAATCTATTTAAGGCGATCCACTAGTTCAGGAAAAAATCGAAATCGGAATTCACGCCCTTTATGGGAGGAGTTTAAAAATACTTGATAAAAAGCTTTTGGAAAGGTTGGAAAAGGTATTTGAGAGTTTTGTTTTACAGGTTGATTTCGTAAAGGCATGTAAAAAATATTAATCCCTGTTTTACGCATTGTTTATTGTAATAAAACGGAAATTTAAAATTGATTTCATGAAATCAAGTGACGCGGAGTGACGCGTCCATCTCCCGCTCAGTTCGGGGCGTGGCTGAGGTTTGGCGACTGTGGCGTGAACAGTAGTTCTTCGGTGGACGCCATAGGGTTCACTTTGAAAAACCGAATTCGTCGACTAGCGGCCGTATTGTAAAATAACAACGCGAAAATGCATATTTTATTTTATTTTGGGAAGATTGGGTGTAAATATCAACTTTTTTGCGATCATTATAAAATAAACTGAATTTGCCACATTATACAATAAAACCATAACCGAAAAGGGGTTTATAAATAGGAGAGTTTGGACTTGAAAATGTGTTTTTTAGATCTTATACTTTATTTTTTTATAGACTCATTAAAAGACTTATACAAAAAATGACCGAAATTTTTAAGGGCCAAGGTATGTTCTACACGCAGTATTTAATTGAAGCATCTACAATACTTCTAAGCGATCAAATTTTCAAAGCAAAAACATATGATTTTGTATGATTTTGCATTATTTACTATGGCTTCATCTTAACCATTTTTTTTATCATCACTCTTAATGGCCTTTCTGAGGTGCTCGAGTTTTTATATATATCGGAATCGGTAACATGTATTTTTGCCTGAGATTTGCTGTTTTCAAAATCACTTATTTATACACCTGTAAGGTTACAGGAACATAGTATTTAATTATCTGACCTTAAATTCTTTAAATGTTCAGAAGGATTATTTTATTTTTTAGCTTTTGCGCAACGTCGAGAGATTATGTGTAGGGGCGTGTAAATAGCCCCTGACACGAGGGAGTTACTACCCTATGTAAATTAACGAAAATTGAATTCTTCCCTATGTGACACAAAAACAGTTGACCCAGCAATTCCAACCAAAGTGAAACAAAACAATACTCACTCAGAGAATGCAGCTCATTGGCGATGTCCAACACAAAAGACACTTCTTTTCGTTAAAAAAATATCAAGGCGGTATTGCATAATCTTAACAGATGTTTCGCACAGCAAGGAAGTTTCAACAATGAAAAAATAAATCTGCCCATCAATAATATGTGCCAAATCCTAGGCACAACAATAATTCACTCACTGGGTGAACCATTTAATAATGACTGACCAGGAGTGACATCTGTTGGTTTTGACTCACACTCCCGTCGGAAGCAATTGCCTGATTCACAGAGGTAAGGAAATGCATGAATATACCGAATCTCAAGCCACATAGGTAAATTCAATACAATACAAAAACCATAGATGGCGCCCTCATGGTCTCATAGCATAAATCATTAATTGATTAAGAAAATGGATACAAATATATTTATGGCGCGTATCCATTATGTGTGATAAAATAAAAGCGATGTTTTCTAACCTTTCTGAAATGTTTGGGTTCAGTTTCTCCATTACCATGTTATTTTGTGCAAATGGTAGTTTTATGTGATTTTAATATCCACTTGTTCTGTTGTCATGTGTGCTTTGTTATTTTGCTATATATAGATTTGTTGTTTATATGTAGATATTACTTACAACCTATCTATTTTCGAAAGCGTCAAATCATGGTGGATTAAAGCCTTTAATGACAATGACGTAATAATGTACTTCAACAATGCGAGGCTGATGGGAAGATAGTGTTGATAATTTTATGTGGTATTATTATGGTGGTACCAAAAAAGGGAACCTTGTGTTAAATGCACTGCGGTATAATGGTGTTTGCATAATAATAATACATTTAAAAGCATTCAAGTAGGTACGTACATAAACAATGCTTTATTATTGCACGGGGTCTACTAATCTGGACCACAATCAAAAACTCAATGTCAGCTTGCAAAAACGATGTCAAAAATGACCGTAGAAAACTACATTTCGAGTAATTGTGTCCTTCACAGAGTATAATGAATTATGGTGGGGGACTGTGACAACAACGTGAGGGAGACAATGCATGTAACACCAGTACATTATTACGGTAGACAAAATAATGCATCTATTGCAGTCTATTGCAGAAAACATTTACTCTTTCCAAATTAAATTGTATTATGCAGAACATTTGAGTATTTTAGGAATGATTTTCCAATCAATAAACAGAATAATGAAAATGGAGCAAAATAACAAAGCACACATGACAACAGAACAAGTGGACATTAAAATCACATAAAACTACCATTTGCACAAAATAACGGTAATGAAGAAACTGAACCTAAACATTTCAGAAAGGTTAGAAAACATCGCTTTTATTTTATCACACATAATCTCCCTACACGTTGCTCAAAAGCTAATAAATAAAATAATCCTTCTGAACATTTAAAGAATTTAAGGTCAGATAATTAAATACTCTGTCCCTGTATTAATTATAACCTTACGTATAAATAAGTGATTTTAAAAACAGCAAATCTCAGGCAAAAATACATGTTACCGATTCCGATATATATAAAAACTTTGGGTTAACAGAACTACAAACACCCAGGAACTAATTGCTTTAATAAAATGCCAGAAAATATAAGAGCCCTTAAAAATAGCTTCAAAGAATTCAAAACACAATTAAAAAATTATGCCAAAAACTTGAAAAAAAAACATTTTTTTTAATACTTTCATTAAAAAATCAAATAAATAACACCTTCCCCCCATTCACACAAACAGAACTTTTAATGGGAGTACATCTTTTAATTTAAATAAAAATGTGAATACAAATTATGAAGATGAAATGTTTATATTAAAAAAAGTGTACTTACTCTGTTATCAATTATGTTTATATTTTGTACAAATAAATATCTTAAATTGTAAATCACTGGACAATCAAGGGAAAGTTTAATGATAGTTAATATAGCTAATACGGCGGTAATTCCTATCTAATTTGGGAATACATTACTGCATATATTATCTAACGCGTCTTCAATTATTTAACCATCTTCATTGCTTTCACCATTGCTTTGCAATTTCACCGTCTAAACGTACGCTATTAGAATGTTACATAATTAATAATAGCCAAGAAGTATCGCAAAAGTTGAAATTTGCACGAATTTAAATGACAGCCGTGACTTGTCTTCCGAGTTTGGAGACCATTTCTAACCGAGAAGAGTTCCTTTTTTCAAACTCCAACTTTTTGCAAGGGAAAGACCGTGTGAACTTCATTCAGGAAGGAAAACAAATTCTTATTTCAGCTTTTACCAAATAAAAAGCAGTAGAACGAAAAAAGGAAAATTGACGCGGAATGCTCTATTAACTTTAGTTATTTTTTTAATAGCCTGCAAACAACTATAAATTAATAATAATTGACAAAACTTGCATAAATACAGAATAGTTCTGTTTGGAATGCGTTTGAGAATGAAATGACAAGTGAATACCGTATCTCAATTCTCAACACGTAAAAAACTCTCTTTCCGGATTGGTTTTTTCTATGACCTCGAGAAATCAGACGAGAAGGAAGCAGGTAGTGAACACCGAATCAAATTAATGTGAAGATCATTGATTACATACCACAGCTCCATTTTATTGAATCATAATCGATTTGAATTAACATTTAAATACTATTGACTGATTTGCGTAATAAATTGTTGACGACAAAATATCTAAGATATTTTTTAAGTAACCTATCATAATTTCTATCGATATATTTACATAAATAAGAAAGTCTGTGGGGGACGGGCGGGAGGCTTGGATTTGATTTGTAAGCAAATCTACAGTTTCATTCCGAGACTGACGAATTTGACCTTCAAAAGAATAAGAAGGTCACTGTTTATATAAAAAATTTGCGTGTTAATAAAAATATAAATTTGAGTTTCATCAAGAAAGTTAAAGAATTAGAATGAACTATTTACGAAAAAGGCAGAATATTCATATCCCACAAGCCACAAGTATTATTTCTATCACGGTAGGTTTAAATTAGTTTTATAAGTTGCTGTTTTTGTACGTTTTCCGTGAGGAAATGACGTAAAATGGATGACTGCGGCAGGAATTTCATCGCCATTAATTTTTTGTTTTTTCAGTCCCAATTCAATCGTAATCCTTTCACTACCAGATTTGCCAAAATGTTTAGCATTTTCAATTAAAAAGGAAAAATTATTTTGCCTCAAAATAACACTAAACAATCGACATCTTTGAAAATGCGTTTTGAATTCAAGATCAGCTTGTTCGTTATGTGTCTGCGGTTTATCTATTACATAGTATAAAACAGAGTCGCTCCCGCTGTCTGTACGCTTAGATCAGGGATTCCCAAACTGTGTTCCGCGGAACCCTAGGGTTCCGCCAAACCTGTACAGGGGTTCCGCGACAATTTGTCGGAAGAATTTAATTTAATAAAACATACACATATTCATATTTCAACACTGATATTATTCTCATTATTTGTATAAATATTTCACAATAGTTCTTAAGTAGGTAGGTACTAGACCCTTCCAGATAGAGAGACTAAGCTTTACGTAAGTGGAAAAAGGTGGTTATGGTGTAATCGCAGTAAACCTTTATTTTACATAACTACTAATTAAAATCTCCGAAATTTATTACTGCGCTGAATACGATGTGTACTAGTACAGGAACAGGCTCGACGCCACACCAGATATTAGAATTCAACTTCCCAACATTATGCCTGATATCAAGAAGATAAGCAATTCAAGGACTCAAAATCATCAATGTCATTAATTGTTTTATTTATTCCATTTTTTGCTGGTGTTTATATTAACTTTTTTTTATAATCCATTTTTTTTGTTGTTTATTTTCATTTTTTTATTGTTTTTATATCATTTTTTGATGTTTATATTCCATTTTTTGTTGTTTATATTCCATTTTTTGATGTTTATATTCCATTTTTTGTTGTTTATATTCCATTTTTTGTGTTTCATATTCCATTTTATGTTGTTTATTTTCCATTTTTTTATTGTTTATATTCCATTTTTTGTTGTTTATTTCCATTTTTTGTTGTTGTTTACATTCCATTTTTTTGTTTATATTCCATTTTTTATACATATATTGTTGATATACTTAATAAATATTGTATAATAACTTTAAAAAAATATATTATTAGGAATTAACCAATCTAAAAAAAGAGCCAGGTGTTCCATTAAAATTTATGGGTTTGCAAAGTGTTCCATTGCAGAAAAAGTTTGGGAAACCCTGGGCTTAGATCTTTCAAAATACGAAACGGATTTTCATGCGGTTTTTATCAATAGATAGGGTTTGTATAAATTGTTTGATATATATAAAATATAAAGAGGGCTGGCGGTGTGGATTTGATACGCATGCAAATTAACAGATGGCGTTGGTTATAAAGGTTGGGTAATTGCGTTGTCAGTAGATGGCGTAGTGTTTCGTCATTCACAGCAACGTGTGGCCGGGTCAGCTAGTTGACAAATAAAGATAGATGACTTACTTATAATTATAAGACATTTATTGACACTGTTTACACGTTCAAGAGTATGCGTCAAGTGACGCGACAGACCTACCAACTGCACACTGAGGTTTTTACTTGTACCAATATAACAGATGCATAACATCCTTTCCTCCTTCCATTTTTTTTTTAAATATCCAACCAAATAACAATGACAAAGACATCTTTAAGGGGGTTTCGCAACTCTGCCAGACCTATCAACTACCAACTGTACACATTGACATATGACAGCTGGCGTTTATACCACTAACAACATATCAGATACATTACAGTTTTTAGCACCATAAATTTTATGGTACATAACTTATAGAATAAGTTTTATGTTATTTACTCTGTTGGTACAAGCAAACAATATGTATCAATAATATTGATAGTTTATGTACGTGAGGTGTAACACCATCAGTAATAGGTATTACGAATACTTAGTGCAAATTAACATACACACGAGTCGGTATAATTTTATTATAACGTATTGTTTAGTAATGCCAACGACCAGATTAGGTCTGATAGCGTAATCTCTTACGTGTATTTTCTGTATATACGCGACTGAAGCCCTACACCGGAATATATCGCGAACCCCCCAGATTACATTATTTTATGAACCGTACTTATAAGAACAGATAATTCTCGCACCGATATATACGCCATCTATAAAATATATTTAACTTTTGCAAGGCAACATGATGTCATGTTTCAGAAACGAGCAAGACTGCGAGGAGACAGTGGGACTATGGCACTCCTCATTGAAACATTTTGAGGTGGGAGAAAACACGTGAAGAGCGTAATAATTGATACTTTTAAACGTTATGCTCACTTAATTTCACTACGTTATCTTATTAAAATGTAAAAATTATATATTATATACCCTGTTAAAATTATATATTATATATAGGTAGGGATGTGACTTTTACATAAATAATCGATTATTGAATACTCGATTCTTTCTCTTAGCATGAAAAATCGATTTATATATAACCGATTTTTCTTGAAAAATAATCAATTAATAATCGATTTTTCTTGAAATATAATCAATTAATAAACGTTTTTTCCCCAAATTTGACAAATTGAAATAAACGCATAACATAATATCTTTAATCACAGTTTAATTAATTAAAAAATATTCAACAGAAATTACAAGTTTTAAAATAATCAAAAGAAATTAAAAGTTTTTTCTAAATAATCAACACAAATTAGAAATCCGTGGGCAATGATCTCAGGAATAAGAGCTTAGGTAAGCGTTTGAAACAATATATGTACGATTCCTGGACTTAGTTAACACGGCGCCAGCTTTTGAAAACAATCTCTCTGCTGGGGCCGAAGACGCCAGCACCAAAAGGTGCTTACACGCCACCTGTGTCAGTTTGGGATAAGCTCCCTCATAGCTTCTCCAGACCTCTAAAGTATCTGTTTTTACACTCGCAGACATGTACAGGTCAAATTCGGATATCTGACTGTGACTTAGTCTGACTATGTCTGAAGCGTAGCAGGGCTGCGAATGAAAAAATCGGCAGTGTAAAAAAAATCGATTGCTGATTAATCGATTTTTTTGAAAATTAAAATCTAGGGACTTTCACATAAATAATCGATTATTAAATAAGGGTTCTTTTTCTTAGCACGAAAAATCGATTTATAAATAATCGATTTTTTAGAACACTAAAATCGCTTAATAAAATAGATTTTTGTTGGAGAATTTTATATATCGATTACTTTTCAAATCCCTACCTGCAGGCCACCCTACCTACCAGCAGCCTTGGAAAAAACAAAGTTTCAGGTTTAACATTAGTATCAGGCCTTTATGAATGAGTATTATATTGAAAGCCATTAATTACAAAAAATGTCTTCCTTTTTTAGATTAGGAAATATCTTACTCAGGGTCTATGTCATCTTAGGAGATGCTATGTGGAGGTCTTTGTTATTTAGACTGTTGGTGTAGGCGTGAGATGAGATCTTGCTGATCTAATGAAACGCGCGTGGACGAGTAGGTTATTTATTTGCACAATATTGTACGTCTGTGTTGTAAAGCTACGTTATAGCTAATAGAACTGTCGGAGATTAAGGAGGGCGAGCAGGAACATCCATCGCCTTTTATACCCTGCCGTCTAGCTCTTGCATATTTAAAAAGCAGGAGTACCACCAAAACCATTCTCACAGTCTTTTTAAGGAAAGAGAGAAGAGGAAGTTCTGAAAAGGACAAAGATGTGAGGTAGGTAGGAACCTGGGGGTCAATGTGTCCAGGAGTGATGGACGTATGAATCCATCCCTCCAACTTGCGGAATGGGTCGAGAGAGTCCGGCTCAACCAGTCTCTTTCGATCTAACCACGTAGAGAGTGAAAGACCTAGACCAACCCGGGCACCAAACTTAGCGAACCACTTGGGGCGACCTATGACAGAGGTGTTAGTCACCTAAAAAATGGTACCGGGGGTGGCGGTACCGATATTCGCCTCCCAATTTGTATTATGTGTACTCACACTACCCGAGACATTACACTCCTCCGGGTCAGGATAACTTCTTTACACGTAATTGTAAGTTGTACTCGGAGTCGGATTCTTAAATTTCAACGTACAGTCGCTAGGGTAATTAATACTGTCAGATAATATTGCTGTATTTATCTTAATTATTTTCTCGAACTAGCATAGATATTTTATATTAAAAAAAAACTGAAAGCTACCTTTATCACTTCAGAACATTCCGAACTCCAGGCAAAGCCAGGCACGTAATAGTAGATACCATAATAATAATATAATGTGTTCCTAGAGTTAAAAGCAATTTATCAAATCACAGTTAAAACGTGATATAGCTGTCACGTTGAGAGATGAATTATTTTTATGACACCTAAATGAATCCTCTATAATGTTATTGGGAACATGGCGAGATAATGTGGCGAGGGGCACTCGACACAATGTTCACCTTATCAGCTTGACAAATATCGCTACATTGTGTGCATTGCCTATTATTATGTGTCATGCTAAACAAATATTATATATAGTCACCATATCTATTTGTACCGCAGGTGGTGGGCCAATTTGGGAGGCGGCTATGGGTACCGCCGGCCCGGGAACCATTTATTGGATAAGCAGCACCTCTGGTGACTTAGCAGGGGTGCCCGGGTTCATGGAGTGGGGTTTGCCCGGACCTTGGCGGTGCATGCTTTTGTCCACCACCGGATCGGGAGAGACGGTTTAGGGAAACCTTTTGATATCTCCAGCAGGACTCGCAGGATTCATACGTCCGTTATTCTTGGAGCCACTGACCCCCAGATTCCTAACCATCTCTCATACCCTTTTCCTGCCCAGAACTTCCTTCCTTTCCTCAAACGACTTTCCACACAGCATCCCCAAAGGTGACATAGGCCCTGAGGAGAATTATATTCTTCAGGACCTCTCGTGTAGAGCTAATGTAAAAAAGGCGAAGATTAATGCTAAACTATTTTTGATTAATCTTCACTTCGAGTCGGTTTACACTAGGTATAAATACAAAAAGAAACCAACTCAGAAACACCTCATAAAGGTCATTAAAAGCTATGATTTTTTTTTAAATAGTCGGTAACCCTAACCTAACATAAGCTATTTAACCATGTTTTTAATATTTTTTATCATCACTCTTAATGTCCTTTCTGAGGTGCTTCTGAGTTGGTTTCATTCTGAGTTGTCCGGTCACCAAAGTTATATTTTTGGATAAATTTAAGGTTTTTCTACCGTTTCCATTGTGTAAAATTAAAATAAAATTTTTAACGACTTTATAAAAAAGAGAAGTCTAAATTCTAAAAAATGTATTTTTTCATTAGAAAGTAAGAAAAAACTTAAAAAAATATAATTATATGGATAAAATAATATGTGACAGTTTCCACCGACTAACTTTTCTTTCTTATAAAATTATTCACAAAAACCACTTTTGAGCTTAAAATCATGATCCCTAGACTCTGTTTGCCAATAGATTATTATGCCTTTTACTGATAAAAGCATGGCGATATAAGGCACACTAAGAACACATGGGTTCATTTCGTTAACAAGAAATTAATTTATTGTAATATGTTTTATTTTTTTAACCTGTTAAATTTTTATAAAACAAATATGCATTGTGCATGCGTTTATGCAAAAAACACAAGATTTCAAGGGCACTATAGTTATAAGTTATAACTAATCAAAAAACTTATAAAGTTAAGAGGGCATTACCAGAGAAAGCCGGAAATACGTCATTTTCAAAAAAGTTTTTAGACGTATTGACTCTTTTCCACAAAAAATTATAAATGGATTTCGAAAGATTGTTCTTTTATCTAGTGAAGTTATGTAATAAATTTTTAGAATTTTTTTTTAATTTTTAGTATAATAAGGTTATTCCATAGGTCGTTGGCAGATTTGTTAAATTTTCAAAAAAGTCTTTGTATTATACCACACCCATTTCAAATAATGTAATCATGCAGTAAAATAAATCAATACATTATCTAGCAGAGTTATGTATTAGAATTTTAATTTTAGTTTCAATAAAATCATTAAAAATATGTACGTACATGTGTTTCTTGACGAAAATTGGTCCATTTGTGTATTTATTTGCGCACTTACAAACTAATATATTTCAGATTTTTTAACATTCTTATTAAATTTAGACATTATTGAAAAATGATAAATACTTATTATCAAAAAATAACTACAAAAAGTACACATTTTAATAGTTTTATCATCACGCCTTTCAGCATTTTTGGATGAAGGTATAAATTAAAGCTAATTTGGATTGAAATAAATTCGATATTGAGTTATAATTTAAAAAAGCTGGTACGGAGAATAATTAATCTTTCTCATTGTAACCGCCCTGCACGATCGGAAGAACAACTTTCGACGAAATGTGGATTTTCGTCCGCTGGCTGGTTAAACGCTCTTAATCTTACTTGATAATAATTCTTTACAGGAAAACTTTCACAGTGGTGGAATCAAAAATACTAATTACGGTTGTCCGTGCATGAACCGTGAATGCGTGAAATTATTCACGTTCAATGAACTCAAATTTGCTTTGAATTTTTCAAAATTGGAACTGATTGGGTGATTCGCACTATATATTATATACTAAGTATGTACCTACTACCCATAATTACCCATTTTTATTATTAAAAAAAATTTTATACTTGAAATTTGCATTTCTTTCGTTAATTTTTTTTCAGATTTTGTGATTTTCGAGTCTACTAAACGGTGTTCTTTTAAAAGCTTAATTTCTGATCTAAAATAATTGTATATGGTGCCGTTTTTGTGAAAAATCACTTCCAAGGGAACTGTAAAAATATGACTTCCTACCTCCCAAGGCTCTATCTAATATTATAAGATACTTAAGACACACTTTTATAGAAAGATTAAGCTTGGAGAAGATACGTAGATGATGACATAATATTAAAAACACTGCACATTGCTTGATTTACAGTTACTATTTTATCCCCCATTACTATTTAAATTACATTTATTAGATCTCTCTAATTTGTCAAGAAACAATATAATCATCTATAGATATATCTTCTTTCTAATATATAAAATTTTCTGTAGCGGGCGGTGTGGCGGGCGGGCGGCATGGATTTGATTTGTAAACAATTCTACAGTTTTATTCCAAGGATGATGAAACTTTTCACACTTGACCTTCAAAACCATGATCACTGTCTACATGAAATTTTGAAAAACCACCCATCCCTATTTCCTACCCCTTAAAGCAGTATTTTGACACTTTTTGATGAAATTTTGCACACTTGTCGCTTAAAATAAGAGGAAAATTACAGTTTACATCCGATTCCGAAAAACTTTCATAAAGCCCGGTCAACGCCGGGACATCAGCTATATATTATGTTGATTGATTTATTGATGAAATTTTGCATAATTGACCTTCAAAACATGAAGAAGGTCACCGGCCATGTGAGATTTCCAAAAACCAACCAATCCACTTTTCCCACCCCTTATAGCAGAATGAAACCCGGGCAACGCCGAGTTGCTCAGTTAGTTAGTATACATATCCATACTAATATTATAAATACGAAAGTGCTTGTGTGTGTGTTTGTTATGCTTTCACACCTAAACCACTAAACTGATTTTAATTTTTATTTCACCAATAGAAAGCTACATTATCAGCGAGTAACATAGGCTGTATATAATGGTAAGCTCTGGCGTTATGAAATGTGTATAAATGAAAATGTGTGTATTTCCTCCGCTAAAATTAACGGCAGGGAGGAAAGGCAGGGGGAAGGTGGGGTTCGCGGAGAGGGAGGAAACGAGGGAGGGGGAAGGCGGGAAACGTGGAAGGGAATGGAGACGCACGGGAAAGGACATGCAGGGAGGATAAATTTATTTCTTTGAATGGCATTGCAACGCATGCCGGGTACCAGCTAGTATTTATATAAATAAGAATGTCTGGAGCGGACGGGCAGGTTTTGTTTCGAGACCACTGAAAAATTGCATAATTGACCTCTACAACAAGAGAAAGGTCACTGTCTACATTGGATTTCAAAAAACTCTGTGTAAAACCGGGCAACGTCGGGGACTTCAGCTAGTTCTGTAAAGAAAATAAACAAATTTGGTTTTGAAAGGAAATGGTGCTGATACCAAAAATACTAACTTTATAAATACTTTCAGCTTTACAACCCCTACAATTATAATACACCGTAATTTTTCACGAGTACGCGCTAAGTGGTTATTTACTAAAAACAAGCTCTGAAAATGGTTCATTCTAGGCAAACAAAGAGTATTATTATATGTTGCCAATCTGGTATTGTTTGATTTTCTCTGCATATAGTACTGATACCATAAACAGTTACCAAGGTTCGTAGAAGGTTAACCCCTTAGGCTAATTTGTTTGCTTTTCGGAATTCAGGTCTAATGGAAATCGTAGTGTCTTCCTTACTACGACGGCCGGCGTAGTCCAGCGGTAAGGCTCTTGACTCGCATTCCGAAGGTCGCTGGATCGAATCCCGGCGTGGGCAAATAAATTTTATTTAAATAATTTGTGTTATTTCACAATTCATTCATTTAAAATAATGTATAGTATATTTGCGGCACGTTCCAGGGTGGAAGATAAGCTCAGTGTCGCCCTGGTGTAAGACCACCATTCAGAATTGAAACGTTGCTTGAAATGGCTTTAGAAGTATTTGGTGACCAGATCTGAATAGCCAGGCACTTCCCCACCTTCCTCTTCCCTATCTTCTTCCCCTCTCCACTACTTTCAGCCACACAACATACCCCAATTGTGGATGCCATAGTCTCACTTACTCCAGACGGGAGCAGTTGGGACTCTTGTGCGGTATTCAAATAAAAAAAATGGTTAGAAATGTGACCTATACGGTATTAGAAAGAAAAAACACCACTTTATATTCAAATCTAAAAGATAACCACAAAATATTTAAAATGTACAATTTAAGACACAAATATTTGAATTACACCTGAAAGTATCTGAAAACTTCTACTATCACCACAGTAAGCGGAAAATGTTGCTTGTGTCGCGATGGAGGACTAAGCTAGCCGAGGAATTTAACACACAACGCCTGGGTGGGACCCAAACGCGATTCAAACTCAGCCACTTACTGGTCGACTGGACCGATTATAAAATAAAAATTTTTAAAAGCGTATTTCAATACCTTAAAAAAAATAGTTTTCGAATGCGTTCAGAAATATTTAAGTTATTTGGATTTTAATGCAGAGCGGAAATATTTTGACCTTTCGACAAAATAGGTCCGAGCCCTGAGGGGTTAAATAAATTTTCTACGAACCTTGAACGGTTAGGTTTGGTTTATTTTTCAAATTGGCACTGTGCGCTGGTAACCATGACAAAGCGTTCACAACTTAAAATGCCTTGAACTTGTTTATTTTGCAGGTTGGAAATAATGCCTTATTGGGTTGCGTATTATGTGGGTTGGTTGCTGGTATCAAACAGTGTCGGTGCTCGCAGAAGAGGAGAAACCGGTTCGGTTGAACGGAGAAATGTCTGCGGGTAAGTAACTGGCGGAGTTGTTCAACTTATATCGTTAAGATCAAACTGAAGAAAAAACTACATAATCGGTAGAAACCGTACCTCAGAGATCAGCAAACTCGCCACTTACCACTTATTTACCACAAAGGGGCGTGCAGTAACTTTTTAAAAAACTTATCACTTATATCAAAAAAATAGCTATATATATCGCCAATACGACAAAATTATTGATTTTTAATTGCCCGCTACGCCTTAATACATAGGACTATCCCATCAAAACTGTGGCTTCAAAAATTCCCCCATTTTCCAAAAAAGAAATTTCCGTACTTATTCGAATGAGAATCGGACATTGTTCCGTTCCTTCTCACCTTTTTAAAATTCACATCCTTGATTCCCCAGATTGTACGTTCTGTGGTCTAGATTTGGGAACTTTAGTTCACATATTTTTTGGTTGTCTCTCTCTAAATAAATATCCTCCCTTCTATCAAGCTTTATTTAAAATTGCCTCCCCTCCATTCAGCATCTCATCTCTTCTAAGTCTGAACTCTAATCCAATCTTCTATATAATACTGAAATTTGTACATTTAAAAAAAATTAATATATAAATTCATCGTTACTTTCTCTGTGATTTTAAATGATGGCCTAGAACACCCTTGAAGGGTGAAAGTCAGAAATAATTGAAAAAAAATCGTTTTAATGTCCTCGGACTGTCTGATCAGAAGATATTTTTATTTGAGTGGTTTCTATTTGCTTGGATGGGTTCCATGATAACTCAACACAATGGCAAATCAATACTCTTTTGAAAATTTGTTTTAAAGTCGTTCAATTTGGGAGGCGGACGTGGGTACCGTCGCCCCGGGAACCATTTATTGGATAACCAACATCTCTGCCGTAGGTCACCCAAAGTGGTTCGCTACATTTGGTGACTTAGCAGGAGTGCCCGGGTTCATGGGGTGAGGTTTGTCCAGGTGTTGGCGGTTGATGATAGTCGCATCAGCCTACGTGGTGGGCAGGATCGAGAGAAACCGGTTGAGGAAGGTCTTTTATCCCCTCCAGCCGGTTGGAGGGATGGATTCATATTTCATATATGTCCGTTACTCCTGGACACACTGATCCTCAGATTCCTACCCACCCTTTATACCTATTTTCTTCCCATAACTTCCTTTCCTTCCTTTTCTAAAAAAAAACCTCCACACGGCATCCCCTAAGATGACATAAGCCCTGAGGGAAATTATTTTCCTCAGGGCCTCCTATGTGGAACTAAAGTAAAATAAAAATAACCTGTTTTGTCTAGTTTTTTCCTCATTTTTCATGATTTTTTATGTGTCACAAGAGCGCCCCTATCAGTACGGTGTAAAGGCACGGGGACTATGTCGCCACCCGGTTGTGTATTTCCAAAACCTATACTGATTCAGTCGCGGTAGCGACAATTTACATTTTAAATACACCTCTATATTGATAATTTTTTATCACTTTGCAAAAACAAAAATTGTTCTAAAATCTAGATAAAATAATCTTTCCAATGTGTATATTGGAAATAAATAATTTTATTTCTAAATATTTAACTTTTGATATTGAAAATGTAAAGCGACTGAACCGGTATAGGTTTTGGAAATACGCCACCCGGTTGTGCAGCTTTGTGAGGAGGTTTAAGAAAGGGGCTGCAGGAAGGGATTTATTAATGCGGATCTTGAAGAAGCCCGGATTTTATGAAAGAAATACACAAAAACAAGTGGAAGGAACGACCCATTCTCATGAAGCAAGAAGCAAGCATCAACTGTAAACGGGTGTTCAGCTCGTGTCCGTCGAGTTTCACGCATGTGCACCGCATGTGAACAGACTCAGCATGCCCTCAGTGCGTCTGTGCATTAGAGATGCAGAATTAAGTAATGTGGGGCTCCAGTCCAAAGGTGACTCTCAAATTCAATTGTTGGGGCGTACTTGAGATTTGTATAGGGTTGGCAGCTGGTCACAGTTGAAGAATCTGCTAGTCCTGTACAAGTCACCCAGTTTCTTGGAAGTCAGATTTACTGAGCCGGTCTGCTATACTTATTCCAAGCATTTCAATGGAGTCTATAGCGCACATCCCATAGAAAAGTGTCGCAATTCAAAAAAGTAAATTTTACAGAAAAGCGAAACAAATTAATGAACGAGGAACAAATCTATGGACAACTGAAATCAATCAACAGCTGATTCTGACAGATCCAAATTTAATTATCAAAGTAGTGACATTTTAGCACATTAAAAGACTAAGCATAGTCGAAACACTTAAACCAGTGAAACATTAAACATAAAATCAGTGTATTTCATAGTGGCAGTGAAAAATAACTCTATATCTTGCCCTGAAAAATAACGACAATTGACTGTCATTGTAAACCATAGACAATTTATGATTTGAATTTTTGAATTTGAATTTTCAAATCCTTAAATTTGTTCAAAGGTGTTTCGAAGTCATAGACAAATAAGTTAAGTTATAATCATTTTTAATCAAAGGGGTACTTCTGAACAACCACAAGAAACCTACCCACAAATAAAGAAATAAAATGTCTAAATCACGCAAGGTTTGCAGTGCAAAGAAAGCGGCTTCCTCACCTCTAGCAACCCCGCTCGGCCCTATGGATTCACCATCGGCGCATCAGTCAATAATAAATATTGACGCTGACTCGCTCATCAATTTTTTCGAGTCGAAACTTGAAACCATGCGGACTGAAAACAAGAAAGCAATTGATGCAGTTCAGCTAAAATTAGATGCGCTGTCTAATGAATGGAAGGACCAGTACGCGAAAATTCTGGAATGTGTGAGCGTTCTCCAACAAGAAAACACCAACCTCCGGCAAGAAGTCCAGTCACTCCGAGATGCACACGATGAGATGGAGCAGCGCAGTCGAATGTGCAACATTGACATCCATGGCATTCCCGAGGCAAAGGGTGAAAATTTAATCACCCTAATAGATAAAATAGGATCAAAAATTAACGTCCCGCTTCCAAGTAGCTGTGTGGTGTCAGCGCACCGCGTCGCTCGCGGTCACTCGTCGCCCTCCAACCGTCCACGCAACATTGTCATCCAGCTTTCCACAAAGCGTCTCCGTGATGATGTCATCGCTGCAGCAAGGACTCGCCGCGGCCTCACCACGGAACAATTAGGACTAGGTGCTCCAACCACCAATTTTTATATTAACGAGCACCTGACATTAAAAAATAAAATACTTTTTGCGAAAACCCGAACCGCTGGAAAAGCCAACGGCTTTAAATACATATGGGTGCGAAACGGCAGTATTCTAGCGAAGAGGAACGATCTCTCGAGGGTAGTCACCATTCGTCGTGAGGAAGACCTTCAAAAAATCATCACGCATGATCAACAAAACATATGACTCCTACCACAAAGATGTTACTGCTGTCATCAATGCCCGCCTTCTTCCAATTTTCTCCACCCTTGTTTATTAATCTGTTTTTTTCAAAGCTATTTTATATTTTTGTTTACTGAGCAATATCCCTATAACTTTATACCTATACCATGTTTCTTGCATATTAATTCACCTTGTAAAATGTGGACATATCTTATACTCCTTCTAATGAGTAATCTATGTTTTATATGTAATTTCGATACCTCGTATGTCCTACATAACGTATCACTCCCGCGATTGTGGAATAAGTCAAAATACACTCTTACTCTAGTGAAATGATCTCATCATCTATCTCTGTTTACTACCAAAACTGTGGTGGTATTAGAACCAAAACTCAGGGGCTACTAACTAATATATTATCGAATAATTATGACGTTATAGTGCTAGTTGAAACATGGCTTGTAGCAAGCGTAAATACAGCTGAATTCATAGATTCGCGATACATGGTGCTCCGACGAGATAGGGACCGTATACTTACTGGTAAGATGGACGGAGGCGGTGTGCTGGTAGCAGTGCGTAAGGAACTCGCGGCTTCCCGGCTCGATGACTGGGAAAACAGTCAAATCGAACAAATATTCGTATCTATTCCGGTAAGGTCAATCAATCTCATCATATGTGCAGTATACGTACCTCCTGCCTCGCCACCAACGATTTATGATATTTTCTGCAAAAACCTGGAATCTGTATTTTCATCTGAACCAAACAATATGTTTTGTGTAATAGGAGATATGAACCTACCTTCTCTTACTTGGTCATTTTCCGAAGGCTGCAGTCAAGGTCTCGCCTCCTCAAACACGGTTGCATCGCAAACTTTGCTTCAAACAATGTCATTGATGAACTTGTTCCAATATAATTGTATCCCTAACCATAATGAAAACTACTTAGACCTCATATTCTATAGTCGCGAAACAAATGTTACACGTAGCAACGACCCTCTGCTTTCAGAGGACAGACACCACCCAGCCCTTGAATTCGATATATCCCTCGCTCAACCAAAAATCAATAACAAAAAAGAGCGTAAGCGCAATTTTAGGAAAGCTGATTATACTCAGATTAATAACGACATCAATTGTATTGATTGGTTATCTGAAACCGCAAACTTATCAGCCGAAGAAGCAGTAGATCGATTCTATTTAATAATAAACAATGTGATTGATAAGTTCATTCCAGTATTGGCACGACGAAATGACAAATTCCCAATATGGTTTACTCCCGAACTTATTAGGATATCACGGAAAAAAGATAAAGTTTGGCTCAAATGGAAGACATATAAAAGTCTTTCTGACTATCGTAAATTTTCCTTCTTACGTGCTACATACAAAAAATTGGCTAGTGAATCTCGAAAATTATTTTTCGACAACATCGAAAGTTCATTGCAAAATAATATTAAATGTTTTTGGTCATACATATCCTCATTAAAATCATCTGATGGATATCCTGCTACTATGTCCTTCGAAGGGCGCAAATCTAATGATGCCCAAGAAATCTGTAATATGTTCTCTGAGTTCTTTAAGTCAACATTTGAACCCTCCTCTATCAATGACACAATTAACATCGACCAACTTGAGGCCGTTCGGGACTCTGAACTTACGCACATTCACACCATTAAACTAACGGAACAAGAAGTCCAATCAAGTTTAAAGTCGTTAGATATAAACAAAGGTGCGGGTCACGATGGAATACCGGCATATTTCCTCAGATCTGCTGCGTCGTCACTGTATGTTCCACTTACCATAATATTTAATAAATGCCTGAGTGACGGGGTTTTCCCTGATAGATGGAAGTTGGCTTATATTATACCAGTCCACAAGAGTGACTCACGTCAAAAAATCGAAAACTATAGGCCAATATCCATTCTCTCGGCGATCCCTAAACTCTTGGAAAGGCTTGTCCATGATAACATATATCCCCAGCTTGCCGCCAAAATCACAGAACAACAACATGGGTTTGTAAAAGGCAAATCTACCATGAGTAATTTACTAATTTACTCAAATTTCTTATTCACTAGCATGGATCGAGGCCACCAGGTAGATGCAATATACTGCGATTTCAAAAAAGCTTTCGACAAGGTTGACCACCTTATTCTTATTAAAAAAATAATGTTCAACGGAATTAGGGGAAACTTATTACGTTGGTTTGTCTCATATTTGACAAAAAGACAACAAGCTGTATCATTACGAGGACATACTTCTACGTGGGAACCAGTTACTTCTGGCGTGCTACAGGGGTCAATCCTGGGTCCGCTGTTATTTATACTTTTTATTAACACTGTTACTAAATGTTTCATGCATTGTTTATTTCTTTTGTACGCCGATGATATAAAAATATTTGCCATTGTTAGGAATTTCAACGATTGTCTGCTCATCCAAAGCGACTTAGTAAGGTTCGAAGCATTTTGTAATGAAAACAAAATTTACCTAAGTTACAACAAATGTAAACAAATAAGCTTCACTAAAAATCACAACGCTATTATACACAATTATTGTATTGGTAACTATTTACTCGAGCGCGTTTACTGTATAAAAGATCTAGGGGTACTTTTTGATTCTAAACTCCATTTCGATGCGCACATTGAGAATATTGTAAATAAAGCTTACTGCATGCTAGGATTTGTCATCAGAAACAGCCGCGAATTTCGAAAACCGGAAACTTATCTTCTACTTTACTACTCGCTGGTCCGCTCTCAACTAGAATACTGCACCTCCATATGGACACCACTTTACGGTGTCTATAAAGACAACATAGAAAGTATTCAAAAGAAATTTCTGCAATACCTCAATTACAGAATGAGCGCACCTAAACGGGGGTACATAAATATGCTCTCGAATTATAACGTCTCCACTCTAACTAACCGGCGAACATTCCTTGACCTCATGACTCTATATAAAATCTGCAACAACATTATTGACTGTCCTGACCTACTGAAACTAATAAACTTCAAAATACCACCCAGAGTAACAAGGCTTAACGACTTATTCCACATTAGCCGGACGCGTACAAATGCTGGTGTCAGGGATCCAATCAGAAGAATGTGCGAATCGTTTAATCAAAATCAAAACCTCAAGGATTCCGACTTATTTTTTGATACACGCAGTACCTTTAGTAGAAAATTGAAGGCTGTTTTCCTACAAAGTACAATAACTTAGACATCACTCGGTTTATAATTTTAACTACCTTTCTTTTTTCAAATTTATGTATGACATTATTTTTTTTTTATCTATATTTACATATTTTTTTATATATTTTTGGTCTTACCATCAAAACAATTTGTAAACTTTTATAAGGATATTGCGCACATTTTTTTTTTATCTCTCTATTTGTAAAATAATATTCTTATGTATATACATACGTCTTTTCCTTATTTAAAAGTAAAAATATTTGCATATGTTTTTATCTGCTGTTAATATTAATTCGTGAGAAATAGTTTGGATGCAGGTGAATTCTCTATCAATAGTTTTGTATATTCTTGTCAATTGACATCTGTATCTGTATTTTCTCCTTAATAAAAAAAAAAAAAAAAAAAAAAAAACAAGCGGTCCCATCGAAAAGAGTTACTAGCGACATTTTGAGGAGGTGGTGTGATTTAACTTAAATACGGTTTTCGTGAGGTATAGATAATTACAATAACTCCAGTAGAAAAATGGTGTAAGTCAAAAAAGTTAATTTTACGAGGAGAGCGAAAACAAATGAATGAATGATGAACAAGCGGTCCCGAAAAGAGTTACTAGCGACGTCTTGCGGAGATGGATTGATCTAACTTAAATATGCTTTTCGTGAGGGGTAGATAATATAAGCACTTTTAAAATAGAAAATTTTGACTTACCACACTTTTCTTTGGGATGTGCGATCACTTTTCAGAAGTGTGTTGATTTTTTACTGCGCTTAGATACCGATTGAATGACGCCGAGCAAAAGGACAATATTTTTTCTCGTATCGTTTGCAATTTTGTCCTAGCTATATCAGAACAATGAAACTAGAATTACACTTGAACTTGGTCTAAAAACAAATTCGTGGTTATATTTCGCTTGGCTGGTGTCAAGTAGGTTCCGTCAAGTGTGAAAAAAATAATAAAAATCATTTAAGAAGTTACTTCATGCTCCGACGCTTTTATTATGACGAAATATGAGGTGGTTAATTATGAAATGTGTGCAACTAATTATAAAAAACGGAAGAAAAGAGAAAATAAATACATATCTAAACGTACGGCGTTATATATCTCAGGTAAGAGTTATTTATCTGAATTTGCATCGTTGTATTTATTTTAAATTAAATTAACTATTAAGTTTTTTTCTATCCACTGTGCATCTAAATACAAATTTACGTTTTTCCTTAAACATGGCACGATCAAGTGAATCTTTAATTGAGTCCGATGATTTCAATAAGAGACAATATAACAGAGACTATATATGGATGTAAGTATGAATCAAGAAGTGCATGCAGAGAGAGAACTATTTGGCGGTCTTTCCTCTCTGCCTATTTTATTTTGGTGACAATTTTTTTTCACTCACTATTGTTAATTTACTAGTGGGTTTTGTTTTCAAGTATAAATACGTTAACTGTAAAAAAATCTACAATATACTCCGATGCATGAGTGGAGATGTTCTTTATTCTGAATATTTTCGGCCGGCTTTCGGCCAATACTACGGTATTTTCACTGTTTTTTTATCATTGAAAAAAGTTAAGAAAAATATTACGATAGTAAATGTATTTTTATTTTATTTTTAAGTTGATGAATACATTTTGAACAACCACTTAAAATGTTCCATTTTCGATTTGCCACCTAAACGACATGTTTGTTATCATTCGTGAATTCGGCGGCGTTGACGTCACGCCTGGCAACGTTGGTGACAGCCGACTTACCAGACAATAGTACCTACTACTTTTTTTCCTACGGAGGAAACAGACATACGTACATTGTGTGTCACATCTTTTGTCTCCGTTAGTTAATGCGCAAGAAAGAGCTGCAGCATTATTGTGAGACGGAAGGTTTGTTTATTGCCAAATGTGTACCGTCGCCGTTCCGTAAGCGTGGCAATATGAAATTCGCCTGTGCGGTGTATAATTGTGCGGTTTTTCAAATCAATAATTACGAAAGAAAATATTAAAAATACACATTTTTAGTACAATGATCAAATTCAGAAAAATATACTTTAAATCTTCCACACAATCTAACAGGGTTCATAGTTTGTGAAAACACTCCATTATTTAAAAAACGAACGTTCACTACGCACCCGGGGAATAACAATGGCACAAGTAAAAAAATGCATTTTGACGCATTGGATATCTTTCCTATCTTCGATAAAAACGGCAAAATTCTTAAAATTTTTAATTGTGGCTTTAAAAGCGAATTTGTCATTATTAAAATATTATAATATTTTACTCGTTTTCAAGCAAAAATAGTGGCAAAACGATCATGGTTAATTAACTGATTTATTCCACTCAAAGATATATACTGCTCTCCTGAAAATAGAGGTTTTTTTGAGTTGTGGCATTGTTGTTTCCCACTAGATAGAAGTAGGATTGTGAAAAAATAATCTATTATGAAAAAATCGACTAAAAATCGATTATTGATCTTATAAAGCGATTTTAATTTAAAAAAATTGATTCATTAATAATCGATTTTTTTTTCACTGCCGATTTACGCTTAGTAATTAGTCCGGAATCCAGAGCGCAAACCTCTATAACGTTTATAATCAAAACATGACATTAACGCCATCTGTACGTCTACGATGACATTTATTTTGTGCTTTGAAAACAGTTAAGTGGAAGTTTCTAATCAAACTTGTCACTAGATGAAGTCAACAGTGTCAACGAACAATTTGTAATTTGTGTTGATTATTTATTTTTTTTTTAATTTCGGTTGATTATTTTAAAACTTATAATTTCTGTTAAATATTTTTTTAATTAATAAAACTGTGATTAAAGATATTTCATGCGTTTATTTTAATTTGACAAATTTGGGAAAAATCGATTACTACACAAATTTTTAAGAAAAACCGATTATTTATAAATCGGTTTTTCATGCTAAGAAAAAGAACCGATTATTTAATAATCGATTATTTATATAAAAGTCACATCCCTAGGTAGAAGTGGCTCGCGCACCCGCTGTAACTTATTGCTGGTATTGAAGACAAGATGTCCCCGGAACTCTTATTTCTAGAGGTAGTTACTCCACGATGCTGGCTTGAGATGGTTTTATGATAGAATTAATTTAGCCAGATCTCGTTACTGCCTGTTGCTGGTCCCAAGTTCGAACCCAACCGGCGGCAATAGAAAGTTAATTATTTTACGTGCTTATGAAACTAGACAAACTAGTGAAACTAATAATATCATCATTTTGAAAATCGTTTTGTTTTCTTACTACGCAATGAAACCAACATCATTCTGTTAACCTCTCAGGCATCGGGCGTATTTTGTCGGAAGGTCTAAATATTTCCGCTTTGCAATAAAATCCAAATAAATGAAATATTTCTGAATGCATACCAAAACTAAAAACTGTTTTTGAAAGGTTCAAAACTGTTCAAATTTTATAATTCGAAATTAAACATATAATTTTTTTATTGCAAACAAAAAAAGTTTTGATGGGTTATCTTACATTTTTTCCAACTAAAATTATTGACAACGAAAAAAATAAAAATTCACAAATTTTATAATATATTATAAACGTCATTATCAACTCACTTTTTTGTCGTTTCAAGAAAAAATAATTAATACAAAATTCTCAAAGTTTCACTTTTTTTTCTAATTGTTGTCGGAAACTTTGGATTCGAAATGGTGTGCAATTCAATTATTTAGCTTTTAGATTTTAATACAAAACATCTAACGCCGTTTAGATTTGACGACCGGCGTGGTCTAGGGGTAAGGCTCTTGATTCGTAATCCGAAAGTCGCAGGATCGAATCCCGGCGTGGGCAAATAAATTTTATTTGAAAAATATAATTTGTGTTATTTCACAATTAATTCATTTAAAATAATATATATCTAGTCTATTTGTGGCACGTTCTACAATGAAAGATACCCTCAGTATCGCCCTGGTGTAAGACCATCATTCAGAATTGAAACGTTGCTTGAAATGAATTTAGCCGTGTTTGGTGACAGATCTGAATAACCAGTTACTTCCTCACCCTTCCTCTTTCCCATCTCCTTCCCCTTCCCACTACCTTCAGCCTCACAACATACCTCAATTGGGGATGCCATTGTCTCACTGTCTCCGGACGGGAGCAGCTGAGACCCTTGTGAGGTATACACATAAAAAATCATATTTTTAATTATGATAGTAAAGGAGACCCAGCGATTTCTATGAGACCTGTATGAGTTCCGATCAAATTAGCCTTGGTCCTACCCAGGCGTATTCTGCTTTCGTTTTCATGAAGGTTTTAGGCATAACAAAGAACCAAGCTGTCCAGGCAGGTTGATGTGCTACTCTTATTTTTAAATTAATCTATTTGAATTTCGATTTTTTTTTTCTTGAATGAATGCAAACCTTGGAAGTGGAAATTGACCCACTTCCTAACATCCGACCGAGTTGAAACTCGAGAGATAGTCTCGTTGTCTATGAACACGCATTATATTAAATTTTGGTGGCATTCACGCACACATTCGCATTTCTGTGAAATTGGCTACTAGCCGGCCCAAGAGATGGCGCGTAGCCATTTGATGCTTAGACAATAAAAAATGTATTATAGTAAAAAAACCTTGCTTATGCCTACAATACACGACATCTTTTTTCAGCCCGATTCCATTTAGAGACCAAAGTCAACATTTGTCGCTTTACGCGATCGCTATTTTCATATCTTCGGTTTCAATTGTCATCACTGCAAACAACAACACATGAACGATTCTGTTTGCTGTGATGGCAACTGAAATCGTAGATATGAAAATAGAGATGAATATAGCGATCGCGTAAAGCGAAAAATGTTGACTTTGGTCTCTAAGTGGAATCGGGCTGAAAAAAGAAATAGTGTAAACTACATCTCTATAAATAAAAATGAATCCACGAAATGTATGTACGCGCATAACTTCCGAACGACTGCACCAAATTGGATAATTCTTTTATTTTTGTGTTCGTTATTGTCAGGACAAGGTTTGCATAAAATAAGCGGTGAGCTCTGGCAACATGAAATTTGTATAAAAAAATTTCAATAGGTGGCACGCGAGCTGTTTGAAAACTGAATTTACGGAATGTGGGAGCGGGGAGGGGGGGAGGGGGAACTCGGGAGGGGGGTTCACGGGAGGGGGGTTCACGGGAAAGGGGGAGTGGAGTAGGGAGAGGGAAGGTTGAGGAGGCGGAGTGGGAACGCGAGAGGGGAAGGGGACGCGGGAGAGGTAGGGGAGGCGGAAAGGGAACGGGACAAATGGGAAAGGACACGCAGGTTGAAACAATTTCTTTATTAAATGGCATAGCAACGCATGCCGGGAACCAGCTAGTAGAATATAATATATGTTGTGTAATAATAGGAAAATGCATTTTCAAACTAGAATCAAACAGAAAAAAAGCTCTGCTGATTAATTAAGTAATTCAATCAGATTTCAGCTAAATAAAAAAATTATAAACCATAAAATTACATATTATCCATAGTTTTTTGCACATTTCAACTTCGTCGAGAATCGAACTGGAAGCCAAAGAACCAAAACACTTGAGGTAAGAGGAGAAGTTCTTTATCATTTGCGAACACTTTCTCAAAACTCAATTCTTGTATACGAAATGTTGTTTTGCTTCGGGGGCTACTTACATTTTACGTCCCGTAATTATCAGCTGTATAAAATCTATGCAGGTAACAATTAAGGTGGCAACCGGAGGAATTGTGCCGTGAAATGATATTTAGATGGTGATCTTATTTCCATAAGGTTGGAACGTAGATAAATAATATTTTATTTGCTTTAAGGGCTACGCAGGATTTCGGTTAAAATCACACTTACACTTAGAAGTACCTAATACAAATTTTTCTAAAGATATTTTGTAAGATTTCACATTATTTTATTGAACTGAAAATTCTTTAGCACTGTAGTGATTTGAAACTCGGATGAAACGGGAACACTAAAAACAGACAAACACATACATTTACAGGATTTAGTCTGCGAGAAAATGAGTAAGAATGAAACCTTACCGCATTGGCCGCTTTGATTATGAGCTCTACCGCGTGTGAACTGCACTCGATTTTTTAAAAAAGAAAGACAAACATTCCCGGGTTACGAATAACCTGGCAATATTTGAAAATCTCCTACTACCACCACATTAAGCGGAAAATGTTGAGGATGTAGCTAGCTGAGGAATTGAACTCACGACGCCTGGGTGGGGCTCAAACGCGATGACAACTCAGCCACTGACCGATCAGTGGTCAATTAGTATGATTAACGAAATAATTACTTTAAACACAATAACGGAATATTTTTTTACATGAGCTCCCCGCAGGAGGACCTGAAGAAAATAATTTTCCTCAGGGCTTATGTCATCTTTGGGGATGCTGTGTGGAGGGTGTTTTCAAGGAAAGGAAGGAGAGGAGAGTTCTGGGAAGGAAAAGGGTTTAAGGGGTGGGTAGGAATCTGGGGTTCAGTGCGTCCTGGTCATCCGCCTCCAAGACCTAGACAAACTTCACCCCATGAACCCGGGCACTCCTGCTAAATAACCAAACGTAGCGAACCACTTGGGATGACCTATGGCAGAGGTATGTTGGCAATACAATAAAGGTTCCCAGGGTGGCTGCACCCATTCCCGCCTCCCAAATTGCATTGCATTTAATTAATCACAATAACAGGATAAAATTAAACACAATAACGAGATAATTATATTAAAAACAATAACGAGATAATTACATTAAACACAATAGCGGGATCATTACACTAAACACAATAAAAATGTTTTAGAAGAAGTCAATCATTAGATTACACATTACACATAAAAAATTCCATAAATACATGAATTTATACGCTGATAACAGTGATAACACGTATTATCACATCAAATACTAAACTATAAAAGTTTCACCCAACAGAAAGATATTGGAAGTCCTATTGGATTATGAAGAAAAAAACTATGCAGAATTTTGCTAAAACATGGCAGAACACGTAGCTAGGAAATTGTACGTATCAAGGAAAACTCAAAATACAGATAGTGCTAGAAGGACAGGAAGGTTAATACAAATTACCCAGCAATGGATAGAATAAGACTAAACAAAGAGGTAGAAAAGAAATCTGAAAAAGTAGTTTTAAGTAACTTTTAAACCGGTGAAAAAACTGATTATTAGACACTACAATCATTTTATACAGAGTAGTAATTTTGCTTTCGATAAAATTTAAAACGCAAACATTTAAACCCCCGCATTCCGACTTTCTACGGTTTTATAACACATTTCTCTTGAACTCAAGTTTTTAAGTCTAAAAAAAAGTTATTTTTTAAGATAATATCTGTAAATTTGCTACGCCGAAACGGTACTTACGAGAAATATGAAATTCCCTTGATAGAAAAAGATCGCAAAGAATGCTCCGAAAATAATTATAAACAGGTTTTTACTGTTAATTTACATTGTTACTAGAAGTGCTACTTAAGACATTTCCTACGAGATTTTTACTCAACATATTTTAAACGAGTCGTGTTTTATTAAACATTCTCACAATTTTCGCTAAAATATTATTGTTTTTTATATTAGGGGCCATTCATTTATTACGTAAGACGAATTTTGTAAATTTTCGACCCCCTCCTGCCCTATTATAAGAAAAAAATAAGAATAGGCCGACCCCCTTCCCCCTGTTTAATATTTATTACGTCAGAATCTAAAGGAAAAAATGAATACACGTTGATTTGTTTGCGCGAGTTTGTTTTTATTTTGTTTTTTTCCATGAAAATGGAAATCGTTTACCTATACGCATCCGAGCGAACCTCGGCACTCGCGTGGTTGCCCGCGCTTTTTCAAAGTATATATATATATATACATTTTTAATTAGGCAATTCACCCTAAAAAGAGTGCTTTGTGAAGTATAATTTTAACTTTGCGCATTTTTGTGATCTTACGTAAGAACTATCGAGACTCGCTCCCACCCCCTTGTAAGAAAAAATAAGATATGGTCGACCCGCCTCCCCCTAAATCGTCTTACGTAATACATGAATGGCCCCTTAGCCCGCTGCCTCAACATTTGTATTTACATATCTCCCTGAATTTCCCCTTCTTATTTTTGAGCGCTTACTACTGAGCCGTACGCTTCTCTCTTAGTTAAATACGTTCATAAATTGATGCAGTGATTTATCTTTTGTTGCGTCATGATCGTGGTTAGATTCAATTGAAGATTTCCCTT
Source organism: Limnephilus marmoratus (assembly GCA_917880885.1). Taxonomy (NCBI): domain Eukaryota; kingdom Metazoa; phylum Arthropoda; class Insecta; order Trichoptera; family Limnephilidae; genus Limnephilus; species Limnephilus marmoratus. The sequence goes on from OU862908.1 coordinate 16,349,952, forward strand.
TCATCTGTGATCAAAACGTTTTAAATCTAAATGAATTGTTAACGAATTCCTCGCCTTGAATTTTTGATACGGTATTAACTTATTCATCGCGTTTTAATCATTGACCCACCGTTGCTAAAATATATTTCAGAAATGGCGGTTAAACTATTGTTCGATCACAAATAATCAGAAACATTTGGATTGCAGAATATTGTAATTAGTTTGGTTTTGAGAGAAATATTTTTAAGAGGAAGCCTAAAAAAATTAGTTTTTTATCATCTCTCTTCGCGGCGATTCTATTTGTCAATAATAAAGATTTTCAACGTTGATATTTATCATTCTTTGATGGTCTTAATAGGTATTCAGAATGATTTTTAATGACGCCACCATTACGAAATGCAAGGAACAGATAATTGGGTAAGTAATAAATCAGAACATTTTTGATAAGTGATAAAAATCAATAAAATTATGAAATAAATACAAGTGTGCAGTTCACACGCAGTAGAAGTGAAACCTTCAGAAAACTAAAAAAGACAAGAGTGAGAAGGCTACGAAGCACCGCACAAAGAGGATACCGATTATACTATCTCACTCTCTCGCAGGCTAAATTCTGTAGATGTATCTCTTTTTAGTGTCGCGTTTTCATTTCATCGAGTTTCAAATCACAACGGTGCTAAAGAAGTTTTCACTCCAAAAACTAGTCTGAAAACCTAACCTATGGGGAGGGAATGCGCGCTTTTGGATCATTGCTCAACAGGATAAATCAGAATACTTTTGAAAAGTGAAATGTCATGAAAAGTTATGAAAAAAAGGTTAGCCTAAAAACCTAACCTAACCTAGTTTCATTAGTCGTTGAACCGGATCATTGTATGCCTAATATTGTACAATAAAGTCACTAAAGAGATTTTTAGCGATTATTTATAGGAAAACGGTCGGCGTTTTGTCAATACAAACGGATTCCTCAATTTCCTCTCCGAATTTCGACACTAGTGCAAATATTTTTTAATGTAGTGTAGATATCGACGACTAACTTGTCGGTTCGTTTTGCTTTTTTTATAAGTTACTTTTTACCCTCCTTAGGACCCTCCGAAAATCGTTCAAATTGCCTGGTTTGAAAGCCATCAACAGAATACAAACAAGTCAATGTATTTTTAAAAAAAGCAACACGTTCAATATAGAATACTTTCACCTAAAACATTATAATAAAATTTTTAACAAACGGTCCAGGGAGGAGAAAAGTGGAGAATACAAAACCTCGATTTTAACGATTTTTTTTTAGAATATTAGCCTGAGGTGTAATTGACCATTTCGCTCAGTATTCAGTGACAGCAAAAACTGAGCGAAAAGCTTGGTGAAATATCCATCTTAAATATTACTCAACCGTTTTTCCTCTTAACAAAACAATCTCATATACATACTAAAATAAAATCAGACGAAGAAGCCGGATATATAATCGAATTTAAAAATATATACTGGCCGTTTTATTCGAGATACAGATTATATCGAAACCTAACTTCGAATTAGTGCGATCATCTCCAGAAAAGTTTCCACAAAAAAACTCTACACATAAATACGCTACAAGGTTTGCAGAAAATTTATTAATACCAAAAGCAAACAAAACAATTTTCCAAAAAGGACCCTTTTACATGGCCATTAAAGTATACAACAACCTTCCACATGATATTAAACAAATACAAGATACACTCAGATTTAAGTCATCACTAAAAACATTCCTTCTGAACAGGTCTCATTACACATTAAGTGAATACTTCACATAGGTACAACTGTTTTTATATTTATGTTTATATAATAAATTAAAACAAATTCACTTTGTATTACACCACTTTAATATTTATATTTCATTTGTGTTCAAATCTGTACCTACAACATGTTAGGTTAACTGGAAGAAATAGGATATAAGTACCTATAAGTTATACCTTTTGTACTAAATGTAAATTTTGTACAATAAATGATTTTGATTTTGATTTTGAATTGATGTAGTGACTTGACAATAATGCAAGTTTTCATAAATACATTTAGAAATATTTTTGCTGTCAGATTTCAATTTGAAACGTTTTACATTTTCACATCTCTCCGTGATTTATCGATACTTGATTTTGTGCAAAGAACTATTTAAAAACGGAGGTCGTATCATTTAACGGTCGTATCATTTAATAAACACAATATGCGTGTATGTAAATGCTTGCAACTGCGTTATGATAATATCTATTAGGTAGCTGCCCACGAATATGTAAGTTATTTTTCAAGACTGATTATGATGTATTTTTAAATTATGTTGAAATTTTTTGTGAATTGAACTTATCTCAGAATCATGGGCTTAAGCCCATACTTGACGTACCTACCATTGAAATTTTGTAGGTATAAATCAATACATTCGAATGGTTGACCAAATTTCTGAGAACGACTTATGTTATCATTGCGATAATTTGATATCTGATGTATTAAAGACTTTTAATACAACAGATATCATACCATTTTTTCCCAGAATTTCCTTTTCTAAAAAGCTCTCCACACTCCACACGGCATCCCCAAAGATAACATAGGCCCTAAGGGGAATTATTTTCCCCAGGTCTCTCTGTGTTTTTTTTTTTACATGAGCTCCACACAGGAGACCTTGAGGAAAATAATTTCCCTCAGGGCCTATGTCATCTTTGGGAATGCTGTGTGTAGGGTTTTTTAAGGAAAGGAAGGAGAGGAGAGTTCTGGGAAGGTCAAAGGGTTTAAGGGGTGGGTAGGAATCTGGGGTTCAGTGTGTCCTGGTCATCCGCCTCCAAGACCTAGACAAACCTCCCATGAACCCGGGCACCCCTGCTAAATCACCAATAGGTAGGAATTTGGGGTTCAGTGAGTCCTGGTCATCCGCCTCCAAGACCTAGACAAACCTCACCCTATGAACCCGGGCACCCCTGCTAAATCACCAAATGTAACGAACCACTTGGGGTCACCTATGGCAGAGGTGTTGGTTATCCAATTAAGGTTCCCGGGGCGGCGGTACCCATTCCCGCCTCCAAATTGGAGTTTGTTAAAAAAAAAGTTATTACGAAAATTAGAAAACAATTTACCTACATGCAAATTAAATTTAAACATTTTGAGGTGCATTCATTTCAATGCAACTTGGCTGCTGATACGAGTATCTACACAGCGCGGCGCCTTCAGTAAAATACTGAGATCACCATTTGGAAAGGCAAATAAGACTGAACCTTTTCCTTCTTCTAAACAGGTTTGTGCCGTCTAACCGTTAAAGAATTTCAGCGATTAAAAATAACATGATCGAATATTCCTGGAAATAAAAAGAACAGACAATCCTAACTTTTAAAGCCTCATGGCGATAAATCGAGATAGCCGTAAAATTTCTGAAAATCGTTAATTCGAATTACTTACTAATCGGGTTACTTACCGGGTTCATGGCGTGAGGTTTGTCTAGGACTTGGAGGCGGATGACCAAGGCACACTGAACCCCAGATTCCTACCCACCCCTTAAACCCTTTTCCTTCCCAGAACTCTCCTCTCCTCCCTTTCCTTAAAAAAACCCTCCACACAGCATCCCCAAAGATGACATAGGCCCTGAGGGAAATTGTTTTCCTCAGAGCCTCCTGTGTGGAGCTCACATAAAAAAAAAACCGAAACAGAATCAGTCAGATTACGTATATGGAATATCCTATTTTGAAATGGTTCCAAGAAAAATAAAAAAGTGACAGAACAACACTCCTTTGAAAGTCGTTAAAAGTTTTGAAAAAAGAAGAAAAATACCCCATAACCTAACCGAAGGAAACCCAATTATTCATATATATATTTTTTTAAAGGTAATTGTTCGGAACAAACGTCAACGGTTAATACGCACTTTTTTTTTATAAAACTTTTAGATTCTTCTTAATTACCATAAAAGACAAGTATTTGCATTGGGGGAGGTTGAAAATGTTACATTTTTAATTTTATTTACGTAAATTGAAAATTTGCTTTCACACTGCCAAATCACTCTGTTTGCAGTTCGGAACAAACGTCAACGGTTAATACGCACTTTTTTTTGATAAAACTTTTAAAATTAAGATAATATACACAAGCCCGCTACATAAACCCTGCGTAGCCAAACAAACCATTCAAAAACGTAGGCTGTTTTTTAACGTAAAGATAACGTACACAATCCCGTTACATAACCGTTGACGTTTGTTCCGAATATTTACCTTTTTAAATTTTTTAACCCCCTTTACAACATAATAATTTTATATAACTCTTTGTAACTTGTTGTAAAGTGTACCTTATGATTACGTAATGGATTTAAGTATAATAATTATTACTATTTATTCAAAGTCATGCCAATTATTAATAAGCAATAACACGTTATGACTATTGTAGTAATTACAGTTGAGATCTCACTAACTATGGTCTTAATCGAATCATTTTGCTTTCGAAATATACCTACGTTTTAAAAACATTTTAATAATCGAAAGGTGTTTCGAATTTTAGATGAATGTGATAAGACGGAAATTTGACTAAAATATCTCGTGAAATAAAAATGTTCGTTTTTTTAGATTATCAGCAAAGTGCACCTAAATAATATTCCCAAAAAAGAAAATCACGAATTAGGGCAAGGGAATTGGAACACCGCCAAGGAGGGTGACATCATCGAATGATTCAATAAACATTTTGTTTTAAAGTTTTTTTCATCGATTTAAAAATTATCTTTTAGTTAGTTAAATGTTGTTTAATTTCTAATATTTTATTTACTTATTGAAGGGCTTCACTAATGGAGCAAAAACGCTTATTATTTACTAACAGACCCGGCCAGACGTTGCTGTGGCTAACGAAACACAACGCCATTACCCAACCTTTATAAAATCCACACCAGCCGCTTGCCAGCTGCCCGCTGCCTGAATTGAATATTTGAATTTATCGGCTTTTCTCTACTATAATACGCATGTACTATACATATAAACCTTCCTCTTGAATCACTTTATCGATTGGTGAAAACCGCATGTAAATCCGTTGCGTAGTTTAAAAGATCTATGCGCACATACATTTTAAGCGACTTCATTTTATACTACCTATGTAATGAATATAATATAATATAAATATTCATAACCCTAAGTGGTTCGCTACGTTTGGTGATTTAGCAGGGGTGCCCGGGTTCACGGGGTGAGGTTTGTCTAGGTCTTGGAGGCGGATGACCAGTACATACTGAACCTCAGATTCCTACCCACCCCTTAAACCATTTTCCTTCCCAGAACTCTCCTCTCCTTCCTTTCCTAAAAAAACCCTCCACACAGCATCCAAAAAGATGTCATAGGCCCTGAGGGAAATTATTATTATAATTTTCCTCAAGGCCTCCTGTGTGGAGCTCATGTAAAAAAAATGTCTATGATAATTTATAATGTTGGCGAAATCAGTATTTATTTTAATTTCCAGGAGCTGATATCTGTTTCGCCTGAGACTATCCTTTCTTCGGTTTGTGTTCAAATATGGATATTTTTTTTGTATTCATATGTGTCAAATTTTTTCAACTTATAATCGAATTAATTTATTCGAATTACATCTCGATTATGTACGCCCAACACTATTAATAATTTTATTATAAAGCTGTTTTCAACATTCTTATTCGTGATAAAGTAATTTAGACAACGTATCAGCTTATCACACATTCACATGAAATAATCATAATACAATTCTAGTTTCACAGTGGATTGGAGAAACACAATTTTTATTACTTTTATTGATAACAATGGCTGTCTTTGTGGAATATTTTAAATAAAATTTATCAATACATCACTTCTTATCATTTACAACACATATATATAGGTTTAACAGTGGGAATATTCATACCTACAATTGCCGGAACAATGAGGGAAAAGTGAGTAGCTACCTAAAATCTACGCAGTAATTACTTACCTCTGTACAGTGTACATACATACTAAGTATTTCATATAACAAAATGTTTATTTTCAGGTATTTCTCTATGGGTAGAGTAGGGTGGAACAACACTCGCATCTGTTTTGGCACACATCTCTGTCTTGAGTCTTGACACACACTTCTTGCTTCTTCCGCATTTATAAATCTTCTCCTGCTTATTGACATGAATTCTTCCATTCACGTCATATAGTCTCTTGTCTTCCATTTCTTCGTTTTCTTAATCTAAATTACCTAGTATTATTTCATTATTTTCGGATATTTTCTTTCTAATCTAGGTCTAGGGATCTCGTTCCCTTTGGATTCGGTCAGTTCCTGTTCCTTCCTATCCCAATTTCATGGCTAACTACCATTAGGCAGGGTTGGTATCAAATGTTCACTGTGGACCAGTCTAGATTCCTTCGACAACTTCTTATTAGTAACTGCTTCATTGTCCTGCTTGAATTGTGTTGCCCGCATCTACCCTTCCGTAAAGTCCTTATTAGACTAAACCAAATATATCACTGAAGAAGAAGATAACAATAATAATCTAAACGAAAATATGAAAGAGAACAAGACACAGAAAAACAGAAAAAAAGAATGGTCGCAACTGGTTGAAATTGGTTAACGCGCACTTCCCGGTTAGACGAGAGGTCTGGGTTCGAGTCCCAGTTGCGACCATGTTTTTTTTTTCTTCTATTTTTCTGCGTCTTATTCTCTTCCATATTTACGTTTAGATTATTGTTGTTATCTTCTTCTTCAGTGATATATTATATTGACGGGAATAACCTACAAAAGTTATAAAAAGAGAGCTTTTCTAATAAAAAATTAAACCAAATATCTTTGGACTTAACTTATCGTCTCTTGAAAAGTACTTCGCATACTTCTCAATTTCTTCAACTTGGTACAAGGATTCACCATACGAGTACTAAATATTTCAAGTGTTAAAAAAAAGCAACTAACCCATTTGTTTTTAGATAAGTTTAGTAGGTTAGGTAGGTACTTACATCATCTGCAGGGAAGTCATAGCAGTCTGCGATTTTCTGGTAAAGTTCCTTGACGTTTGAGAAGCCCGAGATTCGGCCCAGGGGGCTGCCGTGGGCCTGCTGACAATTGAACACCAACTGAGGTCTCTGCAGGACACTGGTCTCGCCGGGGCGAGCATTGTTATTGTCCACTGGCTTGTTGACTCCGTTCCCCTGAGGTTTGGGCACTTCCTCGGGTTTGGTGAGCGGGGTACGAGGTGCCTTTTTCTTGAAAAGCGACATGTCGCACGATTTTAATACGTTTTATCACTAAACACACACCACAGAGTCTCAAGTGAGGCGGATACCTGCCTTAACGAACATATTTTTATCTCTCGATTTTCTTAGATAACACATTTATCTCTTATGAATTTTCAAAGGTTATATACACGTCACGAATAATATACACAGGTAGGTACTGGCGCGAATACCTGTGGCAGATACTGCAGATAGTTGTACGGAGCAGTCCACGATTCACGACACACATAACCAAACTTGCGGACCTCCTGCCGATTACTGAGCTCGAGCGCTGGTTCACCCAACAACCAACAACTTCAGCTGCATTCAGTAAATTGACTAATAATAGTGATTTGATTGTTCACAGTTCCCCTTGCCCGATTGAAGAAGACTTTCAATTGTTAACATTGTTATTGCGGTGCACTAAAAATATAAACAGTAAAATTATTAAATTACGCCTGTAAAAATACGAATTCCAACAACGAAACAAAGTTTCAGTTCATATCTGCAGCTGATAATCAGGCTATTCAGCGATGCGGAACGTCGAGTTCCGAGCTACCGACATCTGTAGATATAAATGAAAAACATTTATCGATCGACTGCAGGTGTTCTAGTAGCGCTTCTTACCTGTGCATGATGACCTTTACCGGTACCAACTGTTACGGCGATACACCTTCGTGTTATGATCATTACCCACTGATCCGGAATCCGGATTCACAGGCAGGTTTTTTATCGTACCAATAAACGGTAAATGATAAATCCGTAGGACAGTTAGACTCTAACTAGAAAAACGTAATTGGACGACCATTTTTTTATTTATCTATACGTGTTAGCGGTGGGCATTGTTGAAATGTAAGGATCTTACATTTCAACATTTCAAATCTTTACATATTATTAAAAGTAATTGTAAACGGTGAACTTTATTTGAAAAAAAAAACATCACGTTTTTAAATTAATTAGTATTAGGTGCTAAATAGTTAATGATCTATGTAGTTCAATAATTAAAAGCCCAATTTTTTGTGAAGTGAAAACTTCTTTAGCACAGTTGTGATTTGCAACTCGATGAAACGAAAAATAGTGACAATATAAAGAGACAAAGACATACTGCGAGAGAATGAGTTAGTATAATCGATCTCCTCTTTGTGCGGTGTTTCCCCCCACTCTTGTCTACTTTAATTTCCCGAAGGTTTCACTTCTACCGCGTGTGAATTGCGCACTCTATTTTTTATTGAATAAATTTGTGCAATTTGTTCGAAATGGTACATTTTGCAGTGGAGGTTATCTAAACATTATAGTAATCGAGAAAAGTTTAGAAATAATCGATTGGATACAATATAATTGAGATGTATCTACATTTTATTGCACCTATTCGTAAACAGTTAAGAAGCTTCCTTGGGAAATAATAGTAGTTGATGTTTAAGGCGCCGCTACCCGAATTTCTGCCGATTTCTTACATATCTCCCACATTTGAAGTTTTTAAGCACTTAAAAAAATATATGTTATTTTTGAAGATAATATCTAGACGTGTTCCACGCCGAAACGCTAATTTATATAAAATTCCCTCGATAAAAAAAAAATGGCAAAGTATGCTCCGAAAATTATTATAAACACGTTTTTTTCAGTTATTTTACAAGTTATAGTTGTGAAAAAATTCACAATGTTTCTTTAAATTATACTTAAGATACCTTCCACGAGATTTTTGCTATATTTTAAATGAGTCGTGTTTTATTAAACATTTTCACAATTTTCGCATCGATTCGTCGCTTTAAATACTAGCACGCTTCTCTAATATTCGTAATTTCATATCTCTCCATCTTCTTCTTTTTGAGCCCGGTTGTGGCGCCTTAAGAAATTAAGTACCTATGTGTTTACGAATTTTTCGAATTCGTCGCTTTTTTAGATGTCCGTTTGATTGTTGGGTTGTTGTTTCAGATGTTTCAGCAGCGTGTGTTTTGTCTTCCATATCGTTTGGTTTGTATACGTTCTACCACATTGTGTTTTCTTGTATGCATCCATGTGTTGGTATAGCATCAAATAATACGAACGAAAATGTTGTTCGTTAAAAATTTGTAAATAACATGAAAAAATAAACTATAACATGAAAAATTTATCTATCGCTTGCTTTGTTATGATGTGATGAGCATTTTTATCCAATTTCTATTTGTGTTATTAGTTTAGGCATGAAGTTATTTAAGCTAAGAAGCAGCTGCTCTAAACAACGAAGTCGTAACACACCCTATTGTATGTCCCGCGATCCATTCAGAATTGAAACTTGGCCTAAATGGCTTTATCCGTGTTTAGTGACCAGATCTGAATAGCCAACTACTTCCCCGCCTTCCTCTTCCCCATCTCCTTCCCACACCACTGCCTTTGGTCTCACTGGCTCAGACGAGGGCACTCGGGAATCTTGTTGATTCCTAAAAGAGATACGACAAAGAGCATCCCCTGGGTTGCCCGGGAAATATCATGCAGACAGTGAGTGTGCAAAATATCATCATTATCGAAATAAAACTGTAGATTTATATAAAAATCCAAGCCACGCCGCCGCACTACTATGGAATGGCCCGGAACAAGACTGTCTCATAATTCGAAAAACTGTACTTTTTTCAGATATATCTACAGCGGTATTTAAGATAAATAATAATCGATAAATTTTTATCCATTCAAAAAATGTTTTGCAAAAGTATTTAATATAATGTCAAAGTTCAGACTGAGATACCTATTTAATTGAATCATAAACAAAAAATTTAACAAAACGAAAAACGACTTAAAAAAATGCACTAAAAAGTAAAAAAAATATTTCGTATTCTTCTACAACTTAAGGGAACGTACCCATACTACGTGACCAACTTAACAACAAATAACAAATACCTAACACTTCTTTAGCTCCATCTATACCAGTGGTTCCCAACCTTTCTCTGACCCGGGACCACTTGTAGGTTTATTTTTTCGACAGGGACCACAAGCAGTGGCGTAGCGAGGGGGGGCGGCGCCCCGGGTTCACAATTCTGTAACCAACCCCCCCCCAGGACGGACCAATTTTTTATGGAGTCAAAATTTGTGTTGTCAGCTTTAGAGGGGGGGGGGGGGGGGTGACACCACGTTGTCCGCCCTATCCGTCCCAGGTGCCACGCTAGCCTAAGCCACTGCGATGGCGTAGGCTAGCATGGGTGCCACCAGGGACGGATAGCACAACAGGAGGGAAGTAATGGGATAGGGTAGGACGGGTTCTAGCAGAATATTTACCACAACGGTCGAGGTGAAACGGAATATCATAATGGTCACTGACCACAAGGTGCAATAGTGATAAACAGAATATTGTCCCGATTTTTTTTCCGACTTCTCGACCAGGGACCGCCCGCGCGCTTGCTCGCTTATTGACCGGCGGAACATCCCTAGCCCCTTGCGGACAGTACCGGATTATCCCTAAGGCAGAGTAGGCAACTGCCTAGGGGCCCCGCATCGGCTAGGGGCCCCGCATCAGCTAGGGGCCCCGCGTCCCGAGAAAAACTGAATTGCTTCAATTAGTGAGCAACGAAGTTTCGGAAAGAGTCAGTTTTCAAGATGTTTTAAATTTTTTTATTAGAAACATTTACAGGTTAATAACATTAGGCACACGCATTAAAGAAAACAACAAATTATAATAATAATTAGCTTATAACCCAATAAATAACTAATGTTCATATCATGTACAAAAAATAAATAAAAAGTCTATAATTAAAACAAATATATAATCATAGTTGCATTTTACTTTTCTTTCCTTCTTTTTTTTGCAACAGTACTTAGTATCTGAAATGATTGAAGGTGCCGTGTGTGGTTTATATTGGCATTTGTTTTGTTTTATTTCTAATTATATGTTTAAAATATAAATGTTGTACAAGCTTCAGTATGCACTACCTGTCTGCTTGCTAAAATTCTTTGGGAAAGGTTGTCTGGAAGAGATCACCTTAGTGACAAGACGGCTCTTTGTGATAATTTTTTTAACAATATACATTTTTGTTTCTACATAATATGTATATGTCCTTTTATGTGCAATAAAGGGTTATTGTATTGTATTAGTTTTCTTTATTAAATGGGGTGATGGCATACCTTTTGTAACGTAGTAAAAGAACAGATTAATTTTGAATAAAATTACGTTTTGGTAGAAAAAAGAAAAAAAAAAATTTGGAAGTTAGAAAAGGGTAAAGTGCAGTAACGGACTAAGCCCGTCAGAAGCCCCGGGCGGCAAAGTTGAATGAACCCCCCCCCCCCCCCCTAGTGAAGTTGATGTAATTTTACAAGTTTTTTATTCAGTTCACATGGGCCTCTGACTTCAGGGGGGCCTCTAAACGTCATCATGTTCCCTTGATCAAATCCTAAACAAGGCTTTAAGGACACTGTAAAAAAATATTTTTAATTCATTTTCTGAAAGATGTATTTGTTAATAATGCTCTCACTATTTGAGGAAATTGGTAAAATTGATGGAGATACAGTATTTTGTATGAAACCGTTTTAAACAGTTTGTATGTTGAATTATCCTCCGAAAAACTTTGAAAGCGTTTTTCTCGAAAGTTTTTGAACACGTTTTTCAACCTGGTTGACAACATATTAAAAAAAACTATACATTCGATTTGCATGCACCAAGTAACGTTATACGTTTTCCTAGGTAGTCCGAGGGAGTTTTTTTTCGATTTTTTTTTTTTTGGCAGCATTTTGAAGTGAAAAACGCGATTTTCGCTAAAAAATTTCGGTGAATTTGTTATTATAAAATGGTAAAAAAACTCATCGCATCGGTCAAGTCAAGATTTTGAGTTATGATAGTTACGATGTTCACAAACTTCAGAAATATTGTTTGCGAGAAAACCGATTTACAATTTTTTATACTCGAAATATACTTGATATACTTACTTGAATAGAGCATGAGGGCCGGTCGCTTGAAACGCTGTACCTTCGTTAGTTTTGCTCCGATTTATTTGAAATTTTGACACAATACTCAATATACTGACATGTTTTACATTCAGAAAAAATAAAAAATAAAGTTTTAAAACCTTACCTACCCTCCCCCCCCCCTTAAAGTTTGGTTAAGGGTTTGATCAAGGGAACAAGGAGGCGTTTGGAGGCCCCTTCAATCCCCCCCCCCTCCCCCCTCCATCCCCCGTGAGTCCGCCATTGGTAAGGGGGGCCCCGAGACGTGCGTTGCCTAGGGGCCCCGACATGGTTAATCCGGCCCTGCTTGCGGACCACTGGTTGGGAAACCCTGATCTATACGATAGGAAGAGAGAAAGAAAATGTGCGCGCGCACTGCTCTCTCTTGCTCCTACAGTGTGATACAGACAATAGGCCTGCACTGTGTCTTAGATATACGAAACGTAACTGGCTATGAGAGAAAGAGAGAAAGAAAATGTGTGCCCGCACCTCTCTCTCTTGCCCCTACAGTACCTAATACATATACGAAACGTAACGCTCTCTCTTTCTATATTCACTAACTTATATCTCCCTCTCAACTACTGTTCGCCTCGCTTTTCGTAACGCTCTCGTCACGCATTCACCAGCTTACTCCTCAAGTCAAGCGTGCGTAAAGAAGTTTAACTTCAAAAAAGTTTTGGTTTTTCAGACTTAAATGTTTAAATTCATTAATTAATAATATGAAATATAAATATTGTTCAATTTTTAATCGGCACACCCAAAGATATTGAAATATAAGAGATGTGCTATCCGTAGTTTTTCCTTCCCAGAACTTCTCCCTTTCTTAAAAAGACCCTCCACACAGATGAATCGGCTCTGAGGGAAATTATTTTCCTCAGGGCCTCCTGTGTGAAGCTTATGTAAAAAAAAACCACTGCACTCCCAGTGTGCCACGCGGCTTACCACAGACACTCTTCTTTATATAAATAGATATAAGGTATTTAAAAAAATATATGTGAAGAGCCAGTGAGACAATGGTATCATCCTAAAATGGGGTATGTTATGAGGCTGAAAGCAGTGGGGAAGGGAAGGAGATGGGGAAGAGGCAGATGAAGAAAGTACCCGGATGTTCAGATCTGGTCAACAAACACGGCTAAACCTATTTCAAGCAACGTTTCAGTTCTGAATGGGGTCTACACCAGGGTGATATTGAAAGTATCTTCCACTCCGGAACGTAACGAAATGTAGTATTTATTATGTATGAATTAATTGTGAAATAACACATATTATTCAAATAAAATGTATTCGCGCACGCCGGGATTCGATCCCGCGACCTTCGGATTGCGAATCAAGAGCCTTACCCCTCGACCATCAGGTAAACACATCAGAACCTCTCTATCAGACAGCTTATCTGCATTTAATAATAATATCTACCATTATGTGAAGATGATGTTATTTTCTGGGCTTGTTATTTTCTGAGGTAAAACGGGAAGCCTTCCCATTTTATTTAACAATTTATTATAAACTAGCAGACCCGGCCACACGTTACTGTGGCTAACGAAACACAACGCCATTACCCAATCTTTATAAAATCCACACCACCCGCTTGCCAGCTGCCCGCTGCCCGCTGCCCGAATTGAATATTTGAATTTATCGGCTTTAAACTAATTAACTCGCCACTAATTATACAATGCTTGCAATGCAACACTGGATATTTGAAAAGGAAAATCGAATACCTACTTATTCTAAGACATTTATTTTCAAATTTCTTCCGTAGAACGAATTTCAAAAGTGACTATAGTACGGCCCGCCAGCCGTTTAAATCGCACAAAAATATGTTTTCTTTGAATTTCTCGGCTTTTCTCTAATATAATTTACATGTAGGTATTATACATAAAACATTCCTCTTCAATCACTCTATCTATTGGTGAAAACCGTATGAAAATCCGTTGCGTAGTTTAAAAGATTAACGCGCACATACATTTTGAGCGACTTGATTTTATACTATGTAAGAAGAAAGAAGATGAAGCCAAATGTGGCTTGTGGCTTCCTTGTTTCTAAACGGTAAATATTTCTAAAATATTTCCAAACATTTTCAGTTTTAAAATAAATTACTGTTCCTTAAAAGGTCCATTAACAAACGGCCGAGAATTCAAATTTTGTCGAAAGATGATGTTGCGATCATATTCTTGCAACTGTACAGGGCGGTTCCAATGGGAAAGATTATTTATTCTCATATATTCTATAACACAATATCGATTATATTTCATTCAAAATTTGCTTTAATATAAACCTCCATTCAAGTTAGCAATAAAAATGCTCAAACGCGTGAAGGGAAAATTATTTATAATTATTTCTTGATCATAAGTAAATAATTTAAGTATTTTAAAATTTTCAATAATGTGTGACAAAACAAGTGTGTAAAAAAATCTGAAATACATTACTTTGTAAAACCGTAAATAAATGCACAAACTGAAGTATTTTCGTCGCAAAATACTCGTACGTGCGCGAATTTTATTTTTAATGATTTTAATTGAATTAAACTTAAAATTCTGAAAAGTAGCCTTCCTAGATAATTTATTGATTTATTTTACTGATATGTTTTGAAAAATGTGTTGCTTAATGCAAAATTTTGTTTGAAAATTTAACATACGAGTATCTGCCAACGACCTTTGGATATCCTTATTATAATAAAAATAAACATATTTTTTCAATTTTCGTTATTTATTTTCGGGGTATTATGCCGTGTCCGCCACCTCCTTTATTACAGTGTCCATCATTAGGGCAGATGTGTAAACACACAGATGTGTGTGTGCCGTGAAAATCTGAAATTATATTTTTCAAATTTAAAACATAACTTAATGTTTATGTTTTAAATTTATGTGTTTTTGTAGAGAAGAGTTGATTCATCTGGAATTTGATTTAAAAATGACAATTTGATTTGAAAATGACGGTTGTGTCTGGTATTCCCTCATTCACATAATTTTTTTGTTTATCAATGCATTAAACCGCTTACTCGTTAATACGGAATACTTTTTATCCAAACAGTTAGATTTAGCTTTATTATTACGGAAAGTGAGTATTTATGTCGGGGGAGACCAAAAAACATGCAAAAAATATGCATTTAACATTTTAATTTTGTTAAAATTAATTCACTTACGCGGTAACGCCATGTTTATTCATCGTTTTTATTTTAACACTAGCTGGTTCCCGGCATGCGTTGCTATGCCATTTAAAGAAATTGTTTCTTCCTGCGTGTCCTTTCCCATTCGTCCCGTTCCCGCGTCCCTTTCCCCTTTTGCGTTCACACTCCATCTCCTCCACCTTTCCTCTCCCCACTCCACTCTCCCCCTTCCCCCGTACCGCGAACCCCCCTCCCTCCTCCCACCTCCCGCATTTCATACATTCAGTCCCGGTAAATTCAGTTTTCAAACAGCTCGCGTGCCACCTATAGCAATTTTTTTGTACAAATTTCACAATGCCAGAGCTAACCAGTAGTTTTATACAAACCTTGTCCTGACAATCACGAACATACAAAAAAGAATTTTACAATTTGGTGCAGTCGTTCGGAAGTTATGCGCGTACATACATTTCGGCGATTCATTTTTATTTATAAAGATTTCATCAATGCTGCCAATCATAGAAAAAATATTTTTACTTAAAACAAAGTGAATGCATCATTGACAAGTTTGTACCTGTATTTATAATAGTAGAACATGGAAAGAAATATATTAAAATAATTACACAAACCAGCTAGACAAACCCTGCTTTGCCAACAAACCATTCAAAACCTGGGATGTTTTTTAAAAGTATGATGAAATGCGAGTTTATTTTAGAGAATTTATTTTATAAGATTGGTACTTCCGACAAATGTCATATTTGATTGTCTATAGTTAAAAAAAGGAACATTCCGTATTATCCGTGCATCAAACTTCGACAACACGAACGTTCCGTATTATCCGTGAGGTGGACTAACTGCATTTATTATTTACCATTTTTTGACATAAACAAAATTAAAAATATTCACCTTTGCATTTTGCTCGCTTATTCAAAAATGATTTCATCGATTATTTAATCGAAGGCTTATTCCGTGACATTAATCTAAAATCTTTATCGAAGATCCGGTCAGTCGAATTTTAGATAGAAATTGCGATCGAAGGTTTTGATCGACGATAATATGCACGGCGTAGGTATGGAAACAAGCGGAAGGAAACCGATCAAATTTGGAATAGATTTTGTGGTACCTAATAAAATTTCTTTTTTTTTGTTTTGATCGGAATTATTAACTTTAATTTTTTTTGTGTCGAAGCGTAGACACAGTTCAAAAAATTTTTTTGTGTCCTTTAGTTGTCGAAAAATTGAAAATATCTAGATACTCACATTAAAAAATTTTTTTTGAAGTGAATCTTCTTTAGCATAGTTGTGATTTGGAATTTGGATGAAACGGAAATGACGCATCACAGCACCTGCGAAGCATCCAACTGTGCTCATTGGCCGCTTTGATTGTATTGGTTGAGATATGAAACGGAAATGATGCTAGGTCTGCGCTCATTGGCCGCTTGATTATGACCACACGTTTAAAGCTCCTATTGGTTGAAATTGTTTTGGTAAAGTTTCGCTTCTACCTTTTTTTGACAAAAATTAAAAAATAAATCTATATAATCAAGTTTAAACAAGTTTTTTGTAACCGTTTAGTTGTCGAAAGAATTGAAAAAAATCTACACACTCACATTGAAAAAAGTTTTTTGTTTAACCCTTTAATTGTCGAAAGAATAGAAAAAATCTAAATACTCAGATTGAATAAAGTTTTTTGTTTAATCCTTTAGTTGTCTTTCCAGGTTTTTCAATAGGTGCTTTAAAATGAGCGACTTAATTTTGACAGCAAAGAAGTAAACCTATGGGCCAGTGGCGTAGCTAGGGGGGAGGGGGGCCCGCCCTAGCTATCCCCCCCCCTACAAGACCCCCAATTTTTTAAGAAGTCGAAATTTGCATTTGTCAACTTTAATGAGGGGGGAGGGGGTGACACCTAATAGGTGGAGTTATTCCGCCCCAAGTGCCACCCATGCTAGCTACGCCACTGCTACCTCCGGCACAACTTAAAAAAAAAATAATTTCATAATATCAGTGAATCACAAAGTATTTTCTTTTTACTTAATCATTATTTTTTCCTTTTCCTTTCTCAGCTGTCCTTCCGCCTGATAGTCTCGACTCGCTTCGACTCAACTCGCCTCGCCTCGCCATACCTTGCCTCATCACGTATCATCTAGTCTTTTTCTTCAAGATCTACGAAGAAGATGTTTTAAAATCTTTTTCGATGTATTTAGGATGTTTAGGGTTATTCGATTTATTTAGGGTTATTTCACAGAATTTGAACAATTCATCAGAAAAATTTAAAAGCAATTCGATTTTGTAAGAGTTCAATTCAAGTTCTGTTATCATTTATATGGTGACCGGCCAACTCAGAACGAAACCAACTCAGTACCACCTCAGACAGGTCATTGGGTGATGATAAAAAATGGTTAAATAGGTTAAGTTAGGTTAGGGTTACCGGTTTTAAAAAATAATTTTTTCATAGCTTTTTTTAGACCTTTCTGAGGTGGTTCTGAGTTGATTTCATTCTGAGTTGGCATGGAACCCATTTATGTATGTGTGAATTTGTATGTTAATGTATGTATGTATATGTGTGCATCCATATTCTGGGGTGCTTGACGGAACACTGGAAGAGGAACCTTGTTAACTGGGAATGAAATCACCAGCCAATTAAACTCATAAAACCGCCTCATCAAGGAAAAGGAAGCAAAGGAATATCTATGAACTAATATAAAGATCAAATGCTTCGGTCACATGACGGGGCAGGGAGGATCTAATTACAGTAGACTGGAACTTTTCTCTCGGTGGAGATATGGCGGGAAGCAAATACCGGGAAGAAAGAAGCAGGAAACGAGATGCAGCAGGAGCAGAATTCGGGAAGCAATAAGCTGCAAGAAACGCGAAGAGAGAAACAGTGGGAAACTGGAAACGCTAAGGGGGAAGCTGGAATAACCTGTAATGTAAAGCATAAAATAACGGGAAGCTTGAAACTAGAAGCAAAAATCAGCGGGGAGCTAAAAGCGGAAAGATGGAAGCATGAAGCAGGAAGCTGAATGCCAGAAGAAACGGGAAGCAAAACTTAGCGAAAAGCGAGAAACAAAAATCAAAGCTCAATCAATTTCTTTATTTCTGCCCATCCTACATCTTAAAATAGTAGCTTATTAGGTTGCCATGTATGCCGGTCGATTAAATTCCAACCTCCTTCCCATCCTCAGAGCAGGTGTTCCTAGACCTAACAAATCAATGCACTCTGGTGTACTGGACTCACCGGGGCAGGATTGCTCCTGGCTGGGATGGAACAATCATATCGTATCGTACTGTCAAATAATTGGCCCACGATGAAATAAAAATAGAATTTGACTAGAACTTCACGGAACTTGAATTTTAGCTACGAAAAGCTCCAATGCGAGGAATCATAAGCAAGCGTTAAGTCCAGCGTCCAAACGTTTGGTGGGAACTAGTCTTTCAAATGTTCTCGTCGATCTGTCACTAATATGTGCCTCTTTCTACCGATCCCACACTCCACCAATAGACGGTCACCCACTACCCCACCGACCCCTAACCTTGTCCCCACTCCCATCACCTATCATTCCCTCACTTACCTTGCCCCTACTCCTTTCCTTCCCCCTTCTCTTTTCTATCACTTTGGGCCCCTTCCCCTTGCCTCGCCCCCTTTGCTTTGCTCTCTGCCCTATAATCCCTACCCCTTGACCATGATGCCTATCCTCCCACACTTGAGTAGTCGAATATCAAAACGTACTTATCTCCACGAACCAACTTTTTGGCCAAAGCAAGTTAACTGTTCATAGCATTTAAGTACAATAAAGTAAAATTAAATGTTTTGTAAAAATAACAGTAAAATATTACATTTTAAATGCATATTTGAAATATAAATCTGATGTTATTTAATATTTAAAAATGGACTTAGATACATTTCGATATTGCACCATGGATTTAGATACATTTTGAAAGTGAAGTCTTTGGATTTAGTCACATTTTGAAACTCATAAACTATGTTTGATAATTCTTCTCTACCAGGGGTGTAGTGAAGAAATTAAATCATTTATATATATCGCTTAGTTTGCAAAATTATCGTTAATATCTCACAAAAATCACGATCACATCAACTTCAAAACCACCCACAAGTGTGTGTCTTGTAATGGTATCCATTGCACAGAAAGTAGCTCATTGATTGGTTAAAAAATCAATATGGCTGCCAATTCCATGGCTCTTATTGGTTGTTGGAGTTGAGTACGTTTTGAAAACTAATGATTTTGGATTTAAGTACTTACGTTTTGAAATTGAAGACGATTTTTAACAAGCTATAACTATAACTTTTAAATAATATTTAAAACATAGATATGATCCAAGAGAACGTGTTGGCATTCAAATCTCAAAAAAGTCAAAATGGTGGTTAAGTACCTTTTGATTTTCAACTGCTCACTCACCCCTAGCGCTTTATTTATTAGGTACCGTGATTGCTCGAACCCCGGGTGGAACGGGTCGGGCACCATCAGAAACCCGGGCCCAGTGATTTATACCTTATACCCCCTTGAACCTAACTATCGGCGGCCCTGTGCATTACACATACAGTATAATGTTACACAGGTAATATGACAATATATAGGAATAATGTTTTGGGATGAAGGAAAGAATCGATAAATAAAAAAGATTGTTTTAGTGTACGAGTTTCACATGTAATAAATATTTTGTTAAATATCAGTTTTATTTACAAAAGTAATATTATTTAACAAGCAATACAAGAACATTATAAAATATTGTATATAAATATTTTGACTATTGTGACCATAGAATAAAGAATAACACAATAATAGATCAATCTCATGATGCAATTATAGTCCTGATTTTGGCTTATATTACCATACAAAACTGTGTTTCAACATGATTACAAAATTCAAATGGGATGGTGATATACAATTTCAAGCAAGTGTAAAAGAGACAGACAGACAGCATGCTAAACAGTCTAGAACCGAAAGGTACTAAGTCAGTGGCACATTTGTTTCGATTCAAATTTGTACGGAAGGCTCTTCTAATGTTATATTTTGTATTCTCTGATTTTGACACACAATATAAAAAATAAAACCTTTTATTTCCGAGTTTTTTTTGTATGACTTAACCTCTATCGGATTTTGTGAATAATGTTTGTAAAACGTTAACATTATTGTAATGTTGATAAACCGTTTTCAATCTAATGTGACCTAGTAAAAATAAAAAAATATTTTTGATTTATGTGTTAATACAAAGAAAATGTGTCTAAAACCAATACTGTTTTATGCTTAAATATCTCAGTAAGTTTTGGAATAAGGCACATATTATAATAATGCTGTTGTTTAGCTGAGTTTGGATGTGTTTTGTCTAAATCTACTAGAATAACTTAAAACTAAGTGAATTATAATAGACATACATAATCAAATACATTTAAAACTATGATCTAAACATTAACATTTTTTGTACACAGGTTGTTTATTTAATCCAAACCTCTCTCAGACAAAAAATAAACACATAAATTAGGTATCTCAGAGCAATCAATAACTTAAAAAATTATTTCTAATGATTTTTGGTAATATATTTAATACTAAATTGAATGTAATGTATAATGTAATATAACTTCTCTATGGTTTTTATTCGTCAACGAACATAATATACACAAATATTCTTATTTATTTTAAACTTAATGACATTTTTTTGAAAAACACACATGTAAGTACCTAATTACAATTATTATGACCTAGTGAGAAATGCTTTCAACACACAAAAAAAATCACGGAATGGCTATATTGATTATAACAAAGTTTATAATATAGGTAATAACTACTCAGAATTTAAGTACTTATCAAATAAACAATTTTCTAAAACTAAGAGCTGCTTTGTTTATATAATTGAAGCTCTATTTCTCTTCTGAAATTCTTCTATTTTCCTATAATTTGTTGAAGTGACTAAATAAATTACTAAAATATTGAATATTTAATATAAAAATACTTTCAGTAGAGTTGCACAACTTTCTCGTAATCTCGCTGTGTTATACGCATCATTATGTCATTATTTGTTGTAATAATATCATGTAGTATGTCTATAATTAAAAAAATATGTGCAGGGTAGCAATACAGACATATGTAGTATCATTTTCAGTTTTACCATGACATTGTTTCCTATGAAAGAATTTTTGGTGAAAATACTTTTCCAAAGACCCACAATCGTCGAGGTTCACCAAGATTAATATGAAACTGTTACGAAATTACTCGCGGGTAAAATTTTTCTAGAAAACTTATATGACATGACTAATCTAGTTGTTCGTACATCGATATTCACACAATTTCATCGTGTTACAATGAAAATTGAAAAAAGATAACCTTCCTTGAAAGAAAAGAAAAGGCTTTGTAATATTTTACCTTTCTCATGCTTCTTTTGTACCCATTAAAATTTCCCATTCTAGTACCAGCGTATAACCAAAAATTAACATTTGCAATATGTACTATTGTAATGATTTAAGGTAATAGCTGTCCCTTTTCCACTGTGAGTAGAGTTGGCTTCACCGATGGCGATTTGATGGTGGGTGATTTTTTGTTGGACAAAGTCAAAGTCCGCCCGCAAAAGTAGTCTTCGATTTCTTGGAGAGTTTTGCCCTTTGTTTCGGGCAGGCAGTAGTAAAAGAATATCGTTCCTGAAAAAAAATACGATTCCGTAAGTAATGGAATAATAAAATAAAATATATATTTATGAGAGTAATCCAAGGTTGAACAGAATTAAACCTTCTTCATGGAAGTACATCTTTGGGGAAGGTCGTTTTAGGGAAAGGAAGGAGAGAAAATTCTGGAAAGGAAAATGTATGAGGAGTGGGTAGGAATCTGGAGGTCAGTGTGTCCAGCAGTGATGGATGTATGAATTCATCCCTCCCACTGCGGTGCAAGGCGATGTGCCGAAAGAGTCCGGATGGAGATGTCTAGGTTAGGTCCTCCTCAACCGGTCTCTAACAGCCGCAACCGGCCAGTCTCACAATAGGTGGTATGTAGGTAGTAGACCTAAACAAACCTCACCCCATGAATTCGGGAACCCATGCTAAGTCACCAAATATAGCTAACTTCTTGGAGTGACCTATGGCAGGGGTGTTGGTTATCCAATAATGGTTTCCCTACCTACTACCATCAGCCTCACAATTTGGGATGTCATAGTCTTACTGGCTCCAGTAAGACTATGACAAACCTCCTTACTGGTTTTTGAACAAGTTCAGTGTAAACGTGTGGTAGAGTAAAGTGATGACGCAAGAATAGGCAGCTTGGGGAGGATCCAACCATTAGTAGGTAGACATTAGATTATTTATTACAGTTATTGCAATGACACGGTCATTTTATAACAGAAAAACAGAGCTCTCAGCACCAGGACCATACGGCTGATGATATAGACGGATAATACTATAAATAAATGCAAACATACCTAACAGGGAGATAACTCCATAGAGCCAGAAGGTTCCGTGTCTCTCCAGCTGATGGGACAGGAAGGGATAAGTCTTCACCACGATGAACACAAACAAGTGAGCTGAACAGGTGGTCATTCCTCCAACTATTCCTCTGACCTGTTGACAAAAGATGAAGCCAAATGGTTAAACAACGTTTTATATTAAATTTAAACAATATGTATTTTTAAAAGTAATTGTATATTCGGAGCTCGATTGTTGTGAACTCCCGAGTCTAGTCGTTAAAAAACGTTACACATGTTTAAATAAATATTTTATTGAATTAAAATTTTAAGTTAGGAACCAGCATTGTATTTTCAAGTAAGCATAGTTGTGAGTCCATTTCAAGTGATTTAAAACCATTTGAAGAAATATTTACCTGTGTAGGATAAACCTCTCCAATCATCACCCACGGCACAACCAGGAAACCCATGGTGCAGGCGATGGTATAGGCGAAAATGCAGGCCGCAGGGATCCAGGTCTGCTGGGGAACGATGTTATTAGCCAGCCAATATTGTCGGTAGTACAGATACGTTCCAAGACCCAGCATGGTTATTCCGCAACCAATTCCTGAAAGAATATAATACATGTGTTATGTACAATCGTTATTGGAATTTTTTGCTTTTATTTGTTGTTGTTTTTTTTTTAATTTTTCTTCTTGTACACACATTTTACAGACAATTACATTTTACACAGATAATAAGTTGCAGTACTCCAAAAAATGTTAATAATCAGTAACTGTATGTAAATAAGTTAGTAGTAGTGGTTCGTGAACATCTCACTAGGAGAACCTGTGCCGAGGTGTTCACCTGTTTTAGATAAAGTATTATTTTGAGGTCATTCGTAAAAACACAGTATCAGACTTGAGACTCTCAAGAAGAATATAATGGTTCCACTCATGGTAGTATTATTGTGTATTAGGTGAGTAGCTAAAGTACATAATAATATCATAAATACATAGTGTGGTACAATGTAGTGAAAACAAAAGAAAAGGATACTACATGAAGTGAACTTAATGAAGCAGTGAAGGGAAAAGAAAAAAAAGGAAATCGAAAAGAAGATGATAATAATTAATGCCGGAATGTAGATTATTTTGTTTGTTTATTTGACTAATGAAAACAAGTTTTTAAGGTCCAGATGGAGATGGAGCAGATGGTGGTAAAGGTGGTCCTTATGAATTTGCTACAGATGGTGGTAGTTTAAAGGGTCTAGCATGGCCAAATCGATATCGATTTGACAATATCGGATCAAAAGGTTTAACTGACGAAGATTTTATTTCAATTTCCTAAGCACGGTTGTGCTCGTTAGGTGCATCGATAGCCAGGTCAATATTGACAACGAAATAAGTAAGAAATCACCCTACGATAGCAACACGGCGGGTACTGTCCATGGATCGGCATTCCTAAACATCAAACGAATAAATTGACAATGTCGAATAGAAATACACTCACTTATATATATATATTGGCAGTCCATATGTTTATTTTGACAAAAATCTCATTAATTGGTCAACGAGGTCTTTAGCCAGAACTCATGATATTCTGAACAACTGTCTGAATTCTGTTTCTCTAAATTCGAACAGATTCTATTGATTCTGTACACAACATCTTTCAATAATTCTACAAACCTCTTTAGTCTGCCTTCGTTTAGTAAAAATACTAAAAATCCAGTAATTTTGCATAACAAACGACATTATTCTAAAAATTGTGTACTTTGACATTAATTGAAATTTATCTGAAATCTGTAGAGAGCACATTAAATTAGGCACTTTGTCTACCGGCTGTTGGAATATTTTATATCAATTGTTGACCGTGGACACACCGCCTAACACCACCTAACGCCGCCTTATAACCATATATGACGTATTTGGTAAATATTAGGGTTTTATCAATGGAGCGTGCTAGGGCCCCGGAAGGACTAAGCATGATTTTTATAAAGCTCGTAGCTTAGGGACTTTAATTTTGCCAAGAAATTAATTAAACTTTTTAAAAATACATTATTTAAGCCGTCAAATTTATCAAATCTTACTTTTTCAGCTTGAAACTCAATTTTCGTTTGTTTGCTTTAAAAATATAGTTATGCAATGTTGGTAGGTTTACCTGAAATGAAAGTAAGAGGCCTTCTACCGCATTTTCTCAGTGCGATGCACGCAATTATGGTAAAAACTAGGCGCACAATTCCCAGAATGATAGTTGCCAAGTATTTGTTCATTTGGGTTCCAGATTGCTGAAAATAATAAAAAGTATTTTTAACTTCAAGATAATTCATTATATAATACAGAATCAAATTCAGTTAATCAGTTTTTAGATGAAAATCTATTTAAAATGAAAAAAGGCTCACTTGAAAGATTTCTACTGCGTAGAAGGTTATTGTATTGACACCGCTAAATTGGTACATCATGAAGTAAAGGAAAAGAATGCCAAATGGTTTTAGAGCGGAAGGGCTTAGAAGAGCTTTTAAAGTCTCCCGGAATCCACTCAATCTGAAAGAAAGGAAAAAAAAGGTTAGGTACTCAACTATAAAAAATGTAATAAAATGGATTGGGTATATTTAACTTTGGAAAAAATGATGTAAGAGAATATGAGTATTGTTAGGCTGGAAATTATGCGACACATATGTCGGTCGTCTACCTTTGGTCGCTGACCGTCAGACGCCATAGTGCCGAGTACATTAGAGTCATCTTCAATTAATTAAGTCGTTTTTATTAATATTATATTCATTAAAGACTGGAAACAATGCCTCACACACTTCAAGCCAACATTTTAACTTAGCATACCGATCTTTGTATAAATTACTAGATAAGTCCGGTTCTGTCAATATTCAATTTATAAGATTGTTCACATGCACTCCCATCAGTTGACATGATCAGCACCGCACTAAACGCTCTCATACAGATAGTAATCGAGTTGGTCGACCGATGCCGTAGCACTGAAGAGCTGGGCCAATGTTCCTCGTACGCAGTGCATAGCGGTTCGTACGGGCTGACCGTCAGCATTGCATTACGGCTCTTCATTCATTAACTCACTTACGTTCGCGACCGAAGTATGCGACCGACATACACATCGCACTATTTCCAGCATTACCTAGATCATAATACATGCTATGTAGATTGTAATGTAAAACAGTTTATTCTACAAAGGGATGAAATGTTATAAACCATAATAAGTTCATAAATTAATAAATTCAAAATAGAAAACAATCACATTCCACATCAAGCAATATTAAAATGAATACAATTTAATTTATAAATAGTGATTTCTAAACATAAATGCACAATAAATAACATAAATAAAAAAATACAGGTTTAAAAACAATTTTTTTTATGTGAATACCGCTAAAGAGTCCCAACTGCTCCCAATAGCCTGGAGCCAGTCAGACTTTGGCATCCCCTATTGGGGTAACCTGGCTATTCAGATCTAGTCACCAAATATGGCTAAAGCCATTTCAAGCAACATTTTAATTCTGAATGGTGGTCTTACACCAGGGCTGTACCGACAATATCTCCACTCCGGAATGGTCGCAAATATAGGTAATATTATATCTGCGGTATTATATCATAATTTATAACAAATCGCAATTTTGCTGTAATTATTTTTTTAACTCCTCGTGATAACTCTATCTTTTTTACAAATGGTCAAATAATAATAGAAGGCTTCAAACTTTTCTCTTGACAAATGCCATTTTACATTTCTCATCATATTTTGATGGAAGAAAACAGATCCGTTTTTCAAATAGGGATATTTATAAGGTTAAGTTGCAGATATCTCTAATCTACAAGCATCATAGCACTTACAAATATCGTTTTTCTTTTAATTAACACTAACTACCTTTGCACATTGTTGGTTTCTTTAAAGAGTAGCATCTGGTCGAGCTCTTTGTTGACATTGAATGTGGATCCTCTCAGCTTGGCGAGGCTGGAGCGAGCTTTCTCAGGGTCGTTCCTGGAGATCAGGTAGTTGGGGGTCTCCGGCATGATCATCATCAGCAGCAGGGAAATCACCGGTATCACGCAGCTGATGCTGGACAGCACTTGCCAGGTTAGGAAACTTCCCATCACGTACTGAAATATTTACAAAAAAAATATTTATTTAAAATCGACCACACAAGTGTCATTTATTCACAGGATAGTTATTGACAGTCATAGTAAAAGTAACATACAATATAGAGAGAAAGAAAGTAGACAATTTCAAAGAAAAGAAAAATGGTTTGACTGAAGATTGCCCCTTCCTCCCCAGGAACTGGAGTCAATACCATTCAATCGAATCCCAATTGGATAAGACCAATATTTTTTCTTAACTGCTGTAACGCACCCGATTTCAGAGAAATGCGTATATGTCCGCGTGCGTGTGCATGAGTGCCACCAAAAGTTGATAGAATGCATTGTCATCGACAACTAGTTATCTGGCTGGTTTTAACTCGTTCGGATGTCGGGAAGGGGGTTCATTTCCACTTACAAGATTCCACGGCATTCATTCATTCAATCAAGGAAACGAAAGAGAAATTAAAATAGTCGAGTGTAAGAAAAGTGCAGCCAGGTGCGATACAGGTTCAATTAATCGAAAATGTACATTATCATATGGATAATCTATGAGGAGGTTTGTGAAATACCCCGTCGTTATTACGGGCTGATATTTCAGTTGCTTTAAGCTCGGCTTGAGAGATTGTTTTACTTTGATCTAGTTACTATTTGGTAGTACCTAATCCTGACAACCCAATCCGAATCATAACATTCCTGAGAATAGGCACTGAAAAACCGGACATATTTCATTTACAAATAGAATTACAAAATATAATTTATTTTTGTATTTGTGAAAGCTCTAAGGGTCGACCGAGATCTCGGTCTCGGTCTCGGTATTCTCGGAGAACACTGTCTCGGTTCTCGGCGAAAGATCGCCGTGATTCTGGGCCATAACCGAGACCGTTGTAAGTAGGTACGGTATACGATAATGGGATTCAAATCTACCGCGCGCCCACATTCGTCACTTGGTGTCAGAGCGTGAGAGAGCTGTCGATTGTAATTGGTCGGCTGACAGTGAGGCGGGTTTTACTTACCTGCTGCCGCCGCTGCGCCGCGCCGTTCGTTCATTTCATTACTTTTGTAAACAAACAATTGTAGTTAAAGGAAGTTTGTTTGAATTTTGTTCGTAGTAGAAAAAAAAAAGTTATTTTATGTGTTGTTGTGATTAATTATAATTACTAGCCAGAATAACTACATAAACTAGTTAAGTGAATATCCAGATCATTATGTATTATTTTATACGTATGTTGGAAAGCTGGTAAGTGTACGAATATTAAGTAATCCCGGCAGTATCCAAGGAAGACATAAGTATAAAGATTCAGAATGCATAATATTTGGCCAGAATTAAAATAGGAAATTTTTATTGAGCACCAGAAATAGTATGGGGGTATGGTGGTTCCGTAATAGATCATTAATATTTATTATATTAGAATGATTAGAATAATTATATTTTAAGTATTATGCTAATCGTATGGCAACATCAACAGGTTGACGTCACTAGACTTTCCATCACGAGTGATTCCATCATAAAATTTTATTAGTATTTTATCTGTTAACTCTTATGTAGGTGGATAGCGGAAATGCGAATGCTTAGATGGTTGGCAGGAGTATCACAAAAAATAGGATTAAAAAGTTCACACATTCGTGGTAGCCTGGGTGTCATGGACATAAACAGTAAGCTGGAGGAACGACAGAAGATGGTATGGGCAAGTAAGACGGAGACCACCAGACCCCAGGCCACACAATGAAACAGGTAATGTCTATTAGTTTCATCGACAGTCATCCAGAGGAAGACCAATAGATACGATAGTTGACAAAGATATTGTTTTAAGGATTTGAAGGCAGTTTAAAATAAAAAGGTTCATAAATATGGTGGTTGAAGCGTCAAGGAGTGAAAAAATAAATTGAGAAATGGAAAAGCAAAATTAATTGGTAAAAGGGAAGACTTAGTTTGTTTATAACTTCAACCTATTTCAGATTAGGGAACGTACCCATACTACGTGACACTTTTAGGGGGGGGGGGGGGGGTCTTCAAAAGGTCATGCTCCATACAAATGAGCGGCGGGTTCCTTAGGATTTTGGTCACCGGGGGGGGGGGGGAGTTAAAAATTGCAAAAATTTGGTCACGTAGTTTGGGTACGTTCCCTTAGTTTCTTGAGAATGTGTATTTCCACCAATGACTAAACAAAATACCCAAGAGAAGGACTTGGCTTACCGAACTTTCTGGCCAAACGGTTTATACAAAAATGGCAGCGTTTCCATGGTTATTGTTCCGATTATATGATAAGTAATAAATATTGGTTCCATCTTGGCTGCCATTTTTGAACGTTTGGACAGAATATTTTATTGGTGTGCCAAGTACTCTCTTAGGGTCTTAGGGTATTTTATAAAGTCATTGATTTACACGGTTCCATGACGATTCAACAAACGTTTTCAACACCCTTTTGAAAAGTCATTAAAAGCGATGATTTTTTTTAAAATATCCCATAACCTAACCTAACGTAACTTATTTGAGCAATTTAAAAAAAATCACTTTTAATGATTTTTCAAAGGAGTGATGAAGTTGCACATTGTTGAGTTGTTCGGTCAACGATTTATGCATAGGTACTTTTATCAGAATAAGATGAAAAATTTGGTTGTGGTGTTTAATTTCAGATTGGCGACGACCGACAGAAAATAAAATTTTGAAAGATTTTTCTCAGCGCCAGAACGTTGAAAAGTGAGGTTAACTCAAGTTTTTCTGAGTGGTGTCCGTTCAATTATATTCAACTGCTGTTAAAATATTGTTTTGCACAAATTAGACTGTACTATTTCGATTATAACAGATTCCGTAGGCATCACATAATCCGACAGAACAAAATGTTTACCGCAAATTTGCGAAAATGAGGATTTTTATGTATTTTTATTTGCGCTTTTTTCTTAAACGTCAACTCGTTCTCGAGGTGCATGCGGGCACAATACAACGTTGAGGCACTTTAATTACTATTATTATTATGCCTCTTATATTTCAATCACGGTGACCACTTAAATATAACATCAAAATAGTGGCTTTCGTTTGTGCAAACTCATTTACAAGCCTATTCCATTTTAGTAACGGTGAATACTGCAAGTAAGTAGCTTTTCTTTGTACAAAACCATTTACAAAGCCTATTCCATTTCAGTCACGGTGATGATGGTAACAGAGTAGCTTTTCTTAGTGCAACATCATTTACAAAATCAATTCCATTTCAGTCACGGAGACGACGGTATTAGAATACTTAGCTTTTCTTTGTGCAAAACAATTTACAAAGCCTATTCCATTTCAGTCACGGTGATGATGGTAACAGAGTAGCTTTACTTAGTGCAACATCATTTACAAAGTCTATTCCATTTCAGTCACGGTGACGACGGTATTAGAGTAGCTTTTCTTTGTGCAACATCATTTACAAAGCCTATTTATTCCATTTCAGTCAAGGTGACGACTGTAAAAGGATAGCTTTTCTTTGTGCAAAACCATTTACAAAGCCTATTCCATTTCAGTCACGGTGATGAAGGTAATAGAGTAGCTTTGTTTGTGCAAATCTACTTACAAAAGCCTATTCCATTTCAGTCACGGTCTAGAATAGTATTTGTTTGCCATACCATTTCAATCCATTTTATTTCACTTTTAAGATTGGTAGATACATTACGATAGCAACGACTAGTCTAATGCAGCCTTTAGGTTAGGTTAGGTAAGATTATGTTAAGTTGGATTGGTTTAGATTAGATTAGGTTAGGTTTGCACCAACCAAAGCTAATTTAAAAAAAAAGAAAAAGTTAATTAAATAAATTGTTTGCTGGAATCTCTTAGAAATATAACTTTGTATCCATTATGATTGAAATGGTGAAGACTTTATAAATGGCTTTGCACAAACAAAAGCTAATCTATTACAATAGATACCTATTGTTTACTAATAGTTTACTGTGACTGAAATAGTACCTATAGGATTTGTAAAAACACAAATTGCGAAGGATAAGGGGGAGAAGATGTGATGAGATAAATATAATATTGTTTACCTGTATGAGCACCCCTAGAGATATTCCCACAGACGCCAGGGCTCCCAGCATCCCCCTGAGATGAGGCTGCGTCACTTCGCAGGTGTACACCCGCGCCGGAGCACCCACCATACCAGAGCCGAGACCCACCAACAGACGACCTGGGGAAAAAAAGCAATACCTGATAACATGGTTAAAATATCAGAACGAAAGTTTTATTGACTGAGCGCGGCATAGCGAAGTCCTGTTTCAAGTCAACCATTAGCATTTCATCTGTTAATTTGTAATATGAGGCATATTCAGAAAGTAAGTGCACTGAATTTTTTATTTATTCTTTGAAAAGGTGTATTTGAAATAAAATTACAGGATATTGTTGATGCACTTGTTAACTATTTTTACAAATAATTGCCATCCCGTTCAATGAATGTGGTGAGCCGTGGCACAAGTTTCTTTATGCCTTCCTCGTAGAATTCTCCCGCCAGCTCCTTCCAACACTTCAAAACTACTTTCTGCGCCTGCTCGTTGGTTGAAAATTTAATTTAATCTATATATGCCTTAAGGGAAGTGAAAATTTGGTAATTTGCAGGCGCCAAGTCAGGGGAATACAGGGGGTGGTTCAAAACATCCCAACCAAATGAGTCCAAGTCTCGTTGTCACTGGGGAAAGTCACTGTAGGAAACACCGAACTATAGTGACTTTCCAACACCGTGACAAGGCTAAAGCCCGCCTTCCACTGCGAGTGGAATGGACTCAGTATGGAATCCGCTCGACTAGCAAACATTGACTGCATACAAGTGCTTCCATCAAGAACGAGGCGAGCGGAGCGGGCTAAACAAGTTAAATAGGTTCGAACGAGTCCTTGCGGACTCTGTACGATCTCCGCTCGACTCGCACACGTTAACTGCATACAAGTGCTTCCATCAAGAACGAGGTGAGCGGAGCGGACCGAACTTGTTAAAATAGGTCCGAAAGAGACCGCTCGCGCACACCATCGCCGACTAGTTTCTAGCGGACTCCGCTCAACTATAACCAATTCAGTTGCCTCGCTGCGTTTTTGTCGAAATGGAGGTGTTTATTGAAGTCGATTGCCAATTTTAGTGTTTATAGGATACGATTAGCAAAGAATGTCGCAATGTCGTCAAAAAGGATGTGGCTTGGAAAACCATCATTGAGATTAAATTGTCGGAAATAAGAAAGTTAAAAAAAAAGTTTAAAAAAATTTCATTGTTTTTTTTTAAGCAAACATTTCTTCATTGCCTAAGCGTAAAAAAATCATCCTCACTAGAATCAGTACTTGAAATCACAGAAATCACACTATTCACTTCGAGACGGAGCATCGATGACTAGTTTTCAACGGAAGGGCAAAACTATTTCTCATTTTCGTTGACATCGCTCCGCTCACCTCGCTCATTTCTCGCACGGGTAGTGGAAGGCAAACACCTATCTTCTTTTCGACTCTTTTTTGGTGGAAGGTCAAAGCTATCTCGCTCATCTCCAACCCAGCTCAGCTCGACTCTTTTCCGCACGCAGTGGAAGGCTGGCTTTAGGCTGTGTAAAGACAGACGTTTTTGTGAAACAAGCACACTTCTCTGGTCAGCATTCCCTCCTTTTGTATTGAATGCTCCTTTTGAGTTTTTAAAAAAAAATCTGAAATGGCCTATATCTTATTTATTTAAAGCCAAAATGATTAAAGTAACCCATATCCGTACTAGATATTTGATAAACCTTTTGATTAAATGTTAACAAATAAAAAAAAAATAAAAATAAAAGACTACAAAAATAATTATTTAGTTTGGTTGACATAACACAGGACATTAAACAATTAAATTTTACGTGATTTTAGAGGCATCTTTGCCAATTATTGTGAGTTAATGATATTTATTAAAAAAATAACCTTACCCAATCTTCTATGAAAATATAATGAAATATAAGATGAAAAATTCTAAAATCACAAAAAGGCGTTTTTGGGTTAATTATTTAAAATTTATATTAGACGAATTTGTTATCCGACGTAAATCGGCCATTTGGAAGTAAAATTTAAATCCACCAAAATGTTTTTTCCTAATGTTTTTAAATTTTATTGGTCATTATATTTATATAGAAGTAAGGCCGTTCATTTTTTTAAAAATAATAAATAATTATCGTCAACTCACAATAATTGCTAAAGTTGACTCTAAAATCATGAAAAATCGATTTCTTTAGTGGTCTATATTTTATTATTTGAAACATAAACCAATAAAGTAGCAAAGATCCGTAATAGAAATTTGCTATAGGTTCCTTTTAACTAAAAATATCTTTAATTCGGTGAAGTATTTGGGTCTCAAATCGAAATTTAAGTCTTCTTTTTTCAGCCCGTTTCCAATTAGAGACCAAAG
Organism: Limnephilus marmoratus; assembly: GCA_917880885.1. Lineage (NCBI taxonomy): Eukaryota > Metazoa > Arthropoda > Insecta > Trichoptera > Limnephilidae > Limnephilus > Limnephilus marmoratus. The sequence goes on from OU862908.1 coordinate 16,382,946, forward strand.
TCAAAATTTTTCGCTTTACGCGATCGCTATTTTCATCTCTATTTTCATATCTACGATTTCAATTGTCATCACTGCAGACAATACAACCATGCTGTTTGCTGTTATGCCAACTGAAATCGTAGATATGAAACTAGAGATGAAAATAGCGATCGCTTAAAGCGAAAATTTTTGACTTTGGTCTCTAAGTGGAATTGGGCTGACAAAAGAGATGGTGTATTGTAGGTTTAAGACCCGATATATTATATTTAAAAGTTTAAAGACAGATCAGATTTCAGGTGGGCGAAAAGAAGGAACCCGTTTGAGAAAATGGAATTTGTTTTAACCGATACTCTTTTAATACTATTTTTTTATATAGTATCTACTCACACACCCCAACTATAAAAGTATTGTCCAAAATTATAGCCTGCTTTGCAATAGAACTCCATAACGGATGTCAAAGTCAGCATTGGGCCATTGAATGACGTTTAATGTGTAAAAAATGTACCTATTTTATTACATTACAAAAATATAGTTTTCGCTTTTGTACAAACCATTACAAAAAAATAACAATTTGCGCGTCTCCAGTGCCAAAGTTTAAATTTCTTCCACACAAAAGACAAGGATATAAGAAGATGGGGAAAACTTGTATCATAATCACTAGCGGATTTAGGGGGGGGGGGGGGGGGGGGGGGGGGGGGGCACGGGGGTATTTTTGTGTACTGTGGAGATTCCATCACAGTATATACTTAGAAGCTAAAACTGTCTTTATTAAACATTTACCTTCATAAACCTTCCTATACATACTTGAACTCGTATGAAACTTCAAGTTTATTTCTAACAGTAATTGTTGATTTTTTGCGCGTTCGCCCCTTGTACCCCCCCCCCCCAGAAAAAAATCCTAACAGTAATTGTTGATTTTTTTCTCGTCTGCCCCTTGTGCCCCCCCCCCCAGAAAAAAATCCTAACAGTAATTGTTGATTTTTTTCTCGTCCGCCCCTTGTGCCCCCCCCAGAAAAAATCCTGGATCCGCCCTTGATCATAATATATAGATACATATATGTATATATATATTATAAAATATACATATATATTATATACGTTTATGTTTTATACATATAGTTGGGACCCTTGTAAAGAGGTTGGTGTGCAATATGCATTTAAAAATATTTGACAGCAATGCTTTTTCAGGCATTGAAGCAGGACTGGCGTAACAGATAGGACACCTCCCGCTCAAGTGTGATAGTAAAATTCTCTCGAAAAGAATCTGGAATAATTTATTTTAGGTAGGTAAGTATTATTTTGAACAATTGAAAAATCATGATTTTGATGATCCCGTTAAACTCTTGTTGTAGACCATTGATAATAGAAAAAAAGAGATATGTGGCATGGAAGTCTGCCAACAGTCGCCGTGCTACGACCGAACTCCACGTACAATCAACACGCTGGAGCCAATTAAAGTTACGCATTTGATGTGTACCTTGTTATGGTACGCCCTAAACGACAGAATTCGAGTCCATAAGAACACCGCCGCAGACAGCAACACCCCGCTCCCCCCTGTTTCCTGTTACCTACTTCCTCTCCCCTCTGCATTCCCGGGCAGTCGAGAATTGCAAGCCGCTTCGGGAACACGTTACGCTCCTCGGATCGAACACCGAGTTCGCGGCTAATTTCTGTCGATCAATTTGAACGCAATTACATCTGCGATGTTAATTGAAGTACATACGGGTTTTAGCGCTGGTATTCTGCCATGCCTGTGTGAACTTCGGGTCCTGTCCTAGACTCGGGAAGTGCCCCTGCTGAACCCGGAAGGCGTAGATCCCCGAACATCATGTAAGCTGTACAATTATTCCCTCTTCTGTTTGTGTCCTATAACGATAGACTGTAAACCCTCGCGAAAAGCCATCACTCAGAGAGTTTCGTTTCAGAGATCACGAGGTATAAACACGATAGCTAGGTTTGTGTAATATGCATTTCTTGTATTGAATTGTACTGTAATAACCTATGTACTGTGTTTTGAATTTGCAATACATGAATCTATTTAACTCAATCCTGTTGTTAATCTGCCTCGGCAGGAGCATTTCCTAGAGTGTATTTCCCGGACGACCGTGGGGGAGAGAGAGAGTTCCGAAGCATTCATGCGACCTGCCCCTGGAATAGAGGGTACTTTTGTCTCTGCTGTGAGCTGGCCTGGGACATGTTAGGGCCCATCATAACAACTGTCGCCATAGCGTGGGGCCTCGGAATTTTTTTTCTCTCTATCACGATCGCTTTGCGGAGTGCAACTTGTCGAAATCCTCCCTGTACAGGAATTGTTTTGTGAACATTAATTATACCTTGATATTCTACACCCAGTGTACAGTGAATTCTGTGAAAAAACCACAGAAACCTATGTGTAAATTGGATCCATAACACAGATCTGATTGTAACCATGAATCACGCCGCAATTGAAAACACGGCCATTTTGGAAGCTACTAGAAGGACGCCAACATTTAAACCGCGAACTTGACTGCGCAGGCGTGACCCTTTTGTTCACCAAGCTATGGTCAATTTCGCGCCAATCTCAACGGCAAATGTTCACGCGGTAAATACCTATTCTCTGGATTGCGCGCGCAAGTGCTTTGTCTCGCGCCAAAATTCCAACGGAAAAAACCCGTCGGAACGAAATAATTAACTGTTGCTATGCAGCGTTTATAATCAAATCGCCTTTTTATGACTGAACCGGATAGCAACGGAAATTATTATAAATTTGATTCTGGAACCCTAGTTATTTTGCGAATTCCTTAATCAAAAATTTCGGACTTACGTTTTTTTGTTGTTTCTGCACAATATACCAATTGGCCCACTTGTGTCTGTCAAATTAGTACAACTTATATTTGACTAAATGAACAAAATAATGACTTTCCCCATTCTACATTATAGGTACCACCTTTTTTTCAGCATAAGTGTAAAGTGAATTGTGTTTTTTCCCTACATAAAGAAAAGTGAAATAATAATAAAACCAATGATTGATTCCATGAATAAATAAAATAATTTTAATGTGGTTGTCGTAACGAATCCCATATTCAGTTATTTTCATCCGGAAGTTTGTTCTTATTTGACAGAAGAGTGCCTTTTGTGAATTTTAGTGCCTTTCTCAGTGCAAAGTGAAGTGAAAAAAAATAAAAAAGCCGTTTTCTAAAGGTCAGTCCTGGCAATTTTCTTGAAAATAAATAAATACTTGTGAATTTCACAGTTTTCTCAAAAGTGGTCAGTGAAACACAGAAACCCTTACTACTAAGGTCTTTCCACGCAAAATTTTTTTTCGTATGCCTTCCTTTGACAAAGATTCTGGTGTCATTTATACCAAATTGTAGTATGAAATACAGTTTTCTATAACTATTTTAGAAGTGCCAACCAGTGGTTACCAAGTGAAAAGTGCCTCACAAAATTAATTTTGCGTTTGCTAAAGGAAACCCCTGGCAAAATTTTTTTTCACCACCCGGGAAACTCACAATGGAAAACAATCAAGCTATGGCATCATCCAATTTGGGTATCATTCCCAACGTGCACAACTTATCCAAAACTCACTTACAAACTGCTTTAAGGGATAGAGGACTCTCGCCATCAAGCAAATCTAAATCTACATTAAAGGCTTATGCACTTCTATTTAACAAAAAGTACATTAAGAGAATAAACCTCGCCCCCTCAAGCGAAAATAATTCACGCTCGGCTACGCAAGTTTTGGATAATCTTGTTCCTAACAAAGAACCTATGCTGCAAGTAATGGTAAAACAGGACATCGCACCCACCTTGACACAAGATAAAACTTACGATTTATCCTCTTGGAAAGTCAAATATAATGGCGTCTCCGATGTGCTGGATTTCATCGACCGTATCGAAGAAACGGCTACAATCAAAAATATCCCATTCGAGATTCTACGAAAAAACTTCATAGAACTCATCTCCCCAGAATTGATACCCTGGCACCGCATTCAAAAAACTAAATGCAAAGATTGGAATAAACTCAGATCTGCCCTAATCTCGAGCTTCGGAAAAACAGAAGCCCAGCACAGGATCAAATTATCTTTACTATCTATTAAACAGCTGGTAAATGAACCTGTAGCAACATTCATAGAAAGGGCTGAATCCATTAACATCAAGCTTTCACATCCCGTTTCGGAAGCTGAACTATTACCAGTCATAACTGATGGCCTTTTAAGCAGATACGAGAACATCATCACCTCGCAGAAAATTGCATCCCTGGCCCAGTTAAACGAGGTCTGTCTCCTTCTGGAATCATACCAGGATAGGAAGAACATAAAGAATGTGTCAAATAATGTAGTTGTGCCAAGCCGTTCGTCTGGTTTAAAACCAGAATTCGACAACAAAAAAGTGTGCTCTTTTTGCAAAAAAGTAGGCCATCTGGCCACTACTTGTTTCAAGCAAGCGAGGGTTCTGGAATCCAAGGAACCCCGAACTTTCAAGAGGCATCACTCTAGGGACCGCTCTCCTCCACGCGACGAACTGCGCAATATTTTCAAGAAATCAAGGCACAACATGGAAAGGTTACAAAACCCAAGCGATGTCAGACCTCAGGTGGATTTCTCCAAGCCCCCACCAAATTTCTACATGAAGAGGCCAAAAAACTAAATAATAACCTCTCAGGCACCCATTCTGAACCAAGGTCTAAAGAATGGACTGATTGGTTAGCACATATTAAGTATTTTAACCAGACCTTAAATGTTTCTTCGGTTTGTTGCAAACAAGCTAAAGATGGGAGACCCTATGCTTCTTTCTCTGTTAACAATGTGACCTTTTCCGGATTACTTGATAGTGGGGCATCTATCAGCTGTCTTGGCAACAATGCTCACTTGCCTTTTGTTAACAGTGATTTTAGAATTTCGCCCCAATCGACACACCTGACGACTGCAGATAATGTTTCTCAGCCGGTCATCGGTGCCCTTGCCCTGCCAATTAATTGTAACAATAAAATAGTTACAATCAATTTTCTAATAGTGCCCTCTATATCCCAGAATTTCATCCTTGGCGTTGACTTCTGGAAGGCATTCAATGTTGCTCCCCAAGTATTTAATACTCTTGGCGAAACCTCCACTGCCGCTCAAATTAGTGAGATCCGCACAATAATACCTCACGAAAATTTAAGCACGGACCAGGCTCTCCAACTAAAGGAAATGGTCAATAAATTCGAATCAATATCCTTCGAAAAATGTGGACTAGGTTTGACAAATTTGGTGGAACACCATATCAAAACCAATGGCCCACCCATCAAGCAACGTTATTACAACTTAGCCCCCCAAAAACTTAAACTTTTAGAAAACGAACTTGACGAAATGTTAAAAATGGGTGTGGTGGTTCCCAGCAGAAGTGCATGGACCAACCCAACTCTTTTGGTTTCTAAAAAAGACGGCTCTGCACGTTTCTGCCTCGACAGTAGACGTTTAAACTCTTGCACGGAAGCTGATGCGTATCCCTTACCTCACGTTCACGCAACCTTAGACAAGCTGCGTAACGCCAAGTTCATCTCTTCTGTCGATCTCAGCAAAGCGTTTTGGCAAATACCCTTGGACGCAGAATCGTGCGAAAAAACTGCTTTCGTTGTACCTGGTAGGGGAATGTTCCATTTTAAAAGATTACCCTTTGGTCTAAAAAACAGCCCCGCCGAGTTACAAAGACTGATGGACAAACTTTTCGGTCCTGAAGTCGATAATAGCCTGTTTTGTTACCTTGACGACCTCATCATCGTCAGCGATACCTTTGAAAAACACCTATTAATGCTGGAAAAAGTTTTCCAACAACTCAAGTTCGCTGGTTTAACCATCAACTTGAAGAAGTCTGAATTCTGTAAGTCCCGTCTACGTTATTTGGGATTCATTGTCGACGAAAAAGGTCTAAGAACAGACCCCGCTAAGGTGGAAGCCATGGCAAATTTTCCCCGACCCAAAAACGCGAAGGAAGTCAAAGGTTTCCTTGGACTTGCAGGTTACTACAGGAGATTCATCAAAGACTTTTCCACTATTGCAGCCCCCTTAAATAAAATTACCGGCATTCGTAAAGGTGTCAGCAATTTCCGATGGTCTGTCGAAACTGAAGAAGCGTTCACAACTTTAAAAAATGCCCTTCAAAAAGCTCCCGTTCTGAATTGCCCGGATTTTGCACTCTCTTTTACCCTCCACACGGATGCCTCCAATGTAGGAATCGGTGGAGTCCTTACTCAAGAATTCCCAGATGGCGAACACCCTGTAGCGTATTTTTCCCGTACACTAAACAAACACGAGAAAAACTACGGAATTACCGAGAAAGAATTATTGGCTGTATTGGATTCTGTTCACCATTTCCGCGGTTACATAGACGGTAGCAAATTTACTGTAGTCACAGACCATAGTAGTTTGAAATGGTTGATCTCTTTAAGTAATCCCTCCGGTAGGCTCGCTCGCTGGTCCTCCCGTTTGTCTCAATACAATTTTGATGTTGTTCACCGTAAAGGCGCGGACAATATTGTTCCCGACGCCCTTTCAAGAATTGAACTAGCTTCATTAAATGTTGACACAATTGCCCCCCCTCCATCTACAAAAGATGAATGGTACTTGAAAATCTTCGAAGGTTGCAAAAATAACCAACAAAAGTTTCCTAATTTTATCATAAAAGAAGGACAACTATACCGTAATTGCAAGGCACCACTATCCATCCTCGAAGATTACTCGTGGAAACTTGTCGTTCCCCTCGAAGGTAGAGAACAAATAATCATTGACAATCATAGTGCTCCCGACTCCATACACCCAGGAAATTTCAAGACGTATAAAAAAATCGCCTTGAAGTATTATTGGCCTGGTCTCTTTAAGCAAATTCGCAATTACATCTCTAAATGTGAAACTTGTAAAGCTTATAAACATAGCACGGCAGCACCTGCCGGCCTAATGGGTAATCCCAAACGTGCCGACAGACCCCTACAATCATTGTCAATGGACCTCGTCGGACCCTTTCCTCGAAGTTATGCCGGACACATGCACATACTTAGTGTAGTGGATGTTTTCACTAAATTCTGTTGGATCTTCCCTTTAAAAAGAGCCAACGCGTCCGCCATCATCAAACTCCTGGAAAAACACATTTTTATACCTTACGGAACACCCAGAACCATAATAGTTGATAACGGAAAACAATTTATTGCCCAAGAATTCAAAGATTTTCTTGCCAAATACGGAATCAAGGACATTTACTATAATACCTTGTATACTCCACAGAATAACACTGTCGAACGTTATAACCAGACAATCAACACAGCTCTAGCTATTCTAGTTGATAAAGATCAACGTACTTGGTGTAAAAACCTAGATAAAATTCAGGCTGCTATGAACAACACGGTTAACCTGGCCACTGGTTACACACCTTTCTTCTTAAAACACGGTATGGAACAAGTTGTTCACGGTTCTCTACATAGGGACACAAACTTTCCTACGTCAATTGCCGCCACAAGCAACCCTACCGCGGACTATGCCCATCGTCTGGAAGAACTGTCGGCCATCTACAGTGAAGTCACTGATGCTTTACTCCTGGCTCATCAAAAGAGCGCGGACAGATACAACCTACGTAGGAAACATGTCACCTTCAATACTGGAGACATAGTTTGGAGAAAGAACAACACACTTTCCCAAGGAGCCATGTATTTCTCTGCCAAGCTGGCACCACGTTTCGTGAAGGCCAAAGTTCTAAGAAAGATATCAGATCTAGTGTACTCTTTGTCTGACTCCTCTGGAAAGCACATTGGTAATTACCATATTAAGGATATTGCAAAGACTGGAAGTGAGGAGTCAAGTAAAACTGCCCCCACTATCTCAGCAAACTCAAAATGATCCAGTGTGTATCACCACAACCCTTTGGTAAGCACATCAAGTCTTACAATGACTGGCGTGTAAAGTGTCAATTACATGTCCACCCTTTCGTTGATGAAACGAATATTGTTAAAAAATCATTTTTGTAAATTTATGTACACTCCACGGCGTAGTTTGCCCCGTTCATGTTTATGAATTGGCAACCACCGTAATTTTTGTTCCACACGTTTTTGTTTTGTTTTTTTTCTTTTTTTCTCACCTGTTCCAAAATTGATCACTTTAGAGCAGAGACACCCCTCGAGTCACAGTGTTTGGGAAGTCATGAACCCAAATCATTGCCTCTCAACCCCTCACACTACGCAACGTTCATGCCATGGCACGCTTTGCTATGTAATGCAATATTGTAATTTTCACCATTTTTGTTTGTTGTTTTTTTATCATATCGGAAGGAATCTCTTCAAAAAATTTTTTTTTCTTTTATGTTCTGTAAGTACTGGAGCGTCGTTCTAAAGTCGGATTTGGTAAACTCCAAAGCGTTAAATCACGACCCAGGACTAGTAAACCATCTTAACATGCTCCATATTTTACTCATCATGGTAAAAATAAGTGGTTACTCACATAATCACATTCCTTGTGTACAGTAGTTTTCAATTTTTCTCAAATGTTAAAAATTGATGGCGTCCTACCCGAGCTCTTTGCTAACAAATTGGATTTTGACACGTCCATTTTGAAATCATATGTATACAAATAAAGGAAAAGCCTTTAAATTGGTCTTTCCACCCTTATACAAATCTTCTTGGGCCCGTTTCAACTAAAGTACGTAAAACCAAATACTCGGTCTTTTGTTGTTATAAGAAGTCCTCGATTTGTCCCTCTTCACAACATGTATGTCTTGTATTACATGCCTCAACCCAGACGGAAAAGGTTAATAAAACCTAACGGCAGCCCTGTTTTCCGTACATAAATAACCGCAGTTTAACGTAAATCATCAATGTTTTGTTTGATCATCGTTTTGCAAACATAGGCATTCAACTCTTGTTTCGCCATTTAACCAAGTATTTGCAACCTAAATTGCACATAACCTGGTATGTTGTAACTGCACAAAGGGTATGTAAAACCACAATTGGTCCCTTTTGTTTGCCCCCACTGAAGTTGCTACAATAGACAGTATGTAAAACCATATAGGCCTGTCTTTGTTTAAACAGAAATGTACTCTGTCATCACCCCGCCTTTATAACATACGAAGTGACATTAAATTGTTTACCTCCTTGTTATTCTATCGTACGCTCCTGGGCTACGGAGTTAGTTAATCTAACAAATCTTCATATACTGTGTTAAAACAAGCATTGTTAACGTTTATTGTGTTGTATTTAAACGCAACCCTGTTACATTATAGGAGGGATCCTTAAAATACCTGCCACAATACGAGAAGTTCGTCATAATCACTTTTGCTCATAGCTAAATGTTATTGAGTTGGTCGTGTGACATATTTGTCATGAGTACCGTGTCGTACATTCTATTTTGGTCGTGTGACATATTTGCCATGAGTACCACCCTTTTGTATAACCTGTCCTGGTCGTGCGTCATTTATTTGCCGTGAGCACCGCTTTTATGTATAATTGTGTATAAACTCTGTACACTACACGTGGAGACGTTAAAACACTTACCGTGATTCGTGTGAACGACATAATATCGGCTTTGCCATCTTCTTTAAGATGCATTGTATAAACTCCCCTTTGTTGTCATTCAACGCCGATGCCCGTGGACTTCCTGTTTTTTACTTCTTTGCAAAAGGAAAGAAGCCCAGGAATATCTACTATCCCAAAAGGACTAGTTTTCAGCTTCACTGTCAATTATGGGGCATAGTGCTGTGGGAGTTAATCGATTGAGCACAAAACCACCTAACTCGTTGTCTGGAGAACGAATAAGAAAACCCCCAGGTTTGTGAAATTGGAGCAAGGGTCTGTCTTTTCTCACAATCATGTAGAAGTTTTAAAATGACCCCTAATCTTTTGCCCAATACACGCGAAAGATTAGCCTCTTTGTTATAATGTGTATTCAAATTTCTCATCACCCTTGTCTGATAAATGTAAAAAGTCAGGAAATCTGCTGGTTGATTATGTTTCATTTTCACATAGAGTTTGAATTGGAAATTAGTCCAGTCTCTAGCAAATTTCGTAACTCGTCTCCCTTCTCCCCTCCTCCCCCCATTCCCCCATGTTCTCAGATTATGTTATGAAGTGAAAAATCTGTCGTTGACCATATTTCGCCCTCACTTGGAGTTCGAACTGTCCGGTTATCTACAGGTTTTCCCCCTCAATCTCTGCATATGTCTCACCTTTTTTCTCTTTCTCAATTCTACGAAACACATTCATGAATGTTGGATATGTACGATATGCACTTGGCGTAACGTCTGTCTCCTTTTTGACAACCTTTATTCATGAATTGGTTTCCCTTTGCCGTGACTAGTTCACGATTCTTTGTCTTGTTCTTTGAAATTCTACGAAAATGTTACCATCTTATGTTAACATAGGCCATAGAGGGCCGGTTGTTTTTTAACCAAGACATATTGTCACTCGGCAAGCGCCAAGTCATCCTGGAAAAGGAAAATGTTCATGTAATCACAATTTAGTTAGGAATCTCTCTTCGTCACTCTCTGAGTCGGTGGTTAAAATTTCGTTTATTTCATTTTCTGGACACATTTTGTTTCTCTCCAAACCTTTTCTTCATTGGTCCCTAGGCAGGTAAACTTCAAGAATTTTGCTCTAATAATAATTTCTCCCGGATTTAAAAAGAAGCCCAGGCGGATGTCATCACCAACAGCCAAGCTGAGCTTCACTTCCTGACAGCACGCGCTGTGGTTACAAGGTCCCTCCTGCTGCCATTTTCTACGTATTTGTTCCTGAAAGCACAGACCATACCGCTCATATGTATGTTGTCTTGTCGTGCCACAGCAAGCTGAGTTGTCCCACCATACATTATGACACTCTAAACTACCTTTTGGGCACGCTAGCTCCTAGGTTTGTTCTTACTCTTGCTATCAATGCCAACCTTGCCGTCTCTTGCTCTGTCATGCAGTGACGCATATATCGTCATGTGTAAACCATCATTACCTTGACCCACCAGTATTCGCTGAATGCGTACCAATACAAGTTATCTTGAGCTACATTATGCTTCAATAACCATTATATACGATCCGTGTTTACCATAATAACACTTAGGATTCGTACTGGCATGTCTGCAGATACTGGATTCTTCTCTTCAATGGCCTCTGTAACCATAGTCGCGGCACAGCAACCACAGTCTCCACTTCGTGAACTTCAACGTCTTCGACCAAACCAGGTGTTTTCTAAGGCCTAAGTGTACTCTTGAGTGTTATCTCAAATGGGTCTGATTGCAGTGATAATGTAATCCTTAGAATCTGTGAAACCACGTCCTTTTCTTCGAAATTCTCCGAAACCAAACAAATCCACGCTTCGCAAACTTAGCTCCCAGACCAATGAAACCTTAGAATCACACTTTTTCTCTTCTCTTGTACAAATGTATTGTCATTCTTTCAATTGCATAACCATGTGTATTGTCATTTTTTCAATTGCATAACCATGTGTATTGTTATTTTCAATTGCATAACCTTGTATGTTGTTTTACACCATGTACTTTCCCCAAAGTTGTCTTTTCCAAACATTCTATGTACCCCCATCCATTCCCTACAAACATTGTGACCTAAACTATAGCATAAACTGTATGTTCTAGCTAGGCAATCTCTCAAGCAACGAATCTCTCAAAAACCCCGATGGAAGCATAAGAGGATTTTTTTTTCCTACAGCTCCATTGCCACGTCGCTTTTTTTCCAAGCGCGGGGGGAAGTGTTATGGTACGCCCTAAACGACAGAATTCGAGTCCATAAGAACACCGCCGCAGACAGCAACACCCCGCTCCCCCCTGTTTCCTGTTACCTACTTCCTCTCCCCTCTGCATTCCCGGGCAGTCGAGAATTGCAAGCCGCTTCGGGAACACGTTACGCTCCTCGGATCGAACACCGAGTTCGCGGCTAATTTCTGTCGATCAATTTGAACGCAATTACATCTGCGATGTTAATTGAAGTACATACGGGTTTTAGCGCTGGTATTCTGCCATGCCTGTGTGAACTTCGGGTCCTGTCCTAGACTCGGGAAGTGCCCCTGCTGAACCCGGAAGGCGTAGATCCCCGAACATCATGTAAGCTGTACAATTATTCCCTCTTCTGTTTGTGTCCTATAACGATAGACTGTAAACCCTCGCGAAAAGCCATCACTCAGAGAGTTTCGTTTCAGAGATCACGAGGTATAAACACGATAGCTAGGTTTGTGTAATATGCATTTCTTGTATTGAATTGTACTGTAATAACCTATGTACTGTGTTTTGAATTTGCAATACATGAATCTATTTAACTCAATCCTGTTGTTAATCTGCCTCGGCAGGAGCATTTCCTAGAGTGTATTTCCCGGACGACCGTGGGGGAGAGAGAGAGTTCCGAAGCATTCATGCGACCTGCCCCTGGAATAGAGGGTACTTTTGTCTCTGCTGTGAGCTGGCCTGGGACATGTTAGGGCCCATCATAACAACCTAGAGACAAAGGCGTAGTATGGGTGAAAGTTATTGGCGTCACTTTAGGCGTGCGATTTTACGCGATTCGTGACCTATTTCCTTTGTTTCTATTCTTGTCTAGCCTCCGTGATTACGGCTCCAAATACCGGCGTGTGCAGGTAAATTCTATTTGATTAACTTGTTTACTAATTTATTAATTAAAAATGATATATGGTATATGTGTGACTCGTTCCAGAGTGGAAGATTCTTTCAGTACCGCTCTGGTGTAAAACCACCATTCAGAATTGAAACGTTGCTTGAATTGGCTTGAAGTGAATATATCTGAATAACCAGGTACTTTTCACCTTCCCTTTCCCCACATTCTTCCCCTCCCAATTACCATCAGCCTTCCAAGATTCCCCAATCGGGGATGCCAATGATATATTACTGACTCCAGACGGTTGGGAGCAGTTGGAACTCTTGCGCGGTATCACATAAGACAGTGGTAGTCACTCACCAACATAAATCATCTCAATGTTCTGTGCGCTGGCGATGAGGATCCAGCCCAGGATGAGGGGGATCTCGGTGAAGATGAGGGTGAGCCGCCTGCCGATGCAGTCCATTAGGTACCCTCCCAAGATGCAGCCGAGGGGCGTGCTGGCGGAGCTCAAACTGGCTGGAAGAAACAATATATAATTTTAATTATTTATTAATTTATTCACGCCTTGAAGGCTTATATTTGAATATATTATTATTGGTAAGTTATTCAAAAGAATAATAATAAGTACGTTATAAACATTTCATTATCTTAGAAAGTTGTATAAAGGGGTTCAATAAGTGTGTGTAAGAACAATAAAAAAGAACTCAAAGCCCGGTTCTTCTTCTTTCGTATGGTGGGGGGTCAGAGGGGGACATCTAGGTCTGCGAGCCAGTCTAGGGCCTCAGGCGTTGCCCTGTGGACCTCATAAATCCCGCCGGGGAATGAATGGAGCGGGCATTCGTTGACTACATGTTCGGTGGTCTGCACCGCACCGCATTCACACGTCGCCGACTCTTTAAGGCCCCATCTATGCATCATGTGAGCACAACGGCTATGGGAGCACCTTATTCTATTGATGGCAGTCCAGAGTTTGCGAGGCAATGAGAACCCAGGCTGTCTCTCAGTGGGGTCTTGCACGAGATCGGCGTTTTTGACGTTAGCTGATTGCCACTCAAGCTTCCACCTATCTTCTGGGGTGAGAGGTGTTCGAAGGAGTCTTTCTCCTGACTCCTAAGCCCGGTAGTAAGCGTTCAAAAGAAGAAGAAACGGAGATATTAAAAAAGAATGCGAGAGGGAGCGCGCTAATATTAAAAAGAATACAATTGAGCGAAAAAGTGAAAATCTTTACATTGTATAAAGAGTCGCTCCCGCTGTCTGTACTCTTAGATCTTTTAAACCACGCAACGGATTTTCATACGGTTTTCACCAATGGATAGAGTGATTCATGGGAAAGGTTTAGGTATATAATTTGTCAAGGTTTTGTGTAAATTGGTTAAAATATATAATACAGAAAAGGGAGCGCGCTGGCAAGCGGGCAGCGGGCAGCGAACCTGCAAGCGGGCGGAGGATTCGATATGTATGCAAATCAAGATGAATATATACGTGAAATCCTATTTAGATACTATTTTGATTAATCTTTACGACAAATCGGTTTACAGTATGAACATAAAAAAATATGCTAAGGATAAATGAAAGCTTTTACTAGCTTTTCTATGTATTGGAATTACAATAAAATTATTATTTACGCAACAAAAAATATAAGCGTAAACCACTAAAAAAAATATGTTTTTTCATGACTTAACTATGAAGTAATACAAGAAACAATTTTTTTTTTAAATACCCCTTTATGGCTAAGACTATTTTGAGGTTTTCCATGTTCTAACTTTTTTCGTTCTTATAAAACTATGCACAAAATAAATAAAAACCACTTTTTCGCTTACTAGCCTCGTGCAAAAACACGTTCGGTTTTAAAATTTTGCAGGCATGAGATACGAAATATTTCTAGCGTTTATATTCCTCTTAACAGATGGCGTTGGTTATAAAGGTTGGGTACAAGGGCGGATCCAGGGGGGAGTCATGGGGGTCATGACCCCCCCCTGGGTTGGGTTCAGGACCTAGGTGGACCTACTTTTTACTTGTATCTATTATTATCAAAATTAAATTACAACTTCTTGTGACTTGACCACGCCTATGTGACCCCCCCCGGCGCTATGTGACCCCCCCCCCATCTGGCGCCAAAGCTGGATCCGCCCTTGGTTGGGTAATGGCGTTGTCAGTCGATGGCGCTGTGTTTCGTTAGCCACAGAAACACGTGGCCGGGTCTGCTAGTATTTAATAAAACACGACTCGTTTAAAATAGAGCAAAAATCTCACGACAAATGCTTGGTTGCATTTAAAGATACAATGTGAATATTATCTAGCTATAACATTTTAAATACCAGAACGAAATGTGTTTTTAATAATTTTCGGAGCATAATATTTTTATTTTATTTGATGCAATATATTTACATTATAAAAAACAATTCAATGATGTTGGCCTCACTGGGTGGTTTACCCGTGCTGAGGCCTCCATTTCATATACAAAATTATACACATAAATTATACACAAAATTATACAATACATATAAATAATATTGGTGAAAAAAACGGAATAAAGTAAATAAAAAACATATGATTAAGATAAATTAAACTTAAAAAGTAGAGATTTAAAATTAGTGTAAATTTGAAAATAAATAATATTATATGTATAAGGTTAAAAACGATATTTTTAATAAGTATTGTGTGTTTGTGTTTTAAGTTGGTTTTGTGTGTTACTTAAATTTTTTTTTATTTTATGCTATGATATTTTGGTAGTATTGTCTATTTTGGTCTTTAATCCATTTTGTAATTTTGTGTCGGAATTTATTTTTGTTTTCCTCAATTTTATTTTCAAGTGTTAGACTGTTAAATGCTTTTATAGCGTGATATTGGTAGTGTCTTTGTCCAAAGCTTGTATTTACCGTCGGAGTTCTTAAGTTTTCTTTGCATGCTTGTCTAACTGGTCTGTTTGTGATATTTTGAGTTTGTTGATGGTTGTTTTTTTGGTCAAAAATGTAATTTAGTAGCGATTTAACGTATAATTGTCGTATGTCTAGTACGTCACAACGGTTGAATATTTGGTCTGTATCAGTAAGTCTATGTTTTTTAAGTATTACCTTTAAGATCGTTTTCTGCGCAATTTCCAGGTTAATAGTTTGTTGGTCACCATGATACAGGCAGCTGCCTAGTATGGTGATCTAATGTATCTTCTCAAGTAAATGTATTAATTATGTAACATGTACTTATAAATAAATAAATAAATACTTCGCGATTTTTTTCTGTTGAGGAAATTTCATACAATTACCTTTTCGGCTCTACAAATGTATAGTAGATATTATCTGCAAAAATAACACATATTTCTTTAGAAACAAGTGCTTGAGAGAAATATGTTAGAAATTCGTAGAAATAACGGAATGCTGTGAAAATAGTTACATGCAATGTATTAGTAACTTTTTTGATAATATCTTTATGATAAAAATGAATCCCGGTTTGCCTTAGTCACACCATAACTTCAGAACGACTTTACCTATTTCATTCATCTATTTTTTAAAGTTTTCTAATAATTTGTAGAAGGTTCTTACGGAAAGAGAAATTAAGAAAATTGGATAATTTCAGAAAACTTAACGACTATTTTAAGTTCGCACGTTTGACAGTTCGCGCGTTTGATGAGATTGAATTTAGCAGCTAGTTTTTTTAGCTGTTTTTTGTATTAAAAGAATTGTCTATGGATTTTTAAAATTATAGACATTTTAAATAGGTACTTACCCATGTTAGGTACCAAATTTGATTGATTGTTCTTATAATAGATATACAAAAATGAATATTTGCAATACACGAAAAATGAAAATTTAAAAAAAAAAAATTGTAAAAACTGAATGTACTGGGACTGAATATATGGAACGCGGGAGGGAGGTTTGCGGGACGGGGGAGCGGGAGAGGGGAGAGGGTGGGCGGGGAAGGTGGAAGGGGAACGCGGGAGGGGAAGGGGATGCCGAAGGAGAACGATCACACGGGAAAGGACATGCAGGGAGAAACAATTTATTTCTTGAATATGGCGTAGCAACGCATGCCGGGAACGAGCTAGTTATAAAAATAAACATGAACAGTTTTTTGTAAAGCACGTTGGTAATTAGCAAAATTACCCCCGATTGGGTATTTTACAGAACATAGCTAAATTAATACAGCGATAAAAGGTACCTACGTATGAAAAAATAAGAAATTAGGTACAAGTGTGGAGTTATGTTATCTTGGAAAGTCGTTCAAAGGAGTTCGATAAGTGTGTAATATAATGATTTTATACAGACGATGGTACAAGAAAAGAGTAGGTAATTTTATACATGTGGAGGCCTGAAAATCAAGTAAAACAGGTCGCAAAAAAGTGTTTCTGAGATGATCCACTTCAAAGTCTTGTCGCTGTCATTAATTCATTTTTATCTCTATTTGCAAAAACATTTCTAATTTATTTGCAGAAACATTTCTGTTTTTGCAAAAAGAGATAAAAATAAATGAATGACTGACAAGACTGTAAAGTGAATTATCACGGAGATATTTTTTTGTGACCTGGTCTACTTGTGTTTTCAGGCCACTATATTATATAGTAGTTAAAATAAGTTTATTTTTAAAATGAAAATAAACACGATTAGTTTGTTGTAGAGCATGTTTGTAATTAGCAAACCTTTAGAGTTTTACAGAACATGGCTAATCTTCTTCTTGTTGTGCCTTGTCCATTCAACGGACGTTGGCTATGCGGACTTTGTTTACTGCGGCCCGGAACAGCTCCACGGTAGACTGGCTAAACCACTGTCTCAGGTTTTTCAGCCATGAGGTTCTCCTTCTTCCAGGGCCCCGTCTTCCGGCAATCTTTCCCTGCATTATGAGATGCAGGATCTCATACTTCTCTGGATGTCTCATCACGTGTCCAAGATATTGAAGTTTTCGGATTTTTATGGTTTTAATTACTTCCTTTTCTTTATTCATCCGAACCATAACATCTTCATTTGTGACCCTGTCCATCCAGCTTATTTTAAGTATTCTTCTGTAGATCCACATCTCGAATGCCTCAAGTCGCCTAATTAAGTCTTCAGTAAGCGTCCATGCTTCCATTCCATAAAATAATATTGAATTTAATATAACGATAAAATGATCATGACCAATTCAAGGATTGATTGGCATAAAGACTTGTATTATTATTATTGTATTGTATTCTGCCTGCTGAATTGGCGTGATGGTTGATTTAGGTATTAGTTAGAAGAAACGCATTTTATAAATAAAATTAGGTAACAACGGAGTTCTCAGCGATATAGACGAATAGAATGGAAGTTTGGCAATAATTTTTCCTGGCCATAAAATCTTAGCTATAAAGCAGACCAACTTTTGGTTGGATAACGAAGTATCAAAACTCATTTGATAAAGCGGTTTGCACAGTTTTTCCCTGAATTGAATTTCTATGTTAGTGCAACAATTTTAAGCTCATGCAATTTCCAGCATCAGCGATTAGGTTATGGAACAAAGATTAGACGCCATTTTTTTGGTTGCAAACATCCAAAAGAAAAAGACACATTGAATTTACCGTCGACGTCGCGCCGTAATAAGGGAACATACCCATACTACGTGACCAACTTTTTGCAATTTTTAACCCCCCCCCCGGTGACCAAAAACCTAAGCCCGCCGCCGCTCATTTGTACCAAGCGTGACATTTTGAAGACCCCCCCCCTAAACGTGTCACGTAGTATGGGTACGTTCCCTAAGCACGGGCAAGCTACCCAGTGAGGCCAACATTACTGATTTGTACTGTAAATTAACTAATGTATCAAATTAAAAAATAATACCCTACCTTCTACTTAACCACTCGGATCCATAAGCTGATTTACACGATAATTTAACGTTAGTTAAACGAAGGAGGCGCACACCTGACTTATCACATATTATATAATACTATCTGACCCGACAAACGTTGTTCTGCCATATTTCTAGTGAATATTTTGGAAATTTAATAAAAAATAACCAATGTATAGTAAGTGTGTGGGGAAGGGATCTATGACAGAAAGAGGAATGAAGCGCTGTAGACGATGACCGCCGATAAAAACAAAAAACACCTAAACTAAAGTAGGATAAAGAAAATTAATATGAATTTCGAAGAGCAATTGAGTATACGATATTTTTTGTCAGTCCGTCTTTAGCTAACACAAATAAGCTCGATGGTTTGCCCACGCGAGAACATGATGCCGAATAAAATATCATAATGACGCAACGCTTCTCGTGAATGTCTTGCGCATGTACGGATGAAAGTTCGATGAGACGGACGTAGTGCCATCTGTCATTCAACAACATAAATAATTTCGTTCTGTTTGAAATAGGGAAAGACGGTTAAATTTGTTCATACAAAATTACTAAAATCGCGATTAAAAAATGGGAGGGTGGGGGTAGGTCGGTTAAAATTTGAGGTTATAGGTATTTTTTGATGCCAAATAAAAAAAAAAATAAAAAAATTGACAATTTTTTTTTCTAGATAGGGACACCCTAATCACCTAGCGGTATGAAATATACTTTAAAACCTATTCTCATACCTACCAAATATACATAAAAAATTTCATAAAAATCGGTCAAGCCGTTTCGGAGGAGAGTGAACACAAACACCGTGACATGAGATTTGTATATATGATTTGCATGCAAAACAACATGGTTTACTGTTTATTTATGGTTTACTGTACGTGATACGGTGATACGTTCCCAAAATACCACCTAAAAGCCGTGTTAAAAATACAATACCTACACTATGTGGAAAATGGGAGATTTTTAATAAGAACGGATATTTCCAATGTCCATTACGTCTCGTGGGCCGGTAAAAACAGAAATGACTTTATATTTAGTTGATAATAAATGATCATACTCAATAAAATATAATATACCTAGGTTTCCAGTAGAAGTGCAACGTTATTTTAGTAAATGCACCAATTTACACATTGTAACATATTGTGTAATATAGTTGACCAATATTGTGTAATATAATTTTTTCCAGCAATCGCTGTATTTTTTCTTTGCTTATTTAAAAAGAAAGACAAACATTCCCGGGTTACGAATAACCTGACAATATTTTTTAAAATCTCAATATTTTTTTAGAATGTGTTAATTTATTATTAAAATGATTGCAACAATAATTATTATTCAATATGAAGATTAAAATCATCAATCACAAAATGCTGGTGAGCAACTGGGCCTAACAATTAACGTCAATTAAACTAAATGTATGACATTTGGACGACTAGATCACTCTGAATCAGTGATGCAGTTAAATGGTTGCAATTTTGAAAAGGCTGAAAGATTTAGATACCTCGGCAGTATTCTCACGGAGACTCTTGACCCAGATGTAGAGGTTAGGTGCAGAATTGAAGCAGCAAGAACTGCGTTCATTAAAATGAAATCCCTCTTCTGCAATGACAATACCAACTTAAAACTAAGGCAGAGAATGCTAAAATGTTATGTGTGGTCGGTCTTGCTGTATGGATGTGAAACATGGACCTTGAAAGTAAATACCATGAACAGGTTAGAGGCTTTTGAAATGTGGCTTTACCGGAGAATGCTCAAGGTCCCATGGACCGACATGATCACCAACACAGAAATTCTCAGGCGGGCTAGAGCAGATAGAGAACTGCTTACATTAATAAAAATCAGGATAATTTCGTATCTGGGTCATACACTTCGAGGAGAGAAGTATCACTTGCTCCATTTAATATTGAAAGGCAAAATAGAGGGTCGCCGAGGGCCTGTTAGGAGACAAATGTCTTGGCTGCGAAACATACAAGAGTGGACCAGCATTAGAAGTGTGGAGGAGCTATTCCGGGCAGCGCAAGACAGAGAGACATTTTCAAGAATGATCGCCAACGTCGAGGGGACCTGATAGGGCACACAAAGAAGAAGAATCACAAAAATCAATATCCATCCCAGACTTGTAGAAAAGTCAAAAGATGTCGCATATTAAATAAAAATGGATAAATTTATTCAAGGCACTATCTTCGTAACATTTTGTTCAAGCGGAATCTTGCAATCATACATAAATATAGCAGCCAATAAAAATAAGCGTTAAGAAAATTAAAATAATGTTGGTTGTTCTTAGTCAAAGAATGATTCAGTTAAATATGACCGAATCGAATAGGGTTACACTAGCTCAGTGGTAGAGCTCCGCCCCAGCAAGGCAAAGATCCTGAGTTCGATTCCAAGATGTGACCATATCTTTTTCTGATTTTTCTGTTTCAGATTTTCGATTGAGTGTCTCTAATAATGTCTCCATAATTATTCATCGAACCTGACATTAAATTGTAGGTACATTTAATCAAAGAACAGTCCATTATGTTTTTTTTTGTGAAACATAAAATTTATGCAATGTATTAATCTATTTTTAGTCACGATTGTTACTTGCTTACTTCACCATACAGAAAAACTTCAATCCAAATCTCAGTAAGTATGATTATACAATATGTAGTTTGATTAGTTTATTATTGTTTACAAAGTTTGTCGCAAAAGGAAAATTATATTTTCCAACGCAAGCAGTAAGTTGAAAATAGTCCATGTCTTTTGGTCAACGACAAGTTTAGTGCGCTATTAATATTCGTAATCATAATTCATTGCAAATATTCCTAAAAAATAGGAAACAATAATACATGGGTGTGAAACTCACTTAGCCAATGGACTTTAACTCGATAAATTTATACATTACTGTTTATCAAACAGCTGCCTCAATTAACATACTAATGCATGCGTGATTCTCGCCATATTTACAAAATCTTTATCATGACTAGATTTAATTACTTTGCATATCGTTTGTATAAATTTATTAATAGTGAATTACCCAGTGAATTTCATCAAAGTGCGGTGCATAATTGAGTTAGATAATGTAACATAAGCTTTATCTATAGGTACCATCTGTGAACCTGGCCGTCTGTCCAAACAATTCAGGTGGCCTTCTTCTTCTTGTGCCCTGTCCGTTCAACGGTTGGCTATGCGGACTTTGTTTTCTGCGGCCCGGAACAGCTCTACGGTACACTGGCCAAACCACTGTCTCAGGTTTTTCAGCTATGAGGTTCCCCTTCTTCCAGGGCCCCGTCTTCCGGCAATCTTTCCCTGCATTACGAGATGCAAAATCTCATACTTCTCTGGATGTCTCATCACATGTCCAAGATGTTGAAGTTTTGGATTTTTATAGTTTTGATAACTTATTTTTCTTTATTCATCCGAACCATAACATCTTCATTCGTAACCCTGTCCATCCGGCTTATTTTAAGTATTCTTCTGTAGATCCACATCTCGAATGCCTCAAGTCGTTAGTCGTTAGTTCTTCATTAAGCGTCCATGCTTCCATTCCATAAAATAATATCGAAAACACGTAGCATCTGACCATTCGCATTCGGTTGAGATCATGACTGCAGAATATCTTCATGCGGATAAAGGTTGCACGAGCTTGCTCAATGCGGCTTCAACCGAAGGATCCCATCTTGGTTTTACTGTCTGGGCCTTTTATAAAGGCGGGATTATTTCAATCCTCACGGTAAGACGTTGACTACAGATTTAAAAAAAATATATTTCTTGGATGGTAACATAATTTGTGGATTTTGCAATCACCTCGTGCTGGGCACATCACCATGCTAGCACGTGCCCGTGTTATGGTGATTTACATTAATAAATTAATGTAAATTATGTATTTCCTCAAGTGGGTAAATAGAAAATAAATAAATAAAGGGTTGTACTCCGACATTACGTACTTTGATCATATTCAAACATAATGTTGTAATCGCAAAATAATTTTAAAACTATTTTGAACTACCTGAGGAAAATAATTTCCTTCAGGGTCTATGTCATCTGAGATGCTGTATGGAGGGTATTTTTGAGGAGCGGAAGTGAACATTGGTCTTAAAGAGACCCTTGTTGTAGGAAGGAGGAAACACAAAGGCCGGCAAATCGTTCCACAGCCGAGCTGTTGAACACAAGAACGAGTCGAAGAAGCGACCCGTTCTCACGTAAAAAATATCAACCGTGTACGTATTGGGCACGTGTTTGGCTTATTTCCCGACTATGCACCGGTGCCGAAGGGATCAATGACGCTAATTCCTCGAAGCATCTTCCATTGAAATACCTACTTCATCTGACCTCAAATTTAACGAAAAATGACGTCGGGAAAATTTCATATCTGGGTCATATACTTCGAGGTGAGAAGTATCTCTTGCTCCATTTAATATTGAAAGGCAAGATAGAGGGTCGCCGAGGGCCTGGTAGGAGACAAATGTCTTGGCTGAGAAATATACGAGAGTGGACCGGCATTAGAAGTGTGGAGGAGCTGTTCCGGGCAGCGCAAGACAGAGAGGCACTTTCAAGAGTGATCGTCAACGTCGGGGGGACCTGATACGGCACACAAAGAAGAAGGAACGTTACTTTTCAGAAATCTAATTTCAGTTCAAATAAAATTATTTAAAAAAAACCCGTGTTTTGCGTCGAAATTATTTCATTTTGTCTATTTATTTACGATTTTACAAACTAAGGTAAGTATTTCATATTTTACTAACTGGTTTTGATTAGACATTTTTAAAAAATTATAAATACTTATGATCAAAAAATAATTACAAATTGTACATAATTGTAATAATTTTATTATCAGACGTTTGATAATTTATATTGCTAACTTGAAAGTAGGTATATATTAAGGCAAATTTCGATCGAAATAAGATCGATATTGGGTTATAGAATGAATTCGAATAATCAATTTTTCTCATCGGAACTGCCCTGTACACATGCAAGGGTACGATCGCAAGATCAGCTTTTGAGGAAATTTAAATTCTCGGCCTTTATAAGAGTATGCCGCCATAATAAATATGAGATATCGAGTTACCTATTGCTCTGCCATCTAAACATTTCGTGAAGTTGGGTTGGAAACGAGACAGTGAACATACATTTTAAAGTAACAAATAATATTATTATCACTCATTTAGATAAATATGTAATTTCCTTATAGTGTCATTATCATATTAATCTTACCTTATTAATGCACAATTATTGTGTTGGCGAGACACAGAAGATGCTCAATGTAAATATTATTGTTTATAGCGGAAAAATTAAATGAACACGATCTTTATTCACACGCTTTTTATTTTCCGTGCATTGCAAATCTTTTTACTGTGATGCGTCGTGCGTAATAGGTACTTGTTCCTGATTTTTTTGTTGATTTGTTGACCTTTTGCATTAACATAGTTCTTTATTATAATGAGTTTAAGGTGAGTCATCGTTATTATTCCTTAATAAGATACCAACTTGCCCTCTAGTCGGTCATTGCTTAAGGGCCGGCAACCCGGATTTGTACCGATTTATTACATATTTCCCTTAAACACGTTAAGTTTTAAAGCTCTGAAAAAAATATTATATAAAAATGTTATTCTTGAAGATAATATCTAGACTTTGCCCGCGCCGAAACGCAAATTATATAAAATTCCCTTGATAAAAAAAAATCGCAAAGTATGCTCCAAAAATTATTATTAACACGTTTGTTTCAGTTATTTTACAAGTTATATGTATGAAAAAATTGACAGTGTTTCTTTAAATGTTGTTTAAGATAATGCCCGCGAGATTTTTGCTCTATTTTAAACGAGTCGTGTTTTATTAAACATTTTCGCAATTTTCGCATCGATTTTGTCGCTGTAAATGTTAGCGCTCTCCTCTAACATTCGTAATTTCGTATCTCTCCATCTTCTTCTTTTCGGGCCCGGTTGCAGAGCCTTAAGGTATACATTTATTGTCAATTATTATCTCTCTTTTAACCATTGAAGACAATATTAGCGACTCTTTCAGAAAATGTAATAAAAAATAACAATGTTTTTTTTCAGTGTCCTAGTGCCTTCAAGTCTTGTTAAGGATTTGATCAAGGGAACATGGAGGCGTTTGGATCGGAGGCCCGTGTGAACTGAATAAAAAGCTTGTAAAATTACATCAACATCTTAAACTAGGTGGGGGGATGGGGGGCTCATTCAGCTTCAGCCCCGGGCCCCTGATGAGCTTAGTCTGCCACTGGGTCCTTTGTTCAATTCCTTGATGCTACCGATTTTTTTTTGATTTTTCTGTGTCAACGAGGGTCGCTAATATTTTTTTATTTATTTATTTTTATTTATTTGCTTATTTAGCACATAATTTATTAAATTTTGACTGCCTAACTAGGAGTATTATCCCGTTTGAGGACAGTCAAATAATTATGGGTATGAACATGTGGAAAATGATTTGTTCAAAAAAAGAAAGAAAATTGATGAAATAAAAAGAGGAAATAAAAAGAAGAGAAAGAACATAAAATAAAATAATATACATATTTTTTTAAATATAGTACCTAACTGTTATTTGTTTTGCATAGCAAAAGAAAAAAAAGAAGGGAAAGAATAAAATAAAAATGAAATAACCAATTAAAACATAAAATAGCCGTGGATTGTTTAGCATAGTTGTTGAAATGATAATAGTAATAAATAAAAATGTATTTACAAGCAAAACATTTGCATTTATTGTCTTCAATGTACAATTTGAGGTTTTACTGATCAAGTTATTTCAAAAAAACTTCCAACTTTGTTATGCTAGTCTCGTAATTAATGTTTTGCGGTGAAATTTGATAAACTTTGAAACTTTGCACACACATAAAGCATTTTTATTAGGCAGTTACCTAAGCAAATTTTCCGTAGATTGTTAGGACAAAACCATCTTATACGATTATAATCGTATATATGAACTTTGTAAGCCCACGATCATATAATAATGTTAGTGGTTGAGGAGATATTACGCGAGTTTCGTGTAAGTAACAAAATATCATCGTGATTTATTTTTGGGTTACTGTGCCATGTTGTGTGGTACCTCCTTCTTTAGCCAACGTTTCGTACAGCTTTACCGTTTCCATCATCAGGGAAGATGTGTAATCAACATCAACAAAATATCAGTCAAATGTCATTAGATTAATACTTTTATCCAGTTGTCAATCGCGTCACATCGCATGTAATCGTAGCTCGGCTTTAACATTTAGGTAAATATATATACATATACATAACATACCAACCTACTTAATAGTTAATTAGTATAAAGTAATTTGGCACTCACATAAACTAGAATAATGCACAATTATCTAAACAATGAGATATATTAATGAGTTATGGCCGTAACATCCGTCCAAAATCAAAGACAGTCGAAAATAGTTTTCACAAATTAATAGCATCCCATTACTGAACGGAAGGAACCTTATGAAGATTTTTATATTGAACGATTATTATGCAATCATTAAAATTTATGGAGAAAATTCTACGATTAATTTGTAGCAAATGGTCAACGTTATCCATAACCCACGTCACATAATTATTATCTAACTGGCGCAGACCAGTCAAAATTCACGGGATGGTCTGAATTCTTAAAAAATCAGTTAATTTAAAAAAAAAATCTGTTCAAAATGTTACATTGAAGGTAATAATACAGTCTGTCAAATAAGAGTAGAAAACATAGGAGGGCGCCACTGTTGTTCAAATGGCAATACTAAAAATATAATCATGGTGTTAATCTAAAGCTATGTATCCTACATTTTAATTAAAAATTAAAAAGGCATAAAAGTGAAAAAAATATTATTTCATTCCACTGATCTCAAATTAGAATTGCGTACAGGTATATTATTATTATATCTTTACAATTTTATGTTAATTTAATTAAGAATAACGATATTGTAATAAAATATAAAGCACACTTTAGAAATTGCTCACATTTATTTAATATTAGCTTAAGTACCTACTAGCATGGTCCAGGCTTTTGATCATGTCTCTAATTTTAGATCTGAATATATTTAACTCATTCAGATCTAAAAGTAGTGTAACTAAACTCACCATTAAATTCTTCCTTTCTACCTACTGTTAAATTCAAATTTATATTAAATTAATTGGAAGCCAATCATTTTATAGAACACAATTTAATCAAATTACGTCATTAAGTAGGTACCTTAACAACAGTGCTTCCTCGATTTAATTTTTTTAGGAACAAAAAAATGTATTTTTAAATGTGTGTACAGTGTTCTGCATTTTTAGTGTGATTTCACTTAAAAGAATATTTGACAGGTAAATTGGTGTTGCCAGCCAACAAATGTAGTACTTCAATTTTTTATATTTTCTACTCTTATTTGACAGACTCTACTTTGTCGTTTGTTTGATTTCTCAACAACAACTGGAACGATAAGTTCCAATTTAGAAAATAACACTTTAATTCTACTACAGTTACCTACGCAGAACTCACAGATAATTAAATTAGTATTTAAAAAAAAATTATTTTAATAATTACGGCAGTAGAATATTTTATAAATTATAACCGCAATTTATCGCCAAATCAAACGAGGTGGCTTTTGTTTTCAATGATATTCGTTTTTGTTTTGCAAGGTTTTAATATTAATTTCGAATGAAGCTTTCCAATGCATATCACAGGCCATTTGGTTATCATATAATATCGCATTTATTGCTCAGAAAATAAAACAATAATAATGCCTATCTCCTTTTCAAAAATCTGCGCATTTTAAGAGGAAACCGGTCGGCGTTTTATCTATACAAACGTGTTCCACGATTTCCACTCTGGATTTTGACACCAGTGCAAATATTTTTTATAATATAAATATCGACCACTAGCGTGTCAGTACGTTTTGTTTTTTGTTATGTTACTTCTTATAGGAGTTAGGAGCCTCCAAAAATCGTTGAAATTGCATTGTTTGAACATTATCAACAGACGTTCAGTATACAAACTAGACAATGTGTTTTTTAAAAAAGCAAAACGTCCAGACATAGAGTATTTTCTTCTAATAAATTTAGAAGACAAATCTTAAAAATCGGTACAGCTTTAGAGGGGAAAATAGGGGAATACAAAACCTCGATTTTAATGATCTTTTTTATGTTTTATCAGCCTGAGGTTCTGTTGTATTCGGGGGAGTAAGCGCGACAGTGACAGCAACAGTTTGATAAAATACCTGTTTTTCAAATTTCTCGGCGACCTTTCCTCTTAAGAGAGCAACAAATTATTACATATTTAAAAATACACAATACACATACATGATGTACACTTTCAGTTTTTATTTTTGGTTTGTTTCGACAGTGATTACTTATTTAAAAATACACTCATATGCTTAAAAATACATCTCCAAATTTTCGCGTAATTTCTTTATTTAAACGAAATACATATTTGCTTTTTTGAGCAAATATTACCGCAGTATGATGCGAAAGAAGAACAGAATTAACGTATGCAAATACCTATGTGACATTATCATTATACGAGTTAAAATTATCATCATAAGAATTTATTGCACATCCATATTTGGATATGCGAAATGTATTGCCATGAGATCTCCGAATGGTCATGTCATGAAAAAGATCACGAGCTTCGGCGTTTTGGATTTTGGCACATACTTATATGTGCATCGTACATACCGAAACACTAACAAAGAAACTTATCTACTAGACTATATACATTTATGATAAGCACACTATGATCTTATATCATTTGAGATTATCACGGCCGAAAGTATTATCGTGATTTATTTTTGGGGTGTTACGCCGAGTTGCGCTACTCCATCTATAGCCAACGTTTCCGACATCGTTACGTTGTCCATCATCAGGGCAGATGTGTAAACCAAGATTGTGGTGAAGGTATGTCGATGCGACAGATATGTATTTAGATCCACGACAACGCAACAAAGTGGAAGATACTCTCAGAATTGAAACGTCGCTTGAAATGGCTTCTGCCGTGTTTGGTGACCAGGTCTGAATAGCCAGGTACTTCCCCACCTAACTCTTCCCCATCGCCTTCCCCTCCCCACTGCCTTCAGCCTCACAACATACCCCAATTGGGGATACCATAGTCCCACTGGCTCCAGACGGGAGCAGTTGGGACTCTTGTGCGGTATTCATGTAAAAAAAAGTGGCATTTCCACACCCTTTTGAGCAGACATGTTTTTCGAAGTCAATTTTTCGATATCAATTGTTCGAATTTCAGTTTTTTGAAAGACTAATTTTTTGAACAGCAATTGGCCGAAAGACATATTTTTCGAATTTGTTAATAAACTTTTAAAATGTATATTTCACTTGCTCATGACCAGCGAGATACTGTTAGGAGAGGTTAGGTTAGGTTAGGTTAGTTGATATTGTCGATTTTTTTTAATTAAAATACTCTTTTACGTACTGTATGCGTACTTATATCAATTAAAAAAACTAGTGTTTCGGTCAATTAATATTCGAAAAAAATGTTTTCGAAAAATTGAAGTTCGAAAAGTTGAAATGAAGACGGCCGGCGTAGTGCAGCGGTAAGGCGCTTGACTAGCATTCCGAAGGTCGCGGGATCGAATCCCGGCGTGGCAAATAAATTTTATTTTTTCATTTAAAATAATACATAGTATATTTGCGGCACGTTCCAGAGTGGAAGATACTCTCAGTATCGCCCTGGTGTATGACCATCACTCAGAATTGAAACGTTGCTTGAAATGGCTTCTGCCGTGTTTGGTGACCAGATCTGAATAGCCAGGTACTTCCCCACCCTCCTCTTCCCTATCTCCTTCCCCCCCCCCACTACCTCCAGCCTCACAACATACCCCAATTGGGAATGCCATAGTCCCACTGGCTCCAGACGGGAGCAGTTGGGACTCTTGCGCGGTATTTATGTAAATAAAAATCGATTTTTTTTCGATAAATTGGCCACTTGCATGGATTTCATAACGACTTGGAAAAAATCGAGTGGATAGATTTTTTTACTAAGATTACGAAATTTTTTTTAGAAATGTACTTTTTTTATTTTTTTAAATAAATACTTCCATTATTTGGGCCCGTGACGTCACTACAGGAAAATGTCCCGTCCCCGAAAATGTTCCGATTAATTTTGTAAAATTCCACCCTAATTTTTTTTTTACATTGCAACACTTTGATTTCAAGCGAATTTTTGAATTTGACATTTAACGTTCACTAGATTTATTGTTTGTTCTCTGCGAACTTATCATTTGGTTTGACTTTATGAAAGAGGTTATAAAGAGAACCCCGTACATTTTACGCTATCTGTACGTGTTTTAGAGGTATAATGGTAGTGGTGCTGATTTTAACAAATCAAATTTTATAATATTCTTATTATTATAATTTACAAGTACAAGTATATTAAATTGGATTTAGTAATATAGACGTTGAACATTATAATGATTTATGATCAATAAGATGGATCAAGGAAAAAAATATTTATGAGATATAATATTTTTGGTATGCCTCGTTATTCTCCTGTGCCCTTTCTTGTGGAAAACGTTATTTTTTTAAAATGAATTTCGAAAATGTGTGTAATTATCGTTTTTTCCCACCCATAAAATTATGTACCGTCTTTCCGGTTTATAAAAAATGGTCTGATTTTTCGAATTGAAATTTTCAAAAAATCGCCAGGGTTTCAAAAAAGCGATAAAAAAAATCAGAATGTCTTAGAATATTTGCCTAAAACGGAATTTTTTTTTAAATGTGATGCAAGTGGCCTATTGCAATTCGGTCAATTTACCTAGACACTTTGAAAAATCATTAAAAGTTATAAAAAATAACTAAAAATAGCCCCTAACCTGACCTATTTAACTTTTTCTTGACGTTGACATTCTACGGAAACTATTCACTTTCTGAATACAGTTATAAGTTTCTAGTTGTAGATTTTTTAAAAGGTAAAATGAAGGCATAATAAAGTATCAAACAATCCACACCCCCCCCCCCTCTCCCCCCACAAAGCCTGAAATCTTATTGCGGCCCGCGGGTGATTGGAAAAATTCATTTGAACCGAGACGGTAAAAAAGTTCCCCACCACTCCATTTCTTAATTGTTTTAAAATAATTTCCGACGTTTAGTTTTGACATAGCCGTTAATAATGAAATACCAGCCCTTAGAGTCAAAAGATTGTTGTGCGCAACACGGAATCGTATCTATATACATATGCCCACACTTCACCACAATCTTCAGTTACACATCTGCCCAGATGATGAATATTGTAATAGCCCATCCAGACTCTCGGCGAGAAGCCCCGAGAACACCCGAGAAGCGAGAATGTGAGGTGTTTCTCGCATTCTCTTTCTCGGGCTCGGCCGTTCTCGGATTGTTGTCGGTAAATTTGGCCGCTTCAAAGGATTTCTCGGGCGAGAAGCGAGAAGGCTACTACACTCACGTTTTGTCTCAGTGTTGTTTAGTGAGCGGTTGAGAGTAGACATGCGATATATTTTTGATTTTGTTTCCTTGTATAAAAAATCAACAAGAGTTGTATTTTATAGAATATTTTCAATCTGAACCGGTGTTATGGGATGCAAAACATTGAATTACAAAAGTTTGAACCACGATGCGTGGAACAGACTTGGATAAATAATGGAGATGAAAGTACCTGAACTCAAAAAGAAAAAAGATTCCCTTTTTGCTAGTTAACGGAAATATAGAAAAATGGTGAATGATTCCTCCAAATCGGGTGCTGGTGAAATAGAAATTTATAAACCTATATGGTTTGCATATGACGCTCTGGATTCCTTTCTAAATCAAGTGCTAACTACAACGTTCAACGTCACAACGTTCACAAAATTATAATATGTCATGGCGCACAGAGCCAAACCTGCTGCATTTTGAATATCATCTGTGATGTCGTCCATACCGGATGGGAAACAGATCACGAGTGAGAAAAATGAGAATGTGGATAAGTGCTTGTTCTCGCGAGAAGTCTCGGCGAGAAATTCTCGCCGAGACTTCTCGCCGTGAGTCTGGAATCGCCTTAACGATGTACGGGACATTGGCTGTGGAAGGAGGTAGCACAACACGTCAAAATACCCACAAAATAAATCACGATTGTTCTATCTTTTACTCCGGATTAATTAAAATTTTGTTTTCATAAGTGAAAGACGTTCCTATATTTGTGAATAAATCCAAGAAAATTATCTATATTAGGTCTCTTGTTTATTTATTTTTTCTTTACACCTACTAAACTACTTTATAGTTTGTCAACAGTTCAATTATATTGATAAGGTTTTCTTGTATAATAATATTATGATAATGTTATCGTACAATTTAAAATATTTTCAAACGGTTTACGTGTCTAGCGTTTGGAGATCTGAACATTTGTAAAGGATAATATTAAAAAAAAATGTAATTTCTCAGTTAAATGGTGATCATTTCACGATCTGTTTATAAACACAAAGATAACCTCTAACGGGACCTTTATCTTGTACGGAATTATGTTTTTACTGCTTTTTCCAAGGAAACTGCAACGTACTCTGGAAGACTACATTCAATCTGAATGATTTATCGACTATTTCACTATCCCTAATCGTGATCGTGATCCCTGATGCCTGATATGTGATCGTATAGGTACATAATAAGCCGGTTTCAAATTTTAGGTTAGGTTAGGTTTGTGAATAGATCAAACTGCCGATAACCAATTTATCTAGTATTTGTGTATTGTGTATGAGACGCCTATGCGTTGCTAAACCATTCATCCGATTGCGACGAAACTTTGGGGATTTGATGTGCGCATGTCCGCGATATTTTCTATATACAATAGTGAGCTCTGGTGTCATGAAATTATGCTAAACCGTTCATCCGATTGCGATGAAACTTTGGTGAGTTGTTGTGAGCACGCCAGCGAAGAGCTGGTGAGCTCTGGCATTATGAAATTTGAATAAAAAAATTGCAATAGGTGGCACGCGAGCTGTTTGAAAACTTAATGTACTGGGACTGAATGTATGTAATGCGGGAGGGGGGAGAGGAACTCGGGAGGAGGGTACGCAGAGGAAGCGGGAGGGGAGTGGAAAGAGGGAAGGAGAGAGGAATGGAGAAGGCGGAGTGATGGGAAAAGGACGCGGGAAAGGAAGGGGAGGTGGAAGGAGAACGGGACGAATGGGAAAGGACACGCAGGGAGAAACAATTTCTTTATTTAGTGACATAGCAACGCATGCCGGAAACTCGCTGGTAGCTTTATAATTTTAAAAGTAAACTAATCGAAAAAAAATCTGTCGCTCAAACGAAAGCCATTTAAATAATTCATTCTTATGTACTGCATTATGATAAATATTTTGTACGTGAGGACAACCGACGCATCGTTCTAAATAAATAAAGCAATCGAAAACAGGCAAATATTTTTGCTCCCCGCAAAGCAAAGAAAAGAATCAAGTTCTCCAAATAATCTATGTGAATTATGATAAGTCAGTTTCAAAGTTACAAAATTCAAAATCAAGTCCGCCGCCACGCTGGCTGAGCCAGAAGCACTCGGCTCGCTTCGGCCTAGTTCGGAAAAGTTCGGCAATCTTCGGAGCCAACCCACGTAGAAAATTTTCCACGTTATGAAAGTTAAGCGGCACATGCACGCAGAGGAAATTTTTTTATTAATGTCATTGTTTTTTATAGCAATATTTTAATTGGAATACATCATGGTGATTTGATAAATCGCGAATGTGAATGCATTACAAACGTTGACATTTTTAAATAAAATATTGAAATAACGTACTATTTTTTATTATCACGCTAGTAATTTTAAAACGCGGGGGGGGGGGGGGGGGGGGACGGGGATGTTGAAGGGGAACGGGGGCAGAAAGGACACACAGGTGACGGATGAAGGAGGGGTGAGGACGAAGTAGGGGCAGCGGGAGGGATTTTTGAAAAATCCTTGCTTTTCACATTGACAACTGTATGTGGCCTGCTCACGGGTCGGAAAACCTTCTGATCATCAATAAATAGAATTAAAAGACGAACCCTTTCTTTCTTTGAGTGGCATTGCAACGTATGCCGGGTACTCGCTAGTGTAGATATAATTGTTATGTCAATACAACTAGGTACCACGACCACATTGCTTTGCAATATTGGTATTAAATCAATTATTGGCTTTTAAAAACAATTAAACTATATTTATTGATTAACTAAAACCATATATACATACTAAGCGTAAATTAAATAGAAACACTACGGAGCTCATTTATAAAACTATCGTTGCTCCACATTTGGACTACTGCTCTACAATGTTATATTTGGCCAATGAAGGAAGTTTGAACAAACTAGAAGTCATACAAAACATAGCTATGAGATGTATACTGGGGAAAGGCAAATACGCAAGGATTAATCAAATGAGAGAGGAGCTAAATTGGATTCCAATAAAAAAGAGACTACTATTTAACGTGTTAATTTTTGTGCATAAAATTATGAAAAACCAAATGCCAAAATACTTTAAAGATGAAATTGTTTTTAATAGAGACATTCATAATTACGAAACAAGAAATATAAACAGAGTTCGATTGCCACAAATGAAGAAATCAAAATCACAGAACTGCCTAATGTACAGAGGACTAAAGATGTATGATGAAATGCCTGAAAGTACGAAGAATGAAGAAAGAATGAATGTATTTAAAAAGAAATGTTATGCTTACTGTAAAAATATTTAAATTTATCAAATGAAATGTTACATTGTGCTTATTAGTTTATATTCATGTAGTATAAACTAACTCAATAATAATAAAAAAATAATAAAAAAAAAAAAATATGCATTCAGTCAGCGACACATATTAATTATCTAACCGTTTTATGCTACGGCTATACAATAAGATGATCATTTTTAATCAGTATAAACTAGGAGGTAAGTTTTCAAGGCATTTTGTTTTTTCTTTTGTCTTTGGTGCATTTTATGTAAATAACATTTTATTATTGTCAGGGAAGCTATCAAGATGTTCAGTAACCGTGTAGTTATGCAGTGATGCAGTGAATGCACTTGGGAAGCATTTGGCACGAGTCAGCCAATGACATCTTGTGTGTCGCCTGACAAATAATGCAGAGATAAGAATAGTGCTGTGATGATCGGGGAAAACTAATTAGTGCTGTCCATTTAAGCTGTTGCATGTACAACACAACTTTCGTGAAGATTTTAAAGTCTCGGCGAAATGATCTCGATGCTTCTTGGTATCGGCGTTGTGACTTGCTGATCGGGGAAACTATTAATGAATGCTATTTTGCTGTTGCACGGAAGATTCCACTATTGATATCCTCCTGTGGGTTGTGAAGCCACATCGAAATAACCTCGAGACTTCTTGCTATCAACGTTGTGGCTTGAGGCTTGCTGATCGGGGAATCTATTAGTGAATGCTATCTTGCTGTTGCATGGAAGATTCCACTGTTGATATCCCGTGGGTTGTGAAGCCACAGCGAAATATTCTCGAAGCTTCTTGGTATCGGCATTGTGGTATGTGACTTGCTAATCGG
The DNA here is from genome assembly GCA_917880885.1 of Limnephilus marmoratus. Taxonomy (NCBI): domain Eukaryota; kingdom Metazoa; phylum Arthropoda; class Insecta; order Trichoptera; family Limnephilidae; genus Limnephilus; species Limnephilus marmoratus. Next base: position 16,417,682 of record OU862908.1, read on the forward strand.
GGAATCAATGAATGATATCTGTCCTTGCTTTAACTTTCGATATCCTGTGAGTTGTGAAGCCACGGCAAAATGACTTCGAAGCTTCTTGGTATCGGCGTTGTGGCTTGAGGCTTGCTGATCGGGGAAACAATTAATGAATGCTATCTGTTCATGCTGTTGCATGGAAGATTCCACTGTCGATATCCTGTGGATTGTGAAGTCATCACGAAATGACCTTCTTAGTATCGGTGTGACTGGAGGCTTGCTGATCGTGGAAACTAATAATGAATGCTATCTATTGCGGCTGTTCTTGGAATCGGCGTTATGACTTGTGGCTTGCTGATCGGGGAAACAACTTAGTCTGTCTCTTCTAGCGTTTGGACAACTAAACTGTCGTGATGGGTTGGGATGGTTGTGAAGCCTCAGCGAGGTGATCCAGAAGGTTTTTTTGTACTGGCGTTGAGGCTTGTGGTTTCGAGTTTCGAAGCTTGCCACCAAAAGCTTTACATGGTAATTTATTAGTTTTACTTCGGAATGGAGCATACTAGTTCCAGCGAGAGATCGTATGTGACGTCATAGTTCTAGTATCTTCTGTCTTTTCTGTTTCAAAACAAAACGCGTGAGAAGGAATAGGACAAACGTCGATGACGTCCGAACAAGCTCTCGCTGGGACTAGTTTTAAAGCCCCAATACACTACTCGCGAAGTTGATCGAGGGTAATCGAATACGATGGTGTAGAAACGATCTTTACTTGGCTTCGTGTAACCTCGCCTCGCCTCGCCCGACTTCCGATCATTGTCGGTTTTTGCGCTCGAGTCAAAGGACTCGAAGCGTTCTGAAGTTCTAACACGATGCGTTTCACTACACTACTCAACTCACTTCATGCTTTGTGTGATGAATTTGCACGTAGTTTTAATAAGCGAGAGTGCACGTTGCAACGGCAGCTGTCACTTGCTGCCTAGTGCGTGGACTCCGAGAAACTGGGTTCCTCGCGAGGTTATGGATTATGCGCTTCGAACTTCGGCTAACTTCCTCGAGGGCTTCGTCGAAACGTCAAGCCCTCGAGGAAGTTAGCCGAAGTTCGAAGCGCATATCCATTCACAGTACACCTCTAACGTTCTGACGTTCGTGGAAATTTCTCAAATGGCGCTGTCAAGGCTAACTTTTTGTTTCAAGGTTATTTCTATCCCTGCCAGCATAATGGTTAATTTCCACCTATCTTCATTTCACATTCCTTCCCTGCTTGAAGATAGTTATTAATTATTAATATCGTATTAATACCTTTAATTCTAATTCTATTTACATAATTATACATATTTATTACTATATAGTAATAACATGCAATTAATGTCTTAATCTATCTATCTTCTTCTTCTTCTTCTTTATAAATAAAAATGAATCGCCGAAAAGTATGTACGCGCATAACTTCCGAACGACTGCACCAAATTGTAAAATTCTTTTTTTGTGTGTTCGTGATTGTCAGGACAAGGTTTGTATGAAACTACTGGTTAGCTCTGGCATTATGAAATTTATACAAAAAAATTGCTATAGGTGGCATGCGAGCTGTTTGAAAACTGAATGTACCGGGACTGAATGTATGAAATGCGGGAGGTGGGAGGGGGGAGGGGGGTTCGCGGGACGGGTGAAGGGGGAGAGTGGAGTGGGGAGAGGAAAGGTGGAGGAGATGGAGTGTGAACGCAAAAGGGGAAGGGGACGCGGGAACGGGACGAATGGGAAAGGACACGCAGGAAGAAACAATTTCTTTATTAAATGGCATAGCAACGCATGCCGGGAACCAGATAGTAAATAAAATAGTAATTGACTGTAAGAACACTTGTATAATGATAAACTAAGATACATACCTACTAAAGCTACGAATGCTTGCATACTTTAACCATATTGTTTCTAACCACTCTACATTTTTAAAACATTTCTTTCATTTATTGATATGAAGTTTAATTTGTGGAATTTAATTTTTATTTTATTTTTTATTTGTTCAATTTTTATTTTATTTTTAATATATTCAATGTATAATAATAAAAAAAAAACAGTTTGTATATTGGGAGCATATTTTTAGTGTCGCTTTCGCAGAAAAACTACCCAAGAGAATGCGTTGATATCCTTCATTAATAATAAGATACGCCGACTAGAATGGCTTGCAAATAAAACAATAAATATATTGTCACTCGTCAAAGATTCAATTCAACGCAGAACATTTGCCAATTAAATATCTCGCATCACTCGAGCATTTCTAATTCTTGGACCTTATTGTGTAGGTACTTAACATATTACGCAACTCAATAAATAGTATAACAATTAACTATTATAATTGTAAAAAATTATACCTACTGATAATACAACAAGTCACAATAAAACCATTTACGAGCACATGATCATTCTCAGTATCTCTTGTTAAGACCACGTGAGAGCCACGTGTCACCACGTTGATTCATCTCGCTGATTAACGCTACAGAATAATGCAGTTGTGAAGCAGCGATGATCGTTTAATATCCACTGCATTGTGCATCGGAGTCTACAGTCACGATGCAGAAAACAAGCAGCCAACGCGGAAGTCTATAGAAACACCGAGACAAGGTTGCAACTAGCGGCCGAAGAAAAAATTCTAACATTGGACCAGAATATATTATTATCATGGATGATTATTAGTTCAATATCTCAGACAAAACGATGAATAATTATCATTGCGGCACGCTTCTGATACGTGTTACAGTCAATCAATCAGCATGACTGATTAAATTGTAGAATGATATGACCTTGGTGTCCGTTTTGTCTTGCAATAAAGGTCTGCTTCTTAAAAGGACATTGCACCTTGCACCAAGCAAAACAACAACAAAATAATGACAAATCTTCTTTAAATTATCTTAGGCTAATATTAGATTGTTGAAAACAAGTATATCTAAATACTAATATAGGATAGTGACGGTTTGCGGAGTTGAAAAGTGGGGAGGCACAACATTTTTTTAAAGTAAACATTATGTATACCTACAAATACCTATTCCCAGAAAATAAAACAACGGAACTATATATTATCTACGCCAAACTATAATTATAATGCGCAAACACAAGATAGACTGTCAACTGCAAATTGGTTATACTAAATTAATCCAAATGGCCGTACTACCGCCGCGTACTATCACAAATAATCATAAAACCAAACAATACTTGATCACTAGAGCGTATCGTAATCGTAAATGATCGGCTCTACATCGGAAGTGTTCGCTTTTTGAGGCGCGCTTCAAACTAAACAAAGCGCGACCGCACAGCTGCTACCGTTCATTTTGATTCAACGTGACCTCCCTACTACCCTCCCCTACATGAAATCAGCGACTCTCGGAGGCGGGCCCTATCTCTGCCTCACTAGCGTATTATTCTACTGCGTGCTCGGCGCAGCGAGCGAAAATCCATGTGTGGCCGGCATTGATAACTTTATTTTAGAGGTGTGGATACGTGTATCTTGAATATTTTTTCGGTGTTCTTTTATATTTTATTTGGAGAGGCCAGCCTCCCCTGCCTCTTAGCCCAAACCGCCACTGTAATGGTAGAGAAATATCTATCAATTATTGATGCGGGATGTATCGTGTTGTTGCCAAATAATATAAATAATATGTCTGGTGTCATCCGAAGCAGGATGTCCGAGAAGAACAGTATCCAACGAAGAATTAATAAAAATTTCCGGGTGTTGGGGCGATCCGGCGAATCATATTTTTGATTATTTGTTTTTAAATATAACTACATATTTTGAAAAAGTGCGAAGTGCACTAGACAAATAAGTAAAATATTTAATTCATTTTGGACTAACAAATAAAATGTTAAATACACATGTACTTTGTCTTATCATGTCAACAGTAGATTACAAGAATCGTATAAATGGGATAGGTACAATCACGAGAATAAGGATTCAGACATATTAATAAAAATGAATCGCCGAAATGTACTCGTATGTTCCCACATTACTTCCGAACGACTGCACCAAATTAAATAAATTTTTTTTTGTTTTCGTTATTGTCAGGACAAGGTGAGCTCTGGCATTATGAAATTTGTATAAAAATGAATCGCTGAAATGTATGCACGTGCATAACTTCCAAACGATTGCACCAAATTGGATAATTTTTTTTTTGTTGTGTTCGTTATTGTCTGGTGAGCTCTGGCATTATGTAATTTGTATGAAAAATTGCAATAGGTGGCACGCGAGCTGTTTGAAAACTAAATGTACCGGGAATTAATATATGGAACGCGGAAGCGGGGGAGGGGAACCAGGGTGGGGGGGAGGGGAACCTGAGAGGGGGGAGGGGAGCTCGGGAGGAGGGTTTGCAGGACGGGGGAAGGGAGGGGAGTGGAGTCGGGAGAGTGAAGGTGGTGGAGGCGGAGTGGAAACGGGAGAGGGGAAGAGGACGCGAGAGAGGAATGGAGGGGGGGGGGGTGTGGAAGGGGAACGGCACGAATGGGAAAGGACACGCAGGAAGAAACATTTTTTTAATTAAATGGCATAGTAACGCATGCCGGGTACCAGCTAGTTTATATTAAAATTCGGTCTCACGGTCGAGTGCCTTACCCTTCGTCTATGAATCCGGCGGTTTTAAATCTCGGCGTATGCAAATGTGATTTAAATATTAATTAATTAATTTGTGTTGATAACAAATTAATACATTAAAATTAATACAATCGCGTAGTATATTTGCGGCATGTTCCAGACTAAAGGATACTCTCAGTATCGCCCTAGAGAAAGCCACCATTCAGAAACGAAATGTTGATTGAAATGGTTTAGCCGTGTTTGGTGACCGATCTGAATAGCCAGATAATTCCTCACCTCCCTCTTTCCCATCTCGTTCCCCTCCCCACGACCTTCGGCCTTAATGGAGATGACATAGTCTCACTGGCTCCAGACAGTTTGGAAAAGTTGGTACTCTTGTGCGGTATTCATGTAGAAAATAGAATAATATATGTTTTTTGCTTCAAAATGTCGCCGTTATCTGAATTATCCAGCTTCGAACTTCGTATGATTTTTTTCAAAAACTAATAAGTGTATTATTTTGATTACAAAATTTGATTCAACTTGACTGCAACGCTGATGAACAATCACTGGCTGGATCACCTGCATTAATTCAAAACTTCTACTCTCATTCGTGTTTTCCTATCGGAGGTTCAATCTAGTTCATTAGTCATCACGTCTTCCTGTTTTAAACTAGTTTACCATCAATCTTTCTCTGAATTATCTGTTAATGCCCTTCGTAATGATGCCAAGTTTGTCTTTAACAATGCATGGCACCATTGTCACGAAACAAGTAAAATAATATATAATCGTGTTAGGGAACGTACCCATTTTTTTTTTTTTTTTTTACAGAGAATACCACACAAGAATCTCAACTGCTCCCGTCTGGAGCCAGTGAGACTATGGCATCCCCAATTGGGGTATGTTGTGAGGCTGAAGGTAGCGGGGAGGGGAGGGGAGGTGGGGAAGAGGAAGGTTGGGAAGTACCTGGCTATTCAGATCTGGTCACTAAACACGGCTAAAGCCATTTTCAAGCAACGTTTCAATTCTGAATGGTGGTCTTACACCAGGGCGATACTGATAGTATCTTCCACTCATACTACGTGACCAACTTTTTGCAATGTTTAACCCCCCCCCCCCCCCGGTGACCAAAAAAACCTAAGCACCCCGCCGTTCATTTGTACCAAGCGTGGTATTTTGAAGACCCCCCCTAAACGTGTCACGTAGTATGGGTACGTTCCCTTATGATTTGAGATTTTTTACATTTCACATATAATGGACACTGTAACGCTGTCCGAAACGTTGGCTAAAGACGAAGGTGGCGCAACACGGCGGAATAACCCAAAAATAAATCGCGATATTTACATTATAAATGTGTGCGAAATGAGATATTTTTTTTACATTAGCTCCAGACGGAGGCCCAAAGGAATATAATTTCTCTTTGGGAATTCATCTTTAGGGATGCTGTGTGGGGAGGGTCTTTTTTAAAAAAAGGAAGAAGAGGAAGTTCTGGGAAGGAAAAATATATGAGGGATGGGTAAGAATCTGGGGTGTCCAAGGCCCGGACAAACCTCACCCAATGAACCCGGGAACCCCTGCTAAGTCAACGAATGTAGTAACTTGGGGTGAGCTATGGCAGAGGTGTTGGTTAACTAATAAATAGTTCAAGGGGCGACGGTACTCATTCCCGCCTCCCAATAATGTAAGTTAATTTACAAGATTGGAAAAATTCATTTAAATTTCATTTTTACAGTATTTCACAGAAAACAGCTTTCCACAAAACATAATTTTTCATACAACCCAAGATAAAATTTCCTTCGACCAATATGTGAAGATTAACCAAAAAATGTAAAATAAATCTGTATTATTATTAATGTAAAAAAGAATTAAACAGCTAGGTAGATCAAAGATATTAAAATATAAAGGTAGATGGCTATTATTGTTTTCATTTTGCTCCTTTAAAAATAATTTATAATTGCTATACAGTAGACCTTATTGAAATGTTTATCTCAATAAAAATAAGAGAACGTATGCTTGTACAATTAAACGAACTTGATTGATTCTTATTATTAACCCTTCCTAGGCCGTTAATTGGCCTTTAACCCCCTGTGTGCCAAGAAGTCCACCGAAGGATTTGTGAAGGTCACCATACTTGCTTGGATTTTATGGTATTTTAACCTTAAAAAAATATTAATAAATTATTATAGGTTGTCGTTTAGTAAAGGTGTGATTAGACCAAACGAGCAAATGCTCATTCTAGTCTGTTCTTGCAAATTATTTTGGTGTAAACAGTTATAGAACATTCTTTCGGTGTTTCGAGTGTATTCGCCGAAATTTAGTAGAATGCTCTATTATGCTTGTTCGTTTGAAGTAAACGCCACAAGTGCGCCCAAATAATTGCTTCGAGCATTCCTTTGTGGCGGTCTCGTCAAAGTGTGCTTGTGTTCTTTTCTTGAAACGTGCATCGACTTGTTCGTACTAATTATGGATTGAAATAATGCAAAATGTCTACAAATGATAGAAACGTACCAATATTTCAAGTGGGATCCAAGTTAAGTAAAATAATTGTAAATAATAACTCATGGAAAATAAAATGAAAACAAATTATAATATCAAGTCTCTTCCTTCTTTTCTTTTTCGATATATGAGTCATAACGATAAATTCAGCACTTGAAATTACAATATCGCTCTTTATCACACATGATGTAGTGAACACTACCACTGATTGTTGAAGAATGAGCAATGAGCATTCGCTCGCCTGATCTAAACGTCCCTAGAGCATTTGCCAGAATTCTGGTTCTCGATGTTCTCTTTCTTGTTTGTTGGTATTCTTTTGGTGTAAAGGTAAAAAAGAATTACCCTTTACAGTAAAGATCAAGAAAGAACGCTCTTGTTCCAGCTCTAGCTCTGTGCTCGTTTGGTCTAATTCCACCTTTATTTGCAAGAATGTTTATTTTATCAAAATTTCATGTCAAGTTTCATAATTCAGATTTTAAAAAGTCATAGAGTACTGTATTTATTTTCAGGAAAGCTTCATGTCGCTGATTTTTATTGTGACGATTGGAAAATATAGTAAAACTGAAGAATATTTCCGTATGTCTTGATTATATTATATATTTTTATTAAATTGATTGAAAAACACATTTCTCTGAATATGAGTAGCCGTCTACGGGAAACTACTTTTTTTTTTTACATTAACTCCACACAGGAGGCCCTGAGGAAAATAATTTCAGTCAGGGCCTATGTCATCTGGGATGCTGTCTGGGTGCTATGCTTATCTGGTCAGATGTTGCTAGTTATAACTTTACTAAAAACTAGTAAGTTATTTTATTACGAAAATAGTGTCAGCCGGCGTGTAGTCTGCTATTGGCATTCCGAAGGTAAAGGCCTTCGCAGGCCAATGGCGTTCTTCGAGTATTTCTATAGGTCCTTTTCAGAAAAAAATAAGTAATTATTCTAATTTCATCTCCTGCTCTCTTACAGATCCAAATGAAAAAAAAAATAGAACGTATTAAGTACTTAAATATTATTTCTGGGCATCATAATCTTCAGCAACCATATAAAACAGAACTGTGTAAAATAGAACACAATAAATTAGAACACGATAAAATAATAGTAAAGGTAAGGTTAGGTTAGGTAAGTTGTTTGTTATTTTTTTTTACTTTTATAAATTTTTATATGTCTTCTTTGATGGTTAAGTTTTTTATGCAGCCAGCAATTAGCGAGCCATTGTAAAAAGGAGTAATCATTCGTAAGGAGATTTCATTTAGGAGGACTGAGTAGTGAAATTTTAACGTGAGTTGCCTGTATATATTGTCAGATTAATTTATTGATATATCACAGAAAGGGAGATGGTCATATAGCCTCTCGCGCTCCGCGCAACTTGATTTGTTCCCATTTTGATTGACTGGTCCATTAGATGTTATTTTACTGTCCGATGATATTTTTTTCAATTAAAACAACAAACATATTTTTCTATCCCATGTCTCCACTGGGTAGTCTAGCGAGTCACGTGATACGCACTCCGTTTCGTTCAGCACGTAGCAGCACGGTAACTAACGAAACAGAGCAAATGTTTAATGCTCCGTCTTGACGTGTAACAGTGTTGTAATCAGTAGCGACGTGTGATAAAAAAAATATTTGAAAAAAAAAATTAACTTTCAAAAATTCGAAATTACACGTGTATACACTTTTTCGATGGTATTTACTTCGGGTACTTGTTGTTAGATATTGCAGTGTAGTACTTACCAACCCAACTGGCTTGAAACTCATCTATCTTGATGACGGAGTCTGGCGCTTCGAGCTGCGGCACGACCACGGCGGAAAAGCCGAACACCAGGCCCGTGTTGATGGTGCCCAGATTGGCCACAAAAGCGGCCAGCACTTGCCGCAACGCCTTTCCTCGGGCCTCCTTCGGGCGGGGCGGGGCGGCCGGCCCCGTTACCGTGATCTGCGGGATGTCCATGAGGGATTTCGTGTCGTTGCTGGAACAAATTATTATTGTTTAAAATCAATACAAAGTCGACATCGAAAGGTTAGAAGGAATTAAAAGAAAAAGGTTCTGATATGCAAGACTTGTAAAATAATTTTATAAAATTTTCTTTTGAAGGTGTAAAAATAAATAAGCAACGATATATAAAAAACTGGTCGATATCAAGAGATAACAATAAATGATATAAAAAAATAACTTGCTACGAGCAGGGCTAGGAAATATACTAGTTCTAATTGCCACTTAAAAAGAATTGTATCCTTATGTAAATTATTATGATAAATCAATGAATTTCATAATACCCCTTTATTCTGATAGTGGTTGGGATTTCCAAAATAACTTAATAATTATAAATAATAAGTATTATAGGTTTTACTGATAAATTCATTTTAAATTTTACACAATGTTAAACATACATTAATGCAGGATAAATGGTTGTTTATCAATGGTGTAAAATGATATAAAATAACTTTATTGTCTACACTTGGCGTGTGTTAAAAAAATATTTCATTCCGAAATATTTTTTGACAATATTCAATATTAATGCGTTGCCATTTAATAAAAAAAATTGTTTCCCCCTGCGTGTCCTTTCCCATTCGTCCCGTTCTCTTTCTGCCTCCCATTTCTCTCCCGCGTCCCCTTCCCCTCGCGTTGCAACTCCGCCTCCTCCACCTTCCCTTTCCCCATTCCACTCCCCCCCCTTCCCCCGTCCCGCGAACCCCCCTCCTTAGTTCCCCTCCCCACTGCCTGGTTCCCCTTACCCCCCGCAAACTCCCTACTTGAATTACCCACCCCCCGCCCCTCTCCCGCATTTCATTAATTCAGTTCCGGTACATTCAGTTTTCAAACCTATTGCAGTTACCTATTGCAAATTTTATAATGCCAGAGCTCACCAGTAGTTTTATACAAATCTTGTCCTGACAATAACGAACACAAAAAAAAGAATTATCCAAATTGGTGCGTCGTTCGGAAGTTATGCGTGTACATACATTTCGGCGATTCATTTAACTAAGAGGTCTGAAATAAAATTTCCTGCACATATATCAACACCGTTTTCTTCTGACGTTAGCAATAACTCGCTTTTGTTAGGAGACAGAAAACGTATAATAAATATAATATATTATCACTGCAACAATAATAACACCAATGCAGGACAAAATTCAATCATAAATCGCCTGCATACTTTAGGCAATGCATACGCTAATATCGATCACGCCGCCGGTAACCTGGCCTCATACAATAGATGCATCAAACTAAATTTGTCTGCTAGAACCACGTAAACACAATACATCAGGTAAACATAATATGCCTACCAAATTAATGAATACCCTAGAAATCACAGGTACCTACTTGTAAAATTTATCATATCGGTTCACATATAGGTACTTGGTCAAAGGTTCACATCGCTGACATCAAGTTGACATGATATCTACCTATTAATTATTTTTACTTTTTATAATTTTTTGTTTTGCTCCTAAAAGGATTTCTTACTTTTATATTTTGTATTTTATAACTTTTTATATTTATTAATTTTTATAATTTATATATAAAACCTTGTACCTTTTAAGGATATCTATATTTCTATATTTTACTTTTTACTATAATATTTTTAACTTTTGTTTTTACTCTTTTCTTAAAACTTTATACTTTGTACTCTTTACTTTATATTTTATACCTACTATACTTTATATATACATGTATGTTAATGGCACATGTTGTGCCGTGTATTTCAAAATAAATAAATAAATATTAGTATTTATATTTTCATAATGCCAGAGCTTACCACCATATACAGCCTATTTTACTCGTATATAATATAGCTTTCTATTGTTGAAAGAATTTTTAAAATCGGTTCAGTGGTTTAGTCGTGAAAGCGTAACAAACAAACACACGCAGTTTCGCATTTATAATATTAGCATAGATTAATGTATTGTAACATAAAATCATAGATATTGTTTAATAATATTATCCTATGTTAAAACAGCACTGTTATTGGTATTTTTTTTGTGTTCTTGTCATTGTTTTGTGCTTTACTGTACATTTTGTTGTTTCAAATAATTTTATTTTGAATATAATGTAAGGACTAATATATTCTGTAAGGAGCAATGTAGGAGTAATCTTAAGAATTAGACCACTGAATACTAAATTATCTCTACATATTATAAATTAATGTCCTCCGCGTCGTCAGTATGTCTGTCTGTTCGCGATATACTCAAAAACTACTGAACGAATTTTCATGCGGTTTTCACCAGTGGATAGAGTGATTCGTGAGGAAGGTTAGATAAATAATTTGTCAAGGTTTTGTGTAAATTGGTTGAAACATAACGATCATTGTTAAACGTGTCGGATAAAGCCAAGCCGCCTGGGATCTTTCATCAAAAATACTGCCTAATCCTATACATATTGTCTTCTAAAAAAATGGTCACGTACAATGCGGTAATTGGAAAGTTATTTAGACGGATACAGTATTAATCCTTATCACGTTATATACGTTATATATATACGTTAGTTACCTCAAGCATTTCATGCACATTATTACGTACTATAAATTTAAGTGCTCCGCGGTGTCTGTCTGTCTGTCTCTTCGCGATAAAAGATGGCGGTGTTATAAAGGTTGGATAACCATCCAGTAGATGGCGTTGTGTTTAGTTAGTCACAGCAACGCGTGGCCGGGTCAGCTAGTTGTTTATAATTTGATTATATCAAAGCGCACCTGAAGCGAAATGACACAAAACTGGAACTGGAACTGCGATGTTATCATTATTCACACCCATGCGTCGTGTGCTCAGTTCCTCTTCTAGCTAGTCATCCATCATTGCACAAGCATTATAAATCTTTGTCTTAAGGCTCCGCAACCGGCCCCGAAAAGAATAAGATTGAGAGAGGAGAGCGCGAAAATTGCGAAAATGTTTAATAAAACACGACTCGTTTAAAATAGAGCAAAAATCTCGCGGGCATTATCTTAAACAGCATTTAAAGAAACACTGTGAATTTTACATACATATAACTTGTAAAATAACTGAAACATACTTGTTTATAATAATTTTTGGAGCATACTTTGCGATTTTTTTCTATCGAGGGAATTTTATATAATTTGCGTTTCGGCGCGGGCAAAGTCTAGATATTATCTTCAAGAATAACATATATTTTTTTAAGAGCTTTAAAACTTAACGTGTTTAAGGGAAATATGTAAGAAATCGGTAGTAATTCGGGTAGCGGGCCCTTAATGATGTTAGGAGGAGTTACTCGAAACCCAAGTTTCTTTTAACAACTCTTATATTTATATAAGTCGATCGTCCAGTTGATTAGTCAAACATCTCCTAAAATTCGAAATTTGAGTTGAGTATATGTAAAAGTGCACTCTCTATCTAGTACAATACTTAGATTAGTAAAAAAAATCAACCAAATCAATGCAGAAAAGATTATAGTGAATTAAATAAAATGTTGATGTTTTCCGGGTCATTAGTAGGATATTTCAAAATACCATACTAACGTAACGAACCGTTATGCCTCCCGTTATTATTTTAAAACACAGACACGTGTAAATAATATTTTATTTAGGGCGAGTATTCGAATACTACTTTCCTCATTATTTCGAAAGTTGGAGATGTTTGACTAATCAACTGGATGATTCATTACGCATTATTTCCGGCTTGAAGCATTTCAAATACAAAGGTCGCGTAAACATATATATTATGATTAAAAACACACTAACAATGCGACCCTGAAACATGTTGAAGAAATGCGTTGTTTATTGAGAATCCGTTCACAGTCACAGTAGTAAACAGAAGTTTTCCAATTTTCCCCGGGAAGCCTTTTTACCATTTAATTAATAGAATATAATATCCTGTATGTGACCTCTAATCAATTCAAAAGGTTTTTATATGACTTCCCGCAAGTTCGAGAACACAAATCAAATAATAACAAAGGAATATAAAAAAAAAATATATATATACTACACTAGCTGACCCGGCCACGCGGTGCTGTGGCTGATAAACACAACGTCATCTATTGGATGGTTATCCAACCTTTACAACCACCGCCGTCTTTGAGTTTATCGCGAAGAGACAGACAGATGCCGCGGAGGACTTTAATTTATAATACGTATAGATGGTGTGAAAGATTATAATAATGTGCATGAAATGCTTGGTATAACTAACGTATTTAAGTTAATAAGGATTAATACTGTATCCGTCTAAATAACTTTTCAATTACCGCAATGTACGTGACCATTTTTTTAGAAGATAGAATGGGTAGATAGATAGATAGATATATGCCTTCGCGGACTTTTTTGTAGATCTACATATAAAAGGCGGCTTGACCTTTTCCGACACTTCTAACAATTATCGTTATGTTTCAACCAATTTACACAAACCCTTGACAAATTACATACCTAAACCTTCCTCACGAAACACTCTATCTATTGGTGAAAACCGCATGGAAATCCGTTCAGTAGTTTTCGAGTTTATCGCGAACAGACAGACAGACGACGCGGGGGACTTTAATTTATAATATGTAGAGATGTACCAATGTAAGTTTGGTCCAATCGTTAACATTTATTTTATGTATTGGTAAGATAGCAATAAAAAAAAATAATTTTTATTTATGATTATTCAAATTTAGGTAAAACTTATTTTAACAACATCCCATTGAAGTTAAAAATTATCGAAAATATTCACGAATTTCAGCTTAAATTGAAACATTATCTAAAACCACAACAAGAGTTCATATCTATAATAATCTATTTTTTTAAATTTTTAAATCTGATATTGATAAATCTTGCGTTTTTCTTATTCTTAATGACATCTTATACACACATTATTACATCTTTTTGTTATTTATGTAGTATTTTATAATTCAGCTAGAATTTCCCCATCAAACACAAGAGCCTTGTCTCTTTATGACGACAAAGGGTATTTTTATTTTCTTTTACAATACCGTATGGCGCGTAAAAATTGAATTTTTTATTGTATTGTATTTATAATAACCTACTCATTGTACTTTTTATGTTGATACTACAATTTCTATTGTTCTCTTTTATGAATTTTATATTTATATTTTTCTTTTTTTTTTCTTTTATCTATGTATATTCTGTATTCATATGTAAAATAATTGTTATTCTTTTGTAAAAGCCGTTATAATCGGCGTTAATAAATAAATATATCAAACATACAAATATTAAATTTAACAAATGTTCAATAAAGCGTAGATGTTTCAGCAATCTGCAGTAATTATGTTATGTCTAAGCGTGGCATAATTTTTAACAACAAAGAGCTGAGAAAAAAATGGCGTACGCAAATTGCATGCTCGTTGGGTTCCCAAAATACTGAAGAGCAAAATGGTGTGGAAAGCGCTCGGATCTCTTTTTTTCGGTTTTTCCAACCATGACAAAGTTTTTTGGGTCGAAACAAGGGTTCAACACCTAACCCCGGCATCAAAAATGCAAGCAATGTAATGAATTGCATCTTTTTTTTCACTTGAAGCAATATTTGGCCGGAAAACCTTTGGAGGCCGACTAGGACGAGGAGGGAGAGGTGATAGCATATTTGGCGGCGGAGTTCTGCGGTAAGGGAGTCAAGGATCTAGTGCCACGGCTCACCAAGTGCATCGATCATAACGGGGACTATGTCGAAAAATAGTGGGGACATGTACCTAAAATGTTCTATGATTTTTTTGTAAATATAATTTTTTCCTGATTTTTAAAAATCAGAACTTAAATTCTTGGTCAACCCTTGTATTTTAGCACTAATTTTTCTTTCTTTTTTTTACACTGGTTACACTTTTCCCTGAATTTTATATTACGGATAGTATTCAGTATTCATAAAAGGAGATTAAGGATGAGTAATGAGTAGGTGGCTTAATCAATATATTATAACCTTATCAATTCAGACCACAGCCGACAAAATAATGTGGTCGTTATTGGTCACTGCATTAACGACGCGGGATGATGCTGCTATTTGATAAGAGCGTTAGATTTCTGGTTGAATATTAAATAATAATAATTCAACCAATAATATATTTTATAAAATTCATTTTCTAAAAATGAATTTGGTTCATATTATGAATATGAACCAAATTCATTTTTAGAAAATGAATTTTATAAAATATATTATGATAAAACTATACTAACAGACAGAAAAATTAGTCATAATAGACCTGATATAGTTTTACATGACAAAATTAAAAAAAAACTTATATCATTGATGTAGCTATTCCAAATTCCTGTAATATTCAAAAATCTGTTTCTGAAAAAATAAGAAAATATACAGATTTAGGAAATGAGATTAAAAGAATTTGGCATTCTCAGCCTATAAAAATATTACTAAAAAAAAAAAACATCAAAAATGTCACCGGAGACCAAAATTTCATTTACATTTTTTACTCCAAATAATGTCAGGAATCACTGGTTAAAGTAAGTCAAGTACGTCCCTTAACACCCTGTATAGATAGTTTAGTTTGCAAGGTGTCAAAGTATGACACACGAAAAAATCGTTATCAGTCATAATATATGAGGTATTCGATTTCACATTACACGGCTGAATAATATTGCTATTAAATGATAAATTCATTCACATATATATTTTTCATTTTTTTACTTCTTTCATAGCATGAGTGCTTTATAAAACTGTTTGCAAATATTAGACAACCTTGAACGATTAGGTACTGTATGTACATATTATTGTGTTGAACGGAGTGAGGAAAAGTGAATAATATAACACATTGTTGTGTATTAAATGTCAGGAACAGATAAGCCCGTTTGATAAGCAATAGCGAAAGCATAACATTAAAACACTATGACCGTGGTGTTTATTTTGCATTTAAAGTAGAGTTCCATCCACCACAATCATCGATAGTAAGTCGATGGATCAATTATATTATAACAGTTCATCTGCAGAACAGAAATAGTATATTAAAATATAAGTGGATAAACAGGTCTTTAAAACACGCGCGATTTTTCGAGCACGACGGCGTAGCCGAGTGCTCGAAATAAAGCAAGTGTTTTAAAGACCAGTTATCCACGAATACTTTACGCTATTTTTTTTTATTGGTACACTTTGAAAACATAAATATTGATATTATTATTAAAAATTTGGAAATAAGAACTATTAATGAATTCGTGATGTGACATCATAATATCTTGTTGTCATGGAAATGAAAAACACAAACATTAATTTGCAATCTGTCACATAAGATTAATAGTTGACATCACAGTTTTTACTAGTTATTGTGTGTTGTAAAATGAGTTCTAACATTGATAATGACAAGTAGGGTGAGTTAGTAAATGAGTTCTAACATTGATAACGACAAGTAGGATGGCAATCGGCAGCTGTGGCGACTGGTTACGTGGAAGAGAGCATTAGCAATGAGAAGAATGTTTCAAACAAATTTGGAACTGCCATTAATGGAAGTGCAGCCTCATTGACTTCCGAGAATACTATTAATTTGAACAGCATTTCCTCCGTTTTAAAAAACGGAGGTATTAATATTTCAAATAATACGAACTGCTCTTTTCACATCCATTTAAATAATTAGAATGTAAACGATGTAAAAAAGAATGTAAACTTTGAATAAAATTTTTGAAACATTTGTAATGTTTTATTTGACGTTTAAAATATTCCTGTCAGATTTATAGTTAAAAGTTGACATTTAGACTTCACATTTTGTTGATTTGTTGATGTTGCCATGGTAACTTTAAAAAACGCGCGTTCCATAAAGTGCGATTTAAACACGCTAGAGCGTACTTTAAATGAGTAAAAAAGGGCACCAATAAAAAAAATATTTTTCCTACATTTAATATTATTCAGTCGAAGAGTGACAGTTTTAAGGTGCGGCTTCCCGCATTTCTACCGATTTATTACATATTTTCCTTAAATTATTTATGTTTTAAAGCTCTTAAAAAATTTACATACATGTTATTCTTGAAGATAATATCTGTACATTCCTCACGCCGAAACGGCAATCATATGATATTCCCTCGATAGAAAAAAATCGCAAATATGCTTCGAAAATTATTATAACCTTTTTTTTCGGTTTATTTACAAGTTGTATGTATGAACAAATTTACAGTGTTTCAACTGGTTAAACGTCATTATGACATAAAAATATCTCAATCTAGTAAGACGACTGTCACCGACGTTGCCTGGCGTGACGTCAACGCCGCTGAATTCGCGAATAAAAACGAACATGTCAATGAAATATTTTAATTTTTCGAAGAAAACTTCTTCGGAAAGGTATTCACTTTGTGATGGCATTATTTATTTTAATGAAAGACAAATAACTTTGTTTACATTTATATTTGTACACAATCTACATGTTTCGTGAACGATGTTCACATCATCAGGATAAAATTTAGAGATTTTAGAGATTTAGAGATTTAGATTTTTAGATTTTTAGAGATTTAGATTTAGAGATTTTAGAAATAAGGAAAAATGTAAATAATAAAGCAGACATAATTAATAAGCAACAAATTTTTATGAACCCTCTTTTGAACCTTTTCCCACTTAACCGGTCTTTACCTGCTAATGGCTATGAAATCCCCAATATTAATAAAGTCCCCTCAATCTTACCTCTCCCCCTTCCTCCCATATGTGATCTATGTTTAATTTTTAAGTTTAGTATACATTTGATCCTGATGATGTGAACATCGTTCACGAAATATGTAGATTGTGTACAAATATAAGTGATGTAAACAAAGTTATTTGTCTTTCATTAAACGAAACATTTTAAATCGACATATAAAATTTATTGGTCAACATAAAAATAAAATAAAAAAAACTTAATAATGGTAAGGTTTTCTTAATTTTTTTCGAGAAAACACCCTATGGATTTGAACACACCCTATGGATTCAGATAGATTGTAATAGTGTAGGAGCCACAATAAGCAAGAAAAAATGTAATAGTACTTACGTAAGTTACAATACTGTACCCAATGTTCGACGGGTAACAGTTGATAATTTTCACATTTTCCGGGGAAATGCTTAAAAAATTTCACATTATTTTCTTAAATAGATATATAAAATGACCTCAACATCATTAAAAAGAACCAAGTCCTAAATGTATATCCCCTTCCCCCATGGAAATTCACTTTTGGTGCTTTTTAGTTGATTGTGCAGACAAATTTTCTGTATTTCATTACATTAGTAGGCGAAATAATGACGTCCGTAAGCAGTAAATTAACTGATTTAACTAATCACTGGAGTCCAATTTACTTTAGAGGATAAATAACGTAAGTCCAACATACGTTATTTATCCTCTAAGAAAATTCTATTTTAAACATTATATCTGTATCTTAAAGGTTAAATCACGGGAGTCAACTTTGGACTATTGTTCAGGAAAGTGAATTTTATATTAACCGAATGTTTGAAACGATAACTTTTTTTGCTTACTGAAAGGCCATGATGAAACTGAAAAATAAAACCAGTTGGCGACTCAATCGTTGTCCTCAGAAAAGGAACCGGTCCGCACACAGGCAACTTGTCAGTTTTCAAGGGCGACGCGGTGACTAGCATTGCTTGGCGCCGCGGCTGTCGCGTTTCAGTTGCCTTGTTAACAGGTTGCCATGGTAGCGGCTTACCTGTCAAGTTTTCGATTAATTTGCGACATGTCAGATCAGAAAAATATCATTTTTGTTCAGGATAAATTGAGTTGTGCCGTGAGTTGCCAACCTGTTTTCGGTTTCTTCATGAGCGAAGGCCTTGATAATTAAGATGGGTGAAAGGTAAGTTTCATAATTTAATTCATTTTTGGCCATGCCATAGTTGTTCACCCCTTCTGAAATTGATGAGCAAACTAACAAAGAAAATATCCAAACACCATCTGACTTAAATAATGTGTTATGGAAACTTGTGTTCCCATACCAACATCAATTCAACATCTCCGCCAATTAATCAGGAAGGATTTTCAAAAATTAAAATTAAATTCAATTTCTATTCGCCTCCCTAACGGCCTCCGTGCTCTCGACTAGCAATCCGTAGGTCGCGGGTTCAAATCCCGGCCGGCGTGCGCAGATAAATTTTGTTGGATTGATTTGTGTTTTCACAATTTAATCATTTCAAATAATACAAGGTATATTTACGGCACGTTCCAAAGTGGAATACACTATCAGTAACGCCCTGGTGTATGACCACCATTCACAATTAAAACGGTGCTCGAAATGGCTTTAGTCGTGTTTGGTGACTAGTTCTGGAAAGCCAGGTACTTCCCCACCTTTCTCTCCCCATCTGATGCCATGGTCTCACTTGCTCTAGACGGGAGTAGTTGGGACTCTTGCGAGGTATTCACAAAAAATCATGAGATAAGGATTTATTTTTACATCAGCTCCACAAAGGAGGCCCTGAAGAAAATAATTATCATCATTGCATCCTTGGGGAAGCTGTGTGTAGAACCTCTTAGAAAAGGAAAGAGAGGAAATACTGGTAAGGAAAAAGTATGAGAGGTGGGCAGGAATCTGTGGGTCTGTTTGTCCAGTAGTGACGGACGAATGAATCTATCCCTCCCACTGCAGCGCAAGGCGATGTTCTGAGAGAGCCCTGCGAGGTCATAAGGTCACCCTCAACCAATCTTTCCCGATCCGGCTTACCATGTAGTCGGTGGGCAGATGTATGCACCGCAAAGACCCAGACAACTTAACCTCATGAACCCTGCTAATTCACCAAACTTAGCGAACCACTTAAGGTGACTTTCGGCAGAGGAGTTGGTTATCCATTAATGGTTCTCGGGGAAATTGGTACCTAAACCCGCCTCCCAAATTATAAAATTATTGGTTCGGATAGTAAATTCACAAACTGCCGATATTGTAAGCACCAAAAGAAAACAAAATAGCGAAAAAAACGGCTCCTACTGAATGGAAAAAAAAAACAATAAAAGGGCAATAATTTGGAAAAAAATATTGGTTATATTATTTAGTTTCTTTAAATAAATATTTTATGATTTCATTAATAATAAATAAACTGTTCAAGAAAAAAATATGCTTACATTGACCATTGTTTTTTTTATCTAAGTACCTATGGGATAATTTTTATTTTCCTCATGAATGTGTTAAAAGATGAGCCACGGTTAAAACGATGATTTAAAAAAAAAAAAATGTAGATTTTTTGATTGATTCGTGTACAGAACATGATTCTTAATAGAATCAAAGATTTCACAAGTTTCGGAACCATAGGGCTAAAGTTATGAACGACCAAAATTATTGTTACAAAACGCCCGTAAAACGATGAATTTTTGCAAAAATTCTACTTTTAGGCGATTTTTGGATTGAAACGTGTCCAAGCCATGAATCTAACTAAGAATCCAAAATTTCAGATGGTTCGGAGCCATAAGGCAAAAGTTATGACCAACCCAAAGCGTTCAAACGTCCGACACCAAGTGTTTAAATGACCGAACTCAAGTGTTAAAACGATGATTAAAAAAATAAAAAATCTTTGTAGATTTTTTGATTGATTCATGTAAAGACCATGATTTTTAGTAAGAATCCAAAATTTCACACTGTTCGGAACTATGGCACTATGGCATCCCCAATTGGGGTACGTTGTGAGGCTGAAGGTAGTGGGGAGGGTTATTATTATTATTATTGTTACAAAACGCCCATAAAACGATGAATTTTTGTAAAAATTCTACTTTTAGCCGATTTTTTAATGAAACGTGTCCAGACCATGATTCTTAGTAAGAATCCAAAATTTCAGATGGTTCGGAGCCATAAAGCAATAGTTATGTCTTAACCCAAGTGTTCAAAAGTCCGACCCCAAGTGCATAAACGACCGAACCCAAGTGTTAAAACGATGATTTAAAAAAAAATCTTTGTAGATAATTGTTACAAAACGACCGTAAAACGTTGAATTTTTGCAAAAATTCTACTTTTAGCCGATTTTTTGATTGATACGTGTCCAAGCCATGATTCTTAGTAAGAATCCAAAATTTCAGTCGTTTCGGGCAATAAGGCTAACCGACCCCAAGTGCTTAAACAACCGAACCCAAGTGTTAAAACGATGATTTAAAAAAAAATCTTTGTTGATTTTTTGATTGATTCGTGAACAGAACATGATTCTTAGTAAGAATCAACAATTTCATAATGTTCGGAACCATAGGGCCAAAGTTATGAACGACCAAACTTATTGTTACAAAACGCCCGTAAACCGATGAATTTTTGTAAAAATTCTACTTTTAGCCGATTTATTTTTGATACGTGTCCAGGCCATGATTCTTAGTAAGAATCCAAAATTTCAGTCGGTTCGGAGCCATAAGGCTAACCGACCCCAAGTGCTTAAACGACCGAACCCAAGTGTTAAAACGATGATTTAAAAAAAAAAATCTTTGTAGATTTTTTGATTGATTCGTGTACAGAACATGATTCTTGGTAAGAACCAAAAATATCACAAGGTTCGGAGCCATAGGGCCAAAAGTTATGAACGACCAAAATTATTGTTACAAAACGCCAGTAAACCGATGAATTTTTGCAAAAATTCTACTTTTGGCCGATTTTTTATTGATACGTGTCCAGGCCATGATTCTTAGTAAGAATCCAAAATTTCAGTCGGTTCGCAGCCATAAGGCTAACCGACCCCAAGTGCTTAAACGACCGAACCCAAGTGTTAAAACGATGATTAAAAAAAAAAAAAAAAAACTTTTTAGATATTTTGATTGATTCGTGTACAGAACATGATTCTTAATAGAATCAAAAATTTCACAAGTTTCGGAACCATAGGGCCAAAGTTATGAACGACCAAAATTATTGTTACAAAACGCCCGTAAAACGATGAATTTTTCCCAAAAATTCTACTTTTAGCAGATTTTTTGATTGAGAAATGTCCAGGCCATGATTCTTAGTAAGGTTCCAAAATTTCAGTCGGTTCGGAGCCATAAGGCTAACCGACCCCAAGTGCTTAAACGACCGACCCGAAATGTTAAAACGATGATTTAAAAAAAAAAAAAACTTTGTTTTTTTTTTTGATTGAATCGTGTACAGAACATTATTCTTAATAGAATCAAAAATTTCACAAGGTTCGGAACCATGGGGCCAAAGCTATGAACGACCAAAATTATTGTTCCAAAACGCCCGTAAAACGATGAATTTTTCCAAAAATTCTACTTTTAGCCGATTTTTTGATTGATACATGTCCAGGCCATGATTCTTAGTAAGGTTCCAAAATTTCAGTCGGTTCGGAGCCATAAGGCTAACCGACCCCAAGTGCTTAAACGACCGACCCGAAATGTTAAAACGATGATTTAAAAAAAAAAAAACTTTGTTTTTTTTTTTGATTGAATCTTGTACAGAACATTATTCTTAATAGAATCAAAAATTTCACAAGTTTCGGAAGCATTGGGCCAAACTTATGAACGACCAAAATTAATGTTACAAAACGCCCGTAAAACGATGAAATTTTGCAAAAATTCTACTTTTAACCGATATTTGATTGTTACGTGTCCAGGCCACGATTCTTAGTAAGATTCCAAAATTTCAGACGGTTCGGAGACATAAGGCAAAAGTTATGACCGACCCAAGTGTTCAAGCGTCCGACCCCAAGTGCTTAAACGACCGAACCCAAGTGTTAAACGATGATTAAAAAAAAATCTTTGTTGATTTTTTGATTGATTCGTGTACAGAACATGATTCTCAGTAAGAATCAAAAATTTCACAAGGTCCGGAACCATAGGGCCAAAGCTATGAACTGCCAAAATTATTGTTACAAAACGCCCGTAAAACGATGAATTTTTGTAAAAATTCTACTTTTAGCCGATTTTTCAATGATACGTGTCCAGGCCATGATTCTTAGTAAGAATCCAAAATTTCAGATGGCTCGGAGCCATAAAGCAATAGTTATGTCTTAACCCAAGAGTTCAAACGTCCGACCCCAAGTGCTTAAACGACCGAACCCAAGTGTTAAAACGATGATTAAAAAAAAAAAAAAACTTTTTAGATATTTTGATTGATTTGTGTACAGAACATGATTCTTAATAGAATCAAAAATTTCACAAGTTTCGGAACCATTGGGTCAAAGTTATGAACGACCAAAATTATGGTTACAAAACGAACGTAAACCGATGAATTTTTGCAAAAATTCTACTTTTAGCGGATTTTATAATTGATAAGTATCCAGGCCATGATTCTTAGCAAGAATCCAAAATTTCAGTCGTTTCGGGCCATAAGGCTAACCGACCCCAAGTGCTAAAACGACCGAACCCAAGTATTAAAACGATGATTTAAAAAAAAAAAAATACTTTGTAGTTTTTTTGATTGATTCGTATACAGAACATGATTCTTAATAGAATCAAAAATTTCACAAGGTTCGGAACCATAGGGCCAAAGTTATGAACGACCAAAATTATTGTTACAAAACGCCCGTAAAACGATGAATTTTTGTAAAAATTCTACTTTTAGCCGATTTTTCAATGATACGTGTCCAGGTCATGATTCTTAGTAAGAATCCAAAATTTCAGATGGCTCGGAGCCATAAAGCAATAGTTATGTCTTAACCCAAGAGTTCAAACGTCCGACCGCAAGTGCTTAAACGACCGAACCCAAGTGTTAAAACGATGATTTAAAAAAAAAAATACTTTGTAGTTTTTTTGATTGATTCGTGTACAGAACATGATTCTTAATAGAATCAACAATTTCACAAGGTTCGGAACCATAGGGCCAAAGTTATGAACGACCAAAATTATTGTTACAAAACGCCCGTAAACCGATGAATTTTTGCAAAAATTCTACTTTTAGCCGATTTTTTGATTGATACGTGTCCAGGCCATGATTCTTAATAAGAATCCAAAATTTCAGTCGGTTCGGAGCCATAAGGCTAACCCACCCCAAGTGCTTAAACGACCGAACCCTGTGTTAAAACGATGATTTAAAAAAAAAAATCTTTGTCGATTTTTTGATTGATTCGTGTACAGAACATGATTCTTGGTAAGAATCAAAAATTTCACATGGTTCGGAATCATAGGGCCAAAGTTATGAACGACCAAGATTATTGTTACAAAAAGACCGTAAAACGTTGAATTTTTGCAAAAATTCTACTTTTAGCCGATTTTTTTTATTGATACATGTCCAGGCCATGATTCTTACTAAGAATCCAAAATTTCAGATGGTTCGGAGCCATAAGGCAAAAGTTATGACCTACCCCAAGCGTTCAAACGTCCGACACCAAGTGTTTAAATGTGTTAAAACGATGATTAAAAAAAAATCTTTGTAGATTTTTTGATTGATTCAGATCATGATTTTTAGTTAGAATCCAAAATTTCACACTGTTCGGAACCAAATGGCCAAAGTTATGAACGACCACAATTAGTACAAAAAAGCGCCGGTAAAACGATGAATTTTGCAAAAATTCTACTTTTAGCCGATATTTGATTGTTACGTGTCCAGGCCACGATTCTTAGTAAGATTCCAAAATTTCAGACGGTTCGGAGACGTAAGGCAAAAGTAATGACCGACCCAAGTGTTCAAGGGTCCGACCCCAAGTGCTTAAAAGACCGAACCCAAGAGTAAACGATGATTAAAAAAAAATCTTTGTTGATTTTTTGATTGATTCGTGTACAGAACATGATTCTCAGTAAGAATTAAAAATTTCACAAGGGCCGGAACCATAGGGCCAAAGTTATGAACGACCAATATTATTGTTACAAAACGCCCATAAAACGATGAATTTTTGTAAAAATTCTACTTTTAGCCGATTTTTTTATGAAACGTGTCCAGACCATTATTCTTAGTAAGAATCCAAAATTTCAGATGGATCGGAGCCATAAAGCAATAGTTATGTCTTAACCCAAGTGTTCAAACGTCCGACCCCAAGAGCTTAAACGACCGAACCCAAGTGTTAAAACGATGATTAAAAAAAAAATCTTTGTTGATTTTTTGATTGATTCGTGTACAAAACATGATTCTTGGTAAGAATCAACAATTTCATAATGTTCGGAACCATAGGGCCAAAGATATGAACGACCAATATTATTGTTACAAAACGCCCATAAAACGATGAATTTTTGTACAAATTCTACTTTTAGCCGATTTTTTAATGAAACGTGTCCAGACCATGATTCTTAGTAAGAATCCAAAATTTCAGATGTTTCGGAGCCATAAAGCAATAGTTATGTTTTAACCCAAGTGTTCAAACGTCCGACCCCAAGTGCTTAAACGACCGAACCCAAGTGTTAAAACGATGATTTAAAAAAAAATCTATGTTAATTTTTTGATTGATTCGTGTACAAAACATGATTCTTGGTAAGAATCAACAATTTCATAATGTTCGGAACCATAGGGCCAAAGTTATGAACGACCAAACTTATTGTTACAAAACGCCCGTAAACCGATAAATTTTTGTAAAAATTCTACTTTTAGCCGATTTTTTTAATTGATACGTTTCGATACAATCAAGAATCAAAAATTTCACAAGGGCCGGAACCATAGGGTTAAAGTTATGAACGACCAATATTATTATTACAAAACGCCCATAAAACGATGAATTTTTGTAAAAATTCTACTTTTAGCCGATTTTTCAATGGTACGTGTCCGGGCCATGATTCTTAGTAAGAATCCAAAATTTCAGATGGCTCGGAGCTATAAAGCAATAGTTATGTCTTAACCCAAGAGTTCAAACGTCCGACCCAAAGTGCTTAAACGACCGAACCCAAGTGTTAAAATGATGATTTAAAAAAAAAAACCTTTGTCGACTTTTTGATTGATTCGTGTACAGAACATGATTCTCAGTAAGAATCAAAAATTTCACAAGATCCGGAACCATAGGGCCAAAGTTATGAACGACCAAAATTATTGTTACAAAACGCCCGTAAACCGATGAATTTTTGCAAAAATTCTACTTTAAGCCGATATTTGATTGTTACGTGTCCAGGCCACGATTCTTCGTAAGAATCCAAAATTTCAGATGGTTCGGAGCCATAAGCAATAGTTATGTCTTAACCCAAGTGTTCAACCATCCGACCCCAAGTGCTTAAACGACCGAACCCAAGTGTTAAAACGATGATTAAAAAAAAAAAAAACTTTGTAGATTTTTTGATTGATTTGTGTACAGAGATTCTTAATAGAATCAAAGATTTCAAAAGTTTTGGAACCATCGGACTAAAGTTATGAACGACCAAAATTATTGTTACAAAACGACCGTAAAACGTTGAATTTTTGCAAAATTTCTACTTTTAGCCGATTTTTACGTTTATTGATACGTTTCCAGGCCATGATTCTCAATAAGAATCCAAAATTTCAGATGGTTCGGAGCCATAATGCAAAAGTTATGACCGACCCAAAGCGTTCAAACGTCCGACACCAAGTGTTTAAATGACCGAACCCAAGTGTTAAAACGATGATTTAAAAAAAAAATCTTTGTAGATTTTTTGATTAATTCATGTAAAGACCATGATTTTTAGTCAGAATCCAAAATTTCACACTGTTCGGAACCAAATGGCCAAAGTTATGAACGACCACAATTAGTACAACAAAGCGCCGGTAAAACGATGAATTTTGCAAAAATTCTACTTTTAGCCGATATCTGATTATTACGTGTCCAGGCCACGATTCTTAGTAAGATTCCAAAATTTCAGACGGCTCGGAGACGTAAGGCAAAAGTAATGACCGACCCAAGTGTTCGAGGGTCCGACCCCAAGTGCTTAAAAGACCGAACCCAAGTGTTAAACGATGATTAAAAAAAAATCTTTGTTGATTTTTTGATTGATTCGTGTACAGAACATGATTCTCAGTAAGAATCAAAAATTTCACAAGGGCCGGAACCATAGTAGTCCAGTAAAGGAATGAGTTGTAGAGTGCGTGAGCAGGAACCTAAGCGATTCTTTCAGGACTTGTTTAGGGTGCTTAGGGTGTGAACATACTAAAAGTCCTGACGTCTAGGTGGTGAGCTAGGGGGGGGAGGGGGGGGGGGAAGGTCCCGATTTTCGGGTTTCCGTGTATATCTCAAAAACGGTGCGTCGCAGAGAAAAACTTCTTTAGAATAAGTAAAAGCTCATAAAATTATCTACAACTTTTATTCTATACGTAATTTTGGAAATCGAAGCCGTTTTTGAGTTATACGCTCCACAAATGTCAATATTTTCGAAAAAAATCATTTTACCTCAAATTTTTCATCAAACACTCCTTCGTATCGTCTAAAATATTCATCTAAGAAAGAAATGCGTTTGAAAAAAGTTGTTGATAATTTAATTACCTTTTAGAATATATATATACATATCTAAATAAATCTCCAACCAGTAAATATTTACAGCAATTTTAAGTTTTTTCGTAAAATGTCGTCATTTTCAGAAAAAGCTGTTTTTTCTTACCAAATTATTAAGACGGGTTTTTTCTTCATGGGAAATTCCTTATTAATTTTTGCACGCAAGAAAGCAGGTAAATTGTTCTCGAACAGATGATTAGTGGAATTCATTTTATAATCATTATTATTGTGATGGGTGATTAGGTTAGTCATCGGAGATGCTACAATAACATGCTACGACGCTGTTCGAGTTGGTGAAAAGGCAATGAATGCGATAGTGGGCTTGAAATTCTCAGACATCAAGTTGTCCCGCAAAGATCGGGCATTCCCAATGTCTTCTGTCAGCTCGTCGATAAAAATTCACCATGAAAAGGTTGCAGTTGACCCAACATTGCTGTTTCAGCGGATGTGTATAAGTAAACGATCAGATAAGGATTCGATGAAATTTTTTGAGTATGAGTTGGCCCCATTTCCCTTGGCACTGTTCTCAATAACATCATACACTCTCAACTTTATATGGATTCACGTTTTCATATCCTCTTTGGACGTGAGGGTCCTGACAAACGTTGTTTATCCATGGCATCGTCATTCTCAGTGGTGGATGGTTCTTGCTGAAAGAGCTCTACGTCGTCTTCATCGTCGCCCTCGGCAACAGGCACGCTATTGAGGCATCTCCTTTGGCAGTGAAGGCACGCTGCAGAACAGGTCAGCATTGCTTTTAGGCATCCACATTTGCTAATTGCACAATCCTTGGTGCAGCGGCAAAATATCATTTTCAAAAGGACCATGTTTCCACCCCCATTCTTCAGGGGCAGCTCAATCCCGAGCCACTGCTGAACTTGGTGGTATGTCCGCCGGGAATGCTGTTTAGCTGCACTCTCTGTTGGAGGGAGGGAGCTGATGTCAGACTTCATATTTGCCACGGACCTTTGTGAACGACTGGAAGCGGTACTGGTTAAGGGAGGTCTGTCTTTTTGGCGCCGCATACCATTTCAGGAAGCATTTATTTACAGCCTCTTCAACCTCGTCGTGAGTAGAGGAGGGGTTGTAAAAGATCATTGCCGCTTGCTTGATCATTTCTGACTCCAAGTACAATTTTGAAAAGCCCACCTTGCTTCTCCTGAAAGTTGCAGACGTTGTATCGCATCCGGTAAATGAATGTAAAAATATGATGTATTCAAATCCACGATGCTGCATCTCTTGGGTGGACAGTGCCATTGTTTTGGTTTTCCCTCGTCAGGGTTTCAGCAGCAGAATATCTTAGGCGGGAGGAGTGGAAGCAATCAAAAGGACACTGAGGTGAACACCCTCACCAAAGATAGCCACTGAGTTGTGAAAGGATAGTTCCACAGCAGTCTTCACGATAAGGACGTCAGCATCATCGGTGGCCTGAAGAATCTGTATCCCATTCTCCTGAAACTTTGTCTGTAGTAATGAGATGAAGTTACTTTTGTTGGTAGGATTGGATAAAAAATCTTCCTGTTTAACGGGTATTGATTTGTTCCATGTCAAATTGATGTTGGCTGACCTTCTCAGTCTGTATCGTCGCATCTGTTCTTGTAATTTCGCACTATTGACTGGATTTGCGTACCCATCAAATACCACAGTGCGAGTCATACCAGGATAGTGGTGGTTGACATAAGTGATATAACGATCACAAATTGCGGCAACGGAGGCATCTTTTTGTCAAATTACTCTGTATAGTAGAAATCCTCCGTCCACAACTATGTTCATCTGAGACAGTAGAACAGTTTTTTTGGTAGGCTCGAATAAGCTATACAGAACAGATTTAGTTGTCTTTCGCATCCCACTTTCATTGAACAGTGCCAAGGGAAATGGGGCCAACTCACACTCAAAGAATTTCATCAAATCCTTTCATCGTGAATTTTTATCGACGAGCTGACAGAAGACATTGGGAATGCCCGATCTTTGCGGGACAACTTGATGTATGAGAATGTCAAGCCCACTATCGCATTCATTGCCTTTTCACCAACTCGAACAGCATCGTAGCACGTTATTGTAGCATCTCCGACGACTAACCTAATCACCCATCACAATAATAATGATTATAAAATGAATTCCACTAATCATCTGTTCGAGAACAACTTACCTGCTTTCTTGCGTGCAACAATTAATAAGGAATTTCCCATGAAGAAAAAACTCATTTTAACATTTTGGTAAGAAAAAACAGCTTTTTCTGAAAATGACGACATTTTACAAAAAAACTTAAAATTGCTGTAAATATTTACTGGTTGGAGATTTATGTAGATATGTATACATATTCTAAAAGGTTATTAAATTATCTACAACTTTTTTTAAACGAATTTCTTTCTTGTGGAAAATATTGACATTTGTGGAGCGTATAACTCAAAAACGGCTTCGATTTCCAAAATTACGTATAGAATAAAAGTTGTAGATAATTTTATGAGCTTTTACTTATTCTAAAAAAGTTTTCCTCTGCGACGCACCGTTTTTGAGATATAAACGGAAACCCGAAAATCGGGACCTTCCCCCCCCCCCCTCCCCCCCCTAGCTCACCACCTAGACGTCAGGACTTTTAGTATGTTCACACCCTAAGCACCCTAAACAAGTCCTGAAAGAATCGCTTAGGTTCCTGCTCACGCACTCTACACCTCCTTTTGGACCATTCGTTTACTGGACTATAGGGCCAAAGTTATGAACGAACAATGTTATTATTACAAAAAGCCCATAAAACGATGAATTTTTGTAAAAATTCTACTTTTAGCCGATTTTTCAATGATACGTGTCCAGGCCATGATTCTTAGTAAGAATCCAAAATTTCAGATGGCTCGGAGCCATAAAGCAATAGTTATGTCTTAACCCAAGAGTTCAAACGTCCGACTCAAAGTGCTTAAAGGACCGAACCCAAGTGTTAAAATGATGATTTAAAAAAAAAAATCTTGTCGACTTTTTGATTGATTCGTGTACAGAACATGATTCTTGGGAAGAATCAAAAATTTCACATGGTTCGGAATCATAGGGCCAAAGTTATGAACGACCAAATTTATTGTTACAAAACGACCGTAAAACGTTGAATTTTTGCAAAAATTCTACTTTTAGCCGATTTTTTGATTGATACGTGTCCAGGCCATGATTCTAACTAAGAATCCAAAATTTCAGATGGTTCGGAGCCATAAGGCAAAAGTTATGACCGACCCTAAGCGTTCAAACGTCCGACACCAAGTGTTTAAATGTGTTAAAACGATGATTTAAAAAAAA
Source organism: Limnephilus marmoratus (assembly GCA_917880885.1). Classification (NCBI taxonomy): domain Eukaryota; kingdom Metazoa; phylum Arthropoda; class Insecta; order Trichoptera; family Limnephilidae; genus Limnephilus; species Limnephilus marmoratus. The sequence continues at coordinate 16,448,109 of OU862908.1, forward strand.
AATCTGTGTAGATTTTTTGATTGATTCAGACCATGATTTTTAGTTAGAATCCAATATTTCACGCTGTTCGGAACCAAAGGACCAAAGTTATGAACGACCACAATTAGTACAACAAAGCGCCGGTAAAACGATGAATTTTGCAAAAATTCTACTTTTAGCCGATATTTGATTGTTACGTATCCAGGCCACGATTCTTAGTAAGATTCCAAAATTTCAGACGGTTCGGAGACGTAAGGCAAAAGTAATGACCGACCCAAGTGTTCGAGGGTCCGACCCCAAGTGCTTAAAAGACCGAACCCAAGTGTTAAACGATGATTATAAAAAAATCTTTGTTGATTTTTTTATTGGTTCGTGTACAGAACATGATTCTCAGTAAGAATCAAAATTTCACAAGGGCCGGAACCATAGGGCCAAAGTTATGAACGACCAATATTATTGTTACAAAACGTCCATAAAACGATGAATTTTTGTAAAAATTCTACTTTTAGCCGATTTTTTAATGAAACGTATCCAGACCATTATTCTTAGTAAGAATCAAAAATTTCAGATGGATCGGAGCCATAAAGTAATAGTTATGTCTTAACCCAAGTGTTCAAACGTCCGACCCCAAGAGCTTAAACGACCGAACCCAAGTGTTAAAACGATGATTTAAAAAAAAATCTTTGTTGATTTTTTGATTGATTCGTGTACAAAACATGATTATTGGTAAGAATCAACAATTTCATAATGTTCGGAACCATAGGGCCAAAGATATGAACGACCAATATTATTGTTACAAAACGCCCATAAAACGATGAATTTTTGTAAAAATTCTACTTTTAGCCGATTTTTTAATGAAACGTGTCCAGACCATGATTCTTAGTAAGAATCCAAAATTTCAGATGTTTCGGAGCCATAAAGCAATAGTTATGTCTTTACCCAAGTGTTCAAACGTCCGACCCCAAGTGCTTAAACGACCGAACCCAAGTGTTACAACGATGATTTAAAAAAAAAATCTTTGTCGATTTTTTGATTGATTCGTGTACCGAACATGATTCTTGGTAAGAATCAAAAATTTCACATGGTTCGGAATCATAGGGCCAAAGTTATGAACGACTAAAATTATTGTTACAAAACGATCGTAAAACTTGAATTTTTGCAAAAATTCTACTTTTAGCCGATTTTTTGATTGATACGTGTCCAGGCCATGATTCTTAGTAAGAATCCAAAATATCAGTCGGTTCGGAGCCATAAGGCTAACCGACCCCAAGTGCTTAAACGACCGATGATTTAAAAAAAAAAATCTTTGTCGATTTTTTGATTGATTCGTGTACCGAACATGATTCTTGGCAAGAATCAAAAATTTCACACGGTTCGGAATCATAGGGCCAAAGTTATGAACGACCAAAATTATTGTTACAAAACGACCGTAAAACGTTGAATTTTTGCAAAAATTCTACTTTTAGCCGATTTTTTGATTGATACGTGTCCAGGCCATGATTCTTAGTACGAATCCAAAATTTCAGACGTTTCGGGCCATAAGGCTAACCGACCCCAAGTGCTTAAACGACCGAACCCAAGTGTTAAAACGATGATTAAAAAAAAAATACTTTGTAGATTTTTTGATTGATTTGTGTACAGAGTTTCTTAAAAGAATCAAAGATTTCACAAGTTTCGGAACCATAGGGCTAAAGTTATGAACGAGCAAAATTATTGTTACAAAACGCCCGAAAAACGATGAATTTTTGCAAACATTCTACTATTAGCCGAATTTTTGATTGATACGTGTCCAGGCCATGATTCTTAGTAAGATTCCAAAATTTCAGTCGGTTCGGAGCCATAAGGCTAACCGACCCCAAGTGCTTAAACGACCGAACCCAAGTGTTAAACGATGATTTAAAAAAAAATCTTTGTTGATTTTTTGATTGATTAGTGTACAGAACATGATTCTCAGTAAGAATCAAAAATTTCACAAGGGCCGGAACCATAGGGCCAAAGTTATGAACGACCAATATTATTACTACAAAACGCCCATAAAACGATGAATTTTGTAAAAATTCTACTTTTAGCCGATTTTTCAATGGTAAGTGTCCAGGCCATGATTCTTAGTAAGAATCCAAAATTTCAGATGGCTCGGAGCCATAAAGCAATAGTTATGTCTTAACCCAAGAATTCAAACGTCCGACTCAAAGTGCTTAAACGACCGAACCCAAGTGTTAAAATGATGATTAAAAAAAAAAAAATCTTTGTCGACTTTTTGATTGATTCGTGTACAAAACATGATTCTTTTCATGAAAAATTACACAAGGTTCGGAACCATAGGGCCAAAGTTAAGAACGACCAAAATTATTGTTACAAAACGCCCGTAAACCGATGAATTTTTGCAAAAATTCTACTTTAAGCCGATATTTGATTGTTACGTGTCCAGGCCACGATTCTTAGTAAGATTCCAAAATTTCAGACGGTTCAGAGGCATGAGGCAAAATTTATGACCGACCGACGTTCAAGCGTCCGATCCCAAGTGCTTAAACGACCGAACCCAAGTGTTAAAACGATGATTAAAAAAAAAAATACTTTGTAGATTTTTTGATTGATTTGTGTACAGAGATTCTTAATAGAATCAAAGATTTCATAAGTTTCGGAACCATAGGGCTAAAGTTATGAACGATCAAAATTATTGTTATAAAACACCCGTAAAACGATGAATTTTTGCAAAAACTCTACTTTTAGCCGATTTTTTATGGATACGTGTCCAGGCCATGATTCTTAGTAAGAAACCAAAATTTCAGTCGTTTCGGGCCATAAGGCTAACCGACCCCAAGTGCTTAAACGACCGAACCCAAGTCCATTTATTTCTTTAATATTCATTAATTGACATATTTTTCTTAATTATGGCCAAAACGAATTAAATTGTGAAATATACCGTTCATAGATCTTAATTATTACAGTAAATAGTTATCTACCTACCTTTTAGAAGTTAGTTACCTTCAAACTTTCAGTTAACACAAAAATCGCTTTCCTGAACAAAAGCCCAAAATGAACTCCCGTAGTTTCTCCTTTAAGGTACAGAATAAATTAGACATTTGTAAACTTCGATGTACAAAAAAAATAAAATTAATATACAATAAATATTTTTATTTTTATAAATATCAAAGAAATGCCGTCACCACTTTATTCTACTCTTACTTATTACAGGCTGGTTTCCCCCTAATCTGCTTGCATCATGTAGAGTTACATCATAAAAAAATAATAGTGTGGAAATAACAGAATTTAATTTATCATGTTATGTTATTATTCATTTCCTGTCACCAGAATAATAATTCTGTTAAATTTGGCAAAACCGAAAAGCATTTTATTTTATAAATATTTGCATACCGAGTGTGAAAATAAATTATATGCACGAATGTCTACGAATATCTGCTCAATAAAACATATTATATGTAAATCAAGTGATTCATCGTTTTATTCTGATTTAATCTGCTTGATTGCCAAATCGTCACCTCATTTGAATCGGTTTCTAACTTCGCTTTACCTTGTTCTGAGATATGAGGTGTCAAAGTTTGCAAAGATAATTTCTCATAAACTATTTACCAATTTCTGATTTTATGGTTGAATCTTGTGTAAAGTATTTTAATTGAACATATTTTAAAGGAAAATATTTAAATAGGAAGTTCACTTTCCATTTTAGAACATACCCAAACATGCAAATAGAATCATAAGGGCAACCAGTTGGAGCATAATAGTTCATTGCGTAATTACATTTCCCTAATGCAATTCCTAGCCTAGCTAGGGTCTCGTCCTATTTAAATATTTTTTTATTAACACATATACTAAAATACTTTACACGATTGAACCTCAAAATCAAAAATAATTACGAAAATTCGTCTGCAAACTTTGAAACCTCAGAACATGGTAAAGCGAAGTTAGAATCCTATCCAACCAAATTGATGATCTATAACGCGCCTGAAAAATGACAGTTAGAACCTTGTCCAACTGAAGTGACGAAATATTGAATGTGAGTAAAATGATCATCATAATATTTGATTGAAAAAATGTGTTTGCGTCTGCAAAATGGTTACGAAAACCCAAATTATGTATTTAAGGAGAAATATGCGTAAGAACAAATTTAGTAAGTCAGGTACACCTCATACGTCATACATACATATGTCTTGTTACGTTACGGAATTGTTTCCCGTGCGAGCTAATAGCGAATTGACCCCTTGCACAGGCCCTCCGCCCCCTCTCCCCGCACCGCGCGGCGCCCGTGCCAAGCGCCGAGCGACTCCCCGTCCCCATTCCTTCGCCGGCCTTCGGCAGAATAACTGTGTTCCCCGTGATTCGCGCTAGGCGCTCTCCGTAAACGCTCACGATGTTTTACTTTAATTGTGTATTGTGCTTAAAGAGGCTTACGCCTACCCAGAATCCTGTCTGCCGACCGCCTATCTCCTGCTTGTGAGTACCAATGAACCTTGCTACCCCTCTGTGTGCTAAGAACTGACATTTAAATTCACTAAACACGTGTAGAGAGAGTTGAGAGAAGCTCCCCCCGTTATGATAGAATTAATTAGAGATAGCCAAATACTCATGTGTGTAGTGCCGATGCTGGCCTTTTGTAGAACCCTGTTCACCTTTAATTGAATAAAACCCTTTTTCGTGCATAACAACTGTGTTCTGATTGAGGAAGGAGACCTGGAGATTTTGAGGAAAGGAAGGGGAGTAGGAATTAACAAGCGAACCACAGACACTCGCCCTGGGTTTAAGAGGGACCTTTCTCGCGCCGGCTGTGCAGAGCTAGCCGCCGGCTTGTTTATTGCATGTCCTTTCCAGGTTTTGGGTTTAGCGTTGGCCGCAAGTAGCGCCAATGCTAGCACTGGGCCCAACGTGGTGCTTTTTTTTGCGTTTTAATGCTAGCACTGTCGCCCGACGTGTGGCATTTTTTTTTCCTCCCTCTTCACGGTCCCACAGTCTCGTTCTTCAATCAGCAATTGTTTAAACTTTATAATGTATAATGTTTTGTCTTGTTACTCCCAATTTGTCTAGCATTTCCATCAAGAACCCCGGCGCGATTGTAACTTCGAATTGCAATTTAAATTATCACGGGCACGATTCCTTCATTTTCGAGTCGTCACTCGACAAAACATTATCACCGGTATTCCTACGTAAAGTGCTCAACCAAGAAAGTTGCCGTCGTGAATAATATAGTGTTTACAAGTGTCGACCGACTAAATTTGCTAGTTTCAAATACAAGATTAATAGTGGAAATGTACACAAATATTTAAAACAAAGTTATTCAACAATTAAAATCCTGTATATGATAAACCAATTACCCGCTTCGTTTCCCGAAAGTTAATTAACCAGTTTTTATTAATAAACTTATTCCGCAGTGTGCTGGTCTGTATTTGATATCGACATATTCTGCGAATAGGGGACTATTTCGCAAAATACTGGCCTGTATATATAACGGCATATTTTGCAGCTTAAGGGAAACCGCTGCCCAATTTTTTCTCGTTTTTGGACTTTGAAAAATTTTCAACAAATTTCCAAAACATCTGAATTTTTTCACAAAATCACGTTTTTTAAGGGAAACCGCTGCCCAAATTTTTCTCATTTTATGGACTTTGAAAATTTTCAACAAATTACCAAAACATCTGGATTTTTTCACAAAATCACGTTTTTTAAGGGAAACCGCTGCCCAATTTTTTCTCGTTTTTGGACTTTGAAAAATTTTCAACAAATTTCCAAAACATCTGGATTTTTTCACAAAATCACGTTTTTTAAGGGAAACCGCTGCCCAAATTTTTCTCGTTTATGGACTTTGAAAATTTTCAACAAATTTCCAAAACAGCTGGATTTTTTCACAAAAATCACGTTTTTTAAGGGAAACCGCTGCCCAAATTTTTCTCGTTTTTGGACTTTGAAAAATTTTCAACAAATTTCCAAAACATCTGGATTTTTTCACAAAATCACGTTTTTTAAGGGAAACCCCTGCCCAAATTTTCAAATAAACCAAACACTTATAAAAAACGCGTTTTTTTTCAAAAAAAACTTTTTGTAAAAATACGTCCCCAGTGGTCAATCTCTGCCCAATTTCTTTCCAATTGCGAGTCTAGTTCTCACTTTTTCCAACATAAGGTCACTCTGATACGATCTTATACACCATGGAAGTTCCTCAAGTTACGCTGGGTATAATCCCGCACGTCTTTACTTCAAGAAAGAAAGAACTACTACAGGCCCTGAGAAATAGAAAGATTTCTCCTAGGAATAATTCCAAAATGCCTTACTGTGACGGAATCAGTAAATTCCATCACATCAAGTACTCAGGCGTTATCAAATTGGCAAAACTCTTGTCATAAGTGACGTGAGTTACATGTAAATATTAAATGTAAATAATCACCCATATGGGCATTCGTAAGGTAATCCTTACACCCGAAGGCACATTAATGTCAACGGTAGCCTAACTCCTGTACATTCTTTTTCTTTTTGCATAATTTTATATGTTCTTGTACATCCTGCGTGCCTTGCCTGCTGTACCACAAGAGCACCTCTTGGGGCACCGTTTTCATACTTGTATGCATCCTCTTCCTGAAATTGATCACTTCGGGAAAGGGCCTCCTTTTCCTCCTACCATCAACGGTTCCGGAAAACTCCTGCTCCAAGACGTCGCTTTCCTTTTCACAATTCTTGCAGCATCCGCGCGTTTTTTTTCTCACCTCATCGCCTCATCTTGTCATATCACCTTTTTTTTAATTGTTTTGTGTCGGGTTTTTGCCGTACCAGTACGTCCCTACCCTAATGTTGTAAATATAAAATCATAAGTGCAAGTCTGTATAATAACCATTGGTGTCAGACCATTGCCGCAGCTCACTACTATGGTCACAGCACCATATTGTAAGAATGTCGCGACGATTTCCGTTATAATAGGAAATCCTCCCGTTTTTTCTTTTTTCTTTTTCCTCTTCACCCCATCCTAACACATTCATAGTAATGTTGTATATTGGGGATCGTTTCGAATACACCAAATGTACACACCTATCAGGTCACATTCGCTGGATTCGAAACAATTCAAGGGCAACCTTGTTGCTACTTGTGGTTTTTCTTCTTTTTCCAAAAATTAGAATGGCGCTCAACCCAATTGCTCTATTTTTTTCCAGAATCGTATTTTGTCGGATTCTGAGAAAAATATTCGTTATAAAAGTGGCAATACGTTTCGTCCCTTCATTAACATTGTTCCTTGTACATATACAACTTCATTATGAGGTACATATTTTATCATGACAAGTTTCTTTTGTCCTTATTGTACCATTATTCTTGTTTGAAGTTTAAAATCTTGGCCAGATCTTCAATAAAATTTGTGTTTATCGCCTTTTGGCAAGTCTTGTAACGTATGCTAATATGAAATTATTAAGCTACAGCAGTGCCGTATTAATTACATCATTGCAAAACCGCCGTCTGTATTGAATGGGGACCCACATTTTCGAACGTAATTGGGCTACTGTCTTTCAATACTGGGCAAATTTGTTGTAAATCGTTCATTCCTGTCACGTGAGACGTGAAAACGTGACAATATCTACCATCATAGGAGAGATCCTCAAAACATCCGCCATGATACGAGAAGCTCGTTATAATTACTTTATACTCATAACTAAATGTTACTAAGTTGGTCGTGTGTCCTTTGGCATGAGAACCGCTTAACCCGCCGTCTGTATTGAATGGGGACCCACATTTTCGAACGTAATTGGGCTACTGTCTTTCAATACTGGGCAAATTTGTTGTAAATCGTTCATTCCTGTCACGTGAGACGTGAAAACGTGACAATATCTACCATCATAGGAGAGATCCTCAAAACATCCGCCATGATACGAGAAGTTCGTCATAATTACTTTATACTCTTAACTAAATGTTATTGAGTTGGTCGTGTGTCTTTTGGCATGAGAACCGCCCCTTGTTGGTCGTGTGTCATTTATTTGGCATGAGAACCGCCCCTTTTTGGTCGTGTGTCTTTTGGCATGAGAACCGCTTTGTTATAACTGTGTACTTATATAATCTGTGCACCAAACGTGAAGACGTTACAATACTCACCATGAGTCGTGCGAACGAAATAATATCTACCCCCATGTTTGTGTGACCTACCAAGTGTAGATCACACGCCTTTTATTTTCTGTTATCAGAAAATTTTTATGTCAGTGTATTCCTTTTGTCCCACACTACCAAATGGTATTGTAATGTGCCAGGATAACTGCTGTAGACCTTGTTTCACCTTCCACTCAGAGGTCGAATTTCGGAAATAGCCGAGTCCTCAGCAGTTTTCTTCGTTCAAATGTTCCCAATTGTCACCCCTTCCCTTCCTCGAAATTATCCGTGAATGGGGATATATGCGTTACGCACTTGGCGTTTCGTTTGTCAAATGGGACAACCTTCATACACGGATCCTTTCAACTTCCTACTCCTTTCCCACTTTTCATAACTTATTTGTACTCAATGTTTTTGTTCTTCGAAAGTAGAAAAAATGCTACCGTATAGACGTGAGCATAGGTCATGGAAGACCAACTTCTTTCGAACGTGGCATTTTGTCATACGTACAAACCCTTACCTACGTGTTCTTGGAAATGTATTTAGTTTAAAAAAAACTAAATGGGTTAAACAGAACCTTCCTTGAATACGTACCTTTGTAATATGTATAAGTCTGTAGTTACACTTAGTTAACTCTCTCTCCGTCTCTCTCTCTCTCTACACGTCAAACAAATCCAATCTTTCTCAATATGCACACCTTGTTTCTCTCCAAACCTTTTCATCATTGGTCTACCAGGCAGGTAAACTTCAAGAATTTTGTTCTAATAATAATTTTTCGCCGGATTAATAAGAAGACCAGCAGCTCTTCACCCTATCTACACCTGCGCCTCTCTTCATGCTGCCTTCACTACCGTCACGGAGGTCCCATACCTTCAAACCCTACGTACCAAAAGCACCCGACCACACCTAACATAACCTAGTGTGAGTCGTGCGTGTAGTTGCGAATTGTATCATCACAAAACCATCACTCAAACAAACCCGAGCACGTCAGCTCTAAGTTGGTTCATGTTCCTGTTGCCATTGTACAAATGTTCCTGCGGCACCTTGCAAATGTTCCTGTTGCCATCGTGCAAATGTTCCTGCGGCATCTCGCAAATGTTCCTGTTGCCATTGTACAAATGTTCCTGCGGCATCTCGCAAATGTTCCTGTTGCCATTGTACAAATGTTCCTGCGGCATCTCGCAAATGTTCATGTTGCCATTGTACAAATGTTCCTGCTGCATCTTGCAAATGTTCCAGCTGCACCTTGCAAATTGCTCTGTTGCCATCATGCCAATGCTCCTGTGCCCTTGCGCAAATAACAATACCAACAATTGTTCATCCAACAATCCCACTGTATACAAACCAGTGTACCAACCACCATCACAACAACGGCTGTCATGCACACAAACCACCTCCTCTATAAAGGACCAACCACCAATTACAATTCCACTCTCCAGTACCTCAATGACGTCATACTGGCCCACCCACAGGATCCGGAAGCAGCTACCTTTTTGACCTCTGTGACAGGTAGAACCCTCTCCACCACCAAGAAGCCTCATCCTGCGTTCTCGTCTTCGTGTTTTCTTTAAGGCCCTAGTGTTCCTTGAGTGTAATCTCAAACGGGCCAGGTTACTGTGACAAAGTAACCTTGTAACTTCAGTGCAACGTTCAAACACCCCAAACATCCTACGCAAACCACGCTACGCAAACTTAGCTCACAGACCAATGATACAATTTAGAGTCATTTTTTTTTCTATCACTGCATAACCCTTGTACCTTTCTCCAGCAGGTCCTTGTTTATATTTATGTATGCCACTGCTCTTTCATGTACATTCATGTATAATTCTTTGTTCACCATGTTTTTTTTATCTTTTGTTTTTGTTTCTACTATTTTGTAGCTAGCAATTTTTCTTTTTCTCTCTCTCTCTCTCTCCCCCCTTTCTCTTGGATGTTTTTTTTTTGGCACAAGTGCTAGAAGGGTAAGAGGATTTCTTAGCCCTACTGCTCCATTACCACGTCGCCTTTTTTGCGGCGAGGGGGGAAGTGTTACGTTACGGAATTGTTTCCCGTGCGAGCTAATAGCGAATTGACCCCTTGCACAGGCCCTCCGCCCCCTCTCCCCGCACCGCGCGGCGCCCGTGCCAAGCGCCGAGCGGCTCCCCGTCCCCATTCCTTCGCCGGCCTTCGGCAGAATAACTGTGTTCCCCGTGATTCGCGCTAGGCGCTCTCCGTAAACGCTCACGATGTTTTACTTTAATTGTGTATTGTGCTTAAAGAGGCTTACGCCTACCCAGAATCCTGTCTGCCGACCGCCTATCTCCTGCTTGTGAGTACCAATGAACCTTGCTACCCCTCTGTGTGCTAAGAACTGACATTTAAATTCACTAAACACGTGTAGAGAGAGTTGAGAGAAGCTCCCCCCGTTATGATAGAATTAATTAGAGATAGCCAAATACTCATGTGTGTAGTGCCGATGCTGGCCTTTTGTAGAACCCTGTTCACCTTTAATTGAATAAAACCCTTTTTCGTGCATAACAACTGTGTTCTGATTGAGGAAGGAGACCTGGAGATTTTGAGGAAAGGAAGGGGAGTAGGAATTAACAAGCGAACCACAGACACTCGCCCTGGGTTTAAGAGGGACCTTGCTCGCGCCGGCTGTGCAGAGCTAGCCGCCGGCTTGTTTATTGCATGTCCTTTCCAGGTTTTGGGTTTAGCGTTGGCCGCAAGTAGCGCCAATGCTAGCAGTCTGGTAATGTTAAATTATCGTGAAAATTTATGGGTCCGAGTGGTTAAAAAAAGGAAATTTATTTATACGAAATATGAACATATAACACAGTAATTTTTTTTTTAAATTAACCCCACATTCCTGGCCCATGAGGAATATTAGTCTACTTTCATTCTTCCTCTGCCAGTTCCATGCCTCATTGCCATACATCAGGGTAGGTACAAGAACTCCATTGTGTACTGCTAGCTTCACTTCTTTGGACAGTTTTTTGTTAGCGTCAACCGCATTCAGTCCTCCATCAATGGAGCATTTACTTTCATTCAATATTTCTTTCAGCCCTCTTATCTCTCGTAACTTTCCAGATATACAAACTCATTCACCTGATCCAAGTATTCATCATTCGCAACTACATTGCACACTGTTTTCGTACTCTCTCTTTCAAACGCCATGACTTTAGATTTACTTACATTCATCATTAACTCATTTCTCAAACATACTTCGTTTATCCTGAACACGAGAGATTGTAGTTCTTCCATACTGTTAGAAATCTGCACCGCAACTTCAAACATCAATAGGCAACATACTTTCACATTACTCAATTTCGCGCCCAATCCCACCTCTTTCAATTCAAGCATACAATTTCCATGGATGGATTGAATAACCATGGGGACATTACGCAGCCTTGCTTAACACCTTTTTTTTTTAGGTAATTTTTTGTCAGAGGAAAAGGAAGGTCAAAATTGAATTCATTCACACGAAATAATAATGGAATATTAGAACAATTATAATAAAATATTACGTACTTGCAAAATTTTTACTTTTTAATATTTTTAACAAACGAACAAACACGCTAAGAAGGTAGGCATTTGAGTATTTAACAATGGTTAAGCAATAATTACCAAAAAATAACATTAAGGCCAAGCAGTACGAAGTAACGCAAAATCATGGGTTTTTTGTCGCTTAGAAATATTTTAGATGTTTTAATTAAATAAAATTAAAAGTAGAACACATCTTGGCCTTTGAATAATAGAGCATTTTTTGATAAGTTTCTTTGTATACCCAGAAAAAAATTAAGTATCGGGCATATGAAATTGGCTTTATAGTTCAAAATATCCTATTTACGAACTCTTTTTCGGTTATAGTTTTATTACATAAAGTGACAAAATAATTTCCTTAGAAAATGATCGTAAAACATTGAAATATTTGTGCCTGAACTTCGCAAAATAAAATTAAACGCGTTTTGGCGATGATTTTTACCTGCATAAATCAAAACTAGTGTTTAAAGAGAATGTAAACCTTATCGCCAACTACATAAGGATTGTTATTGTGAGCAGCCCGAATCCATATGTTACACGAACTGATGCATCGCCTTAAGAGCGTTTAACCAGCCAGCGGACGAAAATCCACATTTCGTCGAAAGTTGTTCTTCCGATCGTGCAGGGCGGTTACAATGAGAAAGATTGATTTTTCTCCGTACCAGCTTTTTAAAATTATAACTCAATATCGAATTTATTTCAATCCAAATTAGCTTTAATTTATACCTTCATCCAAAAATGCTGAAAGGCGTGATGATAAAACTATTAAAATGGTATACTTTTTGTAGTTATTTTTTGATTATAAGTATTTATAATTTTTCAATAATGTCTAAATTTAATAAGAATGTTAAAAAAATCTGAAATATATTAGTTTGTAAGTGCGCAAATAAATACACAAATGGACCAATTTTCGTCAAGAAACACATGTACGTACATATTTTTTAATGATTTTATTGAAACTAAAATTAAAATTCTAATACATAACTTTGCTAGATAATGTATTGATTTATTTTACTGCATGATTACATTATTTGAAATGGGTGTGGTATAATACAAAAACTTTTTTGAAAATTTAACAAATCTGCCAACGACCTATGGAATAACCTTATTATACTAAAAATTAAAAAAAAATCTAAATATTTATTACATAACTATGCTAGATAAAAGAACAATCTTTCGAAATCCATTTATAATTTTTTGTGGAAAAGAGTCAATACGTCTAAAAACTTTTTTGAAAATGACGTATTTCCGGCTTTCTCTGGTAATGCCCTCTTAAAATAACTTATCTAGGTAATCCCTTATCTACTATTGATTGATGATCTCCCTGTAACAAAATGATTGATTACTTGGATCAGGTACCTAAACACAATGTACACAAATAATACACTTGTAAACAATCTTACGGGTTCTGATTTCAGTACAAAAATAAAATAATTGGTTCAAGGAAAATTAGTAATGCATGCTACCAAGATTAACGTTGGATAATTGTCGATTGACGGAAGTTATTGTTGTAGTTTAAAACATTACTTATTTGTACAATGCTTTATTCCGAAATGTGGGGAGGTTGCTACAATGCAGGATTATCCCTTAAAGCATTGATTGTAAAGGTAAATGACTCTCCACCCAGCATCCCCAAAGATGACACAGTCAGTGAGGGGAATTATTTTTCTCAAGGCCTCCTGTGTGAAGCTAATGTAAAAAAAGCGAGATTTTTGGTAATTCAAAATTTGATTAATTACACTGGAAAAAAGAAAATTTTTTTTTTTGGGCACAAGGTAACGCCCAAAATTCTTCTTAAGGTCTTCAGAAATTACTATCCCTACATGTGATGCATAAAAAATAATAATTAATAACAAATTAAAAACTTGTTTCTGGAATAAAATTAAAGGGGGTGCGAAATAATAATTTCGAAATTAAAATATGTATTTAGTTTAGAATATTCCTACTCCAATGTAAACATGTATCCCGTCAAAAAGCAATAAAAAAATACCACACTTCATAAATATAATAACGATTTGACAATAAAATTAGCTCATTAGTAACTCGTATTACTTGTAAGGTTTTTCCCTAACCAACATTGAAGTGAGCTACAAACCCATGGTAATTAGCCTACTGGAATTACCAAAATATTTAGAAATTCGACAGTCTAAAACGACTTAGCAACAAATATAATTAATATAATTGATTAAAATCCTTGTAGACCACCCCTCTCCCCCTCCTCAATATGTTTTGTATATAAACCGTAGACTAAGAATTATTTGTACCAGTCAGAAGATGGCTCTAACGAGATGAAACCGGTTACGGTCAAATGAAATTAAGTGGAAAAAAATTATATTCGTTTAATTATAAAGCGGTGCGTGTTTTACACATTTATTGTACTGATAATATAATTTAGGATTTCTCCCCTAAAAACATAGTTGCTATGTCACACATAGTAATATTTTTATCTCGCTCTCCTTGTTATTGAACCTCGCCAATTCTGATAATATCCAGTCACATGCTTTATTATCATTAGTTTATACGGTTCATTAAAATAATTATGTAATTATTACAAATATGGGAAATTAATTGGGATAATACAACGTGGTTCCCACGTAACAAAAATATTTAAAAAACAGTTGTTTCCTAAGTTGGTTGTTACTTTTACGTTAGACCGACAGTGGGTAATTTGTCGACAGAATATTTAAGTAGAAATTTTTTTTTCTGAGAAAACTCGAATATCGAGATCGTGATATACCTAAGCCCAGTAAAAGTTTTTTCCTAAGTGAGTTGGCATACTAAAGGAAAGACCACACTAAGCCCACGCAACGCCACGCCACGTGGATTGACGTCACCATTTCCATATCTGGACTGCTTACCATCCACACATTTTCTATGGAAACGGGTGCTTTAGAATCAGACTAGCTCCACGCAACGCAAACCGACGCCCCCTACGCGACGTTGATCTGCCACAGCCAGATCGGCGTGGGCCATGTGGAAGGTGGAGGGGGTATGGTCACGCCTACTACGAGATGATTTTACATCTTTTTGGTGTTATCTGAGCATCTAACGTTGTTTCGCTATATCTATGGTTGTTTTTTTGACAGATATTATTCAAAAATGGATGAAGAACAGTTTATTGAAGCTTTTAGACGGGACGAAGTTATTTATAAAATCAAATTACAGGATTGTAGAGATTCTGCATACGCAGTGCAACTTAGGAAGAAATTTCAGCCATTTATGACATGATTTTCAATATTATACCCCTATAATGAATGTCAATCAAACTTTAGATCTTTCTTGGTCCCAATTGACTTTCGAAGATGTGTGTTTTCTTTTTTTATGTCATATTCAATAATTCAATTATGCTGTGAAGCTCTTCAAATACCACTTTACTCATACGGAAGTACATGAAGAATCGTCCGTCATCAGATTCTAGTTCCTTTACTAAAGTATGGAACTCTCCAAACATTTGTCTTTGTTTGTTAATGTTGTGGACCCAAATACTTCTCCCTTTTTTTCTTTTTACGAGAATATTGATTTAACAATAATAATCGTAGCAAATCATCTTCAAATTCACTTTCAAGATATGGCAAAGCTGTCATCTGCTAAGAGAATCACATAAACATAACCTAAAAAATAAATGTCAAATGTGTCAAATCAAACGCGCCTGCGCACAACCAGAGACCCCTTGTCACGTGGTCACAGCGACGCGTACGTACGTCTGGCCAGTGTGAACAACGGTACAGGAACGTTGCGTGGCGTTGCGTCTGCTCAGTATGATCCTTGCTTAAAGGTATGTATATCTTTCACGATTTATGACAAGCTAATAAATTCGAGTATATAAATATCGTGATAAAATTAAGTAATAAATTTAGTACGTACTTATGATAAAATTAAGTAGTAAATTGAGAAAGTATATATCATGATAAAATTAAGTAGTAAATTGAGTACATACGAATTATGATAAAATTAAGTAGTAAATTGAGTACGTACATATCATGATAAAATTAAGCAATATCAGGAAGTTTTTTTAATGAAAATAGAAGAATTTTACAATTTTGGAGGCGGGAATGGGTACCGCCGCGCCGGGAACCTTTATTGGATAACCAACACCTCTGCCATAGGTCACCCCAAGTGGTTCGCTACGTTTGGTGATTTAGCAGGGTGCCTGGATTCATGGAGTGAGGTTTGTCTGGGTCTTGGAGGCGGATGACCAAGACACACTGAACCCCAGATTCCTACCCACCCCTTAAACCCCTTTCCTTTCCAGAACTCTCTTCTCCTTCCTTTCCTTAAAAAACCCTCCACACAGCATCCCCAAATATGACATAGGCCCTGAGGGAAATTATCTTCCTCGGGGCCTCCTGTGTGGACCTCATGTAAAAAAAAGAAGAATCGATTTGTGTTTTTATTACATACTTATTAATATTTCTATTTTTGAGAGAGATGATTCATGGTGGAATTCCATTATAATATATTATAATAAAACAAATATAAAACTTTATTCCACTAAATTAAGTGGAATAAAGTTTTTTTTATTGGTGCCCTTTTTTACTCATTTAAAGTACGCTCTAGCGTGTTTAAATCGCACTTTATGGAACGCGCGTTTTTAAAGTTACCATGGCAACATCAACAAATCAACAAAATGTGAAGTCTAAATGTCAACTTTTACCTATACCGGTGCTTCCGTGAAAAACTTCCGCAAATCATCTTCTTTGAATACATACGCCTTCTTAGCAACGTCATCCTTGCTAATTGCCTTCATGAATGCATGCACTTTCACAAATGATTTTAAATCAACCCCTTTATTTATCCTCAACAGACATTGCAATTTCGAATGTATGGCCCACATAGTCGATGCTGTGTACTGTTCCGACATTTTCTGAAGGTAAGCAAGCACAACTCGTTCATCTACATCTACTACGTTTTGCTCCTCCATCCATGTTATGAACCTTTCATATTCTTTTTTATAAACGTCTTTGGATTTTTCAGGTATTAACCGCGATTCTGCTTTGGTATTTAAATTATCAATGTTAGAACTCATTTTACAACACACAATAACTAGTAAAAACTGTGATGTCAACCATTAATCTTTTTTTTTTTTTTTTTTACAGTGAATACCGCACAAGAATCTCAACTGCTCCCGTCTGGAGCCAGTGAGACTATGGCATCCCCAATCGGGGTATGTTGTGAGGCTGAAGGTAGCGAGGAGGGGAAGGAGGTGGGGAAGAGGAAGGTTGGGAAGTACCTGGCTATTCAGATCTGGTCACTAAACACGGTTAAAGCCATGTTAAAGCAACGTTTCAATTCTGAATGGTGGTCTTACACCAGGGCGATACTGATAGTATCTTCCACTCTGGAACATGCCGCAAATACTATATATTATTTTAAATGAATTAATTGTGAAATAACACAAATTATTCAAATAAAATTTATTTGCGCATGCCGGGTTCGAACCCGCGACCTCCGGAATGTGAGTCAAGAGTCTTAGCCACTGGACTACGTGACAGATTGCAAATTAATGTTTGTGTTTTTCATTTCCATGAGAACAAAATATTGTGATGTCACATCACGAATTCATTAATAGTTCTTATTTCCAAATTTTTAATAATAATATCAATATTTATGTTTTCAAAGTGTACCAATAAAAAAAAATAGCGTAAAGTATTCGTGGATAACTGGTCTTTAAAACACTTGCTTTATTTCGAGCACTCGGCTACGCCGTCGTGCTCGAAAAATCGCGCGTGTTTTAAAGATCTGTTTATCCATTTATATTTTAATATACTAATAATATAACATACTAATTATTTTAAAATAATTTCATGGCAATTTTATTAAAAAATAGGATTAAGATTCTAAGTCCGTTTCAGATTTTGAACAAAATCAGATCAGTAGAAGAGGACAACTATCATGTTGTTTAACTTCTCAGCTTATCATAATTTGATAGGAAACTGAAACGCACTTACGAGTAAAATCGGCGTTTAACGCCATAAATACCAAATGGCGCTGAATGGTATTTGATGACAAGTTACAATAGGCCACTTGCATCACATTTTTTTTATTTTTTTTCCGGTTTAGGCAAATATTCTAAGACATTCTGTATTTTTTTTTTTTAATCGTATTTTTGAAACCCTGGGGATTTTTTGAAAATTTCAAACCGAAAAATCAGACCATTTTTTATAAACCGGAAAGACGGGACATAATTTTATAGGTGTGAAAAAACGATAATTACATAGCCGAAAATCATTTAAAAAAAAAGAATGTTTTCCATACGAATGGCACAGGAGAATAACGAGGCATACCAAAAATATTACATCTCATAAATATTTTTTTCCTTGATCCATCTTATTGATCATAAATCATTATAATGTACAGCGTCTATATTACTAAATTCAATGTAATATACTTGAACTTGTAAATTGTAATAATAATAAGAATATTATAAAATTTTATTTTGTTAAAATCAGCACCATAATCATTATACCTCTAAAACATGTACCGACATCATCTTCACGTTCTGAAGAGAACCCCGTACCCATTAATTGTACGGGGTTCTCTTCAGAACATCTGTCAAAAAATCAAACCAAATGATAAGTTCGCAGAGAACAAACAATAAATCTAGTGAACGAATTCAAAAATTCGCCTGAAATCAAAGTGATGCCATATAAAAAAATAAATCAGTGTGGAATTTTATAAAATTAATAGGAACATTTTCGGCGACGGGACATTTTCATGTAGTGACGTCACGAGCCCAAATAATGGATTTATTTATTTAAAAATAAAAAAAAAACTGTACACATCTAAAAATTTTTACTAACATTTTCGTAATCTTAGTAAAAAACTCTATCCACACGATTTTTTCCAAGTCGTTATGAAGTCCATGCAAGTGGCCTATTCAAATTATTAGGTTTTCTACCTATCTTAAACGATTTTTAATAGTTAGTGTTTAGTACTTTAGTACACGCCCAACTTTAATACCGGCCTGACTTTGATTTAGAAATCATCGCGATAGGAGAGTTTATGTTCAGAAAAACGGACTGCGGTTTTCTCTAACACACGTAAGTTTTACGCATTTCTTTCGCTTACGTTCATTGTAGAATGAAATAGAATTTACAGGCAATGACTGCGAGAATGGATTTTAATAATAGCTCCACGCACGAGGTCCTGAGGAAAATAAAACCCCTCAGGGCCTATGTCATCTTTGGGGATGCTGTGTGGAGGGTCTTTTTAGGGAAAAGAAGGAGAGTAAGTCGTGGGAAGGAAAAAGGTATGAGGGGTGGGTAGGAATCTAAGGGTCAGTGTATCCAGGAGTTACGGACGTATGAATCAATGCCCCCCCACTGCGGGTAAAGCGGTGTTCCGAGAGCCCTGCTGGAGAGGTCTACAGGTCTTCCTCAACCAGTCTCTCCCGATCCGGCCTGTTGGTGGGCAGACGCATTCGCCGCCAAGATCCGGATAAATCTCACCCCGTGAACCCGAGCACCCCTGCTATAAATTTTTTTTTTTTTTTTTACAGTGAATACCGCACAAGAATCTCAACTGCTCCCACCTGGAGCCAGTGAGACTATGGCATCCCCAATTGGGGTATGTTGTGAGGCTGAAGGTAGTGGGGAGGGGAAGGAGGTGGGGAGGAGGAAGGTTGGGAAGTACCTGGCTATTCAGATCTGGTCACCAAACACGGCTAAAGCCATTTTCAAGCAACGTTTCAATTCTGAATGGTGGTCTTACACCAGGGCGATACTAATAGTATCTTCCACTCTGGAACATGCCGCAAATATACTAAGTATATATTATTTTAAATGAATTAATTGTGAAATAACACAAATTAATCAAGTAAAATTTATTTGAGCATGCCGGGTTCGAACCCGCGACCTCCGGATTGTGAGTCAGGAGTCTTACCCCCTGGACTACGGACAACTTCAGGCAGTATCAAGTTTAGGCCGGCGTTAAAGTTTTGCGCCTTCTACACATAATATACGGGTACTAATCATAAGGGCGGTAATTATAATTAAATACGATTGCAAAGAGATTTCAACAAAAAACCTTCCAATCAACTTGACCTAAATACGTTGCAGAAAAGTTTTTTTAAAAAAAAGCAATGGTTTCACGAAATGACAAAATTTTGAACACAAGGGCTTTCCGATATCTGATTTAATGCAGTTACATAGAGATGGTTGATGACCTCCTGGGATAAACGCCTGGCTAGCCTTCGCAATGATCGAGTTCAAAATATACACTGAGTACCTACCGACATAATTCCCTTTCAGAACAATTTACGTTAAATGAAAACGTCTAATTTTTTAAAAATAATGTGAATACCGCATAAGAGTCCCAAATACCCGGACCAGTCAGTGGGACTATAACGGCCCCAAATGGGTATGTATATTGTGTGGCTGAAGAAAGCAGGGAAGGAAAGAGGAAGAAAGATGGCGAAGAGGTTTTTTAGAAGGGTAGTCCTGCGAGCCGTGAGCTTTATAATATTTTTCACAATCACAGTAATAAGTATTTTAATAAGAAATAATGAGAATTTAATCAAAATTTTATCCTGAATGAAATATGATAACAATACGTGACATACTTCATAAAAACAATCGAACGGAATTGATTTATGACGCTTTGGGCCGCATTTGTTGTCGTAACCCGCATGTCACAACGCACGACCATTCTGTTATTATCAGCTTCAAGTCTCGTGACTCTGTCAATTGAATCTTTGATAAACACTTCAATTAAATTAATTATACAAAGGTACGTCTTTGGTGCATTTCTACTGAAAGTGCGTTCGCGTCTTGCCATCGCACGCACGAGATGAATTCTTAAAAATTTATTGGTGAAATGTGTTTCAATATTTGATTGTCCTTTGACCGTTTTGCGTAGCATTGAAATATAAACAGGGTGAATATAAACACGTCATGAATGTAGAATGTTACAATAATTATATGAATATACTTTGTAGATGACACTCGACTTAAAACCGAAAAGTGTGTCGAATTGAGACTTAGTCATAATTCGAGGAACCACTATCATGGTAGAAGACGTATCTTTGTTTTCGATTTAATCTCAGTATTATAGGAGTTCGAGTGAAAAATATTATGTCTACAAATATAAACAGACAGAACAACAAATAATGTATTGCCCATTAACTAGCGGCCGAGAATTCAAATTTCGCCGAAAGATGGTCTAGCAACTGTACCGAGCGGTTCCGATAAGAAAAAAATATTATTCTCATATATTCTACAATCGTATATCCATTTTATTTCATTAAAAATTTGCTTTAACATATACTTGCATTCAAGTTAGTCAAAAGCGTGATGATAAAATTATGTACTATTAAACGTAAATATTTTTTGATCATAAGTATTTATAATTTGTTAATAAAAAATAAAAATCTGAAAACATTATTTTTTAAGACCGTAAATAAATAGACAATCTGAAGTAGATACCTATTTTGTCGCGAAACACGTGCGCGTAAATGATTTTATTTGAACTAAAAATCTAAAAAATTAGCTTTCCTAGATAATCTAATGATTTATTTTACTGTGTGATTATAAGATTTGAAATATATAACACAATATTTGGTTTGAAAATTTATCATATCTTCCAACGACAAACGGTGTAATCTATTATAATAAAAATAAACATATTTTTTTTTTAAATTTAAAACATAACTTTACTAGATAAAATAACAATCTTTCGAAATCAATTTATATTTTTTCGTTGAAAAGAGTCGACATGTCTAGAATTTGCATTAAAAATAATATATTTTCGGTTGTGCCTGATTATTCCATTTTAATAAATCTGTGATACATACGGTGCACAATGGTAACATTATTTTTTAAGATATAAATATCTGCATAAGAAAGGAAAGCGAATTGTAATTTTAAATGTCATTCATGGAATTGTGCAGTCGTTACACATAATGAAATCAGTCCAAAAATAAGAAAAAGGATTGTAAAAAGGAAATTGTTTTATATGCGAAAAATAAATTTATATTAAAAAAATGTAATTGCTGGGTCGGTTTGTGATCAGGTTAATTTTGAAATCCAGTTACTATAAACCCGTATATAAACCATAGAAATTCAAGCTGAAAAGAATCGCAACCAGAAAACTTAAGTACAGTTTGGCAAGAAAGTGTAGAAAATAAATGATGGCGCTGCGATCGTTTTCTAGTTTTAAATGGCAACACCAAGATGGCTCATAAGACAAAGAACGTATGTTTTAAAAAAACACTTCTGGCAAAATGCATATTTCATAGCGTATTTGTATTTTCAAAAAATTTGCACAAAAAACTGTAATTTAATAGAAGCAAAATAAAACAAAACAAGTTTTAAGTGGGCTTTTATTCCGATATAAAAACGTAGGTACTTAAAAATTTAAGTCTATTAATTCAACACCCGACATGTAATTATTGTCTTCGTCCTCGTGTGATTCTTCTTCTTCCGTATTTTCATCTTCATCTAAGCGCAGTTCATCGATATCATATATATTACTGCCTCATGCATAATATTCTGCATCAATTTTCATCACGTGTTTGCAACAATTTTTCCAATCATCAGCACTTATGCTATTACATAATGCCCATTTTCTGTTTTCCCGGTGTTTCAAATTTTCCATCTGCCTTTTCCCCTTACTTGACGATTCGTCTTACCGTTGATTCAGATTTACCTGTGTGTGAAAAATCATTAAAATTATTATTATATAAGTGTGACGTATGTGTATGAGGGTGACGGCATGAGAGCGAGATAGCGAGTATGGGAAGTATAAAAGGGATGTACCGCTATTGAGCGCTCTCTCCATATTAATCTGGCAACCAATAAACATTGTAACATTAACAGATGTTATTACTACCCGATCCCAAGACATCACAGTTGGCGCAGCTCGGTAGTTCGTAAATTTTTACGTAAATTGGAAGAATCTACGCGGTAGATTTCGGGATCTGACGGATTGTTGTCAGGATTGCAGGAAGCGATCGCAGGAAGCGATCGCATTAAGAATAAATTGGAGCAGCCACACGCAAGTATTCGCGTGTGTGGGACCGACAAAGTACAAAATTATTGTCGTTCGGGTACACCGTGTAACGGGGTACAAAAGGACCGGATCAAGGATCGGGTCAAGGACTGGATCATCGTGTGGATTAGCCGGGAACCAGGACTTGGTTTCCGTCGCTGCAGTCTGGGAAGGAAGACCTCGGAGTAGGGATTGGATCCGCAGCTGTCGGGAGACGGAGCCAGACGGGGACGGTGATCTACGGCTCTGGGTGGCGTGCACGTGGAACGTGGAACGTGGACCTCGGAGTGTAGCCTTCTAGGAAGTGCTGAGATAAGTAGTATTGATTATTTTGTTTCAGCTCTTCCCCCAATGGAGGGTGTTTGTAAGAATTTGGGGACGTTCTGTTACAGAACGGGAAACTGGTCATTGTTCAAGGAACGACTGGATCAGGCCCTCATTTTACATGATGACAAAGTGTTATCACAAGAACGCAAAAGAGCATTTTTGCTGAGTTGCCTCACCGAAGAAACTTTCTCTTTATTATGTGATCTATGTTTCCCTAAAAAGGTTTCTGTTTGTTCTTTTGATGATTTATGTAAATTATTTGATTCACATTGCAAACCTATTCAAAATATTTTCGAGTCGCGTGAGTTATTTTATAAGTGTAAACAGCTAGCTAACGAATCTATTAAAGATTACGCTGCTAGGTTGAGAGGACTGAGTTTGACGTGCAATTTTGAATTGAGGCTGGAATCTTGTTTAAAAGACATATTCATTATTGGAATTTTCAATGAAAAATTGAAACATAAGTTGTTCGTTGAGGGGGTAAATACTTCTTTTTCGGAATGCGTTCAGTTAGCAGCTTCATGGGAACATGTTGTTAATTTTAAGAAAGTTGATGCGAATTTAAATGTTGTGCATAAGGATAGTAATGTTGTCCGTAAATCCAGGTCGGATAGTCCGATCAGATTTAAAAGTGCAGTGCGTAGTAAGACGCCAGTAAATATTGCATTAAAAAAATGTTTTTTGTGCGGAAAAACGAATCATTTGCAGAAAGATTGTTGGAAGAATATTTTTTGTAATCGGTGCAATAAATCGGGTCATCCTAGTAATGTGTGTAAAAACAGTAAAATTAATGTAGGTAATAAGAATAAACGATTAAATTCGGTTTTTATGTTGCATGACGGCACGGGGCCGGAACCGATATTCGTAGATCTCATTATTGGTAACACTGTTCTGCGAGCGATTGTTGACACCGGCGCTGAGATTAATGCAATTCCATATGAAGTGTATTTAAAAGATTTTGTTTCTTGTAAATTGGAAAGATGCGATATTCAATTGTCAGGATATGACGGGAAACGGTTAAATATTGTAGGTAAAGTTAATTTAAGTGTGTTATTTTTAAATAAAAGTGTAGATACGCAGTTTATAATAATTAAAAACGGTAATTCTACGATTGTTGGTGGAAATTTTTTACAAGTTTTCGGTATCGGATTAAGTGGAATAAATTCGGTAAATACCAGTGAGACTAGTTGTGATAATCAATTAAATTTTCGTGATAGTTTAAAGAAAAAATATGCTCATGTGTTTTCAGAAAAATCGGGTAGGCTTATAGGTTATGAAGCTAACATCGAAGTTATTTCGGAGTTCAGGCCAAAGTTTGTGAATCCAAGATCGTTACCTTTTAGTTTACGTGGAAAGGTAGAGGAGGAATTAAATAAGATGTTACGTGAAGATATAATTGAAAACGTAGAAATAAGTGATATGGCTAGTCCGATTGTTGTTGTAAAAAAGAAAGACGGTTCAATTAGAATTTGTACTGATTTTAAAACCACATTAAACCCTATGTTAGCGAAGTTGAAATATCCATTGCCTCGTATAGAAGATTTAATTTCATCTTTAAATGGTGCGAAATTTTTTGCTAAAATAGATTTGCGTAATGCTTTTGGTCAGATTTCGTTGAACGAGAAGTCGAGAAAATTATGTGTGATAAGTACGCATGTAGGTTTATTCAGGTATAAAGTGTTGCCTTTCGGTTTGACCACAAGCCCGGCTATATTTATGCAAGTTATTCAGGCGGTAGTAGGTAGACTTCGTAACGTTCGTATATTTCTAGATGATATTTTGTTGTTTGGAAATTCTGAAGAGGAATTATTCTCTATTTGTGAATCTGTACTTAGCAAGTTAAGTGATTGTGGATTAACTATTAATGAAAATAAGTGTTCTTTTCTAGAAACTGAGATAGAATATTTAGGTTTTAAAATTTCGCGGAAAGGAGTTATGCCTTTAGAAAATAAAATCTGTGCGATTACTCAAATGGCAGTACCGAAAAATGTTTCAGAACTTAGGAGTTTACTTGGGGTTATTTCATATTATAGAGCTTTTGTTCATAATATTTCAGGTATTTTGTCTCCATTGTATAACTTGTTAAAAAGGGGAGTAAAATATGTGTGGTCTGAGGAATGTAATATTGCGTTTGAGCGAGTTAAGAAACTGCTGACGTCAGATAATATTTTAGTGCATTTTGATCCTAATTTACCAATTAAACTTATTTCAGACGCATCTGAAAAAGCGTTATCAGCGGTGATTTGCCATGTATATGATAATGGTTTAGAGAGACCTATCGCATTTGCTAGCCGATTATTGTCAGAAACAGAATTAAAGTACTCTATTTTAGATAAGGAAGCGTGTGCTATAATTTTTGGGTTGAAGAAATTCTTTCAGTATTTATACGGCAATAAATTTGTTTTGGCTTGCGACAATAAATCGTTAGTACACATTTTGAACACGGATAAGCAAGTACCCGTTTTGGCCGCTAACCGTCTGCAGAGGTACGCCCTAATACTCCAGACTTTTGACTATAGTATAGAGCATATTAAGTCAGGTGATAACAAAGCGGATTTCTTATCACGAATGCCGATTAATAATAAGGATAATTTAGATGTGTGTAGCGACGATATTGATGCTAGCGATTATTTTTTAAATTATATTGATTCTTTAAACGTGAATACGGTTGAGTCAGAGTTTGTGAACATAATCGAGTCAGAAACAACATTAAATGCGGAAACGATGAAACAGTTTTCGATTAATGATGTAAATACAGCGAGCATTATCGAGTTCACAGCAAATGGTTGGCCGGATAAAAAGTTCTTAAAGGATGATTTATTGAAATTCTGGTATTTTAGGGATAAATTATCGACTTATAATTCATGTTTATTTTATAATAATAAATTTGTAGTTCCAAGGGAATTAAGGGAAATTATATTGAATTTTTTACATCAATCACATTTAGGCATTGTAAAATCGAAAAGTCTTGCTCGAAATTATTTTTTTTGGCTCGGAATGAACAATGATATAGAAGTAACTGTGAAACAGTGTGCTCGATGCATGGAATGTTTACCTACTCCATGTAAAGTTGAGTTGGCACCTTGGCCAATCAATGGGTTAATCTGGAGTAGATTGCATATCGACTTCATGGGGCCGTTGGGAGGTCATAATTTTTTAATTATTGTTGATGCAACTACAAAATGGATAGACTGTCATATTGTAAATAAGGTAGATTCGTTTTGTACAATAAAAGTTTTGAAAAGATTATTTTCTATGTTCGGAATCCCGGAACAAATTGTAAGTGACAATGGTACAGCTTTCACATCGTCAGTTTTTAAGGAATTTTGTCATAATTATAATATAGAATCTTTGACTTCAGCTGTACAGCATCCTGCTTCTAACGGTTTAGCTGAAAATGGGGTTAAAACAGTGAAGAATTTTTTAAAAAAAATTATGGTAAATAATAAATTTCCTACTGATTTTGAAGATAAACTTTTGACATTTTTAGTTGATATTAGAAATACGCCTTCAATGTCTACGGGCATTGAGCCTAGTACATTAATGTTGGGTAGGAAGATTAGATCAATTTTTAATACGATTATTCCAATAGTGGATAATGTTGAGAGTCAAGGTTTTAAAGGAATTGACAACACGGTTAAAAACAAAATGTTATCGAGCCAGCATAAACAGAAAAAGTATTATAGAGGAAGAAAATTTAAAAAGTACTTTGAGGTTGGTTCTAAAGTTTTAACCAGGGATTTAAGAAGTAACTAGCTGGGCCCGTTGCAGAAGCAACTAACGGGTTAAAACACTATGCGATTTGACATGTGAACGCGGACGAAGCGAGCAGGAGTGTGTGTTAAATTACATATATGAACAAAAAACGATGTCTGAATGCGGATGGAGCGAGGAGTGAGCACCTACAAAGGGAACAGGTAGTCGACGCCCCCTCCAAAGTTTCATCGCAATAGGGTGAACCGTTTAGCAATGCATAATTTCATGATGCCAGAGCTCACTATTGTATACAAAAACCATCGCGGGCATGCATACATCAAATCCCCAAAGTTTCATCGCAATCGGATGAACGGTTTAGCAATGCATAATTTCATGATGCCACAGCGCACTATTTTATACAGAATGAATCGACTGGATGCTCACATCAAATCCTAATAGTTTCATCGCAATCGGATGAACGGTTTAGCAATGCATAATTGCATGATGCCAGAGCTCACTATTGTATACAAAAACCATCGCCGGCATGCATACATGAAATCCCCAAAGTTTCATCACAATCGGATAAACGGTTTAGCAATTCATAATTTCATGATGCCAGAGCCCAACAGTACTTTGATACAAACCCTGTCCTGAAAATAACGAACACAACAAAAAAAAAAAGAATTATCCAATTAGGTGCAGTCGTTCGGAAGTTCGTTGAAGTTCGTTTCGGAAGTTCGTTGCGCGTACATACATTTCAGAGATTCATTTTTAAACAAATTTAATAATGCCAGAGCTCACCAGTAGTTTTATACAAACCTTATCCTAACAATAACGAACACAACAAAAAAAGAATTATCCAATTAGGTGCAGTCGTTCGGAAGCTATGCGCGTACTTACATTTCGGCGAATCATTTTTAAACAAATTTCATAATGCCAGTGCTCACCAGTTATTTTATAAAAACCTTGTCCTAACATTAACGAATACAACAAAAAAAGAATTATCCAATTAGGGGCAGTCGTTCGGAAGCTATACGCGCACATAAATTTCCGCTACTCATTTTTAAACAAATTTCATAATGTCAGAGCTCACCAGTAATTTTATACAAACCCTGCCCTGGACACAACAAAAAATAATTATCCAATTTGGTACAGTCGTTCGGTTCAATTCACTTCGGTTGTTAAAATTTTTTATTTAAAAACCTTCAATTTTTCAAGTTAATTTTAACGTTCTCTGAAAGTTCTGTTAAAATTCTATTCAAGTTCTGTAATTATTTCTGTTTTGAAATAATAATTATAAATAAATAATTATAAATAAAATAAGTTTTGAAGATAATTGAATAAATACAACTCGCACATTACGTGAAAATGAACTAATTTAAAAATAACGTTCCCACCAACAGTGGGTGTCCAGAAGCAACCTCCGTGTACCTACATAATTCAAAAAGTGACAATCTTGGGTGATTTTTTTCCTTTCATATCATTAATTTTCGATTTAACATTTAAAGGAAAGAAGTTCATAAGTCGCTACCAATAATATTGGTTTAGGTACCTATGCGTTTTCTCAATAAATACTTGACAATCTTGAGTGATTTCTTTTAATATTTAAATGCTTCATAAGCCGGTACCTACCTAGTATATACCGAGAAAAATAATATTGGGGTAGGTACCTACGCGTTTTTTCTTACGTACTTTATTACTTTTCTCTAACGAATTTGCAATAACTCCATGGAACGGTAGGTACCTACCGCGTTATAAATTGTGTTATTTTCAGATGGCCAGCAATTTTCACACTATCGAAGAATTTAGGAACACGTTTTTGACATGAATTTTTCAGAAAATTATTGATTTTCGTCGGGTTTTCCTGACATATTTCATATGAGAATCGTATATAGTTTTGGTATTAAAAGTTGCGGCATTCTCTACTGTAACGTATTTTTTAAAAACATCCAAGCGGGGATCGGTTTCCGGGTCGCAATGCCGCGTACCGTAAAACCACTACCGAAAACTCTGAAAAGTCTGTATTATTTAGGCTAAATTTTTGACACTCGGAATCCTGACCTATCTCAAGATTATCTGACTCACCGCCAAGCCAAAATGGACCTTAAAACGTTCCAAACTCGAGGAAGCGACCGTCTATTATCGCCTGCGGGGCCGAGGTTTGGGCTGGAAAGTAAGAGGGCTTAAGCGTCTTTGCATTTTCAAGCGAAAATACGCCGTAAGGTGGTACGCGATGCGGGGGAGAAGAGTCCGTTATCGCGTCACCAAAACTGGAACCGTCGTTTGTATGGACTTTTTGACACGTTTCCTTCCGAAATGGATTTTCGTCTTTCGACTGGCGAACCTGTCGGCGGAAAACATAACCCCGGCCGAATTTCTTCGTCGGATAGTGAGAGATTACAGTTTCCGTCGCCAGGGTCGCACTTCAATTCTGTATCAGTCGTTTTGTATGAAACCGGTGTCAGAAAAGGCTGAAAAAAAAGGTGAGTTTTCCAAACTGAGCATTAATATATACTAGCTGGGCCCGTTGCAGAAGCAACTAACGGGTTAAAACACTATGCGATTTGACATGTGAACGCGGACGAAGCGAGCAGGAGTGTGTGTTAAATTACATATATGAAGAAAAAACTATGTCTGAATGCGGATGGAGCGAGGAGTGAGCACCTACAAAGGGAACAGGTAGTCGACGCCCCCTCCAAAGTTTCATCGCAATAGGATGAACCGTTTAACAATGCATAATTTCTTGATGCCAAAGCTCACTATTTGGTGCATAAATAATCGACTCGATGCGCACATCAAATCTCAAAAGTTTCATCGCAATCGGATGAACGGTTTAGCAATGCATATTTTCATGATGCTGGAGCTCACTATTTTATACAGAAAGAATCGAATAGATGCCCAAATCAAATCCCAAAAGTTTCATCGCAATCGGATGAACGGTTTAGCAATGCATAATTTCATGATGCCAGAGCTCACTATTTTATACAGAATGAATCGACTGGATGCTCACATCAAATCCTAAAAGTTTCATCGCAATCGGATGAACGGTTTAGCAATGCATAATTTCATGATGCCAGAGCTCACTATTGTATACAAAAACCATCGCGGGCATGCATACATCAAATCCCCAAAGTTTCATCGCAATCGGATGAACGGTTTACCAATGCATAATTTCATGATGCCGGAGCTCACTATTTTATACAGAATGAATCGAATGGATGCGCAAATCAAATCCCAAAAGTTTCATCGCAATCGGATGAACGGTTTAGCAATGCATATTTTCATGATGCTGGAGCTCACTATTTTATACAGAAAGAATCGAATAGATGCCCAAATCAAATCCCAAAAGTTTCATCGCAATCGGATGAACGGTTTAGCAATGCATAATTTCATGATGCCAGAGCTCACTATTTTATACAGAATGAATCGACTGGATGCTCACATCAAATCCTAAAAGTTTCATCGCAATCGGATGAACGGTTTGGCAATGCATAATTTCATGATGCCAGAGCTCACTATTGTATACAAAAACCATCGCGGGCATGCATACATCAAATCCCCAAAGTTTCATCGCAATCGGATGAACGGTTTACCAATGCATAATTTCATGATGCCGGAGCTCACTATTTTATACAGAATGAATCGAATGGATGCGCAAATCAAATCCCAAAAGTTTCATCGCAATCGGATGAACGGTTTAGCAATGCATAATTTCATGATGCCAGAGCTCACTATTTTATACAGAATGAATCGACTGGATGCTCACATCAAATCCTAAAAGTTTCATCGCAATCGGATGAACGGTTTAGCAATGCATAATTGCATGATGCCAGAGCTCACTATTGTATACAAAAACCATCGCCGGCATGCATACATGAAATCCTCAAAGTTTCATCACAATCGGATAAACGGTTTAGTAATTCATAATTTCATGGTGCCAGAGCCCAACAGTACTTTGATACAAACCCTGTCCTGATAATAACGAACCAAACAAAAAAAAGAATTATCCAATTAGGTGCAGTCGATCGGAAGTTCGTTGAAGTTCGTTTCGGAAGTTCGTTGCGCGTACATACATTTCAGAGATTCATTTTTAAACAAATTTCATAATGCCAGAGCTCACCAGTAATTTTATACAAACCTTATCCTAACAATAACGAACACAACAAAAAAAAAATTATCCAATTAGGTGCAGTCGTTCGGAAGCTATGCGCGTACTTACATTTCGGCGAATCATTTTTAAACAAATTTCATAATGCCAGTGCTCACCAGTTATTTTATAAAAACCTTGTCCTCACAATAACGAATACAACAAAAAAAGAATTATCCAATTATGGGCAGTCGTTCGGAAGCTATGCGCGCACATAAATTTCCGCTACTCATTTTTAAACAAATTTCATAATGCCAGAGCTCACCAGTAATTTTATACAAACCCTGCCCTGGACACAACAAAAAATAATTATCCAATTTGGTACAGTCGTTCGGTTCAATTCACTTCGGTTGTTAAAAAAATTTATTTAAAAACCTTCAATTTTTCAAGTTAATTTTAACGTTCTCTGAAAATTCTGTTCAAATTCTATTCAAGTTCTGTAATTATTTCTGTTTTGAAATAATAAGTATAAATAAATAATAATAAATATATTGAAGATAATTGAATAAATACAACTCGCACATTACGTGAAAATGAACTAATTTAAAAATAACGTTCCCACCAACAGTGGGTGTCCAGAAGCAACCTCCGTGTACCTACATAATTGATTTTTTCATTTCATATCATTAATTTTCGATTTAACATTTAAAGGAAAGAAGTTCATAAGTCGCTACCAATAATATTGGTGTAGGTACCTATGCGTTTTCTCAATAAATACTTGACAATCTTGAGTGATTTCTTTTAATATTTAAATGCTTCATAAGCCGGTACCTACCTAGTATATACCGAGAAAAATAATATTTGGGTAGGTACCTACGCGTTTTTTCTTACGTACTTTATTACTTTTCTTTAACGAATTTGCAATAACTCGATGGAAAGGTAGGTACCTACCGCGTTATAAATTGTGTTATTTTCAGATGGCCAGCAATTTTCACACTATCGAAGAATTTAGGAACACGTTTTTGACATGAATTTTTCAGAAAATTATTGATTTTCGTCGGGTTCTCCTGACATATTTCATATGAGAATCGTATACAATTTTGGTATTAAAAGTTGCGGAATTCTCTACTGTAACGTATTTTTTAAAAACATCCAAGCGGGGATTGGTTTCCGGGTCGCAATGCCGCGTACCGTAAAACCACTACCGAAAACTCTGAAAAGTCTGTATTATTTAGGCTAAATTTTTGACACTCGGAATCCTGACCTATCTCAAGATTATCTGACTCGCCGCCAAGCCAAAATGGACCTAGAAACGTTCCAAACTCGAGGAAGCGACCGTCTATTATGGCATGCGGGGCCGAGGCCTGAGCTGGAAAGTAAGAGGGCTTAAGCGTCTTTGCATTTTCAAGCGAAAATACGCCGTAAGGTGGTACGCGATGCGGGGGAGAAGAGTCCGTTATCGCATCACCAAAACTGGAACCGTCGTTTGTATTGACTTTTTGACACGTTTCCTTCCGAAATGGATTTTCGTCTTTCGACTGGCGAACCTGTCGGCGGAAAACATAACCCGGGCCGAATTTCTTCGTCGGATAGTGAGAGATTACAGTTTCCGTCGCCAGGGTCGCACTTCGATTCTGTATCAGTCGTTTTGTATGAAACCGGTGTCAGAAAAGGCTGAATAAAAAGGTGAGTTTTCAAAACTGAGCATTAATATATATATATGATAATAAATGGATTTTAGGAAAAATTTTTAAAAGATTGGGGAATAGGATTTATTTAGTTAAAATTATGTCTACGGGACAAATTTGGAAACGCCACCATGATCAGATTTCAGAGAGGAAGGTTAGGTGGGGGGAGTGTGACAGGTCTGATGATTTGCTGGACCTGGGTCCACTCTCGGATGTGGACATGACCAAATTTCCTAATTCCTCTAATTTTTGCAGGTCACCTACACCATGGGAGGGGAGGTTACGCCCTCGAGGTCAACGCCCACGCTACACGTGAAGAACAAGAATAATTACATATACTATGGAATGGAAATATTTAGATATTTTGTTTTGTATAAATTTGTGAATAAAGAAATGTATGTAATTAGGTTTTAAGTGTGGGGGTGTGACGTATGTGTATGAGGGTGACGGCATGAGAGCGAGATAGCGAGTATGGGAAGTATAAAAGGGATGTACCGCTATTGAGCGCTCTCTCCATATTAATCTGGCAACCAATAAACATTGTAACATTAACAGATGTTATTACTACCCGATCCCAAGACATCACAATAAGGGAGTTTTAAAAACACACACTAGATAATATTCACTTGGAAAGAAAGAAAGAGAAAACGAGAAAAAGGTAACTTTTCTACGAGTTTAATATTATTTTTTTTATTGAGTTATTTCCTTTTTCTTGTGGCCGCATATTATTTGTCAAAATGAAGTGTCAAAATCAGATTTTTTTACCATAACCTCAAATCAGATTGTAATGGTTATTATCGCTCGAAAATTGGCATAAATCTTGTAATACTAATGAAATTTATTAAACAAACTATACTACGTACCAGTCATTTCAGCAGTTCGTTTGCAAACATCTTCTAAATTAAAAAGAAGCTTCTTCGCGTGACACTCGGCTAGGCTGCGTTGAAAAACGCAGAATATAACCCCTCTTGTATCACTATGTAATAATTTATTCATTTTAATTAAATTCAGGCAAACAATGAATAAAAATATTATCAAATCAGCAATATTCTACTCAGATTTAAGACAATAAATCAACCGTAACACGTTGATACACACAATATGATAACACATAATATGATAGCCATAAGAAACGTCATATAATTCGGTGTTGCCATAGTAATGAACACGTTTAGTTCCAATTGAATTAATTTCTACACTTTCTTGCCAAACTATATGTATATTATAATAGTGCAGTGACAATATACATTTTCCATATATACGTATTTAAATATTTAGAAATAAAATTATTAATTTCTAATATACACATTGGAAAGATTATTTTATATAGATTTTAGAACAATTTTTGTTTTTGCAAAGTGATAAAAAATAACCAATATAGAGGTGTATTTAAAATTAAATTTTATTCAAAATTAAATGAAATTTTAGGCAGCATCGCGTTCATTGGTCAAAATATTGTACATATATTTTCGTATCGGTGATCAATAAACCGGTGTGTGCAATTTTTAGCCATAAGTTGTTTTTAATTGTTTGTCTAGCTTGTAGTTTTTTTAGATTTTTAGAAATGTATTATAAGTTTGTACAGCGCCCTTGAGGTGATTTTTCACAAAAACGGCGCTATATAAATCATTCACGTATTATTATTATTAAAGTTGTCGCTACCGCGACTGAAGCGGTATAGGTTTAGGAAATACGCTAACCGAGATGCCAATTCCAAAAATAGCGAAAATAAGAACACACTATTTCATTGGGAATTTCATTTTTCACTCTTTCCGAAGCGGCTTCCTCGCGGAAACCAATTTGCAAAAATGAGTCCCTTGTCACAATAGGCCACTTGCATGGATTTCATAACTACTTGGAAAAAATCATGTGGATAGATCTTTTTACTAAGATTAAGAAAATGTTTAGAAATGTACAGTTTTTGTTAATTTTAAATAAATAAATCCATTATTTAGGCTCGCGACGTCACTACATGAAAATGTCCCGTCGCCGAAAATGTTCCTATTATTTTTTTTAAATTCCACACTGATTTATTTTTTTATATGGCATCACTTTGATTTCAGGCGAATTTTTGAATTCGTTCACTAGATTTATTGTGTGTTCTCTGCGAACTTATCATTTGGTTTCACTTTTTGACAGATGCCCTGAAGAGAACCCCGTACTTTTAATGAGATCTACGGGGTTCTCTTCAGAACGTGCAGATGATGTCGGTACGTGTTTTAGAGGTATAATGATTATGGTGCTGATTTTAACAAAATTAAATTTTATAATATTCTTATTATTATTACAATTTACAAGTACAAGTATATTACATTGAATTTAGTAATATAGACGCTGTTCATTATAATGATTTATGGTCAATAAGATGGATCAAAGAAAAAAATATTTATGAGATGTAATATTTTTGGTATGCCTGGGTATGCCTCGTTATTCTCTTGTGCCATTCGTGTGGAAAACGTTATTTTTTTTTTCAAATGATTTTCGGCTATGTAATTATCGTTTTTTCACACCTATAAAATTATGTCCCGTCTTTCCGGTATATAAAAAATGGTCTGATTTATCGGATTGAAATTTTCGAAAAATCCCCAGGGTTTTAAAAATACGATTAAAAATAAATAAAAATACAGAATGTCTTAGAATATTTGCCTAAACCGGAAAAAAATTGAAAAAAATTTGATGCAAGTCGCCTATTCATTCAAGAGGTAAACCAATTTTTTAGAACTGTTTTGTGGTCCCATGTAAAACAGGAGTAAAACTTATGAAAAAGGAATACAGGTTCATTGACCTCACGGGTACAGATTTGTAAATGTTTATCCGAAGTGCAAACTTGATGTAAATATAAATACCAGTATCTGTAACGATATGGTTATATCGTTTATCATTTGCGCTAGAGTCAAAGATAAAGCACATGGTCGAGTGGGTAAGCACTGGCGATGAGTAGTTTCAGTTGGAATGGGCTCTTCTTGAACTCGGGTTCGCGGGAATCGTTTTCTGGTACTTCTTTTTCAAATCGATTATTCCCAGAGAACCCGGTCAAGTACTCGGACCCAAACCCGGAACTCGGCGGTCCGAGCCACTCGCGAGTCCCGGGTTCGTCGGCTAGGGTCGAACCCGTGTGTCTCGGTCCGAGCCACTCGCGAGACGGGGGTGGATTCCGGGGCGCGTATTTACAATCCCTACCGCGTTTCAGTCGCGCTACCGACTGAAACGCGGAATGGATTGTAATGCATAATCACCTGTAATGCATAAATCACGCGCTTCGTTGCTCTATCTGTTTCTGTGGGTGACGACCGTAATTATAGAAGGATTAGTTATCATACTTCAAAAAAAAAATTTTTACATGGATAATTAATTTTTTAAGTAAAAAAAACGCTTCTCTTTTTTACTTAAATCAATTTTCAATGTAAAAAAAATTGTAAGTTAAAAAAAAACGCGGTCCATCCTCTCTGCTAACCCCTCTATAATTACGGTAGTCACCCTCACAGAAATAGATAGAGCAACGAAGCGCTTAAGGCGACTGAAACGAGGTAGTGTTTGTAAGGTGATTTATGCATTACAATTCATACCGCGTTTCAGTCGGTAGCGCGACTGAAACGCGGTAGAGATTGTAAGGTGATTTACGCATTACAATCCCTACCGCGTTTCAGTAGGTAGCGCGACTGTAACGCGGTAGGATTTGTAAATACGCTTCCGGGACCAGCTCCAAGAACGCGAATACTTTTAAAAGGAAGCACGTCTCGGAGGCCGCCGGCAAAATGCAGAACTTACTCATCTCTAGTAAACACAGGAATAATATATATTATTTACACAACAATATTTCTGTGCGTTTCCTGTATCCTCAAAGGTCTGGTATATCAATCAGTCTGTATCCTTGCTATGTACGACATTCCTAGCTCAAATTCAAGCGGGCTAAATCTGCCCCTCAAGCATCGGTAAGCCTTATTCTCAGACGATTCCTCGAATCCTTTAGACACAGAGGCGCTAGCAGTCACATGTCAAACTTGATATTTACGTAAATAATTGTATATTTCCATCTCCCGAAATATTATATTAAAAAATGCGTTTCAATACAATATAGTCTGGTAAGGGATTTTAAGTCAGAACAGTTTGTTTTCAATGATTAGTTCGACAAAATTTTATGAAGGGTGCACTGATTCTAGCAAAACCAATATCATTAAAAAATAGCACATAGAACCGTGCTGATTGAAATGATGAACTTTATCAGTAATAACTCGTAAATTAAACCTAAAAAAACTGTCGTAATTGAAAATTGGAAAGATCATGATTTCCCGATAATAGTAGAGCATAGATATACCACTCACGTAGGCAGTCGTTTGGTTTTACACAGTAAAAAGAAACACATTACTCTATTAATATTATAGGTAACTATAATATAATCTACTTACATTTTCATGGAGCTCAATAAATATAACTTCACGAAACATATTGTGCATTATGTTAAACACATGCAAAATTGCATTACTTTACTAGATAAATAACAGAACTAGATACATTTACATTGACCTTTTTGAACCTTAGAACTAGTTAATGACTGATGACGGCTGCAACGATAACTTCGATAACGATAACTCAATCATATTTAAATTATTAGAAACTTATATAAGTTGCCGTAGAAGAATTCGGCTATTTCCCAAGACTAATTAGTGACATAAAATAGTGATGATTAAAAAAAACAGATCGCTGAAAACCCACTATCCAAAAATCAAGTAACTCTCAGCAGAGGATATCCTAGGATAAAAACATAATCGACAACTCTTATACAACGTGTCCGGAAACTCGTAGTACAAGCGGGAAACTGGTGAATCTACATCACGTAGAGAACCCAAAAAACTTATTTTTTTCGATCTAAGCATTTCGATTTTAATATTTTTTTTTTTCTATTTTTCCATTTTTTCGGCAACTAAAGGGTTAAAAAAATTTTTGAGCCCGGTTTACCCTTCGTTGCATTTTATAAGACATTACACAGCTGAAATCAACCCCTTAGTGAAATTTTTTTTCAAATTTAACCAAAAAAATTCCAACTTCGGACCCGATTTACTCGAAAACGAAAGCTCAAATCAAAAAAAGTTAAACCACAAAATCGACTCCAAATGTGATGTGGATTCTCCAGTTTCCCACTTGTACTACGAGTTTCCGGACACCTTGTATATATATTTTATATAAATCTTCTTAAAATGTTAAAAATATATAAGATATCAAGCAATTAAATTTTCAAAATGCAAGCAGTTTTCATCCAGGTTCGCCGGAATTCAACATCATTTTTGCAACAATTGACAAATGAAGAAGATGTTAAGATTTCTTGCCTTACTTGCCATCCATATGAAATAGCGAGCTGAACATTGACCTAGAAAATTCAGTCAGAAATAGCTAAACAATTTGATTATGCCTTAGCTCCAACAGATTTTCGGCTTTATAGTAAGAAAAATTATTTAAAAAAAAAATACTCACAGAGAACGAAGGATGAGGGGTGTCCGTTCTGATGACGGACCGGGGGCGGGGTAACTAACGCATCCATCCCAAGACATTTATAAAAAAAAAACAAAAGCACAAAGATTTAAGACCCAAGGAAAAATCCTCACTACGTGTGATTCAAATTTACACAGATATCTCTAAACAAACTGTTCAAGATTCACTATATTAAAAATTATTAGAAAGTTATTTGAAACCAATTAAATTTATTCTAATGTTGCCGGTCTAGCGGCAGCCCCGAGCCAGACACAACTGATTTATTTAATTTAAGTGGAGAAGATATTACTACACTTGTGCAAATATGACTATCTGCCTGTAAACTATCAAGTCTAATGCTACACTATCTATCCGCCTAAGCTCAAACAAAAGGTCAAACAATATAATCAAGACTAAATAAAATGCGTGCGTTATCTTCAAAACAGGCAAATGCACCGAGGTGAATTTCACTTCGTGGTTCAGGAACAATACTTACGGTAATAAAGCGATGAAAACTTTATGCAATAGGCCACTAGCATCACATTTTTTATTTGTTTTTCCGGTTTAGGTAAATTTTCTAAGACATTCTGTATTTTTTAATCGTATTTTTGAAACCCTGGCGATTTTTTGAAAATTTCAATCCGAAAAATCAGACCATTTTTTATAAACCGGAAAGACGGGACATAATTTTATGGGTGCGAAAAAACGATACTTATGTAGCCGAAAATAATTTAAAACAAAAATTACGCTTTCCACACGAATGGCACAGGAGAATAACGAGGCATACCAAAAATATTACATCTCATAAACATTTTTTTCCTTGATTCATCTTATTGATCATAAATCATTATAATGTTCAACGTCTATATTACTAAATCCAATGTAATATACTTGTACTTTTAAATAATAATAATAATAATAATATTATAAAATTCTATTTTGTTAAAATCAGCATCGTAACCATTATACCTCTAAAACACGTACAGACGTCATAAAATGTTCGGAGTTCTCTTCATAACATCTGTCAAAAAGTCAAACGAAATGATAAGTTCGCAGAGAACAAACAATAAATCTAGTAAACGTTAAATGTCAAATTCAAAAATTCGCCTGAAATCAAAGTGTTGCCATATAATATTTCTTTAGTTTATTATGTCAACTAAACAATAGTAAAAAAATGTCGTGGTATAACTGAAAGTATACTAGTTTATGAATATATATTTGTATTATTTTACCAACAGAATTTCTTCATTCATTTTCATTTTCAAATTCATTTTTCTTGTTTAATCTATTAATATTTCTTTAGTTTATTATGTCAGCTAAACAATAGAAAAAATGTCGTGGTAAAACTGAAAGTATTCTAGAATATGAATATACATATGTATTATTTTACCAACAGAATAGTCAACACTATAACTTACTATAATTTACATGTAAAAACATTATCATATTGGAATGTCCTAAAACATATGTCCTAAGGCATATGCCTAGTTGGACATTTTAAGTTCATTATATTGTATTATGTAATATTTACAAACAAACAATAAATAAATAAATAAATAAAAAAAATAAATCACTGTGGAATTTTACAAAATTAATAGGAACATTTCCGGAGACGGGACATGTAGTGACGTCACGAACCCAAATAATGGACTTATTAATTAAAAAAAAAACTGTACATTTCTAAAAATTTTTACCAACATTTTCGTAATTTTAGTAAAAAAATCTATCCACACGATTTTTTCCAAGTCGTTATGAAATCCGTACAGGTCCTAGGAAAATAATTTTCCTCAGGGCCTGTGTCATCTTAGGGGATGCTGTGTGGAGAGTTTTTTTTAGGAAAAGCAAGAAGCGGAAGTTCTGGGAAGTAAATAGGTATAAAGGGCGGGTAGAAATCTGGGTATCTAGGACTGTGTCTAGGACTGACGGACATATGAATTTATCCCTTCAACTGCGGTGCAAGGCGATGGATCGAGGTATTCTGGCGGGAGAGGTCAGAAGACCTCCTCAACCAGTCTGTCGGCTCGTCATGCAGCAGGTGGGTAGACAAGACCTTGATAAATCTCGCCCCTTGAACCCGGGCACCCCTGCTAAGTCAACAAACGTAGCGAACCACTTGGGATGACCTATGGCAGAGGTGTTGGTTTTCCAATAAATGGTTCCCGGAGCGGCGGTGTACATGAAGCCTTAGTAATATAGAAATTGACATTAAAGAGTTCGCGGAATGATATTATATACTCACACATTGCATATCCAGTCAAAGATGGTTGTTTTTCTGTTGTATAAAGTATAAATTTTCATCGAATTTCCGAATTTTGCCAAAGGTAGATATTTTAAATGTTCCATATGCTTCTTCTTTTTGAAGATGTCGTAAAAATTATTATATTTATTAATTTTATCGATGTCTCGACATTAGTCCAGAGGGAATCTATTGTTATTGCTGTGTACATATATACTACTATATTCATGCTTGACGGTTTGGTTCGATCGAACATGTTGACGTAGAACCATGCTCATCAATGCGTCCACATGCTCGAGCAGTTCGATACAAGACGCTATAGAAACACCAAGACGCTTAGTCAAGTCGTAAATTTCTGTCGAACATCGAGCAAGAATTACGGACATTAACCACTCACCAACAAATCTTCGCCAAACAGACGTGTTGTGATTTTGCACTCTTCTACACGCATGTGATTGATAGGTATCTACCTGAAGTATTCCTAAACTGCCGTGGATTCAACTTAATTATGTCATAAGAACTTGTACTACAGTAGATAGTATGTGAACAAGCTTGAGATATCTATTGTGTAATTGAAATTCTAGTATCTATGTTCGGACAATGGCATCACATAAAAAACCTATTTTATTAGTTGTGACTACTGAATGATATTGAATAAAACTTAAACATTTATTATTATTAATAAATAATATATTTGTTATGAATGTGTCACGAGTCACGAGTTGTTTGAAAGTAAATAACAAACTTATGCTAGCTGTTTAACTTACTTTTCTCATCAATGGACATGAAAACATTTCTTACGAATCCTCGTTATCATTAGACGTCTCATCATTACTTGAAACGTCATATCCATTATGAGGTAAAAAAAAACTTTGACAGACTAGATGACATGATGCTAGATAGTATTTTTCGATTGTCCATTTAAATAAAATAAAGTTGGAAATTCTGACCATTAATTCATTAAGGCGATCCAATAGTCCAGGAAAAAATCGAAATCGGAATTCACGCCCCTTTATGGGAGGAGTTTGAAAATACTTGAGAGAAAGCCTTGGGAAAGGTTGGAAAAGGTATTTGAGAAATTCTTTTACAGGTTGATTTCGTAAAAACCTGTAAAAAACATTAACTCCTTTTTACGCATTGTTTATTGTAAAAAACGGAAATTTAAAATTGATTTCACGAAATCAAGCGACGCGGAACCACACGTCCATCTCCCGCTCCGGCCGGGGTGCGACTGATATGAAATAGGTGTGGCGTGGTCAGTAGTTCTTCGGTGGACGCCATAAACTTTAAAAAACCTAATTCGTCGACTAGCGGCCGTATTATAAAATAACAACGCAAAAATTCACGTTCTATTTTAATTTGGGAAGTTCGGGCGGAAATATCACTTTTTTGCGATTATTTTAAAATATACTGAATTTACCACATTATACAATAAAAGCATATCCGAAAAGGGGTTTATAAATAGGAGATTTTGGACTTGAAAGTATTTTTTATAGACCTTATACTTTATTTTTTTATAGGCATATTAAAAGACTTATAAAAAAAAGATCGATATTTTTAAGGGCCAAAGTATGTTCTACACGCAGTATTTAATTGAAGCATCTATAATACTTCAAAGCGATAAAATTTTCAAAACAAAAACATTTGATTTTGC
Organism: Limnephilus marmoratus; assembly: GCA_917880885.1. Taxonomy (NCBI): domain Eukaryota; kingdom Metazoa; phylum Arthropoda; class Insecta; order Trichoptera; family Limnephilidae; genus Limnephilus; species Limnephilus marmoratus. Next base: position 16,489,820 of record OU862908.1, read on the forward strand.
TTTATTTACTATGGCTTCATCTTAAATAATAAATTAATCATTTAGACACGTACCTACACATGCCTCAATCCACCTAATAAGTCAATGCAATTTATTGCTGCAATGAGAGATTTGTTCTACTGAAAAGATTAGACGGGTAAATTGAAAATTTTAATTCATATAAATTAATGTTACTTTGTTTGTCCCTAACGCGTTCCTAAGCCAATCATCCGATTGCGATGACACTGTGGTTAAGAAGGTTTCCATTCATAACGATGAGCTCTGGCGTTATGAAATTTGTATTAAAATTACAATAGGCGGCGCAAGAGGTTGTTTGAACAATGTGTGCATTTCATATCGTTTAGCAGCAGGGAGGGTAGGAAAGAGGGGCAGGTGAATTCGTGAGGGGGAGGTAATTGAAGGAGGGAAGTGGTCACGGGACGGGGAGAAGGCGGGGAAGGTAAAAGGGGAATGCGGGAGGGGAAGAGGACACGAGAGGAGAACGAGAGAAAAGAAAAACAAAAGAAACGGGGATGAATGGGAAAGGACACGCAGGGACAAAAACTTTCTTTGCCTAATAAAAAATAGAACCTATCTACAATATCTACATGATGCTCCAAATACCGGAAAATGTAACTATGTAGTACAAATGACTAAATCTTTTAACCCGAAAACAATTTCGTAAAAGTAGGTATATTTTTGATTTTCGCTCAATTAACAAATCCAAACCAAAATATCCACTGAAATCATAAGATTTGTAAGTAGGTACTTAAATACCTAGCTTAATACACAATTTTTCCAAAGAAACATCACTATCTCAATGACCATTCTTTTTTCAAACATCCTTCAGGCAGGAAGTTACCATAATAATGAAAAAAAAATGCTAATAATAAAGTCCAAATAAATAACGATTTTATAAAATAATCTTTACTGAAACATAAAAGCGACCAACGTACATACAGAAATTTACAGACAGAACAAATTCAAAACCGTCGAGTAAAAACGGGTCTTCACCACGTTTAGTCAATAATAATCACTTTTCAATATCAGCCTCCGGACGAAAAAGCAACCAGTACCAAGGGCGGATCCAGCTTTGGCGCCAGGGGGGGGTCACATAGCTCCAGGGGGGGGGGGGTCACAGAGTCGTGGTCAAGTCACTAGAAGTTATAATTTAATTTTGATAATAATAGATACAAGTAAAAAGTAGGTCCACCTAGGTCCTGGACCCAGCCCAGGGGGGGGTCATGACCCCCATGACCCCCCCCCCCTGGATCCGCCCTTGACCAGTACCAACGGAGTAAGATTTAAAAAATATGTATTAAAAAACTCAACATGTGTCCCATAGAAATAAAAATAGAATAGGTATAGCAGGAAAAAAATAGAGAATATCAGTTGAGGATAATATTGTTAATTTTGAGATTGAAATATGAGATCGAAAAAAAATAACGTAAATAAAATCAGATCACAATGGTTATAGGCATTGTCCCGGTAAGACAGAGATCCGGGGTTAAATTCCCAGTTGCGAACTTTGCCTTTTTAAATACATCTATATGATAAACGAAACAATGTTACTTTATTTGAACCACTTGTATATTTGTCTTATATCTTCTAAGTTATTAACGCTTAGATAACTTAGAAGCCTTGAAAATAAAAATAAATCCCTTAAAAATAATTAATCCATTATCAACAAACAAAAAATATTATCTTACAGCCCAATCATGGATTTGTTCCCCTACCCACCCACTCTTCATTAATGCCTAGCAACGGCTCCACCCCTACCACAATCCTTAGTAATAATACATTGTTCCCATCCACTATTTTGTAACCGTCAAATCAGTATGCTTTTGCCCTGAGGAAGGAACGGTCGTTCCGAAACCGGTCGGCTTCAAACAAATATACAAGTGGTTCAAACAAAGTAACATTGTTTCATTTATCTATAATAGATAACCACAGAGTTATAGCTACATTCAAAATTACATCTTTTTGAATTTCGACTTTGTTTTCTTAATGAATAAAACTATTGAAAGTGGAAATTAAACCACTTCCCGGCATCCGATCGAGCTGACACTTGGCAAATAGACTCATTGTCGATGACAATGCAATCTATGAAATTTTGGTGGCACTCCCTCTCTCTCTCTCACACACACACACACACCCTGCAAACGCATTTTTCTGAAATTACTTTGCTAGGCGGCCCAAGAGACGGCCCGAAAATTGAAAAAAGATTTTTATTATATTTTTTTTATATGAATATGTCACAAGAGTTCCAGCTGCTCCCGTCTGGAGCCATTGACACTATTGCATCCCCAATTTGGGCATGTTATGTGGTTGAAGGTAGTGGGGAGGGGAAGGAGATGGGGGAAAGGAAGGCGGGGAAGTACCTGGCTATTCAGATCTGCCCACCAAACACGGCTAAAGCCATTTCAAGCAACGTTTCAATTCTGAATGGTGGCCTTACACCAGGGCGATACTGAGGGTATATTTCACTCTGGAACACAAATCAATCAAATACAACTTATTTGCCCACGCCGAAATTCGAATCCGCGACCTTCGGATTGCGAATCAAGAGGCTTACCCCTCGACCAGGCCGGCCGTCAATCATAGATATTTTGTAATAGAAAAACTTTGTTCTGTTACATGTTTCGTTTAGATTAAATAGTTTTATCTTATTTTTCAATGATTGGATATTAAAAAAAATGACTTTTTATTAATGTTTATAATTTGATTTTTTTAACATAAAATAATAACATGTGATATTTAATTACATGTAGGTAAATAAATGGTATAATATTTTTCGTAAGCTAAATAATTATTATATTTACCTACCTGAATTAAGAGGCCTTGGGTATCTACATCAAATATGTACCATGCAACATGTATAATTTATGCAATGATTTAAATAATTTAATGGTAAATTAATTCAAAACAAATGACCAATCTAGCCAATATTATGCGAATTAATTACACATTATAATAAATATTTATAATAAATGATATGCAATCAATTTATTAAATAAAACTCCGCAATCTTAATAATAGTAATAAACGACTAGAAGACGACGACTATACTTATATTCAACTTTGCTTAGTCATTTTTTTCAATTGCCTCGCATGTTTGGAAGTAAAAAGTGAAGTTTAGTGCTAAATCATAATTTTAGATTAATCTTTATTACGAATGATTACACAAAAAATATGTTTTTGGATAAATTGAAGCTTTACCTACCGTTTCCACCGAGTACAATCAAAATAAAATCGTTAATTAATTTGTTTAAAAATGTAAGCGTAGGTTAACTATTGTGTTTTTTCATTAGAAATATGTCACATATTTGAAACAACTTTTAAAAAATATAATTTTTTTACTAAAATTATCATCACACCATTACCCAACCAACGCCATCTGTTAAGGGCCCGCAACCCGAATTTCTACCGATTTCTTACATATCTCCCTTAAACACGTTAAGTTTTAAAGTTCTTAAAAATATATGCTATTCTTAAAGATAATATCTAGACATTGCCCGCGCCGAAACGCAAATTATATAAAATTGCCTCGATAGAAAAAAATCGCAAGGTATGCTTAAAAAATTATTATAAACACGTTTGTTTCAGTTATTTTACAAGTTATAGGTATGTATGAAAAAAATCACAGTGTATCTATAAATGCTGTTTAAGACAATGGCCGCGAGATTTTTGCTCTATTTTAAACGAGTCGTGTTTTATTAAACATTTTCGTAATTTTCGCATCGATTTTGTCGCTGTAAATGTTAGCGCTCTCCTCTAACATTCGTAATTTCGTAGCTCTCTATCTTCTTCTTTTCGAGCCCGGTTGCGGAGCCTTAAATCAAATCCACACCGCCCGTTTGCCAGCCCGCTGCCCGCTGTTCGCTGCCTGCTGCCCAATGCCGCTTGGCCGTATATATTATATATTTCATCCAATTTACAAAAAAACCTTGACAAATTATTTACTTAAAAACCTTCCTCATGAATCACTCTATCAATTGGTGAAAACCGGACGAAAATCGACTCTGTAAAGATATAAGCCGCCACATTTTTAAGCACAGATTATGGAAATCACATTTCATTTCAACAATTACTACAAAACACAACTATTTACGTACACAAAATACGTTATTAGGTTCAGTGGCGTAGCGTGCCTTGGAGGGGCCCTGTATCAAAATTAGTTGGAGGGCCCAAATTGTTATTTCAAAAAACAAAAATCACCCCTCGCTACTGGTAGATAAATAGGTATACTATTTCAATCTAAATTACCCACAGAAACTAATTGCTGAAAAAATGAAGAAATTTTGGGCTTTTTTTTATAACCTCCTTCCTTTTCTGTTTACTTTTCTTTTCATAACTCCACTGGGATAATCTCTTTTCCTTTCACTCATTCTTTTCACAAATCAAACTAATTAAGCAATAAATAATCAGAAGTACAAGATTGTATTGTATTACAATGTAATAAATGGTTCCATGCCAACTCATAAAGAAACCAACTCAGAAACACCTCAGAAAGGTCATTAAAAGCTATGAAAAAATAATTTTAAAATAGCCGGTAACCCTAACCTAACTTAACCTATTTGAGCAATTTTTTTAATTTTTTTATCATCACTCCTAATGACTTTTCTGAGGTGCTTCTGAGTTGTCTGGTCACCGTAATAAATAACGTTTGAACCGGAATGAATAAAACACAAAATTAGTTATTGTTCTTCGGTTATTGTCAACTTTTAACTTAAACTTCAGAAAAATAAGTTCTGTAACTTGCTATAAATTACGTTAAGAGACTTTTGTTAATTTGGCCATAAATCGCTTACAAGACCGATTTACAGGAAAAAAACTAACGAGTCTAAACCCGGCCTTAGGACATATCTGTAATTATTGTAGGATATAAATATTGAAAATATTTATTTCGAGCACATGTATCTACTAAGAAAATGTACAACGTACTATGTATGTAAATTGCTAGTACCTATAAATTTAGTATTTATTGACGTCAGCATCTTATTTATGTTTACTAATGACATATTTGATAACCGATTACCTATTATTTTTATAACATAGATAAAATATTAATATTGTTAGCATGCTTCTGCTGACATTTAGCGATACGAAATCGAAAAGATCTCAATAAAAGCATTCGATAGAAGAATAAAAGTGACACAATTTAATTTAAATTACAGCGTATTTATTTATAACTTATTACTTTTATATATTTTATTACAAGAAAGGATCATAAAGGTGGGCCTATCACCAGGTACCACATTCTTCCAACTAATTCAGATTTGGCTTGAAAATAAAGAATCAATTTAGAGTTAAATTTAGTGGTTTATTTGATTTAAAAAACCATTAATATTTAAATACAACTAACATTTACTCATCAAATAGTTTATCCCACGAAAAGGCACATTTTTATAGTAGTCCCGGAGGTGGTCGCACATGATGTCATCATGATAGCATCTTCTTTTTTTTCTGTTTATATACAATAAGTATGAGAATAAAGAGGATGATCTTCGATAACGATACGACCTATCTCTGGGGGTACTATATACAACAAGACATTTCGTATTTACGTTAATATTTAAATACAAAAAAATCAAGAAATAAATTGTCTTAGCATAATAAAAGTAATTTAAATTCAGCTCTTTTTAATGGCTTTGAATACCGCAAAGATATTGAAATATAATAGATGCGCTATCTGGAGTTTTTACTAGATGAGACTGCGCTTCCGGGTGTCGCCGATATTGTTTACCAATTAACAAATAAACTAAATGAACGAATAATTAACGAATAAACCAAACGAACGTTAAACTAAATGAACGAATTCTTTCCGTATTCAAACTATATTGTCAACCAATACTAATGCACACCTTAAAAAAATCAACGAAATAAACACATTCTTTTCGTATGCAAGTTACCCTGATTAGGTCGTAGTCCGCCGACAGTTGCGCGGACATCATAGCATATCACTTTAGTATTTGAATCAGGGCCGGATCTACGAAATCTGGCGCCCTTTGCAGTAGGTACCGATGGCGCCCCCCCCCCCCTACATTTTTATTTTGATTAAAAATTCGTTAACCCCAATCTTTTTATTTTTCTATTTAATTATTATTTTTTTTACACTAATTTATCAAATAAAATCAAGACATATAAAGGTGTAACTTTTCCAAGTGACCTGGCGGTAGCTCTCACACTCGTTTTTTTTTAAAAGAGAGGATCGCCAGGAGCACTATACTCTCTGAATCTATTGGGTAAACATAAATTATGGTGCTATTTTAATTATTTTAGGAAAAACTCTTTGCAAGTTATGCTTTAAAATAATATAACGACTTGTTTGTTTGTGCCCGTACCATGATTTAAAATATAGGTTACGAGACAATGCGGGTGGTTTCGCTGAACTAGGTCCATTAGACATTCTTGAGATTTACTGCGTTTATGTACCTATATACCCAACGCGAATATTAGAAAAAGCAAATACATATACGTTCTCATGGCAACGTACAACACAAGAATAGCATCTACTAGCTTCTGACAGGCAACTTCGACGAGAGACAGTGAGCAGTGATAATAAGAATATAACCTCAAATTTGTACCTTGCATTTCCCCTGTGTTGAGCTAACAAACACTAAACACTGACGTATCAACGGCTTACGAATAAAAATGCCGCGCTGTGATTGGTTATTGAATTTGGATCGCACCTATTCGTCGTAAAACACGGTAAAAGATATATGGAAAAATAGAACTTACGTTTAAACTAAATACATGGAATTTGTAAAAAAATTCTGTAACTGACTATAAATTCGTAAGCCGTTGATACCAACCAGATGCGTGCGCATTCTGTTTCTTTGGAAAGTGTTGCTAGAGCGTAATAATTATTTCGTATTATGGGTAATTTTTAAACGATTCAGGGAATATTATAACTAAATATTTTAATACAATATTTATTTTCTCACGGCGCCCCTTCGGAGATGGCGCCAGGATTTTGCACGTTTTTGAACGTATGGCAGATCCGGCGCTGATTTGAATATCTTTGAATACCGCATTATAAAGACTACAAAGAACACCACGCAAACGATTTGGCAAATCTATAAGTCAATATAATATTTGGTAAAATGGAGGTCTAATGCTACGTATACTTTTGCGAACAGATCCCTTGCCGAACAACGAGTTATAGGAAAGGAACGAAGCGACGTTTCGCACCGTTTGCGGTTGCTTTGTTCCTTTCCCATAAAGGGGTATTTTCATAAACTATGAATATTGTTAAAAATGCGGAAGATTTAAAGTTTTTTTTTCTGATTGTGATCATTGTACTAAAAATGTGTAATTTTAATATTTTCTTCCATAATTATTATTGATTTGAAAAACTAAACATTCCGAAACAGTTCCAATTGGCTACAACGTCATTATGTCATGGAAAACGCCACTGGCTTTTAAGACGATTTGAAAAACTAAACATTCCGAAACAGTTCCAATTGGCTACAACGTCATTATGTCATGGAAAACGCCACTGGCTTTTAAGACGATTTGAAAAACTAAACATTCCGAAACAGTTCCAATTGGCTACAACTTCATTATGTCATGGAAAACGCCACTGGCTTTTAAGACGACTGTCACCAACGTTGCCCGGCGTGATTACTTACAGTGCTATACATATAAATAGGCGAAAAACACATGATATAAAGATAATATGTGCAGTTGCCAGATTTCAATATAAAGATATAGTGTTAGTTCATGTTTACGCCACCGCCAACTTATACGCGTAGCACTGTATATATCCGTAAAAAATTAGAACAAGGCGCTGTGTAGGTATCTTTTTTTCACATTTTTGAGTTGTTCCGAATAAGAATTTTTTTCAATAAAACATCAATGAAACTCGGGTGAAGCCGGGTAGTAACCGCAAGCTCAATCGACTTTTTAGTCTTGTTTGATTAATTCTTACATTTTTAAATTAGCATAAGCGCGTACTCATATTTAAAGTGCATACATAAAATGCATCACCACTAACCCTTTCTTCTCAAGGCGGGTGCCCTTGAGAAGAAAGGGTTAGTGGTTACCAGTTATCATTGAATGCCGACGTCCGTGACCGATACAAGAGTATTGTTAATTTATGGCCAGTCTCCACAATGTTACTTTAAAATGTATTTTCACCGAAGTTTTAAATATGTGATTTTTTATAAATGTGGTGTGTAAACTACTGTGAAGGTCAGAACTATTATTTATCAATAAAAATTGTTATTTGAAATGAATAATTGATTATTTTAAAATACTTTTAAATAAATTTATCGTGTCTGCAATTTAACGTAATTTTTTGGGTAATAAATTAAAATTTTTCGTATTTTTAATGTGACTTTGGACATGCCAAGAAAAAATGTAAAGAAGATTGTAGGGAGGCCTTATTAATGCCTGCAGAAAATGTAGAAAAGGCCGTGTCGGAGGTATGATAAAAGAAGTTACCCATTAGAGGTGCGAGCGAAAAAATATTCTGTACTTTTTTTTTTTACATGAACTCTACACAGGAGGCCCTGAGGAAAATAATTTCCCTCAGGGCCTATGTAATCTTTGGGGATGCTGTGTGGAGGTTTTTTTTTAGGGAAGGGAGAGGAGAGATCTGGGAAGAAAAAGGTATTAAGGAGTGGGTAGGAATCTGTTCATTCGCCTCCTAGACAAACTCCTCCGACCTAGACAAACCTCACCCCATGAACCCGGGCACCCCTGCTAAATCACCAAACGTAGCGAACCACTTGGGGTGACCTATAGCAGAGGTATTGGTTATCCAATAAAGGTTCCCGGGGCGGCGGTACCCATTCCTCCCAAATTGAAAGCAAAACACAATCGATTCTTTACTATGCTTAAAAGCACAATTAAATCCAGGTAAAACAAAAAACCAAAATAACACTGATCTCCAAAAAACGTGGGCGAAACCATTTCAACGTTGATTTATCAAAGTTGTGGATTAGGTCCGTTTAGTTCCCGTTGGTTCACTTGCTTCCTAATTAGATTTTTCTATCTTTTTAAACATATTTCTAATTTCTTTTGAATCATATTTTACTACATAATAATGCACGCATCTCCGCACCTCCATTACGTATTTTTTTGCATTTTATTTACTAGATCAATAATTTATTATGATGTGTGTATGTTTTTCTGAGATAATAAATAATTTTCAAACAACCATAATTAAACGTGTTTTAAATATCAACGTTGAACCACCCCCCTAAATATATATTTGTGATTAATCATTAAAACGTGAATACGGAATTCAAGTTATTCAGAGATAATAATTTATGCTTATTTATTGAGCAAAAATTTATAATTACACGCATAATTAAATTTAATTCAGATACCTTAGTTTACCAGAAACTCGGAGTCGCATCATTCTATTCACATCGGTGATCTGCGCGTCCTATGAATTCAAATTCGATTTGAATTACAGTGTAATTTTTTTATCATTGAAGAAGAAGATAATACTAATAAATTCACACGAAACATGAAATCGAACAATATTTTTTCAATGATATATTACATTGTAGGATATAACCTTCAAAAGATAATCAAAATAATAAAATAAAATATTCTATTGAAACTTTTTTTTTAATTCGATTGGGTGAAGAAAAGAAAGCACCTACATGTACCCAATGATGTAATATAATATTCTAACAGAAAATTATTTTGCTTTTGATATTATCGAAATTGAAACCGATTTAACAATATTTGCACTATCCCGTGATTTTTTAAGGGTATGTGCTAATAAATAATAAATTAATGAAAGTGACGTAACATTATTCCCAAAGAAGAAATCGATATATAATATAAAAGAAAGTTTACAAAAGTGTGCGTCCCGCTAATACTCAGAAACGAGTCCAGGTTCAATCAAGGGAGTTATATGGTGTGGTAGTCCTCTATCCTCCATTTATGAAGAAGGTTCCCGTTTTGACCTGAAGGGCGTGCTTTTAAAGATATAAGGGCTGGAAGTTTCGCCCTCTGGAAATTTCTAGAAGAGTTCAGAACATTGGAGAGCATTTCATGACATTTCAGAACATTCCGGAACGTTCTGGAATATTGTGGAATGTTGAGGAACATCCCAGATCATTGCGGAACTTTCAAGAACACTCCCAAATGTTGTGGAATGTTCTGGAATATTGTGGACTGTTTGAAGTCCTTTTTTGTATGGGTGGGGCTATCCAGTTCAATCTCATATCAACACCCTGAGCGAAGCCGGATACCCTAGCTAGAATTTTATAAAACTCCATCACTCAATAAATTACCAGAATCGCAAAGTCATAATGCATTACGGATTTATGAAAAAAAGATAACATAAATTTATATAAACGAACAAAATCCTTGTGCAGAGTGAATTTATCAGTCAGTACGCCTCATTTCCGCGGACCGCTGAGGTCAACACGCCAGTCTTAAAAGGCTTACATCTCGTCAAGTTCAACAATCTTAATCCAGTTGCAAAAAATAATCGATTGCACTTCTGGCTGCAATTTTATTTCAACCTTGATATTTAATCTGAGACCCTGCATCGTTGAGCGGAGTGTAATCAACTCGTAGGTAACCTATCAGTAAAATTTTAAAAAATATGTTTGCAGGACAGTAAAATTATTGTCATATATTATTATATTTTCGTCAAAAGATGGTCTTGCAGTCGTACACTTGCAACTGTACAGGGCAGTTCGGATGAGAAAGATTGATTACTCTCATGTATTCTATAACTCAATGTCGATTTTATTTCATTTAAAGTTTGCTTTAATTTATACCCACATTCATGATAAAATTTGTGCTACATATTTGTAATTATTTTTTGGTCACAAGTATTTATAACCAGCGTGTTCCCGGCATGCGTTGCTATGCCACTTAATAAAGAAATTGTTTCTCCCTGCGTGTCCTTTCAAAATTCGTCCCGTTCCCCTTCCGCCTCTCCTACCTCTCCCACATCCTCTTTCCCTCACGCCTTCGTAGGTACTCCGCCTTCTCTGTCTTTCCTCTCCCCACTCCCCCCTTCCACTTCCCCCGCCCCGCGAACCCCCCTCTCGAGTTCCCCTCCCCCCTCCCGAGTTCCCCTCCTCCCAACCGCATTCCATTCATACAGTCCCGGTACATTCAGTTTGCAACAGCTCGCGTGCCACCTATTGCATTTTTTTTTACAAATTTCATTATGCCAGAGCTCACCGCTTCTTTTATACAAACCTTGTCCTGACAATGACGAACACAAAAAAAGAATTATCCAATTTGGTGCAATCGTTCGCAAGATCTGCGCGTACATGCATTTCGGCGATTCGTTATTATTTATGTAGAAGATTTTTCAATAATGTCTAAGCAAAATAATTGTGTAAAAAAATCTAAAATACGTTAGTCTGTTAGACCGTAAATAAATAGACAAACTGAAGTATTTTCGTAGCAAAACAAGTTCAAGATTTTTTTAATGAACTAAAATTAAAATTCTGAAAAAGAGTTTTCCTAGAAAATGATTGATTTATTTAACTGTATAATTAATTATACGATTTAACATTTGTGTTGTAAACTAGATTTTGTTGAAAATTTAGCAAATCTGCCAACGGTTTAAGCTTTTAACCTTTCTTTTAAAAATAAAGAATTTTTTCCAAAATTTAAAACATAATTTTACTGGATAGAATAACAATCTTTCGAAATCAATTTACATTTTTCGTAGAAAACGAGTCGCTTTGTCTTAAATATGATTTAAAAACGACATATAATATTAATATTCCAACTAAACCCAATTATAAAATATACACGAAACACAACGCCATCTACTGGATGGTAACCCAACCTTTTAACTCACACCGGAATCTGTTAATTTGCAAACTAATCAAATCCACACCGCCCGCTTGCCAGCCCGCTTGTCCACCACATATGGACATTCTCCTTTAATTATATATTTTAACCAATTTACACAAAACCTTGACAAATTATAATAACTTTAATCACTCTATCTCATGGTGAAAATCCGTTCAGTAGTTTTTTAGTTTATTGTGAACAGACATATAGACAGACAGACGCGGCGGAGGACTTTAATTTATATTATGTAGACTTTAATTTATATTTATAAAGTATCTCTTATTAGTATATATTCTATTTAATTGCAAAATACATAACGAATAAGCATAATGAGGAAATCTAAAATTGGTTTCTCAGGTTAATTTCACGTTTATAAATCAAACACATTGTAAACTGTTGATTTCCGTCAAATAAAATAAATATCTAGGTACCTTTTCATGCGTGTTTCTAGTAAGTGAGGTAATCATAAAGATACATTTTGTCAGGGGCAACCATACAAATTACATTTTGTATGGAGGAACCATACAAAATGCATTTTGAATCGGGTAACCATACAAATAATGGTACTCGTTAAGGGCATTTTAATTAACTGTAATGAGTACATAACAAGGGTTACTACTTATTTCCACTGTTCCCAGAGTAGGTATTTGATAACCTAGAAGAAACTTACCGTTACGTTCTTAGATAATGTAACATAATAAATATTTCTACGGTGGGTACGGGGCCATCCATAAATTACGCCACACGAATTTCATGATTTTTTGAGCCCCCCCCCCGTCCCTGTCACACATCTTCACATTTGTGAGAACCCTCCCCCCCTGGTGTGACGTAACATATTTTGCAATTTTACATCTAAAAATAATCAAAATAGTAGTTACAATTTTTTTACATGTGACGTCACAGAGCTGATGACCCCCTTACCCCCTGTCACACTTCTCTACTCCCCCCCTTAAGGTGTGACATAATTTATGGATGGCCCCTACGTAAAATGAGTTATAATCCATCCGCAGGAAAATATTTACTTAATTAAAAAGAAGTTGTAGTGCAATCACTCACAAATAATTATAAAAAAATATTTTACGAAAGATTTGTTATACTTATTATCATAATATTTTTAGTGACTTACAAATAAGAAAAAAAAATTCATCAATGGCAGGTAATCTGAAACGCTCGAATCAGCCGTTACATACAGAAATAATGATTACACGACAACTCAACAAAATGGCATTTCAACACCCCTTTGAAAAGTCATTCAAAGTTATGATTTTTTTAAATAGCCCATAACCTAAACCTAACGAAACCTATTTAACCAATTTTTAAATTTTATTTTCAGCACATAATGACTTTTCAAAGGAGGTGTTGAAGTTGTTAGTTGTTGAGTTGTCCGGTCACCAGAAATAATAAGTATATCACACCCATTCTGAATTTTCTTCAAAGGGCTACACTCTAGATGGGCTACTTTCAGGTATAACAATAAACGTCAAATAAAAATCAAAACGCCCCCGACATAAATATACCAAAACTAGCTGGTTCCCGGCATGCGATGCTGTGCCGTTTAATAAAGAAATTGTTTCTCCTTGCGTGTCCTTTCCCATTCGACTCGTTCCCCTTCCGCCTCCCTTTCCTCTCCCGCGTCCCCTTCCCCTCTCGCGTTTTCACTCCTCGCCTCCTCCACCTTCTCTCTCCCCACTCCACTCCTTCCCTTTCCCTGTCCCGCGAACCCCCCTCCCGAGTTCCTCACCCCCTTCCCAGGTTCCCTCCCTCCTCCCGAGTTCCCCTCCCCCCCGAGTTCCCCTCCCCCCTCCCGCATTCAATACATTCAGTCCCGGTACATTCAGATTTCAAACAGCTCGCGTGCCACCTATTGCAATTTTTTTATACAAATTTCATAATGGCAGAACTCACCAGTAGTTTTGTACAAACCTTGTCCTGACAATAACGAACAAAAAAACAAAGAATTATCCAATTTGGTGCAGTCGTTCGGGCGTTATGCGCGTGCATACATTTCGGCGATTCATTTTTATTTATAAAAATAAGAAAATAAATAGAAGATAGAAGATAGATAGATAGATAGATAGAAGATAGATAGATAAAATAATAGTAATTCTTCTCGGGTTTAATTGAATATTTCCCTTTCTTCTAATCATACTTTTCTTGCCACTGTTATTTTCTTCACACCAAAAGGCAAAACTAGAATCAATATTGCAATATTGCCCATAAGATTAATTACCTGCTTGCAACTTCTTTATACTTAATGTTTTCAACCTTGCCTTTACCCACAACCATAATCAATAACACCCTATATCAATTCAATGTGGTTTCTTCGGGAATAATTTAGCAAGCTGTTGAATTTATAAACATCCGTTACATTTTTAAATACCTTCTTATCAAAAATAGTTTACCTTCATAGAAAATTGGAAAGAATTCTTTTAGATTCTATTAGAATGTCTTTTACTCGTTATTACTCATTTATTTTATTTATTGTATGAAACATTTACAAATTTAAAAAAATATTGTATTAACCCCTCAGGCCTCGAACATATTTTGTCAGACGGTTAAAACATTTCAGCTTTGCAATAAAATTCACATAAATGGAATATTTCTGAACGTATCCGTAAACTAAAATCTGTTTTTGAAAGGTGATAAAATACGCTTTAAAATTTTATATTATATAATTTTTGAAACTTCAAAATTTTGCTTGCAAACATTAAAAGTTTTAAGAGTGGCTTTTTTTAATTAAAATTACTAATAACGAATAAAAATAAAAACAAAGATTTTATTAGAGGAATGCATTATGAATCTTTTTTTCCTTTGGGTCGTCCCGTGTAAAAGCAATTAATTAAAAATTCCCGAAGATTAATTTTTTTTTCAAATTGCGATTCTCATATTTGATTTCATTAAGGTGTAATTCTTCTGTGCTTAACTTTTAGATTTGAATATAAAGCAATTTCTAACATTGTTTGTATCATATTTCTCACTATGATAGTAAGGGAGACACAACTAATACTTCTATGAGACCTACGTGTGTTGTTCCGAAAACTGAATAGGTTATTATTATTGGCATTATTTCCCGACCTCATAATTTTCTTACATCATTCGCCCAAATAACACTTACCTGTAATAATTCACTTCTTAACGTGAAAGCTCTATTTACTCCGGACATACGGATACGACTACGGGCTACGGGCACCACTCGGGCCGCGCAAACTGGTTACCAAGTCACCTCGTTAACCCTAGATCACAAACCTTTGTCGAATCGACGACGCAGCAGGATTAAAAAAGCCGCGATAACTTTCGCGCGCGCGACGGTAATTCTTTCATACTCTGGCTAATCTCAATCGGCTCGTTACTTCTGCTAAAGACGGTAAAGCGGACGATGGAGGGAGTCCACGAGCGCCAATTCCGCAACCATGGCTCGTCGCATCGACGAAGGTTAGTGATAACGTGGCTTTTACTTTTGCACGATTTTCACCAAATTTTTATTAGTTTCCAGATTTTCACCAAATTTTTCATTTTAAAAGTTAATTCAAGTCTTTGATTGTGATATTTGCATAGTTTTTTATCGAATTTAGTTATAGTTATAACTAATTCAGTTACCAACTTTAAAATGTTACAATTGTTGATTTTGCATGAAAACTATTCATCTCATTCACAAGGCTTTCTAATTAATAAATTTGATAGTTTTGTTTATCTAAATATAAGAAATAATACAAATAAACACCGTTCATTAATAATAAAAAGAAATATGTACATATTTTGTTTTAATAAAACCCTTAAACCCCCCTTATTAAGTACCGTAGTCGAAACGACGAAGGTTTGTGATAAGCGTCGAAAAATAAGGTTAGTGATCTAGGGTTAAGGGGGGATGTTTTCAGGCCAAACAAACTTTACTTAACAATGCTACCAATTACCGAAACGTAGATGAACCTACATACTTACTCGTAAAAGTTGCCTGAAATTAGAATTATAGCCCGCAGATGACCACACAAAAGGAAACTTTAAGTAGTATTTTGGAGATGTCATTGAGCCCGAAGTAAGTAAGGTCACTTTATCTAATTTTGGGTAAAATTGATTCAAATTATGATTTTCTTTTTTGCACACGAAAACAATTTCTTTGGTCTGTCTGAAGCCTAGGAGTCGAAAGGTATTATGTAATTTGGTGACTTCAGTCTTCTTTTAAATTGGTGAAGATTGCTTATTATCTCTAATTTTTTCAGTATTTAAGGGTCTATTGGTTAGAATCGGAAGAAATTTACTACTTACAAATTATTGTTTGAAGACGATTCTGTATGAAAACCACGAAAAAATTAAATTTTGCCAAAAAATACTATTAATTCGAAGTCAACTATAAGAACTCTATTCAATTCGAGGTTTGTGGGTCAAAATCGAATCATATTATGGATTAGTAGTTTAGTAATTTTTATTAGACGATTAGAGGAATTTTAAACAGCAATCAAAGCGCGCGGAGACGGTCAATAAAATTACCAATAACTACGTCAGTGACGTTCATCGATACGACCAACATCGTTTACAGAGGCAATTGAAGCGATTGCCATTAATTTGAGAATTCTCATTGACGGCGAATGATGAGAATTTTGATTAATTATTGATTGACGTCTTCGAGGAGCCAGCTCCCGTTACGCTAGTGAGGTCATCAAATAATTCAACATTGTTTTCATATTTATTGAGAAGCAACGTAATTTGGGAGGCGGGCATGTGGCGGAATAAACAACAACCCTTTCAAAGGTCACTCCAAGTGGTTCGCTACGTTTGGTGACTTAGCAGTTGTGCTCGGGTTATTGGGGTGAGGTTTGTCCGGGACTTGGCGGCGGGTGCATCTACCCACTAGCTAGGGTTGCCAGCTCCCGTTTTATGTTTTAGAGGATTCGATACGATTAAATGAAGGACATAGGATGAAAATAAAGGACAATCAATATTTTTTTTAATAAAATGCTCTTATGGTATCAGTAGCGACATTTATGAATAATAAAAAAAAAACAATGTTAATCCGCAATGTAACACAGTTTGCCGTTAATCGAAGCCAAGTAAATAGTACGACCTTAATTAGTATTTTGTCATTATCATTTAAAAGTATTGGTATTAACTTTGGCTGCTCTAAGAGCTTCTTCGTTTTCTATAATGAAATTATTAAATTGTTTGCATTTCATGTTGAAGTTCGACTTTGTATGTAGTTCTGCTTTTACAGTGTCAATATCAAACTTATTTCGGTTTTTGGTCCACGTATTCGTACACAAGGAAAAAATCCTTTCGGCTTGGGCGTAAGAAATTGGGATGGAAAATACGTATTGTATTATTTTTAGCAGATTCTTGTATTCATCCGTAGATTTGATAATCTGAATCCAATTTTCAAGAACACTTTCACACTTCTTATCGTCTATAATTTTCGTCAGGAGAGGCTTTAATATACAGAAACCACGCTGATTCATTTTTTTCCAAATTCAAGGACAAAGTATTTCTCTATTTAAGATTTCAAATTAGAGGACAAGATCAATTTTTGGGTCTGAAATACAGGACATCCTTTAAAATAAAGGACGTCCGGCAACCCTACCACCAGCTGATTTTTACATTTGGCCTCTCCAACAGGATTCTCTCAAAACATCGTCTTGCACTGGAGTGGGAGGGATGCATTCATAGGTCCGTCACTCCTGGACACACTAACCCCCAGATTCCTACCCATCCTTCATACCTTTTTCATCCCAAAACTTATCTACATATGTCATTTTTAAAGTGACCACAGGTCTTGAAGAGACCCATGTTGTAGGAGGGAAAACACAGAGGCCGGCAAATCATTCCACAGCTGAGCTGTTGAACTGAAGAATTAGTCGTAAAAACGACCTATTCTCATATTGCCTTGCACCGCAGTGGGAGGGATGATTTCTACCCTTCCTTCACACCCTTTTCCTTCCCAGAACATCTCTCCTTCCTATTCTCATGTCATATACGTGAGATAATTATGTGACATGTTATGTTATGACGCGTTCAACCATGGTTTATGTCCGCATTCGCAAATGTCAGCCTGCAATTTAATCATTGGCACCGCGTGAACTCATTTAAAAATAGAATGATAAGATATTTATCATAACTCTTCGGTAGGCTCGATACGATTTTGAATGTTTGTCTTTGCAATATTATTTCGACTTATGTATATTTTTTAACATGTAATTCCTGCAAAGCAGGTAAATTCGAGAAGTAGGAAGGTTCGACGGCCGGCGTAGTCCAGCGGACTTGTTGACTCGCACTCCGAAGGTCGCGCGATCGAAACCCGGCGTGGCAAATAAATTTTATTTGATTAATTTGTGTTATTTCACAATTTATTCATTTAAAATAATATATTGCTTATTTGCGGCACGTTCCAGAGTGAAAGATACTCTCAGTATAGCCCTGGTTTAAGACCACCATTCAGAATTAAAACGTTGCTCGAAATGGCTTTAGCCGTGTTTGGTGACCAGATCTGAATAGCCAGATACTTCCCCACCTTCCTCTTCCCTATCTCCTTCCCCACCCCACTACCTTCAGCCTCACAACATACCCCAATTGGGGATGCCATGCTCCCACTGGCTCCAGACGGGAGCAGTTGGGTCTACTCTTGTGCGGTATTCATGTAAAAAAAAATACCTACATACGTAGTAGGAAAATTGAGTACAATCAATTTAAATTTTGACGAGGGATAATAAAAATGCTTAATATTTATAAGTGTTTTTACAAATACAATAGTCAGGACATTATAATCAAATAATTAATTGAATGTAAAAAAATTAAGCCATATTGTTTTCCTCTTTGGAATTAAGAAAAAAGAGTAGGTACTTACTTTTTTAATGCAACACCTCACAAGAGCGTCCCTTTTGTGTGGTGTAATGGCAGGGGAACTATTTCGCCACCCGGTTGGGTAGTGTTGTGAGGCGGATTAGGGGAAGGGATTATTAATGCGGGTCTTGAAAAAGCCCTAACTTTATGAAGTAAGAAAAATAGATGCCGGTAGCTCGTTCCACTCACGAGCCGACACAACCAGTTCAAGAAACGACCCGTTCTCATGAATATTAACTGTGAACGGGTGTATCGTTCGTGTGCGTCGAGTTTCACGCAAGTGCACCGGTGCACCGTGGATCAATGCTGCCAGCTCATTAAAGCAGGCTCCACTAAAATACTCGTAGATCATACTCAGCATGTCCACATCCGTCTGTGTACCTATTAAAGATGGCAATCGGTCTATTAACAATCAGACGGACCGCCCTTCTTTGCACAGAATCAAGTAGTGTAAGGTTCCAGCCAAGAGGTGACTACCAAATTCAACGGCGTACTCGAGATTTCTATAGGGTTAGGAGCTGGTCACGATTGAAGAATATACAAGATGTTACTATGTACATTTAAAACCAGTAGGTACCTACACCGATCAAACGTGTTTTCAATAATCTTCTACAAATTCATTGTATTTTTTTAAATTTAGAAGTTGTGAAGTAAATAAACAAAAAATCCTTAATCCATATAGAACAATAAATCTTTATTGATCATACAAAAACGATTGATTGCGTAAAGTGTCACAATTAATCGATTACGGATTAAGTCATTTCTTAGAATTCATGACATAACCTTTCAAGATAACAAAAAACGATTTACGATTGAAAGAAACTTACACTTTTCTGCCAAATATTGTCAATCAACAACATATTTGATAAATATTATCAGTAACTAGTTTCCCGGCATGCGTTGCTATGCTATTTAATAAAGAAATTGTTTCCCTGCGTGTCCTTTCCCATTCGTTCCGTTCCCCTTCCGCCTCCCCTTCCTCTCTCGCGTTCCCTTCCCCTCTCGCGTTCTAACTCGCACCCCTTCCCGAGTTCCCCTCTCCCCTCCGGGTTCCCCTACTCCCTCAAGGGTTCCCGTCCCCCCCACCTCCCCGCGAACCCCTTACCCGAGTTCCCCTCCCCTTTCCCTTATTATATACATTCAGTGCCGGTACATTAAGTTTTCAAACAGCTCGCGTGCCACCTATTGCAATTTTTTAATACAAATTTTATAATGTCAGAGCGCACCAGTAATTTTATACAAACCATGTCCTGAGAAAAACCAACACATCAATAAAGAATTATCAAATTTGGTGCAGACGTTCGGAAGTTATGAGCGTACATACATTTCGGCGTACATACGCTTTTCTTGCGGTCACAAATATTTATCTTGGTAGGTGCGTAAATAACCAACTAAAACCGCTATGCCACTTAAAAAAAATATATATTTCGCTTCTGGACTTCCCAGCACGGACGATCGATAAAACCCCATATCAGTACGATATTGACCAAATCCGTCATCTACGGTCATTTATGAATATTTGCGATTAAGGTCAACAATTGGTAAGGTATATTCCGACCGACCGAAGATTGATAAATTTTAGCCCGAACTCCAAAGTATCAGATAAGTTTCAGTTAACTGTCAATATATAATATAGGGATGGTCCGACGCTCTGTGGGGAACCCGCTTGCACAGCGCGGGTGTAAACTGTGCGACCTAAAGTTTAAGTTTAGACTTACGGATTTCAATACTTCGTTTGTGTGAAAGCACTATGAAACCAATACATATGCATTTATTTGGATAATATCGTTCGTTACGCTAAATTACTGGCCTATTAATGAACGGAGTTCAACTAACGACGCTCTTGGAATTGAAAGAATTCGCACAAGGGGTGTTCAAAGACGTACTTGACTTAATTTAACTAGTGATTCCCGACATTATTTGGTGTAAAAGCTGAAAATTAAATTCTAGTCCCAAGGACATTTTCGCTGTTTTTTTTTTCAACTTAAAACATCAAAAATCTGTAGGTATTGGGCAGGTATGGTCGGTGTAAAAGATTATGCCACTCGGTTGAGTGACCACTGATGACATGTGGAAGAAAAATAATGATTTTGAATAAAAAACAATTTTAATTAAAAACGTCAACGTAGTCTCCTGAATCAAAATTTCTTTTACATTTTTTACTCCAAATATTGTCAGGAATCACAGATTAAAGTAAGTTAAGTACGTCCCCTAACACCCCTATAATAAATCTTATATATTAGAAAACCGGTGTTTATTGATCCATTTGAATATAATGTTTTTTGAGTCCTAATATTTTACATTCAAGTTCCTTATTTGAGATGCCATAATATTATTGGCTCCGTAGCATCGGGACTCTTGTGCGGTATTCACATGAAACAAAAAAGATATAAAACCATAAAGACTCTAATGGCCGTTGTTCTCAACTTTTCGATCCATCAATCTGAGTCTGCGATCAGCTAAGTAATTTGTTTAGTAACGCTCGATTCACTGTTGGTCGGAGAGTTGCATTGGGAAGAATGTATTTGTGCGTTTGAGGAGTGTTGAACCAAAATGTTGGCTCAACAGTTGATCACTAGGATTGGGAACAGCGGTCTAAAGCGTGGACCCGGAGACCACTTTATAAAGGCCGTGTTAAAATGGGGGCGGCCACGGACATATGAATATATCTGGACCTGCCCTAAGTGATAAAAACGTATTATTTCCCCCTCGCCATGGAACCGGCTGGAGCTCCTCCTTGGCGCCAGTTCGCCCCATGTGGAGGGGATAGAGAATCGCTTGAATCTAAAATGTGTGACGTCATCATTCTTGCCGTGAGCAGCGCGAAGCTAACATCTATACATTTAACGAAAAATAACACGCCAAAACAGTAGCTTGTGCTATACAACATACCTACATATCAATAAGCACATAGCGAATGTGGGCGGTTCCTTAGTGTGCTCGTCGCTGGTTACAGGGGTAAGTAAATTATGAAACATTTGTAAAAGTGTCTTAACTAAACACGGCAACAAAATATTGCTATGTGAAAACGAGCGAATCTTTTTGGGGTGTACATTTGGCCTACGCAAATATTTTATTATCGTGGCAAGCAATTCGCGCTCCCATGTAAAAAGGTCTATTCATTCAAAGCAGATTTTAGTTTTAAGAACTAAATGGTGATATTATAATGCGAGATGCCTATATACTGTCAGATTGATTTTTCAACTAATCACAGTCTTCTTCCCCTCTTCGCCCCCCCATAGTTTGGTTTTACCCCTCACCTGTATCTTCTGGTCTATCCATTTGGATGTCTATGGGGGCGGCACTAACAAGGGCATTAATGCTCTAGTATACATATAACATA
The DNA here is from genome assembly GCA_917880885.1 of Limnephilus marmoratus. Lineage (NCBI taxonomy): Eukaryota > Metazoa > Arthropoda > Insecta > Trichoptera > Limnephilidae > Limnephilus > Limnephilus marmoratus. The sequence goes on from OU862908.1 coordinate 16,511,760, forward strand.
TTTCACGCCAATAGTAGATACGTCTGCAACAATGCAACGCAGAAAAAAACTAAACGGAAAACATCCATCAAAACTGCAATTATTTAAACATTTTAAATGGCGCCAAAAATGAGAGAGATTTTGAAGGCGCCCTTTTACTCGCACCTCAAACCGGTAAGAATTACAGATAACATTCACAAACTATTTTCAGAAACCAATCATCATAATAGAATCGCCTGGAAAGAATCACGACTCATGACTAATAAAAATTTGTAACATATTCAAAGTGATCTTTTGGATACACAGCTGCTGAGCAGCTTTCGCAGACTCGGTAGTCTTTCTTCTGCCAAAATTAGAACGGAATTGAACTTGTAAAGCACGTGGTAGCTATAGATCGCGTCACGGTAAAGACGTTAAGCATAATATTTGAATGAATTGCAAATCTAACGTATTTCACTCAAGCTGTCGAGATATTTGCGCGTTATCTATTAAGCACGATTTAATCGGGTCACTGCACTTCCCAGAAAAAAATTTAGTAAGATAAATTTTTTGTTTTTACTACAAAAACTTAAGTTTACAATTTTGTTTGTTTGAGCACTATTAGGAGTATAATATCATGTAGCACTATCTTAAGCCGCGGTGTTCCGAATTTTCACCGTTTTATAACGTATTTCTCTTGGATACTCTAGTATTTAAGTTTCTAAAAAAAATTATGTCATTTTTTAAGATAATATCTATAAATTTGCCACGCCGAAATGGTAATTATAGGAAAATCCCTTGATAGATCGCAAAGTATGTTCTGATTTTTTTGTTTGTTATTTTACAAATTATTTGTATGAATAAATTCACATTTTTTTTACACGAGCTCCACACGGGAGGCCCTGAGGAAAATAATTTCCCTCAGAGCCTATGTCATCTTTGAGGATGCTGTGTGGAGGGTTTTTTAAGGAAAGGAAGGAGAGGAGAGTTCTGGGAAGGAAAAGGTTTAAGGAGTGGGTAGGAATCTGGGGTTCAGTATGTCCTGGTCATCTGCCTTCAAGATCTAGACAAACCTCACCCCATGAACCCGGGCACCCCTGCTAAATCACCAAACAAGTCACTAAAATCACTTGGGGTGACCTATGGCAGAGGTGTTGGTTATCCAATAAAGGTTCCCGGGGCGGCGTTACGGCATTTTTGCTTTATTTAAAACGAATCGTGTTTTACTAAACATTTTCACAATTTTCGCTTAAATATTATCGTTTTTAATATTAGCGCGCTCCCTCTAACATTCATATTTACATATCTCCCCTTCTTCTTTTTTTGAGGGAGTACTACCGGGCCTAACCTGTTTTAGAAAGTATAAAAAACACTCGAAGGTAAGCTCTGGCGTCGTAAAATTTGCGTCGTGAATTTCTAGGACAACACAACAATTTTCAGCTAACAATAAATCTTAGTTCTGTCATGAACTATTGAGATTTGAAATTTCAAGTTAACTGCCACGAAACAGGGCAAGGGGCCATGTTGTGCATTAAATATTTTTTAATTATTAGTAAAAAAAGTGAAGAAAATTTCCTGAAATTGTAAATTACAATCTCGGGCGAAGCCGGATAGAATTCTAGTAGAAGATTAGGAATTAAGTATGACAAGATGTGCCAGATTATGTAGAGATTCTGACCAATAAACCAACCCACATAAACTGAGCACGAGCGTATCGCGTACTCATTTCTGCACGTTCATAAATCCGAACATTTGCAAATTAAATAAACGTTTTTTTTTGTCTGCGGCCACGCGGTTTATTTAAATTATTTGAACAGATTATTAAATGCATAGAAGGTGATCTAAAAATACATCTCTTTGCAAAATGAACGTTTTTTATTGGTAACCAAACATATAACACTGGAAAATCGTAAGCATGACGAAATATAATTATATTTAAAAATAAATACACGTGTAGGTACTCACCCAGCCATCGTAAATACTGCAGTAGATACTTATTGACACTACTTTTATTAATGTACTATCACAGATATTAAATAATAAAATAAAATAAACAAGATTAAAATATCACAGAGCACTGAATTAAAAATTCACGTAAAAAACTGGTTAAAATAACAAAACAAAATTGGCTAGTTCGTTCTGTTTTATTTATTGTTTGTGTCATGCAGTTTCCGCGCCAAATTAGTACTGCCAAAAGAAAACTTAAAAAGAAAAACTTCACTTTGCACGAGCGTTGCTAGCTTCAGATAGAGCAAAGACAACATTGATTTTTGAAATTCGTTCCATTTCAGATTCGATTTTTTAACACTTTTCTATTTGACAGTTGAATTGCACCGGTTATCATTTGAATTTCAGATCCCGAGCGTTATCAAGCCGGCTTCACAAGACTTATCGCGTTATAGCCGGCAGCGGTGTTACTGTGTTACTGGTTACTGTTGATATCGGTCATGTGCGTTGGGATTTATAAAGGCGACCCCCTCCACCGACCGACCAGAAATGGATTGGATTGCCATTTCATTAATTGTTTACTTGTGTCGCGTGTCGCAGAAAATTCCTTAAGGATGCTGTTTATTGACCTTTCATGCTAATTAAATGTCCCATTCTTCTCTCAGATTGGTTAAACTTATTATTTTTAGCGTAGAGTGAAGAGCTTGCGAAGCTCTTGGAATAGACAATAATTATTAACACAACTATCTTATTAGACGACTAGATTCATCTTTGGGAAGTGCGTGGAAAGTCTTTTTAGGGAAAGAAAGGAGAGAAAGTTCCGGGACGGAAAAGGTAGGTAGAAATCTGGGATTCAATCCGGTTAATGTGTTCAGGAGTGACGGACGAATGAATCCATCTCTTCCACTGCGGTGCAAGGCGATAAGTCGCGATAGTCCGGTTGGAGAGATCTAGGTTCCTCAACCAGTCTCTCCCTATCCGGCCCGCCACAAAAAACGCAAAACCCGGGCACCTTTGCTAATTCACCCAATGTAGCGAACCACTTGGGGTGACCTACGGCAGGGGTGTTTGTTATCCAATAAATGGTTCCCGGTGGGGCGGTACCCGTACCCGCCTCCCAAATCGAAATTCTCCCCCCTCCAAGTTTACATTATACCTAACTAGCTGGTTCCCGGCATGCGTTGCTATGCTATTTAAAAAATAAATTGTTTCACCCTGCATGTCCTTTCCCATTCATTTCATTGCCCTTCCACCTCTCATTCCTCTCCGCCTCCTCCACCTTCTACTTCCCCAGTCCACTTCTCCCCTTACCCCGTCCCGCGAACCCCCCTCCGAGTTCCCCTCCCCCCTTTCCCCCTCCCTCCTCCCCCCCTGCATTCCATACATTCATTCCCGGTACATTTAGTTTTCAAACAGCTCGCGTGCCACCTATTGCATTTTTTTATACAAATTTCATAATGCCAGAGCTCACTTATACAAACCTTGTCCTGACAATAACGAACACAAAACAAAAAGAATTATCCAATTTGGTGCAGTCGTTCGGAAGTTTCATTTTTATTTATAAAAAGAAAGATTACAAAAAATATGCTTTGTATAAATTGAAACTTTCCCTACCGTTTTCATTAAGAGCGTTTAACCAGCCAGCGGCCGAAAATCCACATTTCGTCGAAAATTGTTCTTACGATCGTGCAGGGCGGTTACAATGAGAAAGATTAATTATTCTCCGTACCAGCTTTTTAAAATTAAAACTCAATATCGATTTTATTTCATTTCAAATTTGCTTTAATTTATACCCACTTCCAAAAATGTTAAATGCTGAAAGGCGTGATGATAAAACTATTAAAATAATTTACTTTTGGTAATTATTTTTTGATCATAAGTATTTAACATTTTTCAAAAATGTCTAAGTTAAATAAGAATGTAAAGAAAACTGAAATATATTAGTTTGTAAGTGCGCAAATAAATACACAAACGGACCAATTTTCGTCAAGAAACACGTGTACGTATATATTTTTTAATGATTTTATTTAAACTAAAATTAAAATTCTAAAACATGCGATACCCAGATAATGTATTGATTTATTTTACTGCGTGATTATATGATTTGAAATGGGTGTGGAATACAAAATCTTTTTTGAAAATGTAACAAATCTGTCAACGACCTAGGGTATAACCAATATCTGTGGTATAACCTTATTATACTAAAAATAAACATTTTTTCTCAAAATTTAAAACATTCGAATGCTAGATAAAAGAACAATCTTTCGAAATCCATTTAAATTTTTGTGTGGAAAAGTGTCAATAATCTGATTAAAAATGATATTTTTCTAGTTTTCTCTGGTAATAAATACCCTCTTAAGTAGAATTAAATAAAACTTTTTTTTCGTTACAAATGTGTGAACGCATTTACGAAACATATTTAAAAAAAATATATATGGCTAACATTATCTGTGACATTATACATATTTTTGGCTTGGGCTTATTCTTAATATGTGTAGATTTGCAAGATTTGATAGAATGGTATTTATTTTTTTTGCGTGAACTGTTCTATTGCCAACGTGACAGCTAGGAAAACCTATTTGATTTCAAAATTAATAGATTTCTTTGCTTTAACCACGTTTAAAACTAAGTAAAACTTTTAAGTAAACCTGAAGAAGTGAGCATCGCTCACGAAACATGTCGGTTTTTATAAACAATAAAGGTGGTCAAAACAAAGAAATCTAATAATTTCAAATTAAAACGGTGCTACAAAATAAATTTGCTGTGTTTGAAGAAGAAAACCTATTTTATTACTATTATTCTACATTAACTACATTACTATTTAACATTTTTCTAACTCTCTAAGAGGGAATAACCAGACAAAACCAGAAAAATGTCATTTTTAAATAAAAATTTTGCTGCGTTGAGTCAACACTGTTGACTCTTTTCCACAAAAAAACATAAATTGATTTCGAAAAACTGTTCCCTTATCCGGCAGATCTACCGGATCTGCCGGATCTGCCCTGATGATGGACACTGCAACGATGTCCGAAACGTTGGCTAAAGAAGGAGGTAGCGCAACACGGCACAACACCCCAAAAACATATAACGAAAATGCTTCTGGCCGTGAAAATCTTAAAACTTATCTGTGAGAAAATATGTTTATTTTTTGTAAAATAAGGTTTTACCGTAGGTCGTTGACAGATTTATTAAATTTTCAAACAAAATTTTGTATTATACAACACATATTTCAAATCATATAATCATGCCATGTTTTTTTTTTGTTACATGAATACCGCACAAGAGTCCTAACTGTTCCCGTCTGGAGCCAGTGGGACTATGGCATCCCCAATTGGGGTATGTTGTGAGGCTGAAGGTAGTGGGGAGGAGAAGGAGATAGGGAAGAGGAAGTTGGGAAAGTACCTGGCTATTCAGATCTGGTCACCAAACATGGCTAAAGCCATTTCAGGCAACGTTTCAATTCTGGATGGTGATCTTACACCATGGCGATACTGAGAGTATCTTCCACTCTGGAACGTGCCGCAAATATACTATACATTATTTTTAAATGAATAAATTGTAAAATAACACAAATTAATCAAATAAAATTTATTTGCCACGCCGGGATTCGATCCCGCGACCTTCGGAGTGCTAGTCAAGAGGCTTACCACTGGACTACGCCGGCCGTCATGTGATAAAAATAAACATTTTTTTACACTAACTTAACACCGGAGGCCCTGAGGAGCATAATTTCCCTCAGGGCCTATGTCATCTTTGGAGATGATGTGTGGGGGGTCTTTTTGGGGAGAGGAAGGAGTGAACACGGGTCTTGAAGATGTCCATGTTGTAGAAGGGAGGGAGTTTCCCGATTGTGCACTCAGCATTCCCTCTCGACACGCCCGTGCTCTAAAGATTTGTTCAGGGTTAGCAGTTGTGTGCTATTAAAGTATCAGCGGGACCCGTACAGTAGATTGTGTCGCCCTCCATAAAGAGAAAAAAGCCTTATTTTTAAACGCCAGGGGTTTCAAAAGATGCGTATGATCTGCAGCTTTTCGAAAACGTAAAAATAAATCAATTTGTTGTTCACCATTAGCTCGCTAAAATGGCCGTAAATTTTGAAAAATATATTTTTGAGATTTAAGAAAAAAATAAAACAAAGGGTTTAAAGATACGATTTTAGATTTTCACGGCCAAAAGTATTTTTGTTATTAGTTCTTGGGGTATTATGCCGTGTTGCGCTACCTCCTTCTTTAGCCAAAGTTTCGGACAGCGTTGCAGTGTCCATCATCAGGGCAGATGTGTAATAGTTAGGGGTGATGTTTGTACTTATCTACTTAGGAGCGATACCGTGTCGCCAGCTCCATTCCTCTACGAGCTGGCGCTACAATATACTTCAACATGTTTTTTTGCGTTTAGCCTTGATGTAACCGTCAATTACCGGATACCAAGAACTATTGAGCTTAGCTCCGTCGTCTCTATTAATATTTATAGGATTTTTGTGAATTTCAATTGCCTCCGTAATCTATGAGTTTTGGGTCTTCCCAGGAACTCGGGAACAAATCCAAAGTAATGGCCGGTTTCGATTAAGTGCTCGGCGATTGCCGATTTGTCAGGTGTGGCCAAGTTTACAGGCACGGAAGTGTCCTGATATCCTTTTGGAAATCGTCCGCTCTGTTTAGCCTACATAAACCTTGTCACATCCAGAACAGCTTAGTTTGTATACTCCATCTGTTTCCAGAGGAAACTTGGTCTCAAAAAGTCTCGTATTTTTGTCGTGGTTCTGAAGACAGTCTTGATGCTTTCTTTTTTCAATAGCCTGGCAATTCTGTCTGTCACATTGTGAACGTAAGGCAGGAAAGCGCAGCCCTTTGACTCTTGTTCAATTCTGTCTTCGTTTGGTGCAGATTTGGCTCTTATGATTTGCCTTGTCTGCCTTGCCGGGTGACACGCTCCAGTGCATCGGTCAGTTTTGGTCAGTAAGTTCTGCTCCGATTTTTGTTTCTTCACATATTCTGGTCGCTCGGGTCACCAATGTATGGATAAGTCCTCTCTTCTGCGCTGGGTGGTGATGGGAATCAGCATGTAGATACCGATTTGTATGAGTTGGTTTTCCATACACTGTGTGTCCTAGACTACCATCTTCTTTTCGCATCACCTCCACATCTAGAAAAGGTAGGATCTTAGAGTGATTTTCCAGCTCCATTGTGAACTTAATTTTAACGTGGAGTGAGTTGAGATGGTACAGAAATTCGTTCAGTTTCTCTGTTCCATGAGGCCAAATGGCGAAGACATCGTCGACATACCACCACCATACTTTGGGAACAGCCGAAGCTGTGTCGAGTGCCACTTCCTCAAACTTTTCCATAAAGAAGTTGGCGAGTACTGGCGACAACGGACTGCCCATCGCAATTCCTTCCACTTGTTCAAAAAGTTCACCCTGGAATGCAAAATATCCCGTTTTAAGGCAGTGTTCAAAAAGGTTACAAATGTCTTCCTCGTAGATCTCTCTGAGCATTGTCATGGAGTCTTCCAGAGGCACATTCGTGAAAAGGGACACCAATGGAGATATTTTGGTCAAAACTGACCAAAATATCTCCTTTCTCAGTCTTAACCTTCTTAAGCCCACTGATCAGATCTATGGAATCCTTAATCCAAGATTCAGTTTTCCCAGTTTGCATCTGCAGTAATCTTGAGAGGTATTGAGCAAGTTTGTACGTCGGTGCACCGACTATTTTTTATAAACCGGAAAGACGGGACATAATTTTATAGGTGCGAAAAAACGATAATTACATAGCCGAAAATCATTTTTTAAAAAAAGAACGCTTTCCACACGAATGGCACAGGAGAATAACGAGGCATACCAAAAATATTACATCTCATAAATATTTTTTTCCTTGATCCATCTTATTGATCATAAATCGTTATAATGTACAACGTATATATTACTAAATCCAATGTACTTATACTTACTTAATACTTGTACTTGTAAATTATAATAATAATAAGAATATTATAAAATTTGATTTTGTTAAAATCAGCACCATAACCATTATACCTCTAAAACACGTACCGACTTCTAAAATGTACGGGGTTCACTTCAGAGCATCTGTCAAAAAGTCAAACCAAATGATAAGTTCGCAGAGAAGAAACAATAAATCTAGTGAACGAATTCAAAAATCCGCCTGAAATCAAAGTGATGCCATATAAAAAAAAAATCTGTGTGTAATTTTACAAAGTCAATAGGAACATTTTCGGAGACAGGACATTTTCATTTAGAGACGTCACGAGCCCAAATAATGGATTTATTTATTTAAAAAAAAAACCTTACATTTCTAAAAAATTTTACTAACATTTTCGTAATCTTAATAAAAAGATCTATCCACACCATTTTTTCCAAGTCGTTATGAATTCAATGCAAGTGGCCTATTCTCACACCCTACTGTACAGTACTAACTTAACTCTGGCTTCGATGGAGTCCCCGTACCTGAACTGATCACTTAAGTTTAAACCAACCATATCAATCACTTAAATTTAAACCTGCTGATTTTAAGCTGATCATTTAATTTTTTTATTATTATTATTACAATCTTTATTTATTAAGTTACATCGGTGATTGCGCTGTGCCTGTCTCACTAGGAATTCCTGTGTTGAAAGCAGGCGCATTTTGGCACAAGTAGTTTAAAACAAAAATAAGGATAACAACCACAATGTTATTTATATTTAAAGTTTACAAGGACAATCAGCATCGAACCAATGGGAAAGTATTTAAAAAAAAATCTCTAAAACTTTAAACCAAGCATATCAATAGAAGGCCTGTTCGGAAGATTGTTTCCGTTGTAGGAGACTAGATTTTCATTTCGATCTCTTTTAAATGTAATCAGGTATAATTGGGTCTTTGAAACATCAAATTCGACCAGGTTATTCTTACCTCTCGAGGTAACCGTCCATTGCCTGCTTTAAAGCCCTCCGAGCCGTTTGAGTCTGTTATTTAATAAAATACGTTGATTTAACTCAAAACTCCATAATACTAGGCCCGGTCAATAAGTAATGCCTCCTATTTTTTTCTTCTTTATTTGTCAAGAAATAAAAAATGCAATTTCATGGGCTGAAAACCATACTATTGACGTTTAATTTGTTTCTTTTCAATACAATGTCCGTCCATTTCCACAGCTTTGGTTCATCTTTTAACAAGGGCATGTATCGCAGTGTTGTAAAAAGCACGGTCACATCCAGAACACCACCGCCATAACTTTCCCCGCCGATCACACAGTTTTGATTTTTTTGAGCTTGGCGAGTTTGTGTGATACCATTCCATTGACTTCGTCTTTGATTCGGGTTAAAAAATATTAACCCATTTTTCGTCTCCGGTCACAATTTTTTCCAGAAACTAAGAGCTGCAAGTGTTGTGAGGCCATTGTTTTTTTATTCTGGCTGTTTAAGTTTCTTAGTTTTACCCACCTTGCAAATTTTTTGTTGAAAAATCAGTTGTCGAATAAAGGGAGAAACACACTAAGCCCACGCGACGTAGGTGGACGTCACCATTTCCATATCTGGACTACTTACCGTCCATACATTTTCTATGGAAACGGGTGCTTGAATCACACTAGCCCCACGCAACGCAAACCGACGCCCCTTAAGCGACGTGGATCTGCCGTAGCCAGATCGGCGCGGGCCATGTGGAAGGTGGAGGGGATATGGTCCCGCCTACTACGAGATGATTTTACATTTTTGTGGTGTTATCTAAGCATGTAACGTTATGTTTCGCTATATCTGTGGTTGTTTTTTTGACAGATATTATACAAAAATGGATGACGAACAGTTCATTGAAACTGTTAGACGGCCCGAAGTTATTTATAAAATCAAATCACAGGATTATAGAGATTCTGCATACGCAGTGCAGCTCGGGACGAAATTTCAGCCATTCATGGCATGACTTTCAATATTATACCCCTATAATGAATGACAATCAAACCTTAGACATAGGTACTGCCAGTCTTTCTCTGGTCCCAATTGACTTTCGAAGACGTGTGTTTTCTTTTTTTATGTCATACCTATTCAATTATGCTGTGAAGCTCTGCAAATACCTCTTTACTCATACGGAAGTACACGAAGAATCGTCCGTCATCAGATTCTAGTTCCTTTACTAAAGCATGGAACTCTCCAAACATTTGTCTTTGACCCAAATACTTCTCACTTTTTTATTTTTCTTTTTACGAGAATATTGATTTAATAATAATAATCGTAGCAAATCATCTTCAAATCCGCTTTCAGAAGACATGGCAAAGCTATCGACCGCTGAGAAGAGAATCACATAAACATAACCTAAAAAATAAACGTCATATGTGTCGAATCAAACGCGCCTGCGCACAACCAGAGACCCCTTGTCACGTGGTCACAGCGACGCGTACCTACGTCGGCCAGTGTGAACATGGACAGGAACGTTGCGTTGCGTCGCGTGGGCTCAGTTTGTTTCTCCCTTAATCGTCATCACACTGTCTTTACTGAGGGAGAGAATGCGACATGTGTAGTTATCTGGGGTCACCACGAATAAGTGCAGTCGCTGCAATCAACGCCGCTCCGCTTTTCCTCAGCCAGCGGTGTTTGTCCTTCAGCTTCGTTACAGTAACGAACCCATCGTCTAGCAGTGCTGATGTTCACCGATGCATCATGGTACACATTTTTCAGCCTTTCATGAATGTGAATTTTTGCGTTTCCCCTTCTACAGTCAAGAATCAATCACAGAACGCTGTCTATTACGAACATCGATGTCGGCCATTTTGCAACCGACTGCTGTGCTGCCACCTGTTGAAGCAAAAAGTTACTACTGCAGCAGATTGTTGAAGAAGGTTTGAGGAATAGCACCAAATTCGAAATTTTCACTTAGCTATCTTTATTTAAGTAGAAAAAAATAGGAGGCATTACTTATTGACTGACCCTCGCATATTACGTTATTATGGAAATTAACACAGTGGAAGTACGCTATTAAAATGTTATCATTAATTGTTTGTTAGTTATCAACTATTCCTGCCTAATCGCACGCTTATTGACGGACGTACGTGCCCACTAACTAGTTATTTGTCACGTACTTTCCATGTTAATATTTGACGAGATCAAATAAAATAACCAAGAAACTGGTTTCCAATTAAACTATTTACTTATCCTTACCCCCTGCCTACATTAGGTTAACTAAGGAAATGATTATATTATACAACGTTTGTTATACATACAAAAAAGTTTATTTGAGAATATTAAATTTATTTCCTGAAATATTTCAATATATAGAAATGGCGTTCAGTGCTCATGATCCTCGGGTAGGTGACGGCCTCTGTGATCGAGGTGCATTGCTCTTGACTGGCAATCCGAAGGTCGCGGGTTCAAATCCCTGCGTGCGCAAGTAATTTTTATTTGATTGATTTGTGTTAATAATATGTAGATAGTATTTTTCGGCACGTTCCGTACAGATCGGAAGATACTTTGAGTATCGCCCTAAGCAATCCAAGCGCAAAACAAAATACGGGGAATTCTTGCGATTCACTACATACGGTGTTGCCAGTCACTACAGTGATCAAGATGACATTATTGTGGATTCTCCGGTTTCGTCACAGAGTAAGTAATGAAAAATTCCATGCTCATTTCAATCGGTCCGAATCGCAGGTGCGACAAAAATGTGAAATGTAATGGTTTATTTTTAGAAGATAATATTATTATTTATTGTGAAAATTTGCCGCCCCCCTTAAAAGTGCCGCCCGGGGCGCCCCCCCACGCTACGCCTCTGGTTAGAATGTACACTAAAAAAAAAAGTTCTCACAGAGAACTAATAATAGACATTACATGACAACAAATGATGGTAGGTGACTAGTAATTACAACATACGTGATAAGATAATGATTTATGAGTGTTACTGTAATTTTAATAATCATTTTGTACTTGTTCATGCACGGCTTTTAAACATTAACAAGCAATAGCTCTGTCAATTCCAGTAATCTTTTTGCACTAGCAACGTAGCAAGCAGATAATCCTTTGATAATTTGATTACCCATTATATTAATAATGATATTAATGTCCCGATATCATCTTCTGAGATGACGATCTATTAAGTAAAGCCCGATTTATAGCATTGTCTTCATGCATATTGACATGATCACAACACACCGAGATTGCTATAGTTATACATTTATATTATTTGTTTATTTAATCGTTTTCTGGAAATCAACAGTAAACATTTTATATGTTTGTATGTCGATCTTCCAGTTGATTGCTCAGTTGTTGACATCTCCAAATATTAAGTTTTGATATAATGAGGAAAGTAATATTCAAATGCTCACCATAAACCAAATACTTTCGACACGTGTCTGTGTTTTACATATTAAATATGCTATTAAATAACACCGGAGTAACATAACACCATTAATATGACATTTTGAAATAACCTACTAGTGACCAGTAAACATCAAAATTTTGTTTATTTCGCTACAAGTTTTTCTATATTACAATTAAATTGGTAGTGTTTGTACCAGATAGAGGGTACACTTTTACGTCTAACTGCATACTGAACTCAAATCACGATTTTTCTTTTACATTACACGAGGCCCCGAGGATATTATAAACTATGGGTATCCCATATGGAGGTTCTTCTTAGGGAAACGAAGGAGTGGAAATTCTAGGAAGAAAAATACATAGTTTGAGTTACATAGTTACATAGTTAGAGGGTGGATTGGAATCTGGGGATCAGTGCGACGGACTTAGGAATCCCTCCCACTGCTTAGGTCGAGAGAGTCCGGCTGGAGAGGTCTAGGTTTGATGTATGACTAATCAACTGGACGATCGACATGTGTAGTGTAGAGCCAAAATAAAACCGATTACGTATTTCCCCGTATAGACGTAAACTCTAATAAAATAATAAAAAATATTAAAATTTATAAGAAAATTACATAAAACAAAAAAAAACCGCTTATGAAAAGAAAAACATTTATTTTGTGAAGCTTATTTTAGTATTAAAATGTCATACCAAGACAAGATTTCGTACACAATAAAAATTAGACAGGATATAAGATAAATTAAGTTCAAAACAGAATTATACACGGTGTAAAGGGACGTACTTGATTTACTTTATTTTACCAGTAACTGACATTCTTTGGAGTAAAAAATGGGATTGAAATTTTGGTCTCCGGTGACAATTTCGATGACTTTTTATCGTTAAACTACAATCATAAAAAACACTAGTTATTGAACAGGTAGAGTGGGTCGTGGTGAAAGCTTTTAGCGATTAGGTGGTTACTCGGTTGGGTGACCAGTGACGATGTGTGGAAGAACATTTTTTATTGTTCGTTTAAAAAAAGAAAAATTAAAAAAAAAACACAAAAAAATCATTGGTGTAAAATTTCATTTACATTTTTTTATTCCAAATAATGTCAAGAATTAGTGGTTAAAACAATTCAAGTACATCCCTTAACACCCTGTATGCATATGTATAAAAAAACTCTCTTATGACAACAATAGTTCTAAAAAACTTTTTATTATATATGGGTATGTGTAAAAAAATATTGTGTAATGTATAATAAAAATATTGTATAACTTGTAGGTAACCAAGCAATTTATTTTGGACCTTACATTATCTTCTTATAAAAAAATCTCGTCGCACTCCTCCGAAAGGGCTTGACCGATTTTTATGTATATTTGGTAGGTATGAGAATAGGGTTTAAAGTATATTTCATACCCCTAGGTGATTAGGGTGTCCCTATCCGGAAAATAACTTTCTTTTTGACAACTTTTTTTAGTATATTTGGCATCAAAAAATACCTAAAACCCCAAATTTTATTCCTCCCACCTCCACCCTTCCATTTTTTCGCGATTTTAGTATTTTTATACGAACAAATTTAACCGTTTTTCGTATTTCAAATAGAACGAAATTATTTATGTTGTTGAAAGACAGATGGCGCTCCGCTTCATCGAACTTTCATCCACATCCACATCCGTGGCGTCATTTTGATATTTCATTCAGCATCATGTTCTAGCGTGGGCAAACCATCGAGCTTATTTGTGTTGGCTTAAGACCGACTGACAAAAAATATCGAACACTCAATTGCTCTTCGAAATTCATATATTGATTTTCTTTATTTCATTTTCCTACTTTAGTAGGTGTTTTTTTATTTTCATCGGCGGTCATCGTCTACAGCGCTCCATTCCTCTTTCTGTCATAGATCCCAACCCCACACACTTACAATACATCCATTATTTTTTATTTAACAACCAAAATATTCACTAGAAATAATTTATATAGCAGAACAACGTTTGTCGGATAAGCTAGTAACTTAGGAAACGTACCCATACTACGTGACCCGTTCTGGGGGGGTCTTCAAAATACCACGCTTGGTACGAATGAGCGGCGGGGGGCTTAGGTTTTCGTTCACCGGGGGGGGGGGGGGGTTAAAATTGCAAAAAGTTAGTCACGTAGTATGGGTACGTTCCCTTATGACATTGGATGTTAACCTTTCAACACACGCGTCCTTGTTTGGAACATCATTGCACGCGCTGTGAACTGGGTACCGCGTTTTTGTATAATCACTACAAAAATAACGTATTGGGATTTATATTTTTTTCTGTTTCTTATTAAAAAAACAACTTGGCTAACATAGTTAAACCATCATGTAGAGAAATACATTTATAATATTCATTATTCGTGATTTTAGACAAAAACCATACGGACGACAATATTGCCCATTCGATTGGCGGCATAGTTCCCCTATTTTACACTGTACAGAATGGGAGGCTCTTGTGAGATGTCACATAAAAAAGCAGAGTGTGCAATTAACACGCGGTAGAAATGATACCTTCAGAAAACTAAAGTAGACAAGAGTGGGGAGGCTACGGAGGCTACGGAGCACCGCACAAGCGGAGACCTATTATACTATTTCATTATCTCGCAGGCTAAATCTTACAGATTAATGTATGAGTATGTGTTTGATTCTTTTTAACATCGCTATTTTTCGTTTCATCGAGTTTTAAAATTTTCACAAAATATAGCCTTGCTTGCCCTATGGCAAAGCAGAATAAACTGATTTTTTTAAAAATTTTTGGAGATCATTTCGAATATTTTATGCCCACATTAAAAAATTCATACCTCCGAATCTTAATATGGACACATCCAAACGTAAGACATATCTAAATAGCCAATGAATTCACCTATATTTTTTTGATTATTACATATTCGTAGGATTTATAAAAAAATATATAATAAAATCGTAAGCTTCGGTCCAAAAACTTTGGTAAAAAATGTGAAACTGTCAATCGCAGAAAAATAGAAGTGGTCCATATTTTGTTGACCTTAGTCGTTCCAGTGGAGCAACATTTTCCGCTTATTGTGGCGACAGTAGGAGATTTTAAAATAATGTCAGATTATTCATGATACGGTAATGTTAGTCTTCATTTTTACAAGAAAAATGCGGAAAAGAGCGGTAATACGCAAACAATGACCGAAGTGCGGTCGGTATTCATCGTAATGCGCCTGTCTTTAGGCAAACTTGTTAGCACCGATAAACTTTAGTTATTGGCTTCGCTATATTATGTACTAGTTTTAAATAATTATATTGTCAGCGGTATCTTTCTAAGGTTTCCAAAAAAAACTTGGGAAGAAGCCTATCGAACTGCGAATGTAGAAATAAACAATCTAAAACAATGGTTGGATGACAACTACCTTTCCTTAAACTCTGACAAAACCTATTTCATGACTTTTACATTATCAGATAAAATCCATCCAACAATAAATTCCAATATTACTATTCATAACTCCTGTAATAACAATACGGACAACTGCACTTCACCTAAATGCTCAAAAATCTCCAAAAAAAGTAATATTAAATATTTAGGTATAATTATAGATCAACATGTTAAATGGACAGAACATATTGCACAAACTGTAAACAGAATACGTAAACTTTATTACGTATTCCTCAAACTAAGAAATATCCTACATAAATCTATGCTACTAAAGGTTTACTATGCATTAGCCCAATCAGTTTTACAATACGGAATAATAGGCTGGGGAGGAGCATATAAAACCAATTCAACCCCACTTGAAATAGTACATAGAAGACTCATCAAAATTATTCTAAAGAAACAATTAGACTATTCAACCCAATAATTATTCGATGAATTCAAAGTATTACCACTAAATAAAATTTATCAAAAAAATGCATTACTTCAAATCCACAAAGATAAACTAACAACAAAGTCATTTAGCACCAGGCCGAGAACCTTAGGACAAATAATAATCCCTAAACTTAATACAACAACAGCCCAACATCATTACACATACTCAGCCATAAAATTCTTTAACGAACTCCCTAAAGAAATACAATCCGAAAGGAATTATGAATTTTTTAAACTAAAACTTAAAAAACATTTTACTTTTAACCAGATTTAGGTATGTGTTACGATGTGCCAACTTATATTTCCATTATGAACAAAAAAATGCCAACTAATATTTTCTCTATATGTATGAAAATTCACATTATGTTTCATTATGTACAAAAAATGCCAACTTATATTTTCATTATGTAAAAATTTTTTCCGTTATGTAAAAAAAAATGCCAACTTATTATTCATTATGTATAGAAAAAATTGATCTACATACATTCAATTGTAACAACTGTTAAGTATGTATAGTACTGTCAATCTGATAGTGCTCCCTCTCTAAACACGAGAATTTCTCAACTAGGGAGGTATTGTTACCACTAATATTATTTATTATATATATTGGTTAATTTTATATTATATGTCATCATCATCATCATCACCATCATCTGTGGCTCTACAACCCAGGTCGGGTCTTGGCCTCCAGCAGAGCCTGCCTCCATGACTGTCGGTGTTGTGCTGCGTTGCGCCAGTTTCGGATGCCGATGGTGCTTGCATCCTTCACCACTCCATCCAGCCATCGAAGCTTTGGTCTTCCAACTCTTCTCCGACCCCCAGGTGCACCAACCATAATTCGCTTTGGAATATCTCCTTCGCTCATTCTCTGGATATGTCCAGCCCACCTGAGTCTTCCAGTTTTGATTTCCTTGGAGATATTAGGGTCCTCGTAAAGATCGTATAGCTCCTGGTTGTATCTGATACGCCATTCTCCATTATCACAGACTGGGCCGTAAATCCTTCGCAGCACCTTCCTTTCAAAACTTTCTAGGGCTCCTTCATCACCCTTACTGATTGTCCAGCATTCCGAACCATACATAAGAACAGGTCGTATAAGAGTCTTGTAAAGCAGGACTTTAGTTCTTCTGGTAAGGTTTCATATTAGGTTGATTTCATATGCTTCTGTAGCCCAAAGTAGTATCGATTTGCAGCTACTATTCTTCTTTTGATTTCGCTGGATACATTGTTGTCATTTGTCACCATAGTACCGAGATATACAAACTCGTTGACAGTTTCAAATGTATAATTATCTATCTGTATACTTGGTGGTTTCTGGCGTCCATGTACGGGCATATATTTTGTCTTCCCCTCGTTGATGACCAATCCCATGTTCCTTGCCGACGTAGCTAAGCTTTTAAACGCCGATTTTAGTTCATATTCTGAGCGTGCGATGATATCTATATCGTCAGCATGAGCAAGGAGCTGAACAGACTAGTTAAAAATATGGCCTGTGGTTTGTATACCTGCATTTCGGATGGCCTTTTCCAGCGCTAAATTGAATAAAATGCAGGCAAGTGCATCTCCTTGTCTTAGTCCATTGAAGGTCTTTAGGGTGTCTGACAGATCCTGTTGTATTCTGACTCGGCACTCAACATTAGACATTGTGAGCCTTACTAAGTTTACCAGTTTTCTTGGGATATTTAATTCATCCAAGGCTCTGTACAGTCTTTCTCTATTTACCGTGTCATAGGCAGCCTTAAAATCTATGAAGAGATGGTATGTATCAACATTAAATTCTATTGTTTTTTCCAGTATCTGTCTCAGTGAAAAGATTTGATCAGTTGTAGATTTCCCCTTACGGAACCCAGTTTGATATTGGCCAATTATGCCATCCGAATATTTCATAAGCCTACCACACAGTACATTTGATAGGATCTTGTATGAGATATTCAGCAGCGTTATGCCCCTATAGTTAGAGCAGTTCATAGGGTCTCCTTTCTTGTGAAGAGGGCAAATTATTCCACAGTTCCATTCACTTGGCAGAGTCTCAGAGCACCAGATGGATTTAATGATATTATATATATGGACTTGAAGGTTCTCTCCGCCATATTTGAATAACTCTGCAGAGATGTCAGTTCCAGGTGACTTATTGTTATGTAGACTTTTAATGGCACCCACTACTTCTTCTAATGTTGGTGGCGGCTCGACATTGTCATCATCATTAGTACCACCATCAGTGATGTTTCCATCCCTTGTCAAATTTTCACCCACACTCTCATCTACACTTCCGTTTAGCAGAGCATCAAAATATTCCACCCATCTATTCAGAATTCTTAACTTTTCATTCAAAATATTTCCCTCGCTGTCGTAGCACATTGTAATTCTGGGCTTGTATTCTTTTCTTTGATGGTTTACCTTCTGATAGAAAAGTCGACTTCTGTTTTGGGCCTTGGCTAGTTCCACTTCCTTGATTTGGTTCTCGAGAAATACTCGTTTCTTCCTTCTGTGCAGTTTTTTCTCATGCTTTCTTAGTTCTCTGTATTCCATCTCTGCTTGCCGTGTACGATGTCGCTGTTGCATTCTTAGATATGCGTCATTTTTCACATTGGTTGCTTGTTGGCATTCTGCATCGAACCATAATTCTCTTGGTTGTGTTTGCCTGCTTCCCAGAACTTCGTCAGCTGCATTGGTAATCACAGACTTAACACCATCCCAGTATGAGTTAATATCATGTTGTTCCACATGGTCGCTGATGTCATCCAACTTATGATTTATGGTTGTAATGAACTTTTCTGCTGTTTCTGGTACTTTTAGGCTTTCAATATCAAATTTATTTGTGCGTGATCCCCTCTGTTTCTTCACGTTTATTTTGGAGATAACAAGGTAATGATCCGAGTCAACATTTGCTCCACGGTATGTTCGTATGCTCATTAAATCAGATTTATGCCTTGCCTCAACAAGTAGGTGGTCTATCTGGTTAACATTTCTACCATCTGGTGTTCTCCATGTTCCTTTATATATATCTTTTCTTGGGAAACATGTGCTACTCACAATCAAATTGTGGGACGTTGCAAAATCAATTAATTTTGTACCATTATCATTAGATTCTGCGTGCAGGCTATGTGCTCCAACTATAGGTCTATACACTGATTCCCTTCCTATCTTTGCATTAAAATCCCCTATCACTATCTTGACATCATGGTTTGGGCAGTCCTGATAGGTTTTCGAGAGCTTTGCGTAGAAGGTGTCTTTTTCTGTATCACTTTTGTCTTCTGTGGGTGCATAGACATTAATAATACTATAATTAAAGAATTTTCCAGATATACAAATAAGTGATAATCTATGATCAACCGCAGTAAAGCCTTTGACCAAATGCTTTACCCTTTTTGAGACAATAAAACCTGTTCCAAATGCATGATCCTTCTCGTGACAGCTGTAGAAGATGGTACAGTCATGCTTTTCGATTGTTCCCTTTCCTATCCATCTAATCTCCTGGATTGCTGTTATGTCAGTTTTATATTTAGCAAGTTCGTCTAAGAGAATTCTTAAACTTCCTGCGCGATACAGAGATAGTACATTCCAAGTAGCAAGTTTAAAATCGTTATCCTTTATCCGTTTGCCGGGTCTTTTCCGAAGTCCAGTAGTTGTTGTCCGAGGCTCTGTGTTTGGCTTCGTAATATAGGTTTTTTTACGAGAAGAGGTTATTGGCCTCTTGCTCAACCCCCTACCAGGAGGACCAGGGTTTTTCTGTAGGGGTTTTCCTTCCCTTAGTTGGGGGGGGCCCGATTTTATGGCGTCGGACATTCGCCATTCATCCTCTCCTATCTGCTATGGCTGCTGGCATTGCCAGTGGCCACATTGCCCAGGGCTCGCGGACGTGGACGCTAGGAGTAGGACTATTGGTAGTGTTGCTAGTGGAATGGAATGCAACTATGGCATTGCACGGTACTTAACTGATGCATACTTCCCAACAAAATATGCATCCCCGTGACCCTACCAAAATTTTGAGCCCCTTATATTATATGTATTGGTTAATAAATAAAAATAAATAAAAAAATAAGAGTTTCCGAAAACCCCTCAAAGGCAACTGCAGAACAGAAATGCACATTTACGTTGTGATGAATCACAATTTTCTTCTCTAATAATATCAAAATACGCAACTAAACCAAATTACGTTATTAATTGCGTGTTGTGCATATTACGTGAGTACGAAATGACAACAGTTCTACGCATGTTTAATTTTTGTTTTGTTTTAATGACGTCATAGGCACATTCGTGACGGACACACCCCCAGCTCGAGCCCCCAACAAACTTCGATTGAACCAATCAAAAAATATCTCTTATAAATAGACTATTATGTTTATAAATTGTCAACAAACAATTGAATTCAATCTTGTCCTCTTGGCGACTGACGCATTTCCGCTGAAAAAAAGTGTATATTTTTGATAGTGCGATTTTTCATTCAATCAATTCGACCGCGTTAGAAAATATGTCGCACAATTAAACTTATAAATGAAACTGTCAATTATTGTGGTGAAAAAATTTGGGGTGTCAATAAAATTGACCCCTTTCTGCGATATTGGTTTATTCTTGGCGAGAAATTGTTAAAAATCAAGACTGGTCGTCGGACGATTTAATTTTTATAATCATTTCAGATAACGGTTTTCAAAACTAGAGCATCCAGCGTGCTTAGGTCACGGTAGCTACTCATAAAAACGCAATCTTTTATTCTATGTTTTTAGTTATGTTATCGTAATGTCTTCGTACTGATTTAGAAACTCAGATGGAATATATCGTGGGTATTTAATTTTATCATTCGGTGGCCACTCTTTAGTCTACGAAAACGCACTATGTCCTACCTATAATACTTTTCGAGTTATTATCTGAACTAAGTCAATTATGCATAAATCTTTTCAGCGAATGATCACTAAGGGACTTCGTGCATATTCCTTTGCTATTTTGATACCGTAACGTGATATATAATTATGATTATACCGTGTGAAATAGCATTAAGTCAGACTTAATGCAATTTCGTTGAAAGATTTTTTGGTTATCCGTGGTATTCAAAATCTGACAGTTGTGTTTAAGATAAGTTTCTCGCTGACTAAATTGAATATTATTCACAAAAATGTTGTCAAGAGCGGCAAAAATATTACAAAAGTAATAATATGAATTTCTTTAGGGTAAATTGCCTAATTAAAAAAAAATCATTTCTCATTATTGAAGTCCGTAATGTACGTAGTAGGGGTAGGCAAGAAGTCATTGCTCAGAGTTGTGTGATGTCAAAATTATACAACAAAATAATACCAATATCACATTCCAAGAAAAAATATTTGATGGTTTAATATGATAAAAAAATTATGCCACTTGAGCTTTAAAGTTGGTACGCTTCCATTCCTTCTGTCGACGACATCGAAACAAAAGATGATTATATTAATATAGCGGATGAAAATCAATTACAAAAAAAAACTATTTTGTAAAAAAATATGTAAGTACTATTAAAATAAAAATGTTACACCACCAAACTATTTTTACTTCGGTGCTTGCAATATTGTATCAGCGAAAAAGCATTAAGTCATGCAATACTCTTCTATTTAAAAAAAAAATGAATTTTTCAGTTATTTTAAAATAATAAGTACAGGCATAAGTAGACAATATAAGAATCTATTATACTCTATTCGTCCCTATTATGACTTCAATATATTTTTAAAAAGTTAACTTCGCTCAAACTTTCAATTTCACTTATCTCGAAACTAGTATTTTTGACTTGGTGCTTTTCCGCAGTAAACCCACGATATATTGTACAATGTGGCATTTTAACAAGTGGTTTGGGCTTGGTTGATGTGAATTTAGTATGTGCAAACATTTTCGGCGTTTTTCGTTAAACTTTTTACCGTATTTATTATCTTGTAGTCCTATCTTAGACATGTTCCCTTTCACTGTCCGTTCTATCCCCCCCCCCCTCTCCCAACTCTTCACTAATTCAAGCCACGCCCTACCCCTTTAACGACACTGGTAAATACTTGCGCTCACACACAGTTTTGTAATGTCAAGTTATTATATGTTTGTCGGTCTCCTCTTTGTGCGGTGCTTCGTAGTATCCCCACTCTTGCCTACTTTAGTTTTCTGAATGTTTCACAACTGCACACAATTTTTTTATTATTTTAAAAAATTAGGTCTTATTAACCCAAAATGTGCAGGCCAGGTATCTGTCATGCAGGCACGCAAATGCTACTACAATACATTTGTTTTTGTTTAAATAAATTGTAAGGGAATCCTTCATAGAAAGAAAATATTGGAATATTATGTTTTGAATTGTTCTTCTTTTATTTTTGATGGAGCAAGCAGACATATTCAGTACTAGTAGATATTGCACCAGAATAAGCTCCATAAAATAAATATTTTTCTTACAGAAGGGAGGCTCTTGTGAGATGTCACATAAAAAAGCAGAGTGTGCAATTAACACGCGGTAGAAATGAAACCTCCAGAAAACAAAAGTAGACAAGAGTGGGGAGGCTACGGAGGCTACGGAGCACCGCACAAGCGGAGACCTATTATACTATTTCATTATCTCGCAGGCTAAATCTTACAGATACATGTATGAGTATGTGTTTGATTCTTTTTAACGTCGCTATTTTTCGTATCATCGAGTTTTAAAATTTTCACTTCAAAATATAGCCTTGCTGCCCTATGGCAAAGCAGATATACTGATTTTTTTTTAAATTTTTGGAGATCATTTCGAATATTTTATGCCCACATTAAAAAATTCATACCTTCGAATCTTAATATGGACACATACAAAAGCAAGACATATCTAAATAGCCAATGAATTCATCTATATTTTTTGATTATTACATATTCGTAGGATTTATAAAAAAATATATAATAAAATCGTAAGCTTCGGTCCAAAAACTTTGGTAAAAAATGTGAAACTGTCAATCGCAGAAAAATAGAAGTGGTCCATATTTTGTTGACCTTAGTCGTTCCAGTGGAGCAACATTTTCCGCTTATTGTGGCGACAGTAGGAGATTTTAAAATAATGTCAGATTATTCATGATACGGTAATGTAAGTCTTCATTTTTACAAGAAAAATGCGGAAAAGAGCGGTAATACGCAAACAATGACCGAAGTGCGGTCGGTATTCATCGTAATGCGCCTGTCTTTAGGCAAACTTGTTAGCACCGATAAACTTTAGTTATTGGCTTCGCCATATTATGTACTAGTTTTAAATAATTATAGTGTCAGCGGTATCTTTCTAAGGTTTCCAAAAAAAACTTGGGAAGAAGCCTATCGAACTGCGAATGTAGAAATAAACAATCTAAAACAATGGTTGGATGACAACTACCTTTCCTTAAACTCTGACAAAACCTATTTCATGACTTTTACATTATCAGATAAAATCCATCCAACAATAAATTCCAATATTACTATTCATAACTCCTGTAATAACAATACGGACAACTGCAATTCACCTAAATGCTCAAAAATCTCAAAAAAAGTAATATTAAATATTTAGGCATAATTATAGATCAACATGTTAAATGGACAGAACATATTGCACAAACTGTAAACAGAATACGTAAACTTTATTACGTATTCCTCAAACTAAGAAATATCCTACATAAATCTATGCTACTAAAGGTTTACTATGCTTTAGCCCAATCAGTTTTACAATACGGAATAATAGGCTGGGGAGGAGCATATAAAACCAATTCAACCCCACTTGAAATAGTACATAGAAGACTCATCAAAATTATTCTAAAGAAACAATTAGACTATTCAACCCAAAAATTATTCGATGAATTCAAAGTATTACCACTAAATAAAATTTATCAAAAAAATGCATTACTTCAAATCCACAAAGATAAACTAACAACAAAGTCATTTAGCACCAGGCCGAGAACCTTAGGACAAATAATAATCCCTAAACTTAATACAACAACAGCCCAACATCATTACACATACTCAGCCATAAAATTCTTTAACGAACTCCCTAAAGAAATACAATCCGAAAGGAATTATGAATTTTTTAAACTAAAACTTAAAAAACATTTTACTTTTAACCAGATTTAGGTATGTGTTACGATGTGCCAACTTATATTTCCATTATGAACAAAAAAATGCCAACTAATATTTTCTCTATATGTATGAAAATTCACATTAGTTTCATTATGTACAAAAAATTCCAACTTATATTTTCATTATGTAAAAATTTTTTCCGTTATGTAAAAAATAAATGCCAACTTATTATTCATTATGTATAGAAAAAATTGATCTACATACATTCAATTGTAACAACTGTTAAGTATGTATAGTACTGTCAATCTGATAGTGCTCCCTCTCTAAACACGAGAATTTCTCAACTAGGGAGGTATTGTTACCACTAATATTATTTATTATATATATTGGTTAATTTTATATTATATGTCATCATCATCATCATCATCATCATCTGTGGCTCTACAACCCAGGTCGGGTCTTGGCCTCCAGCAGAGCCTGCCTCCATGACTGTCGGTGTTGTGCTGCGTTGCGCCAGTTCCGGATGCCGATGGTGCTTGCATCCTTCACCACTCCATCCAGCCATCGAAGCTTTGGTCTTCCAACTCTTCTCCGACCCCCAGGTGCACCATCCATAATTCGCTTTGGAATATCTCCTTCGCTCATTCTCTGGATATGTCCAGCCCACCTGAGTCTTCCAGTTTTGATTTCCTTGGAGATATTAGGGTCCTCGTAAAGATCGTATAGCTCCTGGTTGTATCTGATACGCCATTCTCCATTATCACAGACTGGGCCGTAAATCCTTCGCAGCACCTTCCTTTCAAAACTTTCTAGGGCTCCTTCATCACCCTTACTGATTGTCCAGTATTCCGAACCATACATAAGAACAGGTCGTATAAGGGTCTTGTAAAGCAGGACTTTAGTTCTTCTGGTAAGGTGGCGAGATTTCATATGCTTCTGTAGCCCAAAGTAGTATCGATTTGCAGCTACTATTCTTCTTTTGATTTCGCTGGATACATTGTTGTCATTTGTCACCATAGTACCGAGATATACAAACTCGTTGACAGTTTCAAATGTATAAAATTATCTATCTGTATACTTGGTGGTTTCTGGCGTCCATGTACGGGCATATATTTTGTCTTCCCCTCGTTGATGACCAATCCCATTTTTCTTGCCGACGTAGCTAAGCTTTTAAACGCCGATTTTAGTTCATATTCTGAGCGTGCGATGATATCTATATCGTCAGCATAAGCAAGGAGCTGAACAGACTTGTTAAAAATATGGCCTGTGGTTTGTATACCTGCATTTCGGATGGCCTTTTCCAGCGCTAAATTGAATTAAATGCAGGCAAGTGCATCTCCTTGTCTTAGTCCATTGAAGGTCTTTAGGGTGTCTGACAGATCATGTTGTATTCTGACTCGGCACTCAACATTAGACATTGTGAGCCTTACTAAGTTTACCAGTTTTCTTGGGATATTTAATTCATCCAAGGCTCTGTACAGTCTTTCTCTATTTACCGTGTCATAGGCAGCCTTAAAATCTATGAAGAGATGGTATGTATCAACATTAAATTCTATTGTTTTTTCCAGTATCTGTCTCAGTGAAAAGATTTGATCAGTTGTAGATTTCCCCTTACGGAACCCAGTTTGATATTGGCCAGTTATGCCATCCGAATATTTCACAAGCCTACCACACAGTACATTTGATAGGATCTTGTATGAGATATTCAGCAGCGTTATGCCCCTATAGTTAGAGCAGTTCATAGTGTCTCCTTTCTTGTGAAGAGGGCAAATTATTCCACAGTTTCATTCACTTGGCAGAGTCTCAGAGCACCAGATGGATTTAATGATATTATATATATGGACTTGAAGGTTCTCTCCGCCATATTTGAATAACTCTGCAGAGATGTTGTCAGTTCCAGGTGATTTATTGTTATGTAGACTTTTAATGGCACCCACTACTTCTTCTAATGTTGGTGGCGGCTCGACATTGTCATCATCATTAGTACCACCATCAGTGATGTTTCCATCCCTTGTCAAATTTTCACCCACACTCTCATCTACACTTCCGTTTAGCAGAGCATCAAAATATTCCACCCATCTATTCAGAATTCTTGACTTTTCATTCAAAATATTTCCCTCGCTGTCGTAGCACATTGTAATTCTGGGCTTGTATTCTTTTCTTTGATGGTTTACCTTCTGATAGAAAAGTCGACTTCTGTTTTGGGCCTTGGCTAGTTCCACTTCCTTGATTTGGTTCTCGAGAAATACTCATTTCTTCCTTCTGTGCAGTTTTTTCTCATGCTTCTTAGTTCTCTGTATTCCATCTCTGCTTGCCGTGTACGATGTCGCTGTTGCATTCTTAGATATGCGTCATTCTTCACATTGGTTGCTTGTTGGCATTCTGCATCGAACCATAATTCTCTTGGTTGTGTTTGCCTGCTTCCCAGAACTTCGTCAGCTGCATTGGTAATCACAGACTTAACACCATCCCAGTATGAGTTAATATCATGTTGTTCCACATGGTCGCTGATGTCATCCAACTTATGATTTATAGTTGTAATGAACTTTTCTGCTGTTTCTGGTACTTTTAGGCTTTCAATATCAAATTTATTTGTGCGTGATCCCCTCTGTTTCTTCACATTTATTTTGGAGATAACAAGGTAATGATCCGAGTCAACATTTGCTCCACGGTATGTTCGTATGCTCATTAAATCAGATGTATGCCTTGCCTCAACAAGTAGGTGGTCTATCTGGTTAACATTTCTACCATCTGGTGTTCTCCATGTTCCTTTATATATATCTTTTCTTGGGAAACATGTGCTACTCACAATCAAATTGTGGGACGTTGCAAAATCAATTAATTTTGTACCATTATCATTAGATTCTGCGTGCAGGCTATGTGCTCCAACTGTAGGTCTATACACTGATTCCCTTCCTATCTTTGCATTAAAATCCCCTATCACTATCTTGACATCATGGTTTGGGCAGTCCTGATAGGTTTTCGAGAGCTTTGCGTAGAAGGTGTCTTTTTCTGTATCACTTTTGTCTTCTGTGGTTGCATGGACATTAATAATACTATAATTAAAGAATTTTCCAGATATACGAATAAGTGATAATCTATGATCAACTGCGGTAAAGCCTTTGACCAAATGCTTTACCCTTTTTGAGACAATAAAACCTGTTCCAAATGCATGATCCTTCTCGTGACAGCTGTAGAAGATGGTACAGTCACGCTTTTCGATTGTTCCCTTTCCTATCCATCTAATCTTCTGGATTGCTGTTATGTCAGTTTTATATTTAGCAAGTTCGTCTAAGAGAATTCTTAAACTTCCTGCGCGATACAGAGATAGTACATTCCAAGTAGCAAGTTTAAAATCGTTATCCTTTATCCGTTTGCCGGGTCTTTTCCGAAGTCCAGTAGTTGTTGTCCGAGGCTCTGTTGTGGCGGCCCTGCTACCTTATCATAAATCTGTGGCAGCCCTGCACCGCGCAGTGACTAACGAACAAGCTAGAAGCTACGATGGTATTTCGCTGATAAGCGAATTCCAGACGCTCGGCGATAAATGCTGACCTTCGAATCTTTACAGGAACCGTCTCGAAGATTCTCTACAGCGCAAGCATCTATATAAACAATGCACCTGACGCCTACCAGTCAGTCAGTACTGAACTCACCGCGATACGAATCGCAGGCCTCACGATGGCCTAGTCTTACCACGGGTCGCGACACGCGTCGCCAGCTTCTCAATGGATCTCCCGTATTTCCAGAAGCCTCCGCCCGCACGACACCAAATTCATCCTGGAATAATACTGAAGATCCGAGATCTTCACCTCCAGTGGACGACCAAAGGACCAGCCAGTTATATCGAGACGCGACTTCTACTTTCCTTAAAGAGCAGCACTCAATGCTAATTCTGCATTCGTAATCTGTGTAACATGTTCAATTAAATAAACGGAGATCAAGACGAACATCTTTAATTCATCTCTCTACCAACATTTCCCAAACTGTGTTTGGCTTCGTAATATAGGTTTTTTTACGAGAAGAGGTTATTGGCCTCTTGCTCAACCCCCTACCAGGAGGACCAGGGTTTTTCTGCAGGGGTTTTCCTTCCCTTAGTTGGGGGGGCCCGATTTTATGGCGTCGGACATTCGCCATTCATCCTCTCCTATCTGCTATGGCTGCTGGCATTGCCAGTGGCCACATTGCCCAGGGCTCGCGGACGTGGACGCTAGGAGTAGGACTATTGGTAGTGTTGCTAGTGGAATGGAATGCAACTATGGCATTGCACGGTACTTAACTGATGCATACTTCCCAACAAAATATGCATCCCCGTGACCCTACCAAAATTTTGAGCCCCTTATATTATATGTATTGGTTAATAAATAAAAATAAATAAAAAAATAAGAGTTTCCGAAAACCCCTCAAAGGCAACTGCAGAACAGAAATGCACATTTACGTTGTGATGAATCACAATTTTCTTCTCTAATAATATCAAAATACGCAACTAAACCAAATTACGTTATTAATTGCGTGTTGTGCATATTACGTGAGTACGAAATGACAACAGTTCTACGCATGTTTAATTTTTGTTTTGTTTTAATGACGTCATAGGTACATTCGTGACGGACACACCCCCAGCTCGAGCCCCCAATAAACTTCGATTGAACCAATCAAAAAATATCTCTTATAAATAGACTATTATGTTTATAAATTGTCAACAAACAATTGAATTCAATCTTGTCCTCTTGGCGACTGACGCAATTCTGCTGAAAAAAAATGTATATTTTTGATAGTGCGATTTTTCATTCAATCAATTCGACCGCGTTAGAAAACATGTCGCGCAATTAAACTTATAAATGAAACTGTCAATTATTGTGGTGAAAAAATTTGGGGTGTCAATAAAATTGACCCCTTTCTGCGATATTGGTTTATTCTTGGCGAGAAATTGTTAAAAATCAAGACTGGTCGTCGGACGATTTAATTTTTATAATCATTTCAGATAACGGTTTTCAAAACTAGAGCATCCAGCGTGCTTAGGTCACGGTACCTACTCATAAAAACGCAATATTTTTTTCTATGTTTTTAGTTATGTTATCGTAATGTCTTCGTACTGATTTAGAAACTCAGATGGAATATATCGTGGGTATTCTGCGAAAAAGCATTAAGTCAAAATTTTGCTGATTTGACTTAATGATGCAATTTTATCATTCGGTGGCCACTCTTTAGGCTACGAAAACGCACTATGTCCTACCTATAATACTTTTCAAGTTATTATCTGAACAAGTCAATTATGCATAAATCTTTTCAGCGAATGAGCACTAAGGGACTTCGTGCATATTCCTTTGCTATTTTGATACCGAAACGTGATATATAATTATGATTATACCGTGTGAAATAGCATTAAGTCAGACTTAATGCAATTTCGTTGAAAGATTTTTTGGTTATCCGTGGTATTCAAAATCTGACAGTTGTGTTTAAGATAAGTTTCTCGCTGACTAAATTGAATATTATTCACAAAAATGTTGTCAAGAGCGGCAAAAATATTACAAAAGTAATAATATGAATTTCTTTAGGGTAAATTGCCTAATTAAAAAAAATCATTTCTCATTATTGAAGTCCGTAATGTACGTAGTAGGGGTAGGCGACAAGAAGTCATTGCTCAGAGTTGTGTGATTTATACAACAAAATAATACCAATATCACATTCCAAGAAAAAATATTTGATGGTTTAATGTGATAAAAAAATTATGCTACTCGAGCTTTAAAGTTGGTACGCTTCCATTCCTTCTGTAGACGACAGCGAAACAAAAGATGATTATATTAATATAGCGGATGAAAATCAATTACATAAAAAAACTATTTTGTAAAAAAATATGTACTATTAAAATAAAAATGTTACACCACCAAACTATTTTTACTTCGGTGCTTGCAATATTGTATCAGCGAAAAAGCATTAAGTCATGCAATACTCTTCTATTTAAAAAAAAAAGTATGAATTTTTCAGTTATTTTTAAATAATAAGTACAGGCATAAGTAGACAATATAAGAATCTATTATACTCTATTCGTCCCTATAATGACTTCAATATATTTTTAAAAAGTTAACTTCGCTCAAATTTTCAATTTCACTTATCTCGAAACTAGTATTTTTGACTTAGTGCTTTTCCGCAGTAAACCCACGATATATTGTACAATGTGGCATTTTAACAAGTGGTTTGGGCTTGGTTGATGTGAATTTAGTATGTGCAAACATTTTCGGCGTGTTTCGTTAAACTTTTTACCGTATTTATTATCTTGTAGTCCTATCTACATGTTACCTTTCACTGTCCGAACTATCCCCCCCCCTCTCCCAACTCTTCACTAATTCAAGCCACGCCCTACCCCTTTAACGACACTGGTAAATACTTGCGCTCACACACAGTTTTGTAATGTCAAGTTATTATATGTTTGTCGGTCTCCTCTTTGTGCGGTGCTTCGTAGTGTCCCCACTCTTGACTACTTTAGTTTTCTGAAGGTTTCACAACTGCACACAATTTTTTTAATTATTTAAAAAAATTAGGTCTCATTAACCCAAAATGTGCAGGCCAGGTATCTGTCATGCAGGCACGCAAATGCTACTACGATATATTTGTTTTTGTTTAAATAAATTGTAAGGGAATCCTTTATAGAAAGAAAATATTGGAATATTATATTTTGAATTGTTCTTCTTTTATTTTTGATGGAGCAAGCAGACATATTCAGGACTAGTAGATATTGCACCAGAATAAGCTCCATAAAATAAATATTTTTCTTACTTTTGACAAGATTTTTTTATTTTATATAATTTTATTATTAATTTAATTATTTTCTATTATGTTGTCTTATTAAAGATAAAGTCACAAGGAGGTAATCCATAACTGGTTTTATTTTGGCTATATAGTACATGACTGCTCCAATGAAGACTGCAGTAACTCAATATTTGGTGTTTTTGAGTTAGTTACATTTTCGGGTTTTATAATTTTTTATCTATCTGCCAAGAAGACATTTTTAACTCTAAAGCGCGCCTTCCACTGCGAGCGGAGCGGACTCATTACGGAATCCGCTCGACTAGCAAACATTAACTGCATACAAGTGCTTCCATCAAGAACGAGGCCAGCGAAGCGGACTAAACGAGTTAAATAGTTTCGAACGAGTCCGCTCCGCTAATGCGAGCGGAGCGGACTCCGTACGATCTCCGCTCGACTCGCACACGTTAACTGCGTACAAGTGCTTCCATCGGGAACGAGGAGAGCGGAGCGGATCGAACTTGTTAAAATAGGTCCGAAAGAGACCGCTCGCGCACACCATCGCCGACTAGTTTCTAGCGGACTCCGCTCAAGAACTGTAGCCAATTCAATTGCCTCGCTGCGTTTTTGTCGAGGTGGAGGTGTTTATTGAAGCCGTTTGCCAATTTCGTTTATAGGATACGACTAGCAAAGATTGTCAAGATAAAGGATTCGGCTTAGAAAACCATTATTGGTTTATGATATTGGCGGAAATAAGAAAGTAAATTATTTTTTTAAAGTTTTTACATTTTTGAGATAAGATTATTTTTATAAATGTACATTTAATTCATACTTAACATTTTTTTTCATTGCATACATGCTGTCAGAATCATATTCACTAGGATCAGTACTTGACATCACAAAAATCACTCCGTTCACTTCGAAACAAAGCGATACTGACTCGTTTTCAATGGAAGCGCAAAACTATTTCTCATTTTTCATTGACCTCGCTCCGCTCGCCCCACTCATTTCTCGCACGGGCAGTGGAAGGCAAACGCCTATCTTCTAAGTGACTCTTTTTTGATGGAAGGTCAAAACTATTTCGCTCAGCTCCCACTCCGCTCCGCTCTTCTCTTTTCCGCTCGCAATGGAAGGTGCCCTTAACAGTTCACCGTGAGAAAAACCATTTTAAAAATAGTTGTAAGTCACGAAGTCTTAATTTTTCCGTGTACTAAAGAAGTAAGTTGAGTTACTGCGCTTTTCATCGGAATTTTTTTTTCGTGTGTGGTCGTAAGTCAGACTTACTTCTTTTTTCCATGGAGAAGTATCGATATTATCATTTGAATTGCGATTGACGGTTAAAGTTACAGTAATTGCGGTTTGCCTATTGTAGTGATAAAATTGAAAATATAAAGAGAATTGTACCGTGAAAGTGTTCAACATGAAAATTTCCAGTAGGACTGTCAAAATAATAGCTAATATCTCAGACATAACTTAAAATTTTCTGCATTTAATTCTAATGCCCCAAAAATTGGCTTGTGATTCTTGTGAATTCTTATTTTGTACATATTGTTTGTTCAGATTATAATAAATTATTAGTCTACTTCTGATGAATTATTAGGTCCCTATGGAGATCAGCAATATTTTAGTGGAGTGAACTCTGATGCGATTAGAAGCCTTCTGCAAGTAATAATTCAAGACCTATAGAATTGAGTAGTTGTAGACCAACTTTCCCTAATTTCATGTTGCTTTTCATTGAGGAAACAGGATTGTTCTATTGTGCTACTAAAACAACTGAAAAATATGTTCGAGTATATTCCGAGAACTACATAAAAATGAATATATTTTCAAATACTTCAAGTGCATAGAAATGTTTTTCTTCAAAATATATTTGGTGATGTAAAATGGGATCAGATTAAAAATGAAACTGCTAAATGCAAGAATACTTTGCACGAAGAATCGCGAAAAAAATATTCACAGCATTCTGGAAAATATGAAGTCATGCCATGCAGTGGAATTTTATTGGTAAACACGTGGAATTAGTGCCGAAACCAATTACGGTTGCAAACCGTGATAACTGTTTTTGCAAACATCGGGGATCTCTGATAGAATGGTAGCTACTACATGTGGAAAAATTGACGAAACAGGTGCAGTAATGCTTGATCAGCGTAGGATACATCTCACAAGATCTAATCAAATTCTACCTGAATTCGAACACATTCAAGCCTTTCTTGTAGTGGATACATACTATACCAGGAAATCATCGAAGAAGCTTTAACTATAAAGAGATCTGAACATTTAGAAAATGTACAGACTGTATGCAGATTTGCAGAAAGAAAGAAGCATTGAAACATCTGATACTCTGAGACACTGCTTTTGACTTCCATAATAATTATGCTAAAAAAGACCAGTGTGCGAAATTTATAATAGCCACTGATGAAGAAAAAGTACTGTTTAAAGATGCTTATGAAACACACCGGAAAAATAAACTTCAGGCCAGGGTCTTAAAAGACTCGGATAAAGAGAATGCTGGAATTAATTTGTAGCTATGCGTAGCAGTATTTGACTTGCAAAACGTTCTATAGATACCTCATTCAGTGAGTAGGTTTTACTAGAAAAGAAAAGTACGCAACATATAATTTCACCATATATGATACATATAGGAAAGAAACAGGGCCACTGCTTTATTTGGTATGAAACAGAAGGAAAAAGATGTGCCAATAAATCGCTACATGTTTACACAAAATTTTAACTTCAGTTCAACAAAAGAGTATAAATAAGTAAAGTTATATTCTATTCGGATAATTGCAGTGGACAAAACCGAAACCGACATGCGTTTTCCATGTTAGAATGTGCCGCACGAACCCTCAAAATCAATGAAAGGCATCGTTTTATGAAGAAAGGACACACTAAAAACGAGAGTGATTCTATGCACGCCACAATAGAAAATGCAAGGAAAGGGAAAATTATTTACGTGCCTGAACAATGGGTTATCCATTGGAAGTGTATATAATGTATGGTTACATGGAAGAACCCATAACCTTCATTTTAGAAAAACGGACAAGAGGCAGGCGGCTGGACAGATTAATTCAAGATGTTGCTGTGTATAATCAAAAACAAAACATCGATAAACTTTTAGGGGTATTGCTTTGACAATATCTATGCATGTTCTAAATTAAACTTAAACACTTGATTGAATAATGCAATTGTTTATTTATTTAATAATTATAATGAAAACAATAGCGCGTTAAAAAATACACCGAACTGTGTTGATTGTTTTACCGGGGTACGCTTGTTGGTTCCCGAAACTGTTTATTTTCCTGGCAACCAACAAGCGAAAGTGATTGATATTTTTCGAATTAATTTTCAAATTATATTAAGTTTCAGGCCGTTTCACTGAACCGCGGTAAGTACTACACACCTTGTAATGTACGCAGATCGTCACAGCTCTGCTAGCATTATGCAATATTCCAAAGACCATAATTTCTATTTTTCACTAAATTCTTCCGTTGAAGAAACCGCCATTGGACATTCTAACACCAGAGATGGGGTGTCTGATGATTCAGAAATCGAATGAAACTTATAATGTTCTTTTCCTTCTTTAATTTTTTTAAATGACTTAAGAATCTCTTTTATTTTATGCAAGTAACAGTTTCTTAACAAATATATTATTTTTTCAGTTGATCGAACTAAAAATGTTTTTTATATTGTTGTTTATAACACTGAGATACCATAACTATTGAAAAACTCTCAACTGTGTATTCTTATTGTCTATAAAAGATGTTTTTTACTGTTAAAATAAAGCAGCTCGTCGTAACTTCTATAATTTGTTTAATTTTTCCCTGTAACAAAGAAGTAGCTCAACATACTACCCATTGAAATTATATAAACTCCGAGGAAAAGAGTAGTAAGTCCCAAAACCCTTCAAATTAGTGCAAATTCGAGGAAAATACTAAGAAAATATTAAGTAGTTAGAAAGAGTATTAACAAGCGAAACTTATTCAATTTAAATAAAACTCATAACACTCATCTAAGATTATGCAGAATTTTTTGAACTTTAAAATCGCTCTCCTGCAAAATGACAAAAAGTGAGTTACTGCAGTCTTACTTGGAGCAGTCGAGTACAAACTGATAAAAATAAAATTAATAAATTATAAATGAATTCGCATAAGAAAAAGGAAGATGTTAAAACGTTAGATTTGTTGTGTAGGTATTATTTTTTTCACAGTTTATAGGTTTACTAAAACGGATAAAAGGAGTGTGAAAAATGATTTTTGTAATAATTTAAAGGGTGAAGAATTATGGTCTACGGCGAAAGATTTTTTGGCATTAAATAGGTTAAATTTCGAAACACCAGCTTTTTAATGTGTAGGTTGTAGGTATTTATTATCATTGCTTCTGTCTAGTACCTAGTACTAGAATCAAGGACAGTTTGAAAAAATGTGTAAATAACAATACGTCGCCCAGTAGAGAACTATATTCCCAGAGTAGCAGACAAGTATGATCAATAGAACAATATTATGAAAGGATAGGCTTTTAACCCAGATAGTGGCGGTTCTTCAATCAATTCTTCGGATTATTTTAGGCAAATTCTGTTATGTATTATATATCAATGTTGTTGTTATTGGAATTGCTGCTTAGGGAACGTACCCATACTACGTGACCTCGCGTAGTATGGGTACGTTCCCTTATTTAAAGTTAATTCAAAGTCCTGGAAGTAAAACAAGTTGAAGCAGAAAATTTTCGCAGCGGCGCAGTTTCATACAACTTAAATGGAAAAAAACTCTAACACATCAATTAACCCACCTCGGGGGTTATTTAACCCTAATTTGAAAAAAAAATGATAGACATTACAACGTAATTTTAAAAAAATGTTTGAGAAAGTATTTTTATAACATGCGTACATCTAAATTACCCTTTTTACAAAATTATTTATTTACGCGCATTTTTGGTCAGTAGGTAGAGCATGAGACTCTTAATCTCAGGGTCGTGGGTTCGAGCCCCACGTTGGGCGCCAAATTGTAATACGATATTTGTGTGAGATATGAAATGTCTAATGTAACATGAAAGTCATGTAATGTGTACTCTGTAATATAAAACATAAGTAAATATGTGCCCAAAGGGAATGAAAGATGGCTAGCTCATTAAAACATATCAATTTATTAAACGCTACAAAACATTATTTAAAATGGGAAATTAGCAAGTAGCATGAGACTCTATAATATATTAATGTGATCTTAATAAATAACTCAAGGTCGCCTAAGGCTCTAAGAAAACCTAAGTTTTGAGTTAAATTGTTGAATTGAAATTATCATAATGTTACGATGTTAAACCACTAGAAAGGTCTATTCGGAATTATAAACTAATAATGGACGCCATCTCATTGTAATTTATTATCCCAATGAGAAAGGATATGAAGTTAAATTTATGAGTAAACCATGAGAATCTAACTATCTTGCGATAGTAGCAGGTAAGAACTGCTACAATGCATCTACAGTTTTTTTTACAAGTTATCGAAAAAATATACATTTTAAGATTAAATTAATCCCCACCTCTGCTGTTTTTCACAATTTGTCGGCACCTACAGAACTTTTCAAGTTTAAATGTTCTTAAAATATTATTAAACGTTTCTTGAAGCCTTTCTTTCCTCGGCAAACTGGGTTGAAACAAACTGCCTGTATGGAATTCTTGTATGTGGTGCCTGTAATGGAACAAAATATAATAAATAAGCAGGTTCGTGTGGGAAAATATCGAAACTGATTTTATTGAAAAATTTGTTGCTCCATTTAAAAAAATATATTTTATCGTGTGATTTTGATTTACTCTTCGAAATAAATTTTCATCAAGTTAGAAAAATGATATTTTTAGAACACATAAAAACACGCAAGTATTAATTATATTTTCTCGGAAGATTTTTCAATGTGGATGAGTGTTTCAGGCTGATAATTATTGCTTATAATAATTGTTACCCTTTGTGCTATGCATAAAAATCTTGTCTTAAACGTTAGTTTAACAATAAAAATAATAGTTATTAATTGTTACATAAATATAATGTCGTTAACGTTAAAATATTTAAAAAAAAAATGAATTTATGAAGTACCTTCCAAAGTAAGAACCATTTTTTCAGAACTGATATATAAAATAACCTGTAAAATGACAAAATAAGCTTGACACAAGTTCATATTATAGAAAGATATCGAATCTAATTTGAACAGAAAATTAATTTCTATTTAAGAAAAAGAAAATTATCGCGTGATTTTGATATAAGTACCTACTAAAAATATTTTTGATTATTTATAATTTTTAGATTTGCATTTACGCTCTTTCTAATATCAACTATTTCCAATTTATCCAACTGAATGCCGTGAAGTAGTGAAGTCATAAAAAACATCAGCAAGAACCCTAACTTCACTAAAAAACAACTCAATCAAGAAAAAAAACTTGCAATTAATATAGGAATCAAGGGCTACACGGGAAAATAATTTGATCATCACGGAAGCTGATAAAGGTAACAGCGTCATCATTATGAATAAAGAGGATTATGTGAAAAAGGCAATGGACTTTTTACAAGGTGATAATTTTGAATGGTTAAAAATTAACCCATTTAAATGTCAAGACCAGATTAGGGATGCCCTAAAATCTAAATGATTGTAAAAGTGATATGATTATTAATTTAATTAAAAATAAGAAACTCTCTGTCAAAAATCCCTAAGTTATAGTGTAGATTATAGTGTATAGCTTATTAAAAATTCATATAAAAGATCAACCAATAAGGCCAGTGTTTTCAAATTGCAATGCTCCTAGCAATAAAATAGCATTGATAATTAATATCCATAATAATTATTATGGATTCCAAATTTTTCATCCTAAATACAATTAAAAATTCTTTGATTTTATTGAATACTTAAAACTTTTGGAAATTCCTGCCAAAGCATTATTAGTGTTATTGATATTGTTAATTTATTTATCTCAGGATTTAAATTTATTATTTAATTTAGTTTTAAAACAAAATTATTTTCAATTCAATGACAAGGCTAGTACCAGCCCCTTGGTCGCGGATATATTTATAAATAATCTGGAAAATAAGATTTTTAACAGCTGTGCCATATTATTAAAATATGAACATTGTTAGAAAAGATATGTGGATGATGTGTTTTGTGTTAGGATAAGTAAATTGAGACAACTTAATATTTTTCATCATTTCTTAAATACACTCCATAAAACATAAAATTTACTGTAGAGATTGGCCAAAATTTCAATATAAACTTTTTAGATCTAAACATTTGAAAAATTAATAACAAATTTGAATTTAACATTTTTCGTAAAGATACATACACACACATAATAATCCACAACACCTCAAACCATCTAATTTCTCAAAAAATGTCAGCTTTCCATTCTATGATTCACAGATTAATTAATGTACCTCTATCTCCCAATAATTATTTAATAGAACTCAATACTACTAAACAAATTGCAATTAATAATAAATATAACACAAATTTAATTGAAAACATACAAGAATAAGTAAATACAAGAATAAATTAATGAGCGTTTAACCAGCCAGCGGGCGAAAATCCAGATGGTAGGATTGTGAGAATGATAAAAAAGGCACAAGATAAACATATTCAATTTGGGAGGCGGGTATGGGTACCACCGCCCCAGGAACCATTTATTGGATAACCAACACCTCTGCCATAGGTCACCCCAAGTGGTTCGCTATATTTGGTGACTTAGCAGGGGTGTCCGGGTTCATAGGGTGAGGTTTGTCCAGATTTTTTTAGTACATAGTATTTTGAAATTTTCAGAATATGGTCACGAAAAATAAATACACGAGATATCTCATTATATCCCCCCCACCCCCTGGTGATATTTCGTGATTTTTTCCGAACCCCCCCCCCCTTTTCGAGCCTCACGTGATTAATGGACGATCCCTTAGCCTATTTCTGAGAAATTCTCTAGCCCCCCCCCCCCCCAGACCAATTTTCTACACATTTGTGAAGTCGAAATTGTGGGGGGTGGGGGGGGGGGGGGGGGGGGCGACACCACATTATCCGCCCCGGGTGCCACCCATGCCATTTTTTAGGCAGACAATTGCTTTGGTCAAAATAAAAATAAGTATGTAGTAAGTTTACTTATTGTGTCACTGAATTAAATATTGCAAGCATTATCCTCAAGTTTCTAACAGTAGGCCACACTCAAAATGAGGGTATGCGATGCATTCTGTTATTGAAAAACAGAAAAGAAGTCTGAAAAAAAATCTGTCTAACCTAGTGTGTAAGAATTTCAATATTAATGAAAATAAATAATATAATGAAGCCCATTGATTGTATTTTATAAAAATAATTAATAAAGAGAGTATCTAAGAATCAACGTTAGGAAAAGAGATAGACACTTCGATCAATAATGTCCTTGGTTGAAGCAGGGCCGGATCTACGAAATCTGGCGCCCTGTGCAGTAGGTACCGATGGCGCCCCCCCCCCCCCTACATTTTTATTTTGATTAAAAATTCGTTCACCCCAATTTTTCTATTTTTTTAATTTTTTTTTTTTTTTTTACCCTAATTTATCAAATAAAATTAAGACATATAAGGGTGTGACTTTTCCAAGTGACCTGGCGGTAGCTCTCACACTCGTTTTTTTTAAAGAGAGGATCGCCAGGAGCCCTATACTCTCTGAATCTGTTGGGTGAACATAAAATTATGGTGCTATTTTAATTATTTTAGGAAAAACTCTTTGCAAGTTATGCTTTAAAATAATACAACGAATTGTTTGTCTGTGCCCGTACCATGATTTAAAATATAGGTTACGAGACAATGCGGGTGGTTTCGCTGAACTAGGTCCATTATACATTCTTGAGATTTACCGCGTTCATGTACCTATATACCCAACGCGAATATTAGAAAAACAAATACAAATACGTTCTCATGGCAACGTACAACACAAGAATAGCATCTACTAGCTTCTGACAGGCAGTCCCGACGAGAGACAGTGAGCAGTGATAATAAGAATATGACCTCAAATTTGTACCTTGCATTTCCCCTGTGTTGAGCGAACAAACACTAAACACTGACGTATGGTATCAACGGCTTACGAACAAAAATACCGCGCTGTGATTGGTTGTTGAATTTGGATCGCACCTATTCGTCGTAAAACACGGTAAAAGATATATGGAAAAATAGATCTTACGTTTAAACTAAATATATGGAATTTGTAAAAAAATTCTGTAACTGACTATAAATTCGTAAGCCGTTGATACCAACCAGATGAGTGCGCATTCTGGGTCTTTGGAAAGTGTTGCTAGAGCGTAATAATTATTTCGTACTATGGGTAATTTTTAAACGATTCAGGGAATATTATAACTAAATTTTAATACAATATTTATTTTCTCACGGCGCCCCTTCGGAGTTGGCGCCAGGTTTTTGCACGTTTTTGAACGTATGGCAGATCCGGCGCTGGGTTGAAGGGTAAACGAGATACATTAATTCCGTCCCCGGCATATCTTCTCCCACCAGCCCTTCCTGCAGATAAAATAAATGTTTAAATTTCAATTTGCTAGACGCAACTCATACAGCTACAGTTGATGAAGTTGATTAGAATAGATTTTTAATATTTTTTTATAACCACTGGGTACTCAACATCATTTTAAACAAATTTAAGTGTTTCCACTATTGCTGATGCTAATAGAGCTACAGCTAATGATGTTTATTAGATTTTTTTATTATTTTTTTTTGTAACCACTGTGAACTGTGTACCCTACCGTGGAACAGGTAGAAGTATTTTTGTTTTATTTGTCATTATTATTAATAAAACAACATTAAGGCCGGTTACAGTGCTCGACCGACGGTCGGTGCTTACGTCGGACGCGCTTGTCATTTGTATGAAAATTCATAAATCGTTCAGTGCAGGACCGACCGTACGCATGCGTATATCGCTACGCAGTGCGTACGAGAATCGTCGGTCGAGCGCGTGCGCATGCGGACCGTCGGTCGACCGACGAGTGAATTCCCCTTGAAATGCTCTTTGGGCGACGATCGGATGTACGTGATATCTACATCTTCTGTTCCTAATACGTCTACGAAGATAATAAGCAGCAATTAAACTATTCGTAAACGCGTCCATTTCGCGTACGACGTCCGGTTAGCTTGTTGGTCAAGCGTGAACTGACGGTACGCACCGACGGTCGGTCGGTGGTATGCGATCATCAGGACCGACCATACGCACCGACCGTCGGTCGTGCACTGTAACCGGCCTTAAAAA
Organism: Limnephilus marmoratus; assembly: GCA_917880885.1. NCBI lineage: Eukaryota > Metazoa > Arthropoda > Insecta > Trichoptera > Limnephilidae > Limnephilus > Limnephilus marmoratus. The sequence goes on from OU862908.1 coordinate 16,552,772, forward strand.
GTAAAATTACTTTTATTTTCACAAGATTTTCACTGATTCATAATACTGTTTTGGGGCATAAGTTGAAAATTTTAAAATATTTCCGCAATAATAATGGCACAAGTTCGAAATTTGTCTTAAATACCCACAAAATGAGAGAAATTTAAAAAACTCAAATATGTAATTAAATTGCATACCGGTTACCCAAATTTCGTAAAATAATGTTTTTTAATTTGTTAATAAACTGATTTAATACACTCAAACGAAATATTCAAACTGCTCTCCTGAAAAAAGAGGTTTTTTGAGTTGTGCCATTGTTATTCCCCGGGTGCGACTCTATCTATTGGTGAAAACCGCATGAAAATCCGTTGCGTAGTATAGATCTAAGCACACAGACAGCGGAAGCGACTTCATTTTATACTATGTAAAGATTATGTAGAGTGTTAAGGAACGTACTTAACGTATTTTAACCAGTGATTTGGAGTAAAAAGTGTTAAGCGATGAAATTTTGGTTGGTGACGTTTTTAATGTTTTTTTTTAAATTTTACTTTAAAAATTAAAAAATCTTCCACATGTCGTCACTGGTAGCTCAGCCGAGTCCAGCCCAACCCGTCACCCCGTCTCTAACTGTCAAATACCTGGTGACATTTTGTTATTAGTTGAAAAAAAATCATCAAAAATATCATCGGAAACCAAAATTTGATTTAAATTTATTACGCCAAATAATGTCAGGAATCACTGGTTAAAGTAAGTCAAGTACGTCCCTCATCATCCAGTACATATATCGTTTTAAGTCTGGTTTCTAGTTCTATTAAGAACTGCGTCATAAATTAAATAATATCCAGTAATAAGTACAATTTTAAACCATTTCGTAGAGCCTTACTCCTTGACCATGGAGTGTAGAAAAAAATATGCATATTTATAAAGTGCATATTTAATAGAGCATTTACAGCTATCATTTGGCATGTACATATAACAATAAAAATAAAATATAACAATAAATAAATATGATTTATATTTTTACACATTTTAATTGCTCAAGATACCACAAATTATATACCTTTTACTCCGCCAATACACCGTAATGAATTGGAACTGAAAGTCGAAATAATACAGGCAGCCAGGGGGTGTAAATAAGAAGTTACAAGGGTAGGCTAAAAAGTAATGCACACATGCTTGTAGAGTGCGAACAAAATGACCTTCAGAAGCTTGCCAAGTGGAGTGTGGAAGTGACATTTTCCTGCTATGCGCACGCAGTGTATTTTGAGAAGTGGAAGTATGGAGACGTGTTCTAGTGCTACGTCAATGCGAGTTAAACAACGTGCTGTTATTCGAATTTTCGACTGCTGAAAAAGTGACTTATACTGAGATTCGTCATTGTTTAAAGGATGTTTATGATCACGATATTGTTGATAGATCTACTGTAAATCGATGGGTAATAAAATTTCGTGATTGCAAGCCTGCAAACGCCATAATTGTTGATGAAACATGCAGCGGCCGACCGATCACTGCCACAGATGATAAACATCGCAAACTCATCGACGATTTGATTCAAAATGATCGGCGAATCACTCAAAAGCGTTGCACAAACCATATTGCAAAATACAATGCATCAGTTTCATTATTGAACAATTGGGACACCATAAAATGTATGCACGATGGGTTGCAATATGACATCGCTCGTCCATACACCTCGCAACTGTAGAGGCTCTGCGAAACTTGAAGTTTGAATCAATTCCACATCCTCTTTATTCCCCAGATCTTGCGCCTTGCATTTTTTTTCTCTACTCAAGAGAGATCTTAAGGGTAATCATTACAACTCGGCCGACAAGGTGAAGGCAGCTGTCAAGTCCCGGATTTGAGAAAAGTTTTTTTTAGGAGGAAAAATATTTTTTTTGTGTAGAGGTATAAAAAAAAAAACTGTAATTTCCAAACTTAATTCCTAATTACGTCCACCCATAATACCTGACACAACATAAAAAAACAAAAAGTATTCTTCAAACTTTATTAAAGGCTTTAAAAAATAAAAATAATTAAATATGCATATTTTAATATCCGGGGAATGCACCAGTCCAGCTGACAATCTGCTTGTTGGACCACAGCAGGGATCCCTTCACAGAGTCAGGGGCGTCCAAGGCCAGGTACAAGGCCGGTTCCGCTCCCTGATCGGTGGTTAGAACCCCTTGGCCCCTGGTCATGTCGGTGTTCACATAACTGGAAGAAGAAGATAATTGTAACAAGAGAATATGCAACAATACATTTACATTTCATTACACTACATTAATTTCTAGCCGTGGTACAAATGGTTTATATTTATTACGCTCCCACAGTTTTAATTATTTTCATCCCAATCAGGCGATTGAATTTTTATGGAAATAATGCTGTATTTGTGCAGATAGGTGATTTAGCAGGGGTGCCCGGGTTCACGGGGTGAGGTTTGTCTAGGTCTTAGAGGCGGATGACCAGGACACACTGAAACCCAGATTCCTGCCCACCCTTTAAACCCTTTTCCTTCCCAGAACTCTCCTCTCCTTCCTTTCCTTAAAAAAAACTCCACGCAGCATCCCCAATCCATCCCCAAATATGACATAGTGTGGTGGCGCTCATATTAAAAAAAAAAAATACTTTCAAATTACACTCAAAAATCTATCTGCGTTCAGAACAAAAATTGTTTTAAAATCTCAACTACAGATGGCAGTACAGGCCTATGGCGGTAAGGAAATTGTTTTTTATAATATTTTTGATAAATCTTCAAACTTGGAATGAAAATACATTTTTTTATCAGATGCCAGTATGTTTATAAAAATAACTGTTTCTAACAAATTATATTATCTTCTTCACTAAAATATAAGTAAAATGAGCAAGTTAACATACCCAGGATTGACGGCATTGACTTTGATATTGGTGGAGCGGGCCAGATACCTCTGCTGGACAAAGGTCAGGGCTGTCAGAACTACCTTAGACACCTTGTACGGATCATCACCCCAGCCGTCAGCAACGTTGGTTCCCTTACGCACTGAGCTGTTAACAGAAAGGAGATTTTGTAGTTACATTATTTGCCAGCTAACTTTTAACAACCAATTTTAAAATTCATGTTCTATTGGACGCTTTTACATTTACCGTGATGGCAAAATAGGCAATAAACATACATTCCTTATCGCTTTAATGATACCGCTCTTTCTTACACATTCTCTGTGTAAAAAAGAGCGGCAGCATTATATGTTTAAGAACAAAAGCAAAACCATCAGCGCATTGACATTTGACAATTTGAAATTTTGGAGTTCACTCACACTTCAAAATTATCCTTCTAACTATAATCCATAATTTCAAAATTATCGTCACGGCAAGTAGCATTGGTAGGGTTCTACGGAGACGTCATGGTGCGGTGTGTGAGAGAGATGCAAGAAAATGATGATATTTTTCATTGTGAATCTTATTAACAGACCTATGTACTTTGTGTATCTCATCTTTTGAAAGAGCTGCAGCAATATTGTGATAAGGAATTTATGTTTATTGCCTTTTATATGTCAACACAATACCGTTACCGTGAATCGTCACGGTAAATATAAAAGCGTCCAAAGGCGCAAAGCATTAATACAGTGAAAATTGCTACAAAATTATTTTCAAAAGTTGTAGGTAAATTATTAATTATTGATTGTAGGCATGATACTAAAATAATTTTTTGAAACTGAGAGGAAAATCTAGCTGATAGTATTCAAAATACATATGTATGAAAATAACACTATCTGATTTAAAGTATTATTTGCTTATCTTTATACAGCTTCAGAATGCTGTCAGCGGAAATGGCGAAATTTGTATGATCCTAAAAAGAACTGTTCGCCCACAAGTAAAAAAGTCTGAATATCACTTTCAATCGCGGTTAATGCATAACATTTTCCTATAATCTTTTTGACGCATGTGTTAGAAATAAGTCAAAGTCTCCTTCGTAGATTGGACTTTTTGTAAAATGTAACTTTAGATGCCGCCTAAACTGCCAAAATCGACAGAAATTAAAACTTCTGTGATTATTACCGTTATTATTACATTAATTCCAAACATTCTGATATGTATTATATTATAATATAAGCAATATTTAAACTGCTATTTATCTGTTATGTAATGTACATCAATGTGTGTGATTACATTACATGACAGCTACCATCTGCTCGACGATTGCGGTACTTAGCTACAACATTTAGAATGACAATTGATTTGGATAAACATGACGATATGAACCCCCCTGTTTCAAATTGAATCATTTTGCCAGGTTTAATATTCTATCTATACAAAATTAGGTTAACTAACGAAATACTATTATTCAATAAGGTGAATACATATTGCCTCAAAAAGGAGTATTGAGGTATTCCAAACTTACTCAATAAAACTATCCACCAAGTTGTTGAGCTGGCGGAGGGTAAGGTTGGGATTGCCCAGGGCGGTGCGGATGTTCTCCCCGGGGATCATGGACAGGTGACCGAAGCTACTGGAGGTGTTGATGATACGGCCGTCATGTCTCATGGCCGGGAACAGGTCTTCGCAGGTGTCCCGCACATTGCCGTAGTTACCACGGATCGTCTTCTCCGAGATGGCCAGCAGTGGTTCTTCGTACGGTTTCTAAAAAACAATTTACATAATCAACGGCCATAGCAATTTGATTACATATTTGATTATTTAACATCTTTTGGTGACTTTGGGGGTTCAAGCGATGCTACCTGTATAAATGCCTGGATAAACAGTTCAGATGACTGTAAATTTATTGGGTATTTTTTACTAATATGTAATAATTTGGAAAAGTGTGAACCTTTCAAATATCTATCAGCTAAATGATGGTGACTTTCGTACGAGATGAATTTTATTTAGAATATAAAATTACTTTCAAGTGAATAGCAATAGAAAATGGTTGCCGAAAAGGTCTAAAAAATACTCCTAGAAGTATATTGAGTAAACTTTACTAATTGAAATCAATACTCACGTAGAACTGTACTCCGGCATTGTTGATGAGAAGGTCAATTCCTCCATGATTGGCCAGTATGTAATTCTTAAATCTCAGCACACTCTGACGATCAGAAATGTCCAGCTGATGAAAATTCGGGAAACATCCAAGCTAGAAACAGGAATACATTTAAAAATTAAAAATAAATAATAAATCCCTAAAACACATTTATTAGTAAGGCAGATAGCCTATTGTATAATATAAGATTCTTTAAAATTAATAATAAAACTGGTATGATTGAAGTAATATCATTCTCTGTATCAAAAAAAATATATGTATTTTAAGACGAGTAGTGGAAATTACAAAATGGGATAGAATAAGTAACTTGACCCCTTGAACACTTGATACTCTTCATAGAAAAGTCGCAATTGTGATGGCTTGGCCAAGTATTAAGAATATCAGAAGATCGTTGTGTGAAAACACTAAGTGTGATCTCAAAGAAAAGACGTACAGTGGGCCACCCCAGGGGAAAGTTGGAAGAAGCAACTCCAGAGGCTGGGTCTACGATGGACGGAGGACACTGAAGTAGTGCAGGACAGGCACAGCTGGAGTTCCTTGTCAAAACGATGGGTCCATGGCAATTTGAGACATTGAATTAACATAATTGTAATTACCTCATGTAATTTGTTGACAGCGGCTTCACCTTTAGAGGCATTACGAGCGGTCAGGTAAACAATTCCAGGAAACCTCGCACACAATCCCTTCACGATTGCAAAACCAATGCCTTTGTTGGCGCCAGTCACCTGGTAAGAACAAGAATAATAAGAACAAACTACGGCTAAGTTAACATGAGGATAAGTAAATTATAAAAATTGATGGAGTAACTCCAACGCAACCATGAAAAAAAAAGTCCAAGTCAACAAACATGAAGATGTGGAAATCTACAAACATAAAGATGAAGAAATCATTATGTAACACCAATATAACTACCTATTGGAGAAAGATTGCGAATAAACTACTTTACTTTGTATTTAAATAGTCATTAATTAAAAATAAAATTAACATAATATATTTAAATTTTTTATTTCAACACTTCAACCTTTTTTAATAACAAAGTTCTAAGTAACAGGGCGATGTTATGAGATAACGACCTGTAAAGTCCTTTATCGCATAACCTTAGTGAGTTGGATGGAACCTTCTTATTATAATTCTAAGGGGTCGTCTTATTAAAGTCTAAGGGGTACTCTGAGAAAAAAAAACATTTGCTAAAAAGGTTGGTTTAAATCAATTATAAAGTGGTTGATTACTAATTACTAATTACTATACCATTCGAACCTTTAAATGAAAAGTCTTATACATAGTTAGTGAAAACACTTACCACTGCTATTTTAGTAGTCATTTTAATAGTTTAATCAAGCTCGAAGGTCTTAAAAACAATATAATAATAATAATCGTGTTGTGCCTTTATATACTAATTATTATATGCAGTGACCCAATATATTTTTGTTTTTATTGGAAATTTAACCACATTGATAAATAATTTATTGGAAAATTAACCACATTGATAAAAGCTACTCATTGGCACCATAATTAAATATACGGTATTGATGATAGTAAACTATTTATATTATCGAACGTGTGGTATTTCAACCCTTCCATGTAGCATCATGGTATTGCTACTTATAGCACTAAAAACTATTCATCTGTTATACACATAGTTCTTTCAGTTATGTTCTGCATTCTGTCATCAAACGAACAGTATTAATAGGCTAGCTGTGTGGTTGAATTTCAGAACCCAGCCACGAGTGCATGTCGGACGCCACGCTTAACGGCCGCGCCTCAAATAACATCTGTATACGTGGAATTTCACACAAAGTTATTGTTATAATTCAGTTTCAAATTCAAGAATTCGAAACCAAAGCTCGCACATGGATGTTTCCCCCCTAGGTATAACTGCTACGGATTTATATATTTTAAGTATCCTTCCGGCTTTGGAAGACGACGACAATACTTGACGAAGTTGTTATAAATTACACATAACGTCATTGCGTGTCTCGGTTACTTTGGCACCGTCACTTTGTCACTGTTACTTTGTCACTGTTGCTTTGTCTCGGTGAGTTACCAACGGTGACTAGCTGTCACTGGATCACAGTGGATCTGAGGAACTGGCTATTTTAGGTACCAGTTCCTATCGGATTTATAAATGGTCACAAACACTCAGGGCTGGGCAAAATACATGCTTTGCTGTAATTAAAATACAAATTACAAAATACTTTTTTGCATGTATTTAAAATACGAAATACAAAATACTTTCAAGTCATGTATTTGAAATACGAAATACAAAATATAGTATTTTAACCATTTTTTTAATTTCAAATACAAAATACATTTGGTTTGGGTAGAACCTTTGGTTGCAATAAATTGTCGTAAGTGCCCTTATCTAAGTGTGCAATTCCATAGAAGCAAAGCTGAGCAGAGTGAAACAGAGACATGCAAAAATTGTCCAATCATATTGTTCAGAAGACACATCTCGTCTCCGCTCCATTTGTAAAGTTTTGTGGTATAGGACTTAGGTGTTTGATAATAATAATTATTATTATAAGAACACTAGCTGGTTCCCGGCATGCGTTGCAATGCCATGCGTCCGCGTTCCCCTCCCGCATCCCCTTTCCCTCCCGCGTTCCCCTTCCACCTTCCCCGCCTACCCCCTCCCCCGTCCCGCCAACCCCCCCTCCCGCGTTCCATATATTCAGTCCCAGTACATTCAGTTTTCAAACAACTCGCGTGTCAGCTATTACAATTTGTTTATTCAAATTTTCATTTTTCACATATTCATTTTTGTATATTATAAGAACAATCAATCAAATCTGGTACCTAACATGGTACAATATTTAAAATATCTACAATTTTAAAAATCCATAGACAATTCTTTTGTTACAAAAAAAACAGCTGCCTGCTAAATTCAATTTCATCAAACGCGCGAACTGTCAAACGTGCGAAGTTAAAATAGTCGTTAAGTTTTCTGAAATTATCCAATTTTCTGCGTAATTTTTTAAATTTTTCTTTCCATAAGAACCTTCTACAAAGTATTAGAAAACTTAATGGGAAGGCTGATAGAGATATTGAAAGAAGGGTGAATGCAGGCGTTCAGTCCTCCATTAATAGGGTTCTATTAATGGAGGACTGAACGCCGTTGGCACCAACAAAAAACTGTCCAATGACGCGAAACTAGCCGTCCATATTGGAGTACTGGTACCTACCCTGATGTATGGCAGTGAGGCATGGAACTGGCAGAGGAAGGATGAAAGTAGACTGAACGCTGTAGAAATGAGATCCCTGAGGCGTATGTGTGGTAAAACCATGTATGATCGTGTGAGAAATGTGGAATGCAAGGCTGATGTAAGCGTGATGAGTAAGATCAAGAAAGGAACGCTCCGATGGTTTGGGCATGTAGAGCGAATGAACGAGGAAAGGGAGTGTAAGGAGAATATATGATGCAAATGTGAATGGTAGAAGAAGTCGAGGACGCCCAAGAAAGACATGGCACGACCAAGTGAATCAGATACTTGAGTCGGGCCATGTCAAGAGTCAGAATAATAGAAGAGAATGTATGAGACGTTGTATGAATGTAAACGAGGCAAGGAATGTGTGCCAAGACATGGATGTTTGGCGGTCTGTCCTCTCTGCCTACCCCTGCGGGGAAACGGCGTGATGGTTAGTTAGTTAGTTAAAAAAAAATTAATGAAATAGGTAAAGTCGATCTGAAGTTATGGCGTGACCAAGGGAATCAAGGATTCATTTTTATATACATAGATGACATTTGTATAGCGCAGTTTTGTGTTATTTCACTTCAAGTGCGCTTTGCAGCAATTTACTAAAAAATAATCTAGTATTTAGTCAAATTATTCCTATAGTGCTCGATCTAATACAATGATACAAAAATGTACAATACAAAGCAATGACAAGTATAATAATAATAATAGCATGACATAAAAAATGTACAGTACATTATAAAGCAATGATGAGAGAACAACAAATAATCATTAGTAAGAGTGTAATGGCACAGGAAAATAGTATAGGATTCTAGCGTTTTTAGCCTATGTATGTCAGTTTATTTTTCATTATCATTATTAAGATCGCAAAATGTATTTTGAAGCCATAAGTATTTGAAATACAAATTACAAAATACCTTAGCGGCAGGTAATTGAAATACCTATTACAAAACACATTTTTAGGAAGTAATTGAAATACAAATACAAAATACGTATTTGTATTTCAAATACGTATTTCAATTACAAGTAATTCAAATACTGCCCAGCCTGCAAACACTCAAACCGGGTGAAGTCGAACTAAAAGCCGCCCGCAGGGCCTAGCAGCAAAAACCTGCAGAGCTGTATTTTAACTGCTAGTAACAATAATTATTGTAGTACGTACCTACCATGTATCTATAAACTTTTGCATAGGGTATACTATTTTCTGGAACGACCTGTGAGCGCGCATGTCTCCACCAAGGGCGGCTGGTCACACAGTGTGTTCGTGTGCAGCACTGGTAAATTATATCGTCTAAAATTACTTTATAATATTTTACCGAAAAATATAAAATCTATGAATCTCAATAAAAATATCACCTACCAATATAATGCCTAATATAAGATGAATCAGGGAGAGCAAATTCTCAAAGTTCCGCGCGAAGTTGCCCCGTCCCCGGTGTGCAGGCCGATTGTCAGCGGAACGAATTATGTTTTTGTATCGAATATCCCAAACATCGCCAGCGCGCAACGCCGGCCATATGTATGAAAAATTAAGCTATATTGGTGTGCCACCCGGCGGCCTTTGTCATACAAACTTAAATTTGGATTTAAGGCAAAAATTCTTAACCAAACTGAATAATTCTTTTTTTAATCAAAAGGTACAGCAAATACCTAAATTTTACATATATTTTCTTTTTTATTGATTGGTGTTTTAAATTATAAAATGCAGATCATTAAGGAATTCAATTTTAACTAGGGTAACTTTGACAATTTTACCCTGGTGCTGTTTATACATTGTTTATAAATACTGTTTGTATCCTGTTTATAATGAAATATAAAACTAACTAACCAACCATCACGCCGTTTCTCCGCAGGGGTAGGCAGAGAGGACGGACCGCCGAATAACTCGGTCTTGGCACACACTCTTTGCCTCACTCACATTCATACATCGTCTCATACATTCTCTTCTATTATTCCGACTTTCGACATGGCCCGACTCAAGTATCTGATTCACTTGCTCGTTCCATATCTTCCTCAGGCGTCCCCGACTTTTTCTACCATTCACATTTGCGTCGTATATTCTTCTTACACTACTTTCAAATTTATTTTATTTTATGAAATATAAAATAAAATAAATTAAACATTGTAAAAAAAGAGTTTTTCAGGTTGAAATTTTAGATTTATTTACGAAAAAATTGTATTGTGTTTTTATTTTCTTAGTACTTACAGAAAAAAGATCTGTTCAAAAAAAATAAAATTTTAATTAAAAAGCGATATGTAGAGGTTTTTGCTCTTCGAGAACAGCTTAAAATAGACCTTCTCTCCAAATAAGATTAGTGGAATCATTTTTACCTAATGTTGCTTAGTAATCGTTATCTCATAGTTACGGATTATCAGTGAACCATCACGTTTTCAGGGCAGCGGCCGCCACTGGTCTCCACCCCTCCTCCCTTTCTGCTACTTGAACGCACATAAACATATTAAATCCCACTGTTTAAATAAATTTATTAAATTATTCCGGTCAGTGGCTGAGTGGGCATTGCATTTGCATCCCGCCAGGGTGTTGCAGGTTCGATTCCTCGGCTGGCTAAGTCCTCCATCACCACACAACCAACATTTTCCACTTACTGTGGTGGTAGTAGGAGATTTTCAAACATTATTGGGTTATTTGTAACCCGGGAGTGCTTGTCTTTCTTTAAAAAAAAAATAAAATTTAAAAAATAATATATATATATATATATATATTATTTAAATAAATGAAGATAATACCAGCGAAACTCAATCGAAAATCTGGAAACAGAAAAATCAGAAAAACACCTCCTGGGTTCGTGTCCCAGAGGTGTCAATATGTTTTTCTGATTTTTCTGTTTCCAGATTTTCAATTGAGTTTCGCTTATATTATCTTCATTTATTTAAATATTACAATTTGAGGTTTTACTCATAAAGTTAAAATAAAAAATAAAACATATATTATTATTTTCCATCTAACTGCAATATATTTTTTTTAAATTATTGTAATAGTTTTACAATATGCTTATGAGATATCAGATTTATTAAAATGTCTGTCAAATCACCAATTTTTGTATAGCATACCAATGCATATTTTAACAAATTCAAAAAAGTGTAGCTTCCTTATTTTGTTCTTTGCAATAAGTGACTCAGCTGAAACATTGGTGTTTGGATATCCATTTTATCACGGGGTCTGAATGGGTTAAAATCTCACTCATACATCATGACAATAGCGCACTGGCGAAGGGACCAAATGGGGTACGCGCCATAGGAGCCAAATTTCGTACTCTAGCGGGTTGATCTTAACCCGGCGTCAATGACGCTGGGTCACAATGACCCGAGGCGATTTAAAACGGCCATATTTTTTTTACCTGTCAACTGTTCGACTTGAGCGCTTTAGTAGCTAGAGATACAACCCCCTTCTACCCGCACCGCCGGCGTGCTCAGTGCGACGCCGCTTGCGGAAGGAGATACAGGAGATACATGTAAGGGCGGATCCAGCTTTGGCGCCAGGGGGGGGTCACATAGCACCAGGGGGGGGTCACATAGTCGTGGTCAAGTCCCAAAAAGTTATAATTTAATTTTTATAATAATAGATACAAGTAAAAAGTAGGTCCACCTAGGTCCTGGACCCAGCCCAGGGGGGGGGGTCATGACCCCCATGACCCCCCCCTGGATCCGCCTTTGGATACATGAGGAAAACCGGTTAATATGACCAATAGTTGTAATGAAATTCTAGTTATTTTTTCATAGTTGATTTCGCGTGTGTTTCTTACTAAGATAATAAAAAGTTGATTTATAAAATATACTGGTATTATTAATATTTTTTTATGAGCAAAGAACCCATAAATAATAAATAATTTTCAAAATCAAGATAACCCTTTCAGTTTTGGTACAACCCATAGATAAAATTCGGGTCACGGTTACCCGGCGTCATTGACCGCGTAATTATTTTCACGTCATTGACGACGGGTTAAGTTGGATGGAGAATAGACTATTTCATCACCTTAGTTCTTAATTGTCCAAACAACCATTAGAAAATTTTTCAGGAGAAGTTCTTCTTTCATTATTTCAATGAAACAATATGATAGTTGTTTAAGATAAAGCTATTTTCGTAAAGATAAAGGTCTCAATAGTTTAAATAATTCTTAATTAAGTGATTAACTATCATTTTTTTATACTTTATTTTTAATTTTTAAGTGGAGATTGAACAAAAACTAAAATGGTTGTTTGAACAATTAATAATTAAGGTGACGTATTGCCAGCAAATAGTGTTTGCCCATTCTCACTTTTATCGTCCTTTTCTCACTAATAAACAAAACATAAACAGATGTTAAGATTTATTAGTTCTCTATTAGATCAATGTGAATCAACAAACTGCCATACTTGCAGAAACAGCAATGTTGTTGAAGAGTGAAATCAGATTATCACAGAGCCATGGAAAAATAAATTTGCCCATAATATTCAATTTTAAATTACTGACATGCTAGCTGGACTCAACAGAGATGGGTTTGATACTTGGGGTTAAATAAAAAGCAATTTATCAACCTTTAATTGACCACGACGTGGGTCTGTTAGACGCGAATACATTTAATCATATATTTCTGCCTCAAATTAATAAAGATACCCAGATAAACATTTATAACAATTTTTTTTTGTACAATATGTTGAAGTAGTACATAATAAAACACGTCCCTCGGGTAAGTCATTAGTAATAGTGCACCTAGCAACCCACGTCAACAGTTAAAGGTTGAAAATCGATTTGATTATATGTAATTGATTAAGAAATGACCTTACATTCCACCATGCAGTTTAAAAGGTTAAAAAAATAATACAAGATTTTGTGATTGTTCAAATATTTACACTGTGGTAAGATATAATGTTTATTATCATCATAAGCAAAACAATTGAATTGGTTCATTGACTCGTTAATTTCATAATACAGAAGTTGCTGAAAAAAACAAAAACAATTTAGATAATATTTGTGTACATTTAATCAGTCAGGATTTTGATTATAAAACCACAAATTGTCATTATATTTCTGTGAATAATTCTAGATTTTTTATCAAAACTATTATTTTTTTAGCACTATAACATCAAAATATAAAATAATACCTGTGTAGTCGTACAAATATCCAAGTCAAATGTAATTAATGTTAAAGGTAACAGAGCCTGCTAAATCATTTTATTATAGAATACTTGAAACTGGGCTGTTGTGCTGTGTACAAAACCCAGAAGGGAGAATAAAAATAAGGAATTGGTACGGCTTTTTTATGTGAACAAATAAAATAATTTTATAATAATACATTAACAATTTATCGAAATAACACTGTTTTTGTGCAGTTCCATGCAAATTACGTGTCATATACCTATCTACTTTCACAGCAAAAATTGTTTTAAAATCTCAATCATAGATGGCAGCACAAGGTCTATAGTGACGGCCAGTAGCATGTTATTTTTCTGCACAACGGTAAAGTCAAGACAGGTCGGCCATTACACTGAAACTGACGGTTTGTGTGATCGGCGTTTGGTATATATGTTACTGTAAAAGCCCGAACTACGGTAAATCCTAAGATTTTCCGGTAAATCCTAAGATTTACCAACTCTTAATGGTAAAAGTCCGAACCGTTCTATAATCATCGTTCACCAACCTAACCTAACCATTACCTAATTTTACCATTAGAATTTAGTACATGTTAGGTTAGGTTTTTGAACGATGATTATAGAATGGTTCGGACTTTTACCATTAAGAGTTGGTAAATCTTAGGATTTACCGTAAAATCTTAGGATTTACCGTAGTTCGGGCTTTTACAGTAACATATATACCAAACGCCGATCACACAAACCGTCAGTTTCAGTGTAATGGCCGACCTGTCTTGACTTTACCGTTGTGCAGAAAAAAGTCCGAACCGTTCTATAATCATCGTTCAAAAACCTAACCTAACATGTACTAAATTCTAATGGTAAAATTAGGTAATGGTTAGGTTAGGTTGGTGAACGATGATTACAGAACGGTTCGGACTTTTACCATTAAGAGTTGGTAAATCTTAGGATTTACCGGAAAATCTTAGGATTTACCAATATTCGGACTTTTACGGTAACATATATTTGTCATTATTATGGTGATGAAGTTTTATATCTACATTAGGATATTTACAATATTACTCCAAAAATCAGAATCAAAATGTTGCTTGTTATGGTTGTAGCAACATTCCCCTATTGGAGGCACTCAAATTGGAAAAATAGACACTCTAAAATTGTAAAAAAAATTACCTACCTAAAAGAGATGTTAGACTAAATAAAGTCATCATGTTAAATTAACGACTAGGTGCTTAACCCTTGGAATGCTGACTTCCCGCTATCTTGTACTCCTTAGGTAAAATGCCAATCACCTGCCATATGCCGGCTGACACTATTTTCTCAATAACTTACTTGTTTTTGGCAAAATTAAAATTTTTGTAAATTTTATCATCTTACCAGAATTTTTTTAAAAATTAATAAAAAAATTAATACTTCTGTCTTTTATGTATTTTCCCTGGAAAAGCTTATATTTAGAGGAGTGTTTTCTCTCTCTAATGTTATAAATATACATATAAAGATAAAATATTCTTGGGTTTTGTTATAATAAGGAACTCCAGTAAAAAATATTATGACTTTAAAAAAATATGTTCATACAGACCAATAAACGCTGATTCTGAATATATAAGTTTTTTTTATAATATTAAACGTAGTGTTCGTAAAAAAATATTAAAAAGTGCATTTTTTAACGTCTCGTTAAAATACACTGTAAAGTTGGTACGATTGAATGGTTAGTGCTGACAATTGACATGTAGATATGGCACAAGCCATCAGTATTAACAACATTTCATGTTATTCTTTATTTCGTACTGTTTATAGAGATTTAGTTGTGGTGTTTATTGAAACAATATTTAAGCCTAAATAATTCAGTATCAAAAATAGAGGTATCTCTATTAGTTTATCTCTATTATTTAAAATATTGAAAAACTACTGCACAAAAAAAATAATGAATGAAAAAAGTAATGCTTCTTCTAGGGAGAATGCTTCGAACAACGAAACAACGGATTTCAAAATGGCGGCAGTAGATCAGTTGATTGCCCAATCCCATACTAATTTTTCGGGAGTGATGACGTCACACGATTTACCATATTTCCGGGGGGTCTCGAAAAATTAAAACTTTGACAATTATTTTAACTATTAAAACTAACTCTAAAAATAAAAACAAAAACGCAGTTATTTAAGTTAGAAGGTTTTTAATTCAGAAAAAAAAAAAAAAATTGGACTGGAGTTCTCTATTACAATAAAGCAAAATAAGTGATCTTCACAATGAAAAATAAAATATGAGACTTTCCTGTAAATAAATACAGTGCCGGCTTGGAAAATATAAAAGTTCAAAGATAAAATGAACATATATGTTTGCAATTAACAAAACCAGAGTCTAGAATAATATTATGGCAGGAAAATAAAAATATATTTTAGTATGCCAATATTTTGGAAAATACAATACAACCAGGGAAAATGTGTGAATTACTAGCGAATTCACGGTGGATTAGTCTCGGCACTCTACAGTTACAAACATCAGAAATCCACAATGGATTTCTCGGCACATTAAGAGTTAAAATTCCAAATTAGATAACTTGTACTTATTATTATTACATACAAACAAATACTTATCACCAAAGATATTCAAATACAAAAGAGATATGCTATGGTGTCCGCGCAACTGTCGGTGGACTACGCCCTAATTAGAGTAGTTTGCATACGAAGAGAATTTGTTCATTTCGTTGATTTTTTGAAGATGTGCATTAGTATTGGTTAACAATATAGTTTGAATACGGAAATAATTCGTTCATTTAGTTTTACGTTCGTTTGGTTTATTCGTTAATTATTCGTTCATTTAGTTTATTTGTTAATCGGTAAACAATATCGGCGACACCCGAAAGCGCAGTCCCACCTAGTAAAAACTGCAGATAGCACATCTACTTATATTTCAATATTTTTGCTTATCACTAAAGACCGGATTATATGCAACGAAAACAGCCCAAAATATGCATGCAAATATGCAATAAAAATAGCTAAAATATGCACGAAAATCCATAAAAAGGGCCAAAATATGCAACACGATATAATACAGTAAGTCATATTTTTAAATATTTTTTTTTATTTTAGTAAGCTATTAGTAGCTACTCGGGGGTCGAAGGGTTGGTAGGTCGTGGTGGGACACATCAAGCTGGATGGTGTGCGCCTCAAGAAATGCTACAAAGGACATAGCTGCATCAGCAGCACTACCAACAAGTCCAACTCTCTGGCGTCCACGAGCGGTCGTCATGGCCCCGCGACCCCTGGGCAATGTGATCACCGGTGTGGGACGTCCATCCCATCATCGGGTTCATAGCCGACGGAGAGGGGGCGAATGGCGAAACTCTGGCGCCATAAAACCAGAACCTCCCAGCTAAGGGAAGGAAAACCCCTACAGAAAAACCCTCGCCTCCAGTAAGGGGTTGGGCGAGTGGCTAATAACCACTCCCTGTAAAAATAGCATTATTACGAAACCGGAAACTAAGCCTCGGACAGCGAAAATACCCGGCAGACAACATGGCAATCGAAATATGGACTTGAGAATGGCAACATGGAATGTAAGAACGATGTACAGAGGTGGGGCCCTCAGAGAAGTACTTAGAGAAATGGAAAAGTACAAAATAGATATATTAGCAGTGCAGGAAACAAGATGGACAGGCACTGATACCTTTGATACCAGAACGCATACAATAATGCACAGTGGCAACGAAAAATACCATGAGTTCGGAGTAGCCTTCATCGTTAACCAAAGATTAAAAAATCAAGTAATTGGTTTTAAGGCTGTAAACGAAAGAATATGTATACTTCGTATAAAAACTAAATTCTTTAACATTTCCATCGTAAACGTTCACGCCGAGACAGAAGACAAAGATGAAGTAACTAAGGATACTTTCTATCATAAACTGGAACAGATATATGACACCATACCATCCAATGATATAAAAATGGTAATTGGAGACCTTAATGCGAAAATTGGTCAGGAACCGGCACACCATCAGGTTACAGGAAAAAACAGTCTTCATACGGAAAGCAATAACAATGGATCAAGAGTGATTGACTTTGCAGAATCAAGGAATATGATAATAGCATCAACACAGTTCCCACGGAAGAATATATATAAATGGACATGGACATCACCTGGCGGCAGATACCATAACCAAATAGACCATATCCTAATTGAAAGAAGAGGGGCGACCAGTATCACAAATGTAAGAAGCTACAGAGGAGCTAACTGTGATTCGGATCACTATTTGGTAGTAGCATCCTATAGATGCAGAAAAGCAAGAGATAAAAGGTCTAATCAGCCAAGTATCCCAAAGCTAAACATTGATGCTCTTAAAACACCAGAGGGATTGGAAAGATATCATGACTCATTGTCAACAAACCTACCAAACCAACTGAGTGATCCGCTCTCCCCAAATGATTTAGAAGAGGATTGGACCAATCTGAGAAATGCACTGCTGACAGCGGCGGAATCAGGCATTGGAAATAGACCAAGGCAGGCTAGAAACCCCTGGTTCGATGAGGAGTGCGTGCAGAGCGTCTGCAAGAAAAATGTTTTGAAAAAATTATGTATAGAAAGAGGAACTAGAGCAAAAAGACAATCCTACGAACAAGCACGAAGAGATGCTAACCATTTAATTAAAAGAAAAAAGAGATTGTATTTTAACAACATATTGTTGAAAATGGAACATGACTTTGCAAATAACAATCCACGTGAGGCATATAAAGGCGTCAATGTATTTAAAAAGGGCTTCAAACCCAACACATCTCTGTGCAGAGATAGTAATGGAGACATAATAGGAGATAAGGAAAAGATCAAGACTAGGTGGAAAGAATATTTCCAACAACTCCTAAATCCCAATAACAACCTGACAGTCAAACCAACTCTCATTCCGGACGAGCTAAATAGTGATGAAACAACGAGAGCACCATCAATGGCAGAAATAAGGGCTGCCCTAAAGAAACTGAAAAACAATAAAACTCCGGGAGGAGATAATATCCCTGCAGAACTCTATAAATATGGAAACGAACAACTGAAGAACCTGCTACACAATCTCATTGTGAAAATATGGACCGCCGAAAGAGTACCAGAAGAATGGAAAACTAGCATAATATGCCCTATACATAAAAAGGGAGACAAATTGATGTGTGAAAATCATAGAGGAATATCGTTACTTTGTACAGCGTATAAAATTTTCACAATGATTTTGAAAGAAAGACTAGAATATTACTCAGAAAACTTACTAGGAGAATATCAGGCAGGTTTCAGGAGGGGGAGATCCACCACTGATCAACTCTTCACTACTCGACAAATCCTGACAAAATGCTGGGAATTCGATATAGACATATATCAATTATTTGTTGACTTCAAACAGGCGTACGACAGTATAGACAGGGAGAAAATATATGAAATACTCCTAAATTTTGGAATACCGCCCAAAATAGTCAAGCTTGTAAAAGCAACAATGGTCGGCTCACGGTGTCGAGTAAGGATAGGAGGTGAAACAACGGAGGATTTTATCGTCTCCCAGGGGCTGAAACAAGGTGATGGCTTAGCACCCACCCTTTTCAATATTGTACTGGAGCACGTCGTGAGGAAGACAATGATCAGTACCGACTCAAACATCTGCTACAGAAGCAATCAAATAGTTGGCTACGCAGATGACCTTAACATTGTCGGAAGATCCCTACAGGCTGTAAGAGAAGTGTTTGACCCTTTGGAGACTGCGGCAAGAGAGGTGGGCTTGCAAATCAATGAAAATAAAACAAAAATCATGATGCAAACCAGAACCCCTCACCGCAGAATAAAAGATAAAGTGAAATTTAAAGACAGTTATAATTTCGAAGTGGTCGAAGAGTTTACCTACCTGGGCTCCATCATAACGCAGGACAATGAAGACCCAGTAGAAGTAAGAAAGCGCATTACAGCCGCTAACAAAACTTACTTCGCGTTGCTGCCAGTGTTCAAATCCCGAAACGTCCATAGGAAAACCAAAATAACCTTATATAAAACAATTATCAGAACGGTCTTGGCCTATGGATGTGAGGCGGGAACCCTGACAGCAAAGTCAGCGGAACAGCTGGACATCTTCGAAAGAAAGGTACTTCGAAGAATCTTAGGAGCGGTGCGAGAGGGAGAGGCATGGAGAATCCGCCACAATAATGAGCTCTATGATATTTACCAAGCTCCCAGACTCTCCACCCATTTAAGACTCCAAAGATTAAGATGGGCCGGACATGTGCACCGAATGCCAAGCACACGAGTACCGAAGAAGGTTCTGACAGGACACCCGGGAGGTAAACGAAAGGCGGGCAGACCTAGACTGAGATGGGAGGATGATGTCAGGAAGGATGCAAGAGGATTACTCCATGTTGCAGATTGGAAGACGACGGCCGAGGACAGAGGGCGGTGGAGGCTTATTTTGAAGGAGGCCAAGGCTCGAAATGGGCTGTAGCGCCATTGAAGAAGATTAGTAGCTACTCAAGGATAACCATCGTATTTTCGAAAATATCAATCACAAAATGTATTTAACAATGAAATTTACAATTTACCTTTTAAAACGTATATGACTAAGTACTTTCGTTATTTGTTTTTGGGGTGCTATGCCGCCTTGTACCGATCTGCAGATCCGGTAGATGTGATCTGCCGGATCTGCCCTGATGATGGACACTGCAACGTTGTCGGAAACGTTGGCTAAAGAAGGAGGTAGCGCATAACACCCCAAAAACAAAACACGAAAATACTTTTGGCCGTGAAAAACTTAAAATGTATATGACCAAGTACTGGTCTAAATGTAGACAAATTGTATCTACGATTGCTTAATATATTTTCGTAAGCTGAAAAGGAGCCTTAACGTCTACTGATGTGCCTGGACAGAATTTAAATTTGGGTGCGAATTTTGAACTTATTGTGCCGGACAAAATTTCATCTGCCTCGTTGAAGAAGCTATCAATTTGGCACAAGGGTTCAAATCCTGGGTTATTGTTCATTAAGTTTTCAAACTTTTGTTTTGAGTTTACTCGGAATAGCTCTGGCAACGAGGAATTCATACGGCGAATTTTCTTCATAACCTGAGTAGATTCATTCATCAGTTTCATGAGTTCATTCATGAGTTGCCAATACATGAGTTTCAAGCGTTTTCACTAGTCGCGGAGCGATTAGTTGACTAGCCTCGCACTGCTATCTGACGTTTATGGTGTCACTATGTGAACGATGAACGAGATCGAGTGTAAATATGCAAGATCTCAAATTTTTTGCTAAAATATGCAAATATGCATTTGCATATAATCCGGTCTTTACTTATCACCAATGAAATTAAAACATTTGAGACATCGTTTCATAAAGATCTTAATTTTGGATTTGAGATCGAAATATCCAACCAAATTGAAAAATAATTTTTGCAAACAAAAGGTATATCAAATATCTAATACGGATATGAGACACTTTATATATTTTTTCTTAAAATTATAAAATATAAGCCATTAGATTTTAATGTTTCATGATTTTGGAGGCAACTTGGGCAATTGTTTATGAGTAAATGAAAATCATTTAAAAAAATAATTTTACTATATTTATAATAAAAATATGATGCAATTTAAATAAAAAATATAATTAAAAATATTTAATAAAATAATAAAAGAAATCATTTTGATGGGTGTATATTTACATTACAAATTACCTAATAACGTCGGAACAAAAATTTTATGTTTATGTACCTATTAAAAATACTACCCAAAAAAATGCATTGTTAACGATGTTTTATTTAATTTTTCATTATATTAACACAGAAGATAAGGTAGGATTTTTTTTTAATAATTATAAATAACTCACAAAAAAATTCAAAAGTTGCCTCCAAAATGAAGCAAAACTGACTTCTTTAAATATCAATATATTAAACAGGGTGTTAAGGGACGTACTTGACTTACTTTAACCAGTGATTCCTGACATTATTTGGAGTAAAAAATGTAAATGAAATTTTGGTCTCCGGTGACATTTTTGATGTTTTATTTTAATTTTTTCTACAAAAACATAAAAAAATGGTAGTTGTTGAACAGTTGGAGGCGGGGTAAGGGGTTCGTCAGACACCCGGCTGAGTGACCAGTGACGACGTGCGGAAGAATTTTTTTTTTGTTTGATTTGGAAGAAAAAAATTTTGAAAAAAAAAAAAAAGTAGTCAAAAAAAGTCACCGGAGACCAAAATTTAATTTACATTTTTTACTCCAAATAATGTCAGGAATCACTGGTTAAAGTAAGTCAAGTACGTCTCTTAACACCCTGTATAAAATCATCATTTAAAACAAAAAAAAATAAAGTAGCACATATCCGTACTAGATATCAACAAAGTATAAAATGAAGTTGCTCAAAATCTATGTGCGCATAGATCTTTTAAACTACACAACGGATTTTCATGCGGTTTTCACCAATAGATAGAGTGATTCAAGAGGAAGGTTTATATGTATAATACATGCTTATTATAGTAGAGAAAAGCCGAGAAATTCAAATATTCAATTCAGGCAGCGGGCATAGAGTGATTCAAGAGGAAGGTTTATATGTATAATACATGCTTATTATAGTAGAGAAAAGCCGAGAAATTCAAATATTCAATTCAGGCAGCGGGCAGCTGGCAAGCGGGTGGTGTGGATTTCATAAAGGTTGGGTAAATGGCGTTGTTTCGTTAGCCACAGCAACGTGTGGCCGGGTCTGCTAGTTTATAATAAATTTTGAAAAAAATATTTTTTTCAGTTTGCCTGGGTATTTTGACCTCAAATCCAAAATAAAGTTTTGTATGAAACGGGCCGCGCTAACGTTCCTCTTAAGGAGTGGTTTGCAGACTCAAACTATTTTTTTATATCAGTCACGAATTCATTTTCATACATTCTATTGTATATTTTGAGTATTGTAACATTTTTTCATCGCAATATTATTTAGCAGCGTCACTGGATCATGATCATGAGTTACGGCCCTTTACAGTAAAAAATAAACCAACAAGCGAAATAGTTCGCAACAAGAAAATCAATTTATAAAAATATTCCTTAGAATATGTTGGTACAACATAATTACAAAATAAGTTGGTACAACATAATTATTCCTAAGGGTAGTCACATTACTTTCTTCCAGAGTAGAAGATACTATCAGTATCGCCCTCATAAAAGACCACCTTTCAGAATTGAAACGTAGCATTGAATTTCTTTGAATGACTTTGTGACTTCATGCTTGGTGACTAGATCTGAATATCTAGGTACTTCCCCGCCTCTCTCCTCACTACCTTCAGCTTCACAACATACCGCGATGGAGATGCCATAGTCTCACCGGCTCCAGAAGGTTGGGAGCAGTTGAGACACTTGTGTGGTATTCGCATACAAAAAAAATACATACACAAATTACCACATATAATATAGGTAATATAATAGGACTCGTTTTAATTTATTAATGTCCTTGACGGCAGATGCAGAGCCATTTAGGGTTGGATTTCAGATAAGGCCCGTCAATAACTCGTCATATGAAATGAACAAATTGTCAATATGCACATTTTGGGCTTCACGGAAATTGAACACGACTTTACGGACTCAAAGTCTAATACGTAGGCCACTGCGCCATGGAGGTTGTCACCCTGTGATGCCACTCCTGGACATATCTCATGATGTTATTTTTGCTGATTCGATTTCAGTAGCTTCCTCAGCAGAATCATCTCCTGGTATTTCGTGATATGGTTCAGCATCTCTGAAAAGAAAAAGAAAAATACATGAAAAAGAAATATAAAGCATAAATAATATTAACAACTCTGGAAGTGTACATAACTATGGAAGAGTAGAAATTATTAATATTTATTGAGTAGGTACACAATATAAGTATATAACACTCAAAAGAATTATTGCATAAAAAAGTGCTTAAGAAAATATTGCCACATTGAAACTTTCAAGTTTCCCACGTTTCTATTTCTCAAGCGTTATGATAAATATTAATACCAACCAATTTGTTATAGTTTATAAAATAACGACTTAAAATTAAACGTACAGTAAGGCTTTAATAATATATTAATAACAACAGTTTATTATGGCGACGTCGAGAGTTTATTAAAACAAAACAGGTTCAGCAGAAAGTATTGGGTCAGGTATAATTCATTATTGAAGAGTTTGTTCAGAGGCCTTACAAAAAAGTTCTTGGCAATTTTAATAGATGGCGCTAGTATGTGAATTTCAGAGGTTCTCAAACTTCAGAAAAAAAAAGATTAACATATTAGGCTGCGTTTGGGGTGAGAAAGAAGCGATTTTTGTTAAAATAATAATGAAAAATAGTTTTTAAAAATGAGCCACATTGAAAGAAGGCCTGATTAAATGTTTATCTGAGATTACATAAGCCATTTATTTTATGACACTTTCCAAGAAAATTGCGAAAACAGCAGTGCAGTAATTAATCTTGTACCTCAATGAGACTAATCCACTCAAATTACGTGTACGTAACTTTAGAGCGCAACAAAGCAGTAATTATAGCAATGTTTACATATATAATATATAGAGTGGTTGTAAAACACATATCGACAGGTGATAAGAAAAATTAATAAACCTCTCGAGTGAATTTTGTGAAATTAACTGTACGTGGGAGTGAGTTTTTTCACAAAATTTTATTCAAAATATAGATTTACCAAAACTAATCTAATATTGTGCATAAAAATGTGTTTGATATAGAATAAACCTAATAAAACCCTACAAAACTGATAATGGGCTTTAGTTTTGCAACACAAATCTTTATATTTTCCAGGAAAAAATATTAGATTGAATTTTAGCAGTAGGGCGCCCGGGTGAGCTCATTCTCTTTTGGGACATTTTTTATTCAGATGAGAGGATAATTAATAAACACATTGATTCAAGATGTTGTTTTATTACGTTCAATAATTCTTTATTTATTTTTTTACAGTAACTCCACACAAGAGGCCCTGGGGAACATAATTTCAATCAGATCCTGTGTCATCTTTGAGGATGCTGTGAGGTGGGTCTTTTTAAGGGAAGGCAGGAAAAATATTAGGGGTGGCTAGGAATCTAGGGGTCAGTATGTCCAGGAGTGACAAATGTACGAATCCATCTCTCCCGCTGAGGTGCAAGACAATGGGTTGAGAGAGACCAGCTGGCCTCCCTAAACCGGCCTCTCCCGATCCGGCCCGCCACGCAGCTGATGGGTAGGTGCATCCGCCGCCAAGATCTGAACACATCTCACTCGATGAATCCGGGCACCCTTGTTAAGTCACGAAAAAAGTGAACCACTTTCGGTGACCTATGGCAGAGGTGTTGGTTATCCAAAAAGTGGTACCAATACCTGCCTCCCAAATTGTAATTCCTTTATAATAAATCATTATACATAATGATAAAATAACAATACATTTCTGCTAATACTTTTTACCAAAACAATAAGCCTCATACTTGATGTATTGTTTAAACAAAATAAATGCACTAATATTACATAATATCTCGGTCAACTACTTTAATTTTGGTAGTATTCAAATTGTCGCCTTAGTTCGTATTTGTCCAACAGACCATTAGAAAATTTTACAGGAGAAGGTTTTCTTTCATTATTTCAATGAAACATTATAGGTGTAAGATAAAGCCATTTCCGTAAAGGTAAAGGTTTCATTTGTTTAAATAATTCTTAGTTAAGTGATTAACTATCATTTTTTATACCTTATTTTTAAGTTTAAAGTGGAGATTGGACAAAAACTAAAATGGTCTGTTGGACAAATAAGAACTGAGGCGACGAAATATACTTTATTTATTTTATTACAGTTTGTGTAAGTATTACTTATTACTACTATAAGTATTATTACTTAATTACATACTTATTACTATAAGATCACGTAAAGTAAACAAACAATACGAAGAATTAAATAAAAACAACACACTATGTTCAAAGGTTTATTAAAATAACATGAGATTGAAAAGTGGAAAAAATTGTAAAAATTTACGAAGAGTTTGTTTGTTCACTCCCAGCTGTTGATCGCCTCTGCATCCATGTTGTCAAGGTACATAGTTCTTTTATTTCATTTGACACTCTGTACATTTTAATAAACTAAAATAATAGTTACCCTTTGCAATATAACGGATAGAACTAAAATAAATAATAAACAATAGAAGGTATGTTTAAGATATTATTAGTCTCTTATGATTCAAACTCAGTTAAACTAAACAAAAAGGGTTTATCTTCATTCTTAAAATTTTGACCGAAAACTTCCATTTCTTTCTCGGTATAATTATTCTTTTTTCTGAAAAAAAACTTACAGCATCTTAAAAATTGATCTAGAGGACATGTTCAAATAATTGATTTTACTTCATACAGATGATCCAGAAAAAAAATTAAATAAACAGTCAAATTGTTTAGGACAGCCGTAAAGGCATTTTTAAAAGGTAGAAAAAACTTCTAGACTTGTAACGTAAGAATTTAATAATTATGAAATGAAAAAACCCTTGAATTTTTGCATCGCAATAGGAATCGAACCTGCAACCTTCCTACTCAAAAGCATATTTAATGAGCAAGCCAATTTACAGAAGTATAATATACAGGATATTAAGGGACGTACTTGACTGTGATTCCTGACATTATTTGGAGTATAAAAATGTAAATGAAATTTTGGTCTCCGGTGACATTTTTGATTTTTTTTTCTACTAAAATATAAAAAAATCAGTATGTATTGTACAGTTAGGGGCACAATGAGGAGTAGGTTGATTACTCGGCTGTGTGACCAGTGACGATACGTGAATTTTTTTTTTGTCTGAATTAAAATTTTTAAAAATTTGGAAAAAAAAAACATCCAAAAAGTGACGGGTTTTTTACTCCACATAATTTCAGGAATTACTGGTTAAAATAAGTCAAGTACGTCCCTTAACACCCTGTATATATAAAGGTTTGATTTGTAGATAGCATTAAAATGTATGTTATAAAAATTACTGATTCTTACATGCATAAATAGAAAAATCAAATTGATTAAAAAAATAATCAGCCAAACACTTTTTAACAAAAATAAAATTAACCCATTGGCATACCCACCAGTGTCAAAAAATACTATTAAAAGACAGTACACCCAACAAATTAACTACGTAGAAAATAAATAGAAATAGAATTTTTGGAAACCCAATTTAAAATCACAACTTGTTTTTGTTGTTATTATAAAGTTAGCATTTTTTTTTATTATTAAGACCAAAATCCAATGTTAGTCAGCTTCCTTTACAGAGTTAGTTAGCTTGCGCATATCAAACCAAAAAAACCTTTCATTGTATTTATTTAGTATAAATCACGTACATCAATATGTAAAACACAAAAAAGGCAAATATTGAAAACGAGTAAGTAATCTGAGAAGCAAATATGTACACTAATTTGCAGGTGTTAATAGCAGCTTTAAAAATACAGTTGGTTAGTTTCGAAAAACAATCAGAAGAAAGCAAAAATGTCATTGAAATTTTAATTAAAATTGAATTAATTAATTAAAATTTTATTAATTAGCCAGTAGGTTTTGCCAGGGCAAGCAGCTTTTATTTTGGTTTCACCACTTTTTCTATTAAAACTAGCAGGCTGATCAACCTTATAAAAATGGTTTAGCAACTAACTGTTGGATAAAATATTTATCCCCTTTATTTTGTTGACTCAATTGAATCCATTTAATTTAAAAGGTTTCACGTTTTATTTGGAAGGAAATGTGTATTGATACTATATAATATATAGTTCCATGATAACTCAACAAAGTGGCATTTAAACATCCCTGTGGAAAATCATTAAATTGATTAAAAAAAATTGGAAACTAGCCTAACGTAACCTATCTAACCAATAATATTTTTTCATCACTTTTAATGACTTTCAGAGAGGAGTGATGAAGTTGTACATTGTTGAGTTGTCCGGCCACCATAATACATGTACGTATAGATGTTATGGCACAGGAAATGAAATATACAAAATATGAAAGAAATTTAATAAAAAGTAAGGTGCATTTTTTATTTATTTATTACATATTATCGCTTGTACATAAAATGAAGCTCCATAAAAAAACCTAAAACTACATTTATTAATAAAATGGATAGTAAAATAATTATTGACATCCGACTATTTGTATTCACTCTATGATATTATGACGAAAGAATTATGGAAGTCTCGCAATATTGTCAGTACAGTATGGTTTCAAATACAAGAGGCAAGGCAAGTTCTAAGGCCATAGTCCTAAATTAATACCGATGTGAAGAAACTAATAGCTTCAGGTTTCAGGTATTTTTCTGGTCCATGCACAATAATTCGTACAATGCTTTACTTGAAATAATTACAACCTTAGCCCGTCATCCCATTGTTCAGTAAAGAAGTCGATTGCTTTTCACAATTATATTAAGTTAAGTATTGTATAAACTATGTTGGACCAGAAAAATACCAGAAACCTGAAGGAGTTAGTTCCTCACATCAGTATAAATTAGGGTTAGTCAAATAATAAGCAGATTGTTACATATATTTAAGTCGCCAAAGTTAAAAATAATTCAAATACATCCGTACAAAATAAATAATATGTTTAAATTTGGTAAAGTAGAGCTCTACATTATTTAAAAAATATTCTAGCAGAGCAAACTGAAAAAAAAAATTCCTGCACATCTGAAGGCTCGTCTCCTGCGACCGTTTCCACAAACAATACCAAAAACAGGGGCAGGTCATCAATGTCTTGTTGTTTTCTATCGACCATGGAAAGAAAAAACATGTTTGTGTCGGAGGAGACAGGCCTTTAGAAACATTCCGCCCTACAAACCTATTTTGAATATAAAAATATTTTAAAAGCTAATGTTAAAAATAAAATATATCATGGCAGTAGTTGTGCAAAAAAATCATTTCAATCCGAAGATCATCATAGGAAAGGTTCAATATTTTTAAAGCACTGAAGCATGACTTTGATCATTGAATTGTTTAGGAATAATTTGGACCTTGAATTCCATTAACGGAAGAATAATTTAGTCTAGAGCTATCAAAGTGTAAATATGCCTGTTCCATATAACGTCTGAATTTAGAAAAAACAATGACGTCAGTCGAACATGGCAGAGTTCGGATTAGTAAAGAATGACCGTTAGCAAGCCAAGGAGGAGAGGTTAGCACATGATTCAACAAATCTCGATTAACTCAATTGCTACTAAATATTTAACTTTTGTAACACCTAGCTACCGCAACGTAAAATCTGCAGTGCGCTGAGGTTAAATTTGTACTCGGCCCGCTGTGCATCAGTTGGGTCTATTTTCGTAAGAACTTACATGTTTTCTGCAAAATTATGTTTTCGTAAATTGTACCATCTTACCACATACCGTTTACTTATTTATAAAAATTGTATACATCTATCATAAGTAGTTTCAGTAGAATAGCTACATATATTCAAAGAAATGATTTTTTTCTATCTTATGCTATAAAAAAAATATACCTACAATAAAGAAATTTGAAAATATTTTTGATATTTCATTATATTTTATTCACAATACAAATAATTTATATGAGGCTTTCCTGTAAATAACTATGGTACTATAATTTTGAAATTCGGAAATATTTTTCACTTTCACCGATAACTTCACAAACTTGAATGAAGTTTAGAAATTTAAATTTTTTGTCCATTCGAATATGATTTATTTTGGTAAGTTACAAACACTTTGTAAGGTACAAAATCCCACGAAAAGAAATATATTTTGACATTGTCGATCGGATGTCGATACAAATTTTGCTTACCCGATGAATATTTTCAGCAATTGAGAATTTAAGAAACAATTAAATGTAATCTTTAATTACCAATAAACTTACTTATTCTTGATAAATAATTATCCATATTAATAAGGCTCATAAAGGCTTAGGATAATAATATAATACATAGCGACAGATTATCACCTGTGCTACATATTTTCATAAAAAAAGGATTACAATAATCTACTAAGATACGATACTGTCAAACCATGACCTTCATAAAATGCTATAATAATTAGAATGACATATTTTACGCTGAGAATCATCTTAATAGTACACACATAAATTGCAAATTTAATACTTCGAAATTATGATATGTTTTCTTGGTAAAAAATATTAAAAAATAAAATAAGGAAGACATAACTTAAATAAAATAATAATGGTGCCTAGCTAAATAATAATGTAAAACCATTTTCTTATCTTTAAATTTATATAAGTACAACAGAGTAAGAGAAATAGATTCAAATAATACCGGCATGCAAAACAGACTTCCTCCTTTTGAAATGCACTAATTTATTATAGAATAACCTAAATATTAAATATTATCACAAAAACGTTTGTAAAGTGGTCATCGGGGAAGCATTGCTGCCACAGAGAAGAATTTAATAAAGACACTATCAAATGAAAAAAGAGATTAAAAATACTACGTAGATACTTAATGTACAAAAATAATACTTATTGTAATTGTACTTAAATTATATAATAATATCTTTAAGGTTAAACGTAACATAATATATATAATCTTCGCTTTCATAGATGGCGCTAATTAAAATATTTTTTAGAAAAAACACTTTATGCACATCGTGCTTTAAAATATTAAGACAAATTTTTTCTTGGCTAGTGTAGGTACATATGGAATATGAATAAATAGTTTTGTCCACATAAAAGCTCTATTCTTTGAAGAAATTACTACAAATACAATATTGGATTGAATCACCAATACTATATTGTGTGTGTAGGTACATATGCATTAGTTTCTTGAAAGAATCAAGGTTTTATGCATACAAAACTATTTATTCATCCATACTAATATTATAAATGCGAAAGTGCGTGTTTTTGTTTGTTCCGCTTTCATGCCTAAACCACTAAACCGATTTTAAAAATTCTTTCACCAATAGAATGCTACATTATCAGCGAGTAACATAGGCTGTATATAATGGTAAGCTCTGGCGTTATGAAATTTGTATAAATGAAAATGTGTGCATTTCAAATGTATTAGCGGTAGGGAGAAGATGGAAGGGAACAGGGATGCATGGGAAAGGACATGCAGATTTCTTTGAATGGCATTGCAACGCATGCCGAGCACCAGCTAGTATTAAATATTTACATAAACCCGCCAAAAAAAAATCATCTTAATATTTTAAAGCATAATAAGCAAAAAAGTGTTTTATTATAAAATATTGCAATTAGCACCATCCACGAACATGAAGATTATAAATTGTGTTACTATTAAACTTAAGAAAATAACAAATTGGTAGCATGTCTTTGCTACCTTCTTTCTAAAAAGAAAAGATAAAATCAATATAAGAAACTAAAAATAAATTTCAGCTAAATTAGTAATAACTTAAACTAATTATGCACCCTTCCTTCAATCAGCTCCAACCTTTAATATGCTTACCTAGTTTGATCTAGCTGTCAATAATTATACTAAAAGTAACAATATACTCCAAAGGTACGTTTTTCGTAAGTAAAACCTGCACCCTATTTTATACTTGTTTATACAATAGTCATAATATTGTCCCGGTTCAGTAAAAACCACCAAAACTATGAAACAACATTTTCCATTTGAAAGACTGAAAAATCAGATTTGTAGTTCAAAAAGCATCTTTTACTAGAAGTAATGTACGTTTTAAAGTTTCATTTGCCTGAAATTTGAAAAGGTACAAATCAGAGTTCATCTCCAATTTGTGGGTGGGTGAATTTTGCCTGAGCTGGGACGATATTAAAGCAACAACACACTCTGATGGTTTGGTCTTCGGTTCAGTAACACCGACAATATTATGCAGAAACATTTTTATCTGATGAAATAATATTCACTAGCGGTGGCATGTCATTATATTTTACCGTTGAGATCAATAATCTTGTCAGCACCCCTAAAAAGTAATGCACAAAATAATAAAAGTACACAGACAAAACTACTCAAAATACTAATCTCCCACAAACAAACAAATGTATTATTAATATTTTATTATTTAATCCCATTAAAAATATACATCTAGGAAGAAACAATATGTGTAACTACGGGAAAATAATGTGAAATGCTGCTCCATTTACCTATGAAGAGCATCTGTAGTTTAATTCACAAAACAAGAAAATCTATACATATCTACTAAGCAAAGCAATCACTCAAATCATACCAGTTCTAGTGATGGCTATAATCGAAATTTTCATTTAAAATCATATCAATTAATCATTAAAGATTCTGTATCTTTTGTGGATATGGAATCGATTCCATACATAATCGCCTGTCAATTTGTGTGATTGTCTATGGCTTGCAATTGCTTTTTCAACTAGTTTAAAACATGAAATGCTATAGGAATACGTGATTATTTATTCTTTAATGTACGATTAATGTTGTACAGCATGGATTTGACATTTGCAATGTTTTTCGTTTCAGTCTAAATACGCATGAATTAGTCAATTTGCCCAGATTAAGAACCTATTTATGACAAAACGGAGGCATCTACTAATATCTACAGGAATTCCAAAAACTAAAAAAATCAAACTAATATCTATGAGAACCAAAGTGTTGATGAATATCTACAGCAACTGCTGACTAATATCTATGAGAACTAAAGTGTTGATGAATATCTACAGCACTGGCAGAGGTTGGATTTGCAATTATGTATAGCATATTGGAATAACGTAATATTGCGTATGCAGTTTAAAAAACTTAATTTATGAAAGTATGTATGTAAAAATCCGTAATATCGGACTATTCGACACATTTAGCTGATTAGTCCAACCTATGCTCTGTAGATATTAGTCAACACTGGGACCGTCATAGATATTCGTCCGACCTTAGCTCTGTAGATATTAGTCAACACTCTGAAGTTCGTAGATATTAGTTCAACATATGAGCTGTAGATATTCGTCCGACATACAGGCTGTAGATATTAGTATCTGGAGTCGACAAAACTATTGAGGCAGTATACATGTACAGAATAATTGAATATTTGGGGACGAAATAGATTCATTATTCTACTAACCGCCACACTTTTAAACACGGATTATAGGAATTACACTTCTTCAACAATTACCAGGTTCTTAATTTGGGCAGACTAAGTGCGTATTTAGATTGAAACGAAACTTTGCAAATGTCAAATCCATGCTATACAACTTTAAACGTAAATTAAATGAATAAATAATTATGTATACTCATAGCATTTCGTGTTTTAAACTAGTTGAAAAAGCAATTGCAAGCCGTAGACAATCACACAAATTTGATAGGCGATTATGTATGGAATCGATTGTGTCCACAAAAGATACAGAATCGCATGGCAGAAGCATTTCGATTCTTAAAAATATCAATTAAAACATTTCTAATTATGAAAACAATGTGAATAATACTTACGGAGATTGGCAAAAAAGGAATCAGTCTCTAATGAGTAAAAATTTAATGGTTGTAGATTTTTTGAAAAAAATCATTTAGCTTATATATATAATTTACAATATATACAAAGAAAATGTTGGTATTATTTAGTAAATTAAAAATAACTGCCTTTAGTTCAAAGAAATATGTATTTATGAAATTGTTTATTTTCTAATTGAATGTTTCGATTCTGGCCATCACTATCCACTTCCACTAATCCCACCCGAATCTAAACTCCCCCAAATAATAAATAATATTGCAGACAGCAAAAAAGATTTTTTCTATGTAAACAGTTGCAAAAATACATATTTTGACAGCAGGAAATGAAAATAGATTATCGTAAATTAATCTGTGACAAATCATGGTAGTTAAATTTACATTACTGTCTGCAACATTTTTTTTAGCTGATTCCAAAATGTTTACATTTACATTGTAGTGTGTACTGTACATACATTGTGGTATATACATAAAAAAATACCTACACATCCATCAAGAGTGAAAATAATAAATAAAAAAGTGAATTTTGAAACAATTGAAGATATGAGTGGATGAAGAAGGTTGGTCATCTTACAAAATTAAAGCAATCAGAAATTTAAAATATATATTTTATCATTAATTAGGGATATCAAATTTAGGTACGACAAAGATTTCAGATTTTAAATTGTGTTGGGTGAAAGATGAAACACCATCCTTTTTAAAATTCAATTTGAATACCAATAATCCAACAATCCCACCTGCTCCCAACTGTCCGAAGCCAGTGGGGCTATGGCATCCACAATCGCGTTGTTTTGTAGGGCTAAAGGGAGTGCAAAGAGAAAGCTATTCAAAATTGGTAAAAAAATATGGCTATTGCCATTTCCAGCAAAGTTTTGTCTCTGAATGGTGGTCTTTCATTAGGGCGATACTGAGAGTATCTAAAACTGTTTGTTTTTGTTTTTGCATCCATCCATGCAAAAACAACAGTTTTTGAAAAATGGTAGCATAACATTTTCATCCATTAATTCTATGCCGGCATAGACCAGCGGTAAGGCTCTTGACTCGCACTCCAAAGGTCGCGGGATCGAATCCCGGAGTGGCAAATAAATTTTATTTGATTAATTTGTGCAATTTCACAATTTATTCATTTAAAATAATATATATTATATTTGCGGCACGATCCAGAGTGGAAGATTCTCTCAGTATCGCCCTGGTATAAGACCACCATTCAGAATTGAAACGTTGCTTGAAATGGCTTTAGCCGTGTTTGGTGACCAGATCTGAATAGCCAGGTACTTCCCCACCTTCCTTTTCCCTATCTCCTTCCCCTCCGCAATACCTTCAGTCTCACAACATACCCCAATTGGGGATGCCATAGTCCCACTGGCTCCAGACGGGAGCAGTTGGGACTCTGGTGCAGTATTCATGTAGAAAAAAAAACTTCTTTAATTGAAAATTACAATTTTAATACAGTCTGATATAGATGGTTGTTTAATAAATACAATGTAAATATAAACTGTTTTGAAATTGCTAAAGAATACCGTATTTTATTAAAGCTCACTCCAAAACTGATACCTAATTGAAACTTATTAAAAAATAAGACATACCTGTAGAGGACGTAGTGCTGAATTATGAAGAATATATCGAAAATGACCGAGAACAGTCCCAAGCCAAACTTGGTCGGGTCTCCGAAAATGGAAATCCAATCGTTATAGTTATAGGCGTTCAGTATCATCTGCAGCATGCTCAAGATTCCGCCCGTAAAGTCCAAGAATATGTTTCCAATACTCCAGCCAACTGTGGACTTTCTTTTGTAATTCATGTAGGCCTGGAAATATTTCACATTTATGAATATAAAACATTTAAACAATGACGGAGTATATTTAGACGTGCCCTGTGAAATTCATAATGACCACAAAACCAAATAAAATTGGCTCAAGGCCCATTTATGAAAAAGTGCACGCATTGTTTTGCACCGTTTAGATCGCATAGTTCTTAGTGATGTACCTTTTATCGGTCTATAAGGTCTACAATGAAACTAATTTGCATTCCAGCCGTCCAGACCGGGGTTAATTTTTTCAAACACAAAAATATTCCACTACCGAATATTGTACAAGGTACATGCCGCAGACTTTATTTTTAAAAACGTTGTCAGCTTTCAGAATACAAAAGAAAATATATGCCTTACAGATCGCATTTACACACCGCATTCATTAAAGTGAAAAAAAAATAGTCTTTAAAATTTGTCGAGCAATGTTTCTGACGTTATTCGCTTGGCCCGGTTCATTCATTAATACATTGACATATAGAGACAAAATAAAACACACAACGAACCTCTTGTCACACAATGAACGCTCTCGGGTTATTTCTTCAAGCGACTTTACGAGTGAGTACGGCTAGTTTATACTTAATTGATGTTAATCATTTACATAAATATTAAAATTATTTTAATAGCGTTCTTGATGTTTATAGGATAGCAGTTGTACATAGCACTTTTTATGACATTCTTACATTTTCTTTGAAAATGAATGAATGACTGAAGGGATGGTTTTATTTGCGTACGTATAATATTTGGAGATAGCAGTGGAGAGGTTAAATAATATAATTTCTATGCGTGTCAGTGCCATTTTCGAAATTAGAATTAATTTATGAAGAAAATTATTTATCATAAATCTCTCGAAAATATTCGAAAAATGCATCAAGTCTAGAGTCATTGAACACTTAGAAAAATATAAAGTTCTATCGAAAAACCAATACGGCTTTCGTAAAGACCTAAGCACCGAGGATGCGATATATGAATTGACAAAAAAGATATACTCATCTATCGATAAAAAAAAGAAATGTCTTGCCATATTCCTAGATTTAAGAAAAGCTTTCGACACCGTAAATCATAATTTACTCATTACAAAAATAAATCAACTAGGCTTCAAAAAAGACACTCTAAAACTACTCTCTAACTATCTTACAGACAGAATACAAAAAACAAAAATTGGGAATAATTATAGTTCAGAGTCAAAGATAAAAAATGGAGTTCCACAGGGAACTGTGCTTGGCCCGATTTTATTCTTAATTTATATTAATGATTTATGTAATTTTGTAATCCCTGGTAAAATTGTTTCTTACGCAGACGACACGGCAATAATAGTGGATGGTAATCATTGGAAAGAAACTTTTTCGAAAGCAACTGATTGTATTTCACTGGTTTCAACATGGCTAAAATACAACAAACTCGTTTTAAACTATAGCAAAACATTTTACTTACCTTTTTATAAAACCATTAACAATAAACCTACAGACAACCTTAAAATTAGAATCCATAATACTAGTTGCAATCAAGAAATGTGCTTCATGTGTAACGAACTCACTAATGTCGAAAATATAAAATATTTAGGAGTATCAATAGATATAAATCTTAATTGGAAATCACATATTAATCAAATCACTTCTAAATTAAGATATCTGACCTACATATTTTATAGACTTAAGGAAGTACTAAACATTGAAAAATTGAAAATGATCTACTTTTCCCTGGTGCAATCATCAATCACTTATGGCATTATAGGATGGGGTGGTGCACTTGATACATTTATTAAGCCTCTACAAATAATTCAAAAACACATAATTAAAGTCATATATAACAAACCTAAAACATTCTCGACCAACTTATTATACAAAGAAACTAAAATATTTAATATACGTAAATTATTTATATTACAAACTTTGAAATATGTATTCAAAAACAAAAATAATTTCGAAATAAATGAAAACAGAATGAGCAAAAGAATAAATAATATATTTTACACCCCACAAACCAATACTAAATTATTGCAGACACATAGCAGTTTCATTGGTCCTCGTTTATTTAACCTTCTACCACTACAAACTCAAATGATAAATAAAATGATAAAATATGTAAAAGAGGTAAAATTATGGTTGAATAATGTAGATATTGAAACGCTTTTTCTATAAATTTATCCATCCTACTACATCTCACTTTCTATAATTTTCTAAACTGTAGTACAATATGTTTTCTGTTTATTTTTTTATAATAACTAAAAAAAAAAAAAAAAATCAAAAATCATTTTTTTCCATATTTTTATTTTATTTTTATAATGGCTGAAAAAATCCTTTTTCACTTCTTCTACCTATGTAATACTAACTTTTTATACTAACTTTATATTTTATATGTTTTTTAAGTTTATTTTATACTTTGGGTACTTTGAAATATAATTTTGTTTTAATATTACCCACACTCAGGCAGTGCCTTAGTGGGTTTTCATTTCTTGTTAATACTATTTGTTATTATATATTATGTTATTATATGTATACTATTTGTACGTACAAAGAAATGAGAATAAATAAAGTTAAAAAAAAAAAAAAAAAAAAAAAAAAATCTTTTCAAATTCAGACAAGAGATAAAGTACCTACCTGTAATATACTTTAGAAGATAATTATTTTAATTCTTTATTTGAAATGTACTTCTTTTTGCTACTAATTAATTTACTACTCTTACCCGAGTCAACCATTAGATTCTTATATAGAACATACAATATGGTGTATTTTCATATATTAAAAATCTCAGTAGCTCGTTATGTGATATAATGTAGTGAGTTGAAAATATTGGGTTGACCAAATGCAAAATATGCCAGAACTCGCAGATTCAGAGCTTTGCTCAGATAAGGAGGCAATTTGGGTACCGCCGCCCCGGGAACCTTTATTGGATAACCAACACCTCTGCCGTAAGTCACCCCAAGTGGTTCGCTATGTTTGGTGTTTTAGCAGGGGTGCCCAGGTTCACGGGGTGAGATTTGTCTAGGTCTTGGAGGCGGATGACCAGGATACACTGAAACCCAGATTTCTACCTACCCCTTAAACCTTTTTCCTTCCCAGAACTCTCCTCTCCTTCCTTTTCTTAAAAAAACCCCTCCACACAGCATCCCCAAAGATGACATAGGCCTTGAAGGAAATTATTTTCCTCAGGGCCTTCTGTGTGGAGCTCATGTAAAAAATAATTAGATAATCAGACTTTCCGCTCTATTTCTTTTGTCAGACATTTAAAAAGAAAAATGTGCAAAATGTACACATACAATGTACTACAAGAAAAACTATAATAAATCTTGTGCATCACAAGTAAATCTTATACTACAAGAAAAACTATAATAAATCTTGTGCATCACAAGTAAATCTTATACTACAAGAAAAACTATAATAAATCTTGTGCATCACAAGTAAATCTTATACTACAAGAAAAACTATAATAAATCTTGTGTGTCTAATAATGATACAATGGTAACGCATTATACAGTAAGCATTAAAAACAATCAAGGTTTTCACCCAAAAAACAAATGGAAAATATAAAAAATTATCCTATAACCATTTATGATTGCTTTGAACCAAGATTTGTAGAAAATGCTTTTAACAAGGTTAGCTCATAGGGGCCTTTTTCGAAAAAAAAAAAAACTTGTCAGGCCTCTTTCGAAATTTCGAATGCGTGACGTAGTTTGAAGTTTAAAAACAAATGATATTTTTTTACTTGTATTTCAGTTAATTCAAATCTCCCAGTAGAACATGGACTGCAAGCTATGTCACAAATTTTTAGCCAATCACCGATCTATCCTCTCGATGAGCTAACTTCGTTAAAAGCATTTTCTATGAACCTTAGCTCTGAACATGGAAATTCAAAATGGGACTTGTCATAAAACAATGTTTTTGTGGATACCACAAAAATATTTAATTCTGTGCTGAAATAATGTAACTTGTAAAACTTTATTAGTTTTTTAGCAAAAAAAAAAACAACAATGTAAGTATGTACATATTAACTTCATTAGAATCAAGAGAAAAAATGTTTATTGTGGTTTTCCTCACGGTTTTCCCGAATGCGTAGCTTGATTGCACACGTGTAGAGATTAGTTTATGATATGCCTTATCGGTTTAAACTATGAATTAGATATGCCAGGAATATTGATTTGGCCGAATACCGAATATTCGGCTAGGCTCTCGGCCAAAGCGACGAATATTTGGCGGCCGAATATTCGGTGACAATTAGTACATTTCGCGGGTGACAGGTGCCGACTTGTATCATTGTGGTGGTATTTGGTATCCACCATGCCGTGGGCGTATTTGTTTCATTTGCGAGTAGGTCGTGCCACAACACGCATTATTTGTTGATTGTTACACCAAATTGTGTTACTTATATTGTGTATATCTTAAAAAATACATGAAAACTGTTCGCCTAGATCGGATAGCAGACCCTTACGAGTGGTGGTCAGCAAACACAAAACAGTATACAAGCCTAGAGAATTTGCTAAGATTTATTTATCATCTCCCGGGAGCAGTGTAGCAGTGTAGTGAGCGGTTTTTTTCAGAAGCAGGTATAATTTATGATGAAAAGCGCAATAGTTTGCTATCAACAAATGCTGAAAAAAATGTTTTCATTCATCATAACTTAACACTGATAGATTTTAAGTATTAAATATACTGATTTTTCGTTAAAATAAAAAAAATTGTGAGTAATATTGGGCGTTTTTTTTCATGATTCGGCTAGTTAAAAAAGTAGCCAAACAGGCCGAATACCGAATAGCAGCCGAATATTTGTAGCATCTCTAGAATGAATAGTGTAATATACGTACTTTGCTAAATAAATCATAGGTATCTTGCACACGACTTTACAAACCACAATGTGCAATTCATTTTACTGTCAGGTGTTTCAGTAATATAGTCGTGCAAAGAACTATCTAATATTTAGCATACATACATTCATAAAGAATTATGATTAGTTCCACTGTCATTATTAATCAATTATACTTCATTGATATTATGTTATTCACATTTCATTGTGCATTGAATGGTATGTAAATATATAAACAAATTGAAAAGAAAAAAACAATTTCCTGCACAATTACAGTCACATAAATAATTACGCCTATTAATCACATCACATAGAAAAACCGATAATATTTGCAACTGTGAAATATTGATTTTACAAATGAATGTACTTATCGGGGACTGGGATTTATTGTCTACTGGAACAGTGATTAAATGGGATAAACAATCAGTAAAAATATGTAATCAGCTCCAATCTATAGCGAGTAATTTTTATAAATTAAAATTCTTATTCCCCCTTTGTACTTATATATAATTCTATGGTCGAATCCATCTTTAGATACCGAAAACGAACTTGGGGGCACACAAGCAATTTTAAATATGTACAAAATTTGCAAACTGCAATAATAAAAACATTTGTAACACTGAATACATGCACACAAACAAAGAAAAAAAATTTAAGTACTGCATGGTGCGGAGATTCCAATAAAAGGACTCCTTTGGTAAGTTACTATTATGGACAATGTGGGAGAAAGTTTTTGCAAAAAGCCACTGGTAAACGAGCACACTACAATTTTTCCAAAAAAAAAGGTAAAAAAACTCCACAAATATTCTTATGTATGATACTCATTTATGTACCTCTACGCCTGTCTCAACACAGGTATACCCTAGTGAGACAGCATCGAATAATGTAATGTAAACATACCTTATATAGATAAATAAATAAATTAAATAAGCATGGAGGCCGAACTCTTGAATACTTGGACCAGTGATTTTTAACAAACTTAATAAAAACTTTAAATTTGATAATCAAGAGAAACCCTGCCCCAAAATGACAAAGCTGCGATTAATAAATGACAAATCCATGAATCTTCGAATATCTTAATGTACCTACTTAAATTATTTGTTTTTTAGGTAGGTACATTAAGATATATGTATCATGTATTTATAACTAAGCAAGATATTATACCTATTTCTTTAATTAAATGTTAAATATTATACAAGTACTTATAATAAATTATGCAAACATAACTATTTCTCTAATAAGATAATTTAAGCATAAAACTCAAAAAATGTACTTAGAAATGTGTTTTATATTAAAAAATATCAAGACATATTGATTAGGTAGAACTTGCAGACAAGCTGTCTTACGACGGTGATTTTTTTTCATTTACATATGTAATTTTTTTTGGTTATAATTAATAAAAAATAAAAATAAATTCTTAACTCGTTGAATGCCGCGAGTAAATGGGGTTGGTTGTAACCAATTAGCGTTCGCAAAAAGCGGCAGCCATGACACCCAATGTCCGGCGATTCTGACAGCGTCCTTGAGAAATTTCGTACATAGAAAGGTCAAAGTTGAAGACCAAAGAATTTTTCCCGCGCATGCACAAGAACTGCGCACGCTCCCGCGCTCCGGTAAATCATTAATATAAATTATATGGAGTCACCAATCTAATTGCGGTTTTCTCTATGGTAAAGAGCGATAATAGAGCAAGCGATTCTGACCGTGTTCTTCATACACTTTCTTTATACATAAGGGTCAAAATCGCGTGTAAAGTCTCATGATACGCCGGCGCACGAGCGGCAAATGAGTGGTTAAAAACAAATTTTAAAAAAATCATTTCTCTGAGTTATTCTGGGGAAACTACTTATGGTAAATTTATATAAATTTTTTTAATATATGAACACATTATCTGATACGACGGTAAAGTTTAAAAACATGATTTTGCAAAAAACAAGTTATTACGAAAATAGAATCAGCTGTCCAGATGGCGAAAATTTTATGTCGGCACACAAGGGTTTAAATAATGTAATAAAAAATTATCTTGATTAGTGTTATCATAAGAATAAAAATATATTATTTGTACCTGTGGAACGTATTTAATGAGAGTAATAGCCAGCTTAACGTAACTGCAGATATATAGGAAGTCCAACCAATGGAAGACATCTGTACTGGCCAAAATAATAGATACCACTATCACAACAGCAAATATACCCAGGATCCCTCTAGCCACATTGGACATTCTTTGATTATCACTCTGAAAAACAATACAAATAGTTAGAATACATTTATCAAATGGAAATAAATAAATATAAGACACGGATCGCCACTCCAAATCCATCACCATCCAAGTCAGGTTTGCGGCTCTTTAGACATCAAATCAAATTTCATCTCAACTCAACCAGATGGATCTGCTGAACGAACTTTGACTTGAACAGCAACTTTTGGAACTAGTTTTAGCTACAAATCTAGGGTAATCACCTCAAAAAAAAAGTTTCTTAGTGTATATTCATTCATGTAAAATGATAATAAAGTTTTTATTATTGGAATAACTTAAGAGCGTTTAACCAGCCAGCGGACGAAAATCCACATTTCGTCGAAAGTTGTTCTTACGATCGTGCAGGGCGGTTACAATAAGAAAGATTAATTATTCTCCGTACCAGCTTTTTAAAATTATAACTCAATATCGAATTTATTTCAATTCAAATTAGCTTTAATTTATACCTTCATCCAAAAAAGCTGAAAGGCGTGATGATAAAACTATTAAAATAATGTACTTTTTGTAGTTATTTTTTGATTATAAGTATTTATCATTCTTCAATAATGTCTAAATTTAATAAGAATGTTAAAAAAATCTGAAATATATTAGTTTGTAAGTGCGCAAATAAATACACAAATGGACCAATTTTCGCCAAGAAACACATGTACGTACATATTTTTTAATGATTTTATTGAAACTAAAATTAAAATTCTAAAACATACGTTTGCTAGATAATATATTGATTAATTTTACTGCATGATTTTATTATTTGAAATGGGTGTGGTATAATACAAAAACTTTTTTGAAAATTGAACAAATCTGCCAACGACCTATGGAATAACCTTATTATACTAAAAATTTAAAAAATTTCTCAAACTTTATTACATACGAATGCTAGATAAAAGAACAATCTTTCGAAATCCATTTATAATTTTTTGTGGAAAAGAGTCAATACGTCTAAAAACTTTTTTGAAAATGACGTATTTCCGGTTTTCTCTGGTAATGCCCTCTTAATGAGTAAAACCTCAAATTGTAATATTTAATCATTGAAGACAATTCAAATGAAACTGAAAAGAGAGAAAAAATTTCAGTCGCATCTAGGAATTGAACCCAGGACTTATCCCTTGTTGGTAAAGTGCTCTAACCACTTAGCAAATTCGACCTTATCAACATACACCATTTTTAAATGTATCATACTTCGACTGAGAGCTACCAACATCTGCATTTTCTTAATGCATTTTTTTTATTGGCTGCTAACTTTATGCATGATTACAAGATTCTAACCGAACTAAACGCAATCTAGATGGTGTCTTATATCAATTTTTGGATAATAGAGAACTCCAGTCCAATTTTTTTATTTTTTTTTTCTGAATTAAAAACCTTCTAACTTAAATGACTGCGTTTTTGTTTTTATTTTTAGAGTTAGTTTTAATAGTTAAAATAATTGTCAAAGTTTTAATTTTTCGAGACCCCCTGGAAATATGGTAAATCGTGTGACGTCATCACTCCCGAAAAATTAGTATGGGATTGGGCAATCAGCTGATCTACTGCCGCCATTTTGAAATCCGTTGTTCCGTTGTTCAAAGTATTCTCCCTAGAAGAAGCATTACGTACTTTTTTCATTCATTATTTTTTTTGTGCAGTAGTTTTTCAATATTTTAAATAATAGAGTTAAACTAATAGAGATACCTCTATTTTTGATACTGAATTATTTAGGCTTAAATATTGTTTCAATAAATACTACAACTAAATCTCTATAAACAGTACGAAATAAAGAATAACATGAAATGTTGTTAATACTGATGGCATAAATATACAAACCACCCACACTGATGGCTTGTGCCATACCTACATGTCAATTGATTTCAATACAATGTGATACAATGACTGGTGACGCGTGACGTCAGCACTAACCATTCAATCGTACCAACTTTACAGTGTATTTTAACGAGACGTTAAAAAATGCACTTTTTAATATTTTTTTACGAACACTACGTTTAATATTATAAAAAAAAACTTATATATTCAGAATCAGCGTTTATTGGTCTGTATGAACATATTTTTTTAAAGTCATAATATTTTTTACTGGAGTTCCTTATTATATCAATTTTTATTTTTATGTGCAACATCTTTTGACTTTTCTACAAGTCTAGAATGAATATTTTTTATTTTTAGCACTTCCCCGGCATTTCACATTTTCGTTTGAGAGTCGTTAATTTTGTTTTCAATAGTTGAGCCGTTGCCCGGAATAATGTTGTATCCAACAAAACTATCAATTTTGAGTTATTGATGAAACACTGATTTAATTGCTTTTCTTTACCTCTTGTCATGTATAATTCTTAAGAATTGTATGTTTATTGTATTTTAATTATAAAATATAATGAAACATAATTGGTTTCAGTTTTTCAATCTTTCTCAAAACAATAATATTTCTGGATTCAACATTATTCTGGGCAAGGGCTCAGTTAATGGATAATAAAAAAAAGTTATTACTGTGGTGAAATGTACCTCCCCCCCCCCTCCCCAAGGATACGAAAATATTCAAATATTATTACAGTCGCAATTGATTTCCTGGCTTTCAGATCTACTTTTAAACAAAGCTAAAGCTTGCAAAATTTTGATTTAAACTACATACTTACTTATCTTCCCTCTTGTTTCAACAACATCTTCAGCCCAAATTATTTTTATGAAAAAATCCGCATAATTAACGTTTTTATATTTGCACCAAGCCAGGTTTCGAACCCGTGATGTTACCGCTCTGCCAGGAAGGTCGGTATTAATCACACAATCCAAATAAAGTATAAATAACCTCAACTATTATCTTAAGCTCTCCAAATTAATACAATTATCTGCGTATCTCAGAGTGGCTCAGTTACCAACTGTAATAGCAGCAAAATAGTATAAGTCCTTTATTAATTAATGATACACTTAAAAAAACACATATTTGCTGCATGTACACAACTGACAAATTAATAAAAAAGGAATTGCATAATACATTGTTTGAGTAAAGATAAGAATGGGAAAATTGGCTTACCAAGACACAAAATATTTTTTTCTACAACAAAAAGCGGATTGCATTAATAATACGATTATGCAGTTACTTGTTTACTTTCCTCACAACTGTGCATACATTTTTCAAGGTTCATAGAAATTATCAACCTGCGAAGTGTAAAGTGCAGTAAGTTCGGTGGTGATTCTACGTCTTAGTACAACAAGTAGAAAAGATAAAACAACTTTTCTCAGTATTCCAATGTTTAACTCGTTGAATGCCGCGAGTAAATGGGGTTGGTTGTAACCAATTAGCGTTCGCAAAAAGCGGCAGCCATGACACCCAATGTCCAGCGATTCTGACAGCGTCCTTGAGAAATTTCGTACATAGAAAGGTCAAAGTTGAAGACCAAAGAATTTTTCCCGCGCATGCGCAAGAACTGCGCACGTTCCCGCGCTCTGGTAAATCATTAATATAAATTATATGGA
Organism: Limnephilus marmoratus; assembly: GCA_917880885.1. NCBI lineage: Eukaryota > Metazoa > Arthropoda > Insecta > Trichoptera > Limnephilidae > Limnephilus > Limnephilus marmoratus. Next base: position 16,597,686 of record OU862908.1, read on the forward strand.
GTCACCAATCTAATTGCGGTTTTCTCTATGGTAAAGAGCGATAATAGAGCAAGCGATTCTGACCGTGTTCTTCATACACTTTCTTTATACATAAGGGTCAAAATCGCGTGTAAAGTCTCATGATACGCCGGCGCACGAGCGGCAAATGAGAGGTTAAAGGTTGTTTCAGGGTAAAATTGTATGGAAAAAAAAACTTCTGTAGGTAGTTGTAGAAAACTTGGAAACCCAAAGCAGGAGGCAACTAGATAGATTAAACAACTTAATATTAGAATGTTTATATTTTATAGAATATTTGGGATTGGTTCAGTTTAGATAAAGTCATTATTTGTAGATAATATTCGCACATTAGACAAAACACAATGTATCTTAAATATAAATCTGACACCAAGTTCTGGATTACCAGCCAAAACAGATCCAATATCAAAGATTTTCTTAAAACTAACTTATAAGTATTTATTGTTTCAATGTTACATAGATGATTAACTGTTACTTGTAATATTGTGTTATTATTTGTACTTTGTATGTGTTACTATTATAAACTGCTCATGCTAAGCGCCTGCTCTCAACACAGGTTCTCCTAGTGAGACAGGCATAGAATAAAACAAATTGTAAGTCAAATATTAATAAAGATGAATAATAAAAAATAAATAAAAAAAATAAAATAAAAAATAAATAAAAAAACATTCCATAGAAAAGTGTCTCAAATTAAAATTTTCTATTTTAAATTTTATCACTGAAAAGTAACGTGATTGTGATTATCTGTGCCCTACGTTAGTTCACTTCATCGTCGCCAGATGTCGCTAGTATCTCTTTTCGATGGAACCGCTTGTTCGTCATTCATTAATTTTTTTGGCCCTCCTGTAAGATTAACTGTTTTGTTACACTTTTCTATGGGATGTGCGATTTCTATTTCCGAGTACCGTTAAATACTCATATTTACCTCATAATATCTGCACTGTATTATAACAACAAGGGTGGCAAATACGGCATGTATGGCAAAGAAAATGTCATTCGTTTGTACGGGATTTAACCCACGAGGATATCTGTTGAAGTATTCATCCTAAAACAAACAAGTCAAATTATAAAATAAATATAAAACACAATACTCATACTGTCTATTTAGCGTAAAGTTTTTAGAGCGCTTTGCGTAAAGGAAAATTAAATGTGATATTGTATAAATAGACAAAAGTAACACACCTGTATTTCTGGAATGTAAAAGAGACCCAAGTTGAAGATGGAATATAAAATGAAACCCACAATGTTCAATCCGATAAAGTCAAAGTTCAATCCCACTACACTTTTTCTTTTATAGTTCACCCACATCTGCGGGTAGAAGGAAATAGACCAGGCAAGGAAGTACACCCATCCCATAACATAGGAAATATGGTAGATGGCATTAGAATGCAATACGGTCACTTTAATGTATAAGTTATCCACCCTAAAAAAGAAACATTGAAATGAGTAAATTATACTAAAACTAGGCATTGGTATTAAGTTTAGTAAATACCTATATCTACAAGATTCATTTTAACCTTGTGAATAAAATTCTGAATGTAAAATTGTAAGTGTAAATAAACACATCGCATCTGAGCGATAACAGTGGCACAAGTCAAAAAAAATGCATTTTGGAGTTAAGTATGCAGAAATGTTCCTGGATATCTATTATATAACCAACTAACAAACCATCACGCCATTTCTCCGCAGGGGTAGGCAGAGAGGATGGACGGCCAAACAACTCATTCTTGGCACACCCTCTTTGCCTCACTCACGTTCATACATCGTCTCATCTATTATATCTATGATAAAAACTACACAATTCTTAAAAATGTTATTGTGGCCTTAAAAGCGAATATGTCGTTGTTAAATTATAATGTTTTACTCAAATTCAAGCAAAAATCGTGGCACAATGATCATTGTGTAACTGTTATTATATTAAACCTAAGCAGTCTAACAGCCGTTGTGTCCAACATTTTCGGATGATTAATCCGAGTGAAGCTGAGCCTAGCGCCTTGCGCCGCTAAGCTAAGGTATGTTAGAAAAATGCTCCATTTTAGCTGTGTCCAACAACTTGATCGTAGCGCTCGGTGTGTAGCCCCATTTGCTTTCATACACCAAAAAATGACGTCAAGTTAGCAACTTTACATGTTAAATTAATACCGAAACGTTAATTAATTTTATTTATTATTAATACAGATATTTTATTTTAAATAGTGTAATACATAAACCGACATTTTACATTTTTAAAACAAACGTATTTAATATGTTAAAAATAAGGTGTTAATTGACTTACTTTTTTGTTTACGTGCGTTTGAAGTTTGACATTAGAATCAGTTGAAATTTTGTATTCAAAATGGACAAGGCGAAGCGTTCGAAAAATTTTACGCCAAACGAAAAAATGAGACTTGTAGACCTAGTTACCTCGTCGCAGGTCATTTTGTCGAAAGCGACAGGTGGCCCAAACTACGCTACGCTTGTAAAATCAAAAGAAGCTGCTTGGAATGACATTGTCCTCGACAAGTGCTAATTATATTCCACATATTATTACAAAAATGACACTCGAATAAGTCAAAACTTTACCTTTCGCTTGCGTAAGTTAAATTATCTTCTACTTGGCTCAAAACATATAAAAAAACACGCTTTTGTCATCCTAAAGCGGTTATAAAAATCGCCGTCATTTAATACTTCCATAAAATTTATATCGGCATCTTGCCGCCGCCTATATAATCCAATATTATCGTTAAGCATGTCTGCCCATTCAACCATAATCACTATATTCAATATAGGATTCATATTTCAAATTGAAAAACCAAATAAAAAAAGCCGACAAAAGAGTGAACTGATGACAGATAATTACGATAATTAATTGACATTGACAGCTCGATTGTTTTCGCGGATTTTTGTTCGCTCTGTTGTCAGTTTTTATAAGTAGGTCTTCCTTAGCAACTTTAATCCACCCGGCTACCTTCCTTACATTTAAGTGTGGTGGGACGATCATTGTGTTTCGACACAGCGTATTTGGGCATTTGAGCAGGGCTGAGCGGAGATCTCGGCTGAGCATAGGTTGGACACAACGGCTGTTACTCATCATCGCAAAATAAGATACAACCTCAGAGCAAGACCGGGTTAGGTGAAATTGTTATTCAACATGGTGGGTTAATCGCAACGCATGCGCGTGCTTTTACCGAGTCGCTGTACGGGAGATGTAGTAGCTGTCAGAATTTAAACCACCCGATCACCAGGGTTAACTCAGTACCTCGTGCGTTGTAACTGACGAAATGGCGAACTTTTATGAGAATCTTGACGTTTTGAATGGAGCTTTGGCAAATATTGACCGTATTCGCGGCATTCGTGCACCACAGCCACGGAAAAGGTTTAAAAAAAAGGTACGATCCATTTGCGGCACTCACGGAAGGAGATTTTAAGTCTAAATATAGATTTACCAAAGTTAACGTTGTGTTGACGTATGAATAAACGTGAAGTTGGCGACACGCCGCGAAATACTAAATTGGCCGCGTTTTTGAGCTTTGGAGCAGTGTTGCTACCGTAAAAAAATCATAACAGCTGTCGAGAAACATTATGATGATGAGTAAAGATTTTTACCCTGAGCTGTGTAGGCTTACTCCACTGTGTAGCTACCGCGACGCTACAGAGCCGTGGTACAGTTTTATGATGAGTAAGGCTGAATATGTACATATTAAAACTGCTTTTCAACTTTTGTAAAACAATATTTTTATTGGTTAATAAATTGATTTAATACACTAAAACGAAATATTCAAACGGCTCTCCTGAAAAGAGAAATTTTTTGAGTTGTGCTATTGTTATTCCCCAGGTGCGACATTTTCTGATGTCTAGACATAGAGAGATGTCTAGACATCAGAAAATGTCGCCTAGACATTCCTGTCTGTGTGTCTAGACATTCCTTAAGAAATGTGTCTCCAATTGTGTCCCTGTACACGTCTGAATTGTGGACACAATACCCAGCAGCGCAATGGGACAAACTGAGGGTGTGCTACAATAATGCATATAGGCAACTTATGCAACTACCGAGGTTCTGCAGTGCCTCCACGATGTTCACCGAGGGGAGGGTGCACTCATTCTCAGCCTTACTTCGCCACCGACTAGCCAGCTTCTGGAGCAGGATACGGACTTCAACCAATATCATTGTCGTGGCTGCATCCGAGTGGCTCAGTTCCCCATTAAATGAGCGATGGATGCAGATGATGAGGCGACCTCCTTGATGGACGATCCCAAAATATCTTTTTATCTTTTTATTTTTAATTCTGTCTGCTTATTATTTATTTTAATATTATGCCTATTTTTTGTTTTTTGTATTTTTCATTTTATGTTTTAATTAGGTACATACCTAATATTTAAACATTTTTTTCTTCTTTTATAGTTGTTTATGTAATATGGCAGACTGGGATTGCACTACCCTCCCAGTCCTGCTGGAATAAAAACTTAAATAAAAATAAAATAAAAAATTAAAAAAAATAGAATTATTCAAATTCTATAAAACAACAACAAATTTTTTTTTCAAAGTACATATAGTCTCACTAATCCGGCACTTCAATAGGCTGATACGTCCAATAATCCGGCACCTTCCGCCCACACCTCCCTCGCCCCTTAGGTACCTAATACCTCGCCTATGCGCTTCATCGCCACGTCGTTATCTGGCAGTCTAACCTCAAAACTTATCTCAATGCTCCCGTGCGTACGTATTTACCTGTTGTTTTGAAATGTGAATAGTGTGTATATTCTCTTTATGAAATGCTTTGTTTTATTTATTATGATTTTTTCTCTATAATCCAATAATCCGAACATTCCAATAATCTAGCACCCTCTGGTTTTTAATAGTACCGGATTAGTGAGATTGTACTGGAGTTGTAAAATATGTAATAAACTGGGTTGGTAGAGTAGCTTGGGGTTATCTTATTATGAATTCATACTTAGAAAATATGGTAATTTAACCACTTTACAACTTAATTAGAATCAATAACATCAATCTATAAGCCCTGCTAGAGTGCACGCCAATACTTGCCCTTATGCTCTCAATCTTAAATTACTTTAATCACATGTAATGGATTCTGATTATCTAACAAGCCCTCGTTCTAAATAGAGATATATAATGCAAATATTTCAGTAGGTTACATTGTAGTGCAAACGGGAGACCATTACGAACCAATAAACAAAAGTAAAAGTTCAGTGTATTGACCTGTTCTATTGAAGGCAATAAACTGCCACTGAACAAGCTAAAAGGATCAATTGCTCTCAAACGAATTATAGAAAATTGCAATGACTCAACAAATAATGACGAGCATTATTCAGAGTAAGGTACATGCAATTTACTTTGTATAAAGCTGATCTTAATTGGAATGTATTTAATCACTTTGAAATCATTCTTATTCATACATTAAGAACAACAACAAAAAAACAGGTATTTTGTAGTAATTGGAATGTAGATTATTACATACAAATATGTGCAGTTGTGCTCAGTTTCGTCCTGAATTTAATTTCAATATATTTATGTAAGTAGATTTTAACACTTTTACCGGACAATAATTGAAAAATATATATAGAATTTTGTAAAAAAAAAATTGTAGTTCCATATGAAAATACGAAATCAAGGCAGAAAAATGCTCAGCAAATTTCAAAATGCCTGAACTAAGAATGGAGTTTCAGCGGGACACACAGATTTTCTGCTTGTGGTGGGTACTGATCATAGCGTATTTCAACCATAAAAATTATGGATAAATTTTTAAATGGATTTTTAGAAATTACATGGTTGTATGAAATATATAAAACAATCAATTATAATATGCAAGATTTTATTATTGCCTCAAGGTTTACATAATGACACGAGGCTGCAGCTGCAGTGAAGGTTTGTAGAAAATATAGAAGAAAATAGAAAAATATTTCCAAAATATAGTAAAAGGAGGCTTATGTTACTTCAATTTAAATATTATCAATTTTTAAATTGTAGAAGCCTTTTAACCCCTTCGGCTAATTTGTCTGCTTTTCGGAACAACTCATATAGGTCTCATAGAAATCGTTGTGTCTCCCTTACTAACATGGTTAGAAATATGATCTGAACGGTGTTAGAAAGAGAAAACACCACGCTTTATATTCAAATCTAAAAGTTAACCACAAAATAATTAAAACATACACTTTTATGAAACCTAATTTGCAACCGCAATTTGAAAAAAATTTATGAAACTTTGTGAATTTTTAATTAATTATTTTTACATGAAATTACCAAAAAGTGAGTTGACAATTATGTGATGTGCTTCGTAGCCTTCCCACTCTTGTCAACTTTAGTTTTATGAAGGTTTCACTTCTGCCACATGTGTGATTGCACACTTTGTTTTTTTTTCATTATCAGTAATTTTGGTTAGAAAACATGTAAGGTGAGCCATTTTTGTAACTTTTTATGTTTGCATTGAAAAATTTTGTATTTAAAAAATTATGTTTAAATTATTTCTAATAATAAAACTAGTAAGCATATTTCGTCACCTTTCAAAATCAAATTTTAGTTTTCGAATGTGTTCAGAAGTATTCCATTTACTTGGATTTTATTGTAAAGCAGAATCAATTTATATGCTTCCTTATTCAATCTCAAGAAAATGTCAATCACTCAAATCGGTTAAAAAAGGGATATACAGAGAAACTCTCCTATAAAGTTTGTCAAGGGACCAAAAAAAATTATACAGAAATATTTTCAAAATTAGACCATGTTTTAATTTATTAAAAATGAAAAATTCTCATGTTGAAACTTTAGGTGTGGGTTTTACTGTATATCAAACACTTTTTGCTGCCCACAAGTGTTAATATATTTGTTAATCGTGCTGCCCTCCATATCCAATGCAGCGAAACGTGTTACAGTTGCATCATAAAATTAAACGAATATACTAACGGTATAACGCCAGATGGTGTCACGTTGGCAATGATGTCCAAGTGACCCGGGTTAACACCCAAAATACACACTTGATGTGTCCGCGACTCATTCGCCGGTGTGACGGCCGAGTCCGACAGATTGAGGAAGGGCGGAAACAATTGGACCATTTCATCATGCTGCTCATAGAACTTCAGTATGTACCCGTTCAAATCGCCGCTGGAAATTCAAATTGACGGAATTAATACACAATTAAAACAATGTGGAAATAGTTCATAATTTTGTCAGTCATGAATTGATGGAATTAATACATAATTAAGACAATGTGGAAATAGTTCAGAATTTTGTCACGGTCGTGAATTGATGGAATAATACACAATAAGACAATGTGGAAATAATACTTAATTTTGTCACATTCATGAATTGATGGCATTAATACACAATTAAGACAGGGAAATAATACTTAATTTTGTCACATTCATGAATTGATGGAATTAATACACAATTAAGACAGTGTGGAAATAGTTCTTAATTTTGTCACATTCATGAATTGATGGAATTAATACACAATTAAGACAGTGTGGAAATAGTTCTAAATTTATCACATTCATGAATGATGGAATTAGTATACAATTAAGACAATGTGGAAATAGTTAATAATTTTACCGAACATCATTCAAAATAATATGTACTAATTTTAGTAACAATCACAAGGTCCCATGTGATTCAAAATAATGTCCTAATTTTAGTAACAATCACAAGATCCCATGTGATTCAAAATAATCACAAGATCCATGCGATTCAAAATGATATATCCTAATGTTAGTAACAATCACAAGATTCCATGTGATTCAAAATAATATGTCCTAATTTTATTAACAATCACAAGATCCCATGTGATTCAAAATAATATGTCCTAATTTTAGTAACAATCATAAAATCCCATGTGATTCAAAATAATATGTCCTAATTTTAGTAACAATCACAAGATTCCATGTGATTCAAAATAATATGTTCTAATTTTAGTAACAATCACAAGATTCCATGTGATTCAAAATAATATCTCCTAATTTTAGTAACAATCACAAGATCCCATGTGATTCAAAATAATATGTTCTAATTTTAGTAACAATCACAAGATCCCATGAGATTCAAAATAATATATCCTAATTTTAGTAACAATCACAAGGTCCCATGTGATTCAAAATAATATGTCCTAATTTTAGTAACTATCACAGGATCCCATGTGATTCAAAATAATTTGTAACAATCACAAGATCCCATGTAATATTCAAAATAATGTATCACAATTTTAAAGTAATTGTTGTATGGGGTATATTTTTAGCTGTCCGAAATGTTGGCTAAAAGAGGAGGAAATGAAACAATACAAGTGCAAAAATCGAAAAATGTCACGACACTGCTCTGTTTGGCGCATGTAATTAGACTTTTTAGAGTGCCGCACAAGAGTCCTAACTGCTCCCAACCATCTGGAACCAGTGAGACCATGGCATCCCCAATTGTTGCTTGTCTGAAGTTAAGGGAAGAAGATTGAGAAGAGATAGGTGGTGAAATTTCTGGTTATCTAGGTCTAATCACCAAACATGACTAAAGACATTTCAAGATTCTAAATGTTGGTCTGGGGCAATATTATTAGTATCTCCCACACTGGAATGTGCCTTACATGTTTATTGAAGTAAATTTATTCAAACGGTATTACGATATTCAATAGGTTGTGACATTTGTATACAAATTAGGATCATGTATCTATGCTAATCTGAAGTAAAGAAATGCAACAGAACAAAAGAATAATTAAAAATAGATACAATATACTAATTAATTAAACATTCTTTCCTACAAAACGTGTTGGAAAAACCAACTATAAATACAAAGTGTGTTTATTATCAATCAACACAAATAAAAATAATTTGAATGGGAAATAGCAAAGCTATTCTATGTCATTATTAATATTTTTGTTACACCTCACAAGAGTAAAGACATCTTGGTTGGGCAGTGTTGTTGGGCGGATTAAGATCGGGTTGTAGGAAGGGATGAATCAATTAAAGAATTAAGCAATAAATTAAGGAACTGGTTTTAAAATTAGTGAAATTTAAAAAAAAAAGTTTAATAAGCTTAGTTATCACAAAAATGTTCAGCACTAAACCAAATGATTAAAAATAAAATAAATAATTGCTTTATACATAATATAAATTAATAACAAACAGAATAAAACTTACTTTGTTATAACATCAAAAAACTCAGTTCCATCTACTAAAATTTTGAGTTCTTTAGATGAAAATTCGACCGTTTTAGTTTGGTCTGCTTGCAAAGCTGAAAATATGAAAAAAAAAAAGATTAACATAAAAAAATCAAAAAAATATAAAAACAAAACACCATCAAAGTATTACACATTGTAATATCCAGTTCCAAATTACATTATCAAATAATTTTTCATAAAATAATAAAATTGAATCCCCAAATATGTACTTATTAACTACTGGAGTATTTTTGGCCTCGTTTTGGCCAATTTGAAGAAATATTTTAAAACATTTATTGGAATTCGATTAATCACAAAAATAACTTAGTATTTTCACTTTTCAACAAGAGATGTCTCGTATCTCTTCTGAATTATTTGTTATTGATATTTGGCGAACGGAAATTATTGAAATATTTTGCCTTACAAATCATTTATCATGTATTACATCTTAAAAAAAGTATGTTTGAATCCAAATTTATATCTGTGATTATCAACTAGGATATATATTGAAGTCATAATACTTAATATTCTTTAAATAGGTACTACGTACGCCAATTTTAAAGTAAATAATATACAGAATTCATGCATTTATAAATTTAACCAATTTTTTAATGAAAAATGAAACAATTCAACTTTGTATAAACCACTTATATAATGCGCAAATCCGACCGGTTTCGGAACAAACGTTCCTTCGTCAGGGAAAGCTTATACTAATTTGACAGTTTGTTCCGAAACCGGTCGGATTTGCGCATTATACATATAAGTGGTTTATACAAAGTTGAATTGTTTCATTTTTCTATAATGGATAACCACAAAGTAATAGCTACATTCAAAAATATATAATTTTTTATGAGTTCTAAAAATATGGGATAAACGGTTAAATGTAGATTCATTCAACGGTTCTCAACACAATAAGCAGTTTATATATCTTCATATTAAAATTTGGAGGTATGATTTTTTTTAATGATGGTGGAAAATTTTCAAATCGGACGCTCAGGAATCCCGGACGCCGGACGTGCATTCCAATAATTAATGCGAACGCTCGAGTGGTTAAATAAAATGATAAAATAAGACACAAATTAAACAAATGTTTTAATAATTATAAACATAATTATTATTCTCTTTTCCCACATAAAACCAAGAACTACATAAAATTGTTTAAAGTATATAATAATAATTACCAGTTTGAATAAATAATAAAACTAATAACACAGATGAGTATTTTAAATGTTTCCACATTCTTGGTAATGAAGCCATTGTACAGCTCTTTTAGATTAATATTCTGTTATCACCTGGAACAAAAATACAATCAATATGTTAATAATAGAAGAATAGTATAACAGGTAAATAATAAAAGTACAATAGGTACTTTGTAAATAAGTAAAGATATTAAATTCTCAGAAAAGCTTTAGAATGTTTATGCCATTTTCACATGTTTTCCATAAACTTAAGAATGCCTCATGAGATATTTGTTAACAATGCAGAACATATTATAATAATATACATAAAATACAGAGCACATATACATAAATATATGAATAATTCAACACTAAGTGTTAGTCAACTGCTGGCAGGTGCTATTTTTGTAACAGGTAATATTTAGAATAGGACAACTGTTCAAAAATAAGAAAAAATGCATGATATTCATATTAATATTTATCTGGTAAACATGACTGGCATAATTTTTCAAATATATTAAAATCGGACAGTCGGGATGATTACAATAAGCGGAAATTATTAAAATATAACTGTAACATTTTGTATGGTGGAAGTTGAAAATTATAGTGTCCATAATGATGTTATGTAATTTTTCTGACTGCCTACAAAGATTCAATCATTTGTATCAATTACAATGATTAGATTTAATGAAAACATAAACATTTAATCAGTCACACTCAATTCACAGCCATCCTTTTTATACTCCAATAAATATGTTTTTGGACTAAATCTGATACAAATAGTCTAGATTCTAAGCCACAGGAGTATTATAATGTATTGATGAAATCGAGATCGTGAGAAAGTGGCCTACATAGATATAACTAGAACCAATGATATTATATTACCTGTGGTATTATTGTTAGCTAAGATATTAAATTAATAATGCTGCATATTATAATACAGAGAGTAACAGGTCAACTATGATTCGAGTGTCTTAAAATTTGTGCAATAAAATTATAACTATCTTTAAATGTGATATATTTACAATCTTGTTACATAAATTTAAGCCAATAACTGGTTTCACAAAGTATTTGTGGTAAGTGAGATCTGTATATCACAGGAAAGGAAGGCTGTAGGTTAAGGATAACTTGTCTAAATTACCTTTGGGCAACCTTGGCATTGAAATAACATTTGACGATATCTCAAGCCAATAATATCATTCAGAGAACAGGTTGGAAAATAACAAAACAACCATTGATACACATTTTTCCGTCCAACACCATAGTGCATAATATTAACACTGTATTTTTTTATAATTGCACAAACACATTCTCATTTAAACATAAAGAGATTCCGACACTATCAATAGCATTTCTTTCAAGCACGTAGTTTTTTGTTAAGCTGGCAACACTGCGCGTAGTTTTCGTTTGAGCCAAGCGTTTTGACAGTCTACCCGAGGACGCTTGAAGCAAGCTTCAATAATCTACGTGCTGGCGGCGAGCTTGATGCGAATTGATATTTTTTTTTAAATTATTTATTTGGCTATCACTCATTAAAGGTGATATTGGCCATTTCTTGAAATTAATTACATTTTCGAAACAATCGCAGAATCATAAAATAGGACCCCATGTACATTAATAGTTAGCGTTCTTCGACATAAAAGAACAGATTTTTTTCAAAATTTGTTACATTTCTCACGCATCATGAAACAATTCTATAAATTAGATAAAATTAATATAAAATAAGAATTAATTGTTATTGTGTTTAATTTGTAGAAATGCATCTGATTTTAGTTATTGTTTTTGTGTTTAATTTGTAGAAAAATCAGATGGATTTCTACAAATGAATCCCTGTTTCCCTTGGTCACGCTATAACTTCAGAACCACTTTACCTATTTCATTCATATATTTTTTAAAGTTTTCTAATACTTTGTAGAAGGTTCTTCCGGAAAGAAAAAGTAATAAAATTGGAGGGAGGGGAAGGAATTGAAAGATTTTTTTAAGTCTTCCGATACTTTGTGGAAAGATCTTACGGAAAGAAAAATTGACGTAAGTAAGGCTCTTGACTCGTAAACCGAAGGTCGGGGGATCGAATCCCGGCGTGTCAAATAAATTTTATTTGATTAATTTGTGTTATTTCACATTTTTTTTCTTAAAAATAATATAAAGTATATTTGCGGCACGTTCCAGATTGGAAGATACTCTAAGTATCGCCCTGGTAGACCACCATTCAGAATTGAAACGTTGCTTGAAATGGCATAAGCCGTGATTGGTGACCAGATCTAAATAGCCAGGTACTTCGCCACCTTCCTTTTTCCTATCTCCTTCCCCACCCCACTACCTTCAGCCTCACAACATACCCCGATCGGGGATACCATAGTCTCCCTGGCTCCAGACGGGAGCAGTTGGGACTCTTGTGCAGTATTCTCGGAATGAGACTCGGGAGGTCAACGGGGACGCACGGGAAAGGACATGCAGGGAGAATTAATTTATTTCTTTGAATGGCGTTGCAACGCATGCCGGGTACCAGCAAGTATTATTTATTATTAAGTTCTACAAGTATGTTTTTCTTTCGTTGTTTAATAATATTGTAACTTCTATTAATGTTATTATTCAGTTCTGCAAGTATTTTTTGTTTTCTTATTGTTAATGATGTAACTGCTTTGACTGATTTAAAATATTGTTTAGGTCTTGTGAACATCTGAGAAACAGGGAATAAATAATTTTCCTTGATCAACTTTATCAATTAATGTTATATTAAAATATTAATTATAACATTTATTCATAATATCAACGGAAATATACAACAATGCTTCGTAATAATTACGATCATCTATTTTGAAAAAATGCGTGTAAGTAATCATTTGGTGCCGTGCCTGTAATACGCTTCGTAAATGCTTATGAGTAAAGCGGGATCACAAATTGTACCATTCTTGACACCAAATTCGTTTATTTTTATTAAAATACAAAGATAACCCAAGGGCTAAGAATGCTTTGTCTCCGTTATACCTATTCCATTTTATTTCAGCCGCACAAAATTCACTGTCAACCATAAATAAACCAAACAAACTATCGAAAATCACATCTAGGCATAGACAAATGCTTGCCAGAACGCTTGGAGACGATCAAGCGGCTTGACGGCCAGCACGTAAATTTATTTTTCCGTTATTTTCTATGAATGCTTGCCTCAACAGCTTGACGCGCGCTTCAAGCCGTTGAGCCAAGCCTTAGTCTATGTCTAGACGATATTTCTCTCGAGATATTCCTCCTTTGTCTATGGTTTCCTGTCATTTTCGCTATTTGAAAGTGATTTTTGTGCGAGATGGAATCTAGTAAAGAAAAATAATTATTTGTTATGTTATAATAAATGTTATATATTAATATTTTAATATAACATTAACGTAATAACATTATTAAATTATATTTACATTAATTTAAAAGAAAAATCAGATGGATTTCTACAAAGTAAACACAAAAATAATTAATACCTATTTTGTAATAATTTAATCTATTTTTATAAACGTTTTACGTGATACGTAATATCTAAAATCACCACTCAGGTACTTATTTGTCTATGATTTGTTGTCTACGCCGAAGAAATATAAATTCGCTTCAAGCGTTGCGCAATAACGTAGATTATTGCGCAACGCTTGACTCAAGCTTCAAGCCACCTCTGGAGACGGTCAAAATGCGGTCAAAACTCTAGCCATAGACAAAAAACTACGTGATTGAGCCAAGCCGCTTGATAGTCTCGCTAGCCCTTAATACTGTCCATAGTATATGTATCATGTCACCCCTTTTCTGGCATAAAGTTTTATAACTTGACACGCTCAAAAAGAACAAAGTGTTTTTTAAAACCATAGATTTTGTATTCGCAAGATCTACACTATCGATGTTAATGATAGCGACTGGAACTTTTAGTGGCAATCCCTTTGAAACATTTTCTTTCATATTTAAATGTGTTCTATTTTTAAACAGTCAATGATAAAAACAAAACAACACTTTGTGTCTCGTAAATACATAATTCATAGCACTAAAGGCAATGACGTTACATACTATATTAGACGAGGGGTAGAAATCTCAAAGTGGGAAGACAATCGCAAGACAATTGTACCGGTCTCGATATCTAGTACTTTAGTACTAAACTGCTACGCGTCGAATAAGGTTGCGTCTTACCAGTAAGTAGATTGCATTTTAAAAAGTGTCAAAATGCCCTCCTGTGTGATGAGAAAATGTTTCAATTACACTGCAAATAATAGTAAAGGCGAAGGAATAACACTTCATTTGTAAGTACACGCAAATTACTTAATATTATCGATTATTATAAATATTACAATTCATTTTCATGTTTCCCGCTCGCGGTTTTACACATCATTACGAGACAGAGAACGTTGCATCAAAAAGTAACGAGCATAACAAAGACAACCTGCTAACAGTAGGTCGGTTCACACAGCGTCCCGCACTCGTTTTTACTTCTATCGGGAAAGATGGGGTAAAACGTACACAGGGTAAATCGTTAATTAATTTAATTATGTTTGAATTGTCATAACTCATAACGCTCGAACCGAGCTTCCTTGCTGACAATGACAAGACACTATAATTTAATATACGTAAACACGCTAGTTGTAGTTAAGCTCTATTAATAATTATAATTTACGCTGTGACTTTATAAACGTAAAATGACAATTATTTCAATATAAATTTATTATGACTTATCAAATATGAATTTTAGGTTTCCCCGTGATCAACTACGACGACAGAAATGGACCACTGTTGTTCGCATTCAAAGATGCGAACATGATTGGACACCTTCGCTTTACAGCACAATATGTTCAGTTCATTTCAATAAAGACGATTTACATAACACGGTCAAAGGAAAGCGTTTTATAATGTCGTTGATGAAAATTGTAAATAGATTTGTATACTCATTTGAACCTATGACCTGTACTGTATAATAAAATATGTTTTTAACAATACTACTATAATAGTACCAATATTGTATTACTAATGATAACTCATATAATTATAATAAAAAATATTTGCCCGTGTGTCTTGTTTTACCCGCCTTTACCCTCCCCTGTGCGTAGTGTAACCGAGTGAGAGTATCTTGTTATCTCAGTCACACCCGTGATGTGAAAGCAGTATTCGGCAAAGAAATTAATACGCCGCCCGCTAATGTATCCGTGCCATTCATACATACACATTATTTGATTGTCTATCTTTATCACACAGGAATAAACTTTTGAATTGAGAAATTATTGAAAATCGCTGAAAACAAAAGAGTGTTCCTTACTTTCCACATTATATTGTGAGTATGTGAGACTATAACGAGTCTATTTATTTTATATAACGTCATTGACTAAAGGTATGATTTGAATCTCGTGTTCTGAATTTGAAATCATGGTTCAAAATAAAGTAGTTAGAATTAATATTTCAAGCAGAACCCATGGATTGGATTTTCCTGATTGGAAAAAAAATGGTTGGTTAGACAAGAATATAAGATTAGTTGGTAGGTAAGTTTAAATCGAAATGATTTGATAAAAAAGGAGATAAGTACAAAGAAAATTAGGAACTTCTATTTTTTTATCATTATGCGCACTGTAAATATACTACAATATATTTAAAATTTTGCAAAAGTATGTTGTCAAGTGTGTATTAATCCTCTGCATATTATAGAAAAAACACAGAAAAAACAACATATACAAATTTTCATTATTTGTTTTTGGGGTGTTATGCCGTGTTGCGCTACCTCCTTCTTTAGCCAACGTTTCGGACAGCGTTGCAGTGTCCATCATCCAGCAGATCCGGATCTACCCTGATGATGGACACTGCAACGCTGTCCGAAACGTTGGCTAAAGAAGGAGGTAGCGCAACAAGGCATAACACCCCAAAAACAAATA
Source organism: Limnephilus marmoratus (assembly GCA_917880885.1). Lineage (NCBI taxonomy): Eukaryota > Metazoa > Arthropoda > Insecta > Trichoptera > Limnephilidae > Limnephilus > Limnephilus marmoratus. The sequence continues at coordinate 16,613,886 of OU862908.1, forward strand.
ACGAAAATACTTTTGGCGGTGAAAATCTAAAAACGTATCTAACATATACAATATTATTCTTGTTAAAAATATTTTGGATTAGATGCAATACCTACCCTAGATAAGATATGGAATATAGACCCGCTATGGAATTTCAGTGCCATTAACCAACACCTACCTAAATAAATCCCTGATACTAGCAACCAATATGGCCAATCTTTGTTCAACGAAAATTCTTACATGGTGGATGTTCACTTATTTTATGTTAACCCCTCAAGCCTATTTTGTCGGAAGTTCAAAATATTTCTACTATAAATCCAAATAAATGGAATATTTCTGAACGCATTCGAAAACTAAAAACTGTTTTTAAAAAATATTTGAATTAAACGGTTACATGCCAACTCAGAAACACCTCAGAAAGGTCATTAAAAACTATGAAAAAATAATTTAAAAATAGCCGGTAACCCTAACCTAACTTAACCTATTTAACCATTTTTTTAATATGTTTTCCCCTTTAAAAATTTATATTTTTTTCAAATTGGTGCTTCATAAATGTGTAGGTACATTTTAATTATTTCGTGGTTAATTTATAGATTTGAATTTAAAGCGTGGAGTTTTCTCTGTCTAACACCGTTTAGATCACATTTCTAACCACAATAGTAAGGGAGACAACGATTTCTATGAGACCTAAATGAGTTGTTCTGAAATCCGAACAAATTAGCCTGAGGGGTTAATTCAAACAAGATGTCTATGCATCTGGCATTAAAGGTACTGACAGTGTAAAGGCAATGATAAAGGAAGATATTTCATAAACAGAATACATAGATTACAATATTATTATTACATTGCAAAATAAAACTCTTCTAAAACAAAACTCAATATATTATTATTCTAATCGAAACAAAGCATGTTTAAGGAATGTAAGGCTTTGTGCAAGCAATTTATGCATGTGGTAGTATGCCATAACAAAACATTTTCACTTTCTTTTAGTGCATATATGCAACCATGTTTATATAATAATCAAGGATTCAAAGCATGCTTTCAGAAACCGGCGCATAATGGCCACATGCTATCGTCAAACTAATGCAAAATATTTAGATGTTTTTTCATATTACATCATAATGCAAATTAATTTTTCTACTTGCAATGTGTTGCCATAAAAAGATTTCTATAGTTAGAAACGAACCATAACATACTAAAAAAATATATGTTATATGATAATATCAAGATAAAATTGTAGCTACATATTGTATTTACGACAATAAAAAGCCATTTTAAAGAAAGGAATAAATAAAAATGCATGATGTAACATTAATTTTACAAAAGTAATAATCTCAGTGTTGCCCTGGTGATAGACCTTAACGTTGAATTGAAACGTTGCTTTAGCTATGGCAACTCTTAAGAGGAATGTGAGTGCGGTCTTTTTCATATAAAACTTAAATTTGGGATTTAAGGCTAAAATACCTGATAAAATTGAATAATTATTTGCTTAATCAAAAGATGTAGCAAATATCTAGTACGGATATGAGCAACTCTATTTATTTATTTTTTAAATTATAAAATATAGGCAATTAAAGAATTCAATTTTACATGATTTTACATGATTTTAATAGCAATACTGCCGTAACCACCACTACCTACGAAAATACTTTATAAACACTATTTTGCAGAGGTTTTTTTTCTGCATCTATCTATCATAGGGTCCCGTGACTCTATGACAATAAATAAGAACTGTACGATTGGAAAAATTAGCCGCTTTGTCAACAATACGTTTTTTAACTGATGTACACACCTCAAAATCCTCAAAAGAATTTTCGTAAGTAGTGACGGTTACTAAGTAGCTTTCTTGCGACGATATAATGAAAAATAAACTATAAAAATGCTAAAAAAGCTTTTTTTGGGTAAAATATTTAATTTCTATACAAACAATTTGTATTCCAAAGTAAATCAGTAATTTGTAATTTAAATTTACGCCCATCAAATTGCTTTTTTTAATAATGTAATTTTTTTTTATATTTCATAACATTTCTATAATAAATAAAGCAAAATTATTTTATTAAATGAGCATCATTAACTGACCTTTAAATGTTTTGTGATTTATTTTTGGGGTATTATACCATGTTGCGCTACCTACTTCTTTAACCAACGTTTCAGATGGTGTTACTGTGTCCATCATCACGATAGATGCAGATGCTCTGTAACGCTGTCCGAAACATTGGCTAAAGAAGAAGGTAGCACAACACGGCACCATATTCAAAAACTATATCTCACAAATAATTGCCAAAGTTGCCTATAAAATCAGGAAGAAAAATTGGTTTCCGTGATGGCCTATATTTTATAATTTTAAACACAAATAAATACAGTAATATATTTGCCATACCTTTTGATAAAAATATATATATATGTATATATTATTCGATTTGGTTGGATATTTTGACCTCAAATTAAAAATTAAGTTTTGTAGGCTTCAGAAACTTAAATGCGGCAAAACATTAAATAAAATAAAATAATAATCCGTCGGTAGGTATGTCAATTTAGTCATATTCAATTATTTTAAGATAGGGTTTGCCACGCGAAGAGAAGATGACCAAGCAGATTTTTCTATCAGTGAATCATAAAAAGCGGATCAATTATACTTTCAGACATGGTATCAATTAAGCAACCGCTTCGGGTATAACAAATGGAAGTGATCTGTCATGATGACTATCATCTGAACATATCGTTCAATTAAATCTAGAAATAGGTTCCATCGGAAATCTAGTTTTAACATTCAAACAGATAGTTTTATACATATTCGCATAGTTTTTATGTAGCTTAAAAACTTTGAAATTAATTGACCTGAATGAAGTTGGTCAGTGTGTGGTTCCATTTTAAGATTATTAAAATTGATATATTGCCTTAATATCATTTAATTTTTTCAGTGGCATAAATTTTCAACAGTGCAAAATTTGAATAAAATCTATTTGACATGCATAGGACAGGAACAAGATATGGCAATAATATTCAAAAGTAATTAGTTACTATGAATACCAATTAATTTCCTAGTTTAAAAAGCATATTAATTATATGCAAATTGTGGTGTAATGAAAGAGAACTTGCATAAAAAATAAACGGCAAAAAAAAACAAAAGTAATTATAAAAATGTGTTGAATTATAGGTTTAAAAATAATACATAACCAAAAAGAAGAAAGCAATTAAAAAATTGCATTGATTTAAACAATAAAAAATCTGAAAAAACATTTATAAAAAATCAACTCGTAAAAAAACATTTTTTTTATTTTTGAATGAATTTTAAAACAATTTATTTTTTATTAGTTTGATTGAGGTTTGAACCTTCCTTCCCAGTGACCGAAATCAACTCCGCTACCAACCTTGCTAAATTTCGATTTTTAAAACAGACATTTATTTCATACATAACATTTTAAAATTTTAATTTCAGATAAATGTGTAGTATATCTCCATGTATTATTATAAAATTAAATAATGCATTATCATCGATAACGAGTCTCTCTGCAAAGTTTCAGCTCGATTGGATGTCGGAAAGTGATTTAATTTCCACTTCCAAGATTCCGCGGCATTCATTCAATCAATAAAGAAAAAATAAGTGAAATTCAAAAAGATGTATTTAAAAATGTGTTAAAATAAACAGAAAAAAATTTGAAAAAAGTTTGAAAGTAATAATTATAACATTGAGTTACATAACTTATACTCTTAAAGATATTTAATTTATCTAAAATACTGATCAACAATAAATTACTTTAGTAATCACATAGGTCTGAAATGGTTCATTTAACTTGACCTCCAATGCGCAAGGTAAGAGACAAGTTTTTTAAAAGTAATCTTCTGAAACTAGTTCATGTTATTGTGTCCATACTAACAACACTAACTAAAGTAAGGTTGCCCAGTGAGCTGACTTACATTCACATGTTCACTTCTAGGGCACAACACTATTTTATTTACAGAACAAAAAATTATTGAAAAAAAAATATAACATCAAAAACGTCATCGGAGACCAAAATTTTATACCATTTTTTACTCCAAATAATATCTGGAATCAGTTGTAAATACAAAAAAATATGCTTTGAAATTAAAGCTTTTCCTACAATTTCCATTGAGTAGAAATAAAATAAAATTGTTAACGACTTTATAAAAAATATAACCGTGAACAACTAAAAAATGCGTTTTTTTGTTAGAAATGTATGAATGCTTTTATAAGAAACAACTTTTTTTAAATATTATTTTTGACTAAAATTATCTGTGACAGTGTCCATTGATTAACTTTTTTCTTTCTTATAAAATTATTCAAATAAGAAATAAAAACCACTTCTGCGCTTGAAATCTTAACCTCTTTACTCCGTTTGCCAAGCAATTTTTATGCCTCTTACCTAAATTTGTGTCTATATAAGGCACATTAAAAATACATAAAATTATTGGTAAATATTTCCCTATCGAGTCCACGCTCAAAACACACTTTAAAAAATTAAAAACCATTGTACTAGGTAGATAATGGTTAGTAATAAGTAATTCAGTAACCGGAATTGAAAAATATTGCATTTTAATTTTTTTTTTTAATTTTAAAAACGCGAAATGTCATTTTTCAAGGTTACATGTTAATTATGATGATGAAATACGAATTTTCAAAAGAAAAAATCACTTTCTGTCAGTTAGACAATAATAAGTACGAATTGCAATCTTCGGATATGATAAATAATGCGTATTAATCATTATTTTGTTCGGTTTCATAAACATGAAAAATCACGCGAGACGTTTGCCGTCGTAATTAACAACATGGCGTTCCTTGAGAAATGACATTTCGCATTTTTAAAGATAACAAAATAAGCATTAAAATGGAATATTTTTCAATTCCGGTTACTGAATTACTTATTACTAACAGTAATCTACCTTAGTACATTTAAAAAAAAAAATTAAGTGTGTTTTGAGTGTGGACTCGATAGGGAAATATTTACCAAATTATTTAATTTACTCCCTCTTCCAATAAAAAGCATTAAAAAAATAACCAACTTCAAAAGAAGCATTAAGATATGGATTACGGACATGAGATGGAAGAATATAGATTCAATTTTGCAACCTAACAAAGATTAATGCTTGTATTGTGCTTTCTTTTAGATATAACTTTATAATTTTCCTCTTGTAATATTTTAACATAGGTATTTACTTATATTTCAAACACGAAAACATGTACAATGTGACCTCAGAACGGGGTAACCCAGTAAGGACACATATTTCTCTAAAAATTGTAAAACAAAAAAATATTTTTTTGGCTTGTGGCTTCCTCTTAGCGAACCTTTGCTAGTTCAGAAATCATTTTTTATAAAATTTTCTAATGAAAGAACCGTGCCTTTTGTCTGTCAGTAATCTAGCTTTCAGCTAGTAAAAATAACAGCGGGTTATAGTAAATGTCGGATTACTGAGAGAGAACATGATTATTATTTTTATTTGAATTACTACAATGCTTATAACACTACATACCTATCGAATAAATAAATAAAAACATGGTCCAAAAAAAGGTTGCTCATGCCTGGTTATTAGTACAAAACTATCAAAATAAATGCCTTATCTTAAGTGAAATGAAAAGCCTTATAAAACAATAAAAAAGGTGTTCTAAAAAAAGTTTTAATTTGTCTGCATCAAATTGACAATAAAAAACATTAAAAGAACATTTAAAAATTTAATGTTGGGCCAGCCCTGCTTTTTAAAGTAGATCATTGATTGCGATTAAAGCACAGAATTTATGAGACAAAAAAATGTGCCCGTATACGATATGCAGTCAAGAGCCACCGGCAGTATTGTAAATGGTCGGTCGGACAGACAAGATCTGGGCCTGAATTCCAGACGGTCTACAACTAAACTACATCAGACAAGACCGTCCAACTGGGACTGTGATGAGAGGAGAATTCGTCTGAACGTTGACATTTGTGATCTCGCTTTTATTCTATTTGAATCACATTGAGACCACTTGTACTCTGAATTTTAGAAGTAGGGTGGTTCAGAGAAGTAAATTTCTTAAAATAATAAACATTACAATTTTTTTAATTAACAACTTTTCACACGATGATACATTGATAAGATTTATCTAAAAACGGGAACAAGAAGATTTGATGTAATTTGCAATTTAAAAAAATGTTAAATAAATAATTTTCACTTAACAGAAAATCAATGGAAGTAAATAGCGTGATTGATACCATTGATTTATATGAACACTGATTTAGATAAGACCTGTCTATTCTTAGACTCCAGATAGTTAGAGAAAGTAATTATTTACTGTGTAATTCTACCTTTGGAAAAAGAAGCTCTGAAGTAAACTAAAGAAGTAAAGTTATATAATAAACTCCCACACAGTATCAAACAAATTAAAATAAAAAAATAACTACATTAAGGACATCAAACTTTAATATCGGAAAAATTACTTACTAGTATGTTAAAAACATTGTCACAGAAGTTTCTGAAAAAACCTCACCCAAACCATTAAGTTGTACCATAGAAGTCGCTGAAAACTTATCCAGAACAGAATCTCCTAGCGAAAATAATCAATGCATATAAGAGAAAATGTACAAATGTGTGCGTTTTGAAAAAAATTGTTTAAAATGTTAGATCAATTTCATCAAAATTAAGATAAAATTGAAAATACAATTCTAATAGTTTATCTCTTCAGTTATAAATATTGTGCACTACAAATATTGGAAGAAAATCAGTTCCACTGTATTGTTAAGAAAAATATTAGAAAAATTATGATATGATTTAACTTTACTAATATGTATATTGTAGAAGGTTTTTAAAGTCCTGTATGAATTAATTTAACATTTATAATTCACCGAATGATGTATGAAGGCAATAAATTAAAGTTGACCTTAAATTAGTGAAAAGAATTCATCCTTGAACTAGAGTGGAATATACTAAATGGTCAATCTAGTATAGCATTCCCAATGTTTAATTGGCCTTATCTGAACCACCGCCTTAACCAAATGTTGCCGCTTGCTTGAGATGATTTAATATATTAGTAACTATTAATGTAAATATAACATTCGACAAATTGATTTTTGTGATTACCCAACAAGAGTATAGGAATATTGGCGGCCTCCTTTGGTAGACTTTCGACTAGCAATTCAAAGGTCACGGGTTCAAATCCCGACAAGTAAATTTAATTTGATTAAATTGTGTTATTTAAAAAAAAAAACTTTGCAGCACTTTTCAGGGTAGAAGATACTCTCAGTATTGCCCTGGTGTAAATCCGCTGTTCAGAATTGAAATATTGCTTGTAATGGCTTTAACCATGTTTGGTGATCAGAACTGAATAGCCAGTTACTTCTCCATCTTCCTCTTCCTCATCTTTTTCTCCCCCCTACTACTTTCTGCCTCACAACATACCCCTATTAGGGAAAGCCTCACTGGCTTCATGCGATTTGGAGCAGTTAGGACTCTTGTGCAATATTCACACTAAAAAAAAAAAGGATAAAAAAATGGCATCCCCAAAATGGGGAATTTTGTGGAGTTATAAGCAGTGCGGACTAGCGATGTGTAGGTTCAGCTGGAGTGGGCTCTTATACTCGGGTTTTTGCTGCTCCTACTCCTACTCCCTTTTCAAATCGACTACTCCCAAAGAACCCGATAGGTACAGTACTTGTAACCAGAATTCGGCGGGCCGAGCCACAGTCGGGTGGTGGCGCGACGCGGTGCTGTGGCAGTTCGCACTCGTCAAACCCGTGCGTCACGGTCCGATCCACATTTGGGAGTCGGGAGTAGGTGGCGCGTTTGAGTTCTTTTGCATGCGGGCTCCGGCTCCGAGGTCCGGCTAGGGTGGAACTCGAGCGTCTCGATTCGAGCCATTCGGGAGCAGACGGAGTAGGTCGGGCATTCGAGTTCTTTTGCGAGCTCCGGCTCCGAGGTCCGGCTAGGGTGGAACCTGAACATCTCGGTTCGAGCCATTTGCGAGTCGGAAGTAGGTTGCATGTTGGAATTTTTTTGCCATTTGCGAGTCGGGAGTGGCTCCCGGGAACAAGAACTCAAGTACTTTTAAAAGGAAGCACGTCTCGGAGGCCTCCGGAAAAATGCAAAACTTACCCATCTCTAGTGGGGACAGGAAGGAGATAGGGAAGAGAAAGGTTGGGAAATACCCGTCTGCTTAGATCTGGTCACTAAACATGATTAAAGCCACCTTCAAATAGTGCATCGATTCTGAATGGTGGTTTTCACAACAGTTATAATAAGAGCATCTAGAACTAACTTGATATAAATCAATTTACGGAAGATTTAATAGCTGTCTTGCCAAGCAAAGGAAGTGGTGTAAGAACTGCGCAAGGAGTTAATATCGGGTAATCTGGATGCATATTGCGGTAAGTAGGAAGAAGGTTTGCATCATAATAGCAAACCTACGGGGGAGGAAATTCATTCTAAATTAGTTAATCTCAAAGGAATTTGTCTACTGCGACGAAGACAACCTATCCATAAACTTGCACTAAATGAAATTGCAGATCAAGAATCAAAACCATTTATTTTTATTTAATCGACAGAATGGAATATGTATTTGAATGTTACATTTGATGAGTTTTACTAAAATATTAAAAAATGACTTTGTAAGAAAGTTCAGAAAAAAACATTAAAAAATAATTTTACTCGTTAACATAAAGCAGTAACCCTTTGAGCAGTATGGCCGCACGTATGCGGCGGCACTCGAAAGATCCATTTAGAGTATCGCCGCGTACATGCGGCCGCACTTTATTTAAATATTTCTTTTGCCGTGTTTGTAATTTCGATTAAATTATGGTTTATAGATAACACAAATATATTTGTTAAACATTTTTACGTATTATAACAAAATATAAGTATAATCAAAGGGTTAAGGTGATGCAACATGTCATTTAAAATTTGAAATTGGGCCGCTAATAATATGACTCGTTTTGTAGATGGCAATAAGGTTTAAATTCCTGCTTGAGATCAGCCGCCTGCTTTGATTTATACAGGAAAAAAAATGTCAAAAAGTGTGTTTTATTTTATATCGCAAAGTTCAGGCAAAAATATTTAAATCTTTTACGATCATTTTCTAAAGAATTTAATTTTTCAAATTTTTACAATTAGAAATCCACCATAGAATAAAGACGAATGCAAGAAATGGCAAATGTGATCAAATGTAGTGGCAATATACAATGTTAGGCAATAAAAAAGAGACAGAGTGCTTGCTAAATGACCAAGTCAAAGGCGAAACCGGTTTCCATTCAAATCTATATAGAACGAATTTCTAGTGGGTATTATATATTGAGTGGATTCCAAATTGAAAACAATATTGACACGATAGTAGAAGTTTCGACAGTTTTATTTTGATGGAATGATAAGGATGATATTATTACATATTGCTCATTATTATCAAAAGTCGCAAACAATTTATTGCAACAGTCATAATTTTTGTAATTATTTCCTTGTAACGAACTACAAATTAATATTTTTGTCATGCATGATAGTGTAACAAGCACGTAATCACATCAATAAAAAAAAATATTGCAAATGTATGGCTGTGTATTTTTTATAACAGATTAGGTAGGTACTATCTTGTAAACATAAGTACAAAAAAAATCCATCCACATAATTCAAATTAATTAATTTGCTATGAAGGTCGTTTATACCATGTTTATATAATATTAGGTTATCAGAATAGTTATGTAATTTAAAAAGTTAATTAATATAATTTTTAATAATATTTTATTATATAATGCATATGACTGAAAGAGTACGTGACAATACGGGATGACATGGCACAATTAAGAGATGCAAAATGATTAAACACATGCCAAGAGTCAGAATAATAGACAAGAAGGAATGTAAGAGAAGATCTATGTACTCAGATAATGCACTAGGTATGTCAGGCACAGGTGTGCGGCATTAGGTTTTCACTGAGAAATAATGAGATTGTTAGTTTAATTTCCTTGTGCATACATTTGTGACATTTTCAAAAATGGAACTGGTAAAATGGAAAGCTATAAAGTACCTACCCATAGTGTATTTTATCAGGAAATTATTTGTATTCTATATTTGAAATGTACTTCTGTCATTCTCTCGGTTTTCATCTTGGCAAGTCAAGATACATCCTGTGAATTATAACGAGTAACAAACTAGTATCTACTTTCATAATTACTACTGAAAAAATATGTGATCATGGAATAATTATATTTTGAATAATCAATTTAGTTCATATCAATCAGAATTCCAAAGTAAATAATATCACGATTTTCATAGCATTCGCTCACAGCTAATTTGCAAGAGTGAAAGTCAAGTATGCACTTCACGTCGAGTGCAGTCAAGTAGTGTACTTAATGAGATTCGGGTCCTCGCCTCTTGTGGTATACCTGCGCTATTGCAAAACTGATGATTGACGGATTTGCCAACTACCATGATGATGACGGATGATTGTTCTGGAGATGAAACCCAAATGTTAAATGTCAATCAAGTTGAATAATCATTCTCATATATTAAATTTACTTCTTGCTGACTTCTTTTTTTTTTCAAATGGGACTCTGCAAGATTTAAATGTTAAAAAATAACTTTAACCCATTTGCTGACAACCATTTTTCATTACAAGTATGCATTGGTTATAGTTCAAGATTTTCCAACCTTACGTGCCGTGAAATATTTGCACTGCATTCTGAATTTCTACTGATTTATAACATATTTCCCTTAAGCACAATTTTTTAAGCCCTTAAAAAATAGAACATTTCTATACATTCGTCGAGTAAAAGTAATTTGTATGAAATTCCATTGATAGAAAAAATAATCGCAAAGCATGTTGCCAAAATTATAAAAAACACATTTGGTTCTGTTATTCAACATGTTATAATAAGTATGAAAACATACGCAGTGTTTCGTTAAATGCTACATAAGACATTTGTTGAGAGATACTTGCCCCATTTTAAATGAGTCATATTTTATTAAATATTTACGCTAAAGGGCCCGCAACCCGGATTTGTACCGATTTATTACATATTTCCCTTAAACACGGTAAGTTTTAAAGCTCTTAAAAAAATATATGTTATTCTTGAAGATGATATCTAGACTTTGCCCGCGTCGAAACGCAAATTATATAAATTTCCCTCGATAGAAAAAAATCGCAAAGTATGCTCCAAAAATTATTATTAACACGTTTGTTTCAGTTATTTTACAAGTTATATGTATGAAAAAATTCACAGTGTTTATTTAAATGCTTTTTAAGATAATGCCTTTTATTTTAAACGAGTTGTGTTTTATTAAACATTTTCGCAATTTTCGCATCGATTTTGTCGCTGTAAATGTTAGCGCTCTCCTCTAACATTCGTAATTTCGTATCTCTTCATCTTCATCTTTTCGGGCCCGGTTGCAGAGCCTTAAGCCTATTAATTTTAAAAAAATTCTAACATTAGGGCGTTCCTAACATTTGTATTTGCATATCTCCCTTTCAAACATCTTCTTCTTTCAGAATCGGCTCCCTCAGGCTAATGGTGTTAATGAAAGAAAAATACATAGGTACCTTCCATACAAATTTGAATGTAAACAAATGTTTCATTTAGCCTAACCACCCAGCATTCTGTTTCACTTACTACCTTCCACACAAATTTGAATGTAAACAAATGTTTCATTTAGCCCAACCACCCAGCATTCTGTCTCACTTACTACCTTCCACACAAGTTTGAATGTAAACAAATGTTTCATTTAGCCCAACCACCCACAAATGTGAATGTACTACCTTCCACACAAATGTGAATGTAAACAAATGTTTCATTTGTCCCAACCACCCAACATTCTGGCTCACTTACACTCGCCTGAAATAGTATATCTCCATCCCATAAGAATTTAGAAAACACAGTTTTGTACGGAAATATAGGTCCAAATTGGGCAAATATTTGGATTACGAACACGCCCACAAGACACTTCTTGTGTTAATCTTTATTCCATGAGATTGATCAACGCATGGCTACCTATGAATGTATAAAGTGAATACAAGCTTAATCAAATAGACATTTCATTAAGCAATAAAGCAAACAATTGACAGTAAAATTAATTAAATTTATTACACATCAAATTAATCAGTCTGGGAATGACAGATTAAAATTATTATCCAATTATATGAGGATTGTAATATTTTCATCAAGATTCGATTTTATCAATGTGTGATATTTTTTAATAAAACTGGATTAGGGTAATTAGCTAGTGTGCAATGATTGGGCATATTATTTAAATGGGTGACCGGACACCAAAATTAAAAAAAAAAATTAAATAGGTTACGTTAGGTTAGGTTATGGGCCATTTATCATTTTTTTTTTCTTAACTTTTAATGTCTTTTTGAAGGGTGTTAAAATGCCACTTTGTGGAGTTGTCAATGAACCATTAAAGTGTTATAGGCAACTCTTAGTACAATAACGATTGTGTGGTTCATTTAGTATTTAGATAATAGTGTTGGTAGGAGTGCAGTAGAGATATAATTACATTGAGATATAATTACATATGTGATATAATTACATATGTTCCGTACAATAGGTGACTCAAATTAACATATTTGTGTAAAATACAAAGATCGCTGCCCTCGTAAAAATTATTATTTTTTTAGGGAAACAAATTAATAATAATTAATTATAATTATAACAGGTTCTTACTATTTTTAAATGTTTATTATAATAGAATAATTCAATTGAGTATAGTAGAAAAAGTACATTTTTAACGATTTTCATGAATGGTTACATTTTAATGTTAAGAGGGCATTACCAGAGAAAGCCGGAAATACGTCATTTTCAAAAAAGTTTTTAGACGTATTGACTCTTTTCCACAAAAAATTATAAATGGATTTCGAAAGATTGTTCTTTTATCTAGCATAGTTACGTAATAAATTTTTAGAATTTTTTTTAATTTTTAGTATAATAAGGTTATTCCATAGGTCGTTGGCAGATTTGTTAAATTTTCAAAAAAGTTTTTGTATTATACCACACCCATTTCAAATAATGTAATCATGCAGTAAAATAAATCAATACATTATCTAGCAAAGTTATGTATTAGAATTTTAATTTTAGTTTCAATAAAATCATTAAAAAATATGTACGTACATGTGTTTCTTGACGAAAATTGGTCCATTTGTGTATTTATTTGCGCACTTACAAACTAATATATTTCAGATTTTTTTAACATTCTTATTAAATTTAGACATTATTGAAAAATGATAAATACTTATAATCAAAAAATAACTACAAAAAGTACACAATTTTAATAGTTTTATCACCACGCCTTTCAGCATTTTTGGATGAAGGTATAAATTAAAGCTAATTTGGATTGAAATAAATTCGAAATTGAGTTATAATTTAAAAAAGCTGGTACGGAGAAAAATCAATCTTTCTCATTGTAACCGCCCTGCACGATCGGAAGAACAACTTTCGACGAAATGTGGATTTTCGTCCGCTAGCTGGTTAAACGCTCTTATTTATTCGAGAATTAACACACATTATGCTGACGAAAAAAAGGAACCCATTCGAAAAAATGGAGTTTGTTTTAAATCTTTGAAAATAATATGTACATTTGAAAGAATTTTTTTATGCAATACACACCTCACCGCAACTATTTAACCTTTAACTGCTGACGTGGAGGCCGCCCTGCCCTAGCAACAATAATAATACCGAAATACTCCCATCCCCCGCACGCGACGCATACGCTGCTTACAGTAGCTTCCAATTTAATGACGCCAGAGCCTTAAGTTTTAAATTTTTAATTTTTAAGGTTAAATTTCTGTAAGTAAATTCATTACAATTTTTTTTTGCAGACCTGTCTGACCCAATGTCAGTACTTACGCGACTATTTTAAAGTTGATTTTTACTATATAAAAATAAACAACTTTACTAAAGTTTTATATATATATAGTTTATTCGAGACACTATTGAAATATTATAATAAAAGTGAGTTCATTGTTTTTATTTAATTTAATATATAATACAGACGGATTTCTGATCTCAAGTGATTTTTGCCAAAAATTATTAAATAATATCCAAATTGTCAAATACAAGTTGCCCAACGATAAAAAAAATATTTTTTGTCCCCACGTCAGAGTATACGCAAAAAAAAATCACATCAGCAGTTAAAGGTTAAGTATTATCCAAAATTATAGCCTACTTTGAAATATGACTATAAACATTTAGTCACGTTTCATGTGTAAAAAAATGTAAGTATGTATTTTAATACATTACAAAAATTTTTTTTTTCATTTTGGTACAAATCATTACAAAAAAAAACAATTGTATATAATGTCTTTGGTGCCAGAGGGTAAATTTTCTTTTTATAAAATATTCCACGCAAAAGACGAGGAGGTTAGATGATAGGGAAGACTTGTATCAGATATACCTACATATAAAAATATTTGACAGCAATGCCTTTCCAGGCATTTTTTTGTTTTGTTTTTAATTTTTTTTTATTCATTGCTTTGAATGGTGACATTATTTGTGGATTTTTCGACCACCATGCTAGGACTCATGCCCATGTTATGGTGAAGTAGGACTGGCGTAAAATATACATACATATATATTTTTTTTATTTTTTTATTTACAAAAAGATACATAAATTATAATAAATTTTATATAAGAATTAATTACATAATACATGTATTTGATGTACCCCCATAAATAAGCAGGGCTTGTGTGTATATAGAACTAACCTTCCCGCTAGTTTGTTAATATCATTATTAAATCATTTAAGATGAAAATAAAGAAGACAACATACACATAAAAAGAGACATGATAATTTTATAAGATAATATATACAAGTAATAAACAATAAAAGTTAGTCTGCACTTATTCTATTGAAAAAATTACGAAAGTTTTAGGTGTTTTATTTTCACGATTTATTATTTTACAAGCATATTTAAACCAGTTTAAAACTTGTTTCCTTATCATATCACGCAACCCTAATAACACTTATCTATTTACATTAATTTTATGAGTGGTTTAATGATACTTGAAAATCTGAGATGTGTACAGACTGTACGCAGCCATTTTCATCATATCCTTGGTCAACAATTTTATTATTGCTGAAGCCATGTATGAAAGAGAAAGAATAAAGTTGCACCAAGATAAAATCGTAAGCATCCTCTTGAAATTAAACTTAACTTTACAGTTTAATCAGCTAATTTATCCACAGATAATATTGTCCACAGATATAATAGCTGATTCCACAATTCCACTTGCACTATCAATATTATACAGGTAAAACAACAGAAGTTATGCTGTTTTACCTGCATCAAGTGCTAATAATTATAGTTATCATACTGCATTTCTACTATCTGAGTGACATTATAACAACTCAATATCATTTTTTAAAAGGTTATACAGACAAGGAATGTGTAGTGAAGGTAGAGTCTACCAACGGTTGCCAAAGTTTTAATATAAAAAAAATATCTATATTGATTTCAAAGTCGACAGGGTTAACCAAATGGCGCTTTAAATTAACTAAAGGGGCCAGTTGTTTCACAGAATTTGAACAATTTATCAAATTTCACAGTTGCTTCACAGAACTGAAATAATAACAGAACTTGAAAATTAACTTTGAAATTTGATGAATGGTTCAAATTCTTTGCAACCCATGATGATTTGTTGGAAGCCATATAAAAAGTTGACTGTCCGACTGTTCTTTAAAGAATCTTTCTAAACCAAATTTTACATTTTTTTGTACCTAACCCGCGCAAAATGAAAAGGCACCCACCCACCACACTCTTCCCTGCTAGGGGAATATTTTAAGTACTGATATATGTATTTATCTTATTTACGGACAAATAGTTCATTAACTTTAAAATTAAAAATAACCATTAATATTAAAAAATCATATTATTTGTGCCACATTGAGAATATAAACGTAGGTTAAAAAATAAACATGCATGATAACTGCATTTATCACGAAGGAAGAGAAGCGTGTTGGAAGATCGTGAGAATATTGCATCATACAAACAAGTTCTTACGGCCCTAGGACCCCTGGTCAGAAAACTTGGCAAACTTTCAGGATGACTGTAATGCAATACACACCTTTTGATTCACCTTAATTTTTATAAAAGACAACTATTTGCATATTAAATGAAAGAACACACTTTGTAAAACACCACTTTTTATTATAATTGATATTTAAAAGCCAACCAGGTTTCGCTCGATCTCGAGCTTCATCAGGGCTATTATAACAACTAAAAAAGTTTCAACTTTTTTAGTTGTTATAATAGCCCTGATGAAGCTCGAGATCGAGCGAAACCTGGTTGGCTTTTAAATATCAATTATAATAAAAAGTGGTGTTTTACAAAGTGTGTTCTTTCATTTAATATATAATGTCACACCACAAAGTGTTTGCTTCCTTCGATAAAACAACTATTTGCATTCGGGGTGATGAAAAATACTACATTTAAATTTCAACTGACTAAAATGAAAATTTGCTTTCGTCATATGGGATGACAACCTAAGTAAAATATTTTATGTCAGTATTCTACAATCTATGACATTTTGTATTGAAATTTTGCATGCTGTATTTATTTTCCATCGCCCCGAATGCAAAAAGTTGTCATTTATAGTAAAAGATGAAAGAAAAGGTTAGTATTGCATTACAGTCATCCTGAAAGTTTTCCGAAAATACAAAAAACCCGATAAAAGATAGTGTACATTTGAGAGGAAATCTTGAATATACATATTATAGAATATTATCAAAAAATATTTATTTGTTTTAAAGATGTGACTCTCTTTGTAAAAGGAAGAAAAAATTAAAGCTAGTACCACCTAATAAGCAATTTCAATCAACTTTACATTTAATGGCACTGACACTCTTCATTTAAAAATAACATAAAACAATATTGTTTGTAGAGTGTTTTATGATGTGGTGAATATGGATTTTGGTGTCACCACTTGACAGGTAATTTCCAATAACAACACAATAAATAAAAATAACTCCGATTGCGAAAATATTACCTACGATAAAAGCAATTTAAAAGGTGTAATAATTACAGGAAAAAATGCCTGATTTATTATTAAAAAAAAACAATCGGTGAAATTAAATCACATAAAAGTTAAAACACGAGAATAATACTCTATTATAATCATAATAACGATAACAACATAACCTAACGTCAATAATAATAAAAAAATGTTTCCTTATAGACCCAGTAAAAAAATGTTAAAACCCTTTGTGTATATTTTTTAAATTACGTGAATACCAACGATAAATACTTACAAAAGTGGAATATCACGTTAACTTTCCAAATTAAAACAAAATAGCTCGCAAACTTTTACAGAAATACTAGAACACAATTATTTATTTACTACGAAATGTCAAACAGAGCGCCGCGCGCAAGCTCACGCCGCGATGTTCGAAATCCGAATGATGAAATGGGCAAACGTCACTTCGCTCTTGGCTTGGCGGTCGGTTTGAAATCCACACAACCGCTCTTCAGTCTTCAACCAGTAGCAGGGTAAACGAATGCGTTAAGTAAAAGGTCAATAGATCAACGCACCTCTCGATCGACGCCAATTACTTTACTGTTACTTTTACTACTCTGATAACTGCGATTTGACATCTATTTGCTAATTGCTTGACAATAGAACCTCAAAAAAATGACGGGCGTTCAAATTTCAAATACGTAGTTAACCCTTTGGCTGCTCGTCCAGCCGGCTGAACATAATACCATAAATAAATAAATTGAACTCTTCAATTATTGAAATCACTAAATTAGGCTAGTTTTAAATAAATTATCAGCTTAATTGTAGTGTCCGACCGAAACTAGATTTTCAGCCGGAACCGAAACCAAAACCGAAATCACGGCTTCTTCTAGTTTCGGCCGAAACCGAAACTTATTTTTAATTTTAACTTATTTTGTTTTTATGGGAAGACTTCGGTGGCTGGGTCATGTGAAGAGAATAACCGAGCATCAAACACCAAAGTCCCTGCTGAACTCAAGACCAATAGGGCGAAGGAGCCTGGGAAGACCAAGACTAAGATGGAGCGACAACGTCCTCAAAGACTATCTTGGAGCTTCTAAACTGGAGAGAGCTGGCACAAAACCGAGATGAGTGGAGGAAGATTCTTGAGGAGGCCAAGACCCACCAGGGGTTGTAGAGCCAATAGTGATGATGATGATGATGATAAAGTTTTGTTTATTTTTATTTCCAAATTCGAAAACTTTTCTTTTTCTGTTTTAGCACAAAATACACGAAGAAATATTATAAAACGGAACTCCAGTCCCTTTTTTAATTTTTTGTTATTTTATCATTAATGATAATGACTTATGACCTTCTATCTTGAATACCAGAATATATATATTTTATTGTTACATACAATGCGTCATTGTTCCCTTTATCATTGTTATATAAATATTAAGTTGCTGTAAGCAGAGGTTCCAAAAAACTTTCCAATATGTTCCTCCCCCACAAGGATTTAACTCCCCTCTTGTGAATTCTATAGCCATGCCCATGGTTTTTGCACTTACGAAAACTCAATAAAAAGAAAACTAAAAGCCGGTTAAAAAAAACAAATGTCAATTTTTTAAAGTAGAGAAACAGCATTTTTTTTAAATAATGTCGTCTAAATATTCACCATCTGGGACAAAGATTTTGAAAAACTCTTTGGAACATTGCGCACGGGATCTCTTGAAGAATATTGTCCCAAGTCCCACCAGTTTTATAGGACGAATAGCCAAGGGTTAAGGGTTTTCTTTGCTCCAAAATCTACAATTTTTCATTAACATCCCCGTTCAGATGAAAATGGGCCTTGTCCAAACACAATGTGTTGTAAAACTGAAGAACCTGTGTCATCATTTTGGGTAAAGGGTATAACCAAAACCTCTTCCATAGGCCACCTCAAGTGGTTCGCTACGCTTGGTGACTTAGCAAGGGTGCCTGGGTTCATGGGTGAGGTTATTCAGGTCTTGGCGGCCGATGCGTCTGCCCTCCTGCCGTATGGTGGGCAGGATCAATAGAAATTTGATGAGGGAGGTTTTTATCCTCATCCTCTCCTTTCCCGTAATCCCTCAACCCATCGTCTTGCACCGTGGTTGGAGGGATGGATTCATACATCCTTCACTCCTGGACACACTGACCCCCAGATTCCTACCCACCCCTCGTACCTATTTCCTTCCCAGACCTTCCTGTCCTTCCTTTCCTTGAAAAAACCCTTCACATTGCATCCGTTAAGATGACATAGGCCCCGAGGGAAATTATTTTCCTCAGGGCCTTCTGTGTGGAGCTAATATATAAAAAAAAACGATAATTTTCCATAAAAATCAAAACACACCAATTATATCTTGTAAGGGTGACATTGTAAATCCAATAAGAAATCGTAGTAAAGATGATTCGGGGATCGCCAAAGCATCAACAAGTCCGGAGCTTCTCGTGACGACATTCTTAATATTCTCATTGCTTCTCCTGTTCTGTGGCCATCATGTTTTTTCTCATTTTGGGTAGAACCGGTTGCGGTCGTCTCGAAGTTATTGTTCCATTTTTAATTAAATTATCTTCGGGACACTGATTCACATTGTGTGTTATGAAATTGACCAAAAATGAATAATAGTCCAGTAACTTTGTCGCCTGAATGTATGGGGTAGTATGCGTTAAATCCGGTAGTTCTGATTTTTTGCAGACTTGTTTATGATGTTGGCCTTATGAATAATCCAAGTTTTTGACCTCGAGCGCCGAACGCAACTTTGTCAAAAATCGAAAAAACCGCTAAAAAATCGTTATTTTTTCAAATTTTGGTGATTATAACCCTAAAGGACTAGTTTTTGAAAAAAAAAATTATGACGTTTTTAAAGTAGACTAAGTTTTCTACAATATGATACTAGCATTGTTTCTGTAGACCCAATAGTTTTTGAGATTAAGCCTTCCAAAGTTTGTGACCTCGAGCGCAAAACGCGAAAAAATCGTTTTTTTTTCAAATTTTGGCGATTATAACCCTAAAGGACTAGTTTTTGAAAAAACTTTGTAGGATGTTTTTAAAGTAGACTTAATTTGCTACGATATGATACTAGAATTGTCTCTGTATACCTAATAGACCATCTCGTGTCACCAGAGATGAATCAGATACTGAAAAACTCTGTAGATGGTTTGCACAGCACCCTACATTCCTTACAGCAGATTTCATTATGTCCATCAGCCGTGGCCTGGTTGGAGAATCTAGTTCCAACAGCACATGGCTCTAGAGATTGGGAGAGAATCGATGCTAAAGATGGTTGGCCAGAACTTCCAGGAAGTGAAATTCAAACGTAAAAACAGTTCGTACAGCTGAAGAAAGGGTTCTTCAGCTGTACGAACTGTTACTGTTGGCAATAAACAGGTAACTGTTGATTCTCTAACACTGTTTCACAGGTTGTGTGTCTTAAAACAATCGGATGAAGAATTGCGAGAGTTATTCACTTACGAACTGTCACCAATCTCAATGTCATTGTTCTCTGAAGAGGGGATGAGAAAGGGCACAAAATCCACCTTGTATTCAGTATTTGAACCTATAGCCTTAAATGAGAAGCAAGGGTTAACGAAGTTTGTAGAAGTGGATGGAGGGCATCTACTTCACAAAGTTGTGTGGCCTCGAAGCCCATCATTTGGTGCGATAGCTGACAGATACATACAGTACATTACTGCTCACTATGGCTCAAATATGGCAGTAGTTTTCGATGGTTACCCCGTAGATGCTGTACAGAAAAACACAAAGAGCTCTGAGCGTCTTCGAAGAACCGAGTTACACTCATAGCGAGAGATAATCGTTGATGAGAAAACCGTTTCACAGGTTCCTCAACAGAAATTCTTGTCAAATGACAAAAACAAGATTCGTTTCATAAAACTGCTGACAACAAAAATGGGAAATCACAACATTCAAGTACTCCAAGCAGAGGAAGATGGTGATAGGCTCATCATCACTATAGCTGTAACTGCTGCCTCTACCTATGATATAGTGGTAGTCGTTGGTGAGGACATTGACTTGCTGATCACCCTTACTACGATCTCAAACCAACGTGAAATTTTTTACAATAAATGTGGAAGAGGCAAAGCATCAGATGTATTGTATTCCGAGGTATTACGAGGCCTCAACCCCAAAATGATGACCAGAGATGCAGCCCCACAACACCTCTTGGGGGTGATTTCTTGCGACTGCACGAAGGGTTGTAGGAACGCGTGCAGCTGCAGGAAGGCAGGATTAAAATACTCATCAGTCTGCAGGCACTATAGTGGGGCCTCTTATGACAATATACCTGATGTTGAAGTAATAGATATAAGTAATAGTAATAGAAGGCGACGATCTGTCCGATGTCGAAATGAAGGATGACTTGTGGGCACAAGACGTCGACGATTCATCACTATCTCCTGATGAGGATATTCCATCCCAATACGTCGATTCAGATACGGATGAACCTCAACCGGGATCTTCCAAGAGGGTTAAATTAATTTAATTTTTTGATTTTAAATATTACTCAGTTTCCTAACAAATAAACTTTTGTTGTACTTATCCTATTAAAAAAAAAAAAAGGAAATACTTTGTTTTTTATCTTTTTTACTTCATTATTCGTAGCTTACCTTAAACATCATCATCCCATCATAAAAGTACAGGGCTTCGATAGTATAATCAGGGTCAAAATTCATTCAGAACGACAGAATTGCAAAAAATTGCCAAGTTCGAAAAAAATGATAAATGAATTGAAAGGCTTAACCTCGGAAACTATTGGGTCTACAGCGACAATTCGAGTATCATATTGTAGCAAATTTATTTTACTTTACAAACGTCCTAAGAAAGTTTTTTCAAAAACTAGTCTTTTAGGGTTATAATCGCCGAAATTCGAAAAAAAAACGATTTTTTCGCGGTTTACGCCCGAGGTCACAAACTTTGGAAGGCTTAATCTCAAAAACTATTGGGTCTACAAAGACAGTTCTAGTATCATATTGTAGAAAATTTAGTCTACTTTAAAAACGTTGTAAAAAAGTTTTTTCAAAAACTAGTCCTTTAGGGTTATAATCGCCAAAATTTGAAAAAATAACGATTTTTTCGCGGTTTTTTCGATTTTTGACAAAGTTGCGTTCGGCGCTCGAGGTCGAAAACTTGGATTATTCATTAGGCCAACATCATAAACAAGTCTGCAAAAAATCAGAACTACCGGATTTAACGCATACTGTGATGTATAAAGTTACTGGACTATAAGTACCTAAGCAAATTTTGGTCTAAGCACACATTCTTTCAATTGCTGTTGTACATACAAAGGGTCACAACCAAAGATATTCAAATACAGAAGAGATATGCTATGGTGTCCGCGCAACTGTCGCCGGACTACGCGCTAATTAGCGTAGTTTTCATACAAAAAGAATTTGTCATTTCGTTGATTTTTTGAAAATGTGCATTAATATTGGTTAACAATATATTTTGAGTAAGGAAAGAATTCGTTCATTTAGTTTAACGTTCGTTTGGTTTATTCGTTAATTATTTGTTCTTTTAGTTTATTTGTTAATTGGTAAACAATATCGGCGACACCCGGAAGCGCAGACCCACGTAGTAAAAACAGCAGATAGCACATCTACTTATATTTCAATATCTTTGGTCACAACTCAAAAATAGATCTCTAAAATACTGTTGTACTTACAGAGGGTCAAAACTATCGGGGAACTTTTCTAAATTGGGCGAAGCCCATCAAAAAGCCGGCTGCAGGGCATAGGAGCAAAAAACCCGCGAAAGCATTTTTTGTATCTGCTAGTTCAAATATTATTATTATTCGTGGCAGGTAACGTCCTCTTCGGATCTACCGCTCGACCTACATGGCGTAATGCTAAAATCCTTGGCTCTGAGCCCAGAGGTCGTGGGTTCAAAATGCGGCGAGGGTAAATAAAAAAATTCAAAACAACTGAAATTTTTATTTTTTCACCGTTTCTCAGTAGGTATCGATCTGGGCGATAATATGGTGAAGATGTATAGATATTATAAACTATAGTCCAAGCTTGTATTTCTTTGTTAAATTTTTGTTTCTCTAATTCGTTAACAAAAATATCTTCATATGATGAAGGCCTCCGTGGACGAAGGGTAAGGCTCTTGACTCGCAATCCGGAGGTCACGGGTTCAAATCTCGTACGTGCGCAAGTAAATTTTATTTCATTAATTTGTGTTATTTCACAATTCATTAATTTAAAACAATGTATATATTTACGGAACGTTTTACAGTGGACACGATACTCTCATTATCGTTGCTTGAAATGGCTTTAGTCGTGTTTGGTGACCAGATCTGAACAGCAAGGTACTCCTCTCACCTTCCTATTTCCCATCTCCTTCTCTCCCCACTATCTTCAGAATCACAACTAAAAAGAAATTTCTGACAACGAAAAAGGTATGAGGGGTGGGTAAGAATCAAAAAGTCAGTGTGTCCAGAAGTGACAGATGTAAGAACCCATTCTTATGCTGCGGTGCAAGGCGATTGGCCAAGGGTGGAGATGGAAAAAGGTCTCCCTAAACCAGTCTCTCCCGATTCGGCCCGCCACGCGGTAGGTGGGCAAACGCATCCGCCGCCAAGACCTAGAAAAAAACCCTCCTCGAACCCGGGCACCCTTGCTAAGTCACCAAACGTAGCAAATCACTTGGGGTTACCCATGGCAGGGGTGTTGGCTATTCAATATATGGTTCCCGGGGCAGAAATAGATGAAATTACTCCTTCCCAAATCTATCATCATTGGGGTATTTCCACGTTTTTTTATTGCTTAAAAAAATTAAGCAAAAAAATACGATGATCACTGCATTTTTATTTTATTTTTATGTTGACGAATAAATTTTCTACAGCGAGTTAAAGTTTCCCATTTTTGAATTTTTACCGCTAAAACTATATTTTGGGGCGGGGCTATCGGGGCTGTCATGAGCGTGTAATGAGCAACGCTTGTGACGTCACATTCCGATTTTCAAACCATGGGCCGTTTTGATTTTGTCAGCGTTGGACCGTTTTTAAAATCAATAATATTGAATGAAAACATATAAAACATACATTTTTAGTTGGATGATTAAAATCAGAAAAATGATCTTCAAATATTCCGTACATTTTCAACAGAATCCCTTGTTTATGGAAATACCCGAATTGCAATATTTTCCATGAAAATTTTGGAAAACAGATAACCGCTTTCATTTACTTCGAGGTTTTTAATTAGTTTTACGAATTTTGAAAATATTCGTTTTTATCGTCTCCTGTAAAATTTTTTTTGTGGCTTGAAGGGTTTTACCAAACCGCAGTCAATTTGTAATCATGGCGATAGGTAACGATAGTTATTAATTAAAAAATTGAAGAAGACAATACTAACAAACCTCAACGGAATGTGAAAAAGAACAAGACACAGGAAAATATAAAGCTAACGGTCGCAACTCAGCATCAACAAACACCTTAACCAATTCAGCCACTGTGACCTCTTATTTTTATATCATTCTGCCAAGCTCATATTTCAAATTCAGGATCAACAATATTATCTTGCGACCGTTAGCTTTTTATTTTTTTGTGTGTTTCTTTTTTTCATATTTTATTAAGATTTTTTTGTATTATCTTCTTCTACAATGATATATTACATTGATGAGAATAACCTTCAAAAGTTTTTATAAAAAGAGAGTTATTTGAATTAAAAAAAATTAAAAAATATAATCAGTGTAATCAGTTTGTAATTAGTTTGTTCAGTGTACCTAATCCATAGATAATCATTTTTATCTTGATTGAAATCCGTACCTCCACGGTCGAGGGGTAAGGCTCTCGACTACGAATCTGGAGATAGCAGACAGCGAGTTCATATCCCGGCGTGTGCAAATAAATTTTATTTAATTAATTTGCGTTACTTCACAAATAATTTATTAAAAATGATGCATATTATATTTGCAGCACGTTACGGAGTGGAAGACATTTTCAGTATCACCCTGGCGACATACTACCATTCGGAAATGAAACGTTTTTTTCAATTGGCTTTTGCGGTGTTTGGTTCCTCTTCCTCACCTCCTTCTCCCTCCACCCACTACATTGCGAGAATACAATACAATGCTACTCCAATTGGGGATGCCATAGTCTCACCAGCTCCAGACTTCACGCGCCATAGGTAAAATAAGTTTTATAATCTATGTACATGACATGATTTGCGATTTTTGTATTATAATGATTTATTTGTGGGGTAATAAAAGAGGCGGATATGGATACCGCCGTCCCGCGGACCATTTATTGTATAACCAACTGCTCTAAGTGATTCACTACGTTTGATGACTTAGCAGGGGTGCCCGGGTGCACCTACTGTGTGGCCGGCCGAATCGGGAGAGACCGGTTGAGTAAGACCTTTTGATATCTCCATTTCCTTCTTTCGATTCATCGCGTTGCACCCCGATTGGAGGAATGGATTCATACATCCGTCACTCCTGTACACACAGACCCCCAGATTCCTACCCCCTCCCCCCTTATACCTTTTTCCTTTCCAGTACTATCCTTTCCTAAAAATACCCTCCACACAGCATCCTCAAAGATGACAAAAGCCCGTAGGGAAATAGTTTTCCTCAGGGTCTCCTGTGTGAAGCCAATGTAAAAAAAAGTTAAACCTAAACCAAGACCATCATAATTTTTGACTGGCCAAACTTTGCTCGAGCAAAAGCAATTTTTTCCTAAAACCTGGAAAAAATAATCAGCCCTGTAAATTTGTAAGTGTAGGGTTTCCACTTTGGCCACTTGGAGGAAATAAATATATGTATAACACTATTCCTTCAGCCACTTTAGTTCTTTAAAGGCTGGTGGTATTAGACAGCTTATTAGACAGAAGAATTTTCACTGATTTAGTATTTCTGTATAAAATTGTAAATAATTTATTTGATAGTCCGGTATTGCTTGAATTGATAAGCTTCCGGATTCCACTGCGTAATACCAGAAGTCAGGATTTATTTCAGTGCAGAAATTCTGGAACTAACTATCATATGTATTCCTCTTTGCCCAGAATACTAATGGAGGGAAATAATTATACCAAGTCAATGGACATCGTCAATTTATCTTTAAACAAATACAAAATACTGTTACTGAGGCAGTTCAGTTATGTACAATAAATACTCTATATTTCGTTGCAAAATACCTATTATATTTCTTTGTTAAAGATATAAATACTATTTGTAAATTTCAAACTTATGTAAAAGTCCCGAAAAAGGCGTAAAGACCAGTGAGCGAATTAAGTGCCTACTTTTAGCAGGCTTGATATATCATTCGAAATATCAGACCAAGCCACAACCTTCATCATCATTGTCATCATTGCTCAAAGAGAGTTGGATATCAACAACGAATACTCAATACCCGGTAAGTTTGCCGCTCTTTTTCAAACGATTATGTAAAGCCGCTTTTTTTTTTACTAAAGCATGTTCCCGCATACAAAATGATAACGCAGTATTTTTTTTACTTTTCTTGCATAATGCAATTCACAGAATTTCGCTCGATTTTACTAAAAAAAATAATGAAAGTGCTGAAGTATCCACTAATCAAATACTAAACTTTAAACACGTTGTCTCGAGGAATTTCACGTCTGAAATTTTTATTTCATAATATCAATATACATATTATCCATTAATATCAGGGAGCTTATCTTTATTGCCTATAATACATTGCCTACCGCAATATATTGCCTACCTTTATTTAAAAAGCTTAAAATCTTAATACGCGCGGGAATAACGTAGAACATCCTGGAAGGCGTTAAGATTATTATATTACTTTTCACTGGAACTTTTCCCACAGTAAAAGACTTTTCAGAAAAAACCCGGAACATGCTTCAAAGAAAACTTAATAATTCCCAAAGCAAATAAAAACCGAAGTTCAAAGAGGTACCGAGAATATGGGAATAATTCAGGGCCGGCCTTGTGGTTATATTATCCACCACTTACCCGAACTGGTATAAGTAACAGATGGTTACTCCTTCAAAGCTCTCGCAAGGACTCTAATTTTTTTGAAAGATCTTTAGTTTAGAATGAAATTAGACCTCCCATGTCCCTGCATACGTTGCTAGTAAGCAGTATGCAAGTGCTTAGCGGGAAATACAAGATACAATAGCAGTAGATGTAATAAAGAAATGAGAATGTCCGTCGATTTAGGAGCAGATATACCTGGCATCTACATGATTTTATAGCTAGTCAACGACTCTAAGAGCAGGCCATCTCTCAACCCAGACTTTCGACGAGCCATAGTGCCAAGGAGTTGCAGCTCTGATAACATTGTGCCCTTGAGGTTTTTATTGGCGCCAGACGCCGTATGGCTCAGGGCCGGCTCTGGAAATAACTTATCGGTGTTCCGGGAGTCATAAAAACGAAAATAATAAGAAAGTTTGAAGGTTAATGAAGGATTTTCTACACATTTTCAGTCAGATTTTTCACCCTAATGGCAAGGCAACCACGCTTGAGCCCAGGTCTCCTCGGGTGGTTTCGCCGAGCGAATAACGACTATAAAAATCAGGAATGAAGATATTGAAGAACCTATCTACAGTGACTACGGTGCTCGTTTGTCCAGCCACATCCGAGCATTGATTCTGCAAATAAATATGATTTTGTAACGCTTATATCATTTACCTTTTTCTGAGAATAATATCATGTACGCAATAATATCAGTAATACGCTTAACTGTAATTTGAATTATACTCAGGGAACGTACCCATACTACGTGACCTGCTCAGGGGGGGGGGGGGTCGTCAAAATACCACGTTGGTACAAATGAGCGGTGGGTTTCTTAGGTTTTTAGTCACCGGGGGGGGGGGGGGGGTTAAAAATTGCAAAAAGTTGGTCACGTAGTATCTATGGGTACGTTCCCTTACCTAAAATAGGAATCATCGCCTCAACCACCACCATAACACGGGCATTAGCCTAGCATCGTGGTCGAAAAATCCACTAATTAATGTAACCATAAAATTTTATGCAATGATTAAATCGAAATAACATCGACAGCTCTCTCACGCACTGACATCAAGTGACGAATGTGGACGCGCGCGGTAGATTTGAATCCCATTATCCTATACCGTACCTACTTACGACGGTCTCGGTTATGGCCCAGAATCTCGCCGATTTTTCGCCGAGAACCGAGACAGAGTTCTCGGTAGAATTTGTAACCGAGAATGCCGAGACCGAGATCTCGGTCGACCCTTAGATATTATCCGTAAAGATTTAGATTGAATTTTCTAAAGCAACTTAATGCAAACTCAAGACAGTTGCATTATTGAAATCTTGTGTTACGCCTACTGGAATGCGATTCGCTGAAGAGATACTAAGATAGAAGTGTATGTGGATGTGTCCGTGTGCCCAGTGTAAGCTAATTTTTCCTTCATTCAGCTGAAATTGATCAAACATTTTCAAAATCACTCTCTTGATCAGATAAACAATTCCACTGATCTGTCTGGAGCACACAGAAATCCAGAGGTCAACATATAATATGTGGTTCGATGGCAACTCAACAAAGTGGCTATTCAAAACCTCTTTGTAAAGTCTTTAAAAATGAGGAAAAAACTAGGTTAATAGCTTAAGTTAGTTTAAAGGTTAGGTAATTGGCTATTTTTTTGGAACTTTTAATGTGATGTGTCTACCACGTCTTGTAAAATTCAGGAACAGGCCGCTAACAATAACACTCCTTATATACTCGTACATAGATGGCGATAAGGTTTAAATTCCCATTAACACCAACCGCCTATTTTTATTCATTGAAAAACATCGATAAAAACATTATAAACATCTCCAAAAAGCGTGTTTTATGTTATTTTGCGAAGTTCATGCACGAATATTTATTTTTTTTTCGATTTGACATATTAGCATAATTTAAAAAAAATAATAATTTTCCATAAAAAAACCATAACCGAAAAGGGATTCATAAGTAGGATATTTTGATATTTAAAACAGTTACAGGCCAGATACTTTATTTATTTCTGGGCTTATTAAAAGACCAATTAAAAATATACTCGATTTTTTCAAAGGCATATATGTGCTCTTCTCGCAGTACTTAATTAAATCATCTTAAATATTTCTAAGGGTTCCATGCCATCTCAGAACGAAACTCACTCAGAACCATCCCAGAAAGGTCATTAAAAGCTAAGAAAAAATAGTTTTAAAATAGCCGGTAACCCTAACCCAAATTAACCTATTTAACCAATTTTTTTTATATTATTAAAGACGACAATATACCCTAAAATATATTCAGAATCTTAACGACGTAAGTAAAGAAGACGTGTATACAAATTGCGACTCGCGACCCGTGCACTGGACGGACCTACTGTTGAATTTGCCGTATCAAAGAAAAGAAGAAGAAGATAAATAATGTGGGAATCTTAACGACGTAAGTGAAGAAAGCGTTTAAACAAATATGTAACAACGTACGGTCGAATTCACCCTAGCAGGCCTAGAGATTCGACCTTTCTGCCGTTACAAATATTTAAAATGTGTCTCCATGTTGTCCTCCCGAAGTTATTAATTCATCGTCTAGAAAAATAAAATCTGGTGCTTACCGCTAACTTTATAGTTGAAAAACGGGTTATAAAGTTTTGAAATCGTTGTACATAAAATATATTAATGGTAAGGTACTGTTTTTATCAATATAATATATAAATAACTCGCATTTCTTGTGCGCAATGGAAATCAATAAAGTTATTATAGTTACGGATTCGCCGGAAATTATTAAAATGCGAGTTTTGAGCAAACAAAAATTATTAGGATTGGGTACCGCCTTGGACTTTTCAAAGGAATGATGAAGTGCCACTTTGTTGAGCTATCCGGTCACCATAAAATTATGTAAATATGTCCATGGGTGAAGCGCACTTGAGCAGATATTTCACATTAATAGCGCTGTGTAAAATATCCCATAATATTTTTCAGTCTTCTTTCAGATCAGTATAGATACAGTTCTAGGGATTATCTGTTCTGTGGATCCATCATAATATTACCCACATTGCCAGACATACCTACTAATGACTTGATGGGTGGGTTGTAATATGATACGCTGTCGTTGAAAGATTAGGTAAGTTAATAAGTTAGTATACCAGTATAACGACGCGTAAAATGCGCAGGGACTATTTGGCTTCGTTTTATCGCAGTAAACTGCTTGGAGGCTTATTATATTGCGCCATTGCGGTATAACAAAAGACTACCTATTTATTAGACGATTTAATTATTATAATCGAGATGTGTAATGAATATGATCGAAGAAAGGATGGATGAGTGTGAGCTACAGCCTCGATTACATTGAGCGAGTTTACAAGCCTCTAACCGGTAAGTTTAAAAGCGGGTGAATCGGCGAGTGAGATTGTCATGATGACACACAAAACTGTCCACACGCTCAGTAGCGATAGGAGCAGCTAAAATAACGACTCCTGCGAACTTGGACTTGGATATTCTTTATTGACAGAGTTCCTAAACAATGAGTTTACTGACTCTAGCATATTTACAATGGATTTTTTTTATGAAACTTTGCGTGGAAGGATTTTATTTTTGGTGGTGAGAAATGAAACTTAAACTATACTGCGACTTGATGCAGGAATTATTATAAATTATATATTTTTTTAATTAGTATTTTTATTTAAAATATGTACTTAATTGCCTACTCCTTGCGGAGGATTGCTTTAGGTCTTTTGTGTTTTGTAATTTCATTCTCGCTATATTGGGCGAGAGAGTTAATGGTCGGATTTTCATGTCCGGCTAGGCCGGCGTAGAATTTTTCCGATTGGGAAACAATTAAATCCTTTATCAGAGGAATGTTTGTGTCTTTATGTAGAGTGTTAACCCTGATCCACTTCGGCGCATTCAACGCTAATCGAATGGCTTTGTTTTGCAGGGTTTGTAATTTTTTTATTTGAGTGTCAGCTGCATGACCCCAAACGGGAGCAGCGTATGTAAAGCCCGTCCTAATGGTGGTCTTGTAGATGAGTAGTTTATTGTCTGCTGATAATTTACTATTTCTACCTAGCATAGGGTAGAGTGCTGACATTGATTTATTTGCTGATTTTACTTTCTCATTGATGTGTTTAGCCCACGTTAATTTGGAATCTAGAGTTACTCCGAGGTATTTAATTGATTTTTCCCATGGGACCTGTTCCCCAAATAGTATAATATTCGGGGGCTGTTTGGGTTTTCTTCGTGAAAAAACTGTAGCGGCACTTTTGGTTGGATTAATCGAAATTCTCCATTTTTTACAAAACTCTTCGAATAGAGTGGCTTGGAGCTGTACGCGGCTTGTAGCAGTGGTCGCGACAGTAGAACTCGAGATAACATTGGTATCGTCGGCGAATTGTGAAATTTTTACGTTATGGTTCATCGGTGGGGGAATATCGCTAGAATAGACGTTAAATAGTTTAGGGGATAGTGAACCGCCTTGGGGGACACCGGCTGCTAGTGGACGTTCTGATGATAGAATTTCGTCTAGTTTTACTCTAAAAGTACGATCAGTGAGGTAGCTATGTACCATTTTAATATATGAGATGGGGAAGCCCATTTGATGCATTTTATATACTAACCCTTCATGCCATACTCTATCGAATGCTTGGCGTATGTCAAATGTGAGGATCACTGTATGTTTCTTTATATTGAAGCCTTCGGTTATGATTTCTACTACGCGGAGAAGTTGATGAGTTGAAGAATGACCGGTTCGGAAGCCGTGTTGGAAATCTGGTAAAATTTTATTTTCGTGGATAAATGATTCTAATCGAACGAGGATGATTTTCTCTAGAACTTTGCCTAAGCAAGGGAGGAGACTAATTGGGCGATGGTTCGCGGCTAGTAGTGGGTCTTTGCCTGGTTTAGGTATTAAGATAACATTTGCTTGTTTAAACGCTTTAGGAAAGCAACTGAGTCGTAGTGACGCATTGTAGATGGCAGTTAAGGCGCAGATGCCTTTTAAAGGAAGGCATTTTAAAACTTTATTAGATATGCCATCTGGTCCCGCCGCTTTTTTATTTTTAAGAGAATTAATTATTTTTTTAATTTCATTAGGTGTTGAGAATTTGATTGGCAAGTCAGATTCTGTATTTAAAATTGATGCTACTTTTGAATCCACCATTGAAACGAAGGATGGGTCATCGTGATCAGTTATTGGGGTGAATTGAGCTTCAAGGCTGTCTGTTTGCGATTCTGACAGTTGCGAAATCAGCTGTCGGTAGGCCGCCATATAGTACCGGATTATCCCTAAGGCAGAGTAGGCAACTGCCTAGGGGCCCCGCATCGGCTAGGGGCCCCGCGTCCCAAGAAAAAATGACTTGCTCAATTAGTGAGCAACTCCGGCACCCATTTCGGAAAAAGTCAGCTTTCAAGATGTTTTAATTTTTTTTATTAGGAACATTTACAGGTTAATAACATTAGGTACATGCATTAAATAAAACAACAAATTATAATAATTAGGTTATAACCCAATAAATAACTAATGTTCACGTCATGCACAAATGATAAATAAAAAGTCTACAATTAAACCAAATATAGAAACATAGTAGATTTTGTTTTTCTTCTTTTGTTTGTTGCAACATTACTTAGTATCTGAAGTGATTGAAGGTGCCGTATGTAATTTGTGTTGGCATTTGTTTTGTTTATTTTTTGCTTTTATTTCTAATTATATGTTTAAAATATAAATGTTGTACCAGCTTCGGTATGCACTACCTATGTATCTTTGTTAGTGTTGCTCCGATTTACTTGAAATTTTGACACAATACTCAATATACTGACATGTTGTACATTCAGAAAAAATTCAAGAAAATTTTTTAAAAAGGTTTTGATCAAGGGAACATGGAGGCGTTTGGAGGCCCCTTCAACCGCCCCCCCCCCCCTCCCTCCCCCCCGTTAGTCCGCCATTAGTAAAGGGGCCCCGAGACGTGCATTGCCTAGGGGCCCCGACATGGTTAATCCGGCCCTGGCCATATTGAGCGAGTAGCGAGTAAAGTTGACTACCTTTTAACTTTTTTCATAGATTGTCAATCTGCTGGTTAGATAGTGATACGATTACACTGAGCGAGTTTACTAACAGATAGTGAATTTACCAGATAGTTGCTTGTAAACACGCTCAATGTAATCGAGGCCTAAGAAAGAATTTTCCCGCGTTCGACCCTCTCCGAAGAAAATAATTTCTTTCAGGGCCTACGTCATCTTTGACGATGCAAAATGGTAGGTCTTTTTGAGGAGAGGAAGGAGTGAATAGGGTATTAAAGAGACCCAAGTTGTAGGAGGGAGGAAACACAGTGACCGGCAAATCGTTCAATAGTGTACAAATGACTCTGGTTTCTCGGAGCATTTTCTATCGAATTATAGGTAAAAAAAGTTTCAAATAAACTAAGGACATAATTTCCGTTTGACACGTGTGCTCTAAACATTCCAATAGGTGAATCTATCAAACTGCCCGTTTCTGCATAGAGTCAAGGGATACCATGCTTACTTACTATCTTCTTAGCAGCAGATAATAAATTATACTTATGCTAGTGTCACATTATTCTATATGTTACGTATCTAAAATAATTTTCCTTTTGAAGTATCCAGAAATAATACCGATAATAATTTCCCCTTTGGAGTATCTAAAAATCAGAATATTTAGTCCATATTTGACACGTACACTCCAGCCTCTGCTAAATAAAAATCTTCTTTTTCAGGTGCCCCCGACGTTGGTGATCACTCTGGTAAATGTATCTCTATCGTGCGCTGCCCGGAATAACTCCTCCACACTTCTAATACCGGTCCACTCTCGTACTATTCGCAGCCAAGATATTTGTATCATACCTGGCCCTCGGCAACTCTCTATCTTGCCTTTATTAGTTGGAGCAAGTGATATAGGTATCTCCCCTCGAAGTATGTGACCCAGATATGAAATTTTCCTGACTTTTACTAATGTGAGCAGTTATCTATCTGCTCTAGCCCGCTTGAGAATTTCAGTGTTGGTGATCATGTCGGTCCACGGGGCTTTGAGCATTCTCTGGTGCAGCCACATTTCAAAAGCATCTAACCTGTTTATGGTATTTTTTCAAGGTAAATTTAAATACATACGTACTAAAAATAATTTAAAAAGTTATGCCAAAAAAACTCTACTGGATAAAATGTGTCATTCTACTGAATGGAATTATTCCACAAAACTTCGGTCTGCACTAAAACTCAATTTGATAAAATTAAGAGTTGGTCTTGTGGTTTCATAGAATTAAGTTTAGGTAAGAGTGTGTCTAAAAATTCAACAACAACAAAAATTCAAAATACGAGCAAAATTTTCGAAATTTTTATGCCACAAATCTCAAATGCGTAAGTACATCTTTCTGCAGATTGAGTTATGTCACAAAAACTCTGTCTACCCAGTCCCAGACCTAAATGATCTTTTCTTTGGAATTTGCAGGAAAGAGACACAAACTGCTAATTCCATATTTTTTGATTACTTAAATACTTGTGCATATTGCAAGGATCATTCATTATTTTTGTAAGAAATGATAAAACGAAAGTTTTAGCTCAGCCGCGTCTTTTTTATCTGTAATCTGGTGAATTAATATTATAAAATATAATATTTACTTAGCACTCAGTGTACTCAACAAATATTGCTCTGCAAAAATGATTGAAGTTCCCAAAGGCAAACAGATGGCTTATGTTTAACCCTGAACTTGAACTGACATATTTCTAGAAAACTGTTGATACATGTTGTATTCATAAATAAACTGACGTTAACCCGTTTGTACCCGCTCAAAGTGAGAATTCTCACTCATGAATTATAATTGGTAGGTACTTATCAAATATTAGGTACCCATTTTCCTAATTGAATATTAATGAGAAAAGATTCTGAATATCGGTGGGAGGTCTGGATCTTACATACACTGCTAACTACTGACTACTCTAGTCTTCTTGTGGCCCAATGTGTAAATTAATGATATAAAACAAAGTTGCACTCAGTACTGATTTAAAAACTGATTTATTATTTTTTTTTTATTTATTGTCTCGCTAACATTATACATAATTTACATATTAATGTGTTTTTTTTGTAATTTTTCTTTAATAAGTAGGTATAATGTATTATTGTTGCTATACCACGCAAAAATAGCGCATTTTCATTTTTTTCTCACTTTATCCATTCTCGGTCTCGGCCGAGATTTTAATTTATTCTCGGCCTCGGTCTCGGCCGAGAACGAAAAACCTTTCTCGGTCGACCCTTAATAATATCTGAATCGATGCAATCGTCGCCCTTCAAGTAGAATATTCTGATCTCCTTTTTATTTAAGGGCCCGCAACCCAGATTTATACCGATTTATTACATATTTCCCTTAAACACGGTAAGTTTTAAAGTTCATAAAAAAATATATGTTATTCTTGAAGATAATATCTAGACTTTGCCCGCGCCGAAACGCAAATTATATAAAATTCCCTCGATAGAAAAAAATCGCAAAGTATGCTCCAAAAATTATTATTAACACGTTTGTTTCAGTGATTTTACAAGTTATATGCATGAAAAAATTCACAGTATTTCTTTAAATGCTGTTTAAGATAATGCCCGCGAGATTTTTGCTCTATTTTAAACGAGTCGGGTTTTATTAAACATTTTCGCAATTTTCGCATCGATTTTGTCGCTGTAAATGTTAGCGCTCTCCTCTAACATTCGTAATTTTGTATCTCTCCATCTTCTTCTTTTCGGGCCCGGTATTATAAAAATTAAATAAATCGTGGTTAAAAAACAAAATTGGGAAGACTTCGGTGGCTGGGTCATGTGGAGAGAATGACCGAGCATCAAGCACCAAAGTCTCTGCTGAACTCAAGACCAATAGGGCGAAGGAGCCTGGGAAGGCCAAGACTAAGATGGAGCGACAACGTCCTCAAAGACATATCTATCTTGGAGCTTCCAAACTGGAGAGAGCTGGCACAAAACCGAGATGAGTGGAGGAAGACTCTTGAGGAGGCCAAGACCCACCAGGGGTTGTAGAGCCAATAGTGATGATGATGATGAACAAACAAAGTTATTGTTTTATTTCATTCAAATTAAAATATGGTCACGTCATCTTACCCCCAACAATTTTAGTAGGGATCGCCGTCCCCAAATCGTACTGTCAATAATACTTTCAATTTCAACGACATTATTTCATTTAAATGGCCCACCTTTTCTCTTATTTACTGTTGGCTCCAAATCTCCAGACTCTCCTAACTGTGGTATAGGTATTATTGGTATTTACGTTTCCCACATAATTCCAATGACAGAATATCTCATTCAATTTCAAACTGTTTTCAATATTTTGTTAGCCGAGTGCAACAATTGAATATCTAATTGAATATAATTAAAAATAATTTTGACATTCCCCTGTTCTCAGTTCCCTCCAAAAACTTAAATCCAGTCCTCTTCGAGTGCTGATAGCCTCCATTCAAGGCTCTGGAAAATCGTAATTCTGATTTGGATTCCTGGACATGTTGGCATCATCATGCGATATTGCGGATTCCTGACAAAATAAGGAGCATCCAGCCCTATTGTTACCCTCATAAACACATCCTCTTATCCGACTTTTTTCCATCCTCAAAGATAGATCCTGTAACTTTTGGGCGGAGCATTGGCAAATTGCCAGTCAATCCAAGAGAGCCTGCTTTGTCCCAATACAAATCCCTATCCCTATCCCATCAAAACCGTGGTTTCAACAATTCACACATTTTTTCGAAAAATAAATTTTCCTCACTTATTCGAATGAGAATTGGACATCGTTCTGTTCTTTTTTTAAATTCACGGCTTGACCCCTCCAGATTGTACTTTCGGTGGTCTAGCAGTGGGAATTTAGATCACATATTTTATGGTTGTCCCTCTCTAAACAAATATCCTCATGTCAAGCCTGATCTAAAAATGCTTCTCGTCTCTCTCTTCTAATAGCCCA
This sequence comes from Limnephilus marmoratus, assembly GCA_917880885.1. Taxonomy (NCBI): domain Eukaryota; kingdom Metazoa; phylum Arthropoda; class Insecta; order Trichoptera; family Limnephilidae; genus Limnephilus; species Limnephilus marmoratus. The sequence continues at coordinate 16,650,659 of OU862908.1, forward strand.
GTCAGTGGGGGATAAAAAAGGCCTTTAGCTTGCAAAAGGTCATGTAGTAGCGATTTTGATATATGTTGTTAAGATTGGGACTCTAAAGAAAAAAAAAAGTTTTCGACCTCGGGAGGGTCGAGCTCGATCCGCTATCTTGGATTGAAGGTCCCAAAATTCGGTTTTTTTCAAATAATTATGAAATGGTTGATTTTACAACCAAGTTGTTCAAGGTGAACTTGAAGAATACTAAATTACGTACATTTTACGTATTAAGTTTTTTTTTGTATGTCTAATAGGTAACGAGTTACAGTGGCGGAAATGTGAATATTTTTCTAAAAAATGATGAAATTCCCAATTTGTGTTATTTTTTCGGGTTATCCATTACATAACTAGCTGTTAAAAACCCGCTCCGTAGGGTTTTACTGCTAGGCCCTGTAGGCAGCTTTTGGTTTGACTTCGCCCAGTTAGTGTTGGTGACCATTTTATACATAATTATATTATATAATATATTTTTTATCATATAATTATAATAATTTTGTTAACTCATTTCCACACCGCCATGAGGTAGAGAACATGGCGCATTTTTTTTATTGTGGTATCCTCTGTAGGTCTACTCCACAGATAAACCAGCGATGGTAGATTTCGAAATTATTTTATATATTGGCTATTGCGTAATGATATTTTTTTGTTGATGCCGGTTGGTTGATATCGACATCTTAATAACAGTCTTCATCAATGCCATCATCTAATTAATTGCCTGTGGTACTGAGATTCTGGGCTTCCATTGTCAAAATCTCTTCATCTTCTTTCTCGACATCGATATGAACCTCTGGCGAATTTCGGCATGTTTGACCATTACAGCACCCACACACAATAGAACAATTCAATCCAGCTTTCCTGCAGCCTCATGCAACGCCGCATCCTTTTTTACAATTACATGAAATAAATTTCAATAAAGTCTCGGGTGCTGGTTTCTTTGTCATTCTTACTGGAACAAGCCCGTTGGTGCCACGTTTCCAGCCCCAGTTTTCTGCATTTTTTTGGATTCCATACCATTTTTGGACTTGGTGGTACGTCCTAAATGCATGATACCGTGCAGCGTCATTCGTTGGTGGCAAAGAGGCAAGATTGAATTTGCTTTTTGTTGTTGACTTTGCGAAACATTGGTAGCGGACTTCTTCCAAGGTTTCCTTATTCATATCACCCCCGTACAAAGCAACAAGAAAGCGTGTTCCTGCATCTGCTATGTCTTCTGGTTTTGCATCATGTTGTTTGAAGATTCCTATCATGGCATTGAGTCTTGTGTCGTTCTGTACAAGTGAACAAAATTTTGTTTTTCCTTGGTTGAAGAAGGACGATGTTGTATCGCAGCCACTAAAGGCATGGAGAAACAGAATATTCTCAGCCGCTTCTTTGTATTTCACACTATTCGCGGAATACAGTCTTTCAAAAGTTTTGCCTCTCCCGGGTTTGGGAAGATATATACTACTTTCGGGTGGTGCCAATGCTGTTAGCAGAACTATGAGATCAACGTCTTCGCCAATAACGAATACAGCGTCAAATGATGAACACAAGGAAATTGCAGTATTGACAATCAACTCATCAGCATCTTCTTCAGCCTGCTTAACTGTAAAATCAGCCTGTATAAATTGCTTTGTAAGCATCGAAATCAGACGGGCTTTGTTATTTTCATTGGCTAAAAAACGTTCTTGTGAAACTTGAACTGGCATTGTTTCATCGAAAAGAACATCTACAGACAAATGCTTCTTCGATCGGCGAAGTATTTCTGCGGTTTTTGTATTTTTTTCACCATCATCTAGCGGATATCCATCGAAAACAATAACTGCATGTGATCCATAGTGATGTCTTACATAGTGAACGTACTTCTCGCAAATTGACCCAAAAAAATCATTACGATTCCATACAACTTTATGTAAAAGGTATCCTCCATCCACAACATTAATTTTGCTACCTTCAAGTTGCACGCCTTCTGGAAGTTGTTCAAAAACACCATAAAATGATGATTTCGTACCTTTGCGCATTCCTTCTTCAGAGAAAAGCGACAAAGAAAATGGGGCGAGTTCGAATTTAAGGTAATCCTTCAATTCTTCTTCATTCTCTGGAACAACATTAGCGGGTTGATGGAAATAGTTGTTTCGCCGATCTTGATGCTGCTGTTGACTGCTACTAATGGAATAACTTTGTCCTTACGTTTGAATTTAATAGATTCAAAATTTGTATACCTGGTAACCATGTTCGACATCCTCTCGGTACCTATTTCTCTGGATAAATGACAATTAATCTTTTCATCCCCGACAATTCCAGTACTGATAGAAAGAAGTGAATTGATTCCAAGTCAGCTATAGACTAGGAGCCCACTCTAACAACGTCAATCAACGTCATCGAGCACACAAATGATGCTATATAAGTATATTGTTTGTGGGAATACGTTAAAATGATATTTTGTAATATGTTCTTACAAAAATTTATTAAGAAAACTTGAGTTTTACAATTTTTTGTCAATATTGTCTTCTTTCTTCCGCTGTAATTCGTTACCTATTAGACTTACAAAAAAAACATTCCACATAAAATGTACGTAATTTAGTTTTCTTCAAGTTCGCCTTGAACAACTTGGTTGTAAAAGCAACCATTTCATAATTATTTTGAAAAAACCAAATTTTGGGACCTTCAATCCAAGATAGCGGATCGAGCTCGACCCTCCCGAGGTCGAAAACTTTTTTTTTTCTTTAGACTCCCAATCTTAACAACATATATCAAAATCGCTACTACATGACCTTTTGCAAGGTAAAACTACGGAATGACTGGGCTATAAGTCTTTCGTATAATTTTGAAATTTGCCCCTTTAAATAAAATGAATACTTATATAAATTCACCTTCCCTCTCTCCATAATTTGAAATGATGACCTGGAACCTGGAACACCCTTGACGAGGTGAAAGCTAGAACCATATGAAAAAAATCTGTCTTGAGTCTACCAAAATATATCACTTATTCTAACTGAGCCAACGCTACGTTAGGTGCCGTAGTAAAAGTTAAAGTCAATATACAAATTTACAGACATGAAGTAGGTCCTTACCTCGTTAATTGTTTGTGAAAGGGTGTTAATTTTAAATCCCGGCGTGCAATAAATTGTTTATTACTCAGTAAACATTGACACTGCGAGTGTCCAATGCTTAATGGTTGTTAAATCGTGAAACAGAGAGCGAAAATTGTTACGCTCAGAGATTGGAGATTGGAGACGCTGCGGCTGCTGTGAGGAGTCTTGAAGTAGATAATAAATGAAGCTCACAATAGCGAGCAACACAGACAACACTGGGAATTTGTATTGCCAAGAGAGACCATACGCCTGTATACAATATTATTTTTTAAAAGTCGGTAAATTATTATGCGGATGTTAAAGATTTGGCGCAAATGCAGGAAGATCGAGTCATAAGTTAAAATTAATAAAGGTATGTATGTTGCCGCATCATCTCATCCTTGATGAATTTCCTGACATGCAGTTGTAACGATGATAATACGAAATACAGCGTTTCTCAAAGGGGTCCGCAGAAAATTGCAAGTACTTAAGTAGTCTAAGTACCCACCTGTGTAAATTAAAAGAATGCGCAAGAAAACTTTAAATACATAATGCTGCGTTTACACTTGCAAACACAAGCGCTAGCCTTTTTTTGTTGAAGAAGAGTAGAATCGAACTGGTTTGCGACCGTTGCCTTTTTATTTTTATATGTTTTGTTTCATGTTTCGTTAAGACTAATTAATATTATCTATTTATTTTAATGAAAAGACAAATAATTTTGTTTACCTACATCACTTTTATTTACATACAATCAACATGTTTCGTGAACGATGATCACATCTTCAGGATTAAATGTACACTAAATTTGAGGAAAGGGTAGAAGGGAGGGGAAGGGTTAAGAGTGGGGGAAGTTTATTAAAATTAGGGATTTCAAAGTCATTAGCAGGGAAAGACCGGTTAAGTGGGAAAAGATTCAAAAGAGGGTTTATAAAAATTTGTTGCTTATTACTGCTTTATTATTTACATTTTTCCTAATTTCTAAAATCTCAAAATTATTTATCTGTGATGCCTTATAACCTGTATGTGATATTTTAAGTCCATGGTTTTTGTCAAAATTGTGATCATTTTTTATTAAAAGATCTGCGAACTCAGATTCGTTATTGCCATTTAATGCCCTGAGATGTTCTCTAACCCTTACTTCAAAGTTTCTATTTTTTGTTCTACCTATGTAAAAGCAATTACAGTCTTTACAATTGAGTTTATAAACGCCCGATTTTTTTTGTTTTAACGTCGCTGTCTTTGTTGATAAGGATGAAAATGATGGTTGTATAGTATTTTATACAAATAATAAATTTAAAAAATTCATCCTTAACAACAAAGACAGCGACATTAAAACGAAAAAATCGGCCGTTTATGAACTCAATTGTAAAGACTGTAATTGCTTTTACATAGGTAGAACAAAAAATAGAAACTTTGAAGTAAGGGTTAAAGAACATCTCAGGGCGTTAAATGGCAATAGTGAATCTGAGTTCGCAGATCATTTAATTAAAAATGATCATAATTTTGACAAAAACCATGGACTTAAAATATTACATACGGGCTATAAGGCATCACAGATAAATAATTTTAAGATTTTAGAAATTAGAAAAAATGTTAATAATAAAGCAGTAATAAGCAACAAATTTTTATAAACCCTCTTTTGAATCTTTTCCCACTTAACCAGTCTTCCCCCGCTAATAACTTTGAAATCCCTAATTTTAATAAACTTCCCCCACTCTTACCCCTTCCCCTCCCTTCTACCCTTTCCTCCCATATGTGATCTATGTTTAATTTCTAAGTTTAGTATACATTTGATCCTGAAGATGTGAACATCGTTCACGAAACATGTTGATTGTATATAAATAAAAATGATGTAAACAAAGTTATTTGTCTTTTCATTAAAATAAATAAATAATGCCAATAGAGAACTCCAGTCCAATTTTTTTTATTTTTTTTTTTTATGAATAATGACCTACTAACTTAAATAACTGCATTTTTATTTTTATTTTTAGAGTTAGTTTTAATAGTTAAAATAATTGTCAAAGTTTTAATTTTTCAAGACCCCCGAAAACCACCGGAAATATGGTAAATCGTGTGACGTCATCACTCCTGAATAATTAGTATGGGATCGGGAAATCAGCTGATCAACTACCGCCATTTTGAATACCATTGTTCGAAGTATTCTCCCTAGAAGAAGCATTACTATTTTTTTGTGCAGTAGTTTTTCAATATTTTAAATATTAGAGATAAACTAATAGAAATACCTCTATTTTTGATACTGAATTATTTAGGCTTAAATATTGTTTCAAAAAACACAACAATTTAATCTCTATAAACAGTATGAAATTAAGAATAACATGAAATATTGTTAATACTGATGGCTTGTGCCATACCTACATTTCAATTGATTTCAATACATTGTGATACAATGACTGGTGACGCGTGACGTCAGCGCTAACCATTCAATCGTACCAACTTTACAGTGTATTTTAATGAGACGTTAAAAAATTCACTTTTTAATATTTTTTTAAGAACTCTACGTTTAATATTATGAAATAAAACTTATATATTCAGAATCAGCGTTTATTGGTCTATATGAACATATTTTTTTAAAGCCATAATATTTTTCACTGGAGTTCCTTATTGCCGAAAAATTAATATTATCTGCTTCTTCAATGATATATTAGGTACACTGATGGGTATAACCTGCAAAAGTTATTCCAATAAAATAACGTATAGAAAAATGAAATAATTTAACTTTGTATAAACCACTTATTTGATGCGCAAATCCGACCGGTTTCGGAACAAACGTTCCTTCGTCAGGGAAAGCTTATACTAATTTGACAGTTTCGAACAATGTTTTATTATGGTAGGGGTGGAGCTGTTGCTAGATAATAATGTAGATTGGGTAGGTAGGTATTAGTGTAGAGTGGGTGAGTAGGGGAACAAATCCATGATTGGGCTATATGACAATATTTTTTGTTTGTTGATAATAGATTCATTATTTTTAAGGGATTTTTTAATTTCCAAGGCTTCTAAGTTATCTAAACGTTTTCCTTTATGATTAATATGAAGAATATTTATCCCTGTATTTTTTTCAAAACTATGGTTATTTTCAATGATATGGTTAGCAAACTCAGAAAAATTATTATTATTAATTTTTCTGAGTTAAAGCTTGTTATAAGCTTTCCCTGACGAAGGAACGTTTGTTCCGAAACCGGTCGGATTTGCGCATCAAATAAGTGGTTTATACAAAGTTAAATTATTTCATTTTTCTATAATGGATAACCACAAAGTAATAGCTTCATTCAAAAATATAAAATAACGTATTTTTCAGTATTACCCTTCGATCAATAAAGGCTAATATACCTACTACGTCAATGGTATTACCTATTATTTTTACTTTATTATATATGCTTTTGTTGTTACATTGTATTGTGTATTTTCTTTTCTCATTGAATTATATTTTCTTCATTGTTTGATACCTAACTTATAATGTAAAAGCCCATCAGGGCGTGTAATAATTAAATAAATGAATTATGCAAATATATTCTACAATATTTCATGCAAGGCTGATGCTCTATTTATTGGGTACGTCACTGTGACCACGGACAATATTATTATACATTGTAGTTTAACATTCCATTCCCTTGGACACACGGCACTTTTAAGTAAGTGCTAATCTTGAAAAAAAAAATACTTATACTCTACTTTTGCACATACTTACGCTTAAAATATTGAAGGGTTTTTCCGAGATGGTTTACAAAAAGTTCAATGACTGAATTTAATTGGGAAATCCTGTCCCAGAGTAACCTCTGAACAAGCTCACCATTCTCCTCATCGGTAACGGTTTTATCTCAAATGAAACTTTTTTAAACTTGCTACACCAAAAAAATTATCAATTTTAAATTACCAACATGTTGGCGTGTAGTGTGTAGTAGAGTAGGTATGTATATTTGGGGATAACTCTAGACACGCATATGAAATGGGATACTCACATAAGCTACATCTGCAAACGCCTAAGAGCTACTGCGGAGCGAATTTATAAAATTAATCTTTCCCATAAGATAAGAACGTTAAAAATAATCCATTTGTCACTAGCGGAATCTACTATAAGATATGGAATAACATCTTGGGGAAACTCGTGCAAGACAAATATAGGTTGCATTCAAATAATCCAAAACTCTATGACTATATCAAAGCTTTTGGTAAGCAAAAGTATTTATGCACAAACAAGAGATAAAAAATTATTAAATAAGTCAATTCTAGATTACCTGTTCGAGGGATATTATGGTTTAAAATTGTATGCTAATTTATTGGATTCCATTTCTAAATAAAAAGTAGAAGCATGCAAATAACAGAAGATTTAGTCAAAATGAAGGCAGTCCGAAAATTGCAAATAAATACAGGCAACGGACGTTAACTCATCTTGTGCCTAGTATCATCATCATCATCATCATTACGTAGTATAAAACGAAGTCGCTCAAAATGTATGTGCGCGTTAATCTTTTAAACTACGCAACGGATTTTCATACGGTTTTCACCAATAGATAGAGTGATTGAAGAGGAATATTTATATGTATAATACATGTAAATTATATTAGAGAAGAGCCGAGAAATTCAAAGAAAACATATTTTTGTGCGATTTTTAAAACGGCTGGCGGGCCGTACTATAGTCACTTTTGAAATTCGTTCTACGGAAGAAATTGGAAAATAGATGTCCTAGAGTAAGTTGGTATTTGATTTTCCCTTTTCAAATATCCGGTGTTGCATTGCAAGCATTGTATAATTAGTGGCGAGTTAATTAGTTTATATGTATAATACATGCTTATTAGTGCTCTTTCAATTTAGACGTTTCGTGTCGGACTTGGTCGGACTGCTGCCGCACGTTTACTGTGCCGCTGGTTATAACCCGCTGCCGTGCTGCTGCCGTGCCGCTGCAGTACGGTAGCAGTCCGATACCAAACGCCTAAATTGAAAGCGTTTCTGACTGCCGTGCGTTTGTATGCTAGTGATGTTTAGACGTGGGTCGTTTGATGTTTTAAATTCATTTTGAACATATTAGATGTTTAAATAATAATTATTATTCTGAATTTGCCAACCATATTTTGGAAACAAGTCATTCTTTTGTAATTAATAAAGGTCTTTAAATTTTACATACTTACACTACGGGCATACAATTAGATAATTTAGAAATTTTAGAAATTAGAAAATGCGTTAATAGTAAATTAAATATTATAAATAACCAAACATTTTTTTTAAAATAGCCATCTCTTAAATTTATTTTCTTATTTATAATTATAATAATTATAATTATTTATTTTGTTAATTAATCGCGTCTCCTTTTTAATATTTTTGTCTATGTTCTAATTTATTCTTATTTGTCTTTACTTGTTTGTCATTTATTTTTTAAATTAACATCTTTCCTGATAAAGGTAACATTGTTATCGAAACATGTAGATTGATTATTAAATATAGTGGTGTAAACAAAGTAATAAATTTTTCATTATATAATAATATTTGATTTCAATAAATAGTTACCTGCTGAGTTTTTTTCACCAGTAGTTTTATTTTTAAAATCCTCTATAAATTTTTCACAGATACCTTCCCAAGCATTTTTTGTTTCCGTGCGATTACTGTGTTTGTCGCTTTTGGAGTTCCATATAGCAGGGCGTATTTCAATTTCTTTTATAAATTCTTCCACGTTTATATCATCCATTTTAAGCAAATAGTAAACTTGAAAATTCGATGAAGTTAGCTCTCGGCTCTCAGCTCTCACGTCTTGTCACCGCACTATTCAACAGCGAAATGAACACGTGGAGCATAAATATACAAACTACCCACACGTGGAGCTTGAGACTTTGCCGTCCTGTTGTCGAGCGTTCTCGGTACCGACGCCGCACTGTTGCCGCACGGTGCATTTTGTATGAAAACAAATGACCATCCGTGCGACGTACGACAAACGCACTGCTTCGGCACTGCAGCCGTCCGACATGAAATGTCTAAATTGAAGGCGCACTTATAGTAGAGAAAAGCCGATAAATTCAAATATTCAATTCAGGCAGCGGGCAGCGGACAGCTGGCAAACGGGTTGTGTGGATTTTATAAAGATTGTGTAATGGCGTTGTGTTTCGTTAGCCACAGCAACGTGTAGCCGGGTCTGCTAGTATTTAATAAGATGTCAATTCATGTAAAAAGCGATTCAAATTGCACCACCGACCTTTAAAAAATGGTTTATAGACTAAGATTTTTATATTGATATTGTTTGTAATCTTTTGTTATAAGACTATGAGTGCGTTGCCGGTGTCTGTCTGTGAATTTTAAGTACCTATACTTAAAAAAAATTTCTTCTGTATCTATTTTCCATATTGTGATTTCTTGCTATAATATCGTGTATTTAGTGTTATATTAATATTGTTAATGTGATCTGCTGACAAACTGCTTTGGTAGTTTAGCGGATGCAAACAAAAATGATGGATGGGATAGATGTGATGAATAACAAAAAATGTTTCAATCGCAATAAATATTAATAGCCTTGTTTACTCAATTAAAACATTTTCAATACATTTCCAGAACATAATGAAAAATCACGTAGGCTGCAGAAAACACAATAAACGTGCTGTTTTGCGTTTGACGACAAATAAACACGAAACCTTGAGTCGGCATTATGCATTTATGCACGAGATTATCAACCTAAAGAATTTAAGAAAATGCATTTCTCTAGGCTGCAAAAAATACTAGAAATGTGCTGTTTTAATTGGCAATATGCAGCGATGTTTACAATCGCATCAAATTTTACGAAATTGCTTTTTTTGTTCAATAACAATGGTTATTTCCTTCTTTGCAAGGTCACCGCCAAAAATTACTGTATCCACAATATTGAATGACATTTTATTTGAAATTATTTGATTAGCTTCTTCAAGAAATAATTGGGTTTACTACGGACAGATTTATAAACAATCATACTCTATAATGATCTTGTATAAGTAACCAATTAGGGAACGTACCCAAACTACGTGACCAACTTTTTGCAATTTTTAACCCCCCCCCCCCCCGGTGACCAAAATCCTAAGCAACCCGCCGCTCATTTGTATGGAGCGTGACCTTTTGAAGACCCCCCCCCCTAAAAGTGTCACGTAGTATGGGTACGTTCCCTTAATTTGGAAAAAAAATCAATGTATGAATTTTTTTCAGTAATGTTCATGAGTGGTACCTACCGTTCAAAATCGAAGCGAATAGCCAGGTATTCTCCCACCTCCTCTTCCCATCTCCTCATCACTTCCGAATTTCTACCGAACATAATTCCTCGAATACCAAGTTTTTAAGCTCCTAAATAAATGTATGTTATTTTTTAAGATAATTTATGTACTGTTGCCCAGCCGAAAAGTAATTATTCTCTTTATTAGAAAAAAACATCGCAAAGCATTCTCCGAAATTGTGCGGAGGCCGGAGGGCCGGATTTGAAGAGACTGTTGAGGAAGTCTGTTTACCTCTCCAGCAGGACTCTCTCGACACTTCCTTTTACCGCAATGGGAGGGATGGATTCATATGTCATACGTCTGTGACTTCTGGACACACTGACCTTTTGTTTCTCTACGATCATGATCCCTATGATAGTTGATATAATTAAATATCAAAAATATTAAAGTCAATTTTATTTACGTAATAACCTAATAGTTAGCTGGTGGCCAGCGGCTCCGGTTTTACGGTTTTCCGACACGTGAGTAGGTCACATGCAGCTGTCCGTGTGAGACGCATGGATTTTTCGAATTTAGCCCTGCTATCCCCTACCGCTACTATGTCTCTTTTGAATTCCCTCTCTCAACATTTTTGTAACTTTTTATATATTTTTCTCTTTCGATCTGTGTCCCCGAAATATTTCTAGGAAAATAAGTGCGTCTTTTACAACGTGTATTTTAAGAAGATTTTTTTATTGAAAATAAATTAAATACTGTTATTAATGAAATTTAAAAAAAAGTGTTGTGATAAACAATGTTATTTTATAATAAAAATTAATAATTAAAAAATGAATAATATCAAAAACGGGAGATATAATTTTTTGACAAAAAAGGTTTCTTTTCACTCTCTTGAACAATTAACATTTTGTCGTTCACAACATTTTTTCAAATTTCTGTATTCCTCCGAATCGAATAAAGATCACCAGTTTTTTTTATGAAAAAGTTCAATGTCTATGTCAAGTGGGCTGATAACGAATGGCGCTCCAAATGTGAATATAATTATTGTATGACGTTTTTTAATGATACTACGCAAATATTGACGCAGCTAATCTAATTCAAATAACGTATTCAGCACGCACTAGCCAAGTTCAATGTTATTAGTTATTACGCAGTGGGTGCCTACACCCTTTGTGTTATTTAGCATTTTTCTTATATTGTATCCCTTTGTAATTATTGCATCATATACCTACTTATGCATTGGCTTTATAATCCTGCGACTACTGTACGAATATGAACGCGAACTGAGCCGCAAATTATGGGGAAGGAACGAAGCTACCGTAACAGCACGAAACGCAGCTTGCAGTTGCTTCGTTTCTTTCCCATAATTCGTGGCACGGTTCGGGTTCATGTTCGTACATGTATACGTAGCATTATATTTATTTTTTCTTATTTTTTTTAAAGTAGCTATAACTTTGTGGTTGTCTATTATAGAAAAATAAAAAAATTCAACTTTGTATAAACCACTTATATAATGCGTAAATCCTACCGGTTTCGGAACAAACGTTCCTTCTTCAGGGAAAGCTCATACTAATTTGACAGTTTCGAACAATGTTCGAAAACATAAATAAAATAAATATATTTGTTCGAAACTGTCAAATTAGTATAAGCTTTCCCTGAAGAAGGAACGTTCGTTCCGAAACCGGTCGGATTTACGCATTATGTAAGTGGTTTATACAAAGTTGAATTGTTTAATTATTTTTTTTTAATATTTATTTATTTTATTTTTTATTTTATTTTTTATTATTATTGTACAACAGAATAATTCCAATTACAGTACAATTTAGTTACCCTATCAGCATTTAGGCAAGTGACTCTTCAATAATATTTTTAAGGCATATAAAGAACAGTCACTTACATCCAAATGGTTTGCAATTTCATTTAACAGCACCACTCCCCTCGTCATGCTATGCTTTGCCAAGACGTCTGTTCTGCCGTTCGGTACTTTAAATAAGTCATGATGTCGACTTCGGCTGTAGTGGTCTGGTACATATAAATCATAGCATCCCAAGAGAAATGGGCTATCGATGAAATTGTTCCAAATTTTGAAAGACAAAATAGCAAGACTTGCTTTCCGTCTAGTTTCTAGACTCACAGAATCAGTTTCCTCAAGTAAGTCAATATGGTGCATGAACCTTGGATAGGTTCCATGCTTCCGCATATAAACATACCTGAGGAATTTCTTCTGGATTTGCTCTAACATATCAATGTACTTCTGGTGGTACGGTGCCCAAACATCGCTCGCGTACTCCAACTTGCTTCTCAGTATGCCTTTAAATAACGCTAGCATAGCTTCTTGGTTATCAAACTGCTTACAAGTCCTGATGATGAACCCAAGAAGTTTGTAGCAAGACTGAGTGAGCTGCGATATATGGCAAGAGAATGTCAGTTCGGGATCAAAGACGACACCGAGATCCTTTACGGATTTTACACGTGATAACGTTTCGCCTTTTATTTTATAATCGTAAACTATAATGTTTTTACAACGAGTGAAGGACATTGTGACACATTTCTTTGTATTAAAATCTAATTTGTTTGCCAACGACCATTCACATAATGCATCTAGATCAGTTTGCATTTTAAAGCAATCTTGTTGGCAGCTTATTTCCATCATAATTTTAAGGTCATCAGCAAATAGTAGACATTTGCCGTTCTTAACACAGTTTTGGATGTCATCTATAAGTATTAGAAACAACATAGGTCCGAGGTTAGACCCTTGAGGAATTCCAGATTGCGCTTGGAATTTTTTTGAATTATATCCATTTATCGAAACAAATTGGCTTCTGGATTTTAAATACGATGAGAAAAAGTTCAGTGTTGGTAGATCGAAGCCTATTTTAAACATTTTCCTCAAAAGTATATCATGGTTAACACGGTCAAATGCTTTGGCAAAGTCGGTGTAAACTACATCTTTAATTTTAATTTTAATTTTATTTTTGTATCGTTTATTCCAAGTCACACGATTTCCATATTATACATATATAATACATCATATCAAAATATTATAAGACGAAAAAAAAATTTTATTTACGTGATTAAGCTACTTGTAGTTATCTTCTCTATGTACTTTTATATTATATGTATTTTGTCAATGCTCTTCATCTATATGGAATCTCCTTTCATTGTGATCTCTCTTTTTTTCTTTTCTGTTCGTGTTATTGTTATATTGTTAATTGGACTATTTGTCCGTAAATAAATAAATAAATAAATGATGTAAGGAAATAAATAAAAGAAAATAATAATAATACAATTTTTTTTAAAGTTACCTTTTTGTTATCTAGGTCATCAGGAAGTGGCTCCATCGCTTATAAATGGGACCCTGCCAGAAGTGGAATGCTGCCATCACAAGTAGGGCTACCATACGTCTGGAATTTTCCGGACAAGTCCGGAAATATATGTAGGTCTTTGTCCGGAATGCGGGGAGAATTCTAAACAGTCCGGAATATCTACAATTAAGTGGAGATTGAAATATAAAAAAATTAATAAATCAAATTATTTTTATTACAAATCAAAGTAAAAACATCACTTCTTATATTAAATTAATTTTAAACAAAATGTCTAGAACCCCCCCCCCCCCTCTCCCTAGCTATGCCACTGCCTATCTACATACAATAATAGATTTTAATTTAATTTATAATTACTTATTATAACGTAACGTTGCACAAAGAATGTTGTGATGAATGGTGTGCTTACCTATAATTGGGATCATCGATATAACTATACTGAATATGTAAATTACTATCATTATTATAAGATGTATTCTGTTGGCAAGCTAATAAGCAAATAATTTTATTTTGATTTTCTCTGCACTACGGTCTGTGGTTTATTATTTTTTACATCATTTATAGATTTTAATAAAGCCGAACGGAATTTAACTAGGTAGTAGTAGTTATAGCACTGTAGACCTCGCGTTCAAAAATATGTTTCTAATTTTTTCTTATTTAATAAATCACAACAAAAATATCCTCGGAAATCATAAGATTTCTAAGTACATATGTATATGTACCTACCTACTTAATTATAAACCCTAATATGTTTAATATAACTGTTTTTAAATTTCGTAAATATGTAAAAGGAATTATACAATTTGTCCAATGAAACGTATGACGCAAAGATATTGAAATATAAGTAGATGTGCTATCTGCTGTTTTTACTATGTGGGTCTGCGCTTCCGGGTGTCGCCGATATTGTTTACCAATTAACAATTTTTTATTTTTTTTATTTTATAAAATAGTATCAATTACATGTTTATATACATTAAATAAAGTTTTCTATTAAAATACATTTAATAATACGCTTTACACCCTTTTTAAGAGCAAAGCTCGAGTTAAAAAGGCGGATAAACGCATGTTAAACACAATTTAGCAAACGAAAAATAATATTTTTTTAAATATATAAAATAAACTAAAAGAACAAATAATTAACAAATAAACCAAGCGAACGTTAAACCAAATGAACGAATTCTTTCCTTATTCAAAATATATTGTTAACCAATATTAATGCACATTTTCAAAAAATCAACGAAATGAACAAATTCTTTTTGTATGAAAACTACACTAATTAGCGCGTAGTCCGGCGACAGTTGCGCGGACACCATAGCATATCTATTCTGTGTTTGAATATCTTTGGTATGACGTAATGACAATTTATTTTCTATCTAACTTTCTTCGGGCAGTTAGATACGATGTTATTCAAAAAACGTAAATAAGAAAGATGAATACCACCATAACACGGGCGTGTGTCTAGCATGGTGGTCAAAAAATCCTCAAATTGTGTAACCATGATTTATGTGAATAAAGATTTTTTTTAAAAAGCCCATGAAACCCCTTAAACTCCCCCTTATATATTCCCTTGAAGGGTTCTAAATAAACAACAATAATATGAAATTGGATCATCTACATCAGGGGTGGGGAACCTTTTTAGCGTCGCGGGCCATTTGGGTGGTCATACTTTTACCCGCTTGCCGCACTCCGATTTCCATCTCGGGGGGGGGGGGGGGGGGGGGGGGGTTGTGAACCACTTGAATTTGCGTGAGGAGAGTTAAAACTACAATCAGAACACGAAAATGGATTTCCTCTTATTCTGGAAGCATAAACTACTAAACTCGAATTTTATAAATGCACTTCCAACACAAGAAATGCGTTGGACGTACATTCAGCAAATGATATCACACCTGACATGTTTTCGTTGCATTCTTAACACACAACTGGTTTTAATTACAGGGTGAATCTGTACGCGGGGAATTAAAACTACACTCTCAGAACTTGAAATTGCTTTCCTCCAATACTGGCAGCACAAATACAACCAACTGCATTTTGAAAACGAGTATGGTTTCTTACGAAACGCGTTAGCAAGATAAAACCATACCTAGAGTTTTACGTTGCATTCTAAACACAAACGATGACCAGAAAATAATGTTTATGATAGACTACCTACCTAGAAATCCCCTCCGAATAGAGTATTCATCAATCCTGAAATATCGGGACTGTCCCGTACAAGAGAGTTAAAAATACCGATGTAACCGACGTGTTGCTCTCCCTCATTTCTTAATTTTTAATTTTATATGTTTTGCTATGTACAATGCCCCGGTGCAACCAAATAAAGCTTGTGTGCCAAGTTTGCACCGGGAGACATTCTAGAATCCTATAATTTTAACAATTAATACTTTATTTATACTTATTTACGCCTCCAAAGGCAACCAGGCTGACTAGCCTCCTTTTTATTTTTAATTAAGACCCCTTTGAGGGCCTTAATTTCCAGCCTTAGGCTAAGGCCCTAAAAAGGGCCATTTGCCTTCCCTCCCTTGCCGCTCTGCTGTTATGGCTCTGCAGGAGGCGGCAGCTCCGCCAAGCGGGCTGCTCTCTATTTTAATTATGGCCCTTTGTAGGGCCTTTTTTCGTCCTGGCCACGAAGTTCAATAATACCGTGCCGCCAGCAACGATCTTTTTCAAAACACATTTTTTCAATTTTAAATGTCTTTTTCTTAATACACAGATGCCCTGGTGACACAAGTAAAAACTTGGTTACCAAGTTGCCACCAGGAGACATCCTAAACTTATTATTTCATCGCCTTCAGGGCTATTTTTCCGGCTACAAAGCCAAAACACCAATTTGGGTGTCCCTATTAAGGGCCGTCATATTCGTCAAAAATACACCATATTTTAATATAACTTCGTTTAAACACCCCGTAGGACACTGAAACTAAGACATTTCAGTGCAGAGTCCTACGGGGCATCCATAGAGCCATAAATAAACATTGTAACTCTTAAACTGCCAGCGCTATCAGCACTTGAGCAGATTTTCGAGACTTTAGCATCATTTCACTTTTTCTCCATTTTAAAAATCCCAGGACCTCGTAAAGCGACGGAACCAAAAGGTTTCGATAGCCAAGCTTACGGGGGACCTGGGAAAAATATTAACTTCTTTGTAACTATTCAAACACTTTGTTAAATAACAAATACCTACCGACAAAAAGTCAAACTTCCTTAAAATCAACCCAAACTTATCAAACAAAAAATCTACGAATGTAGAACATCCGTAGAAACACTGTAGTTTTAAGGAAAACATTATAAATACATTAACCTGACCTGTATAATTAATTTAAGAAATCAATTTTAATCAACCACTTTCAAGCAAGTGTTTGCCAAAATGGGTGGCCCACAGAAAGGCACACCTTATATAGGTAAAGGGCTAGGTAAAACCTCCCACCACAAAAATGTACCACGTGACAGGTTTTGTCACGGAAATCGGGTATATAAACCCGGCCATTTCTCTTAATAAATCAGTTCTTCCATCAACGTCAAACTCGTGTTATTATTTCCTTCTGGGAAAAGTTATTATCATCCGCTGCCTCCCGCCGACCTCTGCCTAGACTTTGCTCCTGGTGCCATCAGTCTCCTCCAGAAAGCCGGCCCTACTTCAGGCAACCGCCACGCACCAGGACTGGGCAGAGGAGTAGGCACATCCAGTGTCCTCAACTCATCAGGCACTGGGTGCAAGGGAGGTCAGTATTTTATTATTTCAACCATTTCATCCTGGTCGTGTACTGAAACCGGTACCCTTTTTTTACAGTCTTGTACAGGCTTGATACGTCTGGTACAACCGATGAAATTTCACTATCATTATTTCACAATTACAAATTAAAATTAAAGTAAAGGGGTATGTCGTATCACGCCTTTATTTATATCTAAACTACTAGTAACGATTTTGTAATAACGTCTTAAAAATGCATCTGTAACACCATGAAAAAAACCATCCCGTTCTGTGCATTTTTTTGTGGTTCTTTCAGCTGGCAGCACCAAAAGTGCCCGCGGGCCGCACCAAAAGGCCTCGCGGGCCGCATGCGGCCCGCGGGCCGTAGGTACCCCACCCCTGATCTACATACTCGCTTACCTACGTAGGTGCACGGAGAATGTATCTGAGTAGATACACTCGTACATGAAGCCACCTGTTGTTTTACACTGCAATAACAAGGAAAATCGAGTCCTAAAATTCCTAGAATTGCAGCACGACAGTAAAAATGAGAAAAGGTTTCGTAACTTAATTTACATACTGTAGAAGTCGTGACGTTGGAAGATTCTTGTATAAATGTGCATCGTTGGAGGAAGATGCGGAGGTTACAACAGAGCCATCGACGGTTTAGGTATCTTCACACGACTTTGGAAATATGGGGCCACTATGAAAATAACAGTGAAAGAAAAAAACAGATTTCTACCAGTATCGAAACGCTATCTAGTTCAAAGCCGAGATTTTTTAATACAACAAACTTACAATAAAATTCATGCTATTTTATTAGCGTCCGACCGAAACCGAATTTTCGGTAGCTGTCTCAGTCTCGGCCGAAACCGAAACTTTTTTAAACAAGTTAAAAGTCTATTGTTTAGTGAAATTTGGCTTATTTTTTACACTTATATAAACAGTTTACAGCATGTGTTAAATGAAAAAAAAACAATAATAGGGGAGACCCAGGCAAAGCGGATGTGTTAAGGGAGATATTAAATAAAACACACAATGTTTGCATAACATAAAAACTTTATAAACAGTAATGTTAAGAAAATATCTGTCTTCAGACGTAAAATAAATGAAAAGGTAAAATTAATTATAATTATAAAAATAATGCAAATTTAAAAAAAGTCTTCATCTTGTTCACTTTGCCCGGGTACCCGGGCAAAGCGAATTTGGACTCCGGGCAAAGAGAATTAGGAATCACAATCGTAGCAGAAGTAAGAACCATATCCACTATATGACGTGCATGATTCGTGAACCCAACTTTTACACTGGCTGCATTGAATCCAATCCTCTGTTAATGGTTCAACATAATTTTCGTCACAAATAAGGCATTTCAAATTTTTATTTTCATTTGTTTTTGCTTTGACTTTTAGTCCGCTGGTAGATGGGCCAAGTTTTTTTTTCTTTATGATTTTTTTTTTTTTTGGATGTTGGCTTCGTTTTTCTCTTTTTGTATGTTTTTTATGGGAGAAGAAGTAAGAATGGTCCATCCGCTTTGCCCTATTCGCTTTGCCCAAGGCAGTATCAAATAACATTTTGTTAAAAAATACTATGTGGGTGCTATATTTCATAACTAAACTAAGTTTTTTAAATAGGAAACAAATAAAAATTGGATGATATAAACTAATCTTCACATGAAATATAACCAAATAATAATAATCACAAATACCTTACCTTCGTTTATCGTAAGAAAATTAAAAAAAATCGTTTTTTTATCAAAAAAAGCGTGCGTTCCTGCCAAACGACAAATATTCACTGTCATGGCGTCGGTAGCGCTGCGGTACACCGATTGTGAGACTATTAGCGCATTCTAGTGGTAATTTTCGGAAATATTCAAGTCATCCGCTATGCCTGGTCCATTCGCTTTGCCTGGGTCTCCCCTAATTGAAGTAAATATGAGAATTTTTTTTTTGATATTACTAAAAATTAACAAACATGTTAACTACTTCTTGGAACAAAAATTTATCAATAATCAACACTTAGGTATGTACATTTTAAATGGAGGACCTCATTAATTGGGTATTTTAATTTAAATTGCGTTTACAGTCACTACATTCTTAAGACTAAATTTACCATTTATTGAGATCTTTTGCAGAGTTTCGGTGCGAAAATCTGCTGGAACCGAAACTGATGCCGAAACTAGATTTTTTTTGCTGAAACTTGCCGAAACCGAAACCGAAACGGAACTTGCGGTCGGTCACTATTTTTTATATTAACTCCACCCAGGAAGCCCTGGGGAAAATAATCTCCCTCAGGGTCTATGTCATATTTGAGGATGCTAAGGTTGATGGTCTTTTTGAGGAGAAGAAATGGTGAACATGCCATAGGAGGGAGGAAACACGGAGGAAACACCGGGGCGATGAATTCAAAAACAAATCTTAGAAACGACCCGTTCTTAAATAACAAAATTTCAACCGTGCATAAATGTGCATTCGGCGTGCTTCCCGACCGTGCCGAAGGAAATGTCACATATTTCTTTGAGCGTCTTCCATTAAAATACCAGTAGAACACGGACAGCATTCCAGGCCAGGCGCCTGCGCTCTAAAGATTGCAATCTCTAAAGATAGGGAAATCTATCTAACGGACCGCTAGTTTTTTCAGAGAATCTTGAGAGTTTATTTTCAAGTATTTTGGGGCTCCAGGCAAGTGATGGCTTCCAAATTCAACGGTTGGGCGCACTTGCGTCAGCAGTTGTGTAGATTATATACGGTGGGCCCTCTACAGAATGTATTCGTACACGAACACCTTTAAGAGGCTAGCTTGACTCTGGCTTCGATAGAATCCTTTATGAGCAGGGCCGACCCTAAGCGCCTGGCGCTAGTAAAAACCTCATGGTAAAAACTAGTGACCGACCGAAGGTTCAGTTTCGGCAAGTTTCGGCAAAAAAATCTAGTTTCGGCATCAGTTTCAGTATCGGCAGATTTTCTGCCGAACCTTCGGCCGCACCGAAACTCTGCAAAAGATGTCAATAAATGATAAATTTAGTCTTAAGAATGTTGTGATTGTAAACGCAATTTAATTTAAAATACTCGATTAATGAGGTCCTTACTTTGTAATGTACATAAGTGTTGATTATTGACCAATTATTGTTCCAAGAAGTATGTAGTTAACATGTTTGTTAATTTTTAGAAAAAAATTTAAAAAAAAACAATTTTTTTCACATACTTCCATTATTGTTTTTTTTTTTAATTCATTTAACACATGTAAACTGTTTGTATAAGTGTAAAAAATAAACCATATTTCAGTAAACAATAGATTTTTAACATGTCTAAAAAAGTTTCGGTTTCGGCTGAAACTGAGACAACTACCGAAGATTCGGTTTCGGTATAAAGTCCTGTTTCAGTCGGACACTAGTAAAAACCTTAGGTGTCGGGTAATATTATCAGCGCCTTTGTAAATTGGCGCCCGGAGCGCACTGCTCCAATTGCGCCAGTACAGGGCCGGCCCTGTTTATGAATACATTGGAAATTAAGATAATAATAGTTCGTATTACCAACTTGTGTAAGGAATAAGGACACGGATGGATACAGGATACCTAATTACGCACAAGTGGTTAGTGAAAAGCGACGACCGCAAACAAGTAAAAACCACCGTTAATAATGAGTCCTCGGTCGCTTCCTATAATTTGAAGGCATTCAATTAAATGTTCCTTGATAAAATGACCGAGAGTTAATTGCGTGCGCTGCAAGATACAAGCCCGGTAGCATTTGACCATTAAAATCAATTATGACTGTCATTATGAGAGCTATTATCTCAAACTCGAAAAGACTGGGTAAATTCGCAATTTTTTCCAGTTTTAATTATATCTGAAGAGGAGAATTTCAGCGGAACCAACAAACCGGTTTCAGGGGGCGTAGGTCTCTGTGAACATTTTTGCTTCGTATCTGATTATTATAGGTAGAAACTCGTAATACCTAATATTATTATGCACGAAGGTCGGTGTCACATTTTTCTTTGATGATTCTGGAATGCTAGGTCATACTATGTAGGACACTTATGAGAGCTATTATATCTTAGCGACTTCGTGTTTTTCTTTGGTGATAAAGAAATAAGTAAATTATTAATTGCTGTGAAGAACTTCAAAAATATTAAGCAATTTGATGTTTTAGCCAATCAAGGTTTTTTAATTTCACGTCAAATGTTTCATTAAATTATGCGGTGAAGTGAGTCTTTCTGGTAAGGGAACGTACCCATACTACGTGACACGTTTGGGGGGGGGGGGGGTCTTCAAAATACCACGCTTGATACAAATGAGCGGCGCGGGGGTTTAGGTTTTTAGTCACCGGGGACGAGGGGGGGGGGGGGGGGGGTTAAAAGTGCAAAAAGTTGGTCACGTAGTATGGGTATGATCACTAAAGTGTACATTTCTGAACGACTGACTGTACGTAGACATTAGAAAAAATATAATCAATATATATTATAAAAGAAAGTGTGCGGGTCGCAAAAACTCAGAAACGAGTCCCGGTACCCCTCTAGGATGACGGTTCCCGTTTTTACCTAAAGGGCGTTCTTGTTCTTTTGAAGATATAACGGCTGGAGTTTCGCCCTCTTGAAATTTCTAATACAGTCTTCCGGAAAGTTCTAGAAGGTTCCATAGAGCTATATAAAGTTCTGGAAGGAGTGGCGGAGTATGTGGTGGAATGTTCGGGAATAGGGAATCAAGAACATCATTGTGGAACATTCCAGAACACTCTCGAATGGTGTCCTGAGCGAAGCCGGGTAAAACCCATTCAATAAAAATGCAGGATCGTGATGTTATGCCAACAAAATTGTTTTAACTCTTCAAAAAATATTCCTAAATACAGGCTAGATACTAGTACCAGTCCAGACTGCTGTCCAGAAACACGAAGATATTAGTGTACAAAAAACTTATCAGACCAGTACTTACGTACGCAGCTGAGACTTGGGTACTAACTAAGAGGAATGAGCGAGCACTGGACGTTTTTGAAAGAAAATTTTTGAGGCGCATCTTCGGACCGGTTCTAGAAAATGGATTTTGGCGCAGACGTTATAACAATGAGCTCTATACTTTGTTTAAGGAGCTAAACGTCGCAAAATTAACTGGGAAGACTTCGGTGGCTGCGTCGTGTGGAGAGAATGACCGAGCATCAAGCACCAAAGTCCCTGCTGAACTCAAGACCAATAGGGCGAAGGAGCCTGGGAAGACCAAGACTAAGATGGAGAGACAACGTCCTCAAAGACATATCTATCTTGGAGCTTCCAAACTGGAGAGAGCTGGCACAAAACCGAGATGAGTGGAGGAAGACTCTTGAGGAGGCCAAGACCCACCAGGGGTTGTAGAGCCAATAGTGTTGATGATGATGAGATACTACTACCAAGTGGTTCGATACGTTTGGTGACCTAGCAGGGGTGCCCGGTTTCATGGAGTGAGGTTACTACATGGCCCGAGGCCGGTTGAGGGAGATCATTTGACCCCTCCAGCAAGACTTTCTCGTTCCATCGCCTTGCACCGCAGTGGGAGAGATGGATTCATACGTCACTCTTGGACATATTGAACCCCAGATTCCTACCCACTCCTCACACCTTTTTCATTACAAGAACTTCCCCGCCTCCTTTATTTTTAATAACCCTCCACACATCATCCCCAAAGACGAATTAGGTAATTATTTTACTCTGGGCCTCCTGTGTGGAGCTATTGTAAAGATACACAAAAATTACCTACTTCTACAACAAAGTTGACGTAACGTACAGTTAACATATATTTGTACATTATTATAAGACACAGTTTGTTTAAAAGGCACATCATGTAGAAAAAAACAAAAAACATTAAAAAAAACCTAATCATGTTTGCTTGACCTTGATTTCGACATGTAAAAAAATCTGGTTCTCGTTCGATAATAATTCGATTAATTATTTGACGGATCCTGTTTAATTATCTTACAGCTGATACCGTAATCATTCAATATACTAACGAGTATTATTATCATCGAGACACAATGCGTTACGGAAAGGCTGTATTAATCCTGTAAGTACATAAGTATGATGTATGTCAGCAAAGTGTCGCAAGAGACAATAATCATAATTACATACTTGCTTGTCATTCACCCATTAATAAGTGAGCACGGAGCGAGTACGTAAGCCTGTGTGATTAAAATATATATATATATATGTTATGGTTAAGGTTTTCACGGGTGTAAGATGTAAAACACTTTTCTCGGTTTACCCGCGTAACGTAGTCCTGAGAAGGACTTTTTAACTCCTGACGTTTCGGACAGATCACACTGTCCATCTTCAGAGGCCTTATGTCTTTAGCTTTTGTCTCAAACTGATAGCTTTCGCATGTCTGTTGGATTCTGGACCGAACAGACATGCGAAAGCTATCAGTTTGAGACAAAAGCTAAAGACATAAGGCCTCTGAAGATGGACAGTGTGATCTGTCCGAAACGTCAGGAGTTAAAAAGTCCTTCTCAGGACTACGTTACGCGGGTAAACCGAGAAAAGTGTTTTACATATATATATATATATATATATATTACCTTTTTATAATCTGTCTAGTGAGATAGCCAGTCAGTGGCAGCGAAGGTGATGAAGCCAAACTCCAAAAATAATACTCAAATGGAAACACGGTCAACCAAAATGTCGCTGTCACTGTCGTTTACTTGCGCGTTTAATCCCCCGAATAATGAGCGAAAGGGACAACTGCACCTCAGGCTGATAATCAATATACGTCTTCTTATATATATAAAAATGAATCGCTGAATGTGTTGCTAAGCGCAAATCTCGAGAGCAGCTGAACCGATTTCGCTAATTCTTTTTTTAGAATATTCCTTGAAGTACGAGGATGGTTCTTACGGAGAGAAAAATTAAAAAAATTGCGCAGAAAATTGTATAATTCAAGAAAACCTAACGACTATCGCACGTTTGACAGTTCGCGTGTTTAAGAATGACATTTTGCAAAACAATGATTGTTAAATTAGGATTCTATTTTGGAAAATCTTTAAGTTGATAAATTTATTTAAATTAGGTACTCCCCTAATAGTATGAATCGAATCAAGAATTTTAAATAGGTACCTATGTTAGGTACCAAATTTAATATATATGAAAAATTGAAATTAAAAACTGAATGTACTGGGATTGAATACATGGAAAGCGGGAGGGAGGGAGAGATGGGGGAGGGGGGAGGAAGGGAGTGAGGGGGGGAGGGGGGGAGGTGGAGGAGGCGGAGTGGGAACCCCCCCTTACACAATGCGAGCGAAGCCGCGGGAAAAAGCTAGTAGGTATATTATAAAGAAAGTTAAAAAAAACGTGCGTCCCCCAAAAACTCAGAAACGAGTCCCGGTACGATCAAGCGAATTATATAGTGTGGTAGATCTATATCCCCCCTCTAGGATGACGATAAGGGCTGGAAGTTTCGCCCTCTAGAAATTTCAAGAAAGTCTTCCGGAAAGTTCTAGAAGATTCGATAAGCTGTGGAAAGTTCTGTGAGGAATGGCGGAGTATGTCGGTGAGTCTAGAGGTTCCAGAACATTCTGGAAGATTGCTCTAGAAAGTAATGGAAGGAAAAAGTTCTAGAAATTTTCAGAGTGGCGGAGAGTGTCTGTGAGTCTAGGAGGTTACGGTTGTCCTGAACGAAGCCGGGTACCACAGCCAGTACCTAAATAAAATCATCAAAGTCAAGGTTTTGTATTCCCCGTTTTTCTTCTCTAAAATTGGACCTGTTTTTAAGATTTTTTTTACTTACTGTTATGGAAGAAAATACTTTGTTTGTACTAATTATTATTTTTTAATTTATAAACTAACGTTTAGACAAGATTTTTATGTATTAATAATATTATTGCTTATAATAATTGTTACCCTTTGTGCTATGCCTAAAAATCCTGTCTAAACGTTAGTTTATAAATTAAAAAAATAATAATTAATATTTGGCAAGTTTAAGTATTTCCCCAATAAATGCAGACATAATTTGTCTCGACGCCACCTAGCGAGGGATTTAACACTAACAATGTCTCTCTCGCAAAAATAAAGTTGGTTGTTTTCAGATGGAAAAAATAAAATAAGCAGTAATTGTTGAATGAAACACTTGTATATATTGAATTATTTAGCGGGTATTTGATAAGCCGCCATAGCTCATTGGTCAGAGCATCCGACCGGCAATCAGAAGGACACGGGTTCAAGTCCCGTTGGCGGCAAGTATCTTTTCTCGGAAGATTTTTCAATGTAAATGAGTGTTTCAGGCTGACAATTATTGCTTATAATAATTGTTACACTTTGACGGTACCTTTTGCTTTTCTAAAACAATGCACTGTCCAGTTTGCATACTGAACGTCTGTTGATGGTGTTCGAAGTAGGTTTTTTTAACGACTTTTGGAGGGTTCTAACTCCGATAAAAAGTAATTTGGTAGGCGGGAATGGGTACCGCCGCCCCGGGAACCTTTATTGGATAACCAACATCTCTACCATAGGTCATCCCAAGTGGTTCGCTACGTTTGGTGATTTAGCAGGGGTGCCCGGGTTCGTGAGGAGAGGTTTGTTTAGGTCTTGGAGGCGGACGACCAGGACACACTGAACCCCAGATTCCTACCCACTGCTTAAACCATTTCCTTCCCGGAACTCTTATCTCCTTCCTTTCCTTAAAAAACCCTCCACACAGCATCCCCAAAGATGACATAGGCCCTGAGGGAAATTATTTTCCTCAGGGCCTCCTGTGTGGAGCTCATGTAAAAAAAAAGTTATGAAAAAATCTAAACGAACCGACACTAGTGGTCGATATCTGCATATAATATATGAAACAATATTATTAATATTTATTAGAAAACAAAACTTTTTAAAAAACTACAATACATCTATTATCAAATGACTTTTAAAAAGTAAAAAAAAAATATTTTTGTTTTTGGTTAGACTGGGAATTAAACCTATCTACCTAAACCTGTAGTCATGTAGTCAATCACGCTCCCAACTTAGCCAAATGCCGATTTGATAACACCACGTTTATTTTGTATTTGAAGTGTTGTAATGTCATCGAATTACAGAGAAATATAATGTAATATGTTCGCTTGTATGATAATGATTGCCACCATTGATACATAGAATGCATTGTCATCGACAACGAGTCTATCTGCCGAGTTTTAGCTCGATCGGATGTCGGGAAGTGGGTTAATTTCCACTTAATCAACAGTTAGATATGGGATAACTTCTTGGGGTCAATCATGTAAAACCAACATAAAACATGATTCAAATGATACAAAACGCCATCGTAGAGTTGATGGTAAGCAAAACCGTTTTTTACCAAAACCGAGACATTAGTATCGTATATAAATCAATCAATGTATTACCTGTGCGTGCCATTATGTGGCAAAAAATTGTATTGCAGCATATATCCGGCAGTTCATATAAAACAATGGTGGATCATGCACACAATACGCGTCTCATACAAAATAAAGGAATGAAAGTACCTGTGTCTCAAAATAAATATGGACAAAGAACCCTTGAAAATATTATACCATTAATATTTAACAAATTGCCATACGAATTTAAAACAATTTGCTCTATAACAAAATTCTCACTGATGTTAAAATCATGGCTCTTAGGGAGTAACCTTATGTATTAAGATTATATTTTGCTCTTTCTTACCATGCATTAAATTACAAGTATGTGATTAACTACTAATATATTTCTGTTATTACATTGTTCAACTTTTTCACGATATTTAAAAAAATATGTAGGTATGTTTTATTCCACATCAGTCACATCAAATGTTGGTAGGTATGTTATATGTGTAGTATGTGTATTTGGGTATGTTGTTGTTACGCTAATGCGTTTATGATTATTTAATTTGTGGTTGTAATTAATCTGTAGAACTAATTTCCTGCTGTCAAGCTACTTGCAGTATCTTAGCGGGTAATAAATTTCAACTGTATGTAATTTTTATACAAAAACTAGCTGGTTCCCGGCATGCGTCGCTATGCCATTTAATAAAGAAATAGTTTCTCCCTGCGTGTCCTTTCCCATTCGTCCCGTTCTCCTTCCACCTCCACTTCCTCTCCCGCGTGTTCCCACTCCGCCTCCTCCACCTTCCCTCTCCCCACTCCACACCCCCCTTTCCCGGTGGATTCAGTTTTCAAACAGCTCGCGTGCCACCTATTGCAATTTTTCATTCAAATTTTATAATGCCAGAGCTCACCAGTAGTTTTACACAAACCTTGTCCTGATAATAAAGAACACAACAAAAAAAGAATTATACAATTTGGTGCAGTCGTTTGGAAGTTATGCGCGTACATACATTTCGGCGATTCATTTTTATTTATATAGAAGATAGAAGATAGATAGATAGAAGAAGAAGATAGAAGATAGAAGAAGAAGATAGATAGATAAAAAAATATATAGGTATATAAAAATAAAATAAAAAACACTTTATTCATCCATGTCCCATTCCAAGTCATCAAGACAACAAAATTCAAATTCAGAAAGAAGTATTTAGACTAGAATGTGGGTTCATCATGTGATGTAGATTCATCAGTTTCCCGCTTGTACTACGAGTTTTCGGACACTGCGTATGTGTGGTCTAGCTAAAAAGGGAGACAATCGACAGACTCAAAGTGTTCAAGATGTGGATTCTGAGAAAACGGATGGGATGAAATGGGATTCCTTCACATCTCGCATCCCATGCCCAAGTTTTGAAACAGGCCAACCGCACGGCTGATGTCGTGAACGAACACGAAACAATACCACCTTCTACAGACATCCACACAGAGGTGGCTTATATGAAAATATCTTAGACAGTAGATGTATGACAACAAGCAATGACCCAGTATGCCCTATGTCAGAAGAGAGCCGCGATGGAGCGTGCCGAAGATGACAGCAATTCCGATTAAGACCACACGTGATGATGATGCACCACTCCAAGAATAGAAAAACCCGTAAAAATGATATATTAATACCTATCGTAAGTATTTGCTGTTATTATCGTTTATTTATTTAGATACTAACAGGTTATTCAAAACTGGTTTCTATCATCCAATAATAAATACACTTTCCAGACAAAGTCATCGACAACTTTTTTTGGTTTTATTGTATGTTTTGAATAAAATAATAGTCTTTTATTTAAAGCTAAAATTTGAGAATTTTGTGTTTACTGCAGTTTATGAACATGTTTATTTATTTTTTACTAGACTTTAAGATATTTTCAGTATCACCGGTAAGAGACCATTATTCAGAAACGAAACGTTATTACTTGAAAAGATGTGGCGTTTTTGTGAAGATCTGAATTGCTGGAAACCTGGTACTTTCCAACTATCCCCTCCTTATTTCCTTCCCTTCGTCACTTCCTTCAGCCTCACAACATAGGGAACACACCCCAAGTAGGGATGTCATAGTCCCACTGGCCACGGACCGTGATATTCACGCAATATTCACATAAATATAAACAAAGAAATTACCCGTGTTTTTTTCATAAAATTCTTTTAGTGTTTGAGTTAGATACATGGTGTGTTCTTCGGGAATTTTTACAGGGTTAAAAACTTACAAAATTAAAAAAAAATACCAAATACCTAAACCTCTTTTCATTTATTTATTGATTACTAGCTGATACCCGGCACGTGTTCGCCATTCAAAGAAATCAATTGTTTCCACTCGTCCCCGTTCCCTCCCACGTCCCCTTCCCCTCCTACGTTCCTCTTCCAACTTCCCTGCCTTCCCCCTTCCTCGTCAACTTTCCCGCCCTTTACCCAAACCCTACCTCCTTTGTTACCCTCCTAAAATATATGAAATATACACATTTTAAAATCACTCGCGCACCACCTTTAGTATTTTTTTATTCAAATTTAATAATGCCAGAGCTTACCATTATATATAGAAACACTCTTCTTCTAAAATGAAATGTTTTGTAAACATTTTGAGTCAATCCATCGATTACTTTCCGACGTAGGTATGTGGACAAAAACATACGGAACCTAAATTTTTCTATATACCTGTAGATTGTCTCTTATAATTTTTATTATTATTTAAGAAAATATCCAGGTAGACCTGATAACGGGTCATAATACCAAGGGCGGATCCAGGGGGAGAGGTCATGGGGGTCATGACCCCCCCTGGGCTGGGTCCAGGACCCAGGTGGACCAACTTTTTACTTGTATCAATTATTATAAAAATTTAATTATAACTTCTAGTGACTTGACCACGACTATGTGACCCCCCTGGCGCCAAAGCTGGATCCGCCCTTGCATAATACTGGTACTGGTCATAAAATTGAAAACAATTGACAAATTAATCATTATGGTTTTTACCTTTGGTATGGCTAAACGGAAAGAAAATGGATGCCAATCGTATCGTCAAATACCTGGGACATTATCACAGATGACCTGAAAGACATCTAGGATATGGATAGACAAAGCAGAGCGATATCAGTTATGCTGGCTAAACGGAAAGAAAATGGATGCCAATCGTATCGTCAAATACCTGGGACATATTATCACAGACGACCTGAAAGACATCTAGGATATGGATAGACAAAGCAGAGCGATATCAGTTAGAGCAGGTATACTGTCAAGGCGTTCTCACTTTTGCAGTACAAACATCAAAAGAATGCTTTTCATCGAATTCTTCACATCGCTGGATACATCAGAACTGTGGGTAGATTATACACTGCATTCCAATGGCACAAGCTAAAAGTCGCTTATAATATTGCTTATCACCAACTGTTCCGCCTACCGAGATACTGCGGCGCCACGGAAATTCAGAACGGACTTCTTTTCTGCCACCGCATGAGAACCTTATTGCGCAGACCACGCCAATTGCAGAACACCAACATCATACAGTCGCTTACACTTTTAATCTCCCTCTTAGGAAGACCAACTCCGAAAAGAACTCATTTATCTACAGATCCACAAATTCATTTAAGAGCATTTAACAAGCCAGCGGCCGAAAATCCACATTTCGTCGAAAGTTGTTATTAAAATCGTGCAGGGCGGTTATAATGAGAAAGATGAATTATTCTCCGTACCAGCTTTTTAAATTTATAACTCAATATCGATTTTATTTCATTCCAAATTTGCTTTAATTTATACCTACATCCAAAAATGCTGAAAGGCGTGATGATAAAACTATTAAAATAATATACTTTTTGTAATTATTTTTTGATCATAAGTATTTATCATTTTTCAATAAGGTCTAAGTTAAATAAGAATGTTAAAAAAATCTGAAATATATTAGTTTGTAAGTGCGCAAATAAATACACAAACGGATCAATTTTCGTCAAGAAACACATGTACGAATATATTTCTTAATGATTTTATTTAAACTAAAATTAAAATTATAAAACATGCGATACTTAGATAATGTATTGATTTGTTTTACTGCTATATTTATATGATTTGAAATGGGTGTGGTATAATACAAAATCTTTTTTTTTAGATAAGGTTATACCATCTGCCGATGGTATAACCTTATCATACTAAAAAATAAACATTTTTTCTCAAAATTTGAAACACGAGAATGCTAGATAAAAGAACAATCTTTCGAAATCCATTTATATTTTTTTGTGGAAAAGAGTCGATACATCTAAAATCTGATTTAAAAATGACGTATTTCTGGTTTTAGATTTTAGATTTTAGACTTATTGACTCTTTTCATCAAAAAATTATAAATGGATTTCGAAAGATTGTTCTTTTATCTGGCATTCGCATGTTTTAAATTTTGAGAAAAAATGTTTATTTTTAGTATAATAAGGTTATACCATAGGTCGTTGGCAGATTTGTTAAATTAAAAAAAAAGATTTTGTATTATACCACACTCATTTCAAATCATATAATCACGCAGTAAAATAAATCAATACATTATCTGGGTATCGCATGTTTTAGAATTTTAATTTCAGTTTAAATAAAATCATTTAAAAATATATACCTACATGTGTTTCTTGACGAAAATTGGTCCGTTTGTGTATTTATTTGCGCACTTACAAACTAATATATTTCAGATTTTTTTAACATTCTTATTTAAGAGCGCTGCCGGTCGCTGCGAACATTTATGAATAGGTATTTTAAAAAATTTCTTTTATTTCACTCTCTGACAGTAGTCAGAATCGCGCTCTAGATGTGTGAGTGAATGCAGGTCTTGTGTGAGTGAGCCACGCGCGTCATCCGTAGCCGCAGCCGAATTATTATTTCTGCCGACCACGCATGTACCAATCTGCAAATGTGTAGACAAGACCAAACATCCAATTTCTCTCACCGCTCACAGGAGCGTTCCATTGTTAGCGTCCATGAATATGCTATTATAGCTACTTATCGTTGTTGCGCGCACAAAATATCCTAAGGGTATTTTAGAATATTAGGATATTTAATAAAAAAAACTTTATAAAAAAATTAGGGACCCATATTTTTATTTATTTTTATTAATTGTAGAGTTATTTTTGATACCATGTTTCGGTGAAAACAAGTGGGCTTAATATACATTTTTTTTTATTAAAACCGACATTTTTTTCTTAAATTTTGCATTCAGGATTTTTGTGCGCACTTTTTATGCACATATGATATTTTTTGTAGCAAACGTAGGAAAGGCAACTTGGCCTTTCTCATATGACCCATATCCCTCAGGCCTCGGACATATTTTTTCGTAAGGTCGAAATATTTCCGCTTTGCAATAAAATCCAAATAAATGGAATATTTCTGATAGTATCCGAAAACTAAAAACTGTTTTTGAAAGGCGATGAAATACGCTTTTAAATTTTGAAATCCGAAATAAACCTTTGCTTTTCAAATATAAAAATTTTGAACGCACAATTTTTTTTAAAATGACACTCATCTTACGTTTTTCTAACTAAAATTACTGATAACGAAAAAAATAAAAACACGTACATATTTATTACAAAAATGTATTGTTAACATTTCCGTCACCTCACTTTTTTATCGTTTCATGTAAAAATAATTAATAGATACAAAATTCCACAAGTTTCGTAAACTTTGGTTTTACAAAAGTTCCCAAAGCTAACAAATAGCCGGGGGGGGGGGTTAAATTTGGATTTGTGACCAAAACACCCAAATAAACTGAAAATGTATTTTTTTATCAAAAGGTAGAGAAAATATCTTGTGCGGATAAATATTTTTTATTTTATTTATTTTTGTTTCAAATTACGAAATATTGGTCTTAAAAGAATTAATTTCGTATGATTTTGGATGCAACTTAATTTTTTGGTAATTTTTTGAGAGTTAAATATTAATATTAAAAAAATATTTTTGCTTTACCTACTGAGTTTATATTGAAAATATATACAAATATATGTAAAACAATTTTCTCAGTTTACCCGCGTAACGTAGTCCTGAGAAGGACTTTTTAACTCCTGACGTTTCGGACAGATCACACTGTCCACCTTCAGAGGCCCTATGTCTTACCTTATGTCTTATGACTGCCGGCCCCACCTCGTACCCCCAGCACCATAAATCACATTCAACCCGGGTACTCCGTTCTAGCCATAAGAATTGATTTGCACTCACTTAAGTCTTGGACTCTGGACCAAACAGACATGCGAAAGCTATCAGTTTCAGACAAAAACTAAAGACATAAGGCCTCTGAAGATGGACAGTGTGATCTGTCCGAAACGTCAGGAGTTAAAAAGTCCTTCTCAGGACTACGTTACGCGGGTAAACCGAGAAAATTGTTTTACATCTTACACCCGTGAAAACCTTAACCATAACATACAAATATATGTATATATATATTGTATACAAGGTGTTAAGGGACGTACTTAACTTACTTTAACCAGTGATTCCTGACATTATTTGGAGTGAAAAATGTAAATAAAATTTTGGTCTCCGGTGACTTTTTGGGAGTTTTTTTTATTTATTTTTTCTACAAAAACACAAAAAAATGGTAGGTATTGGACAGTTAGAGGCGGGGTTAGGGGTTGGTCAGTTACTCGGCTGAGTGATCAGTGACGACATGCAGAAGAAATTTTTTTTTGTTTGATTTTGAAGAAAAAAATTTTGAAAAAATTTAAAAAAAGGCATCCAAGAAGTCACCGGAGACCAAAATTTCATTAACATTTTTTACTCCAAATAATGTCAGGAATCACTGGTTAAAGTAAGTCAAGTACGTCCCTTAACACCCTGTATATATATATACATATATATTTTTTTTAAATATTTAATATAGGTAGATATATAATTGTACAGTGGAGTTATATAAATTACATATGGTGTACATACATAGGATACGGTTACATACTAAAATATTGTGCACTTGGGAGAAATTCGAAAAAACTAAATAAAATAGAGATGAATATAGATTAATAATAAATAGAAAGAATGAGAAAAACAGGTAGTTATTTAGTTAATTATTCCTGATGAAGTGTAGCTTCAGTTTGAGTTTCAGTTTATTGATGTCTTTGGTTTTTTTTATTTCAATGGGAAGGTTGTTGAAAAACTTTATCCTTAAATAGATATAATAAATTGTTTTGCATTAGTTTGGTATTAAATTTTGGTATTTTGATGTTATCTTCATATCTTTTTGATTGGTGAGTTTCAAATTTTTTGATGATATTTATATTATCTTTGTAAATTAGGATAATTGCATTTTTCTTGAAGATATTCTCTCCTCGAGGCACCGTGAAATCTGCGAAAAGCGTTTCTGTTAGATAGGTGGAGGGTTTCTTAAGGAATACTTTAATGATTAGTTTCTGGATTACTTTGATCGGGGTTAGAATATTGTTGTATGACCCCCCCCCCCCCCATCCAATAATTCCATATTGAATTAATGACTGGATTAGTGCATAATATACTCTTTTTAGATTGTTGAGATTATTGTATATTATAAAAAAAAAATTCTTTGGGTAATTTTAATTTATGTGCGACAAATTTGAGCTAAAAAAATAATACGAATTCTTGCACACAAAAAACTTTTTTTTCCCATTTTAATTTTATAATTTTATTTTATTTTTATATTTCTGTAGTATATAGGGATTTAATTTTATATTTTTTTTATATTTCTGTAGTATATGTAGTATATATTGTTTAAATAACTACCATTAATTACAAGTAATGGTCAGAGTTGCCTCTAAAATGATTAAAAAGATGAGTTAGAAAAATGGGATATATTTATGTCAGATTATTTAGGAAACCGTTGTGAAT
The DNA here is from genome assembly GCA_917880885.1 of Limnephilus marmoratus. Classification (NCBI taxonomy): domain Eukaryota; kingdom Metazoa; phylum Arthropoda; class Insecta; order Trichoptera; family Limnephilidae; genus Limnephilus; species Limnephilus marmoratus. The sequence continues at coordinate 16,685,036 of OU862908.1, forward strand.
CAAATGGTGTAAACAAAAAAAAATTGTTCGAAAACCTTACATGGGATATTTTGTGAATGCAACGACGATATGTTCTCAAGAGTTTTGAGAATAAATATATATAGGATATTTTTTACGTTATTAATTTATCAAAAAAAAAAACATTCTTGCATCTATTTTATTGTACCTATACTTGATGTGGAAAATAACATATTTACTATAAGCCAAATAATGTACATGCGGATATACAATTGGATATATGCATAATGATAATTATACTAAAAAGGTTTTATTTCTGGGAGTGCAAAAGTCACACAGCTTCATATGTGCTAGAGCTACAAAACTACACTACTTGGATGTTTCTGACCACAAATGTTTAATAAACTGGCGTAAAAGTACTACCTAATGATGTGTAAGCCCATAGAAGGGTTCTCGAGAAACACAGAAATGCATTGATTGAAATTGCACAAACGAATTGGTTATCGCTACCCAGCTTGAAATGCTGCAAATGGGTCCAATCTTTGTGGCGTCATTCTTAATTAAATGAGAACAAATAACTTTGTAGAAACAGCTTTATGTAATCAATATTATCAACATGTTTCGAAAACAGAGTGTTCTTCGTCAGGATAAGATTAATATTAAAAGACAAACAACTATAGGCATATGAGAATTATAGACAAAATATTCAAGGGAGAGGTGATTAATTACTTAAAAATATCACAAAATGCAATTATATAAAATGAAATATAAAAATTATTTTTAAGTTAAATACCCTTATAGTATAGCAAAGTCATTAGAGAAGCTGTGTGGAGGTAATTTTTAATGAAAGGAAGGAGAGGAATTTCTGGGTAGGTAAAAGTATGAAATGATGGTGGAGAGAGTCCGGCTGTAGAGATCAAAAGATCTCCCTCTTCCAGTTTCTCCCAATCCGGCCCGCCACGCAGTAAGTGAACAAAATCATCCGCCACCAAAACCCATGCAGACCTCACCCGTGAACCCGGAAACCCATGCTCAGTCACCAAACATAGCGGACCACTTGGGGTGACCAAGTGGTGGGGGTGTTGGTTATCCAATAAATGGTTTCCGGGGCGATGGTACCTAAAACGCCTCCCAAATTGAAAATTTATTATAGTACTTGACATAAACAATTTTAATTTTGTACAATTTTAGTATGAAAGCTCGGTCAGTATTGGTATACCGCGATGACTCACTAAACAGAAAAAAAAACGAATAAAAAATATCGATTACTCGGGCAAGGACAACACTAGTCTACCGATAAAATTCGTTACATCACTACTTCGCTTTATATGTATGTATTTGTCAAAACCCTTGTTCCCCGGCCCCCCTCAGGAGAAATGAGCGAAAGGGACACCTGCACGTCGGGCCGAAAATACCTAAATAAAATCTTCGAAATCGATGTTTTGTATTCCCCATTTTTCTTCTCCAAAACTGGACGGATTTAAAAAAATTTTTTCACTAACTGTATTAAAAGAAAATATTCTATGTCGGTACGTTTTGCTTTTTTTCAAAATACATTGTTTAGTTTGTATACTGAACGTTTTTTGACGGCGTTTAAATTAGGCAATTTTATTCATTTTGGGAAGGTCCTAACTTCTATAAAAAGTAAATTATCAAAAAAAGCAAAACGTACCGACACGCTAGTGGTCGATATCTATATTATGTAAAAAAAAATTTTGCTCTAGGGTCAAAATCCAAAGAGATAAACGGGGAATACGTTTGTATGGAAAAACGCCGCTAGTATTTCCTCTTAATTTAGACATTATTGAAAAATGATAAATACTCGTAATGAAAAAATTATTACAAAAAGTACATTATTTTAATAGTTTTATCATCACGCCTATCAGCATTTTTGGATGTATCTAGGTATAAATTAAAGCAAATTTGGAATGATATAAAATCGATATTGAGTTATAATTTTAAGAAGCTGGTACGGAGAATAATTAATCTTTCTTATTGTAACCGCCCTGCATGATCGTAAGAACAACTTTCAACGAAATGTGAATTTTCATCCGCTGGCTGGTAACCGTTTTTAAGATGGAGCGCTCAGCCGTAGATGCCATGGCGCAAGTTCAATGGCGAATCCCAGTTCATTCCATTACGGTTTTTCAACTCAATTTTTCGTTAAATATTAGTTAACTAACTATTTAATATATTGTATTTATAGATATTACTCATAAAACAAACAGTCATTTAATATTACTTTTCAAATTTTCAGCTTATTACGTTTCGTTACGAGGTGAAATTCTTGTTTGACTGGACTATTTCCTCATCATAAAGACACGTTATACTTTTCACTTCTTTTCGGTTTTTGTTCTATTTTATTCTATCCTGTCAATTTTTGTATTATTTTAAAATATGGAATGTATTATTGCACTATCCCTGCACACATTCTGGAATAAATCATAATTATGATTTACTCTAATACTAATTACTTACTATCCACCTAATTAGGTACCTACCTACTATGAGCACGTCACTGGATATTATACATGATAATTTATATGATTTTATTGACGAAATCTACTTGCTTAACCTATGGGTTTTTTAACATCGCATTGTGATTATATTTATTAGTCTTATATTATCATAAAGATAATGCGGTAGACACAATATTTACCTATAAATTAATCGGTAAATAATACAGGTATTCTGGTCAAGGAATATATAATATTATAAATACCAATGAAACAATGGGTTATCCGATAAGATTATAAGTGTTCTACGATGTGGATAGTAATTAGTGTTTATCGAAATTCGTATCAATGATTGAGCGTTTTAAGATTTGTTTGTGGTTAATTGAACATTCGCTTAATTGATTGACATGCAAAGCATTCCGAATACCTGCAATCTCATGCGTGATTCACTTCAGGTATGTGTTAGGCTTAAGTTTTAATTAGTCTAGAATGTCGTTTCTCGAACTGGGATTCGCGATCAGAGATTGGGGGTAGCACAATCTGTCAAAAAATAAGCCACAAATACGAAAAATCTTTTTTATTAAATAATTAGGTAATGCGACGGTTGAGTTGGTTTCCGGCTTAAGGGGAACGCATGCGCGGCCCGTTTCATACAAATCTTAGATTTGGATTTGAGATCAAAATACCCAACCAAACTGAAAAATTAATTTTGTAATCAAAAGGTATATCAAATATCTAGTTAGGATGTGAGCTACTTTATTTATTTTTGCTTTAAATTGTAAGATATATGCCATTAAAGATTTTAGTGTTTCATTATTTTGGATGCAACTTAGGCAATTATTTGTGAGTAAAAGAAAAACATAAAAAAAATAATTTTACTATATTGGTTCTAGAAATACAATGAAAAATAAAATTAAAAATAAAACATTCTTAAAAACGCATTTTTGGGTAGTAATTTTAATATACAAACGACTGTTTTTTTATTCCGCGGTAAATAGGTAATTTGTATTTTTAATTTACACCCATCAAAATAATATTTTAAAAAAAAATTTTTTTTTTTTTTTATAGTTCATCATATTTATATGATAAATATAGTAAAATAATTTTTTCATTGTTTTTCCTTTACTCACAAATAATTGCCCAAATCGCCTCTAAAATCCCGAAACATTAAAATCTTTAATGGCCTATATCTTTTAATTTAAAGCAAAAATAAATAAAGTAGCTCACATCCTAACTAGATTTTTTATATAACTTTTGATTACAAAAATAATTTTTCAGTTTGGTTGGGTATTTTCATCTCAAATCCAAATCTAAGATTTGTATGAAACTTGCAGAAATGGGCCGCGCATACTTTCCCCTTAACGTTTTATATGTGTAAGTGGATCGTCATTTGAAAAACACATAATTAAATTATTTTCAAGTGATAACGATTTTTATATTTAGTTTTTAAAGTCATCACATCATAGACGAGAATGAGAAACCATTTACATACAAGTAAGAAGCAGCAAATTGGTTCAATGTTTTCAAAGCATCCGTTAGTAATGACGGGTTATTTCACAGAATTTGAACGATTCATTAAATTTCATTATTAAAATTCAAGTTCTGTGACAGTTCTATTCAAGTTCTGTTTTATCGAAGTGGTGTGAAATAACCGGCCGGTGATGAAATTTAACAAAATCTGTCTGCATCTGGAGACAAAAATTCTTAGTTGAGGTTTATCAGTCGATATTTCAATTAGTTGGCTGTGAATCTCAACAGGTAATTTGGCAACTGCAACAACATTTTCATAAAATGGACTGAGAAACCATTTTTGATAAATTTTAAAATATATAGTGCAGTCAAATCAAATTTTTGATCAAACAAATCAGTCAATCAAAATTTATAAAATTGGGAAGACTTCAGTGGCTGGGTCATGTGGAGAGAATGACCGAGCATCAAGCACCAAAGTCCCTGCTGAACTCAAGACCGATAGGGCGAAGGAGCCTGGGAAGACCAAGACTAAGATGGAGCGACAACGTCCTCAAAGACATATCTATCTTGGAGCTTCAAAACTGGAGAGAGCTGGCTCAAAACCGAGATGAGTGGAGGAAGACTCTTGAGGAGGCCAAGACCCACCAGGGGTTGTAGAGCCAATAATGATGATGATGATGATAGTGCAGTCGTAAGGTATGTAGTCGTATGACTTTATTTTTTCGCTTTTAAGGGGGTCGCGACACTATAAAGGTTGAGAAACGTTGGTCTAGCTAGACATACTAACTTCTTGTCATATCATCGGATTATAATTTATTATCAAAATTAATATAATGTTCTCCGCATTAAGTTATGACATTGGTATTCAGATTGACATATTATTATTATAAGTAAGTTATTTGAAGTCACGTTTTTGGTGTAGCGGTCAGAGAGCTGGCTCTGTTTTAATTAATTCGTAAGGAGCATTGACAATAACCTACTTATTGCTTTTTGTTCCGAATAATCTTTCTCTATTAGCTTTTTTGGTTGGCGAGTTCATTAGGCACTGCCTTGTTTCCATTAGGAACTGTCTTGTTTTCCATTAGGTACTGTCTTGTTGTCCATTAGGCACTGTCTTGTTTTCATTAGGGACTGTTTTGTTTTCCATTAGGCACTGTCTTGTTGCCCATTAGGCGCTGCCTTGTTTCCATTAGGAACTGTCTTGTTTTCCATTAGGCACTCCCTTGTTTTTATTAGGAACTGTCTTGTTTTTCATTAGGCACAGTCTTGTTGTTCGTTAGGCACTGACTTGGCCTGCTCAAAGGCCAGATACCATAAGGCTTTACTGCGAATGTACACCATCCTGTATTTGTCCTCCCGGACTCGGCTTAGGTATACAACCAATCCCTCATCAACTGGCTGTCATGATTCTGGTAATGAGCTTACGAGGGTTGATAGGTCAGGGAACACGATTTTTGGTTGCTATTGTGGGTTCACGAGTCACGAGTCTACCGTAATTAATATATTGTCCTGAATCTAGGAAGAAAATACGTTTCGTAGCTTCTGATTTTTAGTCGTGAGTCATTGCGAATGGTGAGATCACAAGAAATTTCATGAACCCTGCAACATTGTTATTTTTTCCTGGAGTAATTTAAATATTGTGTCTTGCGAATATTTTACTTCAGGCCAAAATCAACAGAATGTTTTGCGTTTGTAAATTATTTGTGCTTTCACTTCGAGAGCTGCTAACAAATACCAGATCTTCCACATAAATGATCTGGTATTTGTCCGCATATCCAAAAATGATGTGATTTCTAACGAGATTCGTAAAACGCGGTGTTGTTGCAACGTTTTCACAAGACAGTAATAAAATCTCAACACCCCGATGTTTGGATTCGACCAAAGCATTCGACCATTCTCCACACAGCATCCCAGATGACATAGGCCCTGAGGGAAATTATTTTCCTCAGGGCCTCCTGTGTGGAGTTAATGTAAAAAAAAAAAAAAAAAAAAAAGCAAACTCCGGTCAGTGAAATATGTTACGAGTATCATTGGAGAAGTAGATAACTAATAATAACTGATAATTTAGAAGATAACTAATAATAACTTGTTACGGGCGAAACACGGCCCGGTTTGTAACATTTTGTAACATTATGTTTTTGTGGTATGCAGGTGAGTTTTTAATGAGGAAGGTGTTGCAATCCATTTGCAATCGTCCACCCAACTTTGTAGCTTCCCCGCTACGCGCCAAATCTTGTCACCAAGATATGTTGGGAGGACGAAAACCATCCGTAGAGCAAATATGAGGTCTCTTTTCAAGGTACATGGGCACAATACTTTAAATGCAATGGCATAGGGTATGACGGGAAACTTTAAATAAAAGAGTTATGTTTTGAAAATAACAGTATAACAATCTATATTTGAATCTTGGACAAAATTATGGTGATTAATTTACGTGTTATGACTCACCCCAGGTTCAGACCGTTATAAAGCTACTAATCCTAACTAAATCTCACTGACGTGCATAAGGATGGCCGACGGCGAAGTTCTTCGGAGACATCTGGACGGAGCCATCCCAAGGCCTCCAATCCACGGGTGCTGCAGGATCTCGTAAATGCCCGCCAGGGCGTAGCCGGTCCAAGTCATGGAGGACCCGTCACGGGGTTGTTGGTCCAGGTCGCCCGTACTCAAGGGAAGATCGGTGCCAGACAACGTGGCAGAGTGAGTGGGACGCAAATACCAGGCTTGTCCCAAATAAAAACCTTATATTCATAATTTAGCAGGCATTGATCGCGGAGCGAGAGAGGATTGGCGTGTCGCGAACGGATTAGCCAATTTAAGGCCGACAGGCTATAATATTACATGCGTGTACATTTCAAATCGCGACTTTAACGCGGAAGCCACTTCGGCATTCACACAAGATAGATCCTTTGATCTTTAAACTTCCAGGTTGGAAAAATATTCCGTAAAACTGTCATCCCGCGATCGTTTCACAATTATTATTTTATAAACTTAAAAACATGGCAATGTCACGTCCCGGCATAAATATACAAACCACCCACTAGATTGATAACTTCAGGCTTTTGTTCGAGAAAAATTTGGTCACTATTTCACCATCAAAATGCAATAATTTTTCGAATGATGATGATGATGACGGGGATTTGTGACGTCACACACCATAGACGAAGATAGAGTAAGCAACAACAAAAAAGGCGCGACCATAGACAATATTATTTTCTTTCGGGGCCTACCCAGTACCACCCAAATTATTAGCCTTAAATATTATTTTAAAAATAAAACTCGTAATTACATGATAAGAATTTTATTAAAAACATGAAATAGCAACAGGAAATACATATAATTAAAATATGATTGTGCGTTCCTACAAAACTACTGAATTTAAAAAAATTTCATTTAATAACAGAAAAATGAAAAACATGTAAATATTTTAAACAAGAATACAATGTAAGCAGGTTATATTTCTGTAGCCAATTGCCACATAAAGACATTTTTTTAAAGATAAATTACTTAACATACCTATTATATCTTTCGTCAGGTCTAAAATAAATTTACCATATTGCCAAAATATAACCAAGGTCCATGGAGACATTAGTTTGCATAAGATGTTTGATGTTTCATTCGGGGCTCAAATATGTATAATATTTATTAATTTGGAGTTTAGTTTAGTTCAGTTCATCATATATTTCCTGAAATCATTAAAAAATCATTAAAATTAATGTAACAAATGTACATTGAAGATTAAAACTCTTCAAAACAAAAACAAAAAATATTACTAAGGAAGTTATATTTTATAAAAACTATATTGGTTCACTTATGGAAATTAGTTAAAAATTGGAATTTTTATTTTATTTGTGTACATGTATATGGTACATGTATGGTATGGTACATGTATGGTATGGTACATGTACACGGTATGGTACATGTACATGTATATGGAAATTAGTTAAAAAATGGAATTTTTATTTTATTTGTGTACATGTACATATCTATGTATGTATGTAGTTACATTTCCTCCCATGTCATTTAATTTATGATTACTCTCATACTAAACCAAGTTCTAGGATACCTACTTACTTATATAAAGAAACCTACTCAAATGCATTAAATTTGTCTGACGTTATTAAATTTTTGTAAAATGAAAGTAAGTAATAAAAATAATAATTACCTCTGCATCATTCTCAATGACCAATGACTGATAGTATTTCCCTTAACCTCATCTAACCATCTCCAGAAACAGAAGCGAATGTATTGGGATGTGGATATAAAATGTTATACTTATTGTAAACAAGTAAAGTTTTGTCGGTTCAGATTCCACTGAAAAATAGTAATACATTTATTAATACTGATAAAAATATTTAAAAAAATGTTAAAAATAAGAACAGAAAGTGCAAGCGTAGTGATAAATGTGTTGTTCCTATCATCAGGGTTGATGTGTAAAACGGCACAATACCCCCAAAAAAATCTCTTTAATACTTTTTGCCGTAAAAATCTAAAATCATACTTGAATAATAGGTATTTTAGCAAACCTAACTCCTATAAGTAACTAGTGAAAAAAGCAAATGAAATGCTAATTGTTAAAATATATTTTATATAATAACAAAAACATAAGCACTATTGTCAAAATCCAGAGAGGAAATTGGGGAAGATTAAATTAATGAGATAGGTCGATGCAATATAGAAAAAAAGTATACCTTTTTAAGATGTAATCGTGATGTTCGACTGCGTCAATTACTTATTAGATTCCGGGTGGATAAATATGTTCTGAAAACGGAAACATGTACAACACCGATTAAAATACAACTTAAATAACATACCTACTTTAGGAACACTGAAATATCAACCAAAGGAAGTTTCCCACCTGTAATTTTGTTCCAATTACGGTCCTGTTCTTCCATTTTTCATTCGATCGCGAATTCCCAAAATCTATATTGACACTTATTGCCATCTTATTGCGTCGGAAATGTGAATGCATTGTAAATGTCAAACGAAAATAAAACAGAAAAATGCAACAAAAATCCAAGATTCCTATTGGTGGAGGCAGTAGCTGGGGACCATAAACAAATCGAAGGGGACTTATGATATCACCAAAGATTCGGTTCACTTTTTGGATCGGAGTTATACCCGCCTGCGTCCCGGTAAGGTCTCCTGCCCTCTGGAGGCCCTACCGGAAAGTGAAGCCAACCCAAAAACGGAAATCATTCCTACCAACCTGTTGCACCCAAAGTGTGGTTGTTAAAAGAAACCATAGACAAAAATAAAAAAAAATATGCGCCGTACTTATTTTCATAACAAACTAACTAATAATGTATGGATATAACTTTTAAAAAATATGAATAGAGAGTTGTTCTTATAAAAAAATAAATATGTTATTATCCCCACGTTAAATTAGGTATTGTAACGTGGGGATTACATTAGCTACTAGAATTCGTTAAACTTAGAAGAAACTGCTTATCTAACACCTATGGATTGCTCCGGTCAGGATAGTAATGTATGTATAATGTATCAATGTATTTATTCGAGCACTGTTTATGGATTCGAAGGCCTCCGTGGTTGAGGGGTAAGGCTCTCGACTATCAGTCCCTTAGAGGTCGCGAGTTCAAATCCCGGCGTGCGCAAGAAAAATTTATTTGATTAAGTTATGTTATTTCACAATTTATTAATTGTAAAAAAATAAAAAAAAGTAGCAGTTAAAAACCCGCTCCGCAGGTTTTTGCTGCTAGGCCCTGCGGGCGGCTTTTGGTAGAACTGGTTACAAAAATAGCCCGTTCCTCGGATCCACTGTGATCCAGTGATAGCTAGTCACAGTGACAAAGTAACCGGGACAGGACATATGTAATATATAGCCGCGTGAAACAACTAAGTATTACCGTCAATCTTTCCATATCGGGAGAGTTACTCAAATTTACAAAATCGTAGTACTTATACCTAGGGGGGCACGCATGCGACCCGCTGACGGAAGTGGTGCCATTCTTTGACGGATTCTTGAATTCGAAACCGAATTACAGCGGTAGCTTTGTTTAAAATTCCACTTACACAGATGTTTATATGGTGCGGCGCGTACGGCGCGGCGTCAGACATGCACTCGAAGCCGAGTTATTAAATTTCAACCACGCAGACGCCAACTTATTACTGATTGATTTGCGGCACGTTCCAGGGTGTAAGATATTCTCAGTATCGCCCTGGTGTAAGACCATTATTCAGAATTTAAACGTTGCAAATGTGTAACATTATATTATTTCAAATAAATAAATTGTGAAATTTACCCAAATTAATCTTTTCCCGCACGCCGGGATTTAAACCCGCGACCTCCAGATTCATATCCCAAATATGGAAACCGTTAATCTATTGCCCGCTAAGATATATTAGGGAGGCGGGAGTCAGGCGGGTATGGGTTCCGCCGCGCGCCGTCCGAGGAACCATTTATTGGAAAACCAACACCTCTCCCATATGATTTTAGATTTTCACGGCCATAAGTATTTTTGTTGTTTGTTGTTGGGGTGTTATGCCGTGTTACGCTACCCCCTCCTTTAGCCAACGTTTCGGACAGCGTTACATTGTCCATCATCAGGGCAAACAACAAAAAAAACCTCTCCCATAGATCAAGTGCTTTGCTACGTTTGGTGACTTAGCAAGAGTGACCGGGTTCATGAGTGAGGTTTGGCTAGGTCTTGACGACTGGTAATTTTGCCCATCTACTTCGTGGCGGGCCGGATCGATAGAGATTGGTTGAGGGAGACCTTTTGACCTCTCTTGCTGGACTTTCTCGGCCTTGCACCGCAGTGGAAGGATTCTTACTTCCAACACATTGACCCCCCAGATTTCTACCCACCCCTCATACCTTTTTCCTCCCAGAACTTCCTCACCTTCTTTTCCGTTTAAATTACGACATGGAAAGTACGTGGATTAATCTTCAGCCAAGTGTCTATGGGCGTACCAGGCCAGGTTTTGATTTAGGGTGGGGCAAAAAATAAAAATCTAGATCTAGAGTCTAGAGTATGTAAATTACTACGAAAAAAAGTACGCCTCTACAACATATTCATGCTTAGGCTCTATAAATACAAAGAATATGACGGGAAACAGGAAAAACCATCCTATGAAGTGCTGTAAATTTTAAATGCGTCTTGGTCGACAATCCCAGAGGTCATGCATCGGCCAGTCAATTCGCCCCACCGTGCCTAAGCCCATGCGAGTATTAAGTGGTTTCCTACCAAAGACAACTAAGATGAGTCGCATTGTTCAGAAACCAATAAGGAGGCATACATTAATTACGTGGGCAATTTTTCTTTCATTCTAGACCCCTCCCCCCCCTTGGTGAGATAAATTTGGGCCACTTTGTATATTCTTTTCAAGCAACGTGAGATTTTGCTGACCCCCCCCCCCCCCCACCCTTTTGAGCTCACGTAATTAATGTAAGCCCCCTAATAAATAATTCGACCTGTAAAAACAAAAAGTCGGAGTGAATTCTCGTCTAGAGCCAATTATGCCAATACGGTATTTTCTGAATGGATTTTCTGATGGAAGCTGTAAGCGAAGTCCGACCTGTGTCAAAATTATAAACAAAAAAATATATATTTAATTATCCACAACAACCATTGCACCTTGTTCCGAAAGTATGAAAGACGAATTTACATTCAAAAGCAAACCTTATAGGTTTATATTATTTTTAATCCTCCATAATTAATGCTCCGTTGATGTAACAATTATTATAAGCAATAATTATTGTCAGCCTGAAACACTCATTTACATTGAAAAATCTTCCGAGAAAAGATACTTGCCGCCAACGGGACTTGAACCCGTGTCCTTCTCCCGTTGGCGGCAAGTATCTTTTCTCGGAAGATTTTTCAATGTAAATGAGTGTTTCAGGCTGATAATTATTGCTTATAATAATTGTTACCATTTGTGCTATGCATAAAAATCTTGTCTTAAACGTTAGTTTATAAATTAAAAATAATAATCTCCATTGATGTCACGTAGACATTTTAGTTTAGATCGTTTTAAACATGAATTCCTGCAAGTATGCATGATTATTTATTCGTTTAACAGCCTAAGAAAATAACACAAATCAAACAAGAGATATCGCCCAAGATCTAATTTCGATCTCACAAAACATAGAGAATCGCTCGGTATGAACCACTATGACATTTATTTGTTTTCACAGGGGCCACAAGGTACAATAATGCGCGTAATTAAACGCGTCCTTGAAATTACTATCATTTTTCTATTCAAATTAATACCAAAAGGGTTACGTATCAGCTTTTGGATACCTTCGATTCGGTTTTGTAGTAAATTAATAAATGTTTCGTGGACCACATTTTAGATCTGGTCCACGGACCACCGGTTGGGAACCAAAGCTCTAAAGCGATGGCATTGTGTTGATGAATTTCAAAGTAAGCATCGAGATGTAATTAATGCATATCCGGGTTTGCTTAGAAAAAATGGTTCGCGACTTTCCTGACTCCTTTTGTGTTATACGTTCCTTAATACTAAATTCGGCGCAGGGCGAAAGAGAATCGGGGATGAAATAGAGATTGTTATAAGGACGTAACAAATAAAATACTTTACTTTCATCGATATGGTTTTTGTACAACTTCGGCATCGCTTATGGCTGCAGTTGGGATTGGATGCAGGAGTGCTACCATAAGTTTACTGATGTGCAATCGTAATGAGTGAGTTTGGCGGCCACCTCTGGGTGGGGTAAGACACTACAGATTTTCTGAGAATGTATCGCCGCAGTATGGAGGTAGGTTCATAGGTTAATTCCACGAATGAAAGGAGAAGTGTTGTAAGGCTGCGTTTCTCTTCTACAGCCTTAATTTCACTAGCCTCGTTAGCGCAACGTCACTCTTTTAGGTCAGCGATTCTGAACGACTGCTCTGCGGACCATCGGCGCTTAAATTATTTAAGTATAAGGTCATAAATGCAATCGTGGTAAGAAAGAAAAACTATTTTTTTTTTACTAATATTATGTAACGTGGGGTTACTGAATCTAGAAAAGATATTACATTGAATATGAGTAGGCACCTCTCTTTGTTGATATATTGTAGGTACCATCCTAAATGCAATTGCTTATATAATATATAAACTGGTCAATAATTTCAGGCATTTCCAAATATAAGATATTTCAATCGACAAATTTGAACTTATCGGACGAAACTTGAACGATTTTTAGCACAGTTTTCGATAGTACCTATTTTCGCATTTCTGATCGTAGTGAAACTGAAGTAGGATCATTTTCATTATAATATTATTATATTCGTGAGGTGACTAGAGAGAATAAACTATACAAGTCCGTCGAGTCGTTCGAGCTTGTGGTCGCAACGATGAGCATAGTTCCAAGTCAACAAGTTCGATCGAGCCAAACCGCCAAACATGAACGGTCGTGGGTACTTAACATAATACTACGAGCGTAGTGCAGTAGTAATTCAGAAACCATTATTTGTTTGAAGTCAATCCAATAACAATAAGATCTGTGGGCATTTATTTTTACGAAATTCCTTTAGTAGCAATTTATATATTTTTTTGTAATTTCTTACATTTTTTTTATTTATTTTTTGTTTGTTTATGTACCTGCAAAATAATTTGGTACATTGCAGTTCTATTTTATCTAATATATTGCAAAAGTACCGTTGGTACTGTGAGTATGTATTCAAAGTGCTAAAAAGTTTGCAAACTAATTGTAGGTTACGAAGAATACATCGAATTTCAGGTCCACCGTGTTCAGGCATCAGGTTAAATTCGGTACAGATTTGTGCGACTTGCTCGACGATATAATAGTTTGTGGCGACGTCCCTCGTCTCTCGTCCCCGAGTGTGAGATTCTGGCCAAATATTTTAATTTGCCCTGGAATATCACTATTAGATGATACCTGCTTGGCGGTTGAATAATTTGAAAACAAAAATAACATGTCATCCTAGAATAAAATTAGATGAACATAAATAAGGGAACGTTCCACGTAGGCGTAAAAAAACGCAGGATTTTTTTATGAATACCCAATAAGAGCCCGATAATTCAGTTCGACTCCCACATACACTATGAACAATTAAAAAAAATATAATACGCCATGCTGAGAGCCAAAGCAGGTGCTATGTATTAGCCAATTCTTATCTTCAGTATTTACGAGTTTTTACATTATAAACAAAAATTTTAACAAAAAAAAACCGACTTCAAAAAAACTATTCCAGAACAAAATAATATGCACTAAAAAGTAAAAAAATAATTGACACCGACCCCAAAAATAACAATCTTAGGTACCTACATATTGATGAGTAGAAAAAGTAGGTTGATTTTTAAATTGTAGAAGAATACGCAATTATTTTTTTACTTTTTAGTACATATATTATTTTGTTTTGGAATAGTTTTTTTTTTAAGTCGGTTTTTTTTTGGTAAATTTTTTGTTTATATTTTGATTTTTAGTGAGTCTGAAGTACACTAACATATTTGTCTGAATATGGGTAGACCTACTAAACGTGCTGCTCATATGAGACAGACATTACTTGACCATAACGACGTTACGGTAGGTGACTCAAAGATCCAGATAGCCTGTAAAAGATTCGGCCGAGTATCGTTAATTTGCTCCTAAGAATTGAAGAGTTCCGTTACTTTGTCATGGATCCCATAATCCGAACCTAACCAAACTCTCATCAAACTAACCTTGAAGTACATCCTTTCCAATAAAAAAAGAATCATCGATAATCGGTTGGCGTAATATTGAGTTATTCGTCCATTTGTCACGCATATACTTAATGCAAATTTAAGACTATATGGTTTTCTCATGGATGCCATTCTCAGAACTGGACCAAATTGAAATGGGACCACACGGGAAGCAATCAATATCGGTTCACCCAGTCGAAAGTTCTGAGGTAACAAACATAAAAAAATAGTCGAATTGAGAACCTCTTCCTTTTTTGAAGTCGTTTAAAAAGGAAACCGGGCGGCGTTTTGTCCATACAAACGTATTCCCTAATTTGCTCTCTGGACACTAGACACTATTGCAAATATTTAGTTAGAATGAAACCTCCATTTTGATGATTACATTTAGGTAATATCAGCCTGAGGTGTAGTTGTCCCTTTCGCTCGGTATTTGGGGGAGTAAGAGTGATAGCAACAGTTTGGTAAAATACATATTGTTCAAATTTCTCGGCGACCGGGTTTGCTCTTAATTTGTTAACAATAAAAACTAAAAAAAATAATTGTGTACGAATCATACCATTATTTATTTATGCCCTAGTGGGCTTTTACAATATTATATTGTAATGAAGTAGTTAATTACATTTTTATTGCAATAATCTAGAATCTAGACATTTTTCAATAAAGTAGTGTAACTACACACATTTTATTTTTTTTAAAAAGAAAGACAAACATTCCCGGGTTACGAATAACCCAACAATGTTTGAAAATCTCCTACTACCACCACAGAAAGCCGAAAATGTTGCTTGTGTTGTGATGGAGGATTTAGCCAGCCGAGGAATCGAACATGCGACGCCCGGGTAGGACCCAAGCGCTATGCCCACTCAACCACTGACCAGTCACTCAACCACTGACCAGTCACGTATGGGTGTTTAATGGCTGGTGATTAGTTAGTTGCCCAGAAAAAACTGCCAATACAAAATAATAATATTTCACTTGATAGATATTTATTTGTCTGGTTCTACTGTTTTTTGCACGTCTAAATATAAATAGCACAATATTCTTGCATTTGTGAAGAAGGTCACTTGTCTAACCAGTCGCGTTGTTAAATTCTTTTGTCATTGAAAGTAACGTTCGACATGGTAGGCATTGTCATTTCCTAACGATCTTTTGAGATGTTCGTGACTATATTAATAAACAATTATTGTAATATCTGCCGAGACTATCTCGTTACTACTGAAATATAACTAGCATACCTTATGGCTGCCATGTGCTTTACAAAATATTCCACATAAGAAATACTCTCCTCACAGCTCCCAAAGATGACAAAGGCCTAAAGAAAAAATTACATTCAGGTTTCCTGTGTAAGAGGGCTGTGTAGGGTAGAGAAAATTAGATTTCAAGACTAAAATTATCATTTTACGTGAATGGGTTTAGTGTAGAAAAGAGGAAAAAAGCGAAGGAAGCCAAACCACTTTTTTGGAGCTGATGACTGATTGATTTAGAGCTAAATATACATTGATATAAATGAGCTGGCAACACTGCTTATGAAATTTTCCTTGATATATACAACACATAAGGAGGGAAAGGGAGGGATTCCCCAAACCAACTAACGTATTGCGCTTTTTTAAGTCAGGTGAGATTCATTTAATAAAGAAAATACTTGATTTAGTCAGCATGGACGTCGGTAAACGTGCGTCCATTACAGGTAATGGGTATTCCCCGCTAGTAGGTACAGACTTTACGACTCATTGATATACCAATAGCACGATTCTGACATAAATTGTTAATTTTGATCCGGCATAACTCGGGGTGAAAAATACAACAAAAATGTAACCGAAGTGAACCCGAACACAGTATGAATTTATTGGAAACAGAATCACACGTATTTTAACTCGATGTCAAAATGAAAAACACTTGATTCGACTTCAACGTAAAAAAAATAAAAAATAAATGTTTTAATATACTTACCTACTTTTCAAATATTCATATTCGATTAAAGTGTACTAGATCATTGGACACTACTGGTCGTACCTTTTTCGAAAATAACAATAATTAGGCATGCAAAGACAAAATGCTGTTACTCTGTGAGATTTGGCAAAGACATTAGATACAGTTGTAAGTTGTAAGTGGTACCTATACATTAAACGTAATTCAAAATTTGTGTGTAATAGGTTATTTTCACTGTTTTTTATTCTCCAAAATAAATAAGAAAAAAACTACTATAATGAAGACATTTTTATTTTATTTTTTATGTTGACGAATAAATTTTCTATAGCGATTTAAAATGTTTCGTTTTGGTTTGGCCGCCAAAATGACATGTTCTTTTTTATTGGTGAATTCGGCGGCGTTGACGTCACGCCGGACAACGTTGGTGACAGCCGTCTTACTAGCCAATATGACTTACTTTGTGGACAGTATGACTAACTTTGCAGCCAGTCGGGACCGTTTGATCAGAATCAGAAATACTAATTTTAAATCTTCCTCACATGTTTAACGGTGTATTTATGCATTGCATCTTTACATGTAAGATTTCTCCTTCCTTTTCCCAAAATGACCCTCCACACGGCATCCTCAAAGATGACATGGGCCCTGAAGGGAATTATTTTCCTCAGGGCCTCCTGTGTGGAGCTAACGTAAAAAAATCGAGTGCAGTTAACACGCGGTAGAAGCGAAAATTTACCAAAACAATCAAATAGAAGAAAACAAAAATAAATTCATACTCAAAATTAAAAATTGGATTAAAGAACAAAAAAGACAATATTTCCAAAATCTCATTACATAATAAGAATAAAACATACACGTAACACACAAAAATAAATATAAAACACCCCAAAAACAAATAACGAAAATAAAACACATCGTTAAAAAAATACATTTTATTACCTAAATTATAAATTTTTACTTTTAGTTTAACTTTAGCTTTTTTTTTATGCAGCATTATTTTTATATTATTTTTAATGTATTATGAATAAATTTTTGTTTTATAAAATGGAGGCCTCAGCACAGGTGAGCTACCCAGTGAGGCCGACATTGCTGAATTGTATTTAAAAATGTTAGATATTATGTCAAATAAATAATAATTTCTAACTATGAAGAACCAAGGAGCCTTGAAAAGTGAGGTCATAATCAAAGCGCAGTGAGCAGGCCAACGAGCGCAGACCTCGCGGCCAGTACCGGATTATCCCTAAGGCAGAGTAGGCAACTGCCTAGGGGCCCCGCATCGGCTAGGGGCCCCGCGTCCCGAGAAAAAATGACTTGCTTCAATTAGTGAGCAACGAAGTTTCGGAAAAAGTCACTTTCAAGATTTTTATTTTTTTTTATTAGGAACACTTACAGGTTAATAACTTTAGGTACACGCATTAAAGAAAACCAAAAATTATAATAATTAGGTTATAATCCAATAAATAACTAATGTTCACATCATGCACAAATAATAAATAAAAAGCCTATGATAATCAAATATACATATATACATAGTTGTACTCGTATTTTACTTTTCTTTCCTTCTATTTGTTGCAACATTAGGTACTTAGTATCTAAAGTGATTGAAGGTGCCGTGTGTGGTTTTTTTTGGCATTTGTTTTGTTTTATTTTTATTTTTTTCTAATTATATATTAAAAATATAAATGTTGTACAAGCTTCAGTATGCACTACCTATCTGCTTGCTAAAATTCTTTGGGGAAGGTTGTCTGAAAGAGATCACTTTAGTGACAAGACGGCTCATTGTAACGTTTTTTTTTTTAATAATGTATATTTTTGTTTCTATGTATGTGTCCTTTTATGTGCAATAAAGGTTATTGTATTTTATTGTATTGTATTAATTTTTTATTGAATGGGGTGGGGTGATTTCATACCTTTCGTAATGTGGTATATAAAAGATCAGATTAATTATGAATATGATTTACTTGAAATTTTGACACAATACTCAATACACTGACATGTTTTACATTCAGAAAAAAGTTTTAAAACCTTACCCCCCCCCCCCCCCCCCAATGATCAAGGGAACAAGGAGGCCCCTTCAACCCCCCCCCCGTTGGTCCGCCATTGGTAAAGGGGCCCCGAAACGTGCATTGCCTAGGGGCCCCGACATGGTTAATCCGGCCCTGCTCGCGGCGTTTCCGTTTTATATCTCAACCAATAGTAGCCTTGATAGGAGTATAATGCTTCGCAGGTGCTGTTCGCGTCATTTCCGTTTCATCCGAATTCGGAATCGCTAACGGAGCTAAGGAAGTTTCACTTAAAAAAAACCTGATTTTCATATAATTCTTCGACAATCAGGCTTTTTCACCTTATAAAAACCCTCCGCCCAACATAATGAAACCAAATATTATCAACGTCCATGCTGTTATGAACCTCTCTACCAAACCTCTTGTCTTGTGTAGGTAGCAGGTGAGAACTTGAGATCCGGTAGTGAAATCTCATTTAGGTACATTCAGTATTTCCAAACATTTGTTTATTAAATTAGGAATGCAGGTAAATAGGCCACTTGCATGGATTTCATATCGACTTTGAAAAAATCATGTGGATAGATCTTTTTAATAAGATTAAGAAAATGTTAGTAAAATTGTTAAGAAATGTACAGCTTTTTTATTTTAAAATAAATAAATCCATTATTTGGGCTCGTGACGTCACTACATGAAAATGTCCCGTCTCCGAAAATGTTCCTATTAATTTTGTAAAATTCCACACTGATTTATTTTTTTATATGACATCACTTTGATTCCAGGCGAATTTTTTAATTCGTTCACTAGATTTATTGTTTGTTCTCTGCGAACTTATCATTTGGTTTCACTTTTTGACAGATGTTCTGAAGAGAACCCCGTACATTTAATGATGTACGTGGTTCTCTTCAGAACGAGAAGATGATGTCGGTACGTGTTTTAGAGGTATAATGATTATGGTGCTGATTTTAACAAAATTAAATTTTATAATATTCTTATTATTATTATAATTTACAAGTATATTACATTGAATTTAGTAATATAGACGCTGTATATTATAATGCTTTATGATCAATAAGATGGATCAAAGAAAAAAAAAATTATGAGATGTAATATTTTTGGTATGCCTCGTTATTCTCCTATGCCATTCGTGTGGAAAACGTTCTTTTTTTTTAAATGATTTTCGGCTATGTAATTATCGTTTTTTCACACCTATAAAATTATGTCCCGTCTTTCGGGTTTATAAAAAATGGTCTGATTTTTCGGATTGAAATTTTCAAAAAATCCCCAGGGTTTCAAAAATACCATTAAAAAAAAATACAGAATGTCTTAGAATATTTGCCTAAACCGGAATTTTTTTTAAAAAATGTGATGCAAGTGGCCTATTGCTGGACTGGAATTATCGGAGGTGTTGACGCGCGGAGAATTGTGTTCATAGGTGAGTGACCTGCAATTTATATTCCATGCATGGTATCTATTATGATAAGACAGTATAATTGTTAAAGTTGTTACTATTTGTAAATACTCGGCTTCGGTTGGGTTAATCGCTCCTTTGAGACTCTTTGTAATTGAAAAATATGGAACAGACAACATTATTTATGACGTCTTTTCTTTCGTTTATGTTCAATCGTCATTTCAAAGCTCCGTAGCCCACGATGGAAATAATTTGATCAGTTGAAATAATTGCATTCACCTAAAAATCAAAGTATCCTAATCCTAGAAATCGTGAAAAGCTTTGTAAATTTCATGATGCCAGAGCTCATCGTTTGAGAGTTCTTAGTGTGACACACGGATTTTTGAAATTGCGCATAAGGGCCTGTCCACACAGCGATATATTACCGCGCGTTTTAAATTCTCGCGTATTATATTCCGCGATCGGAATTACAACTAGTACGCACTGCGAATAAAATTTCGTGCGATTTTTGTCAGTATAATATAGTTCTCGGCTAAGACGCGCGTGTAAATGGATAATAGAACTAAAATTTTAATTTATCTAATACTACGGCGGCGTAACAGACGTATCAAAAGATGTCACGAACATTGCATTCACCCATTTACAGCATTGAGACCTATGAAAGGATTTTTTTTATAAAACATTAAGAGCTGCGAAAATACAATAAAATTTTTTTTGGGTATTACAGAATGACAAAAAAATCATTTGATAATTTACTACAACTAGTTGGTCCAACTGATGTGAAACGCGCGAATTTTATTCCGCAGTGCGGCCATAGCCATACTATTTCATACTGCACAAAATATTCGCGCGGAAATAAATCCGCACCGCATCGCGTTCAATTTGCATCAAACCACAGAATTTTTTTTCGCGCGATTTTTTTACTGTCAGTGCGGATAGCCCTATAAGATCCCTTGTGTCACAGAATGTTGCGAAAAAAAACGCGCGGTGAAATATCGCTGTGCGGACAGGCCCTAACCCTAGTTTAATCGTTTTTTCGAAGGAACAATCCGTTAGGTTCAACATAACTGTCCTTTTTATAAATGATATGACATATGTTTTTAAAACTTTTTGTAATCCATTTCGGCATCTTAACCGTTTTTTTTCTTAAATTATTTCTGGCTTTCACCCTTCAAGGGCGTTCTAGGTTCTAGGCCATCATTTAAAATTACAGAGAGAGAAAAGGTGAATTTATATATTAATTTTATTTATGTGTTTCAGAATTATATGGAAGATTGAAGTCGAGTTCAGACTTAGAAGAGATGAGATGTTGAATGGAGGGGAGGCAATTTTAGATAACGCTTGATAGAAGAGATGATATTTATTTAGAGAGGGACAAGCAAAAAATAAGTGATCTAAAGTTCCCACATCTAAACTACAGAATAATCAATCTGGGGAGTCAGGGACGTGAATTTTAAAAATATGAGAAGGAACGGATCATGTCTACCTACCGGGTTAAGACGACAATAGGTATACCCTAAAATATATTCAGAATCTTAACGACGTAAGTAAAGAAGCCGTGTGTACAAATTGCGACACGCGACCCGTGTATTGGACGAATTTGCCCTATCAAAGAAGAAGAAGAAAAATAATGTGGGAATCTTAAGGACAAATATGCGCCCCCGGCACGGCGTATTGGACGAACGTACGGTGAGTACGGTCGAATTCACCCTAGCAGGCCTTGAGATTCGACCTTTCCACCGGGTTCATTTTAATTAATTCTGAAGATCGTGTTACTAATATTTAAGATGTTTCTAAATGAATACCTCCCGAAGTTATTAATTCATCGTCTAGAAAAATAAAAACTGGTGCTCACCGCTAACTTTAGTTGTACAAAGTATTACAATTTTTTAAAGGCGTTGTACCTTAAAAAAATGTTGGCAACGTACTGTTTTTATTAATCTAAAATATAAATAACTCACATCCCTTGTGAGGCATGGAAATAAAAATGTGTACGATATTTTTTATCGGCCCGTTTTTAGGCAACACAATAAGCTCGATGGTTGGCCCACGCGAGAACATGATTGCAAATGAAATATCAAAATGACGCTTCTCGTGAATGTCTTGCGCATGTGTGGATGAAAGTTCGATGAGGCGGACGTAGCGCTATCTGTCATTGAACAACATAAATAATTTCGTTCTGTTTGAAATATGAAAGATGGTTAAATTTGTCCACACAAAAATCGCGATACAAAAATGGGAGGGAGGGGGTAGAAAAGTTAAAGTTTAAGGTTATAAGTATTTTTTTATGTCAAATTAAAAAAATACAAAATAATTTTTTGTCAAAACAAACATTTTTTTCCCGGATAGGGACACCCTAATCACCTAGCGGTATGAAATATACTTTAAAACCTTTTTTTTTTTTCGTTATTTGTTTTTGGGGTGTTATGCCGTGTTGCGCTACCTCCTTCTTTAGCCAACGTTTCGGACATCGTTGCAGTGTCCATCATCAGGGCAGATCCGGCAGATCCTGTAGATAATTCCTAAACGATAATTCAATTACGAATTCGCCGAAATAAATTAAAATGTGAGCCTCGGGCAAACCCCCGATAAACGTGCTTATGTCTCGCAGAGTAAAAGGTTTGTAATAAGGGCGTGTAAAATCAGGTTTGTAATCCAATGTAAAATTGGAAAAGATGACACGGTCAAAATACACTCAAAATACCCGGCTTACATCGCTTACGGAATCTGTTAATCTGACGCTGAAAACGGAATGGATTTAACATTTGTAAGGAACAAAAATAATTTATCATAATTTTCTTAACAATGTTAAAAATATGAAATAAGCGACCATAAATGGGATGAAAGTTAGTTCGACAAATAATTTATGAACTTTAAACTAAATAACGAGATATGTGGCCATCGATTGTCCTTCTGCGATAAAATTAGGAAAAGCACCAAATAATACTCCTGAAAAGCCAGAGTAACGGCGGATATTAGTATTCCATACAACATTAATCTTATTCATTGCTGGAAATCCCGCATTATCAATCATTATGTTTCATTAAAATGTTGGCGTTTCACCTATTAGCGGTTTTTGCAATGGAGGTAATTATTTATTTCTTTGCTTGTACATACAGTTTATAGGTTAGTAGATAAAAATATTCCCAATATAAAAAAAGCAGTAGATTATAATTATAATCAGCCACTGTACAAATATAATAAATACAAAATGTATTACTTAGTGGTAAAGTTATGTGAACACCTCACTAGGAGGGTGTTAAGGGACGTACTTGACTTACTTTAACCAATGATTCCTGACATTATTTGGAGTAAAAAATGTAAATGAAATTTTGGTCTCCGGTGACTTTTTTTGACGACTTTTTTTGTTTTTTTGAAAAATTTTTTCTTCAAAATCAAACAAAAAAAATTCTTCCGCATGTCGTCACTGGTCACTCAGCCGGATGTCACACATACAGGGTGTTAAGGGACGTACTTGACTTACTTTAACCAGTGATTCCTGACATTATTTGGAGTAAAAAATGTAAATGAAATTTTGGTCTCCGATGACTTTTTTTGACGACTTTTTTTGTTGTTTTTTTGAAAAATTTTTTCTTCAAAATCAAACAAAAAAATTCTTCCGCATGTCGTCACTGGTCACTCAGCCGGGTGTCCGACGAACTCCTTACCCCACCTCCAACTGTTCAACAACTACCATTTTTTTATGTTTTTATAGAAAACAAAAAAATCAAAAATGTCACCGGAGGCCGAAATTTCATTTACATTTTTTACTCCAAATTATGTCAGGAATCACTGGTTTAAGTAAGTCAAATACGTCCCTTAACACCCTGTATAGATAGTGTTATTGCATATTAGGTTATCAGCAGTTAAAGTACCTACATCTTAATAGCACACATATAATAACAACAGTAACAATGTAGTGAAAAGAAAAGTGAACTTTATGACGCAATTTAGACGAAACAATAATAAATAGAAATAATACAGAAAACAGTATCCAGAATGTGTAATTTAAGTTGACGTAATGTAATTTCGTTCATGTGTAATATTGGTAGGCAAAAAATATCCATTGATAGGTCATTTATATTGCATAGTAATCATTCACTCGTACAACCAATGACTAAATAAAATGCTCGAAGTAGCTTGGCGGCAGTAGGCACGCTTCCACGCCACATTTCTTTTTTTTTACTATTATTTTTGGTAAAACCCAAAGGAGATCTTCGATTAATTTACCTAACAATTTGAACGATAGAACGATAGAAATTCCATAACTCACCATGGAGTATGTAGTACGGAGTCTAGTCTATCCCAATTATAATGATCTCATTCTTCATTTTGAAGGCTAAGCAGGGCCAGTCATATGCAGCGGGCCCAATACAGAATTCCAGTCAATATAAAAAAAATTTAATGTTCTCACCTTCTCACTTAAATACCAGTATTTTTAAAAATCTCGATTTCATACTTTAAATAATTTTAAAAGATTGCATTTTTCAAATGCAATTTTCGGGTCGGTATGAAATAAATCAATCACAATTAAAATATTTAGCAAGATTTCCAAAAAACTTTGAAATAATGTGTAAAAGGCAGTGGAAAAACGAGGACGAGTATATGCAGCGGAATTTTGCATAAAATTATCAGAATTGTACGCGGCCGCCCGACCCATGAGGTAGCAGTGTAAGTTCCCGCTGACCACTTACATGACGTTTAAATCTCTTATGATATTATTCGTTTTTAAAAGACGATTTATTAATTAATTCTACACATATTTATATATATATATAATAGAATCAGTGTTTGTTGATCCACACGAATATTTATATTTAAGCCGTAGGTAATATTTTTCACTCAAGTTTGTTATTGAAGTAATCCGCTTCGAGTGCCGAATTGCCAAGCACTCGCGCTAAGTCGCTGATAGGCGCTATATTAATTTAAAAAAGCCAATCAATAGGCGATAAGCCGCTGATCGCGCGAAAACATAACTCTGTTGTAAATTAACTAATTAAATCTAATCTAGATTGTACTGTTAGTATTGTTCCACAAGGTTCCATTTTCAATTCATAACGATATCACCGCCAGGGCCGGATTAACCATGTCGGGGCCCCTAGACAATGCACGTCTCGGAGCCCCTTTACCAATGTAGGACTAACAAGGAGGGGGGGGGGGGGGGTGAAAGGAGCGGCCCGTCCCGGGCCTTTGGTCCCGGGGGGGCCTCCAAACGCCTTCATGCTCCCTTGATCAAATCCTTAACAAGGCTTTAAGGCACCAAGACACTAAAAAAAAATGTTTTGTATTTTTTTGTTGAAATTTCATTTTCTAAAAGATGCATAGGTGAGAGCATTTTTAACAAATTTGTTAAAAATGCTCTCACCAAATGTTTTAAAGAAATTCTAAAAATTGAGGAGATTCAGCATTTTATGTGAAACCTTTGAAACAGTTTGTAGGTATGTTGAATTATCCTTCAGCAAAACTTTGAAAACGTTTTTCTCGAAACTTTTTAACACGTTATTCAACCTGTTTGACAATATATTAAAAAACTATACATCCGATTTGCATGCACCAAGTCTTAAACTGTTCCATGGCACCACTTAGGGGAATTTTGATGTCTAAAAAAAATTAAAAATGGCGATCCAGCGAATTTTGTTTACGATTTTTTATGGAAAATTTTCATTTTTCAAAAAAAAAAAGAAAAGTGAAAGTATGGCAGATTCGTTTTCTAACAGTTGACTTGTATAGTTTTTCTAGTATGTTGTCAACCAGGTTGAAAATGGTAGTCTCGCGAAAAACGCGTACAAAGCTTTGCTGAAGAATAATTCAATATACAAACTGTTTAAAACGGTTTCGTATGAAAAGCTATATCTCTGCCAATTTTACGAAATTCCTCAAAACATTTGGTGAGAGCATTATTAACAAATACATCTTTCAGAAAATGAATTTAAAAAAATGTCAATTTTTTTTGTGTTCTGGTGCCTTAAAGTCTAGTTTAGGATTTGATCAAGGGAACATGGAGGCGTTTGGATTCCCACCAGAGTCAAAGGCCCGTGTGTACTGAATAAAAGCTTTTAAAATTACATCAAGCTCACTAGGGAGGGGGCTCATTCAGCTTTGCCGCCCGGGGCCTCTGACGGGCTTAGTCCGCCAGTGCACTTTACGCTTTTCTATCTTCCAAAATTATTTTTTTTCTATCACAACGTAATTTTATTCATAATTTATCTGTTTTTTATCATCACCCATTCAATAAAAAAATTGAATACAATAAATGAAAAAAAAACGAATACAAATATTGCACATAAAAGGGCACATACATAGAAACAAAAATATACAAAAAAAATTACAATGAGCGGTCTTATCACTAAAGTGATCTCTTCCAGACAATCTTGGTATGAAGAGAAAGAAAGAATTTTAGCAAACAGATGGGCATACTAAAACTTGTACAACATTTATATTTCAAACTTTTATATTTTAAACAAAATTAGAAATAAAAGCAAAAAAAGAAAACTATAACTAAACAAATGCCAATATAAACCAAACACGGCTTCTACAATCCCACCCCCACTGATACTAAGTAAAGCTGTTTAACGAATAGAAGGAAAGTAAAGTAAAATGCAACTATGTTTAAATATTAATTTTAATTATTGACTTTTTATTTATTATTTGTGCATGACGTGAACATTAGTTATTTATTGGGTTATAACATAATTATTATAATTTGTTGTTTTCTTTAATGCATATAATGTTATTAACCTGTAAATGCTCCTAATATTTTTTTTAAATAAAATTTAAAACATCTTGAAAGATGAATTTTCCAAAATGGGTGCCGGAGAATAATTTTTTTCTCGGGGCGCAGGGCCCCTAGTCGATGCGGGGCGCCTAGGCAGTTTGGTTAGTTATTATTTAAATAATAGTTTGGTCAGTTTAATAAATCATTGTAACAGTTAACTTTTTATTATTTTACTATCTTCTTGTGCCCTGTCCGTTCAACGAACGTTGGCTATCATGTTGGCTATGCGGACTTTGTTTACTGCGGCCCGACAGGGCCGGATCTACGAAATCTGGCGCCCTGTGCAGTAGGTACCGATAGCGCCCCCCCCCCCCCAACATTTTTATTTTGATTAAAAATTCGTTCACCCCAATTTTTTTATTTTTTTTTATTTACTTAATTTTTTTTACACTAATTTATCTAATAAAATCAAGACATAAAGTGTGTAACTTTTCCAAGTGACCTGGCAGTAGCTCTCATACTCGTTTTTTTTAAGAGAGAATCGCCAGGAGCCCTATACTCTCTGAATCTATTGGGTAAACATAAAATTATGGTGCTATTTTAATTATTTTAGGAAAAACTCTTTTTGCAAGTTATGCTTTAAAATAATACAACGAATTGTTTGTTTGTGCCCGTACCATGATTTAAAATATAGGTTACGAGACAATGCGGGTGGTTTCGCTAAACTAGGTCCATTAGAAGAGTTTTTTTTTTTAATTATTATTCTATTCATTGTAATCCACAGTACTTTTATAACCTCTAACAACCAATAGAAATTTAGTTATAAATTTAAAAATCAAATAAGAATATAACCTCAAATTTGTACCTTGCATTTCCCCTGTGTTGAGCGAACAAACACCAAATTGAGCGAACAAACACCATACAAAAACTAAACACTGACGTATGGTATATGGCTTACGAAAGACGCTTACACTGACACCGTAAAATAACAAATCCAACCAATCTAATAGATATTAATTATACATTTAACGAACTTCAAATAATATGTCAAATCAATGATGAAACTGTCAACACGTTGCAACCTGCAAATCCTGCAAACCGTGCGATGCTTTTGTTAATGGAATTTACTGAAGATTTCATAAGAAAATGGTCTTTAACTACCCTCTCCTAGAGACTTAAATCGTACAAAATAAAACAATAGCGAGCGTACGGACGACACACTAACTAAAATTGTCAGCATTTTGAAAGGCGCAAGTCGGTTTGTTTGATTCACTAGAACAAAAATTCCGCGCTGTGATTGGTTATTGAATTTGGATCGCACCCATTCGTCGTAAAAGACGGTAAAAGATTTATGGAAAAATAGATCTTACGTTTAAACTAAATGTATGGAATTTGTAAAAAAAATTCTGTAACTGACTATAAATTCGTAAACCGTTGATACCAACCTGATGCGTGCGCATTCTGTTTCTTTGGAAAGTGTTGCTAGAGCGTAGTAATTATTTCGTACTGTGGATAATTTTTAAACGATTCAGGGAATATTATAATTAAATTTTAATACAATATTTATTTTCTCACGGCGCCCCTTCGGAGATGGCGCCAGGTTTTTGCACGTTTTTGAACGTATGGCAGATCCGGCGCTGGGCCCGGAACGGCTCTAGGTACAATAGACAGGCCAAACCACTGTCTCAGGTTTTTCAGCCACGAGGTTCTTCTTCTTCCAGTGCTCCGTCTTCCGGCAATCTTTCCCTGCATTGTGAGATGCAAGATCTCGTACTTCTCTGGATGTCTCATCACATGTCCAAGACATTGAAGTTTTCGGATTTTTATAGTTTTTTACTACGCTTTTGTATATTTCATTGAAGTTGGCCGCATTGTGTTTATTCAACATTTTACCTCCCTGTAATCAGTGAATTTTAAATACAGATTTACTAACATAACATTATCTGAGCAGGTGGCAAACAGAGGTAGGTGTGTGTAAAACTGCAAGTATCTAAACAACCTTTTTACAGTAGTTACCTATACATATCTAGTGATGCCCTCGTTTGAAGGGAGAAGTTGGTACTTACGTACCTACCTACCGCTCGGGATTTTCCCTCTCTTCTGAAATTTGATAAGCCGGCGTCAGGTGTCATCAGGGCGTATATCGGTGGTGAAACTGTTAGGTATGACTAGAGAATACAATCCCGAGCATGTTTTAAATCCCGGGATTACTGGATTTTTAGTGCATAATAATAATAGTGGGATTAGGAAATGTGTTTACTAATTAGACTAAAATAAAATAAAAGCATTCAAAGGAAGTTCTTAAACTTATTTATTAAAATTGTATGTTATCCAGTGTTTGCCTTCCAAGTCTGCTTCTTAATTTATTACCGACATAAGCAGCAGCTGAGGATGCTCTCTCGGGTTTTCCACTTGTCGGAGGAATGGTTAATAGAGATGTGTAATTCAATTCTTAATGGAATCCCCGGACTTCCCCATTTCACGCCTTTTTGAAGGGGAATACAAGCTAGACCTGATTGTGACAATCCCGAAAATCCCGAAATTAGCCAAAGTATACTCCCTGTATTTTCGGGGTCGAAAATGGGCCGGGATCCCAGGACCACGGGATTCTGGATCCCTGGATTGTGTTCTCTACGTAGGACATATGTACTCAAGTACGTAGGTCAGGGCCAGCCCTGAGCTGAACTATTGTTTGGTTTGCATTAGGTTTAATTACTATCATCGACTTGGCTCCTTGGCGCCTTGGCAAGTCGGCGCGGCGCCCGGAGCGGCACTCTGAGCTGGCTGCTCCAATAGGCCACTTGCATGGATTTCATAACGACTTGGAAAAAATCGTGTGGATAATTTTTTTTACTAAGATTAGGAAAATGTTAGTCATTTTTTTTAGAAATGTACAGTTTTTTTTTTAAATAAATAAATCCATTATTTAGACTTGTGACGTCACTACATGAAAATGTCCCGTCTCCAAAAATGTTCCGTCTCCAAAAATGTTCCTATTAATTTTGTAAAATTCCACACTGATTTATTTTTTTTATATGGCAACACTTTCATTTCAGGCGAATTTTTGAATTTGACATTTAACTTTCACTAGATTTATTGTTTGTTCTCTGCAAACTTATCATTTGGTTTGACTTTTTGACAGATTTTATGAAGAGAACCCCGTACATTTTTAGCTGTCTGTACGTGGTTTAGAGGTACAACGGTAATGGTGCTGATTTTAACAAAATCAAACTTTATAATATTCTTATTATTATTATAATTTACAAGTAAGGGAGGGTGGGGCGTGTTGTGACGGGGGCAGGTTGAGACATCGCGTTTAAAATTCCTACTAGTTAACTTAGCAGGGGGCGCATCGTGCCATTTCGTGTGAACTACGTACCACCAAGTTCTGTCAAAACAGTGGTGCCGTGCGGTTGATATAATTAAAGCTATACGATAAAGTGTGATTTTTCAGTGCTAAACGAACTTTTCCTGCAAATTTTCGAAGTATTCTGCTAACCTGCTAGCACTCGGTAAGTCGTTATATATTTTTTTTCTCCACACAGTGTGTCTTTTGACTGTGTTATTAGTTATAAATAAAATTCGTACGTCAAGTACGTTTACTTGGGTGGTCATTTTTATGTAAAATCGTCCGGTGGGGCGAGTTGTGACATCAAGGCGGGGGCGTATTGTAACACTCAACTCGTCCCCAGAATTTAGTTTTTATTTACCTTTATATAAAACCAATGTGTATTAAAGATGAAGAGGAGGGAAACACCTCTGCTGCTGATCTCACAAGAACACCATTACAAGACATAATGAATGCAGACATTGAAGAAAAATTTTTGAACCCTCAACCATCAACTAGCAGAACCATTAAATCTGTGTGTCAGAAATCATCAGAACAAATCCGGCCATTACCCAAAGCTCAACCAAGAAAGAACTTTCCAAATAGAAAAAAACCTACGAGGGCAATTTTAACAGACAACCCTATAAAGAAAAAATAAAATAAGAAGAAAAACTGAGAAAGGTAGAGAAAGGAATAAAAATAGAAAAAAGTTTAAATACAAAACTAACTAAAAAAACTAATACCAAATAAATTAAAGGTGGTGACAAAAACAGAACTATATTAAAAATATTTTAGTCGTAAAAAAAGAGTGTTTTGGTGTCCACATCATCCACCGAAACTGAAGAGGAGCCACCACTTTTGGAAACTGACGACAGCGACGCGAACGAAGAAGGGCAATCTATATATTGTCGTAACCCCTTTTCTGATGATATTTCTGGTGAAAGATGGGTCAGGTGCATAAAATATCTTAGATGGTGTCATGAGTTTTTACAAATTTTATTACGTGCCTACCTACTTATTTTACTTAATTATTTGTTCGTCACAACCTGTCCCACCCCTGTCACAATACGCCCCACGTGTTGTATACGTGTTGTGACAATTCCCACATTTTGTAAAATAATATTTTGTCATTTTATTCGTATGTTAACAAGGTAAATAATACCAAAATAATGTAGCCAAAGAGTTACTTGTTTCCATTAAAATGTCAAACCTTTGATTTCATTAAAGATTTTTCTACTATATTCAGTTTTGTAATTTAGTCACAACACGCCCCACCTTCCCCCAAGTATATTACATTGGATTTAGTAATATAGACGTTGAACATTATAATGATTTATGATCAATAAGATGGATCAAGGAAAAAATATTTATGAGATGTAATATTTTTGGTATGCCTCGTTATTCTCCTGTGCCATTCGTGTGAAAAACGATTATTTTTTTTATAATTTTCGGCTATGTAATTATCGTTTTTTCGCACCCATAAAATTATGTCCCGTCTTTCCGGTTTATAAAAAAATGTCTGATTTTTCGGATTAAAATTTTCAAAAATCGCCAGAGTTTCAAAAATACTATTAGAAAAAAAAATACAGAATGTCTTAGAATATTTGCCTAAACTGGATTTTTTTTTTAAATGTGATGCCAGTGGCCTATTGCGCCTGCCCAGGCCCGGCTTTGACGTACCTATTCTTAGGTCAGTAGCTATTTACAGTTTACCTGTAGGTTCATTAATCTTAAAGGACTTAAAACACCGCACAAGATCCCAACACCCCGCAACCAGTGGGACGATAGCACACCCGGTTCCCAGTTGGGGACGTTGCATTGTTAGGCTGAATAAAGTGAGGAGGGGGAGAACACAGTGATGAGGATGGTTTGGACTTACCTAACTATTCAGATCAAGTGATCAAACACACGGCTAACGCCAATTCAAGCAACGTTTCTACTCTAAATGGTGGTCTTTCACTAGGGCGTTACTGAGAGCATCTACAATATTAAATAATTCTCGAACAATAGGTACAGTGAAAACGCTTTTCCCGTATTCAACCCGTAAAAAGGTTATACATTTGGCCGTATGTAAAGAAAATCAGAATGTGCAATTCACACGCGGTAAAAGTGAAACCTTCAGAAAACTAAAGTAGACAAGTTTGGGGAGTCTGCGTCGCCCTTTTTTATCAATTTAAAGGATGATTTTTTTCCATATTTTTGTCGTCGAATTCCAGTGAAACTTTTCCTATAGATACATTTGGTCATCTTATTAGTATTTGTGTTATCTTCTCCGGAGTCGCTAGATGTCGCTTTATTTTGTGTTTTCTTTTGTCTATTCATTTTGGAGTGGTTTGAAGACTGGATATTGACAAGAATAAAAACATTTTTTTTTGATATCGTAGATTCGATCCTTGGTCCGCTAAATGTCTGGCCACTGAGATTCGTCAGGCGCTTTACACCACTGCACCAAATGAGCCTTGCTTGGGACTGTGGATTTATCGTATTATATTGGAACCGAGTAACCGTGAATTAAATAAACATTTTATTGCCATCTCATTTTCTCGCAGGCTAAATCCTGTAGATGTATGTGTTTGTCTATTTTTAGTGTCGCTCGTTTCCGTTTCATCGAGTTTCATATCAAAACGGTGCTAAAGGAGTTTTCACTTCAAAATATTGTTTCATTCGGTTCTAAAAGCGTAGTGTGCATAATTTAAAATTAGCTGCCCACCTAATCAACTGATATTTGAGTAAATTAATGAAGGTAGGTATTTGAATTTAGTAGTTATTAGTAGATAATAAATCCATATAATATAAAAAAATCTCGTGTCACGGTGTTTGTGGTCGCACTCCTCCGAAACGGCTTGACCGATTTTTATGATTTTTTTAATGTGTATTTTATAGGTATGAGAAATATGAGAATAGGTCGTGAAGTATATTTCATACCGCTAGGTGAAATGATAGGTGTCCCTATCCTTTTTTCTCTATTTTTTTGATAATTTTTTTTGTATTTTTTTTATTTGGCATCAAAAAATATCTATAACCCCAAATTTTCTTCCTCCTACCCCCACCCTCACATTTTTAATCACGATTTTAGTATTTTTGTATGAACAAATTTGGGCAAACCATCGAGCTTATTTTTGTTGGCTAGAGACGGACTGACAAAAAATATAGTACTCTCAATTGCTCTTCGAAATTAATATTGATTTTCTTTATTTCATTTTCCTACTTTAGGATAAAAAAAATATTGCGTTTTTTCACTTTACATTCAACTTTTAAGAGATCAAACAATGAATGTATCCGTTACTTAAATGAAATACATTGAATAGGCCACTTGCATGGACTTCATAACGACTTGGAAAAAATCGTGTGGATAGAGTTTTTTACTAAGATTACGAAAATGTTAGTAAAAAGTTTTAGAAATGTACAGTTTTTTTATTTTTAAATAAATAAATCCATTATTTGGGCTCGTGACGTCACTACATGAAAATGTCCCGTCGCCGAAAATGTTCCTATTAATTTTATAAAATTCCACACTGATTTATTTTTTTATATGGCATCACTTTGATTTCAGGCGAATTTTTGAATTCGTTCACTAGATTTAATGTTTGTTCTCTGCGAACTTATCATTTGGTTTGATTTTTTGACAGATGTTCTGAAGAGAACCCCGTACAATTAATGGGTACGGGGTTCTCTTCAGAACATGAAGAGGATGTCGGTACATGTTTTAGAGGTATAATGATTATGGTGCTGATTTTAACAAAATAAAATTTTATTATATTCTTATTATTATTACAATTTACAAGTTCAAGTATATTACATTGAATTTAGTAATATAGACGCTGTACACTATAATGATTTATGATCAATAAGATAGATCAAGGAAAAAAATATTTATGAGATGTAATATTTTTGGTATGCCTCGTTATTCTCCTGTGCCATTCGTGTGGAAAACGTTCTTTTTTTTTAAATAATTTTCGGCTATGTAATTATCGTTTTTTCACACCTATAAAATTATGTCCCGTCTTTCCGGTTTATAAAAAATGGTCTGATTTTTCGTATTGAAATTTTCAAAAAATCCCCAGGGTTTCAAAAATACGATTAAAAAAAAAAAAAAAATACAGAATGTCTTAGAATATTTGCCTAAACCGGAAAAAAATTTTAAAAAATGTGATGCAAGTGGCCTATTGAGAAAATGAATGGTTGATGTTTTTTTTGTTTTTATCGGCGGTCATCGTCTACAGCGCTCCATTTCTCTTTCTGTCGTAAATCCCATCCCACACACACTTACAATACATTCGTTTTTTTTATTTAACAACCAAAATATTATCTAGAAATAATTTATATGGCAGTACAACTTTTCCGGGTCAGCTAGTAATAATATATGTTCCTTTTCCACGTTCTGCTTGACTGAGTAAATAACGCATTTGGAGCATTAGGGTAATGTGCAAGTGCGTGCACTACCTAAGGTATAATTAATAATTGGCCTTGACACGCAGTATGTTAGTCAGGTAAAATAAGAACTCAACGGATTACGGATCCGTTCCTTCGATACATTTCCAGACTGTTTACTGCGATATCTTTCTAAGAAATAATCGGGTGACATTCGATCGATACGTTAATTTATGTCAAATCATTCTGACCGTAAGGAAAACGTGCATTTTTCAGTATTGCATTCACATTTATGACTTTGCAGTTTCTTGTGAAATGCAATATTTGAAAATATTATGGTATTCTTCGGAATATTCGAGAAAAAAATCTTCATATCGCTTTTCAAATAAAATTGATAAGAGACAAGTTTGATTTTGGCGTAGATAACTAAAAATGTAGATCCTTATTTGGAATAAAAAATCGAGTGTGCAATTCACACGCGGTAAAAGTGAAACCTTCAAAAAACTAATGTAGACAAGTAGGGAGACTATGAAGCACCGCACAAAGAGGTGACCGATTACACTATCTCATTCTCTCGCAGGCTAAGTCCTGTAGATGTATGTTTTTGTCTCTTTTTAGTAAGGGTCGACCGAGATCTCGGTCTCGGCATTCTCAGCTACAAATTCTACCGAGAACTCTGTCTCGGTTCTCGGCGAAAAATCGCCGAGATTCTGGGCCATAACTGGTGTAGGATAAGGGGATTCAAATCTACCGCGCGCGTCCACATTCGTCACTTGAGCTGTCGATTGTGATTGGTCGGCTGGCAGCGAGGTGGGTTTTACTTACCGCTGCTGCCGCCGCCGCGCCGCGCCGTTCGTTCATTTCACTATTTTTGTAAACAAAGAATTGTAATTAAAGGAAGTGTGTTTGAATTTTGTTCGTGGTTGAAAAAAATAAGTTATTTTATGTGTTGTTTTGATTAATTATATTACTTGTCAGAATAACTACATAAATTAGTGATGAACATACAAATCAACTAATCGATGTGTTTTGATTCACGGATAGGGTTTGTGTGTTATTTCAATTTAATGTGTTTACTAAGTAGGTATATCTAATGTTTTATTGTTGCAGATGAAAACTAAATATGCCTAAAGTAAATCCTATTTGGGGATATTTTGAAAATAAAAATATTACAACCTTCAAAGGCAACGTGTAAGTTGTGTAAGAAAACGGTATCATTAGGTACACATTAGGTAGGTTTTTTTCTCAATTTATCTATTCTCAGTCTCGGCCGAGATTTTAATTTATTCTCAGTCTCGGCCGAGAACGAAAAACCTGTCTCGGTCGACCCTTACTTTTTAGTATCGATATTTTTCGTTTCCATCGAGTTTTCAATCACAACGGTGCTAAAAAAGTTTTCATTTCAAAAATTATTTTAAATGTTCGACTGCAAACTGTGCATTTTATTCGGAATTGGTTAGATACAGAGTCAAAAAGCACCTTAATGCTACCAACATATAAAAAATTCAAAAAAAGTATAGCCAACCCCATGAGCCATATTCTAACGTATACAATAATATCACAAAATTGAGCGTAATGTTACATTTTTTTTACATCTTTATCTTTATCTTTACATAGTATAAAATGAAGTCGCTCCCGCTGTATGTGCGCTTAGATCTTTTAAACTACACAACGGATTTTCATGCGGTTTTCACATATAGATAGAGTGATTCAAGACGAAGGTTTATATATATAATACATGCATATTCGTCGAGAAATTTAAAGATTCAATTCAGGCAGCGGAAAGCGGGCAGCGGGCATTTGATATGTAGAGTTGATGGCGTTAGTTATAAAGGTTGGGTAAGCCACAGCCGTGTCTGCTAGTATAGTATAAAATAAAGTCGCTCCCGCTGTCTGTGCGCTTAGATCTTTCAAACTATGCAACGGATTTTCATGCGGTTTTCACCAATAGATAGATTGATTCATGAGGAAGGTTTGTTAAGGTTTTGTATAAATTGGTTGAAGCATATAAATAAAGGGAGCGGGCTGTCAAGCGAGCAGCGGGCAGCAAGCGGGCAGTGTGGAATTGATTTAACAGATAGCGTTGGTTATAAAGGTTGGGTAACGGCGTAGCGTTGTGTTTCGTTAGCCACAGCAACGTGTGGCCGGGTCTGCTAGTTGTAAATAAAATACAATATCGGTGTTAACCACGAGACACATTTTGAGCAAGTTAGGTACTCGTACATTTTTGTTTTAGAATAAGGAACTCCAGCGAAAAATATTATGGCTTTAAAAAAATATGTTCATACAGACCAATAAACGCTGATTCTGAATATATAAGTTTTATTTAATAATATTAAACGCAGAGTTGTTAAAAATTATTAAAAGTGCATTTTTAAACATCTCGTCAAAACACAGCGTCAAGTTGGCGTTAATGAAATGTTTAGTGGTGACGTCACTGTTCCTCGTGTCGTGACGTCGCCGTAAAGTCATTGGATGGGAAATGTACGGGAATGTAGGAATGACACAAGCCATCGTATTAATTTATCCGTTTATTTACATATCTACTGTTTATAGAGATTTAGTTGTTGTGTTTATTGAAACATTATTCAGGCCTAAATAATTCAGTATAAAAAATAGAGGTATCTCTATTATTTAAAATATTGAAAAACTTTAAACTGTACGAAAAAATCTTATAAATATACTATAATGCTACCTACTAATCTATAGGCTGATATCGTTTGCCTACACTTTTGGGTGATTCTTCGTTTGAGATAATATTGATTTTAAAAGATAAAAAAATAATAATTTCAAACAATTCCTATACCACTCTCCCGTAATAATATTGAAAAATATAATAATATAATAAATATATTAAAATAAATAAATAATTCCACCTAAATAATGTTTTAACCTATTCAATGCCATACTTTATTCCGTATAAATGTCATACAAAATGAACAGTTGTTGAAAAACTTTTCAGGAGTGATGACGTCACACGATTCACTATACGTACGGTGGTTTTTGGGGGATCTTGAAAAATTAAAACTTTGACAATTATAATAAACTCTTAAAAAAAGCAGTTATTTAAGTCATAAAAAAAAATTAAAAAATTGGACTTGAGTTCTCTATTATCGAGAAAACAGACGCTGTTCTTGGTTATCGGATTCAAATTAAGACGCAATACTACGCGACTCTTCTTCAAAAATGAAAGCTAATATAAGAAAACTTGCAAGTCAAATACAACCATAAAAATCTTATTGATTTTATTAACAACTACAATAAAAGTCGTAAAAATATACAATGTGCCTTTTATTTTTAAAACTAAAATATTTTTACACAAATATTGAAGGTTTTTTTTACGATTGCTCCACACTAAAGGCCCTGAGGATGATAATTTTCCTCAGGGCCTATGTCATCTTAGGGTATGCCGAATGGAGGGTCTTTTAAGGAAGGGAAGGATAGGAAGTTCTGGGAAAGAAAAAGGTAGTGACCGACCGAAGGTTCGGTTTCGGCAAGTTTCGGCATCAGTTTCGGTTTCGGTAGAAAATCTGCCGAAACCGAAACTTTTTAGACATGTTGAAAATCGATTGTTTACAGTTATTTGGCTTATATTTTACCCTTAGTTAACATGTTTTGTTATTTTTTATAAAATTTATTGGTTTTAAGGAAGTAATATAAAGAAAAAAAAATCGCATACTTCAATTATTATTTTTATAATTTAACACGTGTTAACTATCTGAATATGAGTTAAAAAATAAGCCAAATAACAGTAAACAATCGATTTTTAACATGTCTAAAAAGTTTCGGTTTCGGCCGACACCGAAGATTCTGACGAAGACCTGGACATACCTCACCCCATCAACCCGGGCACCCCTGCTAAGTTACCAAAAATAAGATATACTGTAATTGTTGGTTTGTAATTAAATAGACTCGATTGCAATTTCAAACAGAAGAAAAAACAAAAGAATATGGAAACGGAACTGTTAGTGTTGCCAGCATAGGGCATCAAAATATTCCAACAGCAATGACATGTGATCCAAGTGCGGCCGCACTAATCCCCAAGGAGGCGTCTACTATCTGCAGGAATTCCAAAAAACTGAAAAAATCGAACTAATATCTTTGCGAACCAAAGTGTTGACGAATATCTACAGCTCAAAGTGTTGACTAATATCTATGAGAACGAAAGTGTTGACGAATATCTACAGCTCAAACTGCTGACTAATATCTATGAGAACCAAAGTGTTGACGAATATCTACAGCACTGCCAGAGGTTGAATTTGCAATTATGTATAGCATATTGGAATAACGTAATATTGCGTATGCAGTTTAAAAAACTTAATTTATGTAAGTATGTATTTAAAAATCCCTAATATCGGACTATTGGACACATTTAGCTGATTAGTCCAACCTACGCTCTGTAGATATTAGTTCAACCTACGCTCTGTAGATATTAGTCAACACTGGGACCGTCATAGATATTCGTCCGACCTTAGCTCTGTAGATATTAGTCAACACTCTGAAGTTCGTAGATATTAGTTCAACATATGAGCTGTAGATATTCGTCCGACATACAGGCTGTAGATATTAGTATCTGGAGTCATCCCCAAGGGCGTCGCCAGCCAATAGCCCAGGGGGGGGGGGCAAGTTGATATTGAGTTATGAGAAAAGTAGGTAAAGTCGAGAGCACATGAAGCTTTT
The DNA here is from genome assembly GCA_917880885.1 of Limnephilus marmoratus. Lineage (NCBI taxonomy): Eukaryota > Metazoa > Arthropoda > Insecta > Trichoptera > Limnephilidae > Limnephilus > Limnephilus marmoratus. The sequence goes on from OU862908.1 coordinate 16,723,998, forward strand.
CACTTGTAATACGAGCCTTACATCTACGGCGATTGTAATAAACGATATCTAACGTTCAACATGTAAAGCTACACGAGCTCAATAAAAAAAACTTGTAAATAAGTTAGGTATTACATTTATTAGAAAAATTCAATAAAAATAATTTGGGAGTTTGAGTTTTGAATAAGTGTACAGAGTATTTTTTTTTGTAATTAACAGGATTTAATATAAGGGTCGATTAAGATTAGGTTAATTAAAATATAATTTTCGGGGGTTTTTGTAAACTTCTCGACCACTTTATTATGAAAATCTTCTAAGTTTCCATGAATAAGTTTTCTGTGTACACCAGGGTTTCCCAACCAGTGGTCCGCAAGAGGCTAGAAGATGGTCCGCGATGGTTTACCGGTCAATAAACGAGCCAGCGTGCGGGCGGTCCCTGGCCTCCTAGCATAGTCGATCGATATAGGTTTTATCGAAAATGTCGGTAACTTGCGATCGCTCCCGACCACGACTGCAGGCTGCTAACGAATAATGCTAGGACACCTGGTCGAGAAGTCTGAATTTAAAAAATCGGGATAATATTCAGTTTATCAATATTGTACCTTGTGGTCAGTGGTCATTATGGTATTCCGATTTGCCAAACCACATCCTGTGGTAAATATTCTGCTAGAACCCGTCCCACACTATCCCATTCCGCCCCCTCCGTTGTGGTAAACATTCTGCTAGAACCCGTCCCACCCTATCCCATTCCGCCCCCTCCGTTGTGGTAAATATTCTACTAGAACCCGTCCTACCCTATCCCATACGCCCCTCCCGTTGTGCTATCCATCCCGGGTGCCACCCATGCTAGCCTAAGCAACTGCCTGTGGTCAGTGGCGTTCAATCAATCACTGGGACGGATATTGTGTCACCCCCCAAAGAGTTGACAAAACACAAATTTCGATTTCATAAAAAATTGGGGGGGGGGGGTGGCTAGACAATTGTGGCCTTGGGGGTGAAACTCGGTCGGGTGGCACCCGGGGAGCCGCCGCTCCTTCGCTACGCCACTGCTTGTGGTCCCTGTCGAAAACATAAACGTACAAGTGGTCCCGGGTCAGAAAAAGGTTGCGAACCACTGGTGTACACTCATCATGGCCAGACCATTGAGGCGATTTTGTCCCATAGTGCTTCTTAGCCAAGTTTTAACTCTCCTGAGGCTGCTAAACGATCGCTCTACCGTAAACGTTGTGTACGGAAGAGCGATCAAAATTTTCAACCATAGACATATGATTAATATTCATATGTCTATGTTTTCAACGCTTTTTGCGTGTCGGGAAAGAAGATTTTTGTCTATTTTAGGATATCAACAACGGTTCGATCCGTTAGGTTTGGTTTATTATGCCAGAATTGCGGCCAAAGCTCGACTTCAATTTTTATATTTGGTAAATTGCTTCCCCGCTCCCCCTCTCCTGCTTTAAAAATAGCATAGAGCAGAGCGTCGTTGAGCGTAGATGTTAGGAATGGAAATGGTAAATTCATTCGAGTTTCGAAGTACGGGAATGAATGATCAAGCTAGACAAATCAAAGACTTAGGACTTTAGTTGCGTTGCATTTGGCAACTTTTTTAGAATCCCTAGGGGGGGGCAGCTGCCCCTCCCTGCCCCCCTTGGCGACGCCCTTGGTCATCCCCACCAGTACCACAAGAGTTTGGCGGATTTTGACGGTTTATCGGCAAGGTACTTCCCCTATACATAAACATGCATATTAACTTCGACGCCTGAAATAAAATTTTCCGCAAATGTATCAACATAGTTTCCATGACAACGATTTGTTTTGTCTTTGCGTCTGATTGCGTCTGACGTTAGCAATAACTCGCTTATGTCAGAAAATTTATTTGTCAGTGTACATAAATATTTATAATATAATTTATTTGGGTTTTTATTCTCTTTTACAACATTGTTAACAGTGTACTTTTAAAAAATAGTTGTATAGGTATTTAATTTGGTGTGTTATGGCGGCTCATCAGTTTAATGCCTAGAAGTGACTATTCATTGACAGTAGATTTAGTTGTGCGATTGGTAAGTTTTTGTTCTTACCATGAATATAATAATAAATAGCCTGAAAACTTGCAAACGTAACTTACGAGGTAGAAATAGTGATAGATCTATTAGGGAATGTACCCATACTACGTGACCAATTTTTGCAATTTTTACCCCCCCCCCCCCCCCCCCGGTGACCAAAATAAAATCCTCGCCGCTCATTTGTGCCAAGCATGGTATTTTGAAGACCCCCCCGCCCCCTAAACGTGTCACGTAGTATGGGTACGTTCCCTTAGGTGGTTGGGCAATCCAGAGCGTTTGGTTTCCATTTTTTAGGTGTACTGGATTCAATCATCTGCTAGAGAGACCTTAGGGTTGCCAGCATCCGTTTTATGTATTAGAGGATTTGATACGATAAAATAAAGGACATAGGATGAAAATAAAGGATATCAATATTTTTTAAACAAAATGCGGTTCTGGTATAAGTAGCGATATTTATTAATAAAAAAAAAACAATACTAACACGCAATGTAACATAGTTTGTCGTTAATCGAAGCCAAGTAAGAAGTACGACCTTAATTAGTCTTTTTGCATTTAAAAGTATACTTGGTATTACTTTTGGCTGCTCTAAGAGCTTCTTCGTTTTCTGTAATGAAATTATAAAATTGTTTGCATTTCATGTTGAAGTTTGACTGTATTTGTAGTTCTGCTTTTACAGTGTCAATATCTAACTTATTTCGGTTTTTGTTCCACATATTCATACACAAGGAAAAAATCCTTTCGGCTTGGACGTTAAAAACTGGGATGGAAAATACGTATTGTATAATTTTTAGCAGATTCTTGTTTTCATCCGTAGATTTGAGAATCTGAATCCAATTTTCAAGAACACTTTCACATTTCTTAACGTCTATAATTTTCGTCTGGAGAGGTTTTATTATACGGAACTCTACATACAATGCATCAAGGTTAATATTAGGTATCTGTAGTTTTGACACCATGTCGCAAAAATCCTGATACTTAATTTCTTTCATCAGTGTCGGTGGCTGCAAACAATGGAAATTACTATTTTCTGAGAAATCGAATCGCGATTCTATACATGTTAGTACATTTCGATACCCCAAAAATATAGTAGTGTATTTTTTAGCCTGAGAAGTAGACATTTTTCAAAGAATTTGCTGGACTGCCATTCCAAAAACGAATCTTCAATTCGCTGGTTCATCTTTTTCTTTTAAATTATTCATGATTTTGTATACGTTGCACATTATGACGAAACCACACCGATTCATTTTTTCCAAATTAAAGGACAAAGTATTGTCCTCTATTGAAGGTTTCAAATTAGGGGACAAGATCAGTTCTTGGGTCCGAAATACAGGACGTCCTTTAAAATAAAGGACGTCTGGCCCCCTGGACGATAGGAGACCCAATTTTATTAATTTTACCCAATTTTAAATCACCATCAATTTTTTGCGCTTGTAACAATGCTGGCAGCTCAGTTGGAAGGATTCAAATATTCTCAATTTATTCGTGGCCTATGAAATTTTCTTCTTTTTAGTGTAGACTTGAACGCTGTGCAATTATTTATTTATGGGAAGTAAATAAGTACCACATAATAAAGCACTGAGCATATATTAATTAGTTCTTTGATCTCGAATACTTTCCCATTCCCGCATAGTTTCGACTCTTTGTAATTTAGGAGACGGGTATGGGCCGCACTGGGAACCATTTATTGGATAACCAACACCTCTGCCATAGGCCACCCCAAGTGGTTCGCTACGTTTGGTGTTTTGGTGATTTTAACAGGGGTGCCCGGGTTCATGGGGTGAGGTTTATCCAGGCCTTGGCGGGCCTGAAATGATTTCAGATAACCTAGGGGGAATACACTTGTTGAATCCCTTTTGGAAAAATGTTAAATGAGCGGAAGGGAACAATATTAAGTTTCCTTTGAGATTGAACCTATAAAGTTATTGTAAAAGTTGATTATACTGTCTTACCTTTTATCAGTAGCGGCTCGAGCATTTCTTTGATGGTGGGGATCGATATTTTTAAGTGTACCAATTGTACCATAATCTTACCACCCGGAGATTATAATATAAAATGTCTCAAACAAAAATTTTGATGGTCAAATCATGCTAATCGGATATCTAAACACAAAATAGTATGAAATGTCAGTAGATGTATACCAATTAATAACGTGTGTATACCAATTATTAAGTATTATTATTTATAATAAAAGAAAATTGCAAGATTGTTATCGAACTTAATTTGAAAGCGAGCGGTTCCAGCCCAAAAACTCCGCTAACAGTATTCAGTATTTTATCATGAGGGGATTCATTGGATTACCCCCACGGTATTTGAAATTCACATACGAGTGGCGCATGTACGGTTCGAGATGTTATATTTATAATAAATATTATATTTAATTCTTCTAATAGTGCAAAATTATTTTGTGGTAACATTTTAAATTCAAATTAATAAATTACGTTGTATTAACCACTTAATTATTTATAAAAACCGACATGTTTCGTCAGCAAAGCTTTTATAAATAATTAAGTGGTTAATACAACGTAATTTATTAGTTTAAATATTATATTTTTTCACATTATTAATAATAATTACTAGTAACCCAATCCGGTAAAAATTGGCAACCTCTCACCTTATCCATGCTGAATACCGCATATCCGCTCGGATTTCAGATGAGAATTTGTTCCAATTAAAAGGAATGGCATCCCAGATGACCGAACTAAATTAGTATTAGTTTCTTTGTTTGGTTTCTTGGATTTTGGTCCAAAAAATCGACTGTCCCGATAAACCGGTGTACTAATTAAGGGGAATCGACTGTATATATTAAAAAAAAATATATTTTGGCATGTTCTGTTGACTCTTGTATTAGACGAGCACCTATATTGTTAATAATGTATTTTAATCTTTCAGATCAATTGTCCCGGAGTCTGGCTGTGTCCGAATGGACTTGTCTCTCTATCTCTTAAGATGTTGGGAAGCAGATTCAGAACACCTGCGGTGGCGCCCATATTTCCTCTGATCTTTAACACAGCATTTAATTTTACAAAAACATTCAAAAACATTGCTTCAGAATCAAAAGTACACAATGCCTTAGGTAGTGTATTTTTTAACATTATTAAAAGTTATTCGGTTTTTTGATATATCGACCCATAATTGGCAGAACAGCGTAAACGACATTTTTTGTCAAATTACGATTTTTAGCGAAAACAGTTCAATGCTGCCTAATACATCAATGACAAAAATATTGCAGCTCTATCTTATATGCATGACACTTTTTTAGTAGTTATAGCTTCCAGCGTAAGCGACAGTGGTCGGTTACGCTGTCTTACGCTGTCGTACGCTGTCGGTCAAGAAAGTTTCAGTTTGGTCGGTTGGCGTCCATCTAGTGACTAGTGCAGACGTGTTGGCGGCTGGTAGAATCGGAAACTAAACGAAAATTTTTAAGTTCTTAATTTATTATTTTGTATTTGAATATTGGAATAAAAAGTATTAATGCAAATTATATCATTTTTCCCAACCGTCTGGAGCCAGTGAGAATATGGCATCCCCAATTTTGGTTTGTTGTTAGGCTGAAGGTAGTGGGGAGGGGAATGGGATGTGGAAATGTAACTGGCTGTTAAGATCTAGTCACCAAACACGACTAAAGCCATTTCAAGTAATAAGTCTATTTATATACTATACACCAGCGCAAAATTACAAAGAAATATATAATATTACTTTTTTATCCGAATACGGCACAAGAGGCCCAACTTTTCCTAACCGTCTGGAGCCAGTGAGACTATGCATCCCCAATTTTAGTATGTTGTGAGGCTGAAGGCAGTGAGGAGGAGGAGATATGGAAAATGTACCTTGCTATTCAGATCTAGTCACCGTATTTTGCCTATTTGGTGACTAGATCTGAATAGCCAGGTACATTTTCCATATCTCCTTCCCCTCCCCACTACCATCAGCTTCATAACATACTAAAAATGGGGATGCCATAGTCTCACTGGCTTCAGATGGTTGGGACTCTTGTTTGTATTTGGATAAAAAAAGTTACATTATATGATTTTTTTTATATTTTTACGCTGGTGTGTAGTGGTATATAATTATTAGACTCATTACTTGAAATGGTTTTGACCGTATTTGGTGTCTAGATTTGAATATCCTGGTACATTTTCCACATCTCCTTCCCCTGTCCACCACCTTCAGCCTCACAACATACTAAAATTAGGGATTCGGCTCCAGTTGGGAGCAGTTGGGATTCTTGCGTTGTATTCGGATATAAAAGTTATTTTATATATTTTTTTTTGTATTTGGACGCTGGTGTGTGGTGTGTAGGTATTAGACTTATTACTTGAAATTGCTTTAGCCGTGTTTGGTAACTAGATCTGTATAGCCAGGTGCATTTTCCACATCTCCTTCCCCTCCCCACTACCTTCAGCCTCATAACATACCGAAATTGGGGAGGCCATGGTCTCACTGGCTCCAGACAGTAGGGAGAAGGTGTGCCTCTGGTGTTGTATTAAATGTTATATAGCGGTTTTTTGCAAAACCGACTGCACATATAAGTATGTCGTATTTTGTTATTACCGCATACTCCTTCGGAGAGTCGAAATTATTGTTAGTAAAAATATCATTACAACGGATTTTCAATCAAGATGCATGCAGATTAAGGTGGTCCAGGCCTGTATAGTAAATTTTGTTTTTTCAAATATAGATGTAGCCACCAATTTTATTTGTTACACCTATCATTTCAATTATGTGTAAAAAATTTCAGCCCCCTATCTTATATACAAGGGGGTGCTCATCGAATTAGAAGTTTCTGACAAAAGTTCTGGATTTTAAGTAAAACACGTAATTTAAGGTTTATTAATATTACAATTATTTTAGTCAAATAAGTATAAAACGTATTTAAATTTGAACAAAATTTGGTAACAAAGCAATAATTAACATAATATTAGTCGCAAACTTTCAAAACTATGTTGGTTAACTCCATTTTGAATGTTTCAGTAGAAACGATTTTTCTGTTTTGTTCAACGATGTGAAGTAAAAATTGCTTTTTTTCCTCATTCTTAGAGAGTATTGTGTTGTAATCTTCAAATAGTTTAACACCTCTCTCCGCTGTATCATTAACAATACACAAATTTTTTAAGGAAATCAACACTGTTATTCCAAGTCTTAGGAGGCAATTACAAGAAAGAGTCCGTGATTTCAAGAACTAACAGCGTTTTCAACATTCTTTGTGTTGCAAAAGCTTCTAATGTAACCTCTGAGGCAAGCTTAGCAGAATCACCTCGTACTGAAGGATTACCGCCATCAGATTTTATTTTTTGAACAATGGATTGTTTCTCAGCATCAGACAGCTTCTCAGAAAACAAGGTTAATGAGACTAGTTCATCTGACAAATACCATAAGTGACGCTCTAAGACACCCCTAACTGCTATACTGATTTCGGAATCAATGGCTTCGTACAATTTTAAGCTATTCCAAAGTATTAAGTGATTTACTGGCGCATCTGCTGCCAAAGACGCTTCGATTCAAACTTTGGTGTAGATGATAACTAACAAATCGAACAATTTGTTTTCTTCTCTCTTGATTAGTTTAAATCTTATTACGATCAAGCGCACTGGTAACGTATTGTGTAAATATGTCACTAAACTTGTAGACAGCTCAACGCACTACAAACTCATCTTTGGACTTATCCTCTAATATGCTAGCATTACTAGAAGTGCTACTGAAGCTGCACTCAAGTTCTAACACCACCGAAGATGAAGCATTACTTTCAGCAGCCATTTCTTTCAATTCTTCAAATCCTTGTTTCAGTTTTAGAGAACTTTCTTTGACCTTTTCTAGTTTCTTGTCGATTGAGGTCATAATCATCTTACGTTCTCATCTTTGATCGATGAGAAACGCTCTGTCTTCCGCAATTTTTATCAAATTCAAAGCGCTTGCATGGGCAATATCAAAAAGTTTGTCTAGTTCTTTTTTTAAACAAATACACTCCTTTTTTTGTGCTTCAGAATTTCTTCCTCTATTTTTATTCAATAGCAGCCAAAGAAACTTATGGCAGAAACACATTATTAAAACCCGACGCGACCCGACGAAACGCGATGCGTGTTGAGTCGAATCAAATGTATTGTTTTCTATAGACCAGAATCACACTATGAACACCCGACGCGACGCCATGCGCGCCCACACCACCCGATCCAGACGTGCCAGGTCGGTGTGTTGCCCATGGTGGGGGTAAACACGCCATCCGACGCGGCGCGCGCGGTGTGTTTCTAGACAACACCCGACGCCACGCGTCAGTCGTTCGAGAACTGTCACAGAGCATATTCGGAATTTATGCCAAATTAATATTATTTTTTGCATTTATTTAGCGAAATGTCTGACGAACAATTAATTGAGTTGGTAAAACGATATCCTGTTTTATATGACACGAGTTTAGCTATATACAGGGTTCATACTGTGAGAAATAATGCATGGGAAGAATAAATAAAAATAATGGGTTTTAGTAACCCAAAAATACATATGAAATCCTTCATTATCTTGAAGTAAATCTGGATACAGAGTATGATATTCACCACACGTACTTCTCTTTTGATTTATTTCATGTACCCAGTAACGCCTAGTTATTCTCTTTTTCTTGAGTCGTTTAAGTATCATATATATGTACCCTAAATTTGAATCAAATCGTCTTCAAAGTCAGACTCGTTATTTATTAAATCCATAGTACATAACCGTACACTTCCACTGCTGTTAGCTAACTGTATTCAGAAATTGCTAGTATGTCGTGGCGTCGCGTGTTGGTAATGTGCACGGTGCATATCGGGTGTTGACACGTTGCGTCGCGTCGGGTTTTAATAATGTGTTTCCGCCTTTAATCAGTTTTTCAATGCAGTGATTTTGTTGTCCGGTCGGAATACTAGATTTACTCCATACTTTTATAAGTTCTTGAATAAGTACATGCGCGAAATCTTTCACATTTTCGGAATCATTTAATATGTAGTGATAACAGAGTAAAACTTGCCGAAGATTAGGATGTTGGTTAAGCCTCATCAATGGCTCAATATCTCGAACCCCAAGTAGAAAAATTTCGTATTTTTTTCGAGTAGATGAACACATTTTACTACACTGATTCATTTCACAGTCTACTAAATAAGTATCAAATACTGTTCAAATTTGTCCATAAAACTCTTCAGTAGTTTATTTTAATATTTATTTAATAATTTAACACACGAAATTGGCCTGTAGCAAAAAGTAAAAATTAAGCATTTTACACAAAAAAGTCAAAAACAACACTCGATTGAGCACCCCTTTCTACATGAGCTATCTCGCTGAAATTTTACTATGTTATTTCTATTAATACATGTAACAAATTCACGGGGTGGCCAAATGAAAAATAATAAAAAAAAAATTTTGGACCACCTTAATGCAGATACAAGTATATCGACTTTGGTTTTACGGCCGTATATCCTCTTTGCATACTTTATTTAGTCAACTTTAGTATCAACTATCATGGAACCATTTTATTCAGTTATTTGTTTACCTATCATAATTGCGTGATAGACATTTCAAAAATAATTATGTACTCCGAACAGCGTTTGCGACATTTCGCAGGGAAAAAATCTGTCAGGGTCATAGGCAACACAGCGTTACCGCCACTATCTCAACAACTGAAGACATTTAGATAATTGTATTATCAGCTTTATATAGGCAGCAACCAAAGATTAATAATCCTCATTAACCAAAATCCTTTTTGGAATCAATGAAGAAAATTAATTAAAAAAAACCTTCTCCTGAACAATTTACTTTTTGCCGCTTACGCTGTTCTGCCGATTATGGATCGATATATTTCTGGGTGACCGGACAACTCAGAATGAAATCAACTCAGAACCTCATTTGAAAAGCCATTAAAAGTGATGAAAAAAAATGGTTAAATAAGTCTCGTTAGGGCATGGTTATGGGCTATTTTAAAATTATTTTTTTTCATAACTTTTAATGATTTTTCAAAGAGGTGTTGAGTTGAGTTCATTCTGAATTGGCATGGAACCATTTTTCTGATTGCTTTTCAAAGTTTCCTTAATATTAATTCACAGTAATTCATCAATCGTATGAGACAATGTACGAATATGAATGAAGCAAGGAGTGTCTGCCAAGACCGAGTTGTTTGACGGTCTATCCTCTCTTCCTACTCCTGCGGACAAATGGCGTAATGGTTATTTGAAACCGAACAAGGCTGTATTTTTAGGAACATTTGGGTGGTTTTATAGGAACTGAGAACAGTTTATTTATTTCATTTTTCTACCTCAATGCAGTGGGTAGAATTTCGCACTACTGACTTTACCAAAATGTTTATAATTTGGCCTACAGCAATGATACATACTCTCAACTCAAAAAAACTACTGAAGTGTGTCGTCCATCAACGAACCACAGTCATGCAGCCAGGCAAACAACCACGTCATTGAATATACAAAAAAAAATTCACATTTTCTGCCTGTTAACATTTTACCATTTGTTTTTCAATTAATTGATTTCAGCTGGAGAAACGGTACGCTGCGAGTTGTTGCAGTGGCCAAATGGCTATAAGAAAGGTCAAGGCAGAATTCTCGCCACATATGTTGGAATCCTTGAGGATTTGCTTTACCCGCCCGAAGTCTGCGTTTCCTCCCAAGTTGATCTGCTCATGAAACCAGCTTGCTTGTTTCCAGTAAGCTTGATGTCTTTATCTCCATGAATGTATCCTGAATCACTTTATTTACAGCAGATTGTATTATGGGTAATTTACATATTTTAGGGAATCCTGGCTCCAAAAATAGAAATAGTAAATAAAGCATATATAAAGAAGATTGATGAGAAGTCTTCTTCCTTGAGAAAAAGTGAAGATCAACAAATAATTTCTGATGGGCAAGACATTGGCTACCAAAAAATGATTAGCGGTAGAAGAACCAGCGCTCAACCGACAACTTTTTATGATGGAAGTGACAGTAGTCGTCCAACTGGTAGAAGAAATAGTGAGAAACCAAGTTCTGACAGAGAAACTGACAATGCTCAACTAATGTCTAATGGTAGAAAACATAAAAAGGATTCTTCAAGTGATGATCAATACGACATATCCCCTCCTTATCCGGACAAACGTAAAAATGTGTGCACTTGTAATCAAAGAGACAAGTCACCAATGCACCAAAAACCAGTTTGCCACTCTCCAAGAACGAAAGTGTAAGTATGAAGTATTATGTTGTGATTTGAATTGCATTATTATTACAAACATAATATGCATTTATTTGCATTTCATTATATTACACAGCTCAACAAAAAATGTAATTTTTTTGGTTGCCCTGGATATCTCTGCTGATTTTTATACTTTCAAGTCGTCGCTTTAGTTCGTATTTGTCCAACAGACCATTCAAAAATTTTATAGAAGGAGAAGGTTTTCTTTCATTATTTCAATTATACATTATGATAGGTGTTTAAAATAAAGCTATTTCCGTAAAGGTAAAGGTCTCAATAGTTTAAATAATTCTTAGATAAGTGATTAACTCTTATTTTTTGTACGTTATTTTTATTTTAAAGTGGAGATTGAACAAAAACTTAAATGGTCTGTTGGACAAATAAGAACTGAGGCGACGAAGTACCCAGTTTACGGATATATTCATGAAAGTACTGAATTGGCTCTGGTTTTTATGATTTTGGCATATCTTGTATCATCATTAAATAGTATGAAGTAAAGCCACTCCTGATGTCTGGACGCTTAGATCTTTTAAACTACGCAACGGATTTTCATGCGGTTTTCACCGTTAGCTAGAGTGATTCATTTGGAAGGTTTTTAAGCACATAGTTTGTCAAGGTTTTGTGTAAATTGGTTGAAATATATAATATATGTGGCAGCGGCAGCGGGCTGCGGGCGACAGGCAGCGGGCTGGCAAGCGGGCGATCTGGATTTGATATGTATGTAAATTAATAGATGGCGTTGGTTGTAAAGGTTGGGTAATAGCTTTGTCAGTAGATGGCGTTGTGTTTCGTTGTGGTTGGGTCTGGTAGTTAAAAATAATTAACAGTGTAAGTTGGCTCTTCGGAACTAGAGTTATTACTTAATAGGTGTTTAGTTTTTTAGTGAAATTCGCTTTCTGCGACATCACGTCACACCTCCCCTCCCCCAGAATGCCTCATGTGGAGAATCCTTAACTGTTGGTAAAGGCAATGTTCTAAATGAGCCGTTGTTAAGTAGAGAAAAAATTATACTTCCGCCACTACATACCAAGTTGGTATGATGATTCTCCACATGAGATATGCGGGGGGGGGGGTCACGTGATGTCGCAGAAAGCGAATTTCACTAAAAAAACTAAACATCTATTAATAACTCTAGTTCTGGAGAGCCTACTTGCACTGCTAATTATTTTAAAATAGCAGACCCAACCACACGTTGCTGTGACTAACGAAACACAACGCCATCTACTGACAATGTAATTACCCAACCTTTATAACCAACGCCATCTGTTAATTTGCATACATATCAATCCAGATCGCCTGCTTGCCAGCCCGCTGCCTATCACCCGCAGCCCGCTGCCGCTGCCATATATATTATATATTTCAACCAATTTACACAAAACCTTGACAAATTATATGCCTAAAAACCTTTCTCATGAATCACTCTATCTATTGGTGAAAACCGCATGAAAATCCGTTGCGTAGTTTAAAAGACCTAAGCTGAGAGACAAGACAACGGGAGCGACTTTATACTGTGTAATGATGATATAAGATACGCCAAAATCATAAAAACTAGAGCCAATATTCCAAAATCATTCGTAGTTTCATAAATTGTAGGCATAAAATGATTCAGAACCACTTTCATATCAAAGGCAACAAAACCATTGTTGACCAGTGTTATTATTACAGACTGTATTGACCAAGCTGCATGTTTAAGGTTTTATAACTAGGCTATGTAAAGTTTATTAATTTCGCTGATAATTTGCTTCCCTCCTTGAAGTAATACATATATATATATTTTGTCATTCACTTTTAATTTAATTTTAAAATTTGTAATGCAAGAAGAAACCATCAGGGAACAACTTCTAATGGTAGAAGAACAAGTGGTCAACAATCTTCAGATGATACGCGAGGTAACGATCAATCAATGCCTTATGATAGAAGATACAGCAGGAGATCTATTTCTAATGGTGGAGAATACATAAATAATGGAGATATTATCACCGGAATGAGAGATGATTTAGGACAGCCAATTCCAAGCGACAAAAGAATTATTGACAGTAGAAGACATAGTTGTCTGTCAAACTCCAATGGTAAGCAAGAGACTTGTCACCCAATATCAAATAACAGAAGAGACAGTAATTTAACAATGCCTAAAAGAAAAGAAAGCATTCGTCAGTCTATTTCCAACAGTAGGAAGAATAGTCAGCAACCAATTGACAATTTTCAACAAAGTTCTTCTGGCAGAAGAGATACTGGCCTCCATGTTTTAAATAACGGGATAGAAAATGATTGGTCGAATTCTGACAACCAAAGAGAAACAAATCAACCAGTCTCTAACCGTGTTGCTCGGTACAATGGAATAAGAGGTAGTGGACTTCCAATTTCCAAGGATAAAATGAACCATGATCAAACAAAATTAAATCTAAAATCTCTAAATAAGAAGGATTCTGGACAATTTCCTCCTCCATCGACTCCATACAATAATACGGTTGATTCAAATAGGTGCGCATTAGGCATGCACCAAAAACCTGTATGTCATTCTCCTAGAAACACGCCGTATGTATAAATGATTTGTTTATTGTGATTTTGAGATTTTGTGATGTGTTTTGATGTTTCTTGTGATTGTTATTACTTTTACTTTCCATAATCCATTGTGTGTTGAAAACACCATTAAAGAATATACATTATATATTCTAATTTAATGATGTTTTCAACATGTCAGTGTAAATATATCAATCGTCCAGTTGATTAGTCAGCATCTCCGAAAAATCGAAATTTGAGGTGAGTACGAAGTTATATGTAAAAGTATATCCTCTATCTGGTACAATACTCAGATTACTCATAAGCACCATCAAATCAATTTTAATTTTGAAAAACTTGTGGTGAATTAAACCAAATGTTGATTTTTTCAGGATCACTTGTAGGATATTTCAAAATGTTATAATAATATACCGGACCGTTATGCCTCCCAGTATTATTTTATAGCATATTTAATACGTAAAACACAGAGACATGTAAATAATAATTGATTTATGGTGAGCATTTGATTATGCTTTCCTCATTATCTCAAAACATAGTATGTATTTGGAGATGTCTGACTAATCAACTGGATGATCGATATTTATATATGTATTTACATAAGCAGGTTCTTACTTACTGGTATTTCACCATCCTCCTCCTCATTATCCATACGATAATGTATATTTTCGGTTAATTAAACACAATTTATTTATTTAAAAAGTCTGAGTTTATTATTCGGTACTTGAACCTATGAATTAGAGATGAAACAGATAGTTGTTTGACCGGATACCGGGTACCGGATATCCGGCGAGCTGCGAGGCCGGACGGCCGGATATCCGGTGGCCGGATATTCGGCCCATTGTCTCGTTGCATGTCGTGATGAGTTTAGCGCCGTTTTTAGTCTTTATTCACCATAATTTACCACTTGTTAATTTTGAGTATTATTCAAAATATTCTCTTTGATGAGAATAAGAACAAGAGGCATATTATGGTGCTTCAATGTCAGTATTTAATCATTTCAATAATCTCTGTGTTTTTTACGATTTTTAGTTCACGTATAATGGTGATTGTGATTAGTTAATCACGTTAATTTAAGTTTTCGCCACTCTGAGAGGTTTTTTTAAAGATTCTAATTAAAGTTTTTAGTTTACTTAAATATTTACTATTTATGTATTTATCATTAGAGTGAATATCTCAGAAGAAATTTTAGTTTTTTGGAAGGCCTTATGGCTTTTTTGTAACTTTTCGACTTTAAATAAAAGCCGTCATAATTATAAGCCATTTTATTGATATATGATTTTACCTCACAAAGATTAATGTATTGCATTTTATTATAGGAAATTGTCGTAGTTTTTTAATATCCGGTATCTGGCCGGATATCCGTTTCATCTCTACTATGAATAGTGGCTATACATAGGATAAGTTAGCCAGGTTTTTTTGCCCGTTGCGAGTATTTATTTGTTTATTTGTTAATATTCGTTATTATCATGGATAAGCTATCAAGAAGATGGTGAAATACCCCCTGATTAGCTTAAACTTTAAATCATTTTTTAACATTTAAAACTCATTCCTTCTGATATCTCAACAGAAAATCCGATTAAATTGACTGCACAGAAGTACTTTGAGACTGAATCGAAATTTAGTTGTTTCTCAGACAATTTAAATCAATGAATAAAATAATAGCAAAGGCCGTATTGTACAGTGCAAAGCAGGTTACATTTTTCATATTTTAAATATTTTATTAAACACTAAGTAGTTGTTTCACAAAATTTGATCAATTTATTCTTCAAATTTCATAGTCAATTTTCAAGTTCTGTGAAAGTCCTGTAGAAGTTCTGTTATTATATCATTATGGGCCAGTTACTTGAAAGTATTGAGATACTCTTGAATAGAACTTTCACAGAATATGAAAATAAACCTCGAAATTTGACAAATTGTGTGAAACATTCCGTCTTTAGTATTTTATTACTTTTTTTACATAACTGTAGTAACAAACAAAACGGGTACCTAGAAGGAATATCATGTCCCATATTCAATGCTTCAAAAAAAAAAAATAATAAACTTCATAATGACATGTGAAACCTTGACGTGTGAAGTCCAGATTACAAACATTTTCAAAGGACAACTAAACTTCACCTAAATTTTACTGAAAAAGAATAATTTCTGAATGTAAATTCATCACAATATAAATAAGTATATTATACCATTTATCAGCTATTAGCCCTTTCCACTTCAAGCCTATTTTTTGTTTTTATTTCACCAGCTCAGTGCCAAAAATGCGTTTTTTTATGTTTTTTTTTTTTTTAAATAAAATATCACATATCATGAAATAAATTGAATAAAATTTAAGAGGCGTAGTCGAAAATGATGATTCGTTTTCATATAGATGTATATTTTTGGCTTTTGGCCTTTTAGAAACATCTCTTTTTAATTTTTTATGACATAACGGGATCGAGGATTATTTCACTAAGGGGCCGTTCAAGTATTACGTAACGCACTTGGTGGGGGGGGGGGTCTTATGAAACGTTACTGTGCGTTACGAGGGGGGGGAGGGGGAGGGGTTCGAATAACGCGTTACGTAACATGTCTTTCTTTATTTAGATAAAAAAAACTAGGGAATTAAAATCTTCCAAGTTTTCATTCCATTTCGTTCTCGAAATGTCTTATTTTATTTATTACCGCAAACGCTATTAAAACAAGAAAAAAGGTATTTAAGCGACTTTGCAGTACTTTGCGCAACTTAATTGTGACTTTCAGGTAAAAATTGTCACTTGGGCGTTACGTAACGTTGGGGGGGTGGGGGAGGGGTGGTACGGAAAAACGTTACGGTGCGTTACATGGGGGGGAGGGGGGGTCAAAAATTGCGTTATGTAATACTTGAACGCCCCCTAATACACAATCAAGCTATAGAAAATAGAAATCAGAAATAATCCATTCAATGAGTATTTGCACAAAAACAAACATGATAATGCACAGTTGATAAGATGTTGACGACAGCAGGGTGCTATAATTACTAGTGTACTTTTGTAACATCGATGTCTGCGCCTCTATCTGCAGTAAAGCGCAACCCTAAACAAAACTCATCCATCCTTCGACCATAATATTAAAGTATCGTGCGATCCTAGAATGTGTCTTTCAATCGTGATTCAAAAGTTTTTGTAAAAAAAAATTCTCTTATCTTAAAATTGTCCGCAAAAAGACGTATTACGCCATGTCAAATGGAGCTGGTGGAACAAAATCAATGTCGAGTGACACTTGAAATTGGAGTGGAAAGGGTTAATAGTATTTTATCCGGCTGATTTCAACTTTTCTGACATTAATTTTGTTTTAATTTTGAATCTCTAACTTGGAAGATCTTACATATAAGCCGACGATATTTATAGTGTTAATATCTTTGTATTGTAGATAGTTTTCCTGAAAAGTTGATAAATTATTAAACTGGAACAATTAGAGAATAAAAACAGATATTTCATAATATTCTTTGTTATAAACATTGTCATCCACATTTCTTTTTAAAAAAAATTGTGCTCGATGTTCATTATAACTGCTGTAATGTTATTTTTTCTAATATGCCTTTGCTGGGAATCCTTTTTTTGGTTTTGTTTTGTGCCTTTTAAAATACTTCACACCCTTGACTTTGTTGCAGGTTTGAATCCTGCTTAGCACAAAAAATTTTATCACCAAATTTTCCATTATATTATATGTAACTATCCGATTAGGGTGTTGTGTTATTATTTAAGTTTGATATACCTTTCACATAGCATAGGCGTTCCAGGTAAAGAATGGAACATTGATAAATAATCAAGAATTTTATTTGTTTTAGAAGGTCTCCCCGATCATCTTCTGTACCCCCAACAAAAATGAAAAAACAACATTCGCCAAAATTTCGTAATGATCAGAAATTTGTGTAAGTATTCTGAAAGCGAAATAAATTCTTAATTCCTTTATTTCATTATCGTCAGTGCTACAATCCCTATAGCGATATTACACTTGCTTCAATGTGGTTGAATGACGCAGAATTGAAAGGTTTATACGTATCCTGAAGAAGTGAACTATTCGATTCACATTTCTGAGGATATCTCGAATTAGGTCTTCGCTTGGGATTTACGTTAATTTGGGATCATTTAAATAATGAATTAATTCAATGAAACCCTCCGCTTAATATTCCACAGGCTAGGGTACTTCTTAATATGTTCCAACAGAGGCTTATGCTCCTCTTTCCATTTATAAACCATTTTGACTACTAGGACAATGCAAATTTTCACGTGGATGCGGCACGCACAAATAAAGATCCATTGAATCATTCAATACTTGTGTTTACTTGTTCAACCGCGTATTATAATATTGAACGTTGAATTCAATCGCATTTTATAATTACATGATTCAATTTGGTTGCTTCATCCAAATTTAATTGCAGATTTGAACCATGTAACATCGCTATAAGAGTCCTTCCGTTTTCCTCTTATTCCTTATGCCCAGTACATTGTCTTGAGCACTGAAGTTATCAGTCACCTGTCTTTACTAATAAGTGTTTAATAGGATTTCGATTTGAAATGTGTATTCGGAGACTGTAGTAATATCATCTGTTGGCCAGGATAATTCACTCACTGCTTCTAATGCACATTCATTCACTTGCAGTAAGTGAAATGCTAATCCAAATACATATAATTAATAATGGCTTCATTCAAACTGAGGCCGGTTTCCTTTGCAGTATTTTCAATAACAAAAAGCTGTAGATTTAGCTGTAGAATCAAAAGTGGCCAACTCCAAAAAATAAGATTGATTATTGATATTTAATCTCTTTCAATTTTTTTATAAAACATTATTATGTTTTCTTTCAAAAGTTGTTACTTCCTTGAATTTTCTCTCGAAAACAAGTCGAGACTTGTGCTTTCTTAAGACTTTCAAAAAGTGGTAAAATCAAACTCTTTTACTTTCAACAATGATCAATTCAATTTTGACCAAGAAGAATGTAGTATTTGATCGGTGACCTGACAGTTGATCCCCCGACAGTTGGCCCCTTGAAATTATAATTATTACAAAATTGTATTTTTTTTGCATCATTTACCAGTTTCAAACCTAAGTACACTTCAAAAATACCTTTAATAATAGTTTGTATGGATGTACCATTTGAATCTATTTTCAGTGTCGTTCTTTTATACTTATACGCTGTTAAAGTATAAATTCAATACAGAAGTTGTATCCTTGATGCATTTGAATGAAATTATGTTATATATTTTTGTTATTCGGTGGTACACCCTCCCTGTGTACCCTTTCGGCGACACTTAGTAATATTTTCTGTGAATAGGTATGCCGAATTTTCCCTAAACCGATTTCATATTTTATATAAGTATGCCGGGGACCAACTGTCGGGGGATCATCTGTCCTGGAATCGATTTGATCACCTGATCCCTAATGCCTAGAGATGGTTGATACCTGAAATGTGTGTCATGGTTGATACCTGAAATGGCTGTCACTGCGTTTCTGGATACTGGAAACTGAAGTGAAACCAGTTCCCGGTTGATCGGCATGCTGGTTTGTCAAGTTTAAACTACTTTTTAAGTATTTTTAATTTTTGATAAGATTTCTAAAAAGAACCGGTTCTTCAGAAAATTTTTATAACAACAATGATGTCCTAACATATATGGATCATTACAGATGTATAAGCATATCCGTAATATTCAATAAGTAATTAAAAAAGCATAATATCGTATTGTTTTTATTTACAGCTTAGTGTGTTCAGTGAGACATTCAGATACGGCCGATTCTGAAGATAGTGACAGAGGAGACAGAGGACCGAGCAGTTTGAGTTCAAGTAGTAATTCTAGTGAGGAAATATCTGATACGTTATTTTATTCATCCCACAATTGGTACCAGTGCGAGGTGTGCTCAGAATACGACACCACTTTTGAAAATTTTCCCAAAGCTATTTCCAAAAGCAAATACAAAACCTTGGATGTGCACCTAGAAGGGGACTTGGAATCAATGTGTACTATAAAACTGGCTACCAAGATGCATGAAAGGTTAAATGAGATATTGTCAAACCGTGATAGTGGAAGAATATATCGTTAATGATGACTTTATAAATGTTTGTTATTATTGAATGCACATTGTTTACTCTTTTTGATTTTTAGGTTCATGTTATTTTACAATCCATTGAATAAAGATGTTTTGTATGAAAAACACAGATGTCACTGCTTTATTCATTTTACAGTTATAACTTTTTAGCAATTCGTTTTTTTTGGGGGTAACCGTACAGGAGTCCTAACGGCTTTGAGCCACAAAGGAGCCAAATAGTATTTTCCACTCTGGAACGTACAAATATAGGTGTTGTCAAAGATATTGAAATATAAGAGATGTGCTATCTGCAGTTTTTACTCGGTGGGACTTGCGCTTCCAGATGCCGCCGATATTGCTTACCAATTAACGAATAAACTAAACCAACATTAAATTAAATAAATGAATTCTTTCCGTATTCAAACTATATTGTTAAACAGTATTTCTGCACACCTTAAAAAAATCAACGAAATGAACAAATTCTTTTCGTATGCAAACTACTCCGATTACGTAGTATTCTGCCGGCAGTCACGCGGACATCATCTCTTTTGTATTTGAATATCTTTGAGTATTGTGTATTTAGTTTAGTTTAATTATTTATATATCGAACCAACCACCTCTAAGTTCCATGAATAAGGATCTTACTGTTCTGCCACAGATAGGGTTTGAATCCCGGAGGATTTCAACAATATTTGATCCTGCAGATTTGCAGAATTTTCACGTCCGGTATTTGCAGGATTAAAAAAATACTTAATTTACCCCAAAAACATGCTGTGATGACAGTCCCATCAACCGGCAGCTGCAGTGTGGAAGTGAGTCTATGTTTTTTACGATCTTATTTTTTATCAATGTCTTCAGGATACTGAGAATATAATTCCAATTAGTGTTTTCAATACACACAGGAGGAGCTTATCAACTGATTTAACAATAGGAATTGAGAGATCACCAGAGAACACCAAATCCAACAGTCGATATTTGGTTTTGAAGACTTGATGTAGAGAGTAAGTTCGTCATATCTATTATTTTGCGACCATTTTCTGCCAACCTTAAGTTGTTATAAGAGTCCTTATTCATCCCAACAATACTAGGAGTATTGTAATCACCAAATAAAATTGTTCTGGCACAAGCATATTTATTTTTAGCGGTTTTGATGTCATCAATGTGGTTTCTGTAGACTGTTATGTTGGATCCAGAGGAGGAATGTAGACACACTCCGATAGAATTCACCTGATTTAGTTTTTAGTAAAACAAATACCTGATCCACATCTAGATGTTTACAAAGTAATCGAGTGGATGGCAATGATTTTGTAACGGATATGAGAACTTTTTTTAAGATGATTTTAAGAACATTTCGATCTTCAACAAAGTGTCTGTCAAAATTAGGTAGATGGATTGTGGGTCATATCCCCTAACCCTTTCCGACCGGCAAAAAATGTCAGAATTTTGATGGGCCTCACCAGTAAAGCTCTTAATTATGATTTCTTGGGGCTGGGCGACTTACTGATTTAACCATGTGCGCGTGATAGCGCCCTGCATAAGCAGCTACCGCACGATCGATCGACACCGGTGTGGTTCCCAATAACAGATTTATTTGCTGAAAAGATTTTTTTAAAAACAAACTCACGCTCGTATGAAGCCGGTTGGAAAGGGCTAAAAAGGGCATTGATAGAATACCGAATGTCTTAAAGATTTTGCAGCTCGGTGATTACGTATTTGTAGTTTTTGTCTTCATCTATATTGGAAACTTAAAAAAGTGAAATTTTGGAGAAGGTTTGATCAGAAATAAATAGACACAGAATAATTTAGATTATTGTATTTTTTGATGATTTCATTCACATATCGAAATAACTTTTGTATATTAATTGAAAAACAAACTATGAATAGCTTTTGCTTCACATGGAAAGCAATTTGATTGATTGATTGAAACAATAGTAAAGAATAACAAACATCAATGTAATGAATGGAGTAGTTTACGCAAACACTGTGGGTGAACAGTAACAGTAATGGTAATAGTAATAGTAACAATAACAGATAACAGAAACTAGGGGCTTGCTTGCTTGCTACAAAGCTCCGGTACAAAGTGTCTCGGCTCAGCTCGAGTCACACGGTAGTACACGTTGGTACACGACGCCCAAACTAGCAACAAATGGTAAGTTCTGTGGACACTGGAAGTTTCTCTATACACTATTGATATACACATTTTAAACAATTAAATTCTTTGTATTGGACTACCTAAAACAGAAAACATCAGCAGAATGTCATCACACGCAAGATATATGTTTATTTTGTTAAGGATGCTATGTATGTATTGTAGTTACAGCTATCTTTTTGGTTATATCGTGATTAGTAAGGTTTATCTAGGTTTTTGGTTTTCTTACCACTTTATCTGTTGGAAGGACTAAATACATTAATCATTCTATTACAAATGAGATTTACTTAAAATGTGTTTACGATTCCAAATAAAATATGCAAATACTTATAATACATATCCGCCAGCTTTTCAAATTTGGCAAATTGAAAAGTGCATAACTTCAGTTTTCCTTCATGTTAATTGCATGAAATTCGAAAAGTGCTTCAGGTCAAAATTGAGAATTGTTAAAACAGATAAAACAGTGTTAATATCTCATTTCGTAAGACTAACTTAATTATCTGGTGAAACACCCTGCTTTAATCCATATCATGTTAACTCTAGACACATTGATCGTTACAACTAATTAAATACTATTTTCATTTTCAAGAAAATCCAATGCGCAATGTCCAGCATTGCAGATCGAATAAACTCTCCTTCACTCTTTACTCGCATTAATACATACAGAAAAGTTGAGATTTGGCGATGATCAAATGTTATTTCTATGTAATGTACATTCAGTCATTCAATCTTTGTTGTAAGTAAGGAAATGATTACTTAAAATATGCAGATGTAACCAATAATGTAATTGTCTGGTATTGTGCAAAGTGATGTCTGGTATTGCCTACGGGCCTCACAACTACATCCAGACATGAAAGTGATGTATGTAATTGTCTGAAGGTAATAAATGAATGTATTGTGCAGAATGTTTGGTAACTCAACTACCAAGAAGTAAACAATAATGTAATTGTCTGATGGTTCATCAATGCGTTGTGCAGCGTGTTGTCTGGTAATGGCTACAGGGTTCACGACTCTATCCAAAAGTAAATGTCTGATGGTTTATGAATATGGTGTGCAGCAAGGTGTTTGGTGTCTGGTAATAGCTACGGGGCCTCACAACTACCCATAATGAAAGTATGTATGGATTGTGCAGCATGGTGTCTGGTAATGGATACGGGATACGGGTACGGGGACTTACAACTCTATCCAGAAGTAAAGTGAGTGGAGTGAGTGGATCATGAAATATACATTAAGATAGAGTATCTATGATAATCTGTGAAATCATAAGGGTTCTTATTTATTAAAGGAACACTTTGATCTTGGTGGTAACCAAATGGACAACACTGAAGAACATACAGTTTCTAATGAGATTGTGTTCTTGCGAATGTTTGTTCGCAGGAACATAAGGCAACCAACCGATAATGTAAATCATGTGCGATGCTTCAGTGTTGTCTTACAATAAGTGATCGCTCAGGGCCCACAAGGGCGACTGATACAAGACTTTACAGCGTATGAGATTACATCCTTCTGTTTCAATGTCAAAGATAATAATTGTAATTTATGAAAAATAAATAGCGGACTAAAATAAGAGGACCTGCCTTTGTTTCAGTTCAACTGAAATACATATTTGTATGGTGATATATTCAAGAAGAAAAAGGAACATGGAGAATACAAATTAGAATAGGATTAACAACAAACACTGAGTTAAATTTTTAAACACTTACACTATGTCTTGTCAAATAAATATTAATTTAAATTTTTGTTAACATCCTTAGCTATTCCAAAACGCTTGATAAATTTTTATCAGCAAAACACTCTCAATGGCACCGGCCAACTTTCCAAGCATAATCTCCAATCAAATGTGACATCCAATATTTTATACAACATTTGAGAGAAATAAAACATATCACACATTTATTAAATTACGACTACATAGAAAAGCTATCATCATCAACGCGTCCATAAGAAAGTGGGTTTTAGCTTTTTCTGTCGGCCACACGGGGCACTGCCCCAACACACTAGAAAACAGTTACCTACCTACATGGCAAGAGAGAGCAGCGTAATAATAATGAAACAATCAAGTACAAAGTTGCCCACACATAACTCCACACAGGCTCCTTTGATAGAGTGCTGTTCACTGCCTGAGGCGCCACCAGCCCTGGACTTTTTCCGTCAGTTTCTTACAGAGTCCCAGCAACCTCCGTCACATCCCACCCTCTCCTTCCGAGCCCTCTCCTTCTTCAAGAGTTACCTGCAAACAAAACAAACACAGACTTTAGTCACAGAGCTAACATCTACCTCTTATAGCCTTCTCGCAATACCAGGCAAGCTCAATTATATCACAGCATCACACGGTAACTGTATCTACCTGAAATCTTATTTTGTCCAGCCGACTATCCGGCCTGTCGGATAGTGGAGGCTCGTCTATGGGTGCGGGCGGCGGTGACGGGGGGATCATGCTCTGGTACCAGTCCCTGTTCTCTTCCAGGGTATCCAGGATGTCCTGGGCGTCTGGGTGGACGAGGTCTGCCCATGTCTCCCACAGGGGATGCACAATGTAGTCTATGAAACCAACCTGGAAATAAAACAAATGATTTGTTAACAAAGTCATTCATAATACACTGTCTTCCAATAGGAATAAATAGAGATAAAGTCAGCGGATATGTTTCAAGATAGGATATGAAAATGAACCAACCTGTGATTTCTCAATGGTGGCATTCTGCCGGTCGCACATGGGACTGATGTCCATCTTCTGCTCCAGCTCTCGATCACCTTGTTGGAAGAACTCCTCCATGAGTAGAGCCACCCATCTCTTGTAAAGCGGCAGAGGTTTGGTTGGGTTGCTCAGGTCAGCGCAGTGCACCAAGTTTTCTAGCACCTGTATCCTATCTGTATAGTTGTCAAGGAGCAGAACTCCGGACCCGGCCACTTTCTTAGTTTCAACCATAGTTTTAAGGTCCGCCAGCAGGCTCATGTGCTTAGACATGTCTGTCGATAACACCATGTCTATCACCATTTTGCGCAGCGTTTGGCGTTGCTTTTTGTTGAAGTTGATGAAGATGTCGCAACCTTCGTTCTGAAGGAGCTTGAAAGCGACGGCCAGGTGGTGGTTCTCTAGCACCGATTCGTCATTATACATAAGGGCCAGTTCAGAGCTGGAGTTGATCAGGAACTGATTGGTGAGACCGGGATGGTCCACGTCGTGAATGGTGGCAGCAAACAGAGCGGCGCACACTTCCAGGGGGGTGAACACGGACTCCAGAGCCGGCGTGTTCAGGAGGACGTGAGTGCTCTGCGTGACGTCAGCTGCGTGCAGGGAGTTGTGGAAAGGATTGTCCTTTATGTAGTGGTCCTCCAGGGTCATCATGAAGGTGATGAATGTCTTGGAGGGGATCATCAAACTTTTCAGCAATTCTCGGGTCTGAAAATAGAAAAGGTTTAAGAATAAGTAATTGGAATGGCGGAGGCGAAAAGATAAAAGTGATAACAGAAGATTGATCTTCAAGGTGTTCTACAAGATAAGTAAATATGAATACTAACCGTAAAGGCGGTGTATGCGATGCAGGTGAGAGGGCGGTTGCTGGTGAGGTCGCCAACGCGGAAGATGTCGATGCCCCATCGGTCCACACTGTCCAGTACGTGCGTCAACTCTTCCTCATTGGAGCTCTCCACTCCGTGACGTGGGAGCTTCTCCCCGGTGAAGCTGTTGGTGTGCGTCAGGGCTCGCTTCACACCGGATATCTGTAAGTAAACAATACTCAATTAGTACGTCAGACTACAAGGTATGTACAGAGGTACGAGACTTGTTCCTACGCAAGAACTACCTAGATAACAAAATACCCAGTCTATTTGACAAACTGAGCCTTTTATTTGAATAAGTTGATAAAATTACCTACTCTTCTGCATTCAATTCCCGCACATTCATCATCAAGAAAGAAGAGCCGGAATAAGTTGATACCTTTATGCGAATGAATATAATAATTTTTTTTCACACCATAGTGATAATTATTTAAGTAGGAACTGGTTGAAAGCAAATGTTTACATTAAACATTGGAAAACCGCAATGTAGAAAAATATGCAAATATGTTCTCATATGGTCGAGCTCAAATTCAGATTGTTTATAGGATTTATGTTTGGAGGCGCCGGCTAGTTTACTATATTTCTGCTGTAAAACAGGAACAACTCAAATAAACACATTTACTTGCACTTTGGTTTTCTTTGATTTTACTAGCCTCTGAATTCATTCAATAATTTCTAAGATTGAAGATTAATAAGAGTGGCCATAAAATGCTGTTTATTGGTTCAATGTAAATAAAAAGATCAGGTATAAAGTGTATAATGGAATAAGAATTAAATGTCCGACTATTACGTGAAAAACGTTTGCGACGGTAATCAATAAAAAACATTGAACTTCTGTTGATGTTCGAATGTACCGTCCTAAAATTCTGTGGCACAACAGATAGCTTTTGGCAATCAGTGAAGAAATAAACAGAAGATAAAACTGGTTAAAGTATAGGAACAGAAACCAGTTTAATCCGGATGAATTACAAGCGGTTCGTGCTAAAGAACAAGTTTTCCGAGTCGATTTTATAACAAGTAAATAGCGATTTTACCTTAGGAAATAGTTTTATCTCGAATTGGCACAGCCGACTGAGGATGACCACAGATATATCGCTAATTGACATAATGCTCAGTTATGTTTCACATCGGTTATTATTTTTAGTCACTTAACATAAAATAATATGACTGGAATTGTACAAATAGACTAATCAAAACTAAATTCCATCATTTGCACCAATCGATATCGGTGAAAATCATTTTGACAGCAAATGTCAAAATCGTAATAAAATACGGTAAATACTTTTTGCCACGTCTGGCAACTTTGTAAATCCAGGTTCTTACTTACAATAAAAAAACATTGGTAAATAAAGAGACGAGGACCAGTTTCCGATAATAGCCTCGAAAGCGAGAAAATTTTTAGGTTCTTGCACTTTTGTAAAAAAGTTCATTCTTTTATTGTCTTCATT
Organism: Limnephilus marmoratus; assembly: GCA_917880885.1. NCBI lineage: Eukaryota > Metazoa > Arthropoda > Insecta > Trichoptera > Limnephilidae > Limnephilus > Limnephilus marmoratus. Next base: position 16,750,940 of record OU862908.1, read on the forward strand.
AGTAACCAACCTGTGACATAGTACTGGAGGCGGTTGCATGGCGAGGCCTGTCTTTTTTCTGTTTGACCCTTTCGCCTGCATCTTCAACGTGCAGTGATGGGATGTCAAGTTCTTGTTGTTTGTCTGTAAAAATAGGACATTATTATGAAAACGGGAGTTAGATGACAAGGACATAAGTTTTATAATAGTAAGGAGGTTCTATCGGTTTGTTTGAATTAGCGTCATGCAGATACGAAGAAAACCATGTCGATTTCTATGAACAGTGAGGCGCGATGACTCAAAAAAGATACATCAAACCATTAAATAAATAATATCCCAACAATGAGTAAACCTTCCGCCTTCCGCTTAGCACATAATCATTTTGCATTATAATATAATTATTCGATATGATAATACAAACAACGTCTTACAACTTCTAATGACGTTGAACCCGCGTGATTCTCATTAATATAGCGTTCCATATTACACGTAAAATAATAAATAATAATAAATTCCTCGAACGCGAAATGACATATTTTTAGATAGAAACTAATTACACCATGATTAATACTCATCAGAACAGTAAGTTATTCAGTAAACGACAAATATACGAACAGGAAACAATTAATGTGGTAACCGACTTGAAAAAACCGTAGTCAATTAATATTTAAACTTTCGGAAGTATCAATCACTTTGTTGTTATACATAATTATAATTTTGAACAGACAGAGGCAGAACCGAAACCGGTTGATTTATAACGGTTCCATGACAACTCAGAATCAACTCAACATCTTTTTAAAAAGTCACTAAAAGATAAAACAAAAATAATTGAAAAATGGCGCATAACCTAACCTAACGTAACTTATTTAACTCATTTTTAATATGTTTTTAATATATTGAGTTATGATTTTAATTATTTGGTTCTTTCGTTGAAATTAAAATAATATCTTTTGATGAACCATATTCGAAATCGAAAGTGAAAACATTTTGCTTATTGCTTAGGTGAGATAAATCTAGTAGGTAGGTAATAGACGTAGATACCTTTTTTATAATCACATAAAAAAATATTTTTACGAACAAAACCAGACATAACCGGTCAGTTCTACCGATAAACTCAAAATACGATATATTTTATGTTGTCATTCGTTCATATAATCATGATTTTTTTACAACATTTTATTAAATCCCGCATAACTGATAAATACACGTTTATCATAAATAAACACGAAATGTTAATCTGCGTGTTTTATTAATCGATATTTTAATTCGTGGGAGCTAAGGTTGTTTTATTAGTGAAGATAATAATTAGTTATCGAAAGTATTTATTTATGAATTTCCTCGGGAAATAAATGAAAAATCACGAATTGAAAGCGAAATACGAAGCTTTGAACAAACTGAAAGTTTAATTAATAAAATAATATGTTGCGGTAAATAATTATAATGAAGTTTCTAGTATTGATCCAAAACTAAGTTAAATAATAACTTCATTATTTAGGATAATCTCCCGTGGAATCCCACATCTTATCAGACACGATAATCTTTTGATTGAGGCTATCGATACAATAATTATTAATTATTCCAATTACAGAGATAGTCAACTTTGTCGCTGAGGCAGTCGGGATTAACGGAAACAACAACAGTAGATCTAATTAAACTGGTAGATCCTAATCATCAAAAATAAGATAATGTAACAATCGATGATAAAATGATTTTGCAAACGATCAATTTTTGAAACTCACCTAAGAAAGTAGAGCAGATGTACTCCGAGATTTGGTTTCCAGATTTGCTGGACTCTGAGAAGTGACTCAACTCCTTATTCAGCATACGTTTGAACTGTGGAAGACAAAAATATATTGTTAAAACCCTATAACACGGTAGATAAGCATCCTTAAAAGATTAACATTTTAAAAACAATAAGAGGATTATTGCGACCGATACAACACCATAAATAATGACTAAATTTAGCACAACATGTCAAATCGTCATATAGAGACGTTTTAATCTTGTGATACGATTATCAGACTATTTTTTGAACTGTGACGTAGGTTAGGCTTTACTCTAATAATATGTAAATGTAAAGTACCCACTTGTACAGTGCACAGGCAATAATAATTATTGGACTACAAACAAGCGGTGATAATCCGCTTTTCATCTGATAACTCAATATAAAGGAATTAAAAATATATGAAAACTTGAAAAGTGGGCATGTAAGTACAGAAACAGAATCTATAAATATATTTTAGTAATTCGAGTACAATAGCGATAACAGTTATTGCGTACTTTTTTAATGGACGTAAAATAATGTGTGTTTATAAATAGAACAAAATTGCAATTTTTGTAATCGGGTGCTTACACATATTAAAATGATTTTATACTGATATAAATTGCACGAAAATCTTATAGATACTTGTTATTATCAAGAGAACACGGTGTAAACATGATCTACTGCGGAGAGCTGTTTGCCTGTTTGCAGGCAGTAAATGCTTCCTGTGACGCCTGAAATTAAAGTTTACTTATGCTCTGCTGTGTTTGTGTTAGAACATCGATGTACATTAAATGGGACAGTGCAAGGAAAACATAAACAGGTAAATACAGTTTGGTTTGAAGATTTGAGGTATAGACCTACATAGGGAAGTAAACAAGTAAATGAATTTGCATGATGTGATGGTCCACTGACGAGAAGTAGTATAATTATAATACCGGCTATTAAACGTAATGAAAGTAGTCAGTGGGTGAACGAACCTCCGTCAATTGCTCACCTCGATGATTCGGAAATACATAACTATTTCTGGCCTTATAAAACACTGGGTTGGTAATTTGCCTTATGCAAATTGTTTGTAAAACCCCGTAAAAACTCGCTTAATGATTGTTCGATGTATTAGGTTTGAACGGCAATGAACACGTGATTTTTGCACTTTACTGAAGGTATGTCATGAGCATGTAATAAAAGGCTTTTAATTGACGGCAGAAAATTCTGCGTTGGGATCAGTTTGGCCTATTTTTGTTGTTGAATCTGTTTACACGTTCAATCATACTAAAAACGCCATTAATGGTAATGGTACCACCTCACCACCCCGTTATGCAAGAAGTTATATTGAAAATAACACATTATATTTGCTCTCGGCAAACAGCAGAGCAGGGCGAAGTAGGAAATTGACGAGTGCAATATAAATATTAAAATAATCGTTTTACATGAACAATGCGAAGATGATAATAAATATTGGTGGTATTGAAAAGTAAATGGTTGTTTTCCACCGCGAAGTGGATATGAAGCAAACTTCTGAGGCCGAAGGCAAAATTTCAATTAATATTTCATTAGGAACCGTTCAATGTTTTTTTTAATAAAACAACGGGGTTTCCTCCACACGTCTATGCCTTCAACATTCGAAGACATTTAAAAAAAGATAAGAAGAAACGTGTAATGTTTGTAGTATTCGTTTGAAAGAGATAATGACCTGTAGGGCGGCCACAAAACATGTGAGGTCCACCAGGGCGGCTTCCTGTTCCTGGTAGGCGGCCATCCATGCCTCAGTATCCATTTCCGCCATTAAAGAACCGTCGTTAGCTGCAGACACCACCATATCGTCGTTGGCCACGGATGCTTTCATTGTAATCTTTCAGGGTCTTCAGGAGAACTGTAGATGTGGCTGACGATGGAGATCTTCTTCTTATGCGTCTATTTTGTACACTCTGTTAGGGAGACGAACTTTATAGTGAGATGGGCATTGAAATTTAAGTCTGGTCTATGGAACACGCTGCTACATGAACCATACTGAGACATGCCTAACTTTTCAATCACAATAATGGACAATAAAAGTTTCTCCAGATTAAAGACACATTCGTTGAGCACAAGACAGGAATCACGCTTATTTGAATTAATCCGAGCGTAAAATGATACACAGAAAACCAGCAAAGTTTCTAGCTATTTTGAGAAACTTGAATGTTTTGGTCACAGTATTTTACTACACACTTATGCGCAATATTCCAATTGAACCGTTGGCTTGGAGGCCCGAACAGACTGTGAGCTGAAAGTAACTCTGATACGGTAGATAAACACTTGCGCCTTTTATCAGGTACAATTAAAGCTCTTACTTCGGTGCGACGCTGTTATTTATTTATACAATGATAAATAGGTAAGCCACAATAAGCATACCCACTCGAGATATCAACGCTAGATCTAGTTATTTTTTCGAACCGAGTCGCACTATTCGCTTGAATATAAGCCTGGGCAACGTAACGGAACGTAAACATAACACTTATCGACGTACATTACATTATACGATATATGGGTACAGGAAATATGCAAATCGATTGCGGAATTAAACAGGTAGTTGCCAATGAAAGTAAATAATTCGCAGTTCATTAAAAGTGCAATGCCCGTCCGAACGAGTTCATTTCACCACGAAACCTGACGGCAGAAAAGTAATGAACCCTAAAATATACAGATTCAGAAGTTTTTTTGGAATATCCTGTACTCACAGTAGTTTAAACTAAAAGTATAATTTATTTACTGAGTTTTCCACATCATCAGTTAATCAGTCATGCCCCGTGCAGACACAAACGGCCATTTGCAAGATATGTTGTTACTAGTGTGTCTAATTTTGTATAAAATATGACCCATAAATAATAGAGATTTATGCGGCTATTAACAATGAGTGTAGAGTGGAGTACTTTTTCAGGTTTGCTCTCTTTATTCCTCACTGTAGTTTGGTATAAACAGCTGCGTAGGAGGAGCCATTTATTAGTACCCACGACAGAACTTCCTGTCATATTATTGCTAACAAACTTTGCGAAAACAAATAGGTATAGTTAATATAAATCATATAAATGTAGGAACCACAAATAACGAGGATTAATGCTAAATAACTATTTTCGATTAATCTTTACTACGAATCGGTTTATAGGGAGATATTATAAATATAAAAAAATGCTTTGGGTATAATGACGCTTTTCCTATCGTTTCCATTGAGTAAAGTTAAAAAAAATTTGTTAAACTACTAAAAAATGTAATTTTTCATTATAAATCTATGAACATATAAGAAACAACTTAAAAAAAGCACGGGCCAGTCACAATCATGCAATGTTGCCACAATCGTGGCCGGCGGGCGCTTAGCAAGTAAGATCGTAATAAGTACCTCACACTAAGGATTTTTAGTAGGTACCTCTTTTTGTATGGGAAAAAAAAAGTTGGATTTTCGCAAAAAGTTGTCAATCTTTTTTACTCCTACCATCATGTAGAATCACCTCCCGAAGTTAATGCACTTTACCCCCGGACACCCTGTATAAGTTTATGGTTAAAAATATCTGTGATATTTTCCATTGTTTGACTTTTTTCTTTCTTATAAAATTATTCACAAAATATTAAAAAAAGTACTTTTGAGCTTGAAATCGTAGCCTCTACATTCCGTTTGCCAAGCGATTTTTACGCTTATTATCTGTATTCGTAGCAATATAAGGCATACTAAGAATACACAACTTTTTGGCTTGTGTCTTCCTCTTAAATACACGAACTCGTAAATCTGTAGTTATTATTAAGTTAATTTAATAAATTGATATAATTTTGATTATTTCATCGCAAATAGCGCATGCGCGTAATAAGGGATCAATCTTATCATTACATTGGCGTACCTGATTAAAAAGATAATTTGAACAACCCTACGATAATATCTAAAGCAATTAAAAGTGTTCTCCTTCAAATATGACTCTACTGATTAAAATATGTCTCATAACATCACCCGATGGGATTAAGCAACATTTTTTAATCCTATTATAACGTATAACAAAGACAATCACGTATTTATAGACTGCTTAAAATATCGACTGATAATCAGACTGCCCACAAGGCTAAAGATAAAATAATTGTAATTGAATTGCTGTGTAAACCTACTAATAATTTTTTTACAACGCTTGTAACTGTTAAAAACAATAACAAATCAAATTACTATGTTGCAGTAATAATGCAATAAAGTAGTAGAGGTGTCATAATATATGATTGTTTTGAGACTCCGTTCTGCAACCACAAGTTGTAATAATTTTTCTTGTAACTGATAAGCTACCGCAGAGGCTTTAAAAACATATTTTTATATGCACAGCCTAAATTAATTTTTTTATTATTCATAACCATCTGACGCAGATCAATATTTATATTTCTTATTAGAACGTTAGATAAAAGAGTGTTTTGGTCACACAACCTCAAAAGAGGCGCCAATACCATTATGGAACCTGATACCAATTTACAGCCAATGAAGTGATTGAATAAACACACTGGAAAAGCATCCGATTCTGGAAAATCTATGATTTACTAGTTTCTTCGTGAGTCTACGATCCTAACGCTGAAATCTTATACTGGTTTTGAAAACCAATCAGGAAAAACGTCAATTTGTAGTTTCTTAAAAGATAATATGAATAATACCGCAAGACCAATACAAAATCCTCCAATTAGTTTAATGAGTCGTCCGAGCTTACGATAATACCTTGTTTATCAGTCGGAATATTTATTATTTACCAAAAGCAACTTTCTTATTAATAGAAATAGCATTATCATTTTTGAAGTTGTTGGCTACTTCAGATAAAATAGATCGCAATAAGAAAAGATATATCGATCGTCCAGTTGATTACTCAGACGTCTCCGAAACATCGAAATTTGAGTTGATTAAGCAGTTATATGTAAAAGTGTACCCTTCATCTGGTACAATACTCAATCTACTTGTAAACACCGCCAAATCAATTGTAATGCAGACAAACTTGTAGTGAATTAAAAAATAAATTAAATGGTCATTTGTATAGGACATTTCAAACGCCTCTTGGCATTATTTTATTTTAAGAGACAGACACGTAAATAACATTTGATTTATGGGGAGCATATAAATATTGCTTTCATCATTATCTCAAAACTTAGCATTTGTCTGACTAATCAATTGGACGATCAACATATTACAGGCACTTTATCTTCACATAAAGCAAAACATTATTTGATTTAAAATCAAAACATATCATTTTGTTCAGGCTCGAGGGGGTGTATTGATTGTTTATTACCCACGAGATTTATCCATTTCTGGTATATCAAGTTGAAACTGCGCGTGCGATTCTAAATACCTAACTACTAATTACCTAGATATAACCTGTAGTGGTGTACAATATAAATCTCTTTTACGCGTGACAAGTTAATATTACAAAAAACCCTACTTGCATAAAACTATCTCGAGTTACTTGTTTTTGTTTCTGTCGAAGTGATGTTCTAAAACTTCAATCTCATAAGGGAAATTGCTTTGAGAAATGAAAGCAGTAGCGTCAACTTCAAAATTTCATGACGAAAAAGATTTTTATTGCTTCAGATTTTATACCATAACAGATTGTTTGTATTTTGCTAGAATGCAGTCACTTTGTGGTTTGATATATAAATGCATATGGACCTATATTCACATATATTATTATGTCGACGTGCATGTGATATATTATGTATTATAGGTACACTGGAGAACACTCAGAGGTGACTAGGGCTTGTTATTGTAAAAACCTGATTCCTTTTAGGGACAAGATACCCCCACGCTCAAAATTCCTCGACGGATGATCTTCGAGACTTAAATACCAATTGTTATTTTTAGCCGAGTCACGAATGATACTTAAACATTTTATAATACTGGTATTTAAGGTAGTGATTCGGTTGTGTTATTTAAAAAAATCTAATTATGTTAATAATATAAGTTTTTTAAGTGACGGAAAATTTTTGGTTTGGATTACCCGTGGAAATATCTCGAGACTCTATAATGTATTCATAATAACATCGTCATATTTTCGTGACATATTTTAGCGTCTAATATAATCTCTTAATTTGCATGAGTTAAGATTCTTTAGATTCTGAAATTGATTAGCATTTGAATGCGCCTCTATTATTGATTATATTTTTCAGAATGTTAAAAAATGAAAACCTGTTAACAAAACTACGTAGCCTTTTTTTTACTATTTACACGACATTCTTGATAAAAAATACAAAGTTATTATATGTATACAAAGTTATTTGACATTTAGTGTGGAAAACTAGTTTTGGTTAATTTATTGCTGTCCACTTTTACACGAGTTAATGGGTTATAGGTTCCTCGTTTTATAGGCTTGATTGTAACCTCCAGCGCTTTCCCATAAACGACCGATGTAATAGAAAAAGGCGCCACAGAATAAAACACCTCAAACAGAATTGTTGTGATTCTCTGAAGATGTGGTACCTGCCTCTGAAAAACTAGCCGAAGTCGTGTCGCCTGGTTCGCTAACATTCAGCAAAAAGCTTGGACGAGCTCCTGGTATAACAATTTCTCATATTGTAGGAAGTACAAAAATTGTAATTGTAAGAACATACATAAAGACTGTAAGAAGTAGAAAACCAGTTTTATTTAAAAATAAATTGATTACGAACAAACATATTATGTTGTTATTGATAATTACAATGTAATTAAAAAATCATTTAATGATGTAAACAAGTTTTTATGATAATTTATTACTCCTTCCCTGTACGTGAAATACAATAAGTGAATGAGCTATCTGTACTTTTTACAGGTAGATATAATATATATACTATTCATATAAAGTAGACCTTGTCACTCGTCCATAGCTCAACGGCCGATGTGCTCGAATGAATAAAATAACAGATAATTACATACTTTAAAACGTTACACTCGCCATAATTGCTAAAGCAGTAAGTAGTGAGTACCTATATACATATATTATTTGTGCCAAAACAAATAGGCACTAATTGTAATTCATTGTGATAAAAATTGTATGAAACTGAAACGTTTGTATCTTGAATGTATATATTCCTTTGAATATTGATTATTGCTTCTTTAGCACTGTAGTGATTTGAAACCGGATGAAACGAAAAATAGCGACAAATGGACTGCGAGAGAATAAGATAGTATAATCGGTCTCCTCTTTGTGCGGTGCTTCGTAGCTCCCCCACTCTTGTCTATTTTAGTTTTCTGAATATTTCACTTCTACCGCGTGTGAATTGCACACTGTTTTTTGTATACCCGAAAGCAAATATATTAATTATTATTTAACTATACTGCATATGGTGAGCTCAATCAGTTTCAACTTTAGTTCGGTGATAATGTAATTTACATTGCCTTCTCTGGCAGGAAATTATAGGTCAACACAAACAAATTAAAAATTCATTAACATTTAAAAAAAAAATAAGTCATGACGCTTTGTACTGATTATGAAATAAGGATAATTTTATATACACATATGTATATGTCAACGTAAGCCGCGACCGTTAGTCACAATATTTTTGACCTTTACCGCACACATTTGGCTGATTGATATTTGACGTGTTCAGTTTTTTATAACCTTAACGCAAACTTAAAAATAGAAGTAAAACCAAGAGGGATGGGTGTGTCAGTGAATAAACACATTGAACAATGTGTTTGAAGAAATGCTATTCAAAGACTAGCTACATTAGACATTATTTTGGGTCTAGGTCACGTCGAGACTGACATGCACCTAAGAGGCTTTTAACCCGGCCTGTCCATAAGTGGAGGAAAAAATAGAATTCCGCCTTGGAAGTTACAAATACACTGCTTGATAATTACATGTGAACACGAATACGTATTATTGAAGGAACCTCTACAAAACGATTTCATACGTAATGGAAAGTTTTAAAATTTTAGCTCGCCGGAGGTCTTTCGCAAATTCTATATAAATTATGTCAGATACGTTATCTCGCAAGGGTACGTCGCTCAAGGAGCCCCGAGACAATTTTAAAAGTGTCGCCTATTGGATTAAGGTACAGCACTGACGTGCCCCGTGAAATAAAATACTAAGCACCCCGACTCGCCGATATTTTCTCGTAAAGGTTAAACGCTGAACTTTCATGGTCGTGGATTGAATCCTCTTTTAGTACGGATTTTTCCCTCGAACAACGTAAGCACGAAAACAGAAAATTAAAAACATCTTAAATTAATCTGTATTTAAATTTGGAACAATACCCCAAGGATAAAATTGGAATTAGAGCTCTTTTTGTTCAAATTTAAATCAATATAGAGTAGCCAATTAGGATATTTTTGCCTGAATGGGGTGTTGAGAAACAGAAGTACGGGGGTAAGTGATAGTGTTGGGTGTGAGGTATATACGTCATACCTTGTACAGTGAACAAGCAGGGGAAGGGCGTGACGTCAGAGAAAGTGATTCAATCATTATTTCACCCCCAAATTCGCTAATGTTATAATAACTTTTTGTAAAACCGCTAGGGGTGTGAGACCAAACAAATAAACTCGTTGCTACAGTGCTGAAAGGTCACATTATTGATATCAGTTTTTGTTGTTGTTATGGTGGTAATAAATCACGTAAAAAAATACTTTCTACCTACCTAAGGAAACAAATAATATAGTTTAAATCAAATTACCAAAGGCCCATTGCTAAAAGCTTTTGAATTCGAAACAAATCATTGAAATTCCTTGTTAAATATCAAGCAATTTGAATTTACACTATCCGGTCAATAGACAGTCACTAAGAAGGATTTTTAACCAACTTCCGTTTGTTTAGAGGTATGATTTGATATCACTATATTTCCGGTGCGTGTTTTTATGAAAGGCATGCGTTTGAGACCAATCAAGATACTATTTCAAAACATGTTTTGCAACCTCCAAAAACGGGACTAAAAAATCGGTAGTTTTAATTTCAATGTTACTTTTTGATAAAAAGATATTTATGAAAATTAATTGGCACACTTTGGGCTAATCGGGCCGGAGGAGGTAGGCACGCAAAAAATATTTAGGACGAGGTTACTGCCAAAATGAACTGCGCGATTACCACGCCTCGTATCCTCAACGTTAATTTCGGATCATTATAATATATAATTTTTCATCCCACGCGGTATAAAATAATCAACTAATGCAATGGATAAAATAGTACAGAGGCCATATTGTAATTAGATACCGCACCTCTCAGTGGCTCGAATTCTAGATTAAAGGGGACATTGTTCCACTACATCTACTTAATTATAATCCCAATGAGACAAATGGCTTGAAAATAAACATTTTTGTAAACAAATCATTTAATTAAGGAGTGTACATTCCGATCTATGTGGGATACAATATAGTAAATTAAGTAGATAATAGAAAACAGACAACAATATTGTTAAATCTCCACGCAATTGGGTTTTTGCCAGGTACAGTATTAGGTTCTAATGACTAATGATATAAACAGATATCGGCGAGAGTTATTTGTGTTGATATATTTATTTGTGTTTCCTCCTTGATGTTAACATTTTTTTGGAATTTAGAACCCCAAAATATCTAAGTATGTACATCGTTACGAATCACGAAAGGTTAAAAAGCAAATGCTGCCAAAAATCGAGCTGTTTGATTATATTTGTATTTATAAGAAGCTTAAAAAAGGCTCATCAACTTTACATTTCACAATTTGGGATGCAAGTATGGGTACCGCCGCCCCGGGAACCATTTATTAGATGACCAACACCTCTGCCATGGGTCACCCCAAGTGGTTCGCTACGTTTGGTAACATAGCAAGGGTCCCGGTTTCATGAGTTGAGGTTTGTCCGGGTCTTGGCGGCGGATGCGTCTGCCCACCAGCTGGATGGCAGGCCGGATCGGGAGAGAATGGTTGAGAGAGTTCTTTTGACTCTCTCGGAACGTCGCTTTGCACCGCAGTGGGAGGGATGAATTCATATGTCCCTTAATTCCCCTATAATACACTTTCCTTCATATTCCCCTAATATCCTTTTCCTCCCAGAACTTCTTCTCCTTCTTTTCCTAAAAATACCCTTTTCACAGCATCCCCAAAGATGAGGGGAATTATTTTCTTCAGGGCCTCCTGTGTGAAGCTAATGTAAAAAAAACGCTGCAAGACTGTCTTATTCTGTGTTACCACTACAACTCTAAGGTGACAATGTGTCAATATAAAAAACACACAAAATATGCTTTTGAAAAGGAGCGAATAGCTAAAATAAACGTCCCTAAACCACACAGCGGGGTTGAAATGGGCGTCGATAAAATATAAAGAATAATTTGGCCGGCGCGACGCCCGCCGTTCTCAGTGGGGTGGGTCCCGTGACGCGTGTAGGGGAGAGTGACGTCGGCAATAGTAGACTGGGGTGAATTTTCCTCTATCGTCCTGCGTCACAAACTGTACGAATAAATATAGAGAACTACGCAGATTTTTTGCGGTTACATAAAAAAATAACTAAGGTTGACCGTTCAATAATACCTACCTGCCTCTGGTCAAGACGGGTCATCTCGATGAATTATACATTTATGACTGTTAAAAAAATGTAATTATTGAGTAATAAAAACAGTCATACATTTCAACGACTTTGCAACTCATATTTGCGGTGTGCGGTGTGATTCAGGGACTTGACCCATTAAGCTATGCAAAAAATGTTAATAAAAGTCTCGTTAATGATTGTGTAATTAACGCAATATAAGCGGTTCCTCATGTTTCAAGGTGTTAAAATGAAAATGCGAATGAAATAAGTAACTAACAATTAAAACATAATTGAACCTACACATATTAAAAAAAATGAGTGTGCTTTAGACCACACGACTGAAGCTCTTTAGTTCCATTTATATGATAGGAAGAGAGATAGAAAATGTGCGCGCGCACTCCTCTCTCTTGCTCCTACAGTGTGATACAGAAAACAGGCCTGCACTATGTCTTAGATATACGAAACGTAACCGGCTACGAGAGAAAGAGATAAAGAAAATGTGAGCTCGCACATCTCTCTCTTGCCCCTGCAGTAATATACGAAACGTAACATTCTTTCTATCTTCACTAACTTATATCTCCCTCTCAACTACCGTTCGCCTCGCTTTTCGTAACGCTCTCGTCACGCATTCACCAGATTACTCCCCAAGTCAAGCGTGCGTAAAGAAGTTTTACTTCAAAAAGAATCTCGTTATTAAGGTGCAGGTTGTTTACTGAAACAGTTGTTTACTGATAATTGCATATATACACAACCTATAGATTCTCTAGTTTCGAAATCAAGATGGGATGTTGATTTGCAATTCGATCAAACCGCTGAGCAAACAGTGTTCGAGTCCATCACATTGAAGTGTGGCTTACTCCGTACTCTGTGCAGAACTCTCTACAGTGCACTACTGCACTGCCCACCGCCTTGTGACTTCAAGATGAAGTCGGGTGCTGTTTGGTTTGCATAAATATAAGTACAGATCCGTCCGATTAGATGTATTATAAACTGGTTTGATTTCTCCAATGGCGCCGTTGTAAAACCTCAGGCTTAATTTATACAAATGTCTGTGGAGTTACGAGAAAATGTCTGGATTCCACAGGCGATGAAGCTACGAAAATGCATTTAAAAAAGCAATCTTTTTATTTTAAATAAACATAAATACGCGATTTCAATAAGAATATTTGGGAAACGCTTGTTATCTAATAAGACTTTTTGGCGTTTCAAGGCATATAAGCAATTCTTACGGCGTGTAATGCATTCTGAATATAAATGGCTAATTATATATATTTACACAGCAGGCCGAAAAAATTTCCATCACCACTTTTGGATTTAAAATTAGATATTAAAATATAAATGGTGTGTTTTGCATAAGAGTAGAGGTTTTGAGTCCAATACGAATTGCCTACTGAAAAATTTTCAGAGAACGTAAACATATATTATATTAACGGTAAATACTTCACCGGCAAAAGTTCTTTGGAGGTAAGAGCAGTAAATAAAATCTTTCTTTGTGATGTGGTTAAAATAAAATATTATAAGTAGGTACTTTATGTAGGTATTTTCTCAATAAATAGATTCTTAGTTTAATGACATGGTTGCCACAATGTGAGTACTTACTCGAGGCCGGCTAGATTTTCTGTGTATCATTTCAATAGAAGCATTTATCCTTCGCGCTGTCAAATGGACTGTTTAATGAATCGTAAGTGAAATAAACGACTTCATCTCGAATTTAGGTTAAGTAAGTTCGGTAAAGCCTTCGACCATTATTGGGGGTACGAAATGCGCAGGCGCTCCGGGACTATTCCCAGAGACTATTCCGTTGCCTTTGTCACGTACTGATTTCTGTCTTGTAAACATGTCTATTAATCACACAACCTAGGAGAAGCTATATACAAGTCAAAACAACAGAAAAAACATGCTACTGCATCAATATATAGATTACAGTTAATTCATAAAAGATAAACAAAGCTATCTTATCTGACACAAGATAAATCAATTAAAGAATTTAAATATTTCATTTTGAAGATGTAAAATAATGCATACCTTAATAATATCACAGATATTTTTGGAAATAAACAAATTGTACTTTTGCTTTTCACTTAGATAACTAATACTTTCAAAGTCCGATGAACTTTATCACAGTTTTATAATACAAAACGGTCAACAACTACTTTCTATACAGCACTCGGTAAATGTCGAACCAAAATCCTTTCACTTTGGCTTTGTGACGATTCACATGCGAGTAAACAAACTTTAAAATAAATTGACACGCCTCCTTCCCTTGTAGAGCACCTCACTTATAAGCGCCAAATGTTTAAATCGCGTATATTTTAAATTTTCCGGCGTATGCCGCGTGAAAAGTCAACGCTTGCGGATCACTCTTCTGTAACGTTCGCCACGAGACTAGCCGTAGGCCGAACGAACACCTCCTTATATACACTAGCGGGCCGGGGACCCACGCGGACAAGAGTATCTACACAAAAAATTCGGATTTCGAACAACTACTGTTCGATTTTCGATTCGACCTTTGACGAAGTTTTGAAGGGGTTATATATATATTACAAATGATTAGATTAACTCAATATCAGTGACAAAAGAAAATAATTTTTGAAATCCCACGGAAGCATTTCATCGATTTTCTTTTAAGAATATTTTTTTCACCACATTTCAAAAAAAAATACCTAACGAATTTTAGCTTTTTAGAATGGCTAGGTGAAATATTTGCTTTCGTAATATTTTTTTATCACCAGGTTTTGTCTGTCTTCAATTATGATTATGAAATCTTTATTACTTTAATGAAATTCGGAAAAGTATAGGCGAAAGCATTAAATTTGGCGTTGCTAGGGATTACTAGTTGTTTCGTAACGGAGAAAAGTCGGGCCTACGGTTGTGGAAATCTACCTTCCTTTATTGCGTGAAAAGAAAAATATATCTGGAAATCATATCGTGAAAAATCTAAGTATTTTTTTTATAAAAGAAATAAGTTCATATTTCGCAATAAAATTTTTTAAAGGAATTTTTAACCGATTCGGATATTTCGGATATACTATTTTAAATTCTAAATCATATATTTTTGTAGAATCGTAAATTTTTTTTTTAATTTTTCAATCATTTAATTTACAGAATTATATCGTGGGGATACTTACATGATTAATCATTTTGTTTATAATTAATTACATCATTTTGCATAATTGTATATTGTAATTATATTGTATACTCAATAATCTATATTGTATATAAAAATGTATCCCTGTCACGCCATAACTTCAGAACGACTTTAATTATTTCGTTAATTTTTTTTTAAAGTTTCCTAACACTTTGTTTCTTTTTTTTTACATGAGCTCCAAACAGGAGACCCTGAGGAAAATATTTTCCCTCAGAGCCTATATCATCTTTCGGGATGCTGTGTGGAGGGTTTTTTAAGGAAAGGAAGGAGAGGAGACTTCTGGGAAGGAAAAGGGTTTAAGGGGTGGGTAGGAATATGGAGTTCAGTGTGTCTTGGTCATCCGCCTCCAAGATCTAGACACACCTCCCACGGACCCTGGCACCCCTGCTAAATCACCAAACGTAGCGAACCACTTGGAGTGACCTATGGCAGAGGTGTTGGCTATCCAATAAAGGTTCCCGGGCGGCGGTACCCATTCCCGCCTCTCAAATTGTAGAAGGTTCTTAAGTAAAGAAAAATTAAGAAAATTGCGCAGAAAATTGGATAATGTCAAAAAACTTAACTTCGTTTTTACTATTTTAACTTCGCACGTTTGACAATTGAGAAGAAATTGAATTTAGCAGGCAGCTGTTTTTTTATTTTTGTAAAAGAATTGACTGTGGATTTTTAAAATTATAGATCTTTTAAATAGATATCTATGTTAGGTACCAAATTTGATTGATTGTTCTTATAATATACAAAAATGAATATTGGTAAAATATGATTAATGAAAATTTGAATAAAAAAATTGTAATAGGTGGCACGCGAGCTGTTTGAAAACTGAATGTTCTGGGACTGAATAAATGCAATGCGTGAGGGGAGTTGGCAGGACGAGGAAGCGGGAGAGAAAGATGCGGTAGGGAAACGGGGACGCACGGGAAAGGACATGCAGGGAGAAACAATTTATTTCTTTGAATATGGCATTGTAACCAATGCCGGGAACCAGCTAGTATTATATAATTACAAGGTAGAGGAAAGGTAAACACAAACTAGCCAAAAACACCGATCTTTCAAAAATCCTCATTTTGAATATAACTACATGTCATAAGTCCGTTGCGGTTATATGTATGAGTCTCTTGTGAACAATGATATGGTCATTATTTTTGGTTTCAATTTGTTTGTGGCTTTTTCTCATTTTCCACTAAATTATCTTCGTGGTGCAGCTACGATTACGTAGGCGTAAAAATAGTTCAGGAAGCAGGGTATATTTTCTACTAAAAACGTTTTATTTGAAGGAAAACTACTTAGAGGAACCAAAACTATTCTGAAATCTTTGTTTAGAAAATTGGAAAATTTGTACGCAGCTGTCAGACGGGGCAATTTAGACGTCACACCGACGTAAATTTTGTGAATTAATCAATTCAGTAATTTTCACACGAATATAAGTAGGTGAGTGTGGATATTAACAGAGAAATTAAGCTTTTCTTCGAACTCAAATAGAGCACAAAGTTGTAAGCAGAAGAACGCCTTGGCCCGAAGAGAGCATCTGCTAGAACTATGAAAATCCAAGCGCAAATTAGATTTCCGAGAAGAAAATCTATAAAGCTACGCGGGCATCTGCAAATTCACACAATAGCCAGATGAGACGGGGTTTGTCACGTTTATAAACAACGCGTCGCGACTCGCCGCCTGCCAAATAACGGGAAACTACAATCTTTCTATCAATGTGAATCATATCATTCAAATGGGTTTTCACGGGAAAACTTCAGCAAATTTAAACAATCTCCTGGTTACCGGAAGAAAGGTCTGACTCGAGATGTAGAAATAGTCCAATTAGAAAGAAAACACAACATTCTGAGAGAGGTCGCAAGTGGAAATGTTTGGATTCTTAAAATTAGCGGAGAACGTGTCCAGGGTGAACATGAATAAGTTGAATTTCAGAGAAGACCCTGGTTTAAATCTTATCAAAAATACATGAATTGGTAGATGAACTTAATTAGAAATGTAACCTAACCTAAGAACAAATAATTCAAAACCAATTAAAATTTCTGGATGAAATTTACCCGACGCGACGAACTAAAGAAATAATTGAACATACTAATACAGTTATAATAATAATACAATAAATAAATTACTCAGTTTTTGATACAAATCTTCCCAAGGGCGTTTTGCAATTACTTGTTAAATTGAAGGGGTAGGTATTTCACCATATTTCTCGTGCATAACGTATATTTTCGATTAAAAACACGATTTATTTATTTTAAAAGTCCGACTTTATTATTCGGTACTTGAACCGACGAATAGTGGCTATATATGGGATAAGTTAGCCGATATTTTTTTAAATCTTGCGAGTATTTATTTGTTCATTTTTTTAATATTCGTTATCGTATGGATAAGCTAGGAGGATGGTAAAATACCCCCTGAATTTAAATGATTTTCTCAGGAGTTTAAAGTTTCACTAGCCTTTTCAGATTGAAAATTTTAATGGATATTTTGAGTGTTTAATAGTTTTAATTCTTTAGACATCAGTACTGAATTGAAGAACCATCACTCCTCTATAAATTAAACATTTTGAACGGGGTAAAAGCAAACACGGCCACACATTGGGGTTTGATGTGAAGCATAACGTACAAAGTAAACGATATCCTACGATTTAACATGCAATTAAATACGATCATCGTTCAATTGAGAGACAAAGCGAACTTTTCCCAGAAAATTAATTGAAATTACAAGGAGCTGTCTACGCGTAGATGCGCGTGGCTGCCAGGAATAATTATTGCCTTTGATCTCGCTTTCTCTGGAAAGTCAGCGGCCTAAGGTTACGCAGTTAGCATCGGAAACTAACAACAATACACTCTAACTCTTGATACAATTAGCTACTGTAAACAGATGTGTCTCGAAACGAAGACATTATAATGACGTTAAGACGCCAAAAGACTAATAACGGGGTTTGCTCTGGGCCAGGCATGCCCAACCTGCGGCCCAATTGAAGAGTTTTTGCGGCCCAAAATTAAGTTTTCTTTGTTTTGGTATTTGGTATTCACGCAAAAAAATAAAAAAAACATTTTCGTAAATTTATCACACATATATTTGCTATTAGACCTCGGACTCTCTATTGGGTTTTTGATTTAGGTATCGTTGAAAAGAGCCAGGCTCATGGCCGCATTAGGAATTTGTTTTCGCAATCAATTCCAACCAGCATTTTTTTCGCACTTCTTTTTCTTTCAATTTTATTAAGTGGAGGGTGAGTGCAAAGGACACACCTCAAAGCCCAGGGGCAAACAGATGAAAGATAAGTTAATAAAATATTAGTATTCCATCCCCTTAACCTTATTCTCAGTCGGCATTTCAACAAATGCTGACTGTCCCCCTCACGTCCTTTGTGCGGCCCATAAAGCTCAAAATTTTTTTTGGCCCACCAAACGATTTGGGTTGGGCACCACTGCTCCAGGCTAACAATTTAATTAATTCCAAAAATTCGTTATAATAATTATTTTTTTCAGACAGATGCTCACGAAACTAAGTTATTTTTATTTGGGATTAATAAAAACTGTACCTTACATTTAACTATTTTACGTAAGACGGTTTGAAAAAGTTTTACAACTATAAGCGCCAGATTTTATCTTTCTTGCCGATGAATTAGTAACTTCCCGAGTGATTCAGTAAGACCCATCTGATATTTTAGTAATATCTTCATTAGAATTAATTAAAATACCCCTCGCGAACAGATCCATTTTCTAGGCCAGCTAGGGTAAATTCGACCGTTGGTCAGTCCAGTACAGCCGCGCGGCCAATATTTTTGTACACCCTTCTTCACTTACGTCGCGTCGTTAAGATTACGACTTTATTTTAGAGTTTTGTGTTCTCTTAACTACCTTAGTGAAAGAGCTGTAAGCTCCTTGACTGTGGTACCGGAGGTCGCGGGGTTGATACCCGACGTAGATAAATAAAAAAGATCTTAATTACACGGGGTTTAAAATTATATTTAATTACAATATTCGTAATTTGCACGTATTTCGAGAGTGGTAGATCGTCTCAGGAATGCCCTGACGAAAATTGAAACGTTACTTTAGCAGAGTATGTGACCAGCCATGAACAACCTCAACCTTCCATTTTTCTATCTCTTTACATCCTTTTAGCCTCATAACACACATATCTAAAATTCCTTTCCGAAATTGGGACCTTGCGCGACATCATCATAAATAATATAAACAAAAATAAGATAAGAAACATAATATTTGTGTTTTGTCCCATTTTACTGCGTTGATAGGAACTGTACAATCAACGCAAGTAAGAATTATGTATATAAAAATTTCTCATTACATAATATTATAATGATTGATATATAGGGTGTCCGAGGGTAAAGTGCATTAACTTCGGGAGGTGATTCTACATGACGGTAGGAGTATAAAAGATTAGCAACTTTTTCCGAAATTCCAACATATTTTTTCCCATACAAAAAGACGTACCTACTAAAAATCCTTAGTGTGAGGTACGATCTTACTTGCTGAGAGCCTGCCGGGCGCCCAACTCGATTATGATTGGCCCGTATCGTAACAGCGGAAAATAATAAATCTGGCCGCACACGCCGGACTAATTTTATCTTTTTACCTCAAAACTACCCCTAGTTGGAATTTCGAAAAAAGTTATTTATCTTTTTTACTTGTACTATCATGTAGAATCACCTCCCGAAGTTAATGTAGGGATGTCGAAAGTGAAAAAAAATATCGATGTATCGATATTTATTAAAATATCAATATCGACGTCGATATATCGAGGAAAAAATATCGATATATCGATATATCGGTCAAATTTTCAAGAGATTTTGCGTTTTAAAAATAATAGTGTATTCAGCTCAATATTATCAAAAGTAATTTTTTAACACAATTTCCTTTTTTTAATTTACAAAAATCTCAATAAAAATGAAGGTATTTTAATCGCTATATATTTTTATGATGTAATAATTACAAAAATATCAAAAACTAAAAAGCTGTCTTCTAAATTGGCCACTACAACACGGGCATGTGCCTAGTGTGATGGCCAAAAAATTATCCATTTACTGTAATGTATAAACTTTACTGAATAAAGAACATTAAAAAAAAAAAAAATTTATATGTAAACTGAGACGCATACAAAGTTTGTATGCGTCTTAGTAACATTCTCATTTAATTTATCAAAAAGGACTTCGTGTTTTGAACAAGGTATAGTCAATAATCATAGACAATTGGGAACCAACACATAGGAGTGGCTTAGAAAAAAATAGCGAAAAATAGCATACATTTCAATGTATGTACCTACACACATGAGATAGTAATGGTGATCACAAATACTATTGCAAAGATAATAGATTTGTAAGCTATTAATAGTTAAAATTTCAACCGCCAGATGTCATGATCCAATACAGTTACTTTTTTCCGTTCGTTCCTATACGGTTTTGGATTCTAGTGACTTTAAATACATTAATTTAAAAAAATACCGTTTTTGATACAATTTTCGATATTGGATATTTTGTATCGATATATCGATACATCGGATTAAAATATATCGGCTAAAAATATCGATATATTGAATTAAAAATATCGATATATCGATACTTTTTCAACAAGCCTAAGTTAATGCACGTTATCCTCGAACACCCTGTATTATAAAATTTATATTACGTAAGTAAAACAACATTCAACGTCCTTAATAAAACATCTACGAATTAACAAATCGATCCTTCTGTAATTATTTACTTTACTTACCTGTCGTAAAAACAATCAAGTAGTCAATATTTGCTGAAATTGAGAATTCTAAGAGGATAGATTTCCGTAAGCAAAATAGGTATTTATGCGAGTAAATATTTTGTATTGCATACTACCGCTTCTTAAGAGCGTTTAACCAGCCAGCGGACGAAAATCCACATTTCGTCGAAAGTTGTTCTTCCGATCGTGCAGGGCGGTTACAATGAGAAAGATTGATTTTTCTCCGTACCAGCTTTTTTAAATTATAACTGAATATCGAATTTATTTCAATCCAAGTTAGCTTTAATTTATACCTTCATCCAAAAATGCTGAAAGGCGTGATGATAAAACTATTAAAATAGTGTACTTTTTGTAGTTATTTTTTGATTATAAGTATTTATCATTTTTCAATAATGTCTAAATTTAATAAGAATGTTAAAAGAATCTGAAATATATTAGTTTGTAAGTGCGCAAATAAATACACAAATGGACCAATTTTCGTCAAGAAACACATGTACGTACATATTTTTTAATGATTTTATTGAAACTAAAATTAAAATTCTAATACATAACTTTGCTAGATAATGTATTGATTTATTTTACTGCATGATTACATTTTTTGAAATGGGTGTGGTATAATACAAAAACTTTTTTGAAAATTTAACAAATCTGCCAACGACCTATGGAATAACCTTATTATACTAAAAATTAAAAAAAATTCTAAAAATTTATTACATAACTATGCTAGATAAAAGAACAATCTTTCGAAATCCATTTATAATTTTTTGTGGAAAAGAGTCAATACGTCTAAAAACTTTTTTGAAAATGACGTATTTCCGGCTTTCTCTGGTAATGCCCTCTTAACGCGCAAATCCTTGATCTATTTAAATGTGTTCACACGGTGCTGATTAAATGGCAGTAAATTGTGCCTGTCAATATGCCTCTCAAGTATTTGTTTACAGGCGCTTCTTGCTACAGTTTGGCATGTCAATGAACATCCTCACACTTGCTAAAGCATTCTTCATGCGAAAATTATGTGTGTTCTACTCGTGCACCGTTATTCTACCGTTATAGATATTTCCATGGAACGTAAATTAACTTTGGTTTTGGAGATAAATCACGTCGTGATATTTTAAGGTTTATTTTCATCGAATATTTTAAGAGGAAACGTGGGCGGCGATAAATTTTAATAACAGGCATTTTAAAAAACTGTTGCTGTTATCTGTAACCCACCCCCCCCCCGAATATTGAGCGAAAGAGACAACTGTATCTCAGACTTTTTCTTTTAGTCTTCGGGTATTTTACTCCAAATATTCAGTTAACATACTTTGAGGCTTCACTGAGTGGTTGGCTAAGGGACACGAAAACTAAGTGTAGTTTATGGTCAGACCGAAAGCCATTCACATTTTTTGTTGGTTCTTGCCAATTGATTTGAGATTTATTGTATTATTTCTGTTCTCTATTTTATGCAGGTGCTTGCAGGTTTTTACAGATGCAATGCCGCCTCATGAATGAGTTTTTCTTTTGCCCTGTTTAATTTATCTTTGTCTTACTAACCCATTTTTTTGCATTTTGTTTTTCCTGTTAAGCACTTGCATACTGCTTACTAACAACGTATGCAAGGACACTGGAGGTCTAGATTCGTTCAAAATAAATAAATGTAGCTTCGTTTAATAATAAAAAAAATTGAATCTTGCGAGAGCCTTGAAGGAGTAACCATCAGTTACTTATACCAGGGCGGGTAAGAGGTGGATAACCTCCACTGTATCTCAGACTGATTACACCGTCAAAATCGAGATTTTGTATTCTTTTCACCTCCAAAACTGTATCGTTTTCATTATTTTTTTTAACAACTGTGTTAGAAGAAAATATTATATATCTGAACATTTTTCTTTTTTAAAAACAGATTGTAAACTGAACGTCTGTTGACGGCATTCAAACTAGGCAAATTTTAGGATCTTTGCAGGGTCAACTCCTGTAAGAAGTAACTAGCAAAAAAAACAAAACGTAGGAACATTCCAGTGGATGATTTCTAAACCTGTTATGTTTAAAAAATTGCACTAGTGTCAATATCCAGAGTAAATAGGGGAATACGTTTGTAAGTTTTAATGAAGAATTGAAACTTACTACTTAGTTACTATCTTACGTTTTTCCATTAAATACATAATAGGCCACTTGCATTACATTTTTTAAAAAAAATTTCCGGTTTAGGCAAATATTCTAAGACATTCTGTATTTTTTTTTTTTTTTTAATCGTATTTTTGAAACCCTGGGGATTTTTTGAAAATTTCAATCCGATAAATCAGACCATTTTTTATAAACCGGAAAGACGGGACATAATTTTATAGGTGTGAAAAAACGATAATTACATAGCCGAAAATCATTTTTAAAAAAATAACGTTTCCACACGAATGGCACAGGAGAATAACGAGGCATACCAAAAATATTACATCTCATAAAATTTTTTTTCCTTGATCCATCTTATTGACCATAAATCATTATAATGAACAGCGTCTATATTACTAAATTCAATGTAATATACTTGTACTTGTAAATTATAATAATAATAAGAATATTATAAAATTTAATTTTGTTAAAATCAGCACCATAATCATTATACCTCTAAAACACGTACCGACATCGTCTGCACGTTCTGAAGAGAACCCCGTAGATCATTAAAAGTACGGGGTTCTCTTCAGAGCATCTGTCAAAAAGTGAAACCAAATGATAAGTTCGCAGAGAACAAACAATACATCTAGTGAACGAATTCAAAAGTTCGCCTGAAATCAAAGTGATGCCATATAAAAAAAAAATCAATGTGGAATTTTAAAAAAATAATAGGAACATTTTCGGAGACGGGACATTTTCATGTAGTGACGTCACGAGCCTAAATAATGGATTTATTTATTTAAAAATAACAAAAACTGTACATTTCTAAACAATTTTACTAACATTTTCTTAATCTTAGTAAAAAGATCTATCCACATGATTTTTTCCAAGTCGTTATGAAATCCATGCAAGTGGCCTATTATATTAACTGTGAACTTGGTGATTTTTAAATGCATTCAGTACTTAAAAGACGCGAATATCTTTTGTATGAGATATTCGTCAGCAAAGCGTAAAGATGAAATGCAATAAAATCAGTTTTTCATAATTTGCATTTTTTGTAGTAGGTACCTTCTCTTCCCATATCATAGGAATATTAGATCAAATGTTGTTAGGAAACTTTCCACTGCGCCTCAAAAGCACCACACTGAAATTATTCCACAGTTTTTTTATATTTTATTCTCAGCATAACAGGTGGGAGGATATATCTCCCAATCCATAGTTCACGGCAACCAGATAACGTAAACAAGAATACTGTTGCTACTGGGTCTTTACGAGCTCTTTCATTTCCAATGAATTCAGAATGGCGTTTAAATAGAGTTCCACATTTTCCGAGTTCCACGAGTTTCTTATTTTTACCTTACAATTGTGGAAATATAGAACTAAAATGGACAAAATAAATTAATGAAATAAATTGCGTTCATGAAACTTTGGTCATACATTCATCTTGGCAGTGTAAACGAAGATCTGCAGAGTCCGTCCAAAATAAAGTGGCGGAACACTCCTCTAGGGAAGGGGGGGGGGGATTTTTCGAAAAATACACGTTTACAAACTGGTTTCCATTAGTGCTTAAATCGAATGAGACCAGTACCACACAATTAAAGTCACTATTTGGTGAATTAAGACAGGTTTTTATTGAAGAAACATGAAATACACTTTTTTTAAAATAGCTCCACACAGCAGGCCCATAGGAAAATAATTCCCCTCAGGGCCTATTTCATCTTTGGGGATGCTGGGTGGAGGGTCTATTTAGGGAAAGGAAGGCGAAAAAGTTCTGGGAAGGAAAAAGGTATGAAATGTACTAGAAATCTGGGGGTGTTCAGAATTGATGGACGAATAAATTCATCCCTTTCCTGCTGAGAGTCCTGCTGGAGAGGTCAAAATATCTCTCTCAACAAGTCTCTTCCGATTCGGCCTGCTACGCAGTTGGTGGGCAAACGCATCCGCCGCCAAGATTCGGACAAACCTGACCCCATGAACCCGGGCACCCCTGCTAAGTAGCGAAACCCACCAAACGAACCACCTGGTGACCTCACTAGACGTGTCGGTTATCCAATAAGTGCTTCCCCAGACGGTGGTACCCTTACCCGCCTCCCAAACTGAGTCAAATTAAAGATGTCACATTAACCGTAGCCTATTATATATAAATAAAATAATAATTATTATGCTATTTTGGTAGATACTTAGGTATTATTTTGTAGAATTTTAATGAGATAAATAGGTAGAAATTGTAGGTTGGTAATGCTCTACGGGCTATATTATATTTGATGTTAAAAATAAAATAAAAATGGCAAACGAAACACGTAAAAAATCAAATGATTGAGTGTTTGGTTCTGATGCAGAAAATTCAACCATTAAAAGCAAACGAAGTGTTGCACTTAAAAACTGGGTGATATAAATATAGACAGGTGCATACATTTTTTGGTATTGTGATATTCCATTTAAATTGAGTCTAAAAAACGTATGAAAATTTTTACGTGTTTTCAGAATACATATACCTAGATACGTTTTAAGATTTTCACGGCCAAAAGTATTTTCGTTATTTGTTTTTGGGGTGTTATGCCGTGTTGCGCTACCTCCTATACATATATTAAATTTTGATCCATCTATTTGTTTTCCTGAATCTGCGGAAACTCTCGAACGGTGGTATTATATTATAGAAGTCATAAAATATGATATTATCTCATCATTAATATTGAGGACAATACAAAAATTCCCAGTTCACGGCGTTATTTGCACCATGAGCTACTGAGCTTTGAAGAAAAAAGTATTTCACAAGGAGAATGGTTTAATTTCGTTAAGCCGAGTAATTGGGCCATCACGAGTGAGAATTTTTACATTTTTCATATCGATCATGGAAAATTTGAAATGCT
Organism: Limnephilus marmoratus; assembly: GCA_917880885.1. Classification (NCBI taxonomy): domain Eukaryota; kingdom Metazoa; phylum Arthropoda; class Insecta; order Trichoptera; family Limnephilidae; genus Limnephilus; species Limnephilus marmoratus. Next base: position 16,776,959 of record OU862908.1, read on the forward strand.
GTAAAGGAAAAATAAATCCAAAAATGAGTTGAATATGTCATTTTACTCGTTTTCTTTTCTCTTTCGATCTGCGTCGTTGAAATATTTCTAGAAAAATAAATGCGTCTTAAAATGCGTCGATAAATTAAATACCGCTATTAAAAAAAATTACAAAAACGAAAGTATTCGAAAAGACCTATTCTATATTATTTTATAATAAAAAAATATTATTATAGGTCTACACAAACAGGAGATATGATATTTTGAAAAAAGAAAAAATCTTTTCGCTCTCCTGAATAATTGACATTTTGTCCTTCACAGCATTTAAAATTTCCGTGATCGATATTATTCAAATCGATTGGATATATGTCATGTATTTATACATTTAAAAGTATTTACGAGTACTTGACGTAACATGATCTGAATCATGCATTTTCAAAACGTTTTATTTTAAAATAATGGGGGTATTCATAAGCCGTTGTCTATAAATGGTTCCAATAATTAATATGTCTCATTTAATTACATACAAGTTTTGTAACTGGACGCCATTCCATGTTCACAACAAAAGGGAATATTTTCCTAATCAGGACCGTTAACGATGTATTTAAAATTGTTCACGAGGACGACGCGTGGTCACAGATTTATTTAAACGTGTTATTTTAAACTTGAGTTTATAGTGAAAATATCCATATTTTTTTGATTTTTTTTCAAATTATTGAATTAATATCAAAGAAAGTGCTTGGAAATAAGTTAGGAATTAAATAATTAAAGGTTGAAATATTTACTAATTTCATCTGAATTATTCAAAGTATTTTCATCTGAATTATTCAAAGTATATGCATAATAAATACACACAGTATTTAAAATTTAGTGTATTTATTTTTTTACATATTTTATTGCATTTTACACATAAATGCACGAAAACATTGGAAATGATGTTTTTAAAGCCAAAGTGGGAGTATAAGCGTGATTTGAATAATTTATCTATATACATGTATATAAATGAATCCCTGTTTCCCTTGGTCATGCCATAACTTCAGAACGACCTAATCTGTTTCATTCATCTTTTTTTTTTAAGTTTTCTTATACTTGTAGAAGGTGCATTACGGAAAGAAAAATTAAGAAAATTGCGCAGAAAGTTGGACAATATCAAAAAATTTTACGACTATTTTAACTTCGCGCGTTTGATGAATGTGAATTTAGCAGGGCTGTTTTTTTGTAACAAAAGAATTGTCTATGGCTATTTTAAAAAGTTACCTATGTTAGGTACCAAATTAGATGGATTGTTCTTATAATATACAAAAAAATTAATATAATATATGAAAAATAAAAATTTGAATTAAAAAAATTGTAATAGGTGGCACGCGAGCTGTTTGAAAACTGAATGTACTGGGACTGAATATATGGAACGCTGGGGTTTGCGGGACGGCGGAGCGAGAGAGGGGAGAGGATGGACGGAGAAGGTGGAAGGGGAACGCGGGAGGATAGGGGATGCGGAAAGGGAACGGGGACGCACAGGAAAGGACATGCTGGGAGAAACAATTAATTTCTTTGAATACGGCATTGCAAGGCATGCCGGGAACCAGCTAGTTATTTATATATTTAAATATATAATCCACAACCAATATGAAAATTTTCTTTGCTGTGTTTTAAACAATGCAGGATTGGACTATTGTGAAGTTATTAGTTATCAGTAAATTATACAAGAGGTTCCAAATTTTCATCAGCAGCGAACAATAAAATAAAACGTACAGCTCTACAAATTACCTCAGAATAATTTAGGGCTCAAAATTCATTTTATGTTCAACAAATAAATAATCCAAGAACCGTAATTAATTGGACAATGTTTCCCCAATAAAATTTACCCAAAGAAATCGTTTATTGGATTTAGAGGGATTGTATACTTCATCCTTGGCCTAGAGATTTTTGAAGAAAAGCAAAATTAAAGGGATAAATGAAATCATTAATTTACACTGGATTTTTACCTTCGCAATTCCGATAAAAGCTCGAAAATTTCTCATACAGAATATTATACATTACCGAACCCATAATGGATACCTTTTAAGAGTAATAATTACACATCTGCGACGCGAATGTTCCATTTAAAAGTATGTAAATTACACATCTGTACAAACCAAACGTAATTAAAACGTTTGAATTCGGCAGCAAAAATATTTTTCAATGATTAATTCAATAAACCGCCCTGCTTTTTACAATTAAAGTTATTTGACAAATATCTACCATAACAGAAAATGTTAATAGGCTTTTTGGGAAATTTAAATAATAATAATTAGTATTCCGTTAATTCACATTCGCATGCGAGCAGGAATATACTTATTTAGGCATACGACAATGTAGAGCAATATTTTAATCTGATATTTGTTTCTCGATTCTTCCTTGCGTAGATCTTTATATACCGTGGTATTTTTTGGTAGACATTGTCCTGCGTCAAATGGTGTCTAAAGTGGCTTTAATTTGTGCCCCCTTTGAAACTGAAAATAATAATATTAATAACGAAAAAAATATGACATACTTTCCGTAAACAACCACTGCAACTTTGTCATATAATGTTTTTAGGTGTGACCGATTTTCAAATGTAACATTGTCAGCAAAGCGCCAATCGTGGCCATTTTGTTTTGTGACATTTGAATGATCTTCGTTAAATGCAGATTTTAGACATATTTCTGCTTTTGAACAGATAGTGACGCTTTGCCAAGCTTTACAGCCATGTTCTCATGCTTTAAAGATTATCACAATTTCCTCCAAAACTGAAAAGGGCCCAGAATCATTTGGTGATTAATGGGGACCATTCAAATAAAAAACTAAAAGGCATCTATTGGCATTTTGTTGAAATTCGATTTGAATATCGGCCCATAACTGCTCCAACTGTTCGGAAACGAAATACTTTACTTATTGAAACGTGGTGAAGTTCCGTCGTTTTTCGGTCGTATAAACAAAATATCCTCGAATATTAATAATACGACCAATTTCAGTGGAATATTGGCAGTATTTACTTGAATTGGCTGGCAACTCTAGTCGCTGGAGGCGCTAGTATAGGATACTGACATCAGATTGTATAGGAAATGTCAGAAGTTGAAGGCATTATAACTAATCTGCAGTATTTGTATAAACTCCACAGGCGAGTACAACAGTTAGAAGTTAGCAACTTGAACAAAAAGGTATCTACGAAATTTGCAATGCATTGACAGGAGTGGGCGATTTCCACAATGCATACGTCAGATATGACCTGGGTTATTTGTTATTTGCTTAACAATAATTGCCAAAGATTCTACCGTGAAACCTTGATGAACCGTCACACATAACATTCAAAAGCGTTTCCCAGGACTATAATCGGAACCGGTTGAGATATTTGGAGTACAGAATATGTGAAAGGTGACACGAGATAATGATAAGAATGATCAAACCAAGTTCCATTTCACTCTGAGCAATTTTCCAGAGAGATAGGTTGATTGAAAATGAGACTCCATTATTCATCTGAATTGAATACCTGATTGGGCTCGTATGTAATACGGTAATACATTATAATGATAATACTGGTCTTTATGTCCTCAAATGGAATAAGCACGAATTTATCATTGGATTATAAGGGTATTTCTCAAATATTAAATAAATCTTAGGTTTGTCAAAGAAAAAACTTTTTCAATGAATTAAAAATGATTCAGCATTATCAATTCAGATAATATAATATTATACGATGGCTAACATAAATATAAATATATGTAAGTAATGTTATTTCAATTCGTGAGGCGGGTAATGATACAGCCGTCCCGGGAACCAACTGGATAACCAACACTGTTATAATGACCCCTGCAAAGGTCATCCTAAAGTGGTTTGCTAGTTTGGTAACTTATTGTATCTTGATTTCCCGCTAAGCACTTGCATACTGCTTACTAACAACGTATGCAGGGACACTGGAGGTCTAGATTCGTTCAAAATGAAATGTAGATTCATTCATTAATAAAAATAGAGCCCTTGCGAGAGTATTGAAGGAGTAAGCATCTGTTATTTATACCAGGGCGGGTAAGTGGTGGATAACCGCCAATGCTAGTTTGGTAACTTAGCAGGGATGCCCGGGTTCATGGGATGAGGTTTATCTAGGTCCTAACCTAGACCTAACTTATTTTTTTTATCTAGATCCTAACCTCTCCACTTGCATACTGCTTACTAACAACTTATGCAGGGACACTGGAGGTCTAGATTCGTTCAAAATTAAACGTAGATTCGTTCATTTAAAAAAAATAGAGCCTTGAAGGGGTAAAGCATCTGTTACTTATACCAGGGTGGGTAAGTGGTGGATAACCCTCAACGCTAGTTTGGAAACTTAGCAGGGGTGCCCGGATTCATGGGGTGAGGTTTATCTAGGTCCTAACCTAGACCTAACTTTTTTTTAATCAAGATCCTAACCTCTCCTTCCTTTCCTTAAAAGTACATCTTAACTGGAGCTAATGTAAAAAAATAACGAGACATGATATGAAATATAACTCATTTGAAAGCATATTTTATTTATTAGGTACATCAATAATTAAGTAATGTTAACAAATTCATTATTTAATTTCGTTACATATACCTACGTCAGTATATTATGTAAACGAAAAGTTGGTTAGAATGAGGAAGCAAAACACGGGGCAATAACCCCAAAAAGTGATCACGATTACGTGATTTATTGATTTGTAAAATAACTTAAATTAATTAATTTTTGCGTATGGTTAATGTCTCCGCTAGATTTTTCTGGAAATCTGATTTTCTAAATAAGCATTATGAAATTTTACCAACTTTTCTGTACAGTATTTCTATGTCACTGAACTTATTTTTAGCTCACAATGTCATATATACATGAGATAGGCTATTCTAACTTTCATTCTAACTGTCAAAAGTCGCTTTGGAAATATTGGAAATCAGGCTAAGGCGGGTAGTAACGACAGGTGATCTACGTAGGTACTGCTAAAATGTTAAGTTTTATTCATTATTTGAAACCAGTTTTAATTGGATTCGATAATAATATTTGCGAATTTATTAAATATGGAAAACGTTGTCTGCTACAAGAAATACGCACACGTTATCAAGGTTGTGAAAAACAAGGAAATGGTTTGGTTGATTTTTCCAGTTTCCAGGCCTTTGTATATAAAGCGGTGGCGCCACACAACGACGGAGAACTTAAATTCTGACTTTCTGAAAATATTTACACGATGCTGGCAACACTCCAGCGAGGAGATTTAAACATCTTTAATGAGTCGAACTTCGCTGCTCTGAATTGTGAAGAATGGCTTGTATCACTTCTAGCTGTCAGCGCCGCGCGTTGCGTCGCTACTATAAGCAGGAAATAATACCTATATCATGGAGCACCAATTAAATGCTAATTTAAAGTTGACAGTACTCATTGCGCCAATGATTTACTCAAGAATGTTTTGTTGGAATGATGAGGTCATGAAAATTAAAAAGACTGTATTCATTTTATACACACTCTAAACCCTAACAAATATCATTCTTTCCATAGCTGCTTTTAGTACTTATTCCCGCGGAAATTGTACAGTGGCGGGAATGACTAGAGCCATCTCATTTCTTTAATACGAGCGAGAGAGATGGAAGAAAATTAGAGCATTTTTCCTTTGGAGGAAACAGACATACGTACACTGTGTGTCTCATTTTTTGTCTCACCATTATTTAATGTGTAAGAAAGAGCTACAGCATAACAGCGATAAGGAATGTACGTTTATTGCTTTTTTTGTGCCGTCGAATATTAAAAGCCCCTATTGGGATTTTAATGCTATTTTCAAAAGAAAACAACAGGACAACCTTTGCAACGAAAATACGTTCTGTTTTTGTTTTATAAATAAATTTGTATTAATATGGAGCTATGATTGATATGTTTGAAAGCAGAAAACAACAAAGCTGTTATTATGCGATAAATTTATTAATAGATTTATAACGAGCTTTTGATTATGTGCGCAGTAAATAAATAGATTGATTGACTTATTTTAAAGTTACGTAAATATTTTTAGAAATTAGTGATAAGTTGTGATCATAGACATCCAAATTCATATGTCCGTGGTTGTGATTCAAAACTGAACCAATGGTTAAATAAGTAGTAGATACTTAATTCCGAGTAACTGAACGAACTAATTATGTTCTGACCGTGAATCTTCCCAGTGAATGCAAGAGTTTTACATGACCCAGTTACAGTTACAATATGCAGTAATCAGTCAGTAATACTCTCTTAACTACTTAGGTACGGCTAACTCTATAACGTTGAAATAACCTTAGCATCGAAATAACATAAGTTGCATGTAAATACACGATGACAAAGAAGAAAAAAAGAATTGTAATTTGTAATGTGACGTTTGAAATGATAGTACGTGCAATTGAATTCATGTGATGTCTTCAGTTGCATAACAAGTAACCAACCAACGCGTGGTACGTGCATATTCATCATCTCTTTACAAGTACGTACCAATAACCGTCCTTCTCAATTTCACCATAATTAAGAAAAATTGTACGAACGTGAAGAAAATCACATCGCATCTGAGTTGTAAAAAATGAGCCAAACATGCAAGTTAAAATGTTTAGTGGCTATTTGTGAAAATAAGCAATTAATTACTGTTGTCTCAACGCAAAACAAAACGTACGCCAAACTTGCATTTCAACGAAATATCTAATCTAAGAGCTGGGCTAGTGAATGTAAATAGAAAATAGTACTTTTCAAATAATAAAATACGCGTCAGAGTATTTAGTGCTCGTGATCCTGTGATGCAAAAAGATTATACCTTGAACCTGCCTATACGATACCGCAAGCTGAAGTTGGCTGATAGTAAGATTGTGAAACCGCCGAACGCCGACGCATGGCAACGCGTGACGTAGCATGTTTTTAATTTGTGAATTTTCATTTTTGGAATGCGGTGCGCGGCGCCTCGGGAGAACGGCGTCACTTTCCCGCCCTCGCGAGGAATGCCTCCTCGTGACTAATTTCGTCACCAATGACAGTAATTTTGTCATGATCATCGTTAGAGGTATGCTGATGAAAATAGGAAATGTGAACTATTTATGAATAGAGGTATTTTCGAGTTTAGATGCTAGGTTCCCAGTCACTAACCGGGAAAGGATTGGTAAGTCAGAAAATAGTGTACGCGAAACAACATTCATATATCCATCTTTTTGTATAGAATGCTTAAGGCTAAGAAGAAATACGTAAGCAGATCGCTTTGGATGTAAAACAATCTATTTTCTGTTCTAATAGTGTTGCTTTAAAAAATTATGTGTAATTTATTAATTTTATCAAAAAAAGAACAGGAATATAATATTCATCGGTTTTATTTTAAGGAAAAAAACAAAACTTTCTCAATATAGACACTGGTAGTAGACCTCAATTAATAAAAACCAAAATTTACTCTGAAATGACAAGATTTGTAATTATTGGGTATTTAAATACCTACACTTATTACACTCTACAAACATTTTTTATTATTTCGAATAAGGAATAATTTGTATAATTTGTCCATAGAAGTCACCATCTCATCTCATGACAATGCTTTTATTCAGGCCGGTAGGTACCATAATAATTATTTTTCCGATATGTCAGCTGGCAGCATATATATCACGCAAACTCTGGCGGGATAAAAAGGTAGTATCCAACAAGGCCACCATCTTCAATCGTAACCGGAACGTAACAAACAATTTTACAGAGAGATGAAATGACAAATGGTCCAGTTAAAACAGGACTTCGTTAAGCTTAGTCAGTTAAGATTTATGACGCGTTTAAGTTTTCTTAACAGTAATTTTTTTGTTTTACATTTTAGTGTTTAGTTTTAAAAGAACAGTAATACCAAAAATAGTAATAAATTAATAGCGTACAGTACATTATTTAAAGCTGAAAGTAACCTGCCTCACTAGGCGAACCAATAAAATGAATTAAGTGAATTGAATATTCCGACAGAGTCCGAGTGCTTCCTCCTCACTCTTGCGTCGCGCCGTTGTTGCTTGGCTTTCCATTGGTTGATTAGTGAATGCATTTCCCTATTGACAGCACCCACCGCACCACAATCCTTGCAGTGTGATGGTTAGCTTTAGTCAAGTTAGATAAAAAAAAACAGATACGTGACCGAGCACCAGCGAGCCCGCCTTATCTACTACACTTCAGCCCCCTCGGTTCCTCTCGCCGAAAGAAATATTTGGTGAATATCGAAGGTGTTGAGTTTTCGCCGTCCCGTCACGCAAAACCGAGGGAAAATATCAAATGTCCCATTTGCTGATATTAAATTATGCGATTATCCATTTCTGGGTCCACGCCATTCGAATATAAATCCGAACCGAACATCGGCGTGGGATGCGTGAATCAATTTGCGAACTTTTAAATTCGGCGACATATTAATGTTTTTATTATTGGAGCATGATAATGCGTCACTACTAGTCTCTTGTATGCGTATTTCGAGAAAATAATACAATTTCCTTGTAAGTGCAGGTTTAGCATATGTTATTATAATATCAAAGTGAATGGTTAATTACTAATAATTGTGATTCATGCACTGATAGCTGTCACGTGTTTCTTGTCGGTAAGACAATAATTAATTGTTCAAGGGTTATTATATTATGTAGTTTTGCGATTTTTATGTGAGTTATAATCTGCTTTTCCATGTTTTTAAATACCTTTTGCACTTCATGCACTGTCAGGAAACCGGTATTTTGTCCATACAAATAAATCAATTTTCCCTCTGGATTTTGATACTAATGTAAATATTTTTTAATGTAATATAGATATCGACCATTAGCGTGACAGTACATTTTGCTTTTTTTGATAAGTTACTTCTTATAGGCGTTAGAACCCTAAAAAACTCGTTAAAATTGTCTGGTTTGAACGTCACCAACAGATGTTCAGTTTACAAACTAGACAACGTATTTAAGAAAAAGTTAAAATTAAGGGCATAGAATATTTTCTACCATTAGGCTGGGATTACACTCGTAAGTTTTTCCCTGTAAATCGCTCTTGTAAGCGATTTATGGCCAAATTACCAATGTAAACGACACCAAAAGTCACTTAACGTAATTTATAGCATGTTACAGAACTTATTCTTTCGGAAGTTTTTTGACAGGTCTAATTGCGCCCGCGCGAATTTCCAGCCTTCTTACAGCTTATAAAATCAGTTTGATAAGCTTAGAGGCTTACCGCAAGAAATAGTTCCGAAATGCGCCGCGCACCGTTGCGAAATGTCAAAAATTAAAAGACAATTGTTTTCATAGAATTTTTTTCCTACAAAACTAGTATTTATTTCCACTTATTTAAGTTTTCTGGAAAATGAGCATCCTTCTATTCAATTATCGGTCTGATCCTTTCCAATCTTAATGTTTCTGTTTTTAATATTTACGTGTTTGAAATTTTGAATTCGAAGTCGGTTGCTGTCAGCAGATGTCAGGTAGCTGTCATTCGGATGAAACGAAATTAATTGCCGCCTTTAACCACCTTTGACGGCTAAAAAGTGCGTGGAGAATTATTTGATTAAAGCCAAAATCTGTTACAATACTTTATTTGGGCCTTTTCGTATTTATTGACAAAATCGCGTAAATTTGACAGTAGCATGTCGTTGACAGGAAGCCATCTTACCGCAAATAAATTTACAGATGTAAACGGTCGCATGAGCATTTACACAGGTCGAACTTCCGAACAACTTCCGTGATCATTAATTACCAAAAGACGGATGAATATGTGAACGCTCCTGTGAGTGACCTGTCAAAATCTTATGTAATCCGTAAATTTTAATTACGAGTGTAACCCTAGCCTTACAGTGGTTGGTAAAAAATCTTAAAAATTGTTCCGGTTTTGGAGGAGAAAAACGGGAATTACAAAATCTTAATTACGTCGATTTTGTTTATGTATTATCAGCCTGAGATGCAGTTGTCCTTTCGAACAGTATTATAACAGCAACACTGACAGCAACAGTTTGGTAAAAAAAACTATTTTATTCAAATTTCTTGGCGATCGTGCTTCTTCTTTATGAGAGTTCATAGTAGGTAGTAGATAGCTAAGTATATTTCAACGAAGTAAAAAACACTTGTTATTTTAATTTATTTTTGGAATAATTAATTCATTTTTCTGTGACAATTTAAAAACAAATTATTAGGCTCACTCGCCTATAAATTGAAAGCATAATTTTGGTAATAGATTAGGGAATGTTGTAGACATATTTAAAGACTGCGTAATAGAGATGAAACGAAATCTTCATTATTAGTTATCGGAAATGTACGAGTTTACCACCGTAAGTAAAATACATTTTTTCTATGTTTATTTATTTTAAATATTTTTTTTTCACATTTTTATATTTTGCACCATTTGTTTATCATATTTCTCATTTGGGGCCATCCATAAATGAAGTCACACGAAATAGAATTTAATGATTTTTTGACCTCCCCCATCCCTGTCACACATCGTCATCACATTTGTGAGGCCTCCTCCCAGCGTGACGTCACGTATTTTGCAATTTTACATGTAAAAATAATAGTTAGTAATATTTTAAAGGTTTTTCGACAACATTTAATATCATCACGGTTACATTTCTCACAACGGAGGGGGAGTAACGGGATTCCATGACTGGGGGGGGGGGGCGTAATAGAATACCACACAATGACAGAGGGGCGTAATGGGATAGGGAAAATATTTTGTGGCAGTCGCATGTGTTGCAGTCGTTTTGTGCATGTGACGTCACAAAACTCATGACCCCCCCCCCCCCCCCCCTTGTCACACTTCTCTACTCCCCCCCCCCCCTTAAAGTGTGACGTAATTTATGAAGTGCGTTTTCTAAATTATTTCAAAGATGCATATCTCATGCGTTATATTTTGTAATTTTATTTATTTTATAGTACGTCATCTTTTCCCTTCCATTCATTTGTTTAATCAGAAAATAGATAAATTTCGAAAAAATGTGTTTACGACAGGCGAAGCCGGGTAGTAACAATCGCGATCTATGAGTAGGTAATCAAAGAAGATAAATTAGCTCATTAAGTACTGTCGTACATCTCTCAATCACAATAACAAACGTCAAATACACCAATAAATGGATAAAATAAGTACAGCGGTTTACGTAATATATTATTAATTAATTTATCACAAAATAAAACAATTGATTAAAAATTCTAACCAATCGCATTGAATTTTGTCTAAACTACAAATAATAATGTTTTACCTTCAATATAAACCGACAGAATTTTATAATATTGGTTCTTTTCAAATAATGTCGTAATAAGCATAACATTATGATGTCTGGTAGATATAAGAATTTTGTGGATATAACTACAAGCTTGCTTTAATGGTCGGCCAATATAGGAAATATTATTTACACAAGTGAATAATAATTTAAAACAAACGACCTTTAAAAACGGCTGTTATATTTTCGTCTTTTTGCTGACTATCAATAGTTGGAAAATGTTAATATTTACTTGATTTTTCATGATTTTGTTTTTATTTAACGTTGATATTATACATTTTAACGTTTTCTGATTTGGAAGCTTATTGTAAAACTGAAAATTAAATAAAATATTAATTTATATTCCAACACTTATGTAATTTTTATAAGATATGATGATGAACCTTGAAACTGCTTAAGAACTCACAATCTTGTGTAATGAATTTTTCTTGTTTGATTAGTATAAATTTACATGAACAATATGATCGTTTGAATTAAAATCAATACTGCATTCAAAAGGCAGGTTCTAACTGCGCAAACAAGGTAATAAATTACAAAAGTGTTTTGTGACGCTAAAATTTGCCGTCTGTTATTATTATACTATTTCAATCCGGAAAACCTTGTCAAGTTACTACCAGAAACAACTGTAATATTTCGCTTATATAACAAGCAGTCCTGAAGATTTCTCTGATTACACCGTACTTATAACATTAGTACCTACATGTTTTTTTCTTCTTTTATGACTGTCATATCGTTTATACTTTTCATATCTTGTTTCTTTATTTATCTTTTACATCTTTTTTACATCAATCTACATTTACATCTTTTGGAATCGTGTTTTGCAAGACTTTTCATTATTTTACATTATCTTTGATGTAGATTATAATCTTACACACATTTTGTATCGTGTAGGTATATACAGGGTGTAACAGCATGTACAGCAACGACTCCTGAACACATCTAATATATAAAACATCTAATAGGGGTTGGTTACACTATTTATAACTCGAGAACGGCTAAACCGATTTTTATGATGTTTGATTTGTTGGATTTGTCTCCGCCCCGAATCGCAGAATAGCTTTTAAAACATCGGAAAAAGCACAAAAAATTTTTTTTAAAGAAAATTATTTTCCTCAAATTTTGTAACAAAAGAATTCTCATTTTTTGAAAGAGCTGCAGGAATATTGTTATAAATATAATTTTGAGTAGTGAGTGAATTCCAAAAATTCAAAAACGTAAAATGTCAATGCGTTGATTGTTTTAGTTTTATTACACACTAAATGTAAACAGGCGAAAACTGGACAAACGGTGAACGTATGTCTGCACCACTCCAAAGGAAAAATACAATAATTATAATAAACCCCCCTCACACGGATAAAGAAAATAAAAATAATTTCCAGTAAATAAGTGGTAAAGTAAGAAAATCACAAAAATTATAAATCCGTACACAACGCCATCTCTGATGCTGACAAAAACAAAACACGAGCAGTTGCGCATCGATAATTGCTTCTTTGTGTAATTTTTAACTTAATAAAAAAACTGAATTTAATTTCGCTAATAAGTTAACACAACAGTTATTGATTCTGAGGCGGTACGAAGTTCGCCGGGTCAGCTAGTTGAGTTTAAAACGTCGATGCCATTTTGGTGTGCGAGGATATTTTTTTCAATTAAAAACAATAAAAATGTTTTTGCATCACACTTAGCTAAGATTAGCGGGTTACGTGATAAGCATTACATCTCGTTGGAACGAGAGGAGAACTGGAGAACAAGAATTGGAGCAGCATGGTAACACACGAAGTAGCACGCTTATAACATGATCCCGTCGTGACGTGTAGGAGTGTGATCAGTGGCGTCGTGACGTGATTGAAAAATATATATTTTTGATTTAATAGGTAAAAAAATCGGACAGCAAAATGACATCAACGTTTTTTACTGCAAATGTGCTCAGTAGTCGCTGGTTAAAATCATGCTGTTGCGCCTGTATATTATTAGGCATTCATATCAAAGTGGGTGGAAAACTTTTTGAACTATCAAATTATCCTCGAATTTAAAAAAAATATATTGTAAGATTAGCAAGAAAGAAAATTAAGAACCCGGCGCCGGTCTCAGGTAATCCGAAATTGGTTGATCAAAATATCTTTCAGATAAATAAGTTTTTTATGTTTCGAAGAAAGTTATTGGTTTTTGAATGTATAACATACAATTCTGAACTTTTAACTACTTGGAAGAAATCCAAATTCAGTAGATGGAACTTGAATATTAATATTTTACATGCGTACTCATACACCTTTTTAGAAACCAATGCCAGTCAGCCGCATTGATCGAAAACTTTTAAAAGCTATTTATCAAAGAGGTTTTATTTGTTAGCTGGTTCGAGATAAAACAATAAAGCCAGTAATATTTATTGGATTTCTAGAAAAAATCGTATTCCTTTGATTTGTGAACGTCTGAAACATAATTGATTGATAGTTCGGACAGGCCAATATAAAAGGTTGTTTTATGTATTATGTTCATTCAGGGATTTTCTCGAATAGTACCTAGTGTTTTTTTCTTTCATTTTGACAGATTAAGGGTATGCAATAGAAGCCAGAATCAAACATTTAATGGAATCTCCGATTCGTAAAGATCTTTCCGATAAAGGTTTCTCATTTGAGTTTACCGTGTAAGGTCTTCGTAAAACACAAAAGCATCTGTTGATTTGTCAGAGTGGTAGAACATCGATGACTAAGAACGCTAATATAAGCTTGTGAACAATTCGAACACGGAGAGTGGCAGTGATATGTCGTGATTTATTTTCCAATTTTCCGTAAAGAATAAGTTTCCATAATAATTTATTTCAATAATATGGATAAAAAAATAGTCTAAGATAATATTGTTCGTTCTGAAATTTGAAATACATATGAGATTGAAAAAAATTACGTTTAAGCAAGAGATCTCAGCCGAATTGGTAAAGGTGTTTGTCCCGGTAAGATGAGAGGTTCTTGGTTTAAGTCCCAGTTGCGACCGTTGTCTTTTTAAAGTAAAACTTCTTTACGCACGCTTGACTTGGGGAGTAAGCTGGCGAATGCTTGACGAGAGCGTTACGAAAAGCGAGGCGAACGCTTCGTATATTACTGTAGGGGCAAGAGAGAGAGGTTCGAGCACACATTTTCTTTATCTCTTTCTCTCATAGTCAGTTACGTTAAACAGTGTAGGCCTATAGTCTGTATCACTATATATCTATAGGAGCAAGAGAGAGCAGTACGCACACATTTTATTTCTCTTTTCCTATCATATAGATGGAGCAGAAGTTTTACTTCAGTTGTGTGGTCTAAAGCACACTTGTTTTTATTTTTGTGTGCCGTGTTGTTTTTCATATTTTCGTTTAGATTATTATTAGTGTTATCTTCTTCCTCAATGATATATTAAATTGATATGAATAACCTTCAAAAGTTATAAAAAAAGTGTTGTTCTAAAAAAATTTAATACGTTTCCAGTTAGAATTTTTAATTCATCACCTCACCTAAAATAAATAACAATAATAAAAAGCCTTTTATTTCTTCCAAAAAGGTATGTTACAGCGTTATAAAAGTAAAATTAATGTTATTTACGAAAAATGTAATATATATTATCTTAAATTATTCATAAGCAAGAACCCCTCTCTCAGGCGAAGGTGAAGGCCTCCTCTAAAAAATTCCATTTTTCTCTTGTTTTGTTCGTAAGGTTAAGTATTTCTTGTGCTTAGGACACAGCTCGTATTTTTGAGGAAGTTTAGAATTTCTTCTTCAGAGGGTTTTGGTCTCATTATCCCTTAATTACATATAATTTATTTTTTTTGTATGAAAAAAAATAGTGTGAAGATAAATTTTTAGGTTGAATGAAACTTTTTCAGTTTTTCGGCAAAAAATACGAATTTTTAAATAAATCTTTTCGGGTATTAAAAATCACACAAAAATTCATTGATCGGGAAAATTATGGAAATCAATGAAAAATTCATAACACGTCTTTGGTGAATGTTTAAATAAGATAAGCAGTTTAAAAATAAGTCTCATGGCTTTAACAAAAGATATGCTCGATGCCAGTATTAAGGTTCAGCGCTCCTTTTAGTGACCTTCAAAGAAAGCTGCATGGCCTTGCGTGACGATTTGGGTTTACAAGTTGAATTATGGAAGAAGATTAATATAACAGCCCAGCCTATTATGATTCCTAGATAACACGCCGAATGAATGGTGGATACAATATTATAGAATTACGACTATAGTTTTTAAAGTGGAAAGGAAGACAAAACACAAGTTCAGAGAGACATACAACTATTCTGCGTGACTTCATCTACTTAGCGAGGAAATATATTACATTAAGTAGAGAATTTATTTGAGTTGTCTCAAAGGGGAAAATATCCTGTTGATTTATAGGTTTGTGAATCATAAGTGAAACAAAAGGGCAAACTACCAGAGGATGAGTCACGTAGACAAATAGAGTCTCAACATGACACAAAGGGGTAATTCATGACACAGAGAAAAACTGTATCAGATTTTCTTTTAAAACAATGCCTTCGAAATTTCCACTTTTTGTGTTACATCGCGAGAAGGCGAAACGCGTGTTATGGAAAATAAGAAACCACAAAAATACATGAATGAATACAAGGGTGGATTTAGGGGGGGGCACGGGGGCACGTGCCCCCCTCCAGACGGTATTTTTGTGTACTGTGGAGATTCCATCACAGTAGATACTTAGAAGCTAAAACTGTCTTTATTAATTAAATTATTTTTTTTTTTTTGACATTAATTTTTCTATTGTTTTGACACTTTCATAAACCTTCCTATACATAGGTACTTGAACTTGAAGTATGATACTTCAAGTTTATTTCTAATAGTAATTGTTGATTTTTTTGCCCGTCCGCCCCTTGTGCCCCCCCAGAAAAAAATCCTAACAGTAATTATTGATTTTTTAGCCAGTCCGCCCCTTGTGCCCCCCCCAGAAAAAAATCCTAACAATAAGTGTTGATTTTTTTGCCCGTCCGCCCCTTGTGCCCCCCCCAGAAAAAAATCCTGGATCCGCCCTTGAATGAATACATGATGAATTAATTATTTGATAACACGCTTTAGTAGTTATACGATTGGTGACTTAGCAGGGGTGCCCGGGTTCATGGGGTGAGGTTTGTCTAGATGCGTCTGCCCACCTGCTGCGTGGCGGGCCGGATCGAGAAAGGATAGTTGATGGATGCCTTTTGACCTTTCCAGCTAGACTTTCTCGACCCATCGCCTTGCACCGCAGTTGGAGGGATGGATTCTTATGTCTGTCACTCCCGGAAACACTGACCCTTAGATTCCTACTACTGATACATTTTTCCCTCCCAAAACTTCCTATCCTTCCCTTCCTTAAAAAGACCCTTCATACAGATTCCTCTAAGATGACAAAGGTCTAAATTATTTTCTTCAGGGCCTCCTGTGAGGAGTTAATGTAAAAAAAAGTTATACATCAATAAGTGTATCCCGTCAGAAGTTGTAACAAATGTGATTACTTTTCTTTTGGCTGATAAGCGTAACAAGATCGTTCCGCCTGACCTTGACAACCAGAACCTTACTATAATATTATACACGCGAAAGTTTGTATGGATGTAGGTATGTTTGTTTGTTACTCTTTCACGCAAAAACTACTGAATGGATTTTGATGAAACTTTACAATGGAGCGTTTGCCTAGTCAGATTTGTGTGACGGTCGTTCCTTTCTACTTATCCCTCTGAAACGGCTTAATGTTTACAGAATAACAATTTTTATCATACTAATATTATAATGCGAAAGTTCGTATGGATGTAAGTGTGTTTGTTACTCTTTCACGCAAAAACTACTAAATGGATTTTAATGAAACCTTACAATAATATAGCTCATACATCAGAATAACGTATAGGCTATAATTTATAAAGCTAGGTAGGAAGAGGACGCGGGAGGGGAACGGGGACGCACGGGAAAGGTGATTCAGGGAGAAACAATGTATTTCTTTGAATATGGCATTGCAACGCATGTCGGGAACCAGCTAGTATAATCATATAACAACGTCAAAAGAACGCTTTCATATCTATAGTATGGTATGGTATGGTATGGTATCTGCGCATAGACTAGTTCAGAGTTCAGCGTCTGTATGTGAAAATGTAAAATCTAATTGATAAAATTACAAGATTAAAATGAACGCATGGGAGGGCTAAATCGAATCCGAATATGAAGGTATGTATTACGGTTCAAGAGCCCTGGGCGTTTGATGCGAAACGCGAATTTTCACTAATCGATAGAAACCGTGGCGGTGTGAGGAATAAACCCACGCCCTCCGCCGCATTTGCAGGGGAGGCCAATTTACCGGAAAATTAATTAAAAAATAACACATGTGGTAATTTCGCAAAAAATAATTATAAAAATTGTGTAGCATAATAAAATAAAGTGCCTTCATTAAATTAGTGAAAAAATATGTTTTAAATTAAATAAACAAATTTTTCAATTTTTATAACAACCTTTGAGGGTTGTATTATTCATCCATGAAATATATATACCAATGGCCGAATTGGTTGTGGCATTGTCCCGGTAAGACCGGGATCCTGGATTCGATTCCCAGTTGCGATAGTTACGTTTTAATTTTTCTGTGTCTTATTCCGTTTCATTTGTAGTTTATATTTATTATAATTATTTTCTTTGTTGACCGGACAACTCAAAATGAACATTAGAGGTAATGAAAAAAATTATAAAAAATTCGTTAAAAAGGTTACGTTTGGTTAGGTTAAGGGTTATTTTTCATTTTTTTTTTCTTAGCTTTTAATGACTTTCCAAAGAGGTGTTGAGTTCAGCTGATTCTAAGTTGTCATGGAACAATATTTTACAACGATTGTGTTTGTATTTATGTGTTGGTAAATGTAACTTCGTGTGAAGCATATTGAATTTTCATAAAATAAATTTATAGTAGGTACAACTTAAAATCACCCGTGGTGATTATTCGTGATTTTGATTGCATTATATTCAAATATAATATAAGATAAAACGCAATGCGCAGAGTTTCTTTTTGTTTGTTTTTTTTTTAAATAAATTATGTCTAAATCAAAACTCAGGCATTTTTGCGGACGAAGACGTAAATAAATCCAAATAAAAGCGGTACAACGGAATTTAAGCCACACAATGCAATCATTATTTATAGCAGTAAATTATTTTATCGGTCACAAGGTCTTGGTCGTAAAGACTCTTTAAAAATTTTGTAAGAAGGAAAAAATATTAAGAATGTCCGTAAAGTAAGGTTACTGTCAACAAATCACAAAACATAACGGTACCTTGGACAATCATGTTAGACTTACCGTATAAATCCAATTACCCATTAAAATAAGACGTAAAACTCACAGGGTTAAAACACTAATAAAACACTTTCTCGGGGTCGAAAATCAGAGGTTAACCTCCTCTTTGTAGCTCGGGTAAATTAATTATTTCTATGACCTTTTTTTAATAAACTATGATTATTCATTTAAAAAATATAGCATTGGACTTGATGCTAGATATTATTTTCAAGGATTCAGATAATCTCCTGTACTTACGTAGGATCTATTAAGACATAGATTATTTTTAACGGCGGTTTTTTTGCAAAAAATCCTCTCAAGAGTAAAATTAATGATAATTTTTTTCATCGAAAAATAAATTGATATCTTATCTCTTGTGTCTTGTGTCTGAGATTAAACAAGAGTGCTCGATATTTTCAGACTGAAGATATCACAGTAATTCCAGAGGGAAAAAGTCTCGTTGATCGGTGTTGCTGAAAACATTGGGAATGAGGAGGCTTTAGTAGGAGAGAGTCTGCAATGGACCGGGGTCACAGAACTAGTGTAAGATAACGACGCCTGAAGGTGGCTTATCGAAACAACAGGTCAACGACCTAACTTGAAAAAAAGGTTTGGAAATTTATACGATTTGATTCTTCCACTTTGACATTGAGTGACAAAAATAAAGAGCTTATTATCGTACCCGTGAATAATTTTTTAAGCGGGAAAAGTTTTGCAATTATTAATTTTCTGACTTACGAAATAAATAATGATCCTAGTTGTTTTAATCAACTTCAAAGGAGGATCACGTTTCTTCATCAAAACGAGATTGTCTGCTGAAAATAGTTGCGTTAGCCTAGAAATTTCGCAGCGAAGCGTTTACTAAAAAAAACACATCGCCGAGTGTTCAATGGAACAAGCTTAAGAGCGTTTAACCAGCCAGCGGACGAAAATCCACATTTCGTCGAAAGTTGTTCTTACGATCGTGCAGGGCGGTTACAATGAGAAAGATTAATTATTCTCCGTACCAGCTTTTTAAAATTATAACTCAATATCGAATTTATTTCAATTCAAATTAGCTTTAATTTATACCTTCATCCAAAAATGCTGAAAGGCGTGATGATAAAACTATTAAAATAATGTACTTTTTGTAGTTATTTTTTGATTATAAGTATTTATCATTTTTCAATAATGTCTAAATTTAATAAGAATGTTAAAAAATCTGAAGTATATTAGTTTGTAAGTGCGCAAATAAATACACAAACGGACCAATTTTCGTCAAGAAACACATGTACGTACATATTTTTTAATGATTTTATTGAAACTAAAATTAAAATTCTAAAACATACGTTTGCTAGATAATGTATTGATTTATTTTATTGCATGATTTTATTATTTGAAATGGGTTTGGTATAATACAAAAACTTTTTTGAAAATTGAACAAATCTGCCAACGACCTATGGAATAACCTTATTATACTAAAAATTAAAAAAAATTCTCAAAATTTATTACATACGAATGCTAGATAAAAGAACAATATTTCGAAATCCATTTATAATTTTTTGTGGAAAAGAGTCAATACGTCTAAAAACTTTTTTGAAAATGACGTATTTCCGGTTTTCTCTGGTAATGCCCTCTTAAATCAACGAATTATTATAGTAGTTAATGTTTGAGAGACAGTGTTGTAAAATAATAATGAAACGACGTGAAAGCCCGTCAATGATGCGGGAAAATAGATTTAATTCGGAATGCGATGCCAACAAAAGCGAAATGCATTATGCAAAACGTTGCAAATGAAAATACCTTTATTAATTAACAAATGTGATAAATGTACAGAAAACGGATATGCAAATATGTTGTAATGATGATGACTGATGACCATTGCACATATTATTTGCTAGATTCAGATAGAGGAGAGGATAATCTTGAGGATCTTAAAGACTAACAGATAAAATCAAACGTTATCCCACATTAAATAGAATAAATCAATGGCTACGCTTTTGTGCTAGCTTTTCCTTTGTATGATTTTCTCTCGCAGGTCACGTAATGCAAAATAACATACATAATTAATTTATCTTAACGTTGTGAACAAAACATTTCTACGGTTCAGTCAACGTGCGTCACTAGTCATATGAATCACGAACGGAACGCATGGCAAATGACTTTAATAACTCCTTGTATAATGAGAACAATTTTAACACATTTCATGTCGATGAGACAATGCATCTTACACCTACAGTGGCTTAATTAGTTACTAATTACTTAATTATATTATATAAATAGTTTTTTAAATAACTGAACAAAGAGCATTGTGTGATACGTTGAACAATAAAGCACTTATAATTTTAATTTGAAGCTAATATAAAGGCTTTCGTTAGAGCTCATTTATTTATTTTTTATTTAGACAAAAAGTAAATGTTTACAATGATAATGTGTTAAATATCATTCATCAGTTTTTGTGGTTACCCAATTAGTAGAGAAATATTCTCGGGCCTAATTGGGGAGCTAGTCAATGTACTTATGTTATATATTTAGAACAATATATTATAATGTTACAAAATGAAAATAAAATACTTTCAAAAATACTGTAAGATATTACAAAATATTGTACAATCAGAAAAATACATGTAATTATAGAAATAAAATTGATAAAAATAAAATAATTTGTTGCTTATCTGTAAAAATACAATGCGAGATTTAAAAAAAATTTAATATACCTTTTATCGCATCGGGTAATTCGTTATGGGCCTACATATTCATAATGGTGTTGTGCATCTGTCGTGTTGCATCTGGGTACATATATGTTCCCAGTTGTTCTAGGTTTTATACTTCGTGTTGAGGACACTTCAGATTCTTTAAAAACTGTTAAAATAGCATTTTTTAAAATAATTTTGAAACCGGTAGGACCTTAATTTTTTCAAAAAGTTCGCTGGTTGGGAAAATTCTTGGTTTTTTAATAATAACTTTAATGATCATTTTTTGTGTTGTTACTATCGGATACAGATTATTCTTATAGATGCTCCCCCATGCGATTATGCCGTACTGCAATACTGACTGCACAAGAGTAAAGTAAAGTATTTTCATAACAGCGATATATATTTAAAGAATTGTTTATCACAACTTATGTACAATATGTATATTGTATAATAAGCTATCAATTCGTGGGAAGTCGATACCTACTGAAGATAAAATATTGTTTGTCTAATGCTACTTATATGAAATAGAGCATATAATTTTCATATTGATGAGAAAAAGCATTGTTTTCAAAGCTAGCTATTATTTTCAAAACAAATGATGTATCATTATGTTTTTGTAACATTGTATTTATAATATTATATTATATTACCGATAGGAAAAATAAATACGAAACGTTAGAATAAATTTACAAAAAAACCTGCAAAATTAAGTAACACATGAGGGAATACCAATTTTTTTTTTCAGATCTAAAATATCTATCGGGTTCCAATAATATAAAAAGGGCAATGTTGAGGGACCTATTTGATGTAAAGATTCCGAGAATAGTCCTTTATCTGTTGTGGAAACCGCTCGCATATGTTTTGTTCTTAAAGTATTGATTTTCTTTAGTACCTTCGTCCTTCTCACAGTAACAGGTTTCTGCGTCGAAAGATTTTCTTATTATTACTGCTTTTATCCGTAAATTTACCTTCCCCAAAACCTTCATTTGTTGGCATCTGATTAAACATGCTACGATGATGAGATTAAAAAAATAGTGAGCACAATCTTATTAGTCATTTTAAATATTGTTTTTATTGGGAATTTCCCACCTCAAGAGGAATCTCAAATACCGCTAACATATATACAGGGTTTGCTTAAAGACGTTAAAATTGTTGTTTGAGGGAAAACACTAGAACCTGACATGCTTTTAATGGAATAACTTTAAGATGAAGCATCATATGTTGTGTAAAATTTGGGAACAGGCCGCTAACAATAACGCTGCTTACGAAGACAGCAATAAGGTTTAAATTCCCTTTAAACACCAGCCGCCTGTTTTGATTTATTTAAAAGCGTGTTTTATTTCATTTTCAAAAGAATTTAGCTATCCATATTAAACAACAAAACCATAACAGAAACGGTGTTCGTAAATAGGAGATTTTGAACTTTAAAGCTATTTTTACAGGCCTAATACTTTATTTTTTTCCGGGCTTTTGTTCTACTCGCAGTATTTAATGAAAGCATCTAAAATATTTCAAAGTAATCTAATTTTCAAACCAAAAACACTTGATTTTGCATCACTCAGTGCTTTGCCTTAAATGCTAGATATATTCCAAATTTTTGCTATATTTTTGTAAAATTAGGATACCTACTTAAAGCCAAAAGATGAACAGGAAATGGTAATAAACACTTTCAAGTAATTTTAACCACTCTGTAGTCTCTGAACAACGAACGGAATGTTATAGAATCACCTGACCTGAAGGAGTTAGGCATCACAAATTCAAGATGCGTAAGTAAGTATAAGTGCTCGATAGTGAATAATAAACAAATGAAAAATAAAACAACCAATTATCGATATTTTCATTAAAAAACGTTTGAATAAGCATTATATTGTAAATGTATATTGTGATGGATGAACAAATAATAATATGTCGTTGTACCTACGTAGAAACGTTCAAAATTAAAATAAAACCAATAATAATTATAACTAATTTACCGAGCGTTATCTGAGATACACGTCATAGCTTTATTTATTTCAATTCGTTTACAGATTTTATACTCAATATTAAAACATATTACTTGTACATGATATGAGAGTTACTATAACAAACTTTTTAGTGGAAAATATTGATTGCCGATTGAAGTTGATTTGACAAGGTTGATTAGTTGTGGGTGTATCTAAGAAAAATAAACATTTTCGGTTTCTCTGGTGAAATTTTCAGATTTATAAAAAGATGTTCTGAAGGAACTTTGAATGATTTATGTGTCCATTCAGCAGCTTAAAGTCAATATAAACACTGCTAATTAACCGCCCGGAGGAAAGGCCTTCTATTCTATTTGCATATCTTGCGAATGTAACTAGCAAAAGTTTTCAATTCCAATTTCTACGTTAATTTAAGCACTTGCATTAAATGTGAAAAAAATACTAAAAATATATCGCACATCCCGTAGAAAAGTGTCGTAAGTAAAACAAGTTAATTTTACAGGAGAGTGAAAACAAATGAATGAATTTTTGAAATTAATAAATTACTTGGTTTTTACCACTTTTATTGTTTATAAAACCGACATGTTTCGTCAGCAAAGCTGACTTCTTCAGGGTTATGACAGAACTAATTTTAAATATAGACATATATATAGGTAATAGAAAAAAAATCGACATAAACAATAATAAAATTAGAAAGAAAATAATGTTTAAGGGACGAGGGGCAATATAGAACAATTTAAAAAAAAAAATTAAAAGGGGAATAGATTTAATAATGGGTCATTTAAAAACAATTTTTGATTATTAATAATATTTAAATTTGCATTAACACTCTTTCTAATCTCTAAAATTTCTAATTTATCTAACTGAATGCCATTGACATTACAATGAATTAATTCTATTCCACTGTTAAAATTAAAGGTATGACTAGTTTCTATTAAATGGTTGGCAAACTCCGAGAAACTATTATTATTTAAAGCTTTCATATGCTCTTTAATCCTTATTTCAAAGTTTCTCGAAGTTTTACCTATATAAAAGAAATCACAATCATTACATTTCAATTTACAAATTCCAGATTTTTTCATTTTGGAATCTCTATCTTTATTATTTACAATATAATTTTTAAGTTTATTATTTGCATAAAATACAGGAAGAATTTCATTCGGTACATAAACAATAAAAGTGGTAAAAACCAAGTAATTTATTAATTTCAATCATAATGGTGCCACAAAATAAGTTTGCTGTGTTAGAAGAAATGAATTTTTAATTTAATTTTATTTTTTGTTTTGCATAATTACATAGTAGAAAATAGTTCCAAAGTTATAGAATTTAACACATTAATTGGTACCAATGACATGTAGCTGTTATATACTTATGTTTTTACGTGATAAATTATACATTTTACCTAAATTAAGTTAGTAAATTATTGAAGGAGAGGGGTGTGTGTGAGTGTTTGTATGTGTGTGTATGTGCGCGTGTGTGTGTGGATGTATGTGTTATGTGTGCGAATTCAGTGTGCTAGAAATGTTTTTCTTAAATAGAGGGAGGGAAGCATAAAAACAACGGTATTTGTGGTTTTTTGAATTGAGTTGAATCTTTGAAGGATGCGGGAAATGGGGGAGTTGGCTGCAGCGTTCGTATTATTATGAATGATAAACAAGCGTTCACGTCGAAAAGCGATAATAGTGATATCTTGCGGAGATGGGGTGATCTAACCCAAATCCGGTTTTCAAGGGGCATAGATACTCGTAATCACAATCACTTTACTTTTCAGAGACAAAACGTTAAATATAAAATTTTGACTAACGACACTTTTCTATGGATGTGCGATATACATTTTTTTTCATAATTAGATAATGATTTAACTCTAAACAATTCATAAGTAAGAGAATATGAGTTGTTGGTAAAATGAAGTACATATCTACATTTTAACAAATTAGGACCGGCTATGGTTTGAGATTTTCACGGCCAAAAGTATTATAGCAAATTATTTATGGGGTTTTGCGCTAGCCCCTTCAGTCAAAGTTTCGGTAGCATTACAGTGTCCATGATCAGGGCAGATATGTAATTACACATCTTACTATTACACATTACCATTACACATCTGCCCTGATAATGGACGGTTTAATGCTGTCTGAAACTTTAACTAAAGAAGAAGGTGAAGCAAAACGGCATAATATCCTAAAAATAAATCACTATAAAATGAGGACCTACTTAAAATAAACTGTTATCACTTTAAATTTTAAATCGTTGAAGTAAAATCAAGTAATTCAATTTGGGAGGCGGGAATGGGTACCGCCGCCCCGGGAACCTTTATTGGATAACCAACACCTCTATCATAGGTCACCCCAAGTGGTTCGCTATGTTTGGTGATTTAGCAGGGGTGCCCGGGCTCATGGGGTGAGGTTTGTCTAGATCTTGGAGGCGGATGACCAGGGTACTTTGAACCTCAGATTCCTACCCACCCCTTAAACCCTTTTCCTTCCCAGAACTCTTCTCTCCTTCCTTTCACTAAAAAAATCACTCCACACAGCATCCCCAAGGATGACATAGGCCCTGAGGGAAATTATTTTTTGGGCCTCCTGTGTGGAGCTCATGTAAAAAAAAAAGTAATGAACTTTTCAAAATTAAAAATTATTATTATTGTAGAATAAAGAAAGTTGTCCCAGAATTTTAACGAGTAAAAATTGAAAAGCTCGTAAAATACATATTTTAATATTATACACGGCTAAGGCCTTTTACAGGTGGTACAGCAAATGTTACAAATGGAAGGCATAAATAATATGAGTTTACAAATTATCCAATATGGTTGTAGGGGAAATGAACACAATTTTATATCACACAACCCACGAGCAATCTTAAAATGGTCACGTAAAATGAAAGGTGTTTTTAGGTTGGTTTATTCATAAGTGTGGGATTATTCTGGCGTGACCAAATCAGGATCTTTTATTTTCAACGTATGGTTTATTTAACGCGATCAATCAGCTTGAATGCTGCGTTGATTTCGAAACAAAAGACCGAAACCGCTCTGCGAAGTACGAAAACATCACGACTCGTATCGAAATGCTGCCAGCATTATTTTTCTCTGGAAAGCATTTTAATTATGCTCGTGATTAAAGAGAGTGCTGGCAGGATTAAAATTTCGAAAGGAAGATTTGATAGGATTTAAATAAATAATTAATGCAGTTATATACCTTGAGCATCACGCAATCTGTCGGTAATATTAATAAATCACGTGCAGAACTAAATTATACAATACTCCCACACTAAGATAATGAGAATGAAGTAGGTTAGTTGACGACCTCAGTTCTAAGGGGTAAGCTCGATTGCTACGCACCCAGATTTCGCGGGTTTGAAACCCGGCGTGGGCAAAAAAAATACGGCCATTGTTTCCAGCTTTTCGATCGATCAATCAGAGTCTTCGATCAGCTTAGCGATTTGTTTGGAGGCGTCTACTAATATCTACGGTAATTCCAAAAACTGAACAAATCGGACTAATATCTATGAGAACCAAAGTGTGTACGAATATCTACAGCTCAAACTGCTGACTAATATCTATGAGAACCAAAGTGCGTACGAATATCTATAGCTCAAACTGCTGACTAATATCTACGAGAACCAAAGTGTGGACGAATATCTACAGCACTGGCAGAGGTTGGATTTGCAATTATGTATAGCATATTGGAATAACGTAATATTGCGTATGCAGTTTAAGAAACTTAATTTATGTATGTATGTAAAAATTCCTAATATCGGACTATTGGACACATTTAGCTGATTATTAAGGATTTGGGTTTTTGTTTTAACAGTTTTCTTTATTTGGAGTGCTTCTAAATTATTTAGTCTGTTACCATGACCATTTCTACGTCAGTTAGGTTAGGTTAGGTTAGGTTGTGGTGCCGTGTATTTCTAAATAAATAAATATCTTTGTATTATGACCTCCATGTTTGTTCAATAAATTATTGTCCTCGTAAACAGCAAAATACGTAATATTATGCAAAAATTTTATGTACGTAGGTACCTACTTTAAACGTTTAAGTCTTTACGTAATTAGTAATTGAAGTAATTTATGCTTTTCCGTACAACCTCTTCCTCAGCTGCCCTCTGTAGATATTAGTCCAACCTACGCTTCATAGATATTAGTCACCACTGGGACCGTCATAGATAATCGTCCGACCTTAGCTCTGTAGATATTCGTCCGACATATAGGCTGTAGATATTAGTATCTGGAGTCATTTGTTTGGTAATTTGAGCTCGATTCACCTGATGGTCGGAGAGATGCATTGGGAAGTGCGTATTTGTGCATTCGAGGAGTGTTTTGAGTCAAAATTTTGGCTCAACAGTTGATCATTAAGATTGGGAACAACGTTTGTAAGTATAGTTACATCGCGTACCTACGTATTTTAATTTAAAATGTATTTTTGTATCTCGTTACGAAGAGGAGAAAACTGTTAGTATTGCCCTTATAAGAATAAAAGAATAATAAACTTTGCTTCAATTGCTTTTAGATTTGATTAACGCTTTTTAATATCCGCGTATGTACTCCCAGAATCATAATTTCTTCTTCCCCCATTTCCTACAGCCTCAAAACATTATGCCATAGATTATCTTTCTCAGCAGTTAGAACTCTTATGCAATGTAACATATATACCTAAAGAAAAGTTACTAAGGTAACAGAGATATTTAAATAAATAAAAAATTAACCCGTAATAAAAAAAAAACATAAATAAGTTTCTTTTACCGTAATACATCTATTTTAAATTTTCGGGCCATCTCTTGGGCCGGCTAGTAGTCAATTTCAGAGAAATAATTGTGTGTGCGGGAGTGCCACCAACAGTTGATAGAATGCATTGTCATTGGTAACAAGTCTATCTACCGACTCTCAGCTCGATCGGATGCTGGGAAGGGGTTAATTTACACTTCCAAGATTTACATTTATTCACTCAAGAAAACTAAATCTAAACGCAAATAGATGTTTTTAATAAAAGAGCAATAACCCCGTCCAGTGTTTTCCTATCGACACCTCGTCAACAGTGCCTTTATTCACGACGAGGGTTTTTCCAGCTACAAGATACCTCTCACAAAGGCCACAAAGGGTCTACCGTAAAGGGCAAAGATAAATCGAATTATTTCAGGGCAGCCAACCTAAGGCAGAAAAATGTGATTAAAAATCCATTAACAACACAATGGCAAAGTTTCGCTCTCCAATTAAAGTCTTATGAAGTGTAATTTATGAAGTTTCAAAAGCGGACTAGTACGGACGAGTACCGGCACACGGTGAACAAGCACCCGTACAGCGGAGAGCTCTCTCAACAAGATGTAATATTGGCATTATTGCAAAACATCGATACTTCAAAGAAAGTATTAAGTGTGCGATTTTATGAAAAGATTGATAAGCGTGGGGGTCAGAAGTGTTTCAGAAAAGTAGTGAGGCAACAACAGATTAGATATTATCATCGTAAGTTTCTGCTAATAGGTAGGTAGGTACACGACAAATGGCACGCACCCATAGCAATTTATTTAAATAGACAACAATAGTTGGCGGTCGTGCTTAATTTTCTTAAAAGCAAATTTGGGCATAGACTAGAACAAACCGGTTGATGAAATTGTATCCAGGAGCTCTAGTACGGTGAAATCGACAACTTAACATTATCGGATCGATAGGCGTAACTTCTTATGATTTTATGTCGATGTCCCTAGCACGGTTTCAACGTTGACAACCGAACGATATTGATAAGGAATAAATTTTTAAAAATCGGTATACGCTAGCAACACTGAAGGTATTTTCTATGAATTGACACTACAACATGTCAAACGCCAAGCAATTATGTAAAAATATTAATAAATTGGCAATTTTTAATCGAAATTCTGATCTAAATATGCATTGGCAGTCCACAGTCCTTTTTGACACTAAACAGGAGTTAATTAGTTTTGGGGTCTTTATTCATATTTCAATCATTTTCATTTCTCAAAGATCGAACGGAATAAATTGATTGCAATTTTCATGTCTATGGATCGCGTATACGACTTCTTTCATTTCGAAGAGCTTCGTTAGTTCAATACGTTCATTAAATAAGCCAGTAATTTTCCGTAACAACAGACATAATTAACAAAAAAATGTGTATATTAAGAGTTAACCCCAAACTTATCTGATACTATGGAGACCGCGCTAAAATTTACTTGTATCAATCATCGGTCGGAATATACATGTGTACAATCGTAGACCGAGCCGGCAAATATTGATAACTGACCATAGATGACGGATTTGGTCAATATCGTATTGATAAAATTTTAAAATTTATTGAGTTAAAAGAAACATACAAAATTTGCTATCTTTACTTAAATTACACACAAAATATTTCATAATATTACTGTTCACTTTCTGAGTAACTTATTTATTATTGTTACAAAAGTAAATACAAACTGCAACAGCTTGTAGGGATTTGAAGCAAAGAATGGACCGTTAACTCGAGAATGTTTTTTCTTGGGGTAAAAATAATGTCGTTGAATTTGTTTCAAAGACTCAATGTTGTCTGATTACGTCTAAAAGGGATCGAAATGAAAATCTAGCCTCTTTCAACGGAACTTCCGAACAGGCCCTACATTGATATGCTTGGTGTAACCCTAAGTGACCAGCTCACGTATGGGGGCTCCATCAAAGCCGGAGTAAAGTTAGCCTCCCGGAAACTGGGCGTACTGTACAGGGCCCGCAGATACTTTAATAGTACACAACTGCTAACCCTGTACAAATCACAAGTGCGCCCCACGGTTGAATTTGGCAGCCACCTCTGGTCTGGAGCTCCAAAATACCTGAAAAATACCCTCGACTCTGTGCAGAAACGGGCGGTCTGTTTGATAGATTCTCCCATCTTAACAGACGGATTGCAATCTTTAGAGAACAACAGGCGTCGGGTGGGAAGGCTATCCTTGTTCTACCGGTATTACAATGGAAGATGCTCCGAGGAACTAGCATCATTGATCCCCTTGGCACCGGCGCATAGTCGGGAAACACGCCAAACGCGTGCCCAACATTTGTACACGGTTAACATTTGTCACATGAGAACGGGTCGTTTCTTCAACTCGTTCTTGTGTTCAACAGCTCGGCTGTGGAATGATTTGCCGGCCTCTGTGTTTCCTCCTTCCTACAACATGGGGCTCTTCAAGACCAATGTTCATTCCTTCCTCTCCTCAAAAAGACCCTCCACAGAGAATCCCAGATGACATAGGCCCTGAGTGGTGTTAATGTAAAAAAAAAACAAAAAAAAAAAACAAACACTAATCTTATAATAACACAGTTTTTTTCAAGTTTATTCTGTTCTCTGTTTTCGGGCTATCGTGAAGGAGATCGTGTATGTTTACACCCTCATTTCTTAAGCTTCTTATGTCTATTTCAGTCTTTACAGAATTAGACATATATTATAGTCTTTAGTGTATAATTTATGTTGTCATGCGTAGTGTTCATGTACTTGTGATGTTTTCGTAAAAGTTGTGTTCGTGTGTATAAATACGTTTTAGATTATGATAGTTCATGTAGAGATGTTACTCACTCAAAAACTGCTCATTATCATTCAAATTATATTATCACATCCATCGGGACTTTTATTTGTGAAGTGTTCTATTTTCCTTTAGTATCATGAAGTGGAAATAATTCGTCTAGATTAGAATTTTCCGATGAATAATTATTAATTATTCGGAAATACCATAGTAGCACTGTCGGGACAGTCAGTAGGAATCTATTACAAAAAAGCTGAAAATAGCTTTCTGGCCATAGCCATCCTTACGTGAAACCTGGCAGAAATGACAAAAGGAGCTTGGATGGGATTCCACGAAGCTGTTCACAAACAATTTAATTAAAAAGAAATAATTCGCTAACCATCTGGTAACATTCCGTATCATTGTGAAACTATGTATACTTGGAAACATTTTCCCGGGAAATACTGAGAACTAATAACAGCCCACTTAGTAATAGACAAATAGATAAAAACGGGACGACGTAATTGGTTATCTATGGCGATGGAAAAGACACAACAATTTCTATGGCTTTTCAAACATAATAATGTTTTTAGATTTGCAATGCATGATAAAAACTTTTTTTTAAAGATGTGAGTGTAATCCATAGTTATTTTATGATCATTAGCAGTAAACACACACCCGTGATTAGGATATTTATACAGGGTGTTCGGGGGTAAAGTGTATTAACTTCGGGAGGTGATTCTACATGATATTATAAGTAAAAAAGATACATAACTTTTTTAGAAATTCCAACTTTTAGGGGTTGTTTTGTGGTAAAAAGATAAAAGTACACCGGCGTGTGCCGCCAGCTTTATTATTTTCAGCTGTTACGATACGGGCCAGTCACAACCATGCAATGTTGCCACAATCGTGCCGGGCGCTCAGCAAGTAAGATCGTACCTCACACTAGGGAATGGGAAAAAAATGTTGGAATTTCGGAAAAGTTGTTAAACTCTTTTTCTCCTACCATCATGTAGAATCACCTCCCGAAGTTAATACACTTTACCCCCGGACACCCTGTATAAATGCATCTCATAAAGCCTTATATTTCACTGGAAAACAGTGGGAAAATTTCACTTTTTTCAGTAGTTTTCTCATGATAAATTTTCAGGATCACCTACATATTTAACCCCTCGGGCTATTTTTGCGAACTGCTCACAGAGATCTTATATAAATCGTTGTTTGTCCCTTACTGTCATGGTGAAAAATATGATCTCAACGGTGCTAGAAAGAAAAATGTTATATTAAAATCTAGAAGTTGTTACCCACGGAAAAATTAAAACCTGCATACCATTGAATTTAAAGTTTCCGACCGCAAATTGAGAAAAAAAAATTGAGGTGACAATAAAGTTCATAATACATTGGTCTAATAAAATATGTGTATGTTTTTCTTTTTTTTCGTTATCAGTAATTTAAGTTGGAAAAATCGTAAGGAGAGCCATATTTTAAAACTTTTTTTACATTCAAAATGTTAAAATTTAAAAAACTATTTGTTTATTTCTTACAATAATACGTCAGAGCGTATTTTATCACCTTTCAAAATAGTTTGTAGTTTTCAGATACTTTAAATTTTTTTCCATTTATTTCGATCATATTCCAAAGTGGAAATTTTCTCACCGTCTGAAAAAATACTGAAGCCGGAGGGATTAAGACGCTGAGATTTTATATTTATATGAATATAGTAGTTACTACCCTGTTTCGTCTTAATTTGATTGTTTTTCCTAGTGATCACAATGCGGGAAAACCAACATGACATTACAATTTTTTGACTTTCAGATATAATGTACCTGCATCTTTTTTTTTTCAAAAATTGCAATATAAATAAAGAGTTTACAAAATACAAGTAACGTAAAATATAAGAAACAAAATATAGGTTACATTAAATATAAGAGTTGACAAAATACAGCCAGCATAGAATTTAAGTGAAATAAAAATAGAAAAATGAAATAATTCAACTTTGTAAAAACCACTTATATGACGCGCAAATCCGACCGGTTTCGGAACAAACGTTCCTTCGTCAGGGAAAGCTTATACTGAGATTTTAATAGATAATCTTGTAATATCCTCGATATAAATGTTTAAAATTGTTTTCCATAATAGTGTATTAGATGGAGAGGAAAATTAATATTTTTTAGATCCTATGATGGGCATGAAGTTAAATGTTTAAAACAATTGCATCAACCTACAAATTTCTGCCAAAGTCACCCTACAAGTAGAGAGAATTTTTCGATAAGAAAGCTTAAAATTTTTGAAAAATTGTCAAGAAATTAAAAATTATACAAAATTCCAATACTTATCTTTTATCCCTACATTTTCCACAGGAAGAATATTTTAAAGAACTGATAAAATCTAGAAAAACTCACAAATTTATAAAATACTCTTCACGATTTGATTAAATTAACGTGACTCAAAATCAGGACTACGAAAAACCAGAAGAGGACTAAAACAGAACTACAAGACGATTAGACAAAACTAGAAGAGGATTAGAACAGAACTAGAAGAGGGTTAGAACAGAACGTTCGCTCGACAATTACGTCAACTACTAACTAAAGATAATTCTGGAAAGCTTTAACATGTCCAATGATTAGATTAAATAATTGCGCACTTGCTTGATAGGGATAAACATCCCATAATAAATTCCAATACTAATCTCAGAAAAGGATGTTATCCGATGACAGTATTGATCTATTTTGTGTTTTTCATAGAAAAGCCGTTAGTTCAAATAATCAATATATATATATTGTAAAAGAAAGTATATAAAAAAATAAATCTAATACTCAGAAACCAGTCCCGGTACGATCATTTATATGATATGGTAGCCCTCTACCCCCATCCGTGAAGAAGGTTCCAGTTTTTACCTGAAGGGCGTGCTTTTGAAGATATAAAGAACGGAAGTTTCGCCCTCTAGAAAATTCTAGAATAGTCCAGAACATTCGCGGGTATTCGAGAGCATTCCAGAACATCCCGGAATATTCTAAATGTTGTGGAATGTTTGGGAATAGTGTGGAACGTTCCAGAATACTCTCGAATGTTGTGGAATGTTCTAAAACATTGTGGACCATTCGAAGCCTTTTTTGTGTGGGTAGGGCTACCCATTGGTAGGGGTATATAAAGCAAGATCCGTCGTGAGTTCGAACATCAGTTCAATCTCATATCAACTCCCGCTAGTATAATATAAAATAATACGTGGCAAAAAATCATCATTCTTTCCGTGATGCTCTCATTTATGCAAAATGGCTTATATTATGTCATCACGACTTTGAAATTTGTGAAGTAAACAGAAGCAGAATACACGTTGGCAAAACACACATGTACATCAAAAGAATCACGAGCGCGAAAAATCACGATTTTGAGGTAAAAGCGCAGAAAAATCTGTGAATTTACCAAATTTGTCGTGTAAAAAGACCACATCAGGGGCTCTGGCACGGTGAAATCGATAACTTTACGATATCGGATCGATAGGCGTAACTTACGATGATTTTATATCGATGTCCCGAGCACGCTTTCATCGTTGACAGCCGAACCAATATTGAGAGGGAATACATAAATAATCGATATACGCTGGCTACGCCGAAAGTGTTTTCGATCAATTAACACTACGAAATGTCAAACGCTAAGCAATTACGTAAAAATATGAATAAAGCAGCAACGTTGAATTGAAATACTAACCTAAATATGCATTAGCAGTCCGCATTTACTTTTTGACACTAAACGGGAGTTAGTGAAATTAATGAAATCTTTATTCATATTTCAACAATTTTCGTTTCTCAAATATCCAACGGATTAAAATGATTGCGACTTAGATGCAACATTTAAGTCTATGCAGCGCGTGTACGACTTCTTTCATTTCTAAGCGCTTCATTAGTTCAACACGTTAATAAAATAAGCCAGGAATTTTGCTTAACGAACGACATAATTCACACACGTGTATATTGATAGTTTACTGAAACTCTAGTACCTACTACAGAGTTAACCCTATCGTCGCGTGTCGGTCGAAATATCTGTTATAATATCTATAATCGCAGACCCTGCTCGCAAATATCGATAACTGTCCACAGGTGACGGATTTGGTCAATATCGTATTGAAAAATGGTTTTATCGATCGACTACGCTGGAATTCCAGCTATTTATCTAATTTCACAGTGATTTTTAGTTTCCCTGCAAATATTACAAATATGTTACTAATAGCACAAAATAACATGCAAAATATAATTAAAAACAAGAACATTTAAATTGCACTATATATACTTAATATAAATTTCTGTTGAAATGCGCTCAATTCCCTTCTTCGTCACTTACTCAATATTCATGTGTCCTCTTTCTGTCTTAAATACTTTCTTACTCTGTCGTATAATAACGTGCAACTATTAAAATTACTGTAATTACGTACCTTAAAAAGCTAAAATAATCAAAGCAAAATTGTCTACTCCTTTCCTTGAATATTATAAAAAATGTGTAAATAACAACAACCAAAAATTATTACGTCGATAATTTTTTATTTTATTTTTTAATTGTAGAGGTTAACGAACTTAAATAAATAGGTTAATATATACAAGCCTAGTGTCCACTCCCAGCGAGAGCTCGTAAGCACCAACGACGATCGTTCTCTTCTTTCTCACGCGTCTTGTATCAAAATGAAAGAGACAAAATATACCTACTCCTGACGTCACGTACAACTTCTCGCAGGGAGTAGTACACTACCAATATTGTAGTGTTTAGTTTTACTTCTTGAATAAAGAATAATGTCAGGGTGGTTGCAAATAATATATAACATATAAATAAATATATTTATATTTTTATAAAACTAGCGAAGACCCATGAAAAATCACTGGATATTATTATAATTCCAATTGTGAAAAAAAAAAACAAATAAAATTATTTTCTGTTAAAATATTATTAATATTGGATATAGCTAGACAGGCATCTAACACTTTACCGCTTGTCTGAATTTTTACAATTTTGAAAATGAGACTTAACCCACGGATCAGATCCGATTTTGAAAATGACACTTAAAGGCAATCTGACTTCTGAACAGAATTACTGAGAGACACACAAGCCATATTAGTATTTTAGATGATAATTTGAATTAATAACAAATGGAAAATATCAGCGTCTGAAAATATGTTATTGTATTTTATGTGTGTACAAAATGAAAGTTGTGTGTGGTTGGTTTTGGAGTAGAGTGTGGGATAAATTCACGAATACTCGTATCTCGAGGTACCACTGTAGTTGGTTTGAGCGTGTATGCACGCACTGGTCAATGGAAATGATTGTTTACCAGAAGATATTCATTGTCAACAACGTTGTTGATGATTTTGAATAGGAATTTTTGGTGGATTATTTATCTATCATCTTCTAGTGTTGACAACTTATGGAATGCTAATGGGTCTATTTATTAGTCGATCGGATTTATAGATAACTAAAATAAAATTACACGTTCGTGTAAATATTAGCAATCTGTAGTATTATTTTGGAATGCAGGAAGAAAAGGGGAATACGCTGTATTTAGGTTACGACGTATTACACAGTGTGTGGAAGATTTCCAATCAATTAAGGAATGGTTAAGTAACTACAATTGGTCAAATGCAAACTATCAAGTGGGTAGAATTCAAAAGTCAATTCAATAAAACCATTAACTATTGTGTGTTATATGTTAAACGGGTTGTTCTTCTTTTTAACATACATAACTTTTACCACTCTGCCACATTTTCACCTAAAGTGAGGAATTTGTTTTTACTATAAATGAATTATCTCTGGATCTCAGAACTCAGAGGAGAAATTGTAGCAAGGGGGGAAGGAGGCCTAAAATGCCTTTGGGGGGTGACAAACAAGAGCTGCGTGTGTACCTATTTCGAATGACAATCCAAGTGACAGAATTAAAGTTGTAGAAGACAAGTTTTTGAGATTTTTAAAAGAATTTTATTAAACATCATAAAAAATAATAATCGCAGTTACTTGATAGGTTATACCTTTTGGAATTTAAAATTAGTTTTATATTTTTTATGTCGTCATATCATTTTTTTGTAACATCTGTAGATATAAATAAAAATGAATCACCGAAAAGTATGTACGCGCATAACTTCCGAACGACCGCACCAAATTGGATAATTCCTTTTGGTTTGTGTTCGTTATTGTCAGGACAAGGATTGTATAATACTACTGGTGAGCTCTGGCATTATGAAATTTGCAATATGTGGCACGCGAGCTGTTTGAAAACTGAATGTACCGGGACTGAATGTATGGAATACGGGAGGGGGGAGGTGGAGGGGAAATCGGGTTGGGGGTTCGCGGGATGGGTGAAGGGGAGGAGTGGAGTGGGGAGAGGTGTAAGGTGGAGGAATCGGAGTGGGAACACTTCTATCACGAGACAGCGCCCTTGAGGTGATTTTTCTCAAAAAACGGCGCTATATAAATTAGCCAAATATTATTATTATTATTAATTCTATAACGTAATTTTTACTACAAAAATATAAACATATATTTTTTTAAAACGCCCAGAGTCGTTACGTCTTTAGTACAGTAGATTTTAAAGTAATTATAAAATAATAATGTTATTCCGATGAATATTTCTCCACTAAAACTGGTAGAGACAACTTTTTGTAGGTTAAAAAGAAGAACAACTCAAACACTAATTTCATTGTTGCTACGCTAGTAAAGTTTAGGTGTCAGTTTTTTCTTAATTTTTTTTATACGACGCCTTTCCAGAGCGCCCCCTGACTGTATTCCGCCTCCTGGTTGGGCAACGTTGTGAGGCGTGATAATAAGACGGCTGTACTAAGGGATTTGTTAAAAGGCGTACCTTGAATAGGCCCAGATTAAACAAATGGAGGAAAGTTGACATGTATGAAATAGCTATGTTTTGTAACCAGATATCCAGACACTTCCTACCCTTTCTCTATCATTTCTTCTTATTTTCCCCCACTCCCTGTAGACATGAGAGATACAATATTTCCATAGATTGGTAGATGAAACATTTTTTAAAGAATAACAACAGCGTTTGAATTGATAAGAATTATTTTATGAAATCCGTGATTTACTGTAAGATTTAAAATACTACCCACGGTTTTATCACTAATAGGTATTTACTCCAGGTTTTACTCCTGTAGAAAAACAAATATGATTTCACCTAACATTTCTAGATACAAATACAAAAAAATAACAGCAATGTTCAATGATCGGATCATTATTTGTAAGATCAGCAAGAGCTTTTATTCGAAGTATGTTGTTAAGCAATAAGCCTGATGTTTCTATATTCCTAATATTAATTCTCATTTATAATTCCAGTGGGTTTACTCAGAAGGCACACCGTTTGCTGTAAACACTTCAAATAATTTGTGTTATCCTAAAAACCATTTATAAGTATTTCTTTTAAATTTTGAATAATACTCATTTAATAACGAAGGAACCGCAAACAACTATCATATAATATATAATCATTGCATTGAACACTCCTGAAAACAAATAATTGCTCGCAACAAATCAAGGATATTTCTTACTTGAGATATCAAATCTTGGAAATTTGTTAGTATACAGGTGCACTGCTTTTACACAATGGGTATTTATTACCAAAGATCATTAAACATAGACAACAGGTAATCTTCAAGGAAAATTAAAAAGGAAAAATAAAGCGCGAATATAATTACTTAATAAGCGGAGCCAATTAATTCTGCTTGGTAATACCGCAATACCATTCAATATATTTTACTTTGTATTTCCGTAGGCTGAGCGTGAACTTTTCAAAATTGTAACTGACGGATGTCTTAAGAAAATTATAATATTAAAGAGAATCTTTCAAATTAAGACGTTCGATTAAGTAAGCAATTATATCAAGGTTCGTGGAAAATGTATGTAAATAAATTGAATGCTTTTATTACTGCCATGACGATTCACGGTTACGGTACCGTAACGGCAAAAAAGGCAATAAATATACGTTCCTTATAGCTCTAATGCTGCAGCTCTTTCAATACATGAGATACACAATGTACGTAGGTCTGTTTCCTTCAAAGGAAAAAAAGTGATCATTTTGTTGCATCTCTCTCACATACTGCACCGTGATATATCCGTGAACCAATAAAATACTACTAGACGATAATTTTGAAAGTACGAAATCTAGTTATAAGAATAATATTGAAGTGAAAGTGAATTCAAAAAATTAAAGACTGTCAAATGTCAATGCGCTGATGTTTTTTATTTTGTTGTAAAGCATATAATGCTGCAGTTTTTTCTTACACACTAAATAACAACAGTCAAAAATGAGAGAAACGCTGAACGTATATCTGTACCCCCCCAAAGGAAACGTACAATCATTATCGTACATCTCCCTCACATGTATAAAGAAAATGAAACGCAAGGGAAAAGTAGTACAATGGAGGAAACAGTCATACGTATTTTGCGTGTCTCATCATTATTTAATGTGTAATAAAGAGCTGCAGTATTATGGCGATAAAAAAACATGTTTATTGTCTATTTGCCGCCACGATACCGCAACCGCGAATCGACACGGTAATTATAAAAGCGCTCACAGGGTAACTTTAATAAATTATTTTGTAGGGCTTACTTTTGCAGGTTATTTTATAATGAGACTACCGTAAGTCCAATTACATCCTTTGATTTTACACGGGTTAGCAACTAGTAATAGCAACACAGGGTAGCAACTAGTTTAATTAATATTATCGTTTTATCATAGTGTTGACTTTATGCATCCCATAGTAGTGATGTTTCCATAAATTGCTTCAAATTACTAAACAAGTAAGGTGTTTTACTTTTAAATCTTGATCATGACAGAAAGATGATCACGTGCATGATAAGTTATTATTATTTCATTAACTCAATGTGATCATAGGTCAGACCTTATAAGATCCCCAGCGGAGCGAAGTTTCCACAAATTGCTTCAAATTATGAAACATATTAGCCACCGTTAAACCACGAACAAGTGGTCTGTGTTTTATCTTAATCACGTCAGAAACATGATTATTTGTATGATAATTATTTTCATTGACCATTATAATTGGAAATACCCAAGTATTCATGTACAAATAGCACAGCATACAAATGCTCCACTGAAAAGTTATGAAACCGAATGGGGAGCTTCAGTTTGTATTAATTTATTTACTAATAAGATTCACCCTATTATGGGCCCCGGGAACCATTTATCACCAACACCTCTGCCATAGGTTACCCCAAGTGGTTAGCTACGTTTGGTGACTTAGCCGGGTTCCAGGGTTCATGGGGAGAGGTTTGTCCGGGTCTTGGGGATAGTTTGAGGAGTTTGATAGTCTGAAACTGTTTGAGGGAGATTTTGATCTCTCCAGCGGGACTCTCTCGGAACAACGCCTTGCACCGCAGTGGGAGGGTTATTCCTGGACACACTGACCCCCAGATTCCTACCCACCCCTCATACCTTTTTCCTTCCCAGAACTTCCTCTCTTTTCCTTTCTAAAAAGACCCACCACACACCATCTTAAAGACGACATAGGCCCTGAGGAGAATAATTTTCTTCAGTGTGTCTCCCGTGTGGAGCTAATGTAAAAAAACCCTAAACTTAGAAGTCAGTATTTTATAAACACGATTTTAGTAATTCATTTCAAAATAATTTTTGCCTCCCAAATACAGGTCTCATTTAAGCTCCGTACAATTTTGAATCAGATAACCCCAGAATTCTTTCTAAACTACTGCGTTATGACATTGCAAACAGTATAAAATGACATCGAGGGAGTGTTGTGCTTTGGTCTCTTAACCATTATATTATTTGTACGAAGAACCTCTTATACCAAATATCTCTTTAGATTCAATATCTATTGTTCTATCATCTGAATATAAAAAGTAATGTGACTTCGAAAGTACACATTCAGATCAGGACAACAAACATTCGTAATTAAACATACCAGTATAAAAAAGTTGGTACTAACATTACTTTATTTTAATAATTAATAACAATTCGATATTTGAAATGTGTATTTCGTGTGTTAACACTTTTGACAGATCTAAATGTGAATAATGATTTTTTAAGACTATTATTTTATGGAAAATATTTTCACCATCTAAAATCCAAC
The DNA here is from genome assembly GCA_917880885.1 of Limnephilus marmoratus. Lineage (NCBI taxonomy): Eukaryota > Metazoa > Arthropoda > Insecta > Trichoptera > Limnephilidae > Limnephilus > Limnephilus marmoratus. The sequence goes on from OU862908.1 coordinate 16,817,606, forward strand.
AATTATAATACCTCGCGATTTTTCACGGGTGATCAATAGTTTTATCTCAATTGTGTCAAAAGAACAATAAATCAAAACGACGTTATTCTATTCGTAGTTACTTAATTTTAAATACATCTATTAGAATTTCATTTTTGTTTTCTTGATTATGTATGATTGTACGAATTGGAAATTAACCAACTTCCCGACATCCGATCGAGCTCAAAAACAGCAGATAGATTCGTTGTCCCTGACAATTATTTTATCAACATTGGTGGTAATCACGCACACACACATGGATACATGCATCTTTTTGAAATTCGATAATATTACATCAGTTAATTCACGAAATAAATGTCAATCTTTTCCAATCGGCATTTGGTTAAATCCGTAGTCAAACAATTTTCTAAAAGTTTTTATTTATTTAATTTTTTATTTTTCAATCATTTGGATATGACAACTTTGTAACGTAGGCACACGTTAAAAACAAAATGCTTCCTGCTTGGAGCAAAGATTGGAGATAGGCCAGACTGGCCATAACACTTGACAAAAGCAATGGGAGGAAGCCTTTTGCAGACATAAATAGTACGCATGATGCTGTAAAGTACGAGTATTGCGCATGAGATAATGAGCAACAATCTACGGCCATAGAATGATATTCATTACCATAGCATAATTGCCATATGCCTCTAGTAGGAAAGATAATTGTTTGTAAATCCTGTAATATGTCACGTAGACAAACTATATCTACAATTGCACAAGTCGGTTTATTAATCCTTTCGACTACAAAGATCTCATGTATAACTTTATCAACTCGTTACGCGATAACTATAATCTTGAGAACATTGAAAATATAGAGGTCAGATAATGTATTATTTAATCACTATAGACTTAGAGTTAGATGAATAATAAACCACGCTTTTGTTGGTAAAAATAGGTGCCAATGTACGACAATTTTTGGCTCAAGTGATATTGTTCTGAAAGTTTTTTCTACTGAAGTATGAATTAGTTGGCAATGATTCTCCACGTGTCAAAATTGATGCAACGAGCCAAGACGTCTAATTATTATTTGCATTTGAAGACAAGTATATGTATTAATGGTAAATCCATTAATATGTTATTTTGTATAAAGTAAAGAGCTAACTACGAGAACTAAATGACTAATTGGTATCGAGTCCGAGCAACTCACTTGCGTTGGAAATGATTCATAAAACATGTATCACGCTTTCTGTAACCATGAGACATATTTAGACAAAAAAATTAACCTGGTACAAAACAGTAAGAGGTTCTTAGCTGAATGACTTCGGAAGAAGTCCGGAGAAAATGTAGACATGAATAATCATTTACATCACTTAGAGTCATCATTTTGTCGTTTTCGTCACTGACGTATTTTATGATATATTGGTTCTGCCAACATAACAGAATGTAAGCCGCTGTTTTGTATTGGGGCCAAGATTGAATTACGTGAGAAAATACGATGTTGAAATCAAACGGATTTCCCGTGGAACTCGAAAAAACGAAAAATCTCAGAAACACGTATCTCCTAATCTAACCCCAACCTTTCTTTCATATCCGTTTTAAGTTCCAGTTCTGATTTTATGTATCTGATTTCTTTTTTGAGTCATTTCAAGTGTTTCAACGAATGGATCTTGATTAAGTATTAAGCAAAATACGAGTATATACAAACTCTGTTCCAAAAACAACTATTTTCAACAACAAAACAATATTACTTCGACCTCTTCATTCAAACTTCATCCCAAACTGCGAGAGACTAGACAATGACTTTTTTTAATTTACGGCCTTTGAAGGTTTGCATTTATTAAAAAAAACGTATTGTACATAATGCAGGAACTCGTACATATTAAAATGTCTATAAATATGCTTTCATTATTTAATATCTTCTGGTTTTGTTTTCACATACACAGGCTTCGAATCTAACGATGATGTGATGTATCTAACGATGGCTGTCTGCAGATCAAAAATTATCCTTAGAGGACGAACATTCCATTTACAATACAAACAGTTGAAATTTGAGAGAGAAAGTCGTTTCTGTTGTAAAATTATCAACTGATTGTTCTAGAAAATGTTCTAAAATATGTAAAAGTCGCGGCACGTCGCTGATACACGGTGCTTACTGCATAATATGTTCATTCACAACGAAGTTAAGATAATGCTCCCAACAGTAAGTACCTGATATAAAATTCCTACAATTTTCACACAACAAGTAGTTTTAAACGTATATTTTCATTTGCAACAAGGTGCACTGGCGCTCATTGTTTTAAGATAAGGACAAATCATAATTATTAACATCCATTACATACACACATAGATAAAAATATATTTTTTATGTTGTGGTAAAATTTTTTTCTATGTAGAATGTTAGAAAACTAACTGATATTATCGTTAATCAGCGATCATGAGACCACTTTTGAAAACGAAATATTTTACTAAACCATTCATATTTAGTTAATATAATGCTTTATTATGTACATGCATTTGAAATGTGCTGATAAAACGAACTCACAACCCCTGAACTCAAAGTCAAACGTCTTCACTGATGAGGAAAGGTATAATGTTTTCTAAGAACCATCCATTGGGGCTTTTGTCGGGTTATTCCACAATTTTTTGTTAGGATACTTTATTTAAATATCTAGAAAATTACAAACCGCCTTTTGACGTAGATAAATAATTTACATAATCAGTAATAACTTACAGCATGAATCTATTTTAAGTTTAATTTTTCATTCACAGTACTAAACGTACTGTTAACGTTAACCGATAAGGAAACGTTTTCAAAATCCACGGTACAGCTCAAAAATCACGTACCAAACTACCTTCAATGCAACAATCAATATAATAATTATTACTGTGGTATTAATTTGTGATTATAATCAAAGCTTCACTGTAAATACACGATTAAATTTTAAATGCATCGAGTAATAGTGGTGTGGTGTGATAACTGAGGTTCAGTTAGAGTAAAGACTGGTAATATAATATATAAATATACTAGCTTAATTACACAGAGTTAACGAAATCTAACGTAGAGAGTGACTTGCTGTTTTACCAGGCGCAGCTTCTCTTTTCTGATAAGTTATATAAGATCAAAATTGAAGATTGTTCGTGTAAAATTGAACTCGTAATTATTTATATATATATAAAAATGAATCCCCGTTTCCCTTGGTCATGCCATAACTTCAGAACGACTTTACCTATTTCATTTATTTTTTTTTAAAGTTTTCTAATACTTTGTAGAAGGTTTTCAGAAAATTTTACCACTATTTTAACTTCGCACGTTTGAAAGTTCGCGCGTTTGATGAAATTGAATTTAGCAGGCAGCTGTTTTTTTTGTAAAAAAAGAATTGTCCACGGATTTTTAAAATTATAGATATTTTAAATAGGTACCTATATTAGGTACAAAATTTTGGAGATTGTTTTTATAATATACGAAAAATGAAAATTTGATTTAAAAAAAATTGTAATAGGTGGCACGCGAGCTGTTTGTAAATTGAATGTACTGGAACTAAATATATATGGAACGCGGGAGGGGGGTTTGCGGGACCGAGGAGCGGAGAGGGGCGAGGGTGGGCGGGGAAGGTGGAAGGGAAACGCGGAAGAGTAGGGGATGCGGGAGGGGAACGGGGACGCACGGGAAAGGACATGCATGGAGAAACAATTTATTTCTTTGAATATGGGTAGTATTATATATTTGGAACCAGGGGCCCTATTCCTGACGGTCGATCAAAAGTTCCTCGTTATGCGCCTCGAAGAGAGCGAAAATTTTCTCGCTCGCGATCTCCGTCGAAAGTACGTCCATTAGTCGACTTGGTTATTCCTGAGCTTGGTCGAAGTAACATTCTTAGACGCCAAACGTCAAAAGTCACTCCACAACAACAAGGAGTGGGTCTACCCAGTAGAAACACAGCAGCGAGTGGTGTGAGATGCAATTAGCTAAGTTGCAAAGTTCGTCGCGACGATGATAAATTTTCGCTCTCTTCGAGGCGCATAACGAGGAACTTTTGATCGACCGTCAGGAATAGGGCCCCAGGTAGTATTATAATAAAAAAAAATAATATTTAAAAAATACTTCCCGTCCGTGGCGACTCCATGGGAGTGCATACGAGCGATATCATGAGATAAGCCACGCCGATGTATTTAACCTTTCCATCGTCGATATATTATATTCCTCATGTCATGTGTAACAATCTTAAAACATTTTGCAATAATTTGTTTTATTTAAGACGCGGTTTACCAGCTTTCTACGATCAAGAAAACAGGAAAATCTTGAAAACTGATTGAATGTTAGCGCTACCACTAGGTGTTATATAAATTTAAAATTCGTAATGGTTAAGAAAGGATGAAGTTACCTGATTAATAACATAGCCCTCAGGCACTTTGATTTCCCCACCATGCAACATATTGTATTTTCAACAAGGAAATAAACGATAGGAAAATTGAAACATAAAACGTAAGGGTTTTCTCAATCACCTTGACGTGGAGTTGCTTCCTGGAAACATCTTCAGAAGGTAATTGATTATTGATTAGATATAATGGTCCGGTGCATACTTGGAACTTGGAAGGCACCTTATATCCTCCGTGGAGAATGTAGCTATCTACTCGGACCTTATAGAAATACGAGTATGATCTAAATGGGATAAGATAATTCTAGCCCAACAGATGAACACTTGAACAGTCAATGAAATTGCAGCAGTTGTTGAATTCGTCAGATGTATATTCAAGAATTTTAACAATTCATCAAAATTTTCACTGTATTTCACTTGGATAACGAAACAATTTTAATAAAACTTTCACAGAACTGTGATATCCTAGATATTATCTTAATAGCTTACTCATATCTATGAGTAAGCTATTAGGCACATAGCTATTCTAAACATTAGTTTACGGCACATAGTTGTCGATAATCCAGAGACTAAAAATACCATTGTAACCTACAGGTCGGAGCCCAGAACAATTCCTACCGCCTGCCGAATAAGGCATCAGTGCTTATTGTTATATATCTCAGATAAAATTCAAATTGTTTTGTTTGTTTTTACGGAGTTACAACAGAACTTAAATATTAATTGTGAAATTTGAACAATTAATCAAAATTCATAGTTAATATTTCAAGTTCTGTGAAAATCCTATTAAAGATCTGTTTTTATCAAAGTACTGTTAAACAACCGGCCCATGATGTAAAACGGAAACATAAAACGGAGATTTAACAAAACTTGAATTTTAACTTTGAAATTTTATGAAATGTTCATATTCTGTGAAATAACCCGTCCTAAGTATTTATTCTTACGCCTTGAGTTTGAAATGATTAAGATATCTTCTTCTTCTCATATATAAAAATGAATCGCTGAATTTGTTGCTAAGCGCATAACTTTCGAACGACTGCACCAAATTGGATAATTCTTTTTTTTATGTGTTCGTTATTGTCAGGACAAGGTTTTTATAAAACTTCCGGTGAGCTCTGGCATTATGAAATTTGTATAAAAAAATGCTATTGGTGGCACGCGAGGAAGCGGCTATTGCTATGGAAAGCGGGAGGGAGGGAGAGATGGGGGAGGGAACTAAGGAGGGGGGAGGGGGACCTGGGAGGGGGGAGGGGAACTCGGGAGGGGAGTTCGCGGGACGGGGGAAGGGGGGGAGTGGAGTGGGGAGAGGGAAGGTGGAGGTGACGGAGTGGGAACGGGAAAAAAAGGGGGAGGCGGAAGGGGAACGGGAACGGGACGAATGGGAAAGGACACTCAGGGAGAAACAATTTCTTTATTAAATGGCGTAGCAACGCGTGCCGGGACCAGCTAGTTTTGATTAAAAATGAAACCTACAGTTAAGAGGAATATAAACGCTAGAAGTATTTCGAATCTCATGCCTGCAAAATTTTAAAATCGAGCGTCTTTGGTTTTTATTTATTTTGTGCATAATTTTATAAGACCGAAAAAAGTTAGAACATAGAAAACCTCAAAAATAGTCTTAGCCATAAAGGGGTATTTTTTAAAAATTGTTTCTTGTATTACTTCATAGTTAAGTCATGAAAAAATATTTTTTTTTGGTGGTTTACGCTTATATTTTTTGTTACGTAAATAATAATTTTATTAAAATTCCAATACATAGAAAAGCTAGTAAAAGCTTCGATTTATCCATAGCATATTTTTTAATGTTCATACTGTAAGCCGATTCGTCGTAAAGATTAATAAAAATAGTATCTAAATAGGATTTCACGTATATATTCATCTTAAAGAACGACATGTTGCATTTATCGAGTTTGTTTTAATATAAATTCCGACAAACATAATAATCTTTGCAAGAAATATGTGAAACACTTTAAAGACGAGACGAGTATATTTACGAGGTATTCCGGCAAAATCAGAGGCATTTCATTAATTAAATTCATTCGCTATCTGAGCAGTTTTACTACGAAATTAAACATAATTTACCCATCGTAATTAGAAAGGATTTGTTGGGTTACATAATGGTATTTTCATGAATAGTTTGTGAAACACGTATGATATAAAAATGCAAATTGACATGCCAGCGCCCTTGAGGTGATTTTTCATCAAAACGGCGCTATAAAAATCATCCATATATTACTTTAATAACTTTAAGTAAATTATTGATGCGGTAATTAAATCAGACTGAGAAGTCTTTTGATTTGGAAAACCAATATGAAAGTTTTATAACTGAAAAACATTACATCCCAACAATTATGAGTGGCAGTTTGACGAGTAGATACACGAAGACAGGCATAAAGGTTAAACCATCCAGACACTGTAATACATAAATCTAGTTTTTGGTAGGGTGTAAGCCATGTAGGGAGATAAAAGAGGTAAGTGGCTTGAATAAAACACTCACTGAGAAAAATAAATGGGTTTATTAAAAAAAAACAACAGGTTTCGTGATTTGTTATTATTATTATCATTTCTAAATAATGTAACGTGTTTCAAAAAATATTTCCAAGATTTGTGCACCTAAAAAAAATTTTTTTTTGTTGTTTTATTACATCTCAGGAAATACTTCATAAATATTGTATACTTATAATGTATTTCAATTTTGTATTTAGTTTTTTTTTTTAAGTTATGTATAAATAATACTTGCATTGTTTTTCATGTATTTGCTTCTGTAAAAATTCAAATGTGATTATTATTGCAGACACATTAGTCTAGGGATATTTATATTTGTATTTTAATTTATTATATTTAACCCACAAAATGTTTTATAAATATCCTGTTTGTGTCTCAAATAAATAAATAAATAAATAAATTCAGAAACCGCGAATCAGCGACCGCGACGGTTAGCAAGTTGTTAGTTTTTTAAGCTTCCAATTTAAAAGAGATAAATTTATTGAAATATTACGGTATTTTCGGTGGCGGCGCGGGCGGTCCAATTAATTTGAATTTATTTTTATTATGAGAAACTGAATTAGAAAAAAAAAACTAAAAAGAACTCTATAACTTTCTCTTTGAAGCATGATTTTCAAAGTTTTAAGTGTTTGTTTAGAAAATTCAGTCAAAAAATATAGTTCCTTCCTGTAATATGATATTTTAACATAAAATTATTTTAAATATGATTTTAAAAATTAGAAATGTTTTGTCAAGAATTCAGACTATCCCCGTTGATATAAATATTATAATATTAAATGAGACACGCAGAGAAAAAAATTATTCCACTTTTTTACTTCCAATTAGTCTAATTTGACCTCTAATTCTCCCAATGGTCTTACGCCGAACGACCGGAAATTACTGAATCCGGTCCCCGGGCGCACGTTTCGATGTATTTCGTAGTGACGTAGTTCGCAAAAGCGTCTCATGACAAACCCATGATTTTTTACGGTTTAATATTAATATAATTTAATGAATAGTAGATACATAATTTAATGAATAGTAGATTTCGCTTAAAGCGAAGAAGAACTGCAAGAGGCCTTAACAACCATGCAAAGCATTCTTCAAAACAACTACAACATGAAGATAAATAAAGACAAAACAAAGCTGCTGACTGTAGGCCGAACGCAACAACAGATGAGAGTAGAGATGTCAGGAGTTCCACTAAAGAACACCAAGGAGTTTGTATACCTCGGGAACAAAATAACATGGGACGGTCGGTCTAAGAGCGAGGTCGACAGCCGTATACACCAGGCTAGGCTTGCATTCAATAAAAGGTCGAAAATAATAGAATCGAATAATATAAACCTAAAACTGAGAATACACCTCATCAAGACCTGTGTATGAAGTATCTTGATGTACGGCTGCGAAACATGGTGCCTATCCAAAAGAGATAAACGGAGACTAGAGGCTTTTGAGATGTGGTCCTATAGAAGATTATAAGGAATTTCTTGGAGAGACCACAATACAAATGAGGAGGTTCTCCAAAGAATCGAAGGAGGAAGGCACCTGCTCAGGACCTTGTCCGAAAGGCGTGCAAGATGGATCGGCCATGTAATACGACAAGAAGGCCTCTTGCATTACATAATGGAGGGTATGACCGAGGGGACAAACTCTAGGGGACGCCCACGCCGAGAGTACCTGGAGGAACTGCTGGTGGACGTGCGCTGCTCATCATATGCAGACTTCAAAAGAGCCGCACAAGTCAGGGAAGAATGGAAGAGAAGAATAGAGGAAATTGCTGCAAACCACGGACATATGAATATATCTGGACCTGCCCTAAGTGATAAAAACGTATTATTTCCCCCTCGCCATGGAACCGGCTGGAGCTCCTCCTTGGCGCCAGTTCGCCCCATGTGGAGGGGATAGAGAATCGCTTGAATCTAAAATGTGTGACGTCATCATTCTTGCCGTGAGCAGCGCGAAGCTAACATCTATACATTTAACGAAAAAATAACACGCCAAAACTGTAGCTTGTGCTATACAACATACCTACATATCAATGCGCACATAGCGAATGTGGGCGGTTCCTTAGTGTGCTCGTCGCTGGTTACAGGGGTAAGTAAATTATGAAACATTTGTAAAAGTGTCTTAACTAAACACGGCAACAAAATATTGCTATGTGAAAACGAGCGAATCTTTTTGGGGTGTACATTTGGCCTACGCAAATATTTTATTATCGTGGCAAGCAATTCGCGCTCCCATGTAAAAAGGTCTATTCATTCAAAGCAGATTTTGGTTTTAAGAACTAAATGGTGATATTATAATGCGAGATGCCTATAGAGATGTCAGATTGATTTTTCAACTAATCACAGTCTTCTTCCCCTCTTCGCCCCCCCATAGTTTGGTTTTACCCCTCACCTGTATCTTCTGGTCTATCCATTTGGATGTCTATGCTGCAAACCAATCCCAGGATTGAAACCAGAGAGAGAGATATTACTTGCGCAGAGAAAGAATATTATGAATGAATTTATTATTTTAGAAATTGATTCATTTATAATAACTACCTACTTTAAATTCGATTACATGTTTTGCAGCTAATTTAGAAACCTTCTTAAAAAAATACTAAAATATAACACGGCTATTTTGCCTTACGAAATATTGTTTTATGACTTTAAATGTATTCTCTCTCATGATACGGTTTGCATAATAAAATGTCTATTTAACTACCGACGAAGTAGCAGAATTGGCAATTAAAAGAGAGCAATTACAATCAAATTTACGGTTAAGGCGAAAAGAGCTTTTGCTCGTTGTTAAGAGAAGTAAAAGTAATTGTCAGAAACTAGAATTCCTGTCTGCTGTTGTGGAATTCCTAGAATAATTGGTTGAGAGAGCAAAGAGAGCACGAAAAGGAAACAAATAAAAACCACAGCTGAGTTGCAGTTGTAATAAAATGATGTGAGTGGTTCCCGGGTACGTCGCTGACGTCACGGATCACCGATGATGGAAGGGACACAAATTCCATGCCAAGGATCCGCGGCCATGACATGTTCTGAATATTCCCAACCAGGCAAGGAAAATGTATACCAATAGAGAAGAACAGGCCCACGAACGAAAAGGGTGAACACATTTAGGACGCTGCCTGTTTATTCAGAGCCTCGCTCTACTCGGGGACGGGGATGGGGGTAGTGGCTGGGATTTGCGCGGTCTTGGTAGCTTGTTCGTAGAAGGGGGGCGCTGCCGAGGGTGGTTGGAGAGGAGGACGAAGATCGATTATCAGATATGACGTAGTTCCGCGAGTGGTGCTGGCCATTATATCAGAAAGACACGTGTTACAATATTGAATCGCGCTAGTGCGTGGTAACAAAAATATATTTAAGATAAAATTAGTAGGAATCATGGCCGAAAAGATAGTGCGAAAAGAAAAATGTTTTTTGTGTATTGCGGATGAACCAGCGGGATAAAATTAATATTTTAACTTCCTTTCGAGGCTCTTATCACTCCCACCGTAGCTGAAAGGTATTCGAAGATTCTTTTCAGTGTGACGTGGTTGGATATTGCTTATAGAAGTGTACGGAATTATTGAGAAAATAATTCTCATTTAAATCGTCACAACCGTTCAACAAGGTTAGACACGATTTTGGAAACGCTGAATAAAGGTATCAAATATGATCGCTCGGCGAGACTACAGCGGTGCTCGATTGCGCTGTCATGTCAGTACCGGAGCTTGAGGGGTTTATGGAGTTGAGGAGGTACTGGTAATGGGTAAAAGACACACATAACTTTTTTGAAGTGAAACTTCTATAGCACGGCTGTGATTTGGATTTCGGATGAAACGGAAATGACGATTACTGCATATACGACGCATCAACTGCGCTCATCGGCCGCATTGATAATGATATCACTTTTAAAGGCTCCTATTGGTTGAGATATGAAACGGAAATTACGCGAGGTCTGCGCTCTTTGGTCGCTTTGATTATGACCTCACTTTTCAAGTATTGGTTAAGATTTTTTTGGTAAAGTTTCGCTTCTACCGCGTGTAAACTGCACTCGATTTTTTTTTAAAAATTAACTCAACAAAGGAGGGGGTGAGGAAAATAATTTCCCTCAGGGCCTATATCATCTGAGATGCTGAGAGGATGAAATAAACATTGGTCTTGAAAAGACCCATGTTGTAGGTAGGAGAAAACACAAAGGCCGGCAAATCGTTTCACAGCCGAGATGTTGAACACAAGAACGAGTCGAAGAAGCGACCTGTTCTCACGTGACAAATATCAACTGTGTACATATATTGGACACGCGTTTCCCGAAGATGCACCGCTGCCGAAGGGATCAAAGATGCTAGTTCCTCGGAGCATCTTCCATTGAAATACCGAAATACCGGTAGAACAAGAATAGCACTCCCACCCGACGCCTGTGATCTAAAGATTGCAATCCGTTTGTTTGTTGACTAACTTAATTGAATGTAATCAAAGCAACAACTGTGCGATACGAGAGTATTTGTAGTTCTTGCTCTCTGGCTCCTTCGCTGAATCTCACCGTAGGCTACGTTCAGACGTTGGGTTTTCGTCCGCGTGTTTATATTCGGGCGGATATTGGTAAACGGTTGCGCTCGCCCATCCCCGTTCGGAGAAGCAATGTTTGTGGTTTCTCCATAAACCCTCGATCAATCGCTCAGATTTCACCGGTGAACTCAACACATACCTACAAGGCAATGGGTATTAAATCGAGTCATAAGGATTTCGCGCGGCACCGAAAATATCAATTTCAACGGATTCCGTGTGGATGAATCTACCTCGTCTAAATCTTTTTCGATTCAGATCAATTTATCCATTTTAAAAACATTACAAAATGCATATTTCAAATAGTTTTTAAAATATAGATAAAGAAAACAATAAGTGCCTTTTGGATAAATATGCTCCAAACTACTATACAACTGCCAAGCAACCATTATGCGCTTATCAATCGTGCAAAATCCAAAACACGCCGAACAGCGAGGAATAAACGGACATAAGCATATTTAGACTAACAAAGCCAAAGTCATAATGTACATGTATTTACATCAAATTACCTAGATACAAACAACATTAAGACGTATTATTTAAAAGAACGAAAAAAAATGTATTTATTATTTAACATGTTTATTATTTTTACGATGCATTTTTTTAAATTATGTTGATAAACATAAATAAATCAGTGCGATTGCTGAAAAAACGGAAATGGTTAAATACGGAAACCCAATACATGACAAATTTTCCTAATAAAAGACAATGTGATGAAATCAATCAATTAATTGGCGTTGCTTTGAACTTACAGGTAAATGATTACAATGAGACCCTTGCTTGTATGGTGGTGTACTGTATGGATAGAAAAATATTTTTATTTCATGATAATTTTATTTTTGTTCAGAAGCTAAAGTATGAATTTAAAAAAAAACATAAAAAGAATATTGTCGAATTTAATCGCGAGATCGCAAGTCTAAATTTAAATATAATTGATAAACATCGCCACGCACCCAGTATATATGGATATTTGCTGGTTAGGAAGGGATTCCGGGAGAAATGGTCTTAACTAACTCTAAAAACTTTCGATACTAACGGTGTGCACAAACACATTCAAAAGTGTCGCATTTAAAATGGTTTGCTAGTATCTCCAGTAAAATAACATCACAAAAGCAATATTGATGGTTTATTTCATAGATAATTCCGTGCAGGGGGCACATATGTTTACGATTGTAAGGTTATCTTGGAATTAAATACAAGTTTATTTGGAAAAATCTGGACTGGTCGTTAAACAAGGAACGAAATAATGATTACACTCGCCGGATGAAATGTTGTGGCGAGATATGAACTCGTCCGGGGAACACAATGATGATTAGTGACCGTGGAAAACATTTGACCTATCATATTTATTTATAATATCAATTGCACATTCGGTCCCTCGAAGGTCGGTTCGTTCAGCGTACATTGACTTCCCGAACGATCCTTTACGAATCAATTAAAAACAATGTATTTTAAGAGTCATCGGTCAGACAGTTCAACAAATAAACCTTCAATTCTCTCTCCGGGAAATGTTTGACTACGTTGAAAACATTGACACCTGGCCCCAGTTTTAGTACCGATAAACTTCTGCTATCTGGTGCATAGCACGTGTAAGATGGCTTGGTACTTAAGATACTGAGATCAGATGTTATTAGATCAATATCAGATACAACAGGATAACTTCCGAATAAAATTGAACGCAATCAAAGATCTTTTCAGTGAGTTTTAATGGTCCAAAGTCAATTGGATATTTTGATACGTAACTTGACAAGATTAAAATAGCAATACTAATAAAAGACTTTGTGAACCTGATAAGAATTATATTATTGTGTTGCTAAGGGGTATACTGAATGTTGCTCGTATCTCCCGGTCTTGTTTACAAAACTTTGATTTCCACATATTGTGTGAATGGTTGATAATGAATTTGTCAGATGGCCTTCTTTTTTTCGCCTTGATTTTTTTTTTGTTGAATATTCCGGTAGATCACCGTAAATTGATTTAAAGAATCGCACGAACTAAGAAAAAAACAGTAATTGAGGAGATAATGTTTTATTACTAAAGATAATATTTTGAGTGGCTCGTTAGTTAGGCAACACTTGTTGCCTGAAAAGGAAAAATAATATTTTACTGACATGTTTAAAAACATATTTTTTTATCACGTTTTTGACCTGAAATTGAATACAGCATTGCCATTGAACGATAAGATAAATAAACACATTTTAAAGTATCTGCTGTTGTGAGTTGTAGATATCTAAAATAAATTATAGCGTTATTTATCAACCGATTTATCTGTTTTCGCGGTTTGCAACATATACTTTGAACACAAAAATAACTATGAAAATATTAATTACAGTGTATTTACGAGAGATAAAATACATATTTTTGACACTAGTAGCTTTGATGTTAATTTGGTGTATTTGAATAAAATACATATAAAGATGGAGTAAACATTTCAATGTGATAAGAATTGCACGCTATTTATTAAGACTTTACGTTTGTAATTTTATTTATTTAACTACCATAAGTAGGAACATTTCTTCAACCATTCAACTTGCAATGAGTTCATAATTTAAGCATTTGTAAAATAAACTTTTGCATATTGATGAGCAAATTTACATAAAAATATATAGACGCATTCAAATTTCCGTATTTTTCCAGTAAATCAGAAAAAACATTATGATGACGTTTAAATCTACTTGTAATAACCGTGTTTTCCTGGAAAATGCAGGTTATTATTAAAAGAGTTAAAATTTACATTAAAAAATCACATCAAAGATAAATATAAAAATAACATCAACATTTCTCGTGCGAGAATCCACGTTTGTTATAATCTGAACCAACTAGAATTAATTAGAATTCTGTAAAATTCTTAGGTAAGATATATTTAGGCATCGAAGAGTGAACTCTACATTTTGATGTTTTAAAGAACGGATGCCAAATGAGCTTCTGATAATTCGAAAATATGATGCGATGAAATTGATTGGCGAGAGATGTTGGCAACTCTTTGGAAATACTAAGAATAATGGAATTCCTAACTAAGCTTGGTTAAATGGAAAGTAAAGGACAGTGTGAGCTACATCCAATCTGTCTACTTAACTAATCATGTCTATGATTGGACATCTCTTAACATTGTTATCTGTCTGTGTGTCTGTGCATGATTAGATGATAGCTTCCAATCGGGAAGTTTGTCGGTTTTGTGGGATTCCCGGATAAAATATGGTAATTCCGATTACACATTGCTATGCAGAATATCAATATTGATATTTGATACTGACGATTGCTGGGCATGCTGTTTTTGATGAAAGAATTGATTAATAATAAATAATGATTAATGATGTACGATATCGACATGTGTCGATAAGTTACTCATTGAATAGATTTATCAAAGTGGAGGAATTTCTCGGTGTTGCTCTGGCGATAAAAGAATTATTCATCGAAATGTTACTAGAAATGATTTTGCCAAAAAATCTTAGTTTCCTTATTTATCTCCTCTCTTACATCTTTCAGCCTCACATCGTTTCAATGGTCCTGGCAATTCGAACTTTTATGCGCCATGACATCAAAAAAATACAGCTGGGGCTGTGATTAAAAAATGAGAAAAAAGCCACCCCACCAAACGAATATAAGTTTTTACTTGTTTTAAAAAAAATAAATACATATATATATATATAGAACACCAAACTAAAGACCAGCCGCCAGTGGAAAACGGACTAAAAAAGTGACCGGGTGCTTTTCAATTTCCACAAACCCAATTTAAACAAAATCGAAGGCTCTGGTAGCATTTCAATGAGGCTCCGGGCAGTAATAATAACGAGCTAAATTACTTATAATATACATATATAAGGGTTGGTAATTAAAATTTGTGAATTATTAATTTTTTCGATAAAAATTCAACGGCGCGCATTTTCTCGACGAGTAGGTACGCATATTTTGGATATAAATTATAAAACCGATAAATTCAATTTGAAAATAAATATTTGAAGGTAGGGAAATTTGTTTTGTCTTGATGAAAATATGATACAACAACAATATTCCTACATAATATTATAAATTTTTTTTTGAAAAGTTTTTACACTTTACCAGGAATCTTCTAATGATCTTTTAAAGATCTATGAGTTTTAAAATGTATAATTACACTGAAGTGAAATATAAGGAACCATTGAATACGATTTTATAGCAAACTACCTCACAAAAGACTTGGATTGAAAAACATTTAATAAACGGGTGTGGTGATGTCCTATTTTTGGAAAAAAACGGATAATCCAAAGCTCCATAAGGAAATAAAATTAGGTGTCGAATCCGATGGTTTTGATAAATAAATTTCAGACCGTAAATTTGTGAAGCCAGAGCTTACTCTTGGTGAGTTTTTCCGTTTTTTGATATTATGATTTATGGTTAAGACGCTTTCTGCACGAAAAATTTCGATTTAGAGCAGTGGAGAAATTTAGTGTTAAAAACTTATGGTAGGAGGTGTAAATGCATAGCGCGGGTATTATTAATAAAATATCAACAAATGGTCTGGTTTGGAACCTGGCTAGTCTTTGAACTTCGAAAATAGTAATCATTCCCGAGAAACAACATTTCAAACATTCGTTCACAAGACAAGTCAAGCAAAATTAAAGAAAAATGTAAAATGAATTGTAATACATATGACTTATGGATAACAGAGTAACTTGAAACCACATAATGCAATATTTCGAAATAAGCATGTTTTTTAGTTAAATTTTGTCAGCGTTTATAATTTCCATCTGTGGAACACTTGATAACATTTTGATTACGCTATATACTGTTACCAACTCGTAAAGGCAGACACACTGTTAGCCAGATTAGTTATGATGATTATTGTTATCAGGTCACCGATGTAAAACATATTTTCACCGATTAGACAAAATTGTGTCATAATAATTTTATTTATCAAAAAAAAAATATATATATGTTTGGTAACATTTTGGTCCATCAAATAATTGATAATATATTCCCACAAAAAAACCACTCAATCGCAACTACACCGCCAGGAGTAAAAATCGGTGTTCTAGCTATAGTAAGTATAAAGCAATAGTAAGTGTGAAGCAATAGTAAGTACAGGGTGGACCATAACTGTGTTCGCGGTTTGTTTTGTTATTTTTTTAACAATGCGTGGGGCGAGCGCGGTTCGGGAGGTATCGTTAGACGCGTTATTTCGTGGACATTTTAGTCGCCTTGGAGCCGTTCACGGGAGAGTAGCGCGTATTTTGTGTTCGTGCATATTACATAAACAATTATTCCGTGACGATTTCGAGACGAATGTACCGTGCTCATTTCGGTTTACGAGACATTAATCAAGCACCAAGAGCAAAATCTATTTGGAAATGGATCAAAATGTTTGAGACAACCGGCTCAACAGTAAAAACAATTAATGACGGTCGCCCGAAGTCAGCGAGGATACCAGAAGTTATTTAGCGTGTTAGTGAATCAGTGAGGGAAAATCCACAACAAACTACTCGCAAGAGAAGCCAAGCCTTCTCCATTAAGAGGACCACTTTACAAAGAATTTTACGCCACGATTTACATCTAAAAGCTTATAAAATTTAGCTGACCGAAGAGTTGAAGCTGAATGATACCGATCTTCGACATAATTTTGCCAATGTGGTGCTGGAACGTTTTGACAATTTTTTCAACATAATGTTCAGCGATGAGGCCAATTTCCATATCAATGGCCATGTTAATAAACAAAATTGCCGGTATGGGTCTGAGAATAGAAGAAGAAAAAGAAGAAGACCCCCCGACAGAAGCATCAACGTCCCTTGCATAGCCCGAAGGTCGTTGTGTGGGCTGCAATATCAGAGGAGTATCTTTGGTCAAAATTTCTTTGAAAACGAAAGGAGAGTTGCTATGACAGTGAAACCTAAGAATTATTGTCAGATGCTTCAGGAGTTCTTGGTCCCAGCTCTTCAAGATTTTCAAGGCCACAATTCCAGGAGCTGGTTTCAGCAGGACGGCGCCTCCTGTCACACTGCTAAACTGTCCATGGACCGTTTGAAGGAGATGTTCCCCGAAAAACTTATTTCGCGAGGAGGAGACATTGAGTGGCCCCCACGGAGCCCAGATCTCAGCCCGTGTGATTATTTTTTGTGGGGATACTTAAAATTAAGAGTCTATGAAGACAATCCGATAACAATAAATCAGTTAAAACAAAACATTGTACGGGAAATTAACGCCATCCCACGGGCAACTTGTCTACGTGTTTTTTGAGAATTTTCGAATCCGCCTTAGATAATGTCAACAGGCTGATGGAGCTCACTTGGACAATATAATTTTTAAAACTTAATGTCATTAAAATTTCCATTTATTGTAGTTTTTGAAAATATTAATAAAACATGTCTAAGTTCTACCATTATTTATTTATTGTTAATTGAAACTAGATATACAGTTAAGGCCCACCCTGTATAAAGCAATGGTAAGTGAGTATAAAGAAATATGAAGTATAAAGAAATAGTATTATAAATAATAGTAAGAATAAAGAAATAGTAAGTTATGAAGAAGTTGCAAGTGTGAAGAAAAAGGGAGTGTAAGGAACAATAAGGTATAAAAAGTAGTAGTATAAACAAAACTCGTAGTAAGTATAAAGAAATAGTAAGAATGAAGAAATAGTGAGTGTGAAGAAATAATGAATACCGCACAAGAGTCCCAACTGTTCCCAACCCCATCTGACCAGTGTGACAAAGGTACTCCGATTAGGATTCTACATTGTGAGGCTGAAAGTGTGGGGATTTTCGGGACTAGATTGTGTTAGGTTAGGTTAGGTTAGGTTAGGTTAGGTTAGGTTAGGTTAGGTTAGGTTAGCTTAGCTTAGGTTAGGTTAGGTTACGTTAGGTTATGTTATGTTAGGTTAGGTTATGTTAGGTTATGTTAGGTCAGGTTATGTAAAGTTACGTTGAGTTAGGTTAGGTCAGGTTAGGTTAAGTTAGGTTAGGTCATGCGAGGTTAGTTTATACTAGGTTAGGTTAGGTTTTTAGGCAAGCAAAACTATCTCAGTTTAGTTAATTATAATTAAATATTTATTTAATTATCTCAGTTTATTATATTTTGACAGCAATGTAGATGCGGTGTGCGATATACGAGTATGTATATTGGATGTAAATATCTGTAGGTACGAGTATATATACCTGCTTGTGTTAGTGTAATGATATGAAAGAGACATTCGTGTACAAATGAGACAGTAGATAGCACGATACGACGTATAAAAGGGCGTGTCTGCTTTGTATCTAGTCTTCTTATCATTACCTTTCATATCCCATACCCTTTATCAGTAACTTGTATCACGGTGTCAATAAACGGTATAAATATTCTACCACACCTAATTATAATTTTACTACCCAATGAATATAAATGTACTTCGTCTGGGTAATCATCATCATCTCTAAACGAGCAAACCACCACAGTTAGTGATTTTGTGATTAAGTCATTTATTTTTAATTTGAATTTTACTTGATATTATTGCATTTGGCAGCCATCTCTGGCCTGAAGCCCCGAACTACCTGAAAAATCCTTAGACTCAAAAACGGGTGGCCCGTTTGATAAATACTCCTGTCTTATTTAAATTTCGTCCAACGATGATCTTGCAATTGTACCCTTGCAACTGTACAGGGCGGTTCCGATGAGAAAGTTTAATTATTCTCGTTACCAGCATTTTAACATAATAACTCAACATCGATTTTATTTAATTTAAAATTTACTTTGATAAATACCTAGGTATATTCAAAAATGATTAAAATTATGTACTTTTTGTAATTATTTTTTGATCATAAGTATTTATATTTTTTCAATAATGTCTAAGCAAAATAAGAATGCAAATTTAAAAAATATATATTAATTTGTAAGACTGTAAATAAATAGAACTGAAGTATTTTCGTCACAAAACAAGGGCGCAAAACAAGGTTTTTTATGATTTTATTTGAACTAAAATTAAAATTCTGAAAAGTAGCTTTTCCAAATAATTTATTGATTTATTTTACTGCATGGTGATTAAATGATTTGAAATGTTTGTTGTAAATTAAAAAAAATTCTTTGAAAATTTAATAAATCTGCCAACGACCTACGGTAATACCTTATTGTACTAAAAATAAACATATTTTCTCAAAATTTAAAACATAGCTTTACTATATAAAAGAACAGTCTTTCGAAGTCAATTTATAATTTTTTGTGGAAATGAGTCAACAAGTCTAAAGTTATTCCCTCTTAACAAACGGATTGCAATCTTCGCGAGCGTCGAAAGGGAATGTCGTCCTTGTTCTACTGATATTTCAATGAAAGATACTCTGAGGAACTACCATCATTGACCCTTCGGTACCGGTGCGCAGTAGGGAAACACTCCAAACATTCGTACTTGGTTGACATTTGTCACATGAGAGCGGGTCGTTTCTATGACAGGTTCAACAGCTTGGCTGTGGTTTTCTCCCTTCCTCTCTTGTCTCAAAGATCTAGGATAATACAAAGCATCCCCAAAGATGACATAGGCCCAGAGGGAAATTATTTTTGTCAGAGCCTCCTGTGTGAAGTTAATTTAAAACATTAAAAAAAAAAAACAATATTATTATGTCATGTCATTTTAAATTTTATTTGAATTACTTATTATGTATAGAGATACTGCAGAAAACCAGCTGCATTCCGAGTCCGGCACGTGCAGCCTAGGGAACGTACCCATACTACGTGACACGTTTAGCGGGGGGGGGGGGGTCTTCAAAATGTCACGCTCGGTACAAATGAGCGGCGGGTTGCTTAGGATTTTGGTCACCGGGGGGGGGGGTTAAAAGTTGAAAAAATTTGGTCACGTAGTATGGGTACTTTCCCTTATCTATGTCACTAATTAAATCGGAGGTTTTAAAATGCAACAAAAAAATAATCATCGATTGAAAATAAATGTTTTATTAACATAATGTCATCTGCATAAAAGTAAACCTGAAACCACTATAATTTCATTCGACTTATCAAATACACTGTAAACGTGATATGTTTAATTCCTGTTATTTTATTTAATATGTTTTACGGTATCACATTAAATAATTATAATTCAGTACTTTACAGTACATAATTATGTCATTGTTAAATATAATAATCATCCCGTGCTCAAGACGTCATTAAAATAATAAAATAAAAATGCGGTATCTTCAACAGTAACTCGTACACATAAACATAAGATTAAGAATGTCACCGAGTTCAGAAAAATGACTTACGAAACTAGTTATACTAGTGTTTTAGATAAATTTGTTCAAACGATTAGCTACATTTTTGAATTGTTTACTTTTAAAATTATGCTCTTCGTAGGTCAATCGAAACTAGTGACCGCCCACAGTAGTTATTATTTTATTACGTATTTTAATCTTAATTGACAAACGATCAAAACAACTGATTCGTCAAAAGCCGATGAAAATATTGTTTTGTGATGGAATAATTTAATAAAATGCACGATTTTAACGGTAAACACAATTAGTCCTTATTTAAGCACGGCACGGCTCAATAATAGCAAGACAGTATAATAAATAATATTTAAAATAAACTTTAACAATAACTTTATAGATTCACTTCCAAAATAAACTTCATTGTTCTTCTAAACGATCGTTTTACCCAAAGAGTTACAACGAGTATTTTTACTCTAGATTAGCTGAAATCCGAAGCTGACAGTTTACAATGCGTCTCTTTGGTTTAGTCCTGCCAGAGTTTTACTTGAAGATGGGCGGTTAGAACCGGGAAGCAAACCACACTCTAAGTAGTGTCACACCTAGAGTTAAAAGCGCCAGCGTTATTTGGCTGTATAGGCCAAGCCAAATAACGCTGGCGCATTTAACGCTAGGTGTGACACAAACATTAACACATGACATTGCGGGGTGAACAATCTAACCAAAAGCATTCCTCACCCTTAATTAGTAAGAGACGAGCGATGCGGGAATGGGAAAGTATTCGAGCTAAAATAACTAATATACATACGTTCAGAAATTTAACGGTTATATTTTTAATTTTCAGACAGAAAAAAACAATCATTTAAAGACAGATAGGACATAAAAAGCCATCCAAACTAAAAAATATGAATTAGGTTATTGATCTAAATCAGGGTTTCCCAACCAGTGGTCCGCAAGAGGGTAGAAGATGGTCCGCCGGTTCAATAAACGAGCCAGCGCGGGCGGTCCCTGGTCGAGAAGTCCGAATAAAAAAAATCGGGACAATATTCAGGTTATCATTATTGTCCTTGTGGTCATTGTGGTATTCCGTTTCGCCCCACCCCAACCTACCCCATTCTACCCCCTCCGGTGTGGTAAATATTCTGCTAGAACCCGTCCCACCTTATCCCATTCCGCCCCCTCCGTTGTGGTAAATATTCTGCTAGAACCCGCCCCACCCTAATCTCAATCCACCCCTGGCACCTGGGACGGATAGGGCGGATAACGCGGTGTCACCCCCCCCCCATTAAAGTTGACAAAACACAAATTTTGACTTCATACAAAATTGGTCCGTACGCCCCCTCTCGCTACGCCACTGCTTGTGGTCCCTGTGGGAAAATTAAATGTACAAGTGGTCCCGGGTCAGAAAAAGGTTGGGAACCACTGATCTAAGTAACCACTTTTTAAAACTGAAATATGTTAGGTTCGGTAGTAACATCGTATAATTTTATTATTATTGCAAAAGAAAATTGTAGCTGGGAAATTAATATAATAAAAAAACTCCAATAAAATGATTTTATATTTATTATAACATCAGTGCAAAACCTTGAAAAATCACGGGATATTAATGATAATTAAAAATGAAAAATTAAAAATGACGCTTTAATTCAAAGCAAATTCCAGTTCCAGAGATCATTACACGCAAGTTACACAGTAAATAAAATGATGTGAGTTTTACTTTTAATCAAACAGTAATACATTTAACTTTGTATTCCAGGACATTTTATTCAACGTTAAAGAATAATCAATAACAAATAACTGTTTTCGTTTGTTATACGGTTTAATGAACATTATTTAAAAACTAATAGCTCACATAGGAAATAATCTTGGCACCATAAAAATATTCTTATATGTAAATATGGTCAATGGTTGCGACTTAAAAATATTTGTAATCACGTAAAAATTTCTGTCCAAAAATGGGAAAAAAATATTTAAATTAAAGCTCAGAATTCGAGAGTTTTTGCAGCTTTGGAAAATAAATTTTCTGCAAGAGTTAACAAAAAATCTTTCCATCGGCATTGCGAAGAAGATAAAAATATTTTATAGAGCAAAAGTATTATGATAAAAGTTAATAAATTGGTTATTAAAAAGCATATTTTTATCACGTTTTCATCGGATCACCGATATTCATAATATTTTTTGTTCAAAATAAAATATTCACCGACACGGTAAATATTGATTTAGCATTCCTGGTGAAAACGTGAACTAAAATTTCTTTAGGAGTCGATCTTGAGTTTCAAGTAAGTCCCTTTCACTGGAGCCGAGGTCTCGAACTCAAAGTTCGTGCGGCCGGCTGAGGTATACAAATAAATACCACGGGCCATGCACGGGGCCCAACGATTTTATACTTGACTTCCCCGTTTTTAGTAAATACTTCTTATTCTTCTTAGACTAAACTTCAAGTGCAGTTTCTAGGATTTGAAGCATTTTGGTCGAATTCTCCCTTCAGCGACGTGATTTACCCTCTACTTTCGACGATAGCCTTTTATTAAAAATTATTTCTGGCAATCGCAAAAACCAACGCATTTTTCACAAAATCTTTCAAAAGACTAGATACGTCCCTAATAATTCATAATTTATTGATGTACAAAAAGGCGTTCGGTAGGGAAACAATTTTTTTTTGATTTTTGAATAGCATATAATTCAAAGAAATTAACTGAACACTTTTATTGAAGTGATAACTTCTTTAGCACTCATTTGAAAATCGATGAAATGGAAACGAGTGACCCTAAAAGAGACAAACAAATACAACTATAGGATTTAGCCTGCGAGAGAATGAGATAGACTAATTGGTGTCCTCTTTGTGCGGTGATTCGTATCCTATCTTACTCCTCATTGTGCGATGCTTCATAGAATAAAATGTAAAATGATTTTTAAACTTGGTAACAGTATTATAATAAATAAACCCTTCAATTATCCTACTCCTGATATTCCGCATTAGTCTCATTTTCTTGAGGTTTAGTTTTCTGAAATTTTCACTTCTCCCGTGTGTGAACTGCACATATTATGATATATTTTTATTTTGTAGCCAGGCACCGTCGGCATAGCTATTTGACATCCTTAATTTTATTGTCATCGAGAGGTGGAAAACTGAATCAACTTCAAAGATGACAGCCCAAATCTCTGCGCATTCTCTCCCACGGGTGTTCCTGGCTGCCATATCACGTATAAATTAAATACTGGTAATTTGTAATTTAGTCCTTTAAATAAACCTTCAGTCAGTAGTGAACATTGCCTAATTAATACACCCCATTCCAGGCAACTAGATTGCAGAGCTCTAAACTATCTTACATAAAATAGCCATATATGTCTAGATATGTTGGTAAACTTTTAAAGTGTTAGACGTTGTGGCGATTTTTATTTCATAAGCCTATATTCTGGATAACTTTGAAGTGTCCATAATTCAATACAGATAGCTACTACCCGAAACAAGAAAGAATATGTACCAAAAAATGACTCAACATCCCAATTAAAAAGATGATAGTACCTGCTCGTATTAGAAGAAATAGTTTTATTGTACCCTAGTAAACAAGGTGAAAATATAATCACAAAACTTAAGAAAAGCTACACATGTCTGAACATGTGGCAAATTAAGAATATTAATGCGCGGTAATAAGCGTTGAAATCGAAAAAGAAAGGGCGATATGTAAATATGAATGCAAGAGGAGACGCGTTGATATTAAAAAAAAACGATTATAATTAAGCGAAAATATTTAATAAAACACGACCCGTTTAAAATAGAGTAAAAATCTCTCGACAAATGCTTATATTGCGTTTAAAGATACACTGTAAATAGCTATACCATGTTAAAAAACATAGCAAAATGTATTTTAATAATTTTCGGAGCGTACTTATATTTTTCTATCAAAGGAATTTCGTTTAATTTCTGTTTCGGCTCTACAAATGTATAGAATATTTTTTAAGGAACTTAAAACTGAAAGTGTTAAAGAGAAATATGTTATAAATGCGTATTGCGAGGGCTTAAAGCAATGTCAAGATAAGGTTAAGAATTTCGGGACTAATGAGGGCCGGATCAAATGGGTCCGCGGGCCGCCAATTTGAGACCCCTGCGCTAAAGCCTCCACGCCGTCTTCAGCTCTCTTGAGGTATTCAAATATCCCTCCGCAGCCCTCCAGAGGCAGGGGAGGTGGATGTGATTCGAGCCGTTGACTTGAGCCGGAGGGTCCGTGAGCCTTCTTTACTTTTTTTAAGGAGGGTTCAAAAGAGATGATGAGCGAAACCCTCGAGAATAAAAATCCACAATTTAATAATACCGGAGGGAACGGACATCAAACTTTTAATGCGACATCAAATTGCGCAGTACCATCACAGATTAAAGATTCATAAATGTTAATTAGTTAAATTGAAAAAAAATAACGTAGACACGAATAGAACCAAAAAAGCTCACATGGAGTACGAAACTAATTGCGTTGACTTTTAATCTCCTCCGAGAGAAGTAAGAATTAAGAATTTATTAAGAAATTGATGCGTTTTAATTGTAATACGGGGGTCTCTAAAAAAGCCATCGACTCTGTGCAGAAACAGGCGGTTCGTTTGATAGATTCCCTTGTCTTCTCTACATTTTATAAATTTAAGTCCTCCGCGTCGTCTGTCTGTCTGTTCGCGATAAACTCAAAAACTACTGAACAGATTTTCATGCGGTTTTCAACAATAGATAGAGTGATTTGTGGGGAAGGTGTTGGTATATAATTTGTTAAGGTTATATGTAAGTTGTTTGAAACATAACGATAATTGTTAGAATCGTCAAAAAAAGTCAAGAAAGGTAGCTTTCATCGAAAACACTGCCTAATCCCTTTAAGATATAACAAAAAATGCGTGGTGGGATATTCCTCCTTTATAGATCTACATAAAAGTCCGTAATGGCAGATGTCTATTTTTTATAGCTTACTATCTTCCCTTCTCTACATCTCTACATATTATAAATTAAAGTCCTCCGCGTCGTCTGTCTGTCTGCCTGTTCGCGATATCTATACGGAGAGCTTACTTAGCTTTAACGGAGAGCTTACCGTACCCATTCTGTCAAAAATGGTCACTTACAATGCGGTAATTGGAAAGCTATTTAGACTAATACAGTATCTATCCTTATCAACTTAAATACGTTAGTTACCTCAAGTATTTCATGCACATTATTATAATCTTTCGTACCATCACTACGTATTATAAATTAAAGTCCTACGCGGCGTCTGTCTGTCTCTTCGCGATGAACTCAAAGATGGTGGTGGTTATAAAGGTTGGATAACCATCCAGTAGATGGCGTTGTGTTTAATTAGCCAGAGCAACGCGTGGCCGGGTCAGCTAGTAGCAAATAAATTACAAGCTTTAGAGCAAAGGCGTCAGGTAGGAATGCTGTACATGTTCTATCGGTATTACAATTAAATATGCACCGAGGAACTAGCGTCACTGATCCCTTTGCTATTGCTGCATAGTTGGGAAACATGTCAAACAATTTGGGAGGCGGGCGTGGGTACCGCCGCCTCGGGAACCGTTTATTGGATAACCAACGCCTCTGCCAAGTGGTTGGCTAAAACTTAGCAGTAGGGCCCGGGTTCAAGGAGAGGTTTGTCTAGGACTTGGCGGCGGATACGTTTATACACTTATTTTTACTACCTTTTTACTTTTTATTATTTTACAGCTTCTTCAAATTTTCATTCTCATTAACATTAACTCCACACAGGAGATTGTTTGTTGAGGAGAAGAAGGAATGAATAATTTTGTAAGAGGGAGGAAACACAGAAGCCGGCAAATTATTTCGAGAATAAGATATATATTTGTAAACAAATACACGGGTGTGCGTCCCTACCAAGAAATTGCAATTTATCTTGTTACACATCCTATTTTTTATTCTAAATCGGCTTAGGATTATATTCAATAAAATCTGTCAAAAATACTGTCATAGAAATTAGGGGTATTAAGGACGGGCAAAGTCTAAAAATATGGATTCTTTATTACATATTTGATGTTATTCAGAATAGTATGTTCATTCATTTGTATGGCATGTTTTTAATTTCAGACTTCGTTAAACATTGCTTGTGAAAAGTAAAGTTTACATGAATAATTTATCACATGCATATATCATCAAAGCAAATATTTTACTATGAAAATTAGTTATTTCATCTTTAATTTATTGGTTTTTTAAACGACTTCGAAAAGGAGGAGGTTCTCAATTCGACTGTATTTTTTTTTTTTTTATGTTTGTTACCTCAGAACTTTTGACTGGGTGAACCGATATTGATGATTCTTTTTTTATTTGAAAGCTGGTGCTTCCCGTGTAGTCCCATTTTAATTTGGTCTAGTTCTGACAATGGCATCCATGAGAAAATCATATAAGTCTTAAATTTGCATCAAGTATGTGCGCGACAAATGGACGAATAACTCAATATCACGCCAACCGATTTCGATGATTCTTTTTTTATTGGAAAGGATGTACTTCAAGGGTAGTTTGATGAGAGTTTGATTAGGTTCTGATTATGGAATCCATGACAAAGTAACGGAACTCTCCAATTCTGAAGAACAAATTTACGATACTCGGCCGAATCTTAATCGAATTAGTTAGAGTACTTCAGATTCACTAAAAATCAAAAAATAAACAAAAATTTTAACAAAACAAAAAAACTACTTCAAAAAATGCACTAAAAAGTTAAAAAATAATTTCGTATTCTTCTACAACTTTATAATCAACTTACCTTTTCTACTCATCAATATGTAGGTACGATGGTTATTTTTGGAGTCGGTGTCAACCAAGGTACCCGCGGCCCGGCGTGTTCACTTGACAGCTCCTCTCCCGCTGACACCGACTCCAAAAATAACAATCGTACGTACATATTGCTGAGTAGATAAGGTAAGTTGATTATAAAGTTGTAGAAGAATACGAAATTATTTTTTTACTTTTTAGTGCATTTTTTGAAGTCTTTTTTTTGTTTTGTTAAAATTTTTGTTTATTTGTAAAAAGAAGAAATATTGTGTTTTTCAAATTATAAAAATTGAGGAGTGTTTTTTCAAAACTCAATCAAAGCTTTGCCCAGTTTCACTTATTCCGTACTTTAAAATAGGTGCTAAATATTTGAATCTCGATTTTGTTTTCACTGACGGAATGAATTTTGTGAATGAATGAAATGGAATCGGAAGTGGAAATTAACCCACTCTCCGACATCCGATCGACCTGAAATTCGGCAGATAGACTTTCTGTCGATAAAATGAATTCTATGGTGACACTCGTGCTAACGCACACACGCATTTTTCTGAAATTGGATGACATTATATTTAAAAAAATACAGCAGCAGGATTTGGCTTAGGTATTAGCGGCGTTAACCTCAGTCCCAGAAAAACCAAAAAATATCTTTGTAATTGTCTACTAGCCGGTCCAATAGATGGCGCAA
The DNA here is from genome assembly GCA_917880885.1 of Limnephilus marmoratus. Lineage (NCBI taxonomy): Eukaryota > Metazoa > Arthropoda > Insecta > Trichoptera > Limnephilidae > Limnephilus > Limnephilus marmoratus. The sequence goes on from OU862908.1 coordinate 16,845,535, forward strand.
CTAGGTCGAAAATTGAAAATAGTTGTATTTTCGCAAATGCTCCCATTCAATTATATTTATTTATCAAATAATTGACGACAAGGACTTATTTTGTGTTTCAAAAGCATCGCTTATTCTGGAAAAACTAAAAGTTAGAGTGTGTAATTCACACGCGGTAGAAGTGAAACTAGAATGTCGCTAGATGTCGCTTTCTTCTGCCTGTTTATTTTAAAGTGGTTTGAAGCTTGGACATTGGTTTACAAAAACAAAAATGTTTATTTTTTTGGATTTCGTAGGATTCGAACCTCCGTCCGCTGGAGTTCTTTGGCCGCTGAGATTTGCAACGCACTATACCGCTGCGCTACGGGACGCGCTCGGCGAGGCGCGAATTTACGCATTATATTCCGACAACCCGTAAAAAAACAAAGCGGCCAATGAGCGCAGACCTATCGTCGTTTCTGTTTTATATTTAAAGCAATAGGAGCCTTTTGATGCTTCGCAGGTGCCGTAGTGCGTCATTTCCGTTTCATCCGAATTTCAAATCAGTCTAACGGGGAGAAGGAAGTTTTACTTAAAAAAATGTAGACCCACCGCATTTACTAGTATGTGGATTAGGCAAAACCACTATCAGTTAAAACTACGCTCGAAAATAAACCTTCCTTCACACATGAAAAAGCGCTCCGATGAAAGGTAATTTAAGTCGGTTTTGGTATGAAGAACACTCATAACACGGAGATTAATTCGAATTGATCATAATCATAATATAACCGTCTCCAGACACACCATAGAACAAGATCCTGATACTCGTTAACCTTTATGAGATTCTGCACGCATGAAACCTAACATGGTGAAATCATAAACCTTTCATCGTGGAGGGTCTGCGAGTACCTACATGGGGATGTGACCAGCTAAATATAACCTCCTACCTAAACCTGTAATACCTCTACCCCTAGCAGTCTTCTTCTTGAGTGGCGCCAAACGGTACATTTGGGAGGACGGGAATTAGGACGGACCCGAACCCCTAAATTGAAACAGAAACCGCCCCACAGACGAATCTACAGGACCTGCAAACTAAAAATAGTATTATTTTTTACTGAGCGTAGCGAAGGTCTTTTTTAACTCGAAAGCTTTGTATTTCATCTTTTTGAAAATTTGTTTGTGTTTACCGTGACCAGATAATCCTGTCAAGATTGTAGCCGTGTTGGATAGTATCTTTTTACTCCGCTAGAGTTCGCATGGGCGTTAGGTGCTGCTAAATCGAAATAATCAACTTTACGCAAGGTCTATCACTATTCACAAATAAGAAAATAACTACTAGTTATTTCTTGATACAAGCAATTCCGCTGAGTTATAAAACTCATTTTGAGACATATGTATATACCTTTTATTTCTCTTTGCACGAATCTGAATACAGTAACACTTTTTTGCTTTTATATTACTGTCCAAACTGCTACAACGGTCGTATAGATGAACTACGTAACACAATTTACTTTTTTCAATTCGTACAGTAAGCCATTCGATATAGAGCATAGTAGTAGTAGTAGAATTTATATTAAAAAAACATCTTTAGGTAAATCATTTACATAGTTAGAAATGAAACAGTTTGAAATGTTTAACCAATGCTTCAGTTCAAATGTAAAACGGAGTTAAAAATTCAAGTTTTGGACAAATAATATAAATGTGGCTGAATCTCGACCTAAACGGCCGTAGACTTTCGAAAGTAAAATTGAAGGAGGGTAAATATTTAACCTGCTTGTTTAAATTATTTTAAACCTATATGTATCTGTGCAAGTAAGGATAAGGGTGATTTTATATATTTTTAAGCACAATAAATTAATATAATGATGAGTTATTATATGTTATTAGATAATATAATGATGAGTTATTATATATTAATATAATGATGAGTCTCATCTTAACAGACGGATTGCAATCTTTAGAGCACAGGCGTCGGGTGGGAACGCTATCCTTGTTCTACCGGTATTACAATGTAAGATGCTCCGAGGAACTAGCGTCATTGATCCCTTCGGCACCAGTGCATAGTCGGGAAATACGCCAAACACGTGCCCAACATTTGTACACGGTTGAAATTTGTCACATGAGAACGGGTCGTTTCTTCGACTCGTTCTTGTGTTCATCAGCTCGGCTGTGGAATGATTTGCCGGCCTCTGTGTTTCCTCCTTCCTACAACATGGGTCTCTTCAAGACCAATGTTCATTCCTTCCTCTCCTCAAAAAGACCCTCCACACAGCATCCCAGATGGCATAGGCCCTGAGGGAAATTATTTTCCTCAGGGCCTCCTGTGTGGAGTTAATGTAAAAAAAAGTTTAAGGATCTAAAAATATTTCTAAATAATACCAATTGATATTTGGGTTAGCTTAAATAACATAAAAATTAAATTTGTTTCGGTTTATAAATCTTAGGAACTAAGGGCCGTCTGTTTCAACGCTCGCTAAAGTAAAAGTAAAACAAAACGCCGTTACTATAGTTAAATTTCAGCAAAATGTGTTTTTCAATCAATTTGACTGATTGTTTTACGTTAGGGAACGTACCCATACTACGTGACACGTTTAGGGGGGGGGGGGGTCTTCAAAATGTCACGCTCCATACAAATGAGCGGCGGGTTGCTTAGGATTTTGGTCACCGGGGGGGGGGGGGGGGGGTTAAAAATTGCAAAAAGTTGGTCACGTAGTATGGGTACGTTCCCTTACTTTTAACTTTTGTACTTACTTTCCGAAAACCGATAGTTACTCTAGAGTTACTCCGCCATATTGGCATATTTGACAGTTCTGATCGAAGTAATGTACGGAAATGGGTGTTTCAACATTGATTACTAATATGCTAATCAGTAATCATGATAAATATTATAGAAGAGGATGATAATGACGATGAATTCCTCATCCAATATGTCTTGGAGCGAAAACCAAAACATTCCGTCTACATGAACATATTATGGTTATCTGGGATGATCTCGAATTTTTGGCGCGGCACCGCATGTCGAAAAAATCTTGCTGTTGAACAGAATCAATTCTGATATCGACATATTTAGTGTTACTTTTAAAGACAAGCTCTATTAATGGATGTATCGCAAACTTTACAAGATCTTCAAATCAATATACCTATTGTATCACAAACATTACAAAAATACAACACGAGTAGTAGGTTAGACTCGTTTCGTATATCGACATTAGCGAGTGAAGCTGCCTTTAAAAGACAAGCTCTATTAATATTGCTAGTATAGTTTGTACACTACTTACGTTTAATGTAATACTCTTATACAATAAAATATAAATAAATATTTTTATCGGAACAAAGCCGTCAGATCCTACGACGCGAAACAATATACAACCGGATATTTTGACAGTTGTTCTGATTTAGTTTACGGTATTGCCGCATCAAAAAATATTTCGATGCATTTTGTCACGTAATTCCGAGGAATATTCTGCTTTTTAGACTGGCCACACTGACAACTATTACTTAAGCGAAAATATACTTGAAACAGCGCGCGGTCCTATTTAACGTCCTCGTTACTTTAACTGACAGTTAAAATTTAACTTTAGGACACGATTTAGCTTTCTGTTGAAACAGACGGCCCTAAGTAAATTACTTAAAATAATAGTTTTTTAATAGTTTATCGGAAAGCTTTTTTGTTTTCCTCGGGAGTCTTGGGATCTGTACTGTTTTTCCGGCTATTATGACGAAAATATTATTATTTTCGTTACTAAACCCGCCAACATGGTAGAAAAATAACAATTTCACAATGGCGGGTAAAAGCTCCTCCCCATCTTAATAAATTTACATTACGCACGTTATATATATATTCATAAGGAATGTGTTCAAAAAGCCATGTGGGAAAAATGAAAAGCCTATACGTCGGTATATTCATATTATACTTCAATTTTCTTTTGAAGGTCTATACATTCTATATGAAGCTCTTGAATAATGAACGCCTCTGCATTACTAACCATAACCAAGCACCATACAGCAATAGGGTGTACGGAAATTTAATTTTCAAATTCGTTTTAGATAATTTTTTTTATACTCATGAATACCTACAAAACACAATAATACGTAATATGTATAAATTAGGTACCTACATATGCATTTTCATGTAGGTTTATTTAATTAACAGGTAATAATAACGCCATTTAATTCTTAGAAGACAAAATATATCCATAGAATGCTAAAATGTTATGTGTGGTCGGTCTTGCTCTATGGATGTGAAACAAGGACCTTGAAAGTAAATACCATGAACAGGTTAGAGGCTTTTGAAATGTGGCTTCACCGAAAAATGCTCATTGCTCAAGGTCCCATGGACCGACATGATCACCAACACAGAAATTCTCAGGCGGGCTAGAGCAGATAGACAACTGCTTACATTAATAAAAATCAGGAAAATTTCATATCTGGGTCATATACTTCGAGGGAGAAGTATCACTTGCTCCATTTAATATTGAAAGGCAAGATAGAGGGTCGCCGAGGGCCTGGTAGGAGACAAACGTCTTAGCTGCGTAAGGGCCCGCAACCCGCATTTGTACCGATATATTACATATTTCCCTTAAACACGGTAAATTTTAAAGCTCTTAAAAAAATATATGTTATTCTTGAAGATAATATCTAGACTTTGCCCGCGCGGAAACGCAAATTATATAAAATTCCCTCGATAGAAAAAAATCGCAAAGTATGCTCCAAAAATTATTATTAACACGTTTTTTCAGTTATTTTACAAGTTATATATATAAAAAATCACAGTGTTTCTTTAAATGCTGTTTAAGAAAATGCTCGCGAGATTTTTGCTCTATTTTAAAGGAGTCGTGTTTTATTAAACATTTTCGCAATTTTCGCATCATTTTGTCGCTGTAAATGTTAGCGCTCTCCTCTAACATTCGTAATTTCGTATCTCTCCATCTTCTTCTTTTCGGGCCCGGTTGCAGAGCCGTAATATACGAGAGTGGACCGCCATTAGAAGTGTGGAGGAGCAATTCCGGCAGCGCAAGACAGACATTTTCAAGAGTGATTGCCAACGTCGCGCGTCGGGGGGACCTGATACGGCACACAAAGAAGAAGAATTCCTAGGAGATCTGTCGGCTCGAGCGGGCGTCTAGAAGTGAATGTTGGCTGGTAGTGCTGTGAAAGTGGAAAGAATGATGTGGCTACACTTGCTATCTATCTATCATAGATACCCAGTGAGGGAAAACCATTAAAAATTGAAATGTGTTTCGCTGCGTTTAGTGACCAGATCTAAATGGCAAAGTAATTTCTAACTTTCCATTTCTAGTTTTTATCATTTTTCTCTCATTTTTCCTTCCACCGTAAAATGATTTTCAAAATGAATGCCCGGAATCTTTCAAAAACCTCAAATAGCACTATCCTCTTTTTTTTACATTAACTCCACACAGGAGGCCCTGAGGAAAATAATTTACCTCAGGGCCTATGTCATCTGGGATGCTGTGTGGAAGGTCTTTTTGAGGAGAGGAAGGAATGAACATTGGTCTTGAAGAGACCCATGTTGTAGGAAGGTGGAAACAAAGAGGCCGGCAAATCATTCCACAGCCGACCTGTTGAACACAAGAACGAGTCGAAGAAACGACCCGTTCTCATGTGACAAATGTCAACTGTGTACAAATGTTGTGCACGCGTTTGGTGTGCTTCCCGACAATCCACCGGTGCCGAAGGGATCAATGATGCTAGTTCCTCGGAGCATCTTCCATTGTAATACCGGTAGAACAAGGATAGCATTCCCACACGACGCATTTGCTCTAAAGATTGCATCCGTCTGTTAAGATGGGAGAATCTATTAAACGGACCGCCCGTTTCTGCACAGAGTCGAGGGTATTTTTCAGGTATTTTGGAGCTCCAGACCAGAGGTGGCTGCTAAATTCAACCGTGGGGCGCACTTGTGTTTTATACAACGTTAGCAGTTGTGTACTATTAAAGTATCTGCGAGCCCTATACAGTACGCCCAGTTTTTGAGAGGCTAACTTTACACTGGCTTCGATGGAGCCCCCATATCTGAATTGGTCACTTAGGGTTACAAAAATCTAATCTAAACAATCACACCAAGGCTAGCAATAAATAATAACATACAGTTTTGTTTTTTGTTATTATTTTGAGATGCTTCATTTTATGTGCATAAAAAAATTGACGAGGGAAACTTCATTATTTTAAGAGCAAATCAGGGCAAGTGGATTTTCTTTGAATAGACGAGTCTTTTGAGATGAATCTCATTAAAGTAAGAATTTGGTAAACAGTTCCGCTTTCTCTTCTTCCGTTGAACGTGAAAAGTTTTATTAGAAGAACGAAGTTCTTCTATCAACTTTCAAAGCTTTTGTGATATAGATAACCAAAAAGATGGAAGGAAAAAAATTGTTGAAAGCTTTTAACCATTGGAGCGCTTTTTGCCACAATATGGCACTATTTAAAATATCTCGGATTGCTTTGCTGCCAGTTTTAGGCAAATTTTCCCTAGACGCATTGTACTTAATTTGAATTATTATGTTAAGGTATGTTTTTTTTTAATGTGGGCGGAAAATATTCAAAACGATCACCAAAAAATCACGAGCAATCCTAGGAAAGAGTTTTAAATTGGTCTGTCACTCGAGTGGTTAAAAAACAAAAATCAATTAAATATTTCACAACAAACCTTAGTACAGACCCAAGTGATAACCTACTTAGATAAACGGGGTAAATGCTGTTGTAAAAACAAAAAAACAACAATTTACTTAATCTGTAAATACTAAGTGGTAGATAAGATCTCAGTTCCTCCCCCATGAAAGACCACCATTCAGAAACGAAAGGTTGAATGAAATGTCTTATGCCGTATTTTGACGGCCGGCGTAGTCCAGCGGTAAGGCTCTTGACTCGCACAACGAAGGTCGCGGGATCGAATCCCGGCGTGGCAAATAAATTTTATTTGATTAATTTGTGTTATTTCACAATTTATTCATTAAAAATAATATATAGTATATTTGCGACATGTTCCAGAGTGGAAGGTAGTCTCAATATCGCCATGGTGTAAGACCACCATTCAGAATTAAACCGTTGCTTGAAACGGCACTAGCCGTGTTTGGTGACCAGATCTGAATAGCCAGGTACTTCCTCACCTTCCTCTCAATATTTCCTTCCCCTCCCCCACTACCTTCAGCCTCACAACATACCCCAATTGGGGATGCCATAGTCTCACTGGCTTCCGACGGGAGCAGTTGGGACTCTTGTTCGGTATTCATATATTGGCAACCTGATCAGCCATTAAGCCAGGTATTTCCCTATTTCCTTCCCTTCCCCATTCCTTTCACCCTCTCAACATACCCCAATTGGGGGTACCTTAGTCCTTCTGACTCTACCAGTCGGGAGCAGATTGGTATTCACAAAAAATCGGCCTCCCAGTTTCAATAAACTTGCACAAACAAACTAGTTATAAATAACGAATGTTTAGCCATTATGTAAAATAAAATTGTTCGTCCTGTACGTGGTTTTTACGGCAAGAATATAGTTCTTCTCTGTGATATTATGTTTGCACTAAAAATTCTCACGATTTTTGTTGTGAACCGAACAAACAGACTGTTTAAACAGCGTCTACCACTCACTGCTCTTTAGGGCGAAAATATAAACAAAAAAATCAACCGTTTTTGATTTTATGGATTCTTTCGTACTCTGGCTGGGACTTATTCAGATACCCCATGCCTTCTAACTAGTTATTAGTAGGATCATTCGGCGTTATTACTACCACACACTGATGGTTTTATTAACTAGACTGTGTTTAATTGATTTTTTTTTATGTGAGTACCGCACGAGAGTTCCATCTGCTCCCAACCGTCTGAAGCCAGTAATACAGTCAATTTGGGAGGCGAAAATGGGTATCGCCGCCCCGGGAACCTTTATTGGATAACCAACACCTCTGCCATAGGTCACCCCAAGTGGTTTGCTACGTTTGGTGATTTAGCAGGGGATACACTGAATTCCAGATTTCTACCCACCCCTTAAACCCTTTTCCTTCCCAGAACTCTCCTCTCCTTCCTTTCCCTAAAAAAACCCTCCAAACAGCATCCCCAAAGATGACATAGGCCCTGAGGGAAATTATTTTCCTCAGGGCCTCCTGTGTAAAGCTTATGTAAAAAAAACTATATTATTCCGAAATAGAGTAGGTTGTGCGGCTGAAAGGGTGGGAAGGGAAATAAGATGGGGAGAGGAAGGTGTGGAACAACCTGGCCGTTCAGACCTGGTCACCAAATAAGACTAAAGCCAATTCAAGCAAATTTTCGTTTCTAAATGGTAGTATTTGAACAGGGTGATACTGCAAGCGTGGACCACTTTGGAACATGCTGCAAATATACATATTATATAATACATTATTTTAAATAAACATAGCGTTAAATAACCCAAATTAATAAAAAAAGAAACAATTAATTGGCGCACGCCGGGTTTGAACCCGCGACCCCCGAATTCGTAGCCAAGGATCGATAACCACTCAACCACGGAGGCTGTTATTTAAAAGTAAAGCGGCCTACACACACTGCATTTAGTGACTGCGGCAGTGACTGCAGAGAGCGTGGAGTTGAGCGAACTAGCGCTGTCTCGTTGTTAAAGGGCCGCTAGAACGAGTCAGCGCTAGTTCGCTCAACTCCACGCTCTTTGCAGTCACTGCCGCAGTCACTAGAAATTGGATGGTGAGGAGGCCGCTTAACCAAATTTCAATAACGAATTGCTATTAATACTTCTTCTATTTACTCGACTGGTCTAACTGAGCCGCCAATGTCACCTTATATCTGGTATTGGCCAATTTCTCGCGCGTCACAATAAACCACGTAACTAAACTTGCATAATTTGGTTGGTAGGAACCTAATGATGTTTCTTAGAAGGAATCCCCCTTCCATTATTGAATATCCTCCTTACCTATTTGATAAAATATTATGTTTATATCGTCAATTCTCTCGAACGGTGAACGACAAGAAAATTCTCGAGGTTTGTCGTGGATATTAGAAGTTAATTGGACGGTGTATGGTACGTACCAACACGAGACAGAAATTTAGTCGAATTTTATTAAATTACTGTTTTTTTTTAAAGATTGAAGCAAGTAATAGATCACTATGTTTTACTTTAAAAAATATTAAGTCAATGGGTCAAATATTTGGTCAACATGGACCTTGAAAGTAAATACCATGAACAGGTTAGAGGCTTTTGAAATGTGGCTTAACCGGAGAATGCTCAAGGTCCCATGGACCGACATAATCACCAACATGGAAATTCTCAGGCGGGCTAGAGCAGATAGAGAACTGCTTACATTAATAAAAATCAGGAAAATTTCATATCTGGGTCATATACTTCGAGGGGAGAAGTATCACTTGCTCCATTTAATATTGAAAGGCAAGATAGAGGGTCGCCGAGGGCCTGGTAGGAGACAAATGTCTTGGCTGCGTAATATACGAGAGTGGACCGGTATTGGAAGTGTGGGGGAGCTATTCCGGGCAGCGCAAGACAGAGAGACATTTTAAAGAGTGATCGCCAACGTCGGGGGGACCTGATACGGCACACAAAGAAGAAGTCAATGGGTAGGCATTGATACATTATATTAGCGTTCAATTTGGGAGGCGGTATGGGTACTGCCGCCCCGGCAATCATTTATTGGATAACCAACACCTCTGCCATAGGTCACCCCAAGTTAATGGAGTACTGAGTTCATGGGGTCAGGTTTGTCTGGATCTTGGTTGCAGATGTATCTGTCCACCAACAGCGTGGCAGTCCGGATCGGGAGAGACTGTTCAAGGGAGATCTTTTGACCTCTCCAGGAGGACTCTATCAGAACATTGCCTTGCACAGCAGTGGAAAGGATGGATTCATTCGTCCGTCACTCCTGGACACACTGACCCCCAGATTCCCATCCACACCTAATACCCTTTCCCTTCACAGAACTTTCTCTCCTTCCTTACTTTAAAAGACCTTCCACACAGCATCCCCAAAGATGACATAGGCCCTGAGGGGAATTATTTTCCTCAGGGCCTCCTGTGTGGAGGGAATGTAAAAAAAATTGGCAGTCGAAGACTTTTTGGAAAATATTATAATTATTCAGTATCTATGATCCTATTAGTAGGATATCATTAGGATAAGGTGCTCCCATAGCCGTTGTGCTCACATGATGCATAGATGGGGCCTTAAAGAGTCGGCGACGTGTGAATGCGGTGCGGTGCAGACCACCGAACATGTGGTCAACGAATGCCCGCTCCATTCATTCCCCGGCGGGATTGATGAGGTCCACAGGGCAACGCCTGAGGCCCTAGACTGGCTCGCAGACCTAGATGTCCCCCTCTGACCCCCCACCATACGCAAAAAAGAAAAAAAAAAAAAAAAAAGTATCTATGATTAACTATTAAATGCAAATTTTAATACAAAGTGTGGTGTTGTCACTTTCGAACCCTACTCATACGAACGATTAAATCATACAGGATATAAAAAGACCGAATGGGTTAAATAACAGACAATTTATAATGATGATCTCTAATAGTTTCAATTCTAACTTGCACGAATGCTGTATCACATATAAAACAAATTTGGATTAGTTACACTATTTATAACTCTAGAACGGCTGGACCGATTTATATGATCTTTGATATGTTGGATTTGTCTCCGCCCGAATAGCAAAATAGCTATTACAAAATCGCAAATATTCACGAAAAAAATAATTACGAAGAAAATTCTTATTCTTCCACATTTTGTATGGAACGAATTCTCATCTTTTGAAAGAGCTCCAGGAACATCGTGATAAGTATAATATTGAATAGTGAGTGAATTCCAAAAATTGAGAAACGTCAAATGTCAATGCGCTGATTGTTTTGCTTTTGTTATTAAACAAATAATGCTGCCCCTCTTTCTTACACACTAAATGTCAACAGTCAAAATTGGGACAAACGGTAAACGTATGTCCACACCCCTTCAAAGGAAAAATACAATAATTATAATTAATCTCCATCACATAAAGAAAATGAAACGCAATTCCCGTAAGTAAGTCGAAAAGTAAGAAAATCACATAAATTATAAATCCGTACACGACGCCTTCTCTGATACTGCCAAAAACAAAACGCGGACAGTTACGCATTGATAATTGCTTCATTGTGAAATTGTTAACTTAATAAAACAAATTACATAAGGCATTAATTTTGCGATGGATGGATATATTGTTATATTAGCAATAAATTGTGCAGACAAGTGGTATCCAGTACGTTTTCTAAGAAGTATCATTCTGTGACATTGAATAGTATAATAGTGAGTAGTCGGAAACAGCCTTGACCCCGTGTCACGAGAGATCTTAGCAGGCACCGTCAAAGTGCTTAACCTACAAAAGTAGACATTGGATTCTTACTCAAAGCCACGCTAAGCGTTTAGCTATGCGAAAAACCTTGTTTGGCGGAAAGCTGGCTAATTAAACGCTGTCTTAAGGAGTTAATACTAATGCTATTGACAGTCGGTCAGTAATAAGTAATAAGGTTGCTTGAAGTGTCTTTAGTCGTGTTTGGTGAGTAGGAATAGTCAGATCGAGCAGTTGAGATCCTAGGACCCAGAAGATCCCGACGACCGGCGTGGTCCAGGTGTAAGTTTCTTAACTCGCAATCCGAAGGTCGTGGGATCGAATCCCGGAGTGGAGAAATAAATTTTATTTGATTAATTTGGGTTGTTTCACAATTAATTAATTTATTAATATACAGGGAGTCCGGGGGTAAAGTGAAAGCAACACTACCCCTAAAAATTGGAATTTCGAAAAAGTTATTTATCTTTTTTACTTTTACTATCATATAGAATCACCTCCTGAAGTTAATGGACTTTACTTCCGGACACCCTGTATAGTATATTTACGGCACGTTCCAGAGTGGAAGATACTCGTATTGCTCTGGTGTAAGACCACCATTCAGAATTGAAACTTTGCTTGAAACGGCTTAAGCCGTGTTTGGTGACCAGATCTCAACAGCCAGGTACATCCCCACCTTCCTGTTCCCCATCTCTTTCCCCTCCCACTACCTTCAGCCTCATAAATTGGGGATGCCATAGTCTCACGACGGGAGCGGCTGAGACAGTGAGGTATTCACGTATAATAATCGAATTGAAACCCGGCGTCCGCAAATGCGCAGAGATAGTACCTGCACATTCACCTTCACATATAAGTGTTATACATATATCATATATCATACATATAACTTGTGAAATAACTGAAACAAACGTGTTAATAATAATTTTTGGAGCATACTTTGCGTTTTTTTTCTATCGAGGGAATTTTATATAATTTGCGTTTCGGCGCGGGCAAAGTCTAGATATTATCTTCAAGAATAACATATATTTTTTAAGAGCTTTAAAATTTACTGTGTTTAAGGGAAATATGTAATAAATCGTTACAAATCCGGGTTGCGGGCTCTTAAACCATTTTTTTATATTTTTTTCATCACTTTTAATGACATTATAAAGGAGGTTCTAAGTTGATTTCATTCACCGTGAGTTGAGTTGTCATGTCACCTTGTAAGCCAGAGGTTCCCAAACTTATTTTTCTAGTAGACCCCTTTCAAAATTTTACTGATTTCGGTGGACCCCCTGCTGCTACATTTCTACCACATTCCCAAAACTCGTCAAAAAATGTGAGATTTAGATCTAACGATAGAAATTTGCATCGCGGCTGAGTTCCAACCCTAAATTCGGAGTGGTATAAATAAAAATAAAAACAGTGTTTTCTTGTGGGGAAATACATGTGGATGACTTTTTTTTTACATGAGCTTCACACAGGAGGCCCTAAGGAAAATAAATTCCTTCAGGGCCTATGTCATCTTTGAGGATGCTGTGTGGAGGTTTTTTTTTAAGGAAAGGAAGGAGAGGAGAGTTCTGGGAAGGAAAAGGGTTTAAGGGGTGGGTAGGATGGGGGTTCACTATGTCCTGGTCACCCGCCTCCAAGACCTAGACAAACCTCACCCCATGAACCCGGGCACCCCTGCTAAATCACCAAACGTAGCGAACCACTTGGGGTGACCTATGGCAGAGGTGTTGGTTATCCAATAAAGGTTCCCGGGGCGGCGGTACCCATTCCCGCCTCCCAAATTGAGAACTATTGAATATGTTCCCAAAGTTTTAAATGAAAATTTCATTTTTTCCGGTGTTATGAGGGTGTTTGTGCCGAACCGCGTGGTAAACTTGAAACGCATTTTTCTCAAAACGACTTTTTTTGAATTTGTGTGCATTCTAGCTCTAAAAGTTTTTAACCAACCGTTTAACAAATTTGTAAATACTTTATTTGTATAATTACGATCTATCTGAGAGAACAGAAATTTGTCGTAATATCATTGTAAAAAGTATTTTTAATTGCAAAAAATGGCAAAAAATCAAAGTTTCCCGTTTTACATCTGTAAAAAAATTAATTTTCATTTTTTTGGGAAAAGTAAAGTTTACATGGAAGAGACACATGTTCTTAAATTTAATTCAAAACCCTATTGATTTGAGATGAACACTGTGGCCTCCAAAATGCACACAAAACTACGTCTGATGATGACGTTCGATGTATAGCAGCTGACAATTTTCATATTTTCCGAGGAAATGCTTCAAAAAATTCACAATATTTTCTTAAATAGATGTATAAAATGACCTCAAAGTTTCAATTAATTACACACATTTCTTCCATGCCAAAAAAATCATGGAAATCATTAAAAAAAACCTAGTCCTGCATTTCCCACCTTAATAGAATTAAATATCGAATATGCAAGTTTTTACAAGTAACAGTCGTTGACCTACTAAAAATAAACTACTCAAAGAAATTAAGAGAGGTTTAAAAAAGGAAATTATTGCTAAATATTAATCTGATTCATAAGCCGGTCTAACTGAAAAAAAAATTCGAGCCCGTGTACCAAAAAAATAGCAAATAATTAGGATTGCATGAAAACCGTAGCCCCTAAAAAAAATTGCCAAAAATATGAAAATTATTATCTTAAAGCTTCAAATTGCTTTTTTTAAAGTCTCAATACTACCATTTTTAACCGAAATACAGCCTGTCAAAAATCATCGAAAAATTGGATTTTTTTTTGCTCCCTTAATTTTTTTGAGTAGTCTAGTATCTGCCTAAATTGATAGTTAAAGTCAAGCCCACATTTTTGTTCTTTACTATCGAAACCAGATAAATTTTCGTGGACCCCCAAATACAACTTGTGGACCCCCATTTCTTTATCACGCCAACGTAGACCCCCGTTGAGTCTCCCATGGACCCCTGGGGGTCCACCTGGACCACTTTGGGAATCACTGGTGTAAGCCGTAGAACTCCAATAAGAAGAATGGGCTATACAATATAGAGATATTAGTTACATTCAAACTAATTATTGCAAGATTAGCAAAACGTCTGGTATTCGCGTCAGTATTGGTATTTGTAAAATCTACAGATCCTCCCAGTAACGCACTAGTGAAATACCACAATAAATAGAAACGTTGCTTGAACTGGCTTTGAGCGCAGTTAGTGACCAATCTGAATACCCGGGTACTTTTCAACCCCTCCCTCCTCAAAGACTTCTAAAATTTCAACTAAATACCCATCATATTTTAACCGTAAATCAGCTATATTAATCAACTAGCAGACCCGGCCACACGTTGCTGTGGCTAACGAAACACAACGCCTGAATTGAATATTTGAATTTCTCGATTTTTCTCTACTATAATAAGCATGTTTTTATACATATAAACCTTCCTCTTGAATCACTCTATCTATTGTTGAAAACCGCATGAATATCCGTTGCGTAGTTTAAAAGATCTATGCGCACATACATTTTGAGCGACTTCATCAAATAAAATAATTCAAATCAAATACCTACTTACTCTAGGACATCTATTTTCCAATTTCTTCCGTAGAACGAATTTCAAAAGTGACTATAGTACGGCCCGCCAGCCGTTTTAAATCACACAAAAATATGTTTTCTTTAAATTTCTCGGTTTTTCTCTAATATAATTTACATGTATTATACATATAGGGTGTTAAGGGACGTACTTGACTTACTTTAACCAGTGATTCCTGACATTATTTGGAGTAAAAAATGTAAATGAAATTTTGGTCTCCGGTGACTTTTTTTGACGACTTTTTTTTTTTTTTTTAATATTTCTTCAAAATCAAACACAAAAAAAATTCTTCCACATGTCGTCATTGGTCACTCAGCCGGGTGTCCGACGAATCCCTTACCCCGCCTCCAGTAGTTCAGCAACTACCATTTTTTTATGTTTTTGTAAAAAATAAAAAAAAACCATCAAAAATGTCACCGGAGACCAAAATTTCATTTACTTTTTTTACTTCAAATAATGTCAGGAATCACTGGTTAAAGTAAGTCAAGTACGTCCCTTAACACCCTGTATAAACATTCCTCTTCAATCACTCTATCTATTGGTGAAAACCGTAATAAAATCCGTTGCGTAGTTTAAAAGATTAACGCGCACATACATTTCGAGCGGCTTCATTTTATACTATGTAATGATGATGATGATGATGTATTCAGATTTAAAATAGGGGTGGTATAATATATTGCATTGGGGTTAATCTGTACCGTCTCCAACCAAAATCGATCGGAAGCCAGAGCTAGGGGCGGCCCTGACGCGTAGGTGCGGTTGGAAGGTCTTATCGTCTTGTTAACCTATTCGTGGGCTTAAACGTACCTACTGTAAGCGCGGAAATATCCCCCCAGGAGGGATATCGACGCTTCGCTAGGCCAAGGGACACATAACTACCCTAGCGTACTAGAGAATACATTCAAAACAGAAGAGTAGTTAGGGTTAATTAATTAAAGATCAAGCAGAAATCTGTTTTAATTCAAGTAGTAAAACTATCAAACGGTCATCAACAAAATGAAATCCTCATAGATTGTTTATCTTCAGCTCGAAAAATGATTTATTTATTTCAATATTAAATTTATTATTTTTATTTAAAATATACATACATATAACAGATTTACATAAGGAAAATATAGGTTCTAAAAAATTATTACAAATAAAGTAATTTCTTGTTAATGAATCTACCCAATTTAAAAGAGAAAAACATATCTCGTGTTTAAATTGGGGAGTCGTGTCATTTCAGAAAAAAGATAAAGAAATAAGATATACTTATTTTTTTTAAAATTAAGAAACAAATAAACTTTGAATGATAACAGATATTAATAAAGAAATATACTCACGTAGCAGTTACTAAAATTAGATATAAATGTAGCAGCATAGAAATTTCAAAGTAATGATAATGAAACAAATAAACTTATGAATGATAACAAATATTTATTTATTTTATTTTAAATGCACATTTACAGATATACATAACCAATAACAAACGTACATTTTATTTTATTAAGTAATAATAGCGTTTTTGAATTGATGAATATTTAGTTGAAAAATATCTATATCAGGGGACAGGTACTCGTAATTTAGTAACAGAATCATTTTTCCGAGCGGCATTACTAATGGTAAGTTAGTTCTGCATCTCGGAACAACAAAAGTTCTGTGTCTGCGAGCTCTTGTGAAGTTGTCGGGGACATAAAACTCAATTTTTTGTATTATATCGGGAATACAGATGTTACATTTTAAAAGTTTATATGCTGTTGTCAGCAAAGCAGTTTTCCTTCTTTCGGCGAGGCTATTAATACCCAGCATACCGGACAAAAAGGCCGATGGATATAACCAAAGATAATAACCTATAATGGCTTTGCTGCTAATTTGCAGATTAAATTGTTACATTTAGATTTAGATTAGGCTTTTATTCAGGGCGGACGAACACAGAAAGAAGAAGCAGGAGAATATTATATGAAGCGAGCGTAAATGATGTAAGAAGTCAGAGATGTCCGAGAAAGATGTGGCACGTCAGAGTCAATCAAGTACCTACTTGAGTCGAGTAATGTCAGATGTAAGAATATCATAAAAGTGTTAATGAGACGATGTATGAATTTGATTTGTTTATACAACCACTTTTATATATTCTCGCAACTATTTGTAAACAGGTATGTATCTATTTTCTTTATGGGATTTTTTTTGTATATGTGCTCCACATAGGAGACCCTGAGTAAAATAATTTCCCTCAGGGCCTACGTCATCTTTGGGAATGCGATGCTATATATATAGGGTTTTTTAAGGAAAAGAAGGAGAGGAGAGTTCTGGGAAGGAAAAAGTTTGAGAGGTGAGTAGGAATCTGGGGTTTAGTGTGTCCAGGTCATCCGCCGCCAAGTCCAAGACAAACCTCACCCCATGGACCCTGCTAAATCACCAAACGTAGCAGACCACTTGGGGTGACCTACGGAGGTGACATACCCGCCTCTCAAATATAATGGGTAGTGTGGGATTGCGATAAACTTCTCAAACTCCTGAATAAAGAATATATACTCGTACATACTCGAGTATATTGGAAAAGCCGGGAAGACTTGTTTAAAAAAAGTTTTAATAAGAAGATTGCTGATATTGTAAGACATTAGGCCATTCACGCCGTAAAACAAAGATCGGAAATTCCCGACCTATATTCTATATAGCATTATCATTTATTTTCACATACATATAAGGGCATTGTTTCAAGGATATGAGCGTGCCAAATCATTCCCGTTTAATCGTCCATAACATTAACTACTCTGCACATATTGCATAAGCAAACTATGGGAAGTTCAGAGTTGCATATGGAAGCTGATGTCAGCACTATAAAGGTAGGACCGATCCACTTATCCCCCGAAGAAACTGTTCAAACTACACCATAACTACCATATAACAACTATACTATACTTACTTTAATATAATTTACGTCTTGCGCTTTCAAAATGGTGCTCGCCTCTTTAAGAAACGATCAATACTTAGAGCCCTTACATGTCGAAATTACGCCTAAAAAATCTTAAGTGCGTGCTAACTAAATTTAACTCCTTGATAAAATAATGAAATCAATTGAAAAACATTGAATTATACAATACACAAGCAAAGAAAAAATAACAATGCAATGTTTGTACATCGCCGAAACATGCTTTGTTCAAATTGATTCCTACAAATCTGTAAAAAAAACTAATTAAACAAGGTTGACTAAATTAACTTAAAATAGTACCTACTCATCTAAAAAGAATGTTCCGATCATTGTTTTCAAATATGCTCAAACATACTAAATTAGGCAGGCGTTCCATATATGTGTATTTTGGAGGCGAGTATGGTTACCGCCGCACAGTGACGGATTTTGATGATTTGGCGCGACATCGCTCTCGGCGTTCGACCGTTTGGCGTTTTTTAAGGGTTAATATGAAATACAACTTAATTTTTTTAAATTCTTATTTGTTGAAATGTTGATAATGATTTGAAATAGTTTTATAAAAATAGCAATGACTTGTGCGCTAAGTATTGTATTTTGTAGATTATAATTCTTAAAAAATGGAAAATAAAGTAATTAAATGGATGGATGGTAGTTGCGAGCCGCTCCGGGCAAATCAACACCTCTGCCATAGGTCATCCCAAGTGGTTCGCTACTTCTGGTGACTTGTCAGGAGTGCCCCGGTTCGTAGGACGAGGTTTGTCCGGATTTTAGCGGTGGATGCTTCTGCCCACCAACTGCTAGGCAGACCGGATTGGGAGAGACTGTTGAGAGAGACCTTTTGACCTCTCAAGCAGGACTCCCTTTGAACATCTCTTTGCACCGCAGTGGGAGATACAGATACACCGACCCTCAGATTCCTGCCCACCCCTTAATTTATTTCCTTCCAAGAACGTCCTCGCCTCCCTTTCCTAAAAATACCTTCCTCACAGAATCCCCAAAGATGACATAGGCCCTGAGGGGAATTATTTTCTGTGTGGAGCTAAAGTAAAAAAAAGGTATATATTCCCTTGGAAATTTATTTAGCTCACACTTAAATACTGTATTAAAAATATATTTTTCTTCTTCTTCTTGTGCCCTGTCCGTTCAACGGACGTTGGCTATCATGTTGGCTGTGCGGACTTTGATTACTGCGGCCCGGAACAGCTCTACGGTAGACTGGCCAAACCACTGTCTCAGGTTTTTCAGCCACGAGGTTTTCCTTCTTCCAGGGCCCCGTCTTCCGGCAATCTTTCCCTGCATTACGAGATGCAGGATCTCATACTTCTCTGGATGTCTCATCACACGTCAAGATATTGAAGTTTTCGGATTTTTATAGTTAAAAAGATATTTTTAACGGATGTAATTCCAGTAGCAATTGAATTATTGGTAATTGTCTCCATAATTTGTAATATCGTCAGGGAGTAAAATTCGTGTGAAATTCTGGCAGTTTAACATAGGACATAGGTACGTAAAATTCACGTTTGTATAATTTCTTACCGACACTCCCCTAAGCATTCATATTCTTGGTAAAATTTATTTACTGTCGTAAGTATTCAAAGTTACACGTGCGTATTTCTCATGAGATTTACATAGTTATGAATAGGCGATGCAGAGGTTAAATACTTATTAACCTCGCGTCATTCCGAGAGTGAGAAAGAAACTAAACGCATTTTGTATTTATATTTGAGCATGAAAAAGAAAACTTATGGTATCTGATCCACCTATTATTATTTTGATTAAATATGTATGCGGTATGATAAAAATAAAGGACGCCACACATTCTCAGATTATGCATGAAATAAATAAAAAGGTTACACATTCCCGGGTTACGCATTAAATAAATAAAGAAAGATAAACATTCCCGGGTTACAAATTAAATAAATAAAGAACGATACACATTCCCGGCTTACAAAGTAAATAAATAAAGAACGGTAAACATTCTCGGGAAAAGAATTAACTAATTAAAAACGATAAACGTTCCCAGGTAACGTAATAAATAATAAAGGACGATACATGCTCCCGGGAATGTTTATGTTTAACTAAATAAAGAAGGAAAAAATCCCCGGGCTACGCATTAAATAAATAAAGAACAATAAAAATTCCCGGGTTATCTATCATTCCCGGTTACACGTTAAATAAATAAAGAACGATAAATATTCCTGGGTTACACATAGAATAAATACATAATGATAAACATTCCCGGGGTACGGAAGCAAAACACATGATAAGGGGTAAGAAATCAGTACTTCCGCTATCTAGGCGATTGTTCAAACCACTTCATTTTTATATTGATAATAATCCATTTTTTGCATTGACGTATTCTATTTAGATAAGCCGTGAATTGAAAAAATAGGATTCACTTTTGTAAGTCCAATTAGTCCGATTTGACCTCCGACGCTCCCAACGCTCTCAAACTCAAACGCCGACCGAACGGAAACTTAAAAATCAGGTCTACGCGCAGTTCGCAACGATTATCACAATCACAAGTGGAACACGTTTCGACGAGATGTTAGTACGCAATCTAATTGTAGCTCTACGATTGCAAATACGGTGTTTATGAAAATATTTTCTTGGTTTAATGTTTTATCTGCCAGAGGCATCTATCTTCCTTTAATGCAAGAGAAGGTGGTTTTAGCATAAAACCATCGCAAATGGAGTAGGAGAACTTCATCCAGCGTTGTTACTTGTCAGTTTACTATTTATAACCTAAATATTTTAAACACAAGACTTTGATCATGACTGCAAAAGACGCGGGTTTTTTTTAATTGAAAATACTCGTAGTATGGCGCTAGTCTGCAGGTAGCAAGATTCGATAAATACTGGCAACTTTATGATATAAATTGTAGGTAACGCACGAACAAACTTGAAGCACATTAAATGATTTTTATGTGTTGCGTGCCCGGGTAGTCTCAACTCTGAATTCGAAAGCTGAAATTTCATATAGCAGATTCTGAAGAATAACGTAGAAATAGACACTCTATCAACAACATAAAATCAATAGAATAACAGATATAAAATAAAGCGTATCATTAAGGAGAACTTACATACATCATATCATTATATTGAATCTCCAACAAAGTAGCTATTCATACTTTCAATTAACATACATTCAATTCGTTCAAGTACGTCAGATGTTTTCGGCGAACAGATAAATCTTTTTGAGAACTTTTACTAAACTATTTTCAATAAATAATCAGATATCAAAAGATAAAGAGCTGTGGCATGTAGTGGGATAACGACACGGAAACAGCCTTGTTAAAAATAATAGGTCGAATACTTGTTTATATTTTCTAACATGTGGAAACCTAATATTCGTATATGAAAATGTTTAACGTCGAAATCGAAATCTTTTTATGACACTCCCATTCCGAAGGGGGTAACACACTTACCCCAAACGTGAATTTTTGCGCGATATCTAAATAGGTTGTTTTTTACATCACATACTCTATACTTTAGATAATCCCTGAAAAACTATTCTGTAATCCATCTGTATTACAACAAAATTATCTAGTTACTGTTTAAGATATTAAAAAAAAATATCTATCAAATTCCGATTAAATTACTCATCCTATCACAACTATTTATAAAAATGGCCGCTGTAGTAAAATGTGCACCTTACTGGAGATAATAAAGTTTTATTTTAAATCTTATTGTAATGTGTAATAAGATTCAAACCATATCGGTAGTTTTGCGCCACCCTTTATAATTATATTGGAATTACGCTCGACATAAGTATTTTTTTTTACGTTTTACATTACTTGATGATCTGCTGGGCGACGATGGGCTATTTCCCAATAAAATGGTAGAAAGTAACTAATATCTGAGTATTACTGGAAAAGGCAAACGTTAATGCTAGAAGTGCCTATATCAAATTTCTGAATCTCCCCAGGATGAAGATTTTTTATCTATGTTTTGGACAAAAACAGTGAATTAAAATTTTGACTTAGATAGGCCACAATTTCATTAATTTTGAACATCTGACATAGGCATTCAAAGCATCCAAATAAGGTAGGTTTTAGAATACCTTCTGGTACCTAAATCAAATTTCCAAAACTGAGCATTAACCCCCTAATATTTAATTAATCGGGATTGTTCTGTAGTAAGAAATACAAGAAATATAAAACATATGTAATAAGGTGGGGCCTTGGCGACCCCCTTCGGATCGTACCAACGTAATTTTTACCTTCATTTACGAAAAGGATTTAAATTGACCTCATCTTATTCGTGCTCTTGAAAACATATAGACAAAGTTTTAAGTAGATATTTATGTTATACGGATAAAGCCTTCTGACGAGAAGGGTATATTTCCATTAGCTGATACTTGATATATCGGTGCGAGGTTAAATTATTATAACGGTAGCTGGTTTTATCGCTAAAGTAGGTACCGCGAAAGAGGGTTTCAGAACGGTCGAAGCACTCAGCAAACTATGGGAGTTATTGTAAAGGGAATATTTCAATACCCCCTACAGAGGAGTAAGCGGTTGCATCCCGGTTAGCCTCCGTTGATGCAAAAAAAAAATATTTTTCAACGGGTTCTTT
This sequence comes from Limnephilus marmoratus, assembly GCA_917880885.1. Lineage (NCBI taxonomy): Eukaryota > Metazoa > Arthropoda > Insecta > Trichoptera > Limnephilidae > Limnephilus > Limnephilus marmoratus. The sequence goes on from OU862908.1 coordinate 16,867,841, forward strand.
TATTAGGCGATATTTTTTTAAAGAAAAAACTCTTACTCCTCCTACTTCCATTATATTATTGAAGTGAAAACTTCTTTAGCACCGATGAATCGAAAAATAGTGACTCTAAAAAGAGAAACACATACATCTACAGGATTTAGCCTAAGAGAGAATGAGATAGTATAATTGGTCTTCTCTTTGTGCGGTGCTTAGTAGCCTTCCGAATCTTGCCTATTTAGTTTTCTGAAGGTTTCACTGCGTGTAAATTGCTGATATTTTTTTCTATGTTAAACCTGACAACAGCACCTCAGTTTATACGGTGTGAAGGCAGGAGAACTACATCGCCATCCGGTAGAACAGCGTTATGAGGCGGGATAGGGTTGTTGGAAGGGATTTATTAATGCGGTTCTGGAAGTTGTCCGGATTTTATGAAGGAGGAAAAACCGGTGCCGGTAGATCGTTCCGCATGCGAGACGACTTACACAAAAAAAGTCAAAGAAACGACCCCTTCTCATGAAGCCGACGTTAACTGTGGACGGGTGTTACTCTAACGTACAAATCAACAATTCATCGTTAGACCGTTCAGTGGCAGCGTTGGCATCGCGTTCTCACCCGGGCGTCGCGTGTTCGATTCCTCGGCTGACCAAGTCCCCCTTCACAAAACAAGCAACTTTTTCCGCTTTCTGTGGTGGTGTTGTCTTTCTTTTAAAAAAAATTGTAATAAATTTATTTTATAGCATAATTTTCAAAAAGGGTTTTTGAAGTAAAACTTCTTTACGCACGCTTGACTTGGGGAGTAAGCTGGCGAATGCGAGAGGGTGACGAAAAGCGAGGCGAACGATAGTTGAGAGGAGTAGGCATCGTATACTACTGTAGGGCCAAGAGAGAGAGGTGCGTGCACACATTTTCTTTCTCTATATCTCTCATAGCCAGTTACGTTACACAGTGCAGGCCTATTGTCTGTATCACACTGTAGGCGCAGAGAGAGCAGTGTGCGCGCACATTTTCTTTCTCTCTTGTTATCATACAGATGGACCAGAAGTTTTACTTCAGTCGTGTGGTCTAAAGCACATTCGTTTTTTTCTCTCTAAATAATTAAATAACAGCCATCTATGAACGAACATACTCGTATTATTAATTATTTTTAGTTTATCCTTAATGCTTTTATATTCTACATAGAAAAATTCATACGTGGTCGTTAAAAACGGAACGAGTTTCACGGGAATCCGGACTGCAAGCATATTAAATATTAAATTACAGTGACGTTTTTAAAGTTTTTTTCGTAAAATAGAGGCCCCAGCGCACCGAGTGTGTAAAATAGTGTGCAAGCCGAGAAATATGTAGGTTAAGTCGTAAATATGAAATTATACGCGATAGTGGTTTCTTTACAGGCGGGAGAATTGCTTTTCTGCGCTGAACGCAGTTAGAAATATAACAGCACGGGTTGGGGTGGGAAATGGACGCTTATTAATTCAAAATTTAATAAATGTTTCAGCGACAGCCTATTATAAATGAAATTGAAGGCGCGAGTGATAAGACCGTGGGTTTGAAGTGGCCAGAATATTCCTGAGAATCAAAATATAATGTAGAATTTATCCTCGATTCTGACCTTCTACAAAATGTGACGTTGCCATTAAGGAAAATTATTTACCAATAATTTCACAATTGTCAACATTATGGATATTTTGAATAACTGTTTTGTTTAAGAACTCGATATGTTTATTTTTATTTTTTAATTTAAAGTGAAATATATTTAATAACGTCACAAATAATAATAGCTAAAATACTTGCGGTTGATTTAGATCAGGCATGCACAATCCGTCCCAAAATAAAGTTTTCGGATGTAAATAATATTTTATTTACATCCGAAAACATTCATACAAATTTTAATTTGGGAGGCGTGTATGGGTACCGCCACCCGGGAACCATTTATTGGTTAACTAACACCTCTGCCGTAGGTAATATAAAAGGGCTATGTTTGGTACCAGGGGTTCAAGGGGTGAGATTTGTCCGGGTCTTGGCGGTGGATGCGTCTGCCGGTGGACTGCATGGTGGGCTGGATCGGGAGAGACTGGTTGAGGGAGGCCTTTTGACTTTTCCAGCCGGACTCTTGCACCGCAGTTGAAGGGATGGATTCATACGTCCGTCACTCCCGGACACACTGACCCCCAGATTCCTACCCACCCCTCATATCCTTTTCCTCCCCAGAACTTCTTATCCTGCCTTTCCTTAAAAAGACCCTCCACACAGCATACCACCACCTCCATACAGTTCGTCCTCGTAAATTTATATTATGTATTGGGAAATTAGAACTTTCTGATTATTAGACCTAGGACTCTCGATGGGGATTTGACTTATTGCTTGAAAAGTTTCAGGCGCATAGCCGTACCAGGAATATAGGTATTTGCGATATCAATTCCAACCAGTTCATTTTTTCCGCACATTTTTCGAAAGATCGAATGCAAGTGACCTGATTTTAATAAGTGAAGGGTGAGTGCAAAGTACAAACAGAGGCGTATGTATAGTGAGTTTATGCCAAGTTAATATCCGCCATTTACCTGTATTCATGAACGGATGCTGATTGTCCCCCCAACGTGAGTGATCCACCAACCAACCAAAACTCAGTAATATTTTTTTTGGCCCGCCAATCGATCTGTGTTGAGCACCGCTGATTTGGATGATAATAAATTAGATTTACTTTAAATAACGTTTGCTTAATTGGTACTTTAAAACCCACGATTCTCAAATAACAACACCGCGTCAAGTAGTTTTTGAAAATTTATCTTAATAAATAAATCAAAATTTTACTTTGTTAAACCGTTAAATTCATACTTCTGACAGTTTTGAGAACCTTTCCAACGCCAAGATTCAAAACAAAAGTTTGAATCTCTATATCTCTACATATTATAAATTAAAGTCCCCGCGCCTTCTGTCTGTCTGTCTATCCGCGATAAACTCGATAAAGTCTTTCATGAGGAAGGTTTAGGTATGTAATTTGTCAAAGATTTGTGTAAATTGGTTGAAACATAACGATAATTGTTAGAAGTTTCGGAAAAAGTCAAGACGCCTGGGAGATTTCATCAAAAACTCTGCCTAATCCCTTTGAGATATAACAAAACAATGCATGCTGGGATATTCCTCTTTTATAGATCTACCAAAAAGATATAGATCTACATACATAAATCTTTTACGGATAGCTTACTATACCCATTCTATCTTTTAAAAAACTGGCCACGTGCAATGGGATAATTGGAAAGTTATTTAGGCGGATACAGTATTAATCCTTATTAACTTAAATACGTTAGTTACCCCAAGCATTTCATTCACATTATTGTAATCTTTCACACCATCCCTACGTATTATAAATTAAAGTCCTCCGCGGCATCTGTCTGTCTCTTCGCGATAAACTCAAAGACGGCGGTGGCTACAAAGGTTGGATTTTACAAAGTGTTTTATTAGCCACAGCAACGCGTGGCCGGATCAGCTAGATCAATTTAATTATTTGGAATTGCCAAGTGACAAGCAGATGTAGTAATAAAAACCGACTGTCATTATTTTTTTTCGCGAATGAAAAAATGTTTAATTGAAGATAATCTTAAACTCTTGAAGATTTTAAATTTCTTTTGAGGACCCACACAATATCCATTTATTAATTAGTGAATTAAGTAATACTCGTGTGTGTGACACGATTAAGACTATTGATTAATCATAGCGGTGAACGTCAGAACGTGACCTTGTGCATAACTTATTTAGCCTAGATCAGAAACTCTATAAGCCCGTGTGACGTGAAGAGGTTGTCAGTTTTCAATAATTGACTGAGCGAAGCAAAGTTATGTTATAACTTTTATTATTGTTATAACTTGTTATAACCTTTTTGCATTTTGTTATGTCCATTATATTTGTTTCCTTTTCAAGATGGTGGCTATTTTAATGGTTCAGTAAAGATTCTTTTTTTAAAATGGGAAATCTTCGTGTTTGGTCTTTCTTATTCGCATTTTTTCAATATTATGGTAGGTTCCTAACAGCCTGCCTGAAGAAAGTTTGAAAACATTCAAGCAGAACAAGCCTTATCCCAAGCATTGCACAATTCAGTACAATTTGTAAAATTCCCTGTTTGTTCCACAAAAAAGATAGTTTATAATTAAGTACGTATGTATTTATGTACCTACTTAAATATCTAATGATTTTAGAGGAAATTTTGGTTCTGATTTTTTTTTAATATGCATACCTCACAAGAGTCTCAGCTGCTCCAAAGCAAGTGAGACTATGGCATCCCCAATTGAGGAATGTTGTGGAGCTGAAGATAATAGCGAAGGGAAGGAGATGGGGAAGAGGTAGATGGGGAGGTATCTGGTCATCATTTCAAGCAACGTTTCAATTCTGAATGGTGGTCTTACACTAGGGCGATATTGAGAGTATCTTCCACTCAGAAACGTGCAGCAAATATACTCGTACTATATATTATTTTAAATGATTTAATTGTGAAATAACGCAAATTAATCAAATAAAATTTATTCGATTCTTCGATTTCGACATTTTGCGACATTTGGATTGCGAGTCAAGAGTCCTATCCCTCGACCACAGAGCCCGTTAAGAGAAAATTATAACCAATCTTTTTGAACGCAAGGTTTACTGTTCACATAACTATTAGTTTTAACGTATTGTTTACAAAATAATCCTAAACATTGCGCTTCCCCTGTGTACCTACTGTACGTACTTCGAAAGAGTGATTTCATAACGATGGCGCCATTACTAAACTGCTCTAAAATGCCAAAATATGCTTGAAAATATGCACTGACAAAACCAGAATATGCACTAAAAATATAAACGACGAAAACACAAAAATTTTTACAATATTCATGTTCATCTGAAAGCTAAAAATTGATACAATTGTCGCATTTTTTATTTCCATAGAGGTGCGGGAAGGGTGGCAAAATAAAACGAATTTTGGTTTACATCTACTTGAGGAAAATTTAAATGTATTTATAGGAGAGGGGAGGCGCTTACAGAATGACCGCAAAGTTTTAAAGATCAAGTGCTTATTTGAAGAAGTTAAAGGTTAGAATATACTTATGATCGTAAGTCCTGTTATTAACTAATATTATGTTATGTTACCCGAGTAAACAGATCCAGTTATAACATAGTTAGGTATGTAGATTATTCAAGTTCAGTGCAAATAGCCATAGCAATGAAATAGAGCTGGGAAGGGCAAAGCAATTCCAGATCACAACAGCCGCTACGATATATTGAAGACCTTGTCCTTATAATTAAGTTGATTAATTTGACATCGGTAAATCAGGGTCTAGGTTGCATCTCATTGTAGATAACAATGGCTCTATGTAACATGTAAATAACCTTAGACGGTCTATAAGCCGGTCTCCTTGACCGAGAGAGAAGGCTTTCGGCTAGCAAACCGGGGGACGCGGATTCAAATCCCGGCGTTTAGGCGCAAATACATTTGTTTAATTTGTGTTATTTCACAATTTTATTTATTATTTGCGGCACGTTCCGAAGTGGAATATACTCTTAGTGTCGTACTGGTGTAAGACCGCCATTTTAAATTGAAAGGTTGCTTGAAATGGCGTGTTTTGTGAACCGATCTGAACAGCCAGGTACATCCCCACCTTCCTCTTTCCCATCTCGTTCCCCTCCCTCAGTACCTTCAGCCTCACAATATACCCCGATTGGGGATGCCATAGTCTCAAGGTCCCATACGGTTAGATGCAGTTGGGACTTTTTTTTAATTAGCTCCAAGCAGGAGGCTGTCATCCTTGGGTAAGCTGTGAGGAAGGTCAATTTAGGTAAGGAAGGAGAGGGAGTTCTGGGAAGGAAAAGGGTATTAGGAGTGGGTAGGAATCTGGTGGTCAGTGTGTCCAGGAGTGACGAACATATGAATCCACCCCTTCCACTGAGGTGCAAGGCGATGTTTCGGGAGAGTACGGCTGGAGAAGCTAAAGGGATCCCCTTAACCATTCTCTCCCGATCTGACCTGCCATGCAGCTGGTGGGCATACGCATCCGCCGCCAAGACCCGAACAAACCTCATCCCGTGAACCCGGGCACCCTTGCTAAGTCATCAAACGTAGCGAACCACCTGGGGTGACCTATGGCAGTAGTGCACAGTAGTCACATAAAAAAGGTTATTAATATTATGTTTGTGGGCATAATTGTGTAGGTGTGTTTGTATAAGGATGGGTGTCTGTTGTTCTTGAAGGAAGTAATCACAATCAATCAATTATATCATTATTACATCAACCGTCTAACTTTGTTATTGACTCTATAAAATCAGTTTGTTTTATCATTGAATAGAAAAAGATTATTAATAATGAAGCACGATAGATATTTAATGTGTGATAGGTTGTTAAAGTACCCACTTGAGGTATGACAGGTACAAATTTAATTAAAAATAAATCGATCATAATATTGCGCGTTAGACACAATTATGCGTTTTAGAATAATTATGTCTCTGTGAAAACAATACATTAGAAATTGTAAATATTGACAGTGTTTTTTTATCGTCAGTTCCAAATTACCTACGCTTTAAGCAAGGAGTCCAGAAGAAAGCATAAAATTTTTATGGTTGTTGTTATTGAAATTCTTTGAATAATTTCCTCTTGGCGTGCATTCCAACAATGCATAGAAGCAATTTAATTATAAACAAACAATAACAATTAATCAAGAATTCTTACTATCAAACAGGGTTGAGATGGATTAAAATAATGGGATGGGATTTACGCACATTTCATTCTGTTGATAAAAAAAATTAAAATTCGCGATTTAGAAGACGCCTGATGGCATGGGAAATGATTACAGAAAAATGTATTAAATTAAATATAAATACATAATCTATTTTCCTAAATTTTATACTGGGCAAAATACGTTACATGAAAGATTAACCTTTTGTGTGCTTTTGTGGACATATCTAATCCTAAAGGATATTTTCAAAAAATTATTTCGCTGAATTTCAGCTTTTCTGGGGAAACCACTTCTAGTAGATTATTAACTATTTTATAAATATACTAGCGAGTACCAGGCATGCGTTGCAATGCCACATGAAGAAAAAAATTGTTTCTCCTGCGTGTCCTTTCCCATGCGTCTCCATTCCCGCCCCCATTCCCCTACCGTGGCCCCTTTTTCTCCCGCGTTCCCCTTAAACCTTCACCGTCTTCAACCATCCCGCCCCTCCCCCTCCTCCCCGCATTCCTTTTCCACCTTTCCCGCTTTTCCCCTTCCTTCGGCCCCCTCTCTCTCTCTCTCTGCAGTATTCCACCCCCCTCCCTCCTTCATTAACTGCCGCTAAACTATATGAATAAACATATTTTTAAACAACTCGCGCGCCATATGTATATTATAAAATTTTTACGCAAATAAGGTCGGGGCTCACCCTCACCAGTAAATGTAGAAATGTGCGCACAACAACTCACAAAAGTTTCACCGCATCGGATGAATGGTAAAGGAAATAATTTCACAACGCCAGAGCTAACATTATACATAACAACCTTCACGGGCATGCGTATAACAAACCACCGAAACTTCATCGCAATCGAATTGTTCAGGAACGCATAATGGACAATCAAAGAAATGTTCATTTTTACATATTAAGATTAACACAATATCTGTTAAGACCAGTAAGACAATGCAATCCATAAAACCATAATTTTGCAAAATACAAGTTATTACGAAAACAGAATCAGAAATGGACGGCGAAAATTTAGTGTTAGAGCGATCAAGAAGTTGAAGAAAAATATCATTTAAAAATTCTCAAAACAATTAAGTTTTGTTTATATTGCATTTAACAAAAAATATATTATTTGTGTCATAATAACATTTGTTGACAAAGTATTCGATGAGTAATGTATTATGGATATATACATATTATGAAAGAAAATGTTTTCCCATAAGCCTAACATTCCATGGAAATATAATATGTAATAACTATAACGGTTATCAATCATTTGATAACAAGGACATAGGCATATTTTCCCAATATTCATGAATCACGTCAAATTATTACATTTATGATGAACACTGAGTCACAAAACCTCTTGCCGTTTACTTTTTGCTGTACGCTTCTTTTGTTCATAAAATAAGTACTTAACTTCATAAATACGGTTATTCCAAAGAATATAATTTAATATAATATCATGTAACACAAAGACTTCTGTGAGTTTTTAAGTGCAAAAAATTACAATGATTGAGACTGAACATGGTTATTTTTATGAATCATAATTATTCATAATAATATAAATTATTATGAATAATTATGATTCATAAAACATTTCTACAAAATTGGGGGCAAAAAACACAGGATTGCCAATCAAACATAAATTAAAGGCTTTAGTTTTTCTACAAAGCAATTTTCCCAAGCCCTTTGTTGAAATTCAGCCTTAAAGTTTCTTGGTAATAAAAAAGAACACTAACTTTACACTGCATGGGTACCTAATCTAAACAAACCTAAACTAACCTAACCTGTTCAATATAAATACACATTTCTACAAAATCGGGAGCAAAAACATAGGATTGCCAATTAAACATAAATTAAAGGCTTTCGTTTTCCTACACAGCATGTTTCCCAAGACTTTTGTTGAAATTCAGCGTGAACGTTTCTTTGTAATAAAAAATAACACTATCTTTACACTGCATAGGTACCTAACCTAAGCAAACTTAAACTAACCTAACCTCTTCAATATATACATATATATACATTTCTATAAAATCGGGAGCAAAAACATAGGATTGCCAATTAAACATAAATTAAAAGCTTTCGTTTTTCTACACAGCATTTCCCAAGCCTTTTGTTGAAATTCAGCGTGAAGGTTTCTTTGCAATAAAAAAGAACACTATCTTTACACTGCATAGGTACCTAACCTAAGCAAACCTAAACTAACCTAACCTCTTCAATATATATACATTTCTATAAAATCGGGAGCAAAAACATAGGATTGCCAATTAAACATAAATTAAAAGGTAACAATTATTATAAGCAATAATTGTCAGCCTGAAACACTCATTTACATTGAAAAATCTTCCGAGAAAAGATACTTGCCGCCAACGGGACTTGAACCCGTGTCCTTCTGATTGCCGGTCGGATGCTCTGACCACTGAGCTATGGCGGCTTATCAAATACCCGCCAAATAATTCAATATATACAAGTGTTTCATTCAACAATTACTGCTTATTATATTTTTTCCACCTGAAAACAACCAACTTTATTTTTGCGAGAGAGACATTGTTAGTGTTAAATCCCTCGCTAGGTGGCGTCGAGACAAATAATGTCTGCATTTATTGGGGAAATACTTAACTAACAATGTCTCTCTCGCAAAAATAAAGTTGGTTGTTTTCAGGTGGAAAAAATATAATAAGCAGTAATTGTTGAATGAAACACTAGTATATATTGAATTATTTGGCGGGTATTTGATAAGCCGCCATAGCTCAGTGGTCAGAGCATCCGACCGGCAATCAGAAGGACACGGGTTCAAGTCCCGTTGGCGGCAAGTATCTTTTCTCGGAAGATTTTTCAATGTAAATGAGTGTTTCAGGCTGACAATTATTGCTTATAATAATTGTTACCCTTTGTGCTATACATAAAAGTCTTGCCTAAACGTTAGTTTATAAATTAAAAAAATAAATTAAAAGCTTTCGTTTTTTTACACAGCATGTTTCCCAAGCCTTTTGTTGAAATTCAGCGTGAACGTTTCTTGGTAATAAAAAAGAACACTTAGTTTACACTGCGTAGGTACTTTAATTGGATTTTAGTGCGAGCATAATGAAAGTGAGAAGTAAATCAGCTAAGACAGTTATAAAGGAAATATTGTTTATTAACTGCTGTTTAATGACATGCTTGTCGTTAACCTGTTTTCCGTTCCCGGAATAAAAATGTTTGGATTTTCCAGTTAAAAGAAAAGACGCATTATTATACGTCAGATAAACGGATCAAAGCAAAAAACCTTTCTGTTTTCTGGAAGTCGTAATTCGGGTACTCGAAAAATAATAAATATTCCTAATGATTCCGTTCTAATGAATACTTGGGTTATTCAACGAAAAGCGGTTCCAAAATTTGCAAAAAAAATAATAACGCATTTTCAATTAAAAAAATATTTAAAAGGCCTAGATATTTATTACTGAGTAGGCTTAGGAACGGTTTTTATTTTTACGTACACATATGAAGAGATCATTAGCAAAATAGTTATTATGTACATGGATATCCCGAATATCAGTTTTAATTTGAGAGGCGGGTATGGGTACCGCCGCTAAGGGAATCATTTATTGGTTAATTCTGCCAATGGTCAGCTCAAGTAGTTCACTACATTTGGTAACTTAGCAGGGGTGTCCGGGTTCGTGGAGTGAGGTTTGTATGGGTCTTAGCGGCGGATGTGTCTGCCCACTAGCTGCGTGGCAGGCCGGATCGGGAGAGACTGGTTGAAACCTTGTGGTTGAAACCTCATTTGGAACCTCGCCTTGCACCACAGTGGGAGGACGGATTTATACGTCCGTCACTGCTGGACCAGATTCCCCATCCCTCATAACTTATCCTTCTCAGAACTCTCTCTCCATCTTTTCCTTTAAAAAACTCTCCACACAGCATCCCCAATGATGAAACACCCTGAGGGAAAATATTTTCCTCAAGGCCTCCTGTGTAGAACCCAAGTAGAACCATTGTAAAAAGAATCGGTTGCTTCGGTAAAAGAAATATATACAGTTATTTTGCAGTAGACTTTTCAAAAAATGAAAAGCTCTGTCATGGAAAAAATAAACAAGGGTAAAATAGCAACCCATCTAGAATCTGTAAAGAAAACCATCCCCTGATTAAGGGACGTTAATTGGAAACATTTTATACCCAATCAAAGAAGGGAGATTTTTACCTTAGCTACAAGAAACGCTCGGATTTCAGCAAACAAAATAGACCGTAGGTAGGTTGGTACTTACTCACTAAAGAAGGCTTTAAACTGGATGAGATATCATTTCAGTTAATTAGAAATTTTGATTATAAAACTGATTATTAAAGTTTACTTTCAAATTGCTTTCGACGCTTAATTAAGTTTTTGCCCATTGAAAATTGAATTCAATTAGGTCTCGAAAGCTCTTCATGCGAATGATAAATATGATAATTGACAAGGGTTTTTTTTTATTTTCAAAACAGATTTAAAATATCATATGAAGGAAAAAATGTTCATTTTATACGATACAAAAATAATAAGGTACCTTTACACAATTTTATTAAAAACGGATACTGATTTGATTTGATAGAACGTATGAAATGATTTATGGTTGAGAAAAAACTAGAGTTCGATATACTCGTAAATACAGTCTTTCGTATTGGCGAATGAAATCTCGAGAAAAGAGATTTTTCTTTATTTAATCAAGGTCAGGTATCTAAAATAATTAAAATAAGGTCGACAAAGCTCTTAACTTCAATCAATGTCGGTTTTAATTTGATTTGTAAAATTGGAGTTTTGTTTATCGATACGTTTTTATGGGTGATTACTGAATACTTGTAGATAATTATGAAGCAGATTATTCATGAAGTATATGTAGCCAAGACACATTTATATCACATCGTACATCTAGCGATAAATAGGCGAAGTATAAAATAAATCAAACATTTTTTGAATCTGGAATGCTCATCCTTACACCTTTGTTCGCGAGTTGCCAGGTTTGTGTTTCTAAAACACTTGTTTAATCACAAAAATAAAAGTTGGCGTAACGTCAACAAAATAAATTGAATTGTGTAATTTGTTATGATTGTAATGTGTTATATAAAAATATATTTATCTGCTCATCCCGGAAGCAACGCACAAATTAACGTTTTTTGCAATTCGTTACTTGCGGAAAGGTCTGTTATTTCGCAATTTAGCCACGGCAGCAGCATCGTTTTATTTGACCCTCGTTTCTTTTTTATGATGTTTTCTTCGAAATAATTTGGTAAAGAGCGGTTTATTTAGGATTTATTAAAAACATTTCTTCCTGATTAAAGGCGGGCGTGTGAACTGTGAGTACATATTATTTTTGAAAATTCCTTCGTTTCGCTTGTCCAGGTATTTCCATTCAAATCGTTTACTCAACCGCATTATATTCGCATGACTTTCTCATCAGCAGATGTTGTTTGCATTCAAAGATATGAGTATTTCTAAACACACTTCCGCAGTTTCGGAGAAAAGGACAGAAAAACATCAGATGCACGAGATAAAAGATAACCATGGAAAACCTTATTATTTATTAAATCTATTCCAGTTTTCAGAAGATTAGGTATCTATCAGTGTTTATCTGTGGTGAATCATTGTTATTTATTTTGTTTATTGGCTAGCCAACATAATATCACATTACAATAAGGAACCCCAGTGAAAAATATTATGCCTTTAAAAAAATATGTTCATATAGACCAATAAACGCTGATTCTGAATATATAAGTTTTAATTCATAATATTAAACGTCGAGTTCTCAAAAATGATTAAAAAGTGCATTTTTAAACCTCTCGTCAAAACACACTGTAAAGTTGGTATTACTGAATGGTTAGTGCTGACGTCACGCGTCACCAGTCATTGTATTGAAATCTTTGATTATGTAGGTATGACATAAGCCATAAGTATTAAAAACATTTCATGTTATTCGTTATTTCATACTGTTTATAGAGATTTAATTGTTGTGTTTATTGAAACAACATTTAAGCCTAAATAATTCAGTATCAAAAATAGAGGTATCTCTATTAGTTTATCTCTATTATTTAAAATATTGAAAAACTACTGCACAAAAAAATAGTAATGCTACTTCTAGGGAGAATGCTTCGAATAATGCTATTCAAAATGGCGGCACTTGATCAGCTGATTGCCCAATCCCATAGTAATTTTTCAGGAGTGATGACGTCACACAATTCACCGTACATGCGGTGGTCTTAGGGGGATCTTGAAAAATTAAAACTTTGACAATTATTTTAACCATTAAAACTAACTCTAAAAATAAAAATGCAGTTATTTAAGTTAGAAGGTCATTATTCATAAAAAAATAGGACTGGAGTTCTCTATTATTACATTAATTTATAATTGAATATGGTTATAGCGATGATTCCAATTGAATATGAGCACACCATTCATCTCAACATTTTTAGGGTGTTGTAATACATAATAATAAATTAAATTACCAGTATATAGGTACATAAAACGAGGAGGATCCAAATCAAACACTAGTAAAAACACATACACACTTACGTACATATGTACACACATACATATAGTTTGCATATTGTTAGCAACACTTTACACATGTATACATGCATACATGTACATACACACACGCACATACATATACCTACATCTATACACACATTATACAGCCAATGCATAAGTAGGAGAATGATACTAAATCACAAAGCAGCTCTAAGTGCTTTATGATTGTAGATTGTAGATCTTCAGGTATATGCACGTGTAAGTTCCTTCTGAAGGTAGTAATTGAATTTGAAAATATATAAATTATATGAACCAACCTATCTTTTTATATCTTTTTTTCTAAATGAAAGCGATACTCAGAACAGAAGAAATTACAACCTGAGAACGAGAAGAGCCGACCCCAACAGCATTTTTTTTTTTTACATTAACTCCACACAGGAGGCCCTGAGGAAAATAACTTCACTCAGGGCCTATGTCATCTTTGAAGATGCTGTGTGGAGGGTCTTTTTGAGGAAAGGAAGGAGTGAATACGGGTCAAGGGTCAGTAAGAGACCCATGTTGTAGGAGGGAGGAAACACAGAGGCCGGCAAATCGTTCCACAGCCGAGCCGTTGAACTCAAGAACGAGTCATAGAAACGACCCGTTCTCATGTGACTAATGTCAACCGTGTACAAACGTTGGGCGCGTGTTTGGCGTGTTTCCCGACTATGCACCGGTGCCGAGGGGATCAATGACGTTAGTTCCTCGGAGCATCTTCCATTGCAATACCGGTAGAACAAGGACAGCAATCCCACCTGACGCCTGTGCTCTAAAGATTGCAGTCCGTCTGTTAAGATGGGAGAATCTATCAAACGGACTGCCCAGAGTCAAGGTTTTTTTTTTAGGTATTTTGGAGCTCCAGACCAGAGGTGGCTGCCAAATTCAACCGTGGGGCGCACTTGCGATTTGTACAGGGTTAGCAGTTGTGTACTATTAAAGTATCTGCGGGCCCTGTACAGTACGCCTACCTAGGCAATGAGTTGGGACAGTGCAAGGAAGAAGAAGATATGAACCAACCTATGTAAAATCTTTAGAAACATATCGTGAGCAATTTTTTTAATAAACTTTAGCACTGATAAAACATCATAGTCATTGTTGGTGGTCGCTAAACACTTGAGCAAATATTGAACACAAAGAGCTTTCAATAAAGACATTTCAATCAGTAACGGTCTTTGTCAAGTTTTTGTGTACCTGAAACAAAGAATAACTCGAGACAAAATATAAAATGAGACGCGAAGTTTTTTCTGAAGGTGTGACTTTTATTTTATTTTATTGCGTTGTGATTTCCTTCGGAGGTGAGTAGGAAATTGGTACACACCTACTACAGAGTTTTATCAAGATTTGTTTGATGTTGTTATGAAAATAAAGACAATAATATTTTACGGTAAGCGGGGAGGGTTGTGAAATCCCAAGCATTTCTATTAATTGCTTAGGTTCGATGGAAAATGATAATTCTATTGATACAAAGAATAGAAATACTGACAAGATTATTATATTTTAGGTTATGTTAGCTCTCTGTCGTGGTCAATATATTTAAACAGCATGCTTCAATTAACCGAAATGAGAACTTTTGAGTTTTATAATTCCAGCTACCTTGATTTTCAAAAGTTACTCGTGCTCCTATGAGAAAATAACTATGTTCTGTATTATTGCACGTGTACGTTTGAAAGGAGGTATTATTATATGACATATAATAATAAATATTTTCGTTGTTGACTGCAGCACGAGGCAGGAAACTTTGGTGTATTTTTTTGTTTTTCTACATTAGCGTCACACACGAGGCTTTGAGGAAAAAATCCTTCTTTTTAGGGAAAGGAAGGAGATGAAGTTCTAGGAAGGAAAAAGTATGAGGGTGGCAGGAATCTGTGGGTCAATGTATCCAAGAGAGACGGACTTATGAAACTATCCCTCCCACCGCGGTGCAAGGCTACGGATCGTGAGAGTCCGGCTGGAGAGTCTCTACCAGTCTCCACAGATTCGGCATACCAGGCAGCAGGTGGCAAACGCATCCGTCGCCAAGACTGCCGTCAAAACCTTAACCCATGAACCTGGTTATACAATGAATGTTTTTTTTGTGTTAATACCTCACAAGAGTCCCAGCTGCTCCGGTCAGGAGCCAGTGAGACTAAGGCATCCCTAATTGGGGTATATTGTGAAGCTGATGTTGGTGGGGGGAGTAGACAGAGAAGAAGAAGATGGGAAAATACCCGGCTATTTACATCTGGTCACGAAACGCAGTCATTTCGCAGAATGGTGGTCTTACACCATGACGATATTGAGACTACCTACCCTCCACTCTGGAACGTGTCACAAATATACTATATATTATTTAATTAACTAATTAATTTAATAAACATTGTTTCCCTAAGAGGCGGTACCCATACCCACCTGTCAACTGTGTATTATGTGTATGAATAGAACATTTAAACGAGTCGTTCCCCAATTTATCTATTTACCCACATAGTAAATATGCACTGTAAATAGGAGTAATTTGAAAACTTTTTGATAAGAATATTTACATACATTCTTAGACACTAGACAACACGTTGAACAAGACGTATTAGCCATAAACTATACGTATGAAACTAATATTTTCATACATATGAACTCAAGTTTCTACAATATTAATTACAATTTTTATTAACCAACCTACACTTCCTGCTTACTAATGTAATTTATCATTAACTTTTCTTTTATTACATTTAGTGTTAGTTTTTGGCTCCATTGTTTAATTAATTTAATTAATTATTGTTATGGGTACTTAGTTCTTCAACTTGAAAAGATATACAAAATGTAAAACCCCCGTACGCATTACATCCAACAAATAAATAAAAAAAACTATATGAAACGGTATTTGGATTCGCTCTTCAAAGTCATTTTATATAAAATTTATGTACGTATATTATCCCCAATGTAGTCTAAATAACAACATAGTTGAAATTGTATATTCAGATCAAATATTATACTTTAGATAGGGGTGAAGTTACAAAGGGCAGATATACTAAAAACCCTTTTATTTTTCTCTTTTTTGAATGGGAAAATATTTACTGGTTTGTGGAAAACATGATAAAAGGCTGCTGTAGCATATATCACCATGTTGATGGA
Source organism: Limnephilus marmoratus (assembly GCA_917880885.1). Lineage (NCBI taxonomy): Eukaryota > Metazoa > Arthropoda > Insecta > Trichoptera > Limnephilidae > Limnephilus > Limnephilus marmoratus. Next base: position 16,884,123 of record OU862908.1, read on the forward strand.
AGTATACCAATCTTATCACACCGTTTTGTTGACATTTCAACGAATTGTTTAATTTGGACAATACTTTATTTATCAGTTCGGTATCAACCTTTTTTACGTAATTTGAAATAGTTATTTATAGTACGTAAGTACTCGTATCATTTTTTTTAACCTTGTGGGAGGTAAAGTGATTGATGTTGATTCCTTTACCTAGTGGCCTTGTAGTTTATTAATAAACAATGCATAGATGATAAGTCTCCTTTTAGTCGCCGGATTCGCAATTTTATATTACTTAAATAGTGCAAAGTTTAATGCACCGTCCTCAATAATTGTATCACATACTTAATAACAGTGCAAATAATGCGCGGCGCGTAAGATCGGAGTAGTGTAGGAAGGTATTACCATGACGTACAAGTATGTATGGTTAAAATGACCTTACTGGGTTGACGCTGATTACGACGAACCGGCGCGTAACCAACAGCTCCGCCATAAGTCACCCCAAGGCTATGTTTGGTGACTTAGTAGGGGTGCTCGGGTTCAAGGGATGAGGTTTATCCAGGTCTTGGCGGCCGATGCGTCTGCCCATCTGCTGCGTGGTGGGCCGGATTGGGAGGACTTGAGGAGGTCTTTTGACCTCTTCAGTCGGAATCCCTAAACCCATCGCCTTGCACTGCAGTTGGAGGGATGGATTCATTCGTCGTCACTCCTGGACACACTGACTCCCAGATTCCCACACACCCCTCATACCTATTTCCTTACCAGAACTTCCTTTCCTTTCTGTATTTAAAAAAACCTTCCACACAGCATCCCCTAAGATGACATAGGCCTTAAGGGAAATTATTTTTCTCGGGGCCTCCCATGTAGAGCTAATATAAAAAAAGTAAGACGGATAAAACACATATTCGTTTTGTTTTGTTCCTCACCGTGTACACTAATGAATAGAGAGACTAATAAGTGTGAATAGAGAGACTAATAATATGAAACTTGTCTATAACGCATTGGTGCTTTCATCCATTTCCTATGGAATAATCGTGTGGGGAGGTACATACAATAACCATGTAAAACCATTAGAAATTGCACAGAAGTCCATGATTAAGGTAATGTACCAGAAGGCCAAGACGTATCCCACGAATCAGTTATTTCAGGAAACTGAAATTATGGAACTAAGGCAGATCTACTGCATCCAGTATCTTAAATTTATATTTTCTCGTCCTAACAATTTTACTAAAAACACAAATCGTTCTAGCCAGAGACATACCACGTTCGTGTACACAGTGCCTCACTGCAAAACCAGGCTGGCCCAAAGGCACATTAACTGTATTGCCCCAAAACTGTTCAATTCCCTACCCAATTCAATCAATACGTGTCAAAATCTGGATAAAAAAATAATTTGGAAGTGAGAAATTTTTTTCTTTAAATTGTATTATATGTTTTCTAAATTCCTAAAATATTCCATGTCTTTCTGTATTTTAGATTAATGAAAGGAAATGTATGTGTATTATATTTACACATATTTATGAACGTGTGTGTGTACTTATTGGGTGTATACATACGTTATTATATGTACATATATCTTTAATTTTAAGAAATCTCACAGTAACTCCTGTAAAATCGATCATGTTGATCTCTAAAGACACTATATATATATATTTTTAAATTCTATTTTAACCACCACTGTTTAATATCCACATAATACAATACCCACGCACAAAAGCTTCGCCTTTGTGGGATCTTTTTTGTTACTCTTTTATATTATGTTATTTTGTTTGTACCTATTCCCATGTATCAAAAAATTTTGCTAATAAAAAAAAAAACAAATAAAAACTGAATCGGAGATAAATTTTTTCCAAGCGTAGAATTTTGTGATCGTATCAAAGATTTTAAAATTTTCAGCATAGAAATTACTTTAAATTGAATAAACACCAAGAATAATTTAGATATACCTAAAATACCGATAGGTGCGAAGTGAAGTATATTTTATTTTTTATTTGTGTTAATTCTCATAAGTCTTCCAATCCAAGAAAAATTTCAGAATTGAAAAAAATAAATTCCGATTAATCGTAACTAACTACTCATTTTACAGCGAAAATAAAAATAACAAAACATCCGTGAAATGCTTTCAGAAATAACGAGACATGTTTAGAATAGCTGTCAGTTCCAATTTTTCTGTGAATGCTTTTCATGGAACGAATTTTTAGTATTGGGATATTTGTTTTTTTCCATCGTATGCAAATATGATGAATTTAAAAGGTAGATCCACACAAAAATTCAACTAGTTTTAACTGTTATTTTATACATCAAAGAAAAATGAAAAAATACACACCTACATTATAATCGATATTTTGGATAGATAGATAACGTGAATTAGGAATAACAAACAAAACAACAACAAAAATCAGGGTGAACAATTCACTCGCGATAAAAATGAAACCTTCAGAAAACTAAAGTAAGCAAGAGTGGTACGAAACACTTTGTTTATCAAAGTAAAGCCAATGTTGCTGATATCTATCTATCTATCTATCTATCTATCTATCTATCTATCTATATCTATCTATCTATATAAATAAAAATGAATCGCCGAAATGTATGTACGCGCATAACTTCCGAACGACTGCACCAAATCGGATAATTCTTTTTTTGTGTGTTCGTTATTGTCAGGACAAGGTTTATATAAAACTACTGGTTAGCTCTGGCATTATGAAATTTGTATAAAAAAAATTACAATAGGTGGCACGCGAGCTGTTTGAAAACTGAATGTACCGGGACTAAATGTATGGAAAATGCGGGAGGTGGAGGGGGATTCGCAGGACGGGGGAAGGGGGAGAGTGAGTGAGAACGCAAGAGGGGAAGGGGACGCGGGAGAGGAAGGGGAAGAGGAAAAGGAACGGGAACGGGACGAATAGGAAAGGACACGCAGGGAGAAACAATTTTTTTTATTATATGGCATAGCAACGCATGCCGGGAACCAGCTAGTTTTTCATATTTCCTTATTTCTATCTACTTACCAAACATTTCAGCCTTACGTATTGTAACGAGGTTACTTCATAACAAGTTATTTTTTTATTTCATTGTATCCTTTTGAAGTTTTCATTAGTTGTTAGAAATTTTTTCTCTTTTTCTCTTATTATGAGAAATTAAAAAAAAAAATCTTTCTTCACTGTACTATGACTGTTTAAATATATTAAATAACACATGTTTGTAAATGGCACTTTGTGCCGTAAATTTTAAATAAATAAATAAATGACGATTTTTTCTGTATTTTTGTCGTCAAATTCCAGTTCACTTTTTCCTGTACATTTAGTCGCCTTGTTAGTATTTGTGTTTTCTTCTCCGGAGTCGCTAGATGTCGCTTTTTGTGTCTTCTTTGGCCTGTTCGTTTTGGAGTGGTTAAAAGGTAGATATTGATTTTGCAAAAATAAAATTATTGTTTTTTTTTGGATTTCGTAAGACCTGATCCTTGGTTCGCTAAATGTCTGCAGAGGTTCGTCAGGCGCACTACACCAAAGAAATCATGCGTGGGACTGAGGATTTGTCGTATTATATTGGACAATTTGGTTGGCGGGAATAGGTACCGCCGCCCCGGGAACCTTTATTGGATAACCAACACCTCTGCCATAGGTCACCCCAAGTGGTTCGCTACGTTTGGTGACTTAGCAGGGGTGCCCGGGTTCATGGGGTGAGGTTTGTCTAGGTCTTGGAGGCGGATGACCAGGACACACTGAACCTCAGATTCCTACCCACCCCTTAAACCCTTTTCCTTTCGAGAACTCTCCTCTCCTTCCTATCCTTAAAAAAAACCCTCCACACAGCATCCGCAAAGATGACATAGGCCCTGAGGGAAATTATTTCCTGTGTGCAGATCATGTAAAAAAAAAAAGAGCACCCGCGAATTAAATAAGTATTTTATTGTCACTTCATTCTCTTGCAGGCTAAATCCTATATGTACGTGTTTGTCTCTTTATAGTGACGCTCGTTTCTGTTTCATTGAGTTTCAAATCACAACGAAGTTTTAACTTCAAAAAAATTCACTAACACCCTCTTCATTCTCCCGCACACCACTTTTACATAATCGAATTTCCCCAAAACCTAATTGCGTTTGTTTCGAAGCTAAAAATAAACAACAGCGATATTTTTGTTCGTAAAAACACATCCATAAAAACGCTGAAAATAATTCGGATTTCAGACTTGTTAAATGGTCCCTGTCAATTACTGTGTCGTTGTTCGGAAAACATGTAACGACACGTGAAAATTTTGCTCTAACGCCAGATTAAAAATGAAATAGAGGGGTATGAAATTGATGGAGGGCCGAAAATGTATAATTTCTTAAAGATAAAAAAATATTTCGCAAAATATAATATGGGTATGTCGGCTAAAGAAGGAGGTAGCGTAACACGGCATAATACCCCAAAAACTAATAACAAAATAATTCGTGCCTGTAAACTTGGCCACCCTGACAAATCGGCGATCGCCGAGCACTTAATCGAAACCGGCCATTACTTTGGATTTGTCCCTGAGGTCCTGGGAAGACCCAAAACTCATAGAGCGCGCCTGATTACGGAGGCAATTGAAATTCACAAAAATCCTATAAATATTAATAGAGACGACGGAGCTAAGCTCAATAGTTCTTGGTATCCGGTAATTGACGGTTACATCAAGGCTAAACCCAAAAAAACATGTTGAAGTATATTGTAGCGCCAGCTCGTAGAGGAGTGGAGCTGGCGACACGGTATCGCTCCTAAGTACATAAGTACAAACATCACCCCTAACTATTACACATCTGCCCTGATGATGGACACTGCAACGCTGTCCGAAACGTTGGCTAAAGAAGGAGGTAGCGTAACACGGCATAATACCCCAAAAACTAATATCAAAATAATTTTTGGCCGTGAAAATCTAAAATCGTATCTAACATATTCTCTATTTCTTATCTCGGCTCTCGGCAGAAATATGTGCAGATTTTTTATAAAAAATGTATAAAGGCACAATAATTTGTTAAGTATGCCGCTAGACGTGTTATATAAAACTTTTTTTAAATTTTACTTAATCTCCTTTTCTGAAATAACGCATTTTGACATGTTGAATGCAAGCAACGTATCTGATCGCATCAACTTTTGTTATTACTGAGGTTATTATCTTGGATGTATGGATGTACGTATGTTTGTTACTCTTTCAAGCAAAAAATACTGAATGGACAAAAATTCTTTCACTAATAGAAAAGCTACACTATTTGCGAGTAATATAGGCTGCATATATTGGTAAGCTCTGGCGTTATGAAATTATTTATTATACATTTATTGTCCAGACGAAAATCAAAACAAATCGTTTTTTGGTAACTATAAGTAATTATTGGACGTGCGCTGTATTTTGTTATTTATTTAGGCTACTATGGAGTGGAAACCCCCCTAATACTATGCAAGCGAAGCAGGAGAGTAAAAGATAGTTATTCATAAATTCAGACATTTTCATAGTATTATATTTCAAATTGATTTATTTGTCCGATTGTAGAAGTGCACCAATATTTTCATTTCGATGAAAACAAAAACAGTTACACACCACAGAGGTTTGTTTACCCGTCAAAGTTTTACAATTAGCATCTTCAAGTCCCGCTGTTATTCCCGGTTTTAGCCGAGAAGTTTCCAGATAACGCTATCAGCAAAAGCATAACAACTTTATGGTACTTCGTCCTGCCGCCATTACAGGAAACTGGCACCCGGAAGCTGCCGGAAATTACCATTCAATTGGTCCTTGCGACGCCATTTTGTTATTAATTTGTTCTGAGATTATTTTGCGGTGGGAATATGAGCGGTGAAGTGGAATGATTTTGGAAAAGTATGTAAATATGCATACATTGTGAGCATAATTTGTGGCTTGCTTTTAAAAGGGCCAATGTTTAGGAAAAATATCGAAATATGCTTACATTGTTGGCAATCTGGGGCTTGCTTCTAATGGCCAATATTTAGGAAAAATATCGAAATATGCATACATGCCAATGTCAGTTTTTGAAACATTTTTTTTGTAGTTGGACTTTGGTCCGAATTCTACAAGAATATTTATATTCCGAGAAAGGGCATTTCGATTTTCGGGGACAAATCTAGAAAATTTTTTAAAATTAAAACTTGCTAAGAAGAGCGTCTACATGGACCTCGTGAAATTTGAAAAAAAAACGACATCGGCCCTTTTAAAAGCAAGACACAAATTATGCACACTATGCATATTTCGATATTTTCCCTAAACATTGGCCCTTTAGAAGTTAATCACAGCTATTATTTTTTTTATCACACATCAATAATTAGTAAAAAATTACTGGTAGTGGTAGGTACCTTTGCTTTATCCGGAATCTTTTTCGGAGATTGTCACGTTAGGTACTGTAATGTATTAATTATTCACGTAGTTTCAGATTCTTTCAATAGATGCCGATAGCTTAGTTTTTAATACTAAATTCTGCTATATATACCAATAGATGGCAGATCAGAAGAGTACCATCTATCGCCGTTCGTGTCTTGGGTACGAATGATGGCCGTGAGGTCAATATCAGTGAGATCAGTACGATGATAGCCGAAGCCATCAAGAGATTGGGTGTACTCCCACAGTCCGCTTGTCTCATCAACAGAACTATTTAGAGCTTAGTCTAGTAAGGATATAATATTTACGATAACTACTCGTATGTAAATAAACAAACTAGTAATCACTCAAACCTATAACTTATTTTGAAGATACCCAACACATTTATTACTGGAAATTAAGATATATAACATGTAGTAATAATGTGCCATCCGTAATCATTTTGAAAACCTAACCCAACCTAAAATTACACCAACAATCCCAATCTTACCTAACCTGTCCTCATCTTTTCATTCCAAATTGATGTCAGCTAATTCTTAAGTAGATAGGGAAATTTTAAAATTTAATATAATCCATCAATTTCTGACTTGGTTTATTTAGTATATTATAATGAATCGCAATGTGCGATTCTTCAATAAGATTAATATATTGACGATTGTACTATTTTATTTGTAAACGCGATTAAAAGATTTTTAGAAACAACGACACCTCTCATCGTAAGAATTAACGAAGAGATTATTATCAACATTAATTATAATTGATTGTTATTTTGTGTAACTAAAGTATGAGTCAGTTTTGGTAAATAAATGTGACCAGACGATGCGTAAAATAATATAGAAAAATTATAATTAAAAAATAAGATGGTATACTTATTAATTTTGATGACTGATACAAAGCCCGCGGGTGGTCGTGGTGTAACTTATTTTTGAAAACTTCCATTATTAGCGGTTCCTACATAATATTAGGTCCTTACATATGAAATTGGCGTTTTCTACGGGAGGAACATAAAGTCGATTTTTTTTTTAATATAATATATTTATTTAATCAAAGTATGTAGATACCATTGCTATCTATGCACTTTTGCCATCTCATAGGTAGTTCATTGATCCCTTTACTAAAAAAACCATTCGGATGGGAATCAATAAAATCTTTGAAGGCGGTTTGGACTGCCCCATCGGAGTTGAATTTTTTCCCTTGCAAGAAGTTATCCAAATTTCGAAAAAATGGTAATCTGTTGGGGCAAGGTCCGGAGAGTACGGTGGATGTCTTAGACATTCCAATTGAAGATCCTATAATTTGGTAGCCGTCTGTTGTACAGTGTGTGGTCTAGCGTTCTAACGCGCGTTTGTTGATTTGCTTCACTTATCCACCTTTCAAGCTTTTTCACCTTCCCAATTTGCTTCAGGTGGATAAAAACAGTTTTATCACTAACACCGCAGCCTGCAGCTAACTTCGACGTGGTTTGCGATGGATCCGCTTCCACAATAGCCTTCAATTCTTTATTATTAACTATGGTCTCCGGCCGTCTACGGGGCTTGTTCTGCAGGTCGAAATTTCCAGAACGAAAACGTTGGAACCAAAAACGCACTGTGTTTTCTTTTGCGGCACCGTCGCCATACACATCATTAATCCTTCGAGCTGTTTGTGCAGCACTGGTGCCACGGTGGAACTCGTACTCGTAAATAACGCGATATTTCAAGTTTTCCATTTTGTAAACTAAGTGACGCAAAGAAAAATAAACAATTAAGGAAAAGACAAATGAATTCTAATTTTTGAAACACAAATACATGAGCTGTATAAATTTGAATTTGGAATTCCTAACCAAAGAGAAGATATTTGAGATCAAAGTTGCCAGTACGTCAAAACGCCAATTTCATACGTAAGGACCTAATATTATATCAACAATTGTTTGAATCGGATTTTAATTAGCGTACGCATATGTTTCTTGTCGTTGGGTTAGATATCCCAACAACAAGTGCAACATTAGTTGATAGAGTGGTGCGTTGAACCTCAAACACTTGTCTTATAATTGCAGTAAGTAAAATATTGATTAATTATATTTTGCAATAGATAAAATGCGTAACCACGTTGTTTGCAGGTCGTAAAGTAAAATTTACTTAACAAGCAAATATAATTTCGCAACAGATTAGCTTTGCATATTATAATACTGATATCAGTCATTGGTCTGAATTGCCTAAGGGTATCGTTGATAAAATATCTACAAAATGGCGACATACTGCTTGTGAATCGGTGATATTTGAATTACAAATTATAAAAACGGGTGAAATAATAAATTATAAATAATAAATTATAATTTTTGCTATTTGTTTTTGGGGCAAAACACCCCACAAATAACAAAAATTAAAATATATTATTTATAATTTATTATTTCACCTGTTTTTATAATTTATAATGAAAATGTCACCGATTCACAAGCAATATGTCGCCATTTTGTAGATATTTTATCGACGATACCCTTAGGCATTTCAGACCAATGACTGATATCAGTATTAAAATATGCAAAGCTTATCTGTTGCGAAATTATATCATCAGGGCAGATGTGTAGATGTAGATGATGGACACTGTAACGCTGTCCAAAACGTTGGCTTAAGGAGGAGGTAGCGCAACACGGCATAACACCCCAAAACAAATAACAAAAATACTTTTGGCCGTGAAAATCTAAAATCATATCAAAATATTATAAGTTTATATATCAACACAAAATATTAAAATATTCTTTGTTTTTGCTGGGGAGATGAATTATTCATAGTTGGAAGTCGTTAAAAAGAGTGAAATAGTCTTAGCGAAAAAGGTATAAGGAAAAACTAGTTTTTCCAATAGAATCAGCGTTCTAGGAAGACCTTAAGCAATCAGTCTGTAATGCTAAAACTACCGCAAATTCCAAGAATTAAACTATACTGGAAAAGGAGCCGTTTATGAATAAGCAATTAAAGTCCTAAGGTCTACGTGGTCTATAACACGCATAGATATATAAAAGAGGGCAACATCCAAATCCCACTAAAGAAAGAAATCTCTTTTTATTATATAAAATGACAATATTGTTTTGAGATACCATCCCATATTTACGCAACTTTATCTTACTTTAAAACATTCTAAGAGAGCAGAGTTCTAAGAAATAACTTCTCACGAAGGACGCAGCTTTGTCTTCTAAATTAAGTACACAATTCTGCTTCTGGCTTTGTCTGATTTATAGACCGTCCCACCTCAGCACAAAAAATGAGAGACTCAAGATGTAATCGGAACATTCTAGGGCGGCTAACATAAAAAAAACAAATTTAAGAAAACTTTAAACAATAATGTCGTCAAACTGTCTGGAAAAACGCGGATAAACATGTCATTCAAAATAATTGTGAATAACTCTTTATAGATACACAACACATTTGGAATAAAAACACCTGAGAAAAGTTAGATATTTGGAGTAGAGGAAACTCTCGAACGTGGAGTCCTTAAATTTACACAATTTACCCCTCTATGTAAGTTGTGTAAATTTAAAGAAATTTACCCCTTTGTGTATAAATAATAACTTAATCGATTGTCCTGATCTTCTTCAACGCCTATCATTCCATGTTCCAAATCGCAACAGCAGGCAGTCGCTTACCTTTAATCTCCCTCTTTGCAAGACCAACTCCAAACAGAACTCATTTATCTACAGATTCATACACTAATTTAACTGAAATTATTACCACATTGACATTTTTAACTCAACTTAACGTGACATAAAACGAAAACTCACCAAGCAACATGACTCGAACTAGAAAGTTCAATCCCTATATATATTCCCGTCCTTTGCCTCTTGATCATATTCCTATGTTCCTCCCCCCCGTTTTTTATATTTTGTAACTAAAAAATAAAATTAAGAAAATACCCTTACAATGTCACACTTTATTATTTTTTACCAAACGGTTTTCTATCGTAGACTAAGAAAAAATAAAATATTTAAAAAAAAAATATATCTCTTTCTCCTGACGAAGAAAACTTTGTTTTTGGAAAATGTCGATAATATTTATTTATTTATTTATTTACCGCCATAAAAAGGCTTTTACATTACAATGATAAGATTATAAGGGAACGTACCCATACTACGTGACCAACTTTTTGCAATTTTTAACCCCCCCTCCCCGGTGACCAAAATCCTAAGCAACCCGCCGCTCATTTGTATGGAGCGTGACATTTTGAAGACCCCCCCCCCCCTAAACGTGTCACGTAGTATGGGTACGTTCCCTAAGTTACAGTGGCACAAAGGTGGGTATCAGTTGTATTAAGGACAAAATAAGAATGAATGAGACAAAATTAATATATAAGAGATACAATTGTCTTTTTTTTTAAAGTCATCATTTGGTTTTTTACAAAAAATAAGATTGAGAGGAAATACACCTAAAAAGAAATGTGAAATAGTGACAATAACAGAGAACATTCTATGTAAACAGAATTATAATATATTAAGAAAGGTAACATGATAGCAATTTTAATCACTAATAATATTGAGGTGTTAACAAAGTTATTTGTTGTCATTACATTAATAATGACGCCACAAATTGTATTTGCGAAGTTTGAAGAAGTAAAAAGAAAATAGATTAAAATAAAAACGGAATTAAGGCCGGGTGGTAACTACCAGAACCTAATCACAGAAATAATTTTGCACGTTCAGTAAAATTCAAAGTCCTCAAAGGATTTAAGGCTTAAAAGTTTAAGATAAATTTAATATAAACAGACAACGAATTAAGCAATCTTAATCTGAAAATTCATTTCGAAAATCAACTACTCACCGTCTTTCGGCTAAAAGCTAAACCAAAGAGAAACAAATGTTGTATGTAATTTGGGCATTTCCAATTTGGCGAGTTTTCTTCTATATTTAACTAAAGGAATTCCATAATCTAAACAACTAAACGCAGTGATTCATACAAAAGTTATTCCCTATTACAATACAAATAATGGTCATCAGAAAGTTTTCATGTCTACAACTATACGTACGTGTCTAACTGTATAAATACTGAGATTCTTAAAATTTTAATTACCAAAAAATGGAGGCAAGTTGGTAGGCAAATATTGTCTTAAGAAGCCTTCCAGCAACTTAATCATGCTTCAGAAATAATATATGATGCCGTGATAAAATATTTTAAATGTCTTTTTCGCAAACGAGAAACAATTCCGGAGAACAGACAATAAGGTAGATTATTTGTGGCTTTGTAAGTTCAGAACCTGGAGGCTTTGATCCATTTATTTTTATAATTCCAGGATGATATTGGACGTGCATTGCTTTCGTAGAAGCAACCAATAAAATACTTCAAATACTGCCAGTTCGCGGAAGGTTAAATCAGGTAGGTTCTACAGATGAAAACAGATATTTTTCGATATAATAATTATTTATTTAGACAAAATCACTATTATAGTTTCTGATTTCATCGTTACTGCGCTCTCAATGACTGATAATATAAATAATACATATATAAGTATATATCTCTCGCGATTTCGAGTAATTTTTAAACTAATCTAGTTCAACTAATTAATAATAATAACAATACATTTTGTAAAACCGTTTATTCTGCCATGGTATTTTTGGTGCCCTCTTCCAATGGAGGTTAAGTATAACATTGTATGATCACTCAGAAATAATCAATTTGCGCATTAAAAAGTAACATAAAACTTGTCATTACTCCATAGGACAACATTTTTCAACATATACAAACTAAAGAATAAGGCCAGTTGTTTCGCAGAAATTCACATGACAAAGTCATTAAATGGCCATTCAGGCCAATTTTTTTCGACAGTTGAAAGGTTCCCGTTAATTGCCGATTCTAAGTCTGTTCGTTACCACCATTTTATTACCACCGTCTGCTGATCCTTAACAAGTTAAAGGAACCAAAATTGTTCAGAAATAGGTGGAATTTAAAAATTACATTTTAATTTCGTTTTATGTTGTAGTGTATGTATAACGATCATTACATTATGAATGCACGTATAGAACACCATATTACGAATTATCAACCTATCTTCGACATAAAAACTATATGTACTTTCGATAACTCATGTATTATATAAATAAATAAATAAATAGTTGATAATATAATAAATAATATTATGGTGTAATCGATAGAACGTAAACTATTATCACATTTATGACGTTCACCTAAAAGAAAAAAGTTTTAAGGCGCAACTCTTTAATCTTATGATACCTGTGTCGAACTTTTTTCCCATAAATTTTTATACATTTTCCAGTATAGTATCCAGATGATCTCTTGAAGTATGTATAACCTAGAACAATTTTTCTAATTTCATATAAAGGAGATACCTCAAATCTCCAAACCAATTCAATGCTGAAAGTGAACATCAAAAGAAATACAAGGGAAAAACAAGGAATGTCAGTTTAAATCCAAAATTAAAGTAACAACGCCATCTAGTGGCATTACTGTGTATCTTTCACACCGCAAAATTGTTTCAGCTCAGCAACCAACGCTGTGAAAAACTATGACGGTTTATTTGGTTATTTATGGTAAGCAAAAATCGTGAGCGTCCGCGCGCAAATAGACAAAAATCGATACTGATATTAATGGGAAAAAGCATCAACATTGAATGTCAATGACAAATTATAGTCTTGAAACATTTATTTCTGTAATATATAATTGAAGAAGAAACAAAAGTGTAAAAGAGATCAAGACACAGAAAAATAGAAAAAGTTAATGGTCGCAACTGGGAGTCGAACCCAGAACCTTTCGTCTAACCGGGACGAGCAGTTTTACCAAATTCAGCCACCTTCTAAGAAACTGTCATAGTTTTCAATCTCATATTTTAAAATTTTAAAATTTACAAAATTATTTTCGACTTTTTTTTCATATCATAGGCAACTACCCTTTTCATTGGAAACAATCGTTCTAAAATCTGGTTTGTAACCTGGATAGCGTCTCGGATAAATATATCATTTATTATTAATTATTTCTGATTGTCTTGAATTGAAATTCCTCGTTTTTCCCCTGTGGTTTTAAAATGAGACAGGAAAGGTTGCAAGGTGTTTGTAAGGCCCTACCTTGAGCGACGCCATGTCCGATACAGATCTGTGAGTCTGGATCGCCTCCAGTTGGTCCAGGCACCAGTCTAATTCCTCCATCGTCTCCAAGGCAAGTTTCATGTAGGCATCATCTATTAAAAAAAAAACAAAATAATCAATTTACATCATAAAAAAAAGTGTACAATGTGTTTGCCGCTAAAACTCAGAAACGAGTCCCGGTATGATCAAAGGAGTAACGTGGTTTGTGTCCTCCATCCACAAAGAAGGTTCCCGTTTTTACCTGAAGGGCGTGCTTTTGGCGATATAAGGGCTGGAAGTTTCGCCCTATAGAAATTTCTAGAGCAGTCCAGAACATTCGAGAGTTTTTTGAAGCATTCCACTACATTAAGAACTTTCCCGGAACTTTCTGGAATGTTGCGGAATGTTCGGGAATATTCTAGAACGTTAGTTTCACAGGATCAACTTAGATCTTTGTGGAACATTCCAGAACACTTTCGAATGTTGTGGAATGTTCTGGAATATTGTGGACCATTCGAATCCTTTTTTGTATGGGTAGGGCTACCCGTTGGTTCGTGCGCCAGTTCAATCTCATATCAACTCCCTGAGCGAAGCCGGGTAACCTAGCTAGTCTGACAATAAATAAAAATAAAAATATATATTCTTGAGAAAGCATTAAATATTTTATTTTTTGTAATAATAGTGATACATTAGCGAAGCCCACAAACTACGTAATGTGGAACAGTTTAACTGAGTAGCTAAGTGAAGCCACATCAAAATATTTGAACAGATGTAAACAAACCGTTTTCAAATGTTTCATATATGATTTCCGTTTTGGTAGATGAAGGCGTACACCTGTCTCAACACAGGAAATTTCTCCGTTAGACAGGCAGAGCATTAGGTACTCACATTTTTGCTTGTTTCACGAAGACTAAACGTACAAAATAACATTTGCTGATCAATCATTTGCAGGGTCGGTGGGTATGGGCTATTTAAGAAAGCTTGTTCAACAACCTTCTCGTATACTTATTGGTTTTATATTGAAAGGGGTTTGGTTTACTGAATGGTTGAGCTTTTAATTTTTTAATACGAGTTTTTTAAGATACGTGCTCCTGAAAGTTGGATTGAAATAGAAATTAAATTCCAAGAGCCTTAACGGCGAAAAGAGTGTCAGAACACTAACTATATCAAATCAACTTTCGCAAAAAAACATGAATCGTACCTGGCTCCACACATTTTCAATATCTTCCTAACACAAACAAAAACTTATGTAACCACAAATAACTCGAACTGGCTGTTCAAAAGATTTTTAATATGGTTGACTGAAAAGAAAAGAACAGATATTCGAAATATCATAAATAACAAACACGAGTACATTAGACACATTCTACATAATTTCCTCACGCAATTATATAATATCAAAATACACATTAATTTTCATGTTCCCACTGTATTTATACTTTCTTATTAATTAATTATCATGCACCTACTGTATTTACATTTATTTCCATGTGAATTTTAAATTACATATGCAATCTTTTTATGGAAATATATAAAGGAACAAAATTTAAATGTTATGATTTAATGTCTGGCACAAAACCGAGATGAGTGGAGGAAGACTCTCGAGGAGGCCAAGACCCACCAGGGGTTGTAGAGCTAATAGTCATGATGATGATGATTTAATGTATTATAATAACATTATGTTTGAATGCATGTGTGTATATGCATATGTTTTTATATGTATATTTTTTAAATTATTTTGTTTTATCTTTTATTTTGTCTTCCTATATTATTTTTTTATATTTTTATCTTTTTATATCCATGTCTACTTCGATACATATCTTTTTCACTAAATAAAAATTGTTATTTACCCGCCTCAGAACAGACTTTGTCTAGTGAGGTGGGTAAAAGAAATCTATGTACATAATGAAAATAAAAATAAACGCCCGGGTTACCGGGCACTGAAACTGAACTGAAATACTATAATCGAGGTATGTTTGGGTTTGATATATCGTTAGATACATGATTGAAAAATAAAACGAGGACTGGGTTTCAAGACAGTCTTTTATAGAGGTCCGTTCTCTCTATCTACCTCCGTTGAGAAATGGCTAAACAGTCAGTTTAAGAATAAAACATATATTATTAGGCGTCAGAAATAACAAGCTTTTAGGTGTAACCATAATCACGATCTACTTTTTCACATAAAGTTATTTATATTTCATTTCAGATGTTTGGTTTGAAAATTTGATCGCTTATATTCATAGATGCTTTAATTGAGACATCTTGGACTTTGCTACATCCGTGCCTTTTTGGTAAGTTTTTTTTCAAGCCTACAAAAAATAAAGAATCAGACCTAAAAAATGGTAAAATCTCCTAACAAACCCCTTTTAGAAAATAGTTTTATTGTACCATGGGAAAAGTAAGTTGTTTAAATAACGATCGGAAAAAATTGAAATATTTGTGCCTAAACTTCATAAAATAAAATAATTAAACCTTTTCGCCATCTGCATAATGAGTGCGTGATTTCGCCTGATTCCAAATGCTACGAGGTGGTTCGCCTTATATAGTTAAATTTATATTTATCTACGTGTATGTATAACATGATGTTTACGTAATAATGTAAATTAGCTATCTACTCGAAACTAATTAGAGCTGAGTGATAGAGCGCATTCCTTACCGCAGGGTCGTTTTAATCTGCGCGTTGTAAACAAACATATTGTGTTGCAAAACTATTTGCGACATCGACAATGCTGCAACCTGAAATAATTCTTAATTAATTGATATTAACCGTTTAAAAGGAATACAAGAGTCCAAGTAACATATAAAAATAGAACAGGAATACGCCTTAATAATTTGGAAGAATTTTAAATATCAAAATCATGTCTGCATTTGTGTAAGATGTTTTACTTACGAGGCTTCTTTCGGATTTAGTTTATTGTAATGGCTGATTAAGTTCTTTAAAGTACGATTGGAAAACACTTTAAACATTTTTGAAAACCTCTTATGCTAACGATTCTGATATTTTTTGTATGCCTCTACTGAAGTATAAAGCTGTACTAATTAAACAATTTAGCAGTACATTTTTTAACAAGGTCACCATATACAAGTATTTTCTGTTTGCTTCTTCTTCACTGCTTTCAATAACTTTGTATTAATATGTATTATTTTTCTTTTGGTTTATTTATAATTAATAGGTATTATTTTTCTTATTTATTATTTTTCTTTTGGTAGAATGTATTATTTTTATTTTGGTAATATGTATTATTTTTCTTTTGGTAGAATGTATTATTTTTATTTTGGTAATATGTGTTATTTTTCTTTTGGTTTATTTACAAGTAAACTTATAATTTTACATTTCTTTCTTTTTTCTATATTGAAAAAAAAAACATGTACGTAAAGGACACTTGTGCATAATTATAAATAATTAATAATAACTAAATTAGTAAATAATTAAATTATGCATACATTATAAATAATAAAATATATTTGTGCCTGAACTTTAGTAAATAAGATAAAGTCTTTTGGCGATGATTTGTTGATTTGTGTCCCAAATTGGTCATTTCTAAATTAAATTTACGCCTATCAAAATGTTTGTCATTTGACTGTCCTAGAACGGGAGACCTTCCTAGTTGGACAGTCAAAGCTTCTTTGAACTGATGTATTCTCTATAACAAATAAACGTTTTATTATTATTATTATTTTTTTATTATTATGTAAAAGTAATTGCTGAATTTGAAATAAAAGTAATTGCTAAATTTGAAGCAAACAGTCCGATTTTAAAGTTTTTCCTTTAATTTCTGCAACCCTCACCCTTCCCCACCCCAGTCGTTTGATGGCATCTCCCTTTCTTAAGAGTCTTAAGAGGAAACACGGCGGCCGGAAAATTTAGATAATAGGTATTTTATCAAACCTTTGCTGCCAATTTTGCTTTTACACCCCCGAAAACTGAGCGAAAGGGACAACTCATAATACCTAAATAAAATCGTTAAAATCGAGGTTACGTATTCCCCATTTTTCTCCTACAAAACTGGACCTATTTAAAACATTTTTAAAAATTAAATATGAGAAGAAAATGTACCAGTCGATGGCGTTCATAATAGACAATTTTAACGATTTTTGGAAGGTCTTAATTCCTAACTCCTATAAAAAGTAACTTAACGCCTATCTCGACACAGGTATATCCTAGTGTGACAGATATCGAAAAATCGCAAGCGAATAAACTTTATATAGATTTAAAAAAAATCGAAACATTCCGATACGCTACGGTCGATATCTATAATATATTTAAAAAAAATTGCAATGGTGTCAAAATCCAGAGAGAAAACTGGAGAATACCTTTGTATAGAAAAAAACGCTGCCAGGTTTCATCAAATGCTTTCACTTTCTCTGTTGTTAACCTTATAATCTTCCTCTGTACTCTGATTTAGTTTAAATGTTTAATGTCATGATGAAGGTTGAGATCAAGCGAAACCGGTCGATGTGTATAAATCAAATGAAAAGAGGTTTTAAAAATAACTGTTTTTATATGTTTTCTAACTAGCTGGTTCCCGGCATGCTTTACAAAGCCATATTCACAGAAATAAATTGTTTCTTCCTGCTCGTCCTTTCCCGTGCGTCTTCGTTCTCCTCCCGCATCCCCTCCCCTATCCCGCCCCGGAACACCAGCAAACCCCCCTCCCGCATTCCATATATTCAGTCCAGTTATACATTCAGTTTTCCAACAGCTCGCGTGCCACCAATTACAAAAAATTTTATTCAAATTTTCATTTTTCGTATATCACAAAAATGCATTTTTCTATATTATAAAAAACAATCGATCAAATTTGGTACCTAACATAGATACCTATTTAAAATATCTTTTATTTAAAAAATCCATAGACAATTCTTTTAATACAAAAAACAACTGCCTGCTAAATTCAATTTCATCAAACGCGCGAATTGTCAAACGTGCGAAGTTAGGTTAAAATATTCGTTAAGTTTTCTGAAATAGGTAAAGTCGTTCTGAAGTTATGGCGTGACCAAGGGAAACAGGGATTCATTTTTATATGCATATATAGATGTGAATTAGAAGGTTATTTGTTCTATTTGATTGTTACCCTTTTAAGTCATGAAATAGGTGTTATGTTTGAACCGAACATTTTTTTAGGGCTCAAAATAAAGTAAAAATGTAGTATTTGACTGATGATTTTATTGAACTACCTTAAAATTTGATAATTCTAATTTTAAGGTCGTTTAGATTGAACCACTCTAAAATGCTACGCCCACTTCAATACAAACTTCAGCAAAATTGGGGTTTCATAAAATATAGTATATCTTATATATAAAAACGAATCGCTGAATGTGTTGCTAAGCGCATAACTTTCGAACGAATGCACCAAATTGAATAAATTTTTTTTGTGTGTTCGTTATTGTCAGGAAGAGGTTTTTATAAAACTTCCGGTGAGCTCTGGCATTATGAAATTTGTATAAAAAAATTGCTATTGGTGGCACGCGAGGTTTGAAAACTGAATGTATGGAAAGCGGGAGGAAGGGAGAGATGGGGGAGGAGGGAGGGGGGATGGGAGGGGGAGGGAGGGCGGTGAGTGGGGGGGGGGAGGTGGAGGAGGCGGAGTGGGAACCCCCCTTACACCATGCGAGCGAAGCCGCGGGAAAAAGCTAGTTAATAAATAATTTAACGAAAATGGGTTTAATATTAATTTATTATCACCACTTATAATTTTATAATAAACAAAATCAGAATATTGATCTTTTATGGTTAAAACACCGTATAACTTTTATTTACGCACTTTTATAACGGTTGTTATAAAAGGCTTGTCATTAGCTTATAAAAGGTTCATTTTAAACCATAAAGAACTCATTAAAATGGATTTTCTCCATGAATTATAGGTTTCAAAATTATAAAAAAATAATAAAATAGCGTTTGCAATAATTGAACAACCGATATGGTAAATAACCACTGGTTCTGATTTTATGTTAATAAAATTATGATTTCTTTTTTCAAACTTCTTAATATTCGTAAAATTCTTCTGATTATTTATTTAATTTACGATTCTATTCTGCATACATCATGATCAGCCAGCCAAAATTACTATTATCGTAATCTATGGCATCTCATGCTGGGGTATATAAGTAATTAACCAAGTGCATAGTGGGTTGAGCAAGAGAGAGAGAGAGGCGAGGGAAATGATTGAACCTACTAATTGCCATTAGTTACGGGGTTGAATTAGGACAATGTTCCAGGTAAACCATTGTTTGCTATAATTACGTAATCAAGAATGGACAGAATGATTACAGATTTAATGAAGTTGTACTTCTTCGCAATCTTTTTAATGAGCTATTTCGGCTGTAAATTATGGCATGGGTATAAATTGGGCAATATTGGTCGGACAAAACAAAAAATGCAAACTTTTTACATAGAACCTTTTCTAACTCAGCTTGGAATGTCGTCCAAGAGGGCCCACAATTTCTATTGGCCTTAAACAATTTGGCCATGGGGACCTCTTATTTTTAAGTAATTTCATTTAAAAAAAATCAGAATTAACAATATTACCATCGACTAATTTTACCCATATTTATGACTGCTACATTTTTAAATGATCACAAAGTTCTAAAGAATTGGTTTGCAACCTAGATAGTGTCTCGGATAAATATATACGATTTTATTATATGGAACACCTATTGAACTTTTCCAAAAGTTTAAATGAATATTCAATTTTTAATTGGAATAAATCTTGTTTTAATAGTTTTTGAAGATTATATTCAAAGAAATGTAATGTATTATTGAAAAATAAGATAATAGGTACTAATAAAATCTAAACGAAAATATTGAAAAAAAAATAATATAGCCCGAAGAGCTTTCTTTACATAAAAAAAAACCTAAGAAAAAACCAATAGAAAAAAGTTTTTTTGTATAGGTAAGAAATAAAACATTATTTCCTTAAACATGAGATTTTAAGGGGTTGTACGTACTTAATTACTCACCTTCGCTGTACAAACGAAAAAATATTATTATTTGAACGAGTTCTGTATTGTTATGCTATTGATTTATACAATGCATGTATAAATCAAGAAGGCTTTGTAAATAAGTCCATCTTACAAGAAGGCTATAATAACATTTCTCAATAATGGTTTCTACATATTGATTACTGTTCGACAAAATTACTATGTGATATCACATGTTTGTAAAACACCGCGGAGGAAAATAATAATATAAATAAATAAGAAGGATCGAATTTGCCATCTTCCCTAAGCAGCCAGCGGCCAAAGTACCAAAAGGAATACAAGGAAAGGAGTAAAGTTATTTTGCAAAAAATCTTGCAATTAATTGAAAAAAAAAAGTAACATGAATTGAACCCGTTAATTTATACCGCACAGTCACAAACATATCAAAATGATGTACAGGTAAATCATTTTAGAGAGTGCTCGTTTCAATATATTTATGCACACCGATAGTAGTTCAAATTGGTTTTAAACTGTTTGGAACACCCGCCTATAATCTCCTCTTACACCGCAATGTTTCTACTTTACAGGATGCATCATTTAATCAGGCAAGAATTTCTTTAAAATGATTTTACTGTCCGAGTATCTTGCATAAGAAAAATGCTTGCATCTGGCGGTGAAAATTATAAATCTGACATATGTAGTCCGACGTTGAGGGAAACCTTTTGATCTCTCCAGCAAAATTTTCTCGATCCATCGCTCTGCATCGTGGAGGGATGGAGTTATACGTCCGTCACTCCTGGACACGCTGACCCTCGGATTTTACCCACCCCTCATACATTTTTCTATCCCAGATCAAAATACAACAAAATAAACCAGATGATAAGGGTTCCGTTGCGTTGAAATTCTACGTTTGGGTTGTTATAGAACCACGAAAGGTTGATAGGATAACAGGCGTTGCTCGCAAATATAAAATAAACGATTTTCTTCCGCGAGGAAAAATACCGAATTCTTTCTTTTTGATAGACTTTTAAAAAATATCGTTAGATGTCGCTTTACTAAAATGTCAGAAAATCAGTTTTCAGACGAAATTTAGTGAAAACCTTCCAGTTAGGCAATTAAGAGTGATAGCATATGTACACTGTAATTATAGTAATTAACATACATATTGGAATAATAAATAAATGCGATATTTACCTCCAGGTGCCAGGTTTCTAGGTTGCGGTGTGGCCGTGGCCGCCGCGCCTGATGAGCGTCGGGATCTGCAATAGGCATAGCACCAGTGTTACTTTAATAGTAGACAGTTAAACTGCCAGGCGTTTCAGCACAAAACAATAAATAAGTTTCGCGAAGCGAATTCCAACAACAATAATTATAACTTTGTAACTTTTTGATGGTGTTTGGAAAGCGTAATCGTTTAAATAATTAGTTATGATAAAGTAATAATTGGGTTGATGGGAAGGGGCAAAGGTTTTTATTAGATTTGAGCTTAAATTTAATGGTCATCAAATTGGATATAACAAATTATTTAGGAACTGTGTACAGTTATTAACAAGTACCTAACCAAAAATCAATATATATTATCAAGACTAAATGCATAAAAATGGGTTACATTGTATACTTTAGCTATTTTGAGATAGATAGAAGATAACATTTTAGAACATATAAATTTCGATGAATATTATTTAAAATGAGTTTAGTATTTCTAACTCATTTCAATGTGGTTTTCTAAATTTTATTATGTATTGTTTTACGTTAAAAAAAAATCAACCCGTTAAAACAATTTTTTTCGCTATAGATAATACATCTATTTTCAAATGACTTTAATCTTTAATTACAATAATTTTTTTTTGGTTTGATTGAAAATTTGAACTTCCTACCCAGGAACTGGAGTCGACATCTCTATCAACAGCGCTAAAAATCCCGAATTGGTTACAGCGACAATTATCGCGTATATAAAGTGCGGTGATTTCTTCCATTTTCAGAAAAATGCGTACATGTCCGCGTGTATGTGCGTGATTGAATGTAGCCTCATCGATAACCAGTCTACCTGCCAGCTCGAAGAGTTTCAGCTCGATCGAATGTCGGGATGTGGGTTAATTTGGACTTCCAAGATTCCGCAGCATTCAATCAACCAAGAAAACAAATTGAAATTCAAAAAGATGTATTCAAAAAGTGGTACTTACTTAGCCGTGGGCACATTGGTAAGGTTGAGGAAGTTATTTCGAACACTCCTGAGGCTAGCTAACACCTGGGCGAACGGCGTGACGATGAGATCCTCTCCATGACTGAAAAATAAAGAAAATATTCACGTTGAATTTTGGATAATACAAAACCTACAAATCACACAAGGAACACAATTGACAATGGAATTGGCAAAACTCTAATTTAAACTCATGGATATCTCAGTGTTAATAATATATAAATTTAATTAATTTTTCAAAAGGCAAGAAATAGGTACATCCATGCTTATCAGACCACCTTGTTAAAAAACATTAAATGGGACAATATTATGAAACATAATGCGTGAAATCATTCGGATGTGACTGCGCATGGTCCATTGGAATATGTAATCGATTATTGTTCCCTTGAGATTTTAATATTTATAATGCGTTTACAATCGCAATGCTATAATAACAGTAACAGAACAATGAACAATAAGTTACAGTTTATTTTTAACCGTCCTTTATGACCGCTGTAAAGTTATTTATAATACTAAACATATCAAATTTTACAGCGTCTCAACATACAAAATGATCAATTTATTATGAAAATAATACAAAAAATATCAATGCATAATGTTACCGGAACTCTACGGACATCTAAGGATAAAACAGAATACAATGAATAACATGTGATTACAAAATAAAAGGTGATCTAAAAATTGAATATAAACTAAGGATACGCTTTTTAGGGTTCCATGAGACTTGATCCTCCAAAAATTGCCCCCCCGGCGTACTTATATACAACGTGCAATCGGTTTAGGGAAAATACGGTATACCAAATTACACAAAATATAACTAAATAACCCCGAAGAGATAAAAATAATAATAATAATTTTTAATTTAGTAATTTGAACATTATAATTAATTATAATATTTCATATTGCATCTAATTCCAAATCCAAATTCAACTAAATTCATTCATCAATTATTTATAATATTTCATATTCCCCGTATTTTTTCTAGTTTTATGTAGTTCCTACAATACATCTTGAACTTTCCAATTGGTGTGGACTTTAAAGTTTCTGGTAGTGTGTTATATAACTTCATTCCCTGGTACAGTAAACTGTTCTGCGTATTCGCTCCTTTTTTGTAGCCTAATTTCCTTGCACGTCCTTGTGTTATATCTGTAAATGTCCTTGTTGTATACAATTTTATTTCAGAAGTATTTTGGTAACATGTTGTTCAATATTTTGTTGATAAATACCATCGTGTTCAAGGTCAGCATCTGTTTCACGGTTAATCAATTTCGTTCCTTCAACATTTTAATTATCTTTGATTGACAGAGAGGATGTATCGCCGAATAATAAAAGTGTAAAATATATTTATTTTCATTCAAATGCATCAAGAAAAATTTGCTTCTCTATATACTGCGAATAACAGCGCATAAGTTCAAAAAATCGACCCTCTGTATAAATTTGTTTGATATGTTTGACAAACTTATTATAAAGGGTATATTTGAAGTCGGTTTTACGTTTGAAATTGGTAAAGAATGCACAATAAATTATAATTTTAGAGTAAATATCATTTCGGGGGGGGCAGCTGTTGGCGGATCTACTATCGGGTCACCGCCTTTTAGGACCTTCCGGCGCTTGTTCTCGTGGTAAAACAATAGGAATTGAATTATTTGTAGGTTAAATACACTCGAAATGTGGTGCTGGAGAAAAATGCTCAGGAATCGTGTGTCCATCCTGGAAGAGCTAGGCATCTACTATTGAATTCACGTTGAATTTTGGATAATACAAAACCTACAAATCACACAAGGAACACAATTGACAATGGAATTGGCAAAACTCTAATTTAAACTCATGGATATCTCAGTGTTAATAATATATAAATTTAATTAATTTTTCAAAAGGCAAGAAATAGGTACATCCATGCTTATCAGACCACCTTGTTAAAAAACATTAAATGGGACAATATTATGAAACATAATGCGTGAAATCATTCGGATGTGACTGCGCATGGTCCATTGGAATATGTAATCGATTATTGTTCCCTTGAGATTTTAATATTTATAATGCGTTTACAATCGCAATGCTATAATAACAGTAACAGAACAATGAACAATAAGTTACAGTTTATTTTTAACCGTCCTTTATGACCGCTGTAAAGTTATTTATAATACTAAACATATCAAATTTTACAGCGTCTCAACATACAAAATGATCAATTTATTATGAAAATAATACAAAAAATATCAATGCATAATGTTACCGGAACTCTACGGACATCTAAGGATAAAACAGAATACAATGAATAACATGTGATTACAAAATAAAAGGTGATCTAAAAATTGAATATAAACTAAGGATACGCTTTTTAGGGTTCCATGAGACTTGATCCTCCAAAAATTGCCCCCCCGGCGTACTTATATACAACGTGCAATCGGTTTAGGGAAAATACGGTATACCAAATTACACAAAATATAACTAAATAACCCCGAAGAGATAAAAATAATAATAATAATTTTTAATTTAGTAATTTGAACATTATAATTAATTATAATATTTCATATTGCATCTAATTCCAAATCCAAATTCAACTAAATTCATTCATCAATTATTTATAATATTTCATATTCCCCGTATTTTTTCTAGTTTTATGTAGTTCCTACAATACATCTTGAACTTTCCAATTGGTGTGGACTTTAAAGTTTCTGGTAGTGTGTTATATAACTTCATTCCCTGGTACAGTAAACTGTTCTGCGTATTCGCTCCTTTTTTGTAGCCTAATTTCCTTGCACGTCCTTGTGTTATATCTGTAAATGTCCTTGTTGTATACAATTTTATTTCAGAAGTATTTTGGTAACATGTTGTTCAATATTTTGTTGATAAATACCATCGTGTTCAAGGTCAGCATCTGTTTCACGGTTAATCAATTTCGTTCCTTCAACATTTTAATTATCTTTGATTGACAGAGAGGATGTATCGCCGAATAATAAAAGTGTAAAATATATTTATTTTCATTCAAATGCATCAAGAAAAATTTGCTTCTCTATATACTGCGAATAACAGCGCATAAGTTCAAAAAATCGACCCTCTGTATAAATTTGTTTGATATGTTTGACAAACTTATTATAAAGGGTATATTTGAAGTCGGTTTTACGTTTGAAATTGGTAAAGAATGCACAATAAATTATAATTTTAGAGTAAATATCATTTCGGGGGGGGCAGCTGTTGGCGGATCTACTATCGGGTCACCGCCTTTTAGGACCTTCCGGCGCTTGTTCTCGTGGTAAAACAATAGGAATTGAATTATTTGTAGGTTAAATACACTCGAAATGTGGTGCTGGAGAAAAATGCTCAGGAATCGTGTGTCCATCCTGGAAGAGCTAGGCATCTACTATCTGCTTTCAACTATCTGCCTACAACGTATTTTAAGATACTTTGGACTAGTTGCTCGTCAAACTAAGGCCTCTTCTTCTTTCGTATGGTGGGGGGTCAGAGGGGGACATCTAGGTCTGCGAGCCAGTCTGGGGCCTCAGGCGTTGCCCTGTGGACCTCATCAATCCCGCCGGGGAATGAATGAAGCGGGCATTCGTTGACCACATGTTTGGTGGTCTGCTTCGCACCGCATTCACACATCGCCGACTCTTTAAGGCCCCATCTATGCATCAAGTCAGCACAACGGTTATGGGAGCACCTTATCCTATTGATGGCAGTCCAGAGTTTGCGAGGCAATGAGAACCCAGGCTGTCTCTCAGTGGCGTCTTGAACGAGATGGGCGTTTTTGACGTTGGCTGATTGCCACTCAAGCTTCCACCTATCTTCTGGGGTAAGAGGTGTTCGAAGGAGTCTTTCTTCTTCGGTCCAGAAGGGTTTTCGAGAGTTTAAGCGGCATGCCGGGTGAGAAACGACATCATCGTGCAAGGGTATTTCGCTTTTTTGCAGCGCCTTCTTGTATTCGCTCTACTGAGGCCTCTAACTCTTAGCCACCGGTAAAGTGGAAGGCAGAAGAAGCAGAGGAAGGTCACCAATGTGCTGTAGTGACCAAGTATTACTGGCGTCTGGTACGTCAGCTGTCCACGCAGTGCTGGACAGCGAAGAGTGTAGCAGCCTTGTCCACCATGAAAATTGGAGTAGGGGTTACGATCCTCAGTAATAAGGAATCGATTTGAGAAGAAGAATTCATGTTACCTTAATACTTACGAATGCTATATCATACTACCCTGGTGTACCGACAGAAGAGATTACTAGTAAAATACAGAAACCTTCGCGGGTGTGCGCATAACAAATCACAACAGTTTCATCACAATTGTTTCTCTTTGGGTGTCGCCGCATTCTCCCACCCTCCCGCGAACCCCTGCCCCTTCTTCGTTTCCCATTCCCACCTCCCGGTTTCCCCTCCCCTCTCGTTTTACCACCCACCTGCTAAACTATACGAATCACACATTTCTCAATTAACATTTATTTTTATTTTTATATGAATACCGCACAAGAGTCCCAACTGCTCCCGTCTGAAGACAGTGAGACTATGGGGTATTGACAATTGGGGTATGTTTTGAGGCTGAAGGTAGTGGGGAGGGAAAGGAGATAGGGAAGAGGAAGGTGGGGAAGTAACTGGCTATTCAGATCTGGTCACCAAACACTGCTAATGCCATTTTAAGCAATGTTTCAATACTGAATGGTGGTCTTACACCAGGGCGATACTAAGAGTATCTTCCACTCTGGAACGTGCCGCAAATATACTATGTATTATTTTAAATGAATAAATTGTGAAATAACACAAATTAATCAAATAAAATTTATTTGCCACGCCGGGATTCGATCCCGCGACCTTCGGTGTGCTAGTCAAGAGCCTTACCGCTGGACTACGCCGGCCGTCAAAGCATGCCACTAGTTATAAAATTTGAATACAAATTTCGTAACACCAGAACTCACACTATATGTAGAAATTTTCACGAGCTTGTGCAAAACACATCACCAAAGTTTCACCGCAATTGGATGGTATAAAAAATAATTTCATAACGCCAGAGTTCACCATTATATACACAGAAACCATCGTGAGCATGCACACATCAACTAACCAAAGTTTCATCGTAATCGGATTAATGGTTTAGGAACACAATAACTAGGAACACATAAAAAATATTCATTTTTATGTAGGTATTAAGGTATATATTTTTTTGTGACATTAAAGAGAAAAAAACATTTCTCTGGATATAAGTAGTTATTCTAGATAACAGTAGGATAAATATACACGACTTTCATAAATTGTCTGGTAACACATTAGAATTTAAAAAAACATATATTTGGCAAAAGTTATTACGAAAATAATGTCAGCCAGCTCATGGCAGCTACATACGTAAATATTATTTCTAAATCGCAATATTTAATAAAAATTATTTCAAAATAACAAATTTAAATCAAATTATGGGCTTGTCAAAAAATGTATTTTCCTACGAAAACTAGAATTTTCCGAATCAAAGCGAACTGCGTAGAGCCCTACGCCACAAATTGTGTTTCAGCGCCCACGTGGAGAACAGTAGAAACCACAGCCTTGAAAGAAATATTAATATTCGCGCAACGTCTCCTAAATTAGTTTAGTTCACTTTCAGAACATTGCCAGCAAGTTGTTTTGGCAAATTGATTTATTTGGCCTATTTACTGCGAGACTGTTTTCATGCCAAATTACCATCGATAATACTGAATACATAATGATTCATCAATTTATGAGCGTGCACTATTGGAAGGGTAACAATCAGTTGAAAAATAATTTATGCAAAATGACTCAATCAAGAAGTGATTAAATTACAGAAATATCCCTTCTCCATTGTGACACAATACCAGTAATTGTGAAAACATTGGCAGATTGGAATGATTCAGAACTGAAATTGTAGTCAACCCTTGTAAACAGTCGTAAGATTATTTAGTATGAGATTAAATGCCCCCAACATTACCCGAATGGCTGCCGGCTGTCTTGTAACCCCTTTAGGAAATCATCAGCGTCTGCTGGCAAATGGACTTGAATTATATAAAGTGTTCAAATTATTTATAAGTAACAGCACAAGGTTCCCAAGATAAAGAGGGATAAGGCGGAAGATACGATAAGGACCTTTAAGTTTCTGGTAAGGGAACGTACCCATACTACGTGACCAACTTTTTGCAATTTTTAACCCCCCCCCCCCCCCCCCGGTGACCTAAATCCTAAGCAAACCGCCGCTCATTTGTATGGAGCGTGACATTTTGAAGACCCCCCCCCCCTAAACGTGTCACGTAGTATGGGTACGTTCCCTAAGGTACTTCATTTAAATGTTTATTGATACAATCGTTTGTGCAACCTGAATGCTTTCAACTATATACAAACAATAACGACGACGAAAGCACAACGATGACCATTCTAGGATCTGCAATTTTTGAAAATATTATTTGAGGAATGAATTAAATTATTTTGGGAAATATACAAGGATACCAAATATAATTATTTTATTTTTATTTATTTTTTATTTTTTCTTTTTTTTTATTTATTTATTTTAGCATATTAAATATAATATACATTTAGATAATGTAGTAATTTGCGTACATGTTCATTTTAAAATACGTTAATACCACTCTTCCATGGAAGCACTAGCTTGTGTCTGGAAGAGTAGTGTACATTTTTAATGCTATATTTAAGTTCTTAAATTACAATGTGAATGTAAAAAACAATAAGTTGTAAGTTCGGTGATATGTAAATAGTTGCTAAAAACAATACAAAATTTAACTTATTTGAAGAACAGAGTATCACTTGGAAATTGTTATTGTTTTTAGATAGTCATTTACCACCAACTAACTACTCTGACCTACTAGGTGATACTTTAAACTTTAAATAATTCATAATGCAACACAGATGGCGCGAGTTTAATTATTTTACCCTTTTTACAAGTTATGCTTTAAAATATTTTTTTTTTCCATTAGCTTCATATAGGAGGCCCCGAAGAAAATAATTTTCCTTACAGCCTATGTCATCTTTGGGGATGCTGGAGGAGGATGTGGAGGGTATTTTTAGGATGAGGGGAAGTTCTGGGACTGAGGGGTCGGTAGGAATCTAGGGGTCAGTGTATCCAGGAGTGACGGACGTATAAATCCACCCGCTCGCTGCAGTGCAAGGCGATACTTTGAGAAAGTACCTACGGCTGGAAAAGTCAAAGGGACTCTTTCAACCATTCTCTCTCGATCCGAGACTCATCCGCCGCCAAGACTCGGATAAATCTCACCTTCTGAACCCGGGCACCAAACGTAGCCAACCACTTGGGGTGACCTATGGCAGAGGTGTTGGTTTACTAATAAATCGTTATGAAGAAATATACGAGTGTGAAGATGAGTTAATTGTTTGCGCCCTTACTTATGCAATATGAGTATGAAAAAATAGTTTGTCCATAAACAAACCAAAATCTTTCAAGAAAGGGTAACAAACACAGTATCAGATTGAATCACCGATACAATTGTGAATGTTATTGTGAAATTTACATTAAATTATAAAAAATAAAAAAAATAATAAAAAAATATATATATTATTTAAAATCTCTCTTAAATGTAAGAGACTGCGGAGGTTTTAACAAAAAAATTCAATCTCAAAATTAATTTTCATTTTTTGCACGCTCTAAAAGTGTTCGTCATTTTGGCAGGAGGTTTTCGAGATCATAATAAAATTTTATTTGACAAAGACGATCCTTCAATTGTTACCACGGCAACCCGCAAAATGGTGGCCTGAATACGGAATTAAAGACGGCTCTCGACTCGGAGCAGACGCGCTTCAAGCAACTAGTAATCAAAAGAAAACTCCAGAACTGAATTATTTTGATAATGATTATAAAAAGTAAAAGTTGGGAAAAAAACAACAACTATCTTAAGGTGTGGCAAATAAATAAGTTTTATAAATATTTGAGGGTGAAGACATATTATTTGTGGGCAAGAATCCCGAGAATTGAAACCCTCTTATTATGCAGGTTTTCTTGTGGCTTAATATCCTTTGTATTCTACGGGGACCCCAATTCTTTTGTTAAAATCCAAAGTCTACCCGAAATTGTGTATTCAGGTACACAACCAACTCGCTTATTCTTTTCAGTTCCATTCAATTTTGAAAACTTTATCTATGGAAAGTTTTCTTTTCACTGCCGAGAAGAATGACCAGTTTAGAAACGAATCTGATACGGGCTTTTTACCGCAGTTATCTCGGAGGTAGCTGTGATGGACCACCTTAGGTAATGACACACTGTGTGCATTACTACGTTCCCACGCCAACGTGCACACTTGTCCTACGAACGCAACATGAATCGTAGCAGAGCGATATTCAATGGATTTTATGATATAAATCGCTTCGTAACATCTTACTGAATTAAATCTATCAGTTGTTTGTCTTTCATTTTAACTACAAAGGGAACAACAAATATCTGTAAACAACAAACGCTAAAACAAACTTGACAAAAGGTCAAATCATCTCGTTGGAAAGCCTTCCACCTACGCCATCTTTCATTTATATAGCGTAGATCGGCGTTGTGTGTGATAAATGTGTTTCTGAAGAATCTATTTTCATAGAAAATGTATGGATTTTAAGTTGTCCAGATATCTCAATGCATTGCGTGCGTGGGCCCAATATGTCCTTATTTTTATTCGGCAGTCGGCAGTAATAGCATACTGGGAACATTTGTTATTAGGTTGATAGATTGCACGGCGGTTGCGGATTTAATCACTTTGAAAAATATTAACATTTTTGAAGCTGCCAGGTCTGACGTTGAAATTAAAATCTTAAGGCTTTATTTCCCTAAGTGTCTCTAAGCGCGCTAAAGTTGTCGTTAGGAACCACAGCAACATGGTGGCTGTAAGGATTGTTAAGTTAGGTTAAGTTTTGATTAAATGAAAGTAGGTAATACAACGCATATTTTTGTAAAACGTAGCAACGATTCTCAAAGTTATTAAGTGACTATTATTATAACACCTACATGCAATACTATACTCGAGCAGAAATGCATTGGCAATTAAAATGCTTCATAAATATGAATAAGAGCCGTGACCCAGATGGCTAACAATACAAGTATTCTCCTGATCCCGATTAATGAAAGTCAGAGGAGATGCGTTTAATAACCATCCCAACGTGGCTTGAGGGGTCACTAAATTAACTATTGGAATTCGCACATCCCCATACCGCCACTGGGGGTATATCTACATACATAAAAATCAATTTATATTTGCTTGTTTGCAATTAAAACTTCTCCTCGAAGCAGAAAACTCAAAGATCGGTAATTTATTTTGTTTACAAAAAAAAAATTTGCGGCGCCAAAAAAAAATGTCCCTGTTTTTATATATGTATGTTGTTTATGTACGGAAATTTTCGAACTTTCAAAATATCTTCTTTCCACACTTCCTAAGGTTTCTGGATTATTACAACCACATGACAATACATCTGAAAAGTTTTTTAAGCATTAAAAAAACTCTTACGAAACTGTTAAAAATGTCACAATTTAAGAATGACGTTTTGCAACAGCGATTATCTATAATATAAAAATGAATCGCTAAATTTGTTGGTAAGCGCAAATCTCGAGAGCGGCTGAACCGATTTCGCTAATTCTTTTTTTAGAATATTCCTTGAAGTTCGAGGATGGTTCTTACGGAGAGAAAAATTAAGAAAATTGCGCAGAAAATTAGATAATAACAGAAAACATCGCACGTTTGACAGTTCGCGTGTTAGAGAAAGACATTTTGCAAAACAATGAATGATTATTCAATCAGGATTCTATTTTTGAAAAGTTGAAAAATTTATTTAAAGTTGGTACTCCCCTAATAGTTTGAATCGAATCAAGAATTTTAGATATTTTAAATGGGTACCTATGTTGGGTACCAAATTTAATATACATGAAAACTGGAAATTTGAATAAAAATTGTAAAAGGTGGCACGCGGGCTGTTTAAAAACTGAATGTACTGGGATTGAATATATGGAACGCGGGAGGAGGGTTGGCGGGACGAGGGAGCGGTAAAGGGAAGAGGGAAGGCGGGGAAGGTGGAAGGGGAATGCGGGAGGGGGTCCTGGGAGGGGAGAGGGGAGCTCGGGAGGAGCGTTCGCGTGACGGGGGAAGGGGGGGAGTGGAGTGGGGAGAGGGAAGGTGGAGGTGACAGAGTGGGAACGCGAGAGGGGAAAAGGACGCAGGAGAAGAGGGGGAGGCGGAAGGGGAACGGGACGAATGGGAAAGGACACTCAGGGAGAAACAATGTCATTATTAAATGGCATAGCAACGCATGCCGGGACCAGCTAGTTCTTAATAAATTAATGAAATTAATTGTTCCACTGAAGTTTTAAAATTAATTTAGTTCTGTGAAGCATCTGGCCTAAAATGACGTAATAACAGAACTATCACAGAACATAAAAATTAACTATAAAATTTTGTGAATTGGTCAAATTATATTGAACTGATGTTAAAAAATGAATATAATTGATGTCAACAGCATCAGTGATTTTTTCTGATCATTTTGTAAAAATTTTTGTTGAAATCATATTTTCTAAAAAATTATTAGAAACACTCAATGTTGTTTTCAGAATAAGCTATTTACTTCAAAATATTTACTTTCAGACTTTATAATGAGTCTCCTATATTGTACCTATATAGCGTAGGCACTGAAATTATTTTATTCCTATTCCATGCTTCTTGAGAATTTTGGTTCGATTACAATAAGTAATAACGGCTTCACTGAACATTGTCTAATAATTTTAAGTGTAAATTCTCTGGATCGGTTGTAGCAAAAGATCAATAGGTTGACAGGGTTGACCCCAGCACGTTCAACAACCCCATCGCGTGCCAAAACAGTCCCCTTAATGGCGCACTTGTGCACCTGGCTAAGATATTGTTTCTATATATAAATCACACCTATTGACCTGCATTGCCCGGCAGGTTGAATGCATTTTTACTCGTGACGTTTGCCAAGGTAATCGATAAAGGGTGCACTGGTTATTTTTCACCCTCGTGTTCTGAAATAGCTCCACGAATAACGTTCTCATACCGCTGGTCACTGATTTAGTGTCCTAATTATGTCCGAGTGTTCCGGAGTGTATAGCCATGTTGCCCGCTTTATTGTACATAATATATGACCGTTGATCCATGACAGTTGATCCCCCGACAGTTGGCCTCCCGGAATATTTGATGTTGAATCAAATACCTGAAAAAACCTCGACTTTGTGCAGAAACGTGCGGTCCTGTTGATAGGTACTCCTATCTTAACAAATGGATTGTAATCTTTAGAGCACAGACGTCGGGTGGGAATGCTGTCCTTGTTCTACCGGTATTTCTATAAAAGAGGCTTTGAGCACCATTGATTCCTTCGCGCGCTCTAAATTTGTACACAGTAGACATTTGTTACACGAGAATGTGTCATTCTTGTGTTCAAAAGCTCGGCTGTGGAACGATTTGCCGTCCTCTACGTTTTCTACCTCTACAACGCGGGTCTCTTCAAGACCCAGGTTCATTCCTTCCTTTCCACAAAAAGTCCCTCCACACATCGTCCCGATAAATGACATAGGCCCTGAAGGAAATAATTTTCCCCATATTTTCATCAAAGTACATCAAGAATAAAACTGTTTGTGTATATACTGCATATATCAGCGAATAAGTCCAAGAAGTCGACACTATCAATAAATTCGTACATATGTATACAATACGCAGTTGGTTTAGAGAAAATACGGTATACCTGCTTACACAAAACATAACAAAGTGTGCAGAGAGGATGTACCGCCGAATAACAAAATTAAAAAACATATTTTCATTCAAATGCGTCAAGGATAAAACAACTATACACTAAGTATACCAGCGTATGAGTACAAGAAGTCGACACTATCAATATATTCTTTTGATGTCCGTACTAACTTATTATTAAAGGAATTTTTAAAAAGGTTTTAGTTTTGAAATTTGTAATAATGCACAAAAAATTACAATTTTATAAAAATCATAATTTCGGAGGGCAACTATCGTGGATCAGCTGGGTTACCATAATAACCATATCATATTACGACTGAAAACATACAATCAGTGATTTGTCCAAAAAATACAATTAGTCTTACGTAAGATTAAGCGGCAGTGCCTAAATTAACTTGTGTATTACATAAATACTCATAGCAAGAAGTATTTGCATTAAAAAATAAGGCAGCTCAAAAAGAGTGCGATGTAAGCCTCATATATAGTATTATAACTCACGTATTGTGCAATTTCTTTAGTCGTAATATATATGATATATAGCCAGGCTTGCTATGCTTCCGTATCTAGACCATGCTCTCCGAACTTGGCAACCCTGTTCGGACTTTAGTCCTGGTTTTTGGCATAGCACGTACTGAATAAGGAGCAAGCTACCAATCTGATTTTATTTAATTTATGGAACCGTCCTGAGCTGACTTACCGGAACACAATATTTAAACACACTACAAGAAACCAACTACTGTCAAGGCGAAGCTTAATGCGAAACTACCATTTTAGATTAATCTTTACTACGAAACAGTTTACATTATAAATAGAAAAATATATGCATTTGATAAATTGAAGTTTTTCCTACCGTTTCCGTTGAGTAGAATCAAAATATAATTTTTAATTACTTTATAAAAAAAATAAGCCTAAACCACTAAAAAAAATATTTTATCATAAAAAATGTATGAACGCATTTAAGAAACAACTTATTAAAAATACTGTTTTATGACTAAAGTTATCTGTGATAGTTTCCGTTGATTAACTTTTTTTCATTCTTATACAATTATTCACAAAATAAATACAAACAACTTTGAAATTTTGAAATCGTGATCTCTAGACTCCGTTTGCAAAGCGATTTTCATGCCTATTACCTACATTGTGGCGATTTAAGGCACATTAAGAATACAAACATTTTTTACTTGTGGCTTCCTCTTAAAAATATATTTATATATTAAACTACTAAGAAGCTCGTTGAAAGATTATATTGTAGGCGTTGCGAATAGTGCCGCTCAAATGTTGCAGTTAATTTTAACCAGACTAATCTATTGTTGGACGGTAGGAATGTTACCGATACAGTCACCGGGTTATGTAAATGTAGTGACACACTTCTGTCCCTTAATGTACATGCTGAAGGTCCGTTGTTGTAGAAACAAGACATCACCTAGTAAAACTGTGAAACTGAACATAATGTTATTTTTTACATTATCTCTACAAAGGAGGCCCCGGGGGGCCTTTGGGGCCTGTGTCATTTTTGAGTATGCACTGAGAGCGTTTGAATTAAATTTAAATAAAAAAGACTTAATAACCAAAAAAAATTTTTTCAACGCAAATAAACAATTAAATTAAATTGTGTCCAAAAAATATTATTTTAGTTTCAAAGCAGTGACGGTCCGTGAGTTTTCAGTGAGCAAGAGTGCTAAGATTGAAAAATACCACGTTATTGATGTTGTTGCAGCTGAAAATGTTTTTTTTTTAAATTTCAATACTTTGTACGAAGATTTTCAGGATTCTTTCAGTTTGGGGATGCGCCGTATCCGCACTTCAGTTTAGCTTCATACAAAAAGTTGAAATTATGAAAAAAAAATAAAATTCGTTTTCAGCTACAACAACATCAATAACATCGTATTTTACAATCTTCGCACTCTAGCTCACTGAAAACTCACGGACCGCCACTGTTTCGAACTTAAATTTGTGAAAAAATTATCTTAGTTTTGAATTTTAAACTGTGAAGAAAAATATAGTTTCGAAGTTTAAAATTGTGAAAAAATATCATTCTTTCGAATTTTATGTTGTGAAAAAAATTGTTATAGTTTCGAAGTTTGAACTTCGAACAGTTGTGAAAAAAAATGATTACATTCGAATTTTAAGTTGTGACAAAGTTATGTTTTGAAGTTTAAACTTTTGAAAAAAATATTATAATTTCGAATTTTATATTCTTTGTGAATAACAAAAAACAATTAGCGACTTAAATTCACATACCATAATAATAATACTGTATTAATATAATTTTATTATACCTTGATAATTTATTATAATATAAACATAGCGCCTATAATTATAATATATTTAAAATAAAGCCCACGAACTCTCATCTTAAATGCATGTGCCATCGTAATACTTGTAGTATCTTTGCTGCAGTTATTAATCGAAAACAATACGTCAAAAATGATTTGTTTTTAGAAACGTATATGTATTGGTGTAGGTACATTGTACATTCCCAGGTCCCCTTACCTATTGACGTTGTATTTGCTCGTGGGACTTATAATAGCACTCAATGGACCCTGAATATGCACCATGCAGGTACAAGTTTGCACATTGAATGCACCAACAATTTGCATTCGCTGGTTGCACAAATCATTGCGTTCGCGTCGCAAATAATAATAATAACTGATGACATTTCCATACTGTGCAAATTTATCGTAGCCTCAGACATTGTCTCACGTACCAACGAAGCGCATTGAATATTTAATATTATTAAATGGCATTTATACGACGTTATGATTTATGATCAAAGGTAGGTAATGAAATTTATTTCCGCATTGAAGAATAATTATTGCAATTCTCAGTTCAGAGTGAAGATACTATCATATTGACCTGATGAAAGACTACTTTATACGGAATCGAATCGTTGTTTTTTTTTTAAGTTCACACAGGAGGTGCTGAGGAAAATAATTTCAATCAGCGCCTGTGTCATCTTTTTGAGAGGAAGAAGTGAGCATGTTTCTTGAAGAGACCCGTGTTGCGGGAGGGAGGAATCACAGAAATCGACAAATCGTTTCACAGCCGAGCTGTTAACTCAAGAACGCGTCGTAGTAGAAGCGACCCGTTCTCATGTACATATGTTAGGCGTGTTTCTAGACTACGCACCGGTGCCGAAGAAATCAATAAAACGTAAGTTCCTCCGAGCATCTTCCATTGTAATACCGATAGAACAAGGACAGCATACCTACCTGACGTCTGTGCCCTAAAGATTGCAATCCGCTAAGATGTTAAGATAGGGGAATCTGTCAAACGGATCGTCCATTTCTGAACAGTCGAGGGTTTTTTTCAGGAATTTTGGTGCTCCAGACCAGAGGTGGCTATCAAATTCAACAGTGGACGCACTTGCGATTTGAACAGGATCAGTTGTTGTGTATTATTAAAACCCCTTGGAAGCCAAGGGCACGGCCTAATTTGAAAAAAAAGGCGCGAAAATTTTCCTTCCCGAATTTTGCTTAAATATCCGTATAAATACGAAAATGAACTGATGTTGTTATTTTTACATAAACCTGAATAGACATCCTACGTCAAAAAACACATTTCAAAGGTGATTGATAATAAATAAATACCTTTATATGCATTTGCAAAAGGAACAAAAATGCTAAAACTCACGACTTTTCGGTTTTGACAGCGGTCTGAAGTCACAGATAAATTAATTACAAAAAAACTAGAGTTGCCACATGAATGAAATATTTTACCCTACCTATTGGGATATTTGGCGAAAGCGATTTTGACCTTGTTTTCATACAGTTTCTTTATACATAAGGGTCAAAATCATATATAAAAAGTTTATATTTTTGAAATTTCATAGGGGACACCGGTGTCCCCATGGCCCCGGGTTCTGCACAATGCTGTAAGAGGCTAACTTGGCTTTGATGGAGCCCACGTTTCTGAGCAGGCTTTGCTGGGCATTTGAAAAGGCTTTAGCGGTGTTTGGTAATTAGGTCTGAATAGCCAGGTAGGTACTTTCCCACCTTAATCTTACCAATCTCTTTCCCGTCTCACTATTCCAATCTCATAAAATACCCCATATGGGATGCTCCATAGTGGATCCAGACGGTTGGAAAAACAGCCCTTTTTTATTATTACTCTACCCTTCCTGAAACCTTTTCCCCCATTCTCAGGCTTTTCGACGTAATATTGATTTTGACAG
This sequence comes from Limnephilus marmoratus, assembly GCA_917880885.1. Classification (NCBI taxonomy): domain Eukaryota; kingdom Metazoa; phylum Arthropoda; class Insecta; order Trichoptera; family Limnephilidae; genus Limnephilus; species Limnephilus marmoratus. The sequence continues at coordinate 16,922,463 of OU862908.1, forward strand.
CATTACAATTGTACCCGAAACAGGGTTGTTTTGTTTTGTTATGAGAAGGCTTTACAAGAAAAACTGGCCATTTTATACGATGTCACCATTAGCTTTCAAAATCACGACTAACGAGCATTTTTATCGATGTCCATAGCCTTACATATAAGGATCATGTTGAACAAATTTTAGAAAAGATCTATGAATAAATTAACTTTATTTTACGCATTGCAAAGCTCTTCACCATTCCGTACACATTTATTTTGCTACATACGACGTATTTATATAGGATTACAACTTGATTTTGCCTCATTTATTTGGAATTCCCGATATCAAACTTACAAATACAGATGTATTGAAAAAATCCAACAACAAAAAAATACTTCCCATCTTTCATATCGCTTATCAATTTAATCGTGTACGTCTATATAAACTTTGAAAAATCACTGATGCGTTATACTTATACAAAATTATGAACTGTTTTTAGGATTTGTCATATCTCTTAGAAAGGATTGGATTTTGTTGTCTGGAACACCACACTATATCAAATGATTTATTGAGTATACCACATTGTAAATCTAAGTATGTGCAAATTTATTATTTAGACGAATCGGCAAAACATTCAACGACGTATCGTGAATATTTACAACCGTACCTTGAAAACATATTAAAAACAAAATGGCTGAATCTTTGAAGCTCTTGAGGCAAAAATTAGAGATACTCAATTTTAACTGTTTTCCCCTTTCTTATTGTTTATTTTCTATTGTTTTGTTTACATTATAGTACATACATGGACTAAACATCGATGTAAATTTTTTTATGTATACCTTTACTTATTTTTTTATTATCGTTCAAAGCTGCTAAACTATGTATGTAGTTTGTCAGCCGGTATTCGCAACATTATATGTGAAAACATAATATTTTTCAAACGGCGGATATGTATATTAATGACGCGGATAAATTTACAATTAGATCAATTGATTAAATTAAGAGAATATTATAAAAATAAATTTGTAAACAGCAATAAAGCAGATTACATAGACATTTAATGGAACTTATTTGGTTTATCATATCGCCACGAAATTTGAAATGCTGTAATGGACAACATGTTAATTGCTCCGGAGGGCGAAAAGAAAGTTTTTTTTTTTATTTTTTCAAAAAATTATATCTCCTGTTTTTTGTAGACCTTTCAGAATGCCTAACAGAACAGATCTTTCAGAATGCCTAACATTTTTCGTAAATTTCTTTAATTTATTTTTATTTTTTCATAGAAAAAATCCTCTTAAAATGCACGTCGCAAAAGACGCACTTATTTTCCTAGAAATATTTCGACGACGGAGAACGAAAGAGAAAAAAAACGGAGATGAAACATTTAACTCATTTTTGGATTTATTGTCCTTTGCAGTATTTCTAATTTCCGCTAGCGATATATTCATTTTACAATGTAATTTATCTTATAAATAGTTTGATTCCTAACATAATAATGTAAAAAATAAAAAAGGAAAACCCCGTGATACTGCTGCGATGGTTTTAAATAATCGATAAAGCATTCAAAGAATTGCAAACCGCACGTTCTGACGTGTTACGTTTTACAAACATGTTTGTAAACAATGTGGATAACTCATGAAAGATCTACTTACTGTAGGTACTGTGGTAGAAACAGCAGGGCTTTGAAACGGGCTGCAACTACACCATGAATATATTTGTCTTCTTGATACTATGAATAGCCAAGACATAAATCCAAGCAAGATGAATGCTTGTAGGCAAGCGTTATGGTGCGAGCTACCCCGCCCCCGCCCCCGCCCTGCCGTACCGCCCCGCCCCTCTGTCTTATCCCTTTACACCCCTAGGGCAAGTTTCCCGGAAACAGTCACGTGGTGCCAACATTTAGGAGGCCAGGCCTACTGGAAGAATTGGAGCAATGACCCGATGTCGGCACATATTTCCATGACGTCAATACACGCCGTCGGCCTTCGCGGGTTACTAAATAATCATTATAATTTTAAGTGTATTTCATTGCTTATAAATTTCGTAGCATAATCTTATTTACGTGACAGGAAAGTTACGTAAGGTGATTAATATTTTTGTTGTTGAAAGGTATAGAATGAAATTGAGAATATTTGTAACGCTTCGACATTGTTTTTTTTGTTTTCATTGGTTTTCAGGTAATTACCTACACACACGTAATAAAATAATTTTCACAAAAAACCCGACCGTTAAAATTGTCGTTAACCACGGTTTGTAAAATTATTGTAAACAATATTAAGGTGTTATTGTTACAAAAACAAATATTCGCCACGGAGAAAATACGTTTACGTCGAATGTAAGAACTGAATTGACTAATGATGGAAAGTCGCGTGCATAAATTGTGAAAAGAAGGAGTAACCTACTTTTCTTCAAAGTTTCCTCAAAAATCAATAAAAACAGGGAACGAGTAGTAGGCATGTCGGATTCAAAGTGGAAATAAAACTATACGGCATCAATGCCAGGGCATTACATTGTTTAATATTCAACTTTTGTCAACACCTATCGACATCTTTTTATCGGGAAAAATAATATTTTATTTTTATTTTTAACTTTATGAGTAAAACCTCAAATTGCAATACTTAATTAAAGAAGACAATATTAACGAAACTCAATCGAAAATCTGGAAACCGAAAAATCAGAAAAATATATTGGCACCTCTGAGACTCGAATCCAGGAAGTTCGGCTTTCCGGGGGTGACTCTACTAACTGAATATCTTTAATAACCAGTATCTTTATCTGATTTTTCTGCTTTCAGATTTTCGATGGAGTTTCGCTAATATTTTTTTCATTTAACTCGGCGAGTTGGGGGTGGCTGGGTCAAGATTACCCGCGCCTTTTAAATTTGCCTATAATTTTAAAACTATTTATGCGACGTTGCCGTTTTTTTCAGTAGCTAGAGTTATTGAGTGCCTCGACAAGTTTCTGGCGCGAAATCAGTCGGGCATTAGCCGCGTTGTGAACGACACGTGCCAAAACTTGAAAAAGGTCATTTTTACTTATTACTTTTCTTTCTGTGTGGATTTTAGCAGTAATGATAAAGTTAATTAGTGTTTTCGACTGTTTCCGTAATTGTTTATGTTAGTAAATTCATAAAATAAACATTTAAACAATTGAAGACTGTAAATATTATATTTAACTTCGATTTTGCTAGAAGAAGCCAAATTTTGTTGATTTTTTTAGACATTAAGTTTCAAAGCCTTGTTCCTGTGATTAAAAGTTTATATCTAAGATATTTTTGGTGTTTTATTACATTGATAACAGTAACATAATTCTCGTAACGAATAATATTAATTTTCTTAAATAGATACTGAAATGTGTGACATTGTCTATTCCGGTAACAATTACCTGGCCTCCACCTCCGTGTAACAACTTTCCACCCCATCTCGACAATTTTCACTTCAAAATAAGTATTGATTGAAATTGCTTTAGCTGTGTTTGGTGACCAAATCTGAATAACCAGAAATTTCCCAACCTTCCTCTTTCCCATATTCCTTCACTTAGCCTCAAAACATAACGCAATTCCATGCCATAGATTCACTACGGTAATCACAAAAAAATGAACTGTGCAAATAGTGATTTAATTGCTAACATTATGTGCCTTTTAGTAATATTCGTCATGCAAGCAGTATAATAACAATAAGTTTTATGATACTTCACGAAAATAAAAAGATAAAAACACGGACAGAGTTATTTGTATACATTCATCCTAACTAATATTTCGAGAATGCGAAAGTGTGTTTGTTTGTTTGTTGGCTTGTTTGTTTTTCTTTGAACGTAGCGATCGAGGTGATTTTTGCTTGGGGATAGTTGGAGAACTGGTATGTGACATGGACTACTTTTCATCTCGGAAACACATAGCGTTCCCGTGGGAAAATTCTTTGTACAGTAATTTCACCCTAAAGCCTCGATGACACACGGCGAGTTACAAGCGACTATTTACTAAGTTTTAAAAGCGGGTAAATCGGCGAGTGAGATTGTCATGATGATACACAAAACTGTCCACTCGCTCAGAAACGTAGGAAACTGGGGCCGCTGCTAGCGCCAGTAACAAGAATAACGACGCCTGCGTGGAACTAATTTTTTAGATATTTGACAGTCGAAATCAGCTGTTTATCGGAAGCCATGTTGGAAACATAAATAAACCAATCACGAGCAAGCGTGTAGGCGAGTTAAGTTGACGACCTTTCAAATTTTTTTCGTAGATTGTCAACAATCTGCTAGTCGCTGCTAGTTAGTAAGTAACACGATGACACTGGGCGAGTTTACTAACAGATAGTGAATTTCCCAGATAGTAGCTTGTAAACTCGCCGTGTGTCATCGAGGCTTAATACCACGCGAGCGAAGCCGCGTGTAATAGCTACTATCCCCATAAAAAAGGAAAAATAAACCTGCAAACAAGAGCATAGAAAAAAACATGTCTAGTTGGAAGATAAAATAGTAATATAACTGTGAATATATAAAAATAGTCAACTTCTGCCCCAATGCAAGAACTCGTAATAAAAACGTAAGTCGGTGTAGTAACAGTCAACATCTCCCCAAATGCATCGGACAAACTACCGCCCGGCACTTAGGGATGTCGAAAGTGAAAAAAAATCGATATATCTATGTATCGATATTTATTAAAATGTCAAAATCGATATATCTATGTATCGATATTTATTAAAATGTCAAAATCGACGTCGATATATCGAGGGAAAAATATCGATATATCGGACAAATTTTTAAGAGATTTTGCGTTTTTAAAATAATAGTGTATTAAGATCAAAATTATAGATAGTAATTTTTATATACAGTGTGCTTTTTTAAATGTACAATCATCTCAATAAAAATGAAGGTATTTTTATCAGTATTCATTTTTATTAGGTAATAATTACAAAAATATCAAAAAATATAAAAAGCTGTCTTCTAACTTATATGTAAACTGAGACGCATACAAAGTTTGTATGCATCTCAGTAACATTCTATTGGCATATTAATCTGTCAAAAAGACCTTCGTGTTTGGAACAAGGTATAGTCAATAATCATAGACAATTGGGAACCGACACATAGGAGTGGCTTAGAAAAAAACGGCGAAAAATAGCATTCATTTCTATGTATTACCTACACACATGAGATAGTATTGGTGATCACAAATACTAATGCAAAGACAATAGATTTGTAAGCTATTAATAGTTAAAATTTCAACCGCCAGATGTTACAGTTGTTACCCAATACAGTTAATTTTTTCCGTTCATTCCTATACGGTTTTGGATTCTAGTGACTTTAAACTTTAAATACATAAATAAATAAAAATATCGTTTTTGATACAATGTTCGATATTGGATATTTTGTATCGATATATCGGATCAAAATATATCGGCTAAAATATCGATATATTGAATTAAAAATATCGATACATCGATACTTTTTCAACAAACCTACCGGCACTGCGCTACTCCATGTAAACATTCGATTGTTTTTATCGCCTTGCATCACCCGGCTCGGCTAAAGATCTCCCACTGGCACTGGGCGACTGGGCCGCTGACCTGCTTTCGCATGGGGGAGGTGCCTTACTTTGGGCGCCACTACGTCTGGTGACGTTTCCCCCAAACACGCATGGTTTGGGTCACGTACGCGGATGTTTGATCCATTTACGACTCCCATAGTACCTAATTTAACAACGATAAGATACGGCTCAACTATTCAAACATGATTTATGACGTCAACAAAACCTACTCTAAACTCTAATAAAATTTCAAAAATAGAGCTTTTACACGATGATTTGAATTTCGAATGGCTTGGATCGGCGCTATGCGAAATGAATAGAAAAATTCATTACATATTTTCAATACATTGCAATATTTTCTAACATAAAAGAAAATGCATGTTTTCAATTTGCATACAAAATTGGAAATTTATACCGATTGTTAAGCGGATTTGAGAAATAAATTTGTCGCATATGAACGGGAAATGAAGAGACGATATTTTGCATATCAACGCACGTCCGGACAAACAACAACAGAGATTGCAAATTTTTTCAGAAAATTTTATCAGCCAAATTTAAAATGTATTTTTGGTCTATACGCTTTATGGGACTGTACGCCCACGAAAACTGGTATTTCGGGTTCCCTGTAAAAAATGATAATTTAACATTGACGTGAATGAAATAGCTCATTTCTATTGTTCTCAATGTACTCCATCACATTTATTTTCTCAATAAATCGGTTTAAGCGGTAATAAATCAAATTAGGCGCCTTCAAAATTGAAATTTAGAATAATATAAATAAGTCATTTAAAAGTGGTATATCCACAATTGGAAAAAGGCCTTGTCAGCCGAAACAGAAACAGCCGAAACAAATTTCTGAGATTTCTGTACATGAGGGAGTACGGCTATTACCCGTGGCTCTATCCTACCGACTTTCTTTTGGGTATGCTCAGAATGAACCAGCTACGTGGCAGAAGGGATGTACCTACACTTTGCTACGCATTTCTTTAGATTAATTCGCGGATGGTTTGAAAACTCAGCTATCTTGGAGAAAATTCATTTTTATGTTCCCGATGGTTATCTTTGCCATCGACAGCATAGGCTGTTCTATCTTCCGGCCTGCAGGACTAACTTGCCAATGGTCATGCCGGTCGGGAGAGCAATCTTGCTGTTGAACAGAATTAATTCGGATATCGACATATTTAGCGTCAGTGAAGCTGCCTTCAAAAGGCAAGCCCAATTGATGCTTATATAGTTTTTTTTTGCCTAACATTTATATTTATGTTTAATGTAATACTGTTACAAATATATTTTAAATACGCATTAAAATTTTAAATTTTGTAATGTTTTTGAAAGAATAAATAAATTGAATTGAACTAAATTGAACAGCTGGTACAAAAAAAAACTAAACTGCTTGCAGAACTTAATAATAATTTAATTTTAATTTAATTCTATTGATTCCAAAATACCCCGTCACAAGATTTTCTCAATAAATCGGTTTAACCGGTACTAAATCAGATAAGTTTTAAGATTTTCACGGCCAAAAGCATTTTCGTTATTTGTTTTTGGGGTGTTATGCCGTGTTGCGTTACCTGCACTGCAACGATGTCCGAAACGTTGGCTAAAGAAGGAGGTAGCGCAACACGGCATAACACCCCAAAAACAAATAACGAAACGGTACTAAATCAATTTAAAAAATTGTTTTTTTTTTAAATCGCCTCCAAAATTGTAAATTAGAATAATATAAATAAATCGTCTCATAACCACAATTTGAAGGCATTGTAAGCCGAAACGGCTGCCACAGTAATAAAAAACTAAACTGCTTGCAGAACTTGATAACACTTTAATTTAAATTATATTTTTGAAAAAATATAGAGTTCTAAATAGTGTAAAAATTTAATAGTGTTGTGACTTACACAAAAATAACTAATAGCTTATTTTCGGTCACTCGTGACTCTCTTTTGCAGGAAAAAAAAGGGACACCGCAGATATCGAAAGGGCGTTGGGAATTTTTTCAATCAATGGCTTCGGCTGTAAAAATGTGTGCTACTAAGATAAGAAAGTGTTTTGAAATTATAATCTTATAGCAGAAAAAATGTTTAAACTTTTTTTAACGGTGCAGCATTTTATTGTTATCGATATACTCGAATAAAACAAAAATTGTTTTTTCAACTTATTTGTTTTTAATCTTTACTTTTTCAAAGTGTGCCCAATCTCGCAATAATTATGCATCTGATCAGTGATAGTGAGATTGTTAGTTTTGTGATTACGCATCTTTAACGCCGTATTATTTGATGTATCTATACTACTAAATGAAATGAACAGTAGACTGTGAACTTCAGCGCATTCATTGTAATCAATAAAGTTAAATCAAATTATAATCAATATCGCCTTAAGGACAAAATAGTATTGAACGTCTAGCTTGGTGACATTGGAACGCAATTGAAATGTGATATTTGAATAATGTTCTCATAAACTTTAATAAGTGCTTTCTTTTCATTATTGCTTCGTCAAAGTTGAATTGTATTTTTAGGATTTCAATTAAGTTTGTGAATTGAAAACGGACAAGTTAGCTCTTCTGAAAAAATAAAATATTCGTGAAATAGCTTTGCAACGATTTTTTTTTAATTCAAAGAAGAAAACGAACTTTACATACCAATCAGCATACGACAAGTAACACATCTGATAATAAAAACAAATTATTTTAAAATGTAATAAATGCGTAACATTCAGACATTTAGATTTTAATAAAAGCTTTTACTAACGAAGATACGTTATTTGTCTGAAAGTTTCTAGGAAAGTACTAAATGGTTCTGGAATTAATTTGGCATGCGTGCAATGGGATACGAGTAGAAACTAGGTTAATAGTAGTAATTCTAAAATATAGGAATTTGTTTAAAAAAAAGATATTTATCTACATAATATATGTAAATATGATTTTTCCGACGTTTAACAACAATTTACATTAAATTAACGTTTAACAAGAAAATCGTAGAACGGCGAAGGAGACTTAAGTATTATTGTATATCAAATTTAATTTTTGGATCAAAATTTTAATTTTAAGGATTTATTTTATGTTATTTATACATATATATATATAAAAATTAAAATATGCTTGCTGGGGTGTATATGAGTTGTCTATGCGTTGCTAAACCATTCATCCGATTGCGATGGAACTTTGGGGATTTGATGTACACATGCCCGCGATGGTTTCTATATACAAAAGTGAGCTCTGGTGTCATGAAATTATGTGTTGCTAACCATTCATCCTATTGTGGTGAAACTATGGGGATTTGATGTGTGCATGCCCGTGATAGTTTCTATATATAATAGTGAGCTCTGGCATTATGAAATTTGTATAAAAAAATTGCAATAGGTTTTACGCGAGCTTTTTTTTTTTACATGAGCTCCACACAGGAGGCCCTGAGGAAAATAATTTCCCTCAGGGCCTATGTCATCTTTGGGGATGCTGTGTGGAGGGTTTTTTTTGGGAAAGGAAGGAGAGGAGAGGGAAGGAAAGGGGTTAAAGGGTTGGGTAGGAATTTGGGGTTCAGTGTGTATCCTGGTCATGCAATACCTGAACAAACCTAACCCCATGAACCCGGGCACCCCTGCTAAATCACCAAACGTAGCGAACCACTTGGGGTGACCTATGGCAGAGGTGTTGGTTATCCAATAAAGGTTCCCGGGGCGGCGATACCCATTCCCGCCTCCCAAATTGTGAGCTGTTTGGAAACAGAATGTACCAGGACTAATTGTATGGAATCTGGAGGGGGGGAGGGGAACTCTAAAGGGGGGTTCGCGGGAGAGGGGAGTGGAGAGAGGGAAGGCGAAGTAGAAATGCGTGAGGGGAAGGGAACGCGGAAGAGGAAGGTGGAAGGGGTATTTAAATGGCATAGCAACGCAGCCGGGAACTCGCTGGAGGAGTATTTGAAAGAAAAACTAAGAAGCTTTAGTATTAGCGTTTTCGGTAGAACGTACATTTGGAGTAAGAACGAATCTTTAATTTTTTTTTTTTTAAATGTATTAATTAATTTAAAAAAAATCTTTTTTATGTACACTGAACTTACGAGTACTAACATAAACACAGGTAAAAGAGTTCGAATCCTAAGTAAGTTATTTAAAAAAATCCAAGGCTACATTCAATTTAATGATAGTGAAAATAGTCCATCATTTTTACCAAAAAGCATTTTACACAGAAACTGCATAACAAATTACAAATCGTTTGATATGGAACTAGGGTAATATCTGTAAAATTCTGATTTTTTTACGTTGTTTGGCTTTGATATTTACACATTTCCCAGGTGGCGGGTATTCCACATAAAAGCAAGTGTAGCGGTTCATTTGAGGTTTTATTTCCTCTCGGGGCATTGAGGAAGTGAAGTGAATACAGTTATCGGGAGGCCGGGAATAAAGCTCCCTCGGGAGTTGGTTGGCTGTGACGATAGATCGGAAAGCCTCTGCCGGGAGGGTGGCGTCTCGCCGGCTTGCCTGCCTGGAGAATATGATTTATACAACGGTCGGGGGAAAGCACGAAAACAGAAGAGGAAGTGCAGTATTGTATAGATACTTTGTGTTTAAATGCTCGTATTTCTGATTAATGTTCTGGTAAGTGTAGCTCATTGAATCGATTAATCAATGTGAATACTATCTATCTCGTGAAGGTTGACAGAGTAATTTATTTTAATTTTAATAGGTAATTGATACTAATACAATTCTGTATGGCGATTGAGAGGAATTCACAAGTCAAAAATGTGTATATTCTTAGGACGGGTTGTTTCAAAAAAATTGGTGAATTCATCAAATATTTGAAGTTAATTTTCACATTCTGTAAGCATCGATACTACAGGCCAACCTAATGATGATTACTTCATAAAAATTCATAGCTGTACGAATTCCAATGAATGTAGTGAGTGCCCCAGTTTAGAGCGCACTTCCCAGATGAAGTACCTCGGCCTCACCATTGACCCATACCTCAAATGGAACCTACACACCCAGATCATTGAAAATAAAATTAGAAAAACAATACACTTCTTCAGATCCATAAGGAACTTTCTTAACTTAGAACTCCTAAAAACGATTTATTTTGCAATCACCCAATCTATCATTGAGTATGGTATCATTGCAAGGGGAGGGGGCATTTCATCAGCTCTAGATCCTGTCGAAAAGGCGCAGAAAACAATTATGAAAATTATTCTCAAACTTCCTCTAACTGCAAACAGTGACCTTATATTCAAAATAATGAGAGTATTTGATGTTCGACAGATCTATGTAAAAACTATCCTCATGCATCTCTTTAAAAACAAACATGTGCTTTACGATAAAAAAAATAAACTTAAGATTTACACGTAACTCCAACAAAGACATATTGCAAGTTCCAGCACTCTCTTCCACCTTTGGTCAACGTAGCTTTAGATAATTTGCCACAAAAATATTCAACATTCTCCCAGAAAACATCAAACTGAGTCAAACACAGAGAGAGTTTAAAAAATATGTTAAAATATGGATACATTCTAATGATCGAGCCTATACTGGTGCCCTCACCCAAACGCCCAGTCATTGACAGTTGTTATTGTAGTAATAACCTTGCAGTTTATGAATTGTGTAGGTATATGCAAACAATAATGTTAACTAAAATAAAGTTATTGCTGTATGGGAACCTACCTATAAAAATAAAATTGCGAGAAACAATTAACAAAAATTCTGCCTCAATATAGGTTCACCTAGTGAGGCAGGCTATGCACAACTAAAAATACTGTAACCTTTCTTACGTTACTTCCTATTTGTTAATTTTTCTGTACTGATTGATGTAATCTATTTGTTAACTACTTTGAGCATGTAATTTTTTTAAGTTATATTGTTGTTATTTCATTGAATAAAGATTATTATTATTATTATATTATTATATGCCAGTTGCTGCATGAAATGGAAATAATCACAGAACTTGAATAGAACCTCCATAGAACGTGAAAATTAACTTAAAATATTTAATAAATTCATCAATTTTTTAGAAATAACCCGTACTTTATATAACCACGATTAGACGTAATAAGCACAAAATCGCGTCACAATCCATAAACGTAAGTAAACGTGTTTTAATTAATTTTGTGAATAATTTTATAAGAAAGAAAAAAGGTAATCAGGAGAAATTGTTACAGATAAAATCGTAGTTTTTAAGATCGTTTCTTACATGCGTTCGTACATTTCTAATGAAATTTTTTTTTAATAGTTTACGCTTATATTTTTTATAAAGTAATCACCAAATTTATTTTAATTCTACCCAAGCGAAACGATAGATAGAGCTTTGATTTATCCACAGCTTAATTTTGTTATTCATAATATAAAACATTTCGCAGTAAAGATTAATCTAAAATTGGAGTGATTTCACATCAAGCTCCGCCACTAGAGCAAGAGTACCAATGTCTATCTCCAACTTCGAGTAGGTATTCGAGTTGAATATGAATTGTAATTCAAATACTCAAATTGGAAGACACTACTTGATCAAAGTGATATTGATTTTCAAATGTTTAATCTAAACCAAGTTATCTGATCACCTTTATGATTGTATGAAAATTTCATGAAAAGAAGGATAGATTTTTTTTGCATTATTTATACTGCATTGCGTAATGCAATCAGAGTCAGTCAGTTAAACAATCAGGTAGGTGGTGTGAAAGCATCATAGTTAAGTGGCACTCAAAAGCATGGTTTATCAAAAACCTGCACACGATAAAGTAAATCCATGTCATGCTACTGTACTCTCAAAGTGTGCCCTTCGGTATCTATATTTGTCCTATCAAAAGCTCGCCAATGGAAGCCAATTCAGCGATAAGAAATCCGAACCGTCTGCTACAATTTTCTAGGTCAATGCAGCTCATAATCTCGTTTATACTCGGAGCTTTCCTTTGAAGCTTTCAATTAATACAACTTGGGAGGGGGGTGTGGGTACCGGGGCACCGGGAACCATTTATTGGATAATCAACACTCTGCCATGGGTCACTCCAAACAGTGGTTCATCGTACGTTTGGTGACGTATCAGGAGTGTCCTGCTTTATCGGGTAAGGTGTGTACAGGTGTTGACGGCAGACGCACGTGCTACCAGATGCGTTGAGGGCCGGATCGGGATAAACTGGCTTGTGGAGACCCTTGAACTCTCCAGCCGGTCTCTCATGACCCATTATCTTGCACCGTAGCGGGGAGGATGAATTCAAACGTCCGTCAATTCTAAACATTCTGACTCCAAGATTCATACCCATCTACTCCTTTAACTTCTTTCAAAATATTCTTCACACATCATCCACTGAGGAAATTATTTTCCTCTAGACCTCGTGTGTGAGATAAAGTAAAAAAAATCACTATTCGGCTGTCAGAAAATTTATAAAGTAAACATTGCTAATTGAATGAAAGAATATTTAAATATTTCTGACAAGTCTCTCAACGTTACAGTAATTGACTTGAAAGGTGAAGGTTTCTCCGATGGTCAAGTATATATGTCGCAAGTCCACGCGCGGAGAACTCAAAACACAAATATCTTCTGGCAGATGAACACAATTCCACAAAGAACATCATCTTTGTCAAGTGATGAGAAATATCGTCAGGAATATTCGACTTCAAACATTGTTGTTTTTCATATACATAGAGTGCTGACTCAGATCACACAGTTTCATTTTGTAGATATTTAGCATCAATCTCAAACATTTTCGAAAGAATAATAAAGATAAATACATTGATTAATTTCATCCACAATTATGTGCTTGTGGGACAAAGACCTTATGCAAATTATTTTCGAATGGAATTTTGTCATCCAACGTGAAGCGACGTGACGTCATATTATTACTTAATTACTTGAAAAATTACGGGATATTATAATTGTAGGATTTTTTAATCTGAAAGTATTTACTAAAAAAATATTTTCCTCAGGATGATCTTCTATCCAAAGAAGATATTTATTTAATGACTGAAGACAATGAAAAATAACTTCAGGCAGCGAAATTACATCCATATTTTTTACTCCAAATATGCCCAAGAATCGCTGGTTAAAATCTTTATGTTATGTGCTGTTACACCTTGCATGTATTTCATTTATAATTAAATGTTTTTACACAAAAATATATATCTTTTTAAAATTCAATTTACATTTACAAATTAACTCTGGCAACATTCAAAGTGGATTAGTCACAAATAATTGTCAAAATTGTGTCTAATTTCAGGAAATTGAAATCTTTTCTACGCTTTTTTTATAAATAGAAACCAATAACTGTTATAGCTATTAGATATTTTCGTAGCTACTATAAAAATATCTAATAATATAAATCTAATAATATATAATTGCAATTGAGAGTGGCAAATTAAAGACAATGCTAATTTTAAATCTTGGGAAGACGGGTAGCGATCATTGTTACTGCCGAATATTTTTGAAAGACTGTTTGATATGTGGCTGCAAACACAGCATTACAATTTTTGATTTGTACTTATGTGTAAATTGGGATGCCTGAGGACACTTTGGCTTTGTACTGGCAGAATTTAATAAAATTACGCTTTGATACATTTTAGGTTACAATTACCGAGTGAGGAACCGGGGAATCTCCCCAACTCTCAGAGGAGCCGCAGTCAACAATAGACAATAGGCACTAGACACTAGACACAAGGGTAGTTAAGGTTCTACGTTAAAGTACAACTGGAGAAGTAAGGAGAGGTCGGCGGAAGAAAGGGAGATGAAATAAAGAAATAAAAGTGATAGGTGAAAACAAAAGAGATTCTATAAATAAAACAGAATGGGGATCATTTGATTTAACTTCGGCCCAGCATTAACGAAATATTCCCACCTCTCTAAAATACATTTCAAGAACTCCTGCGAGGGAGTGAAATGTAAGAAACAATATTACGAGGGAAAAAATCATTTTTAAGATTATAAGATTTCAGGGGAACCTTTTATAAAGTCCCAAATTGCAGTATAGGGGAGTACCTATTTTTAATAATATTATAAGGTCGCTGGAGGGAATTTTAGTCGTAAGGAGAAGCCAAGCTGGCGGTGAGTGGAATCTACCGTCTAGAGGGGAATGAAAATGAATGAATTCATAAATGAACACGGAAATTTAAAATTCATTATTACATATAAGGTATGCGGCGTGGGTGGCAAGCGTTGTTTTGACTATAAGTGTTTCTTTAAATTAGTAATATAAGAATAGAATAAAACAAAACAAAAAATAACGAAAACGAACATTCAAAATAGAACGCTTGGCAAGTGGAAAACCACTGGAATCTAATCACTATACTAATACTAGATTAATTTAAATTAACCTTCATAAATTTCGTAATTTTTTGAAAAATTTTAATACATTTTTCTCTTATTTCATATTGGTCAGTATTTATTTATTTGTTTATTAAGACATACACAGTACATATAATACAGATTATAAGGTATGTTAAATTAAATTATTACATGGTTATGTACCTATTACGTAAGTCCATAGAATGTCATTTGGTAATTACGCCTGAGATATGAACCGGTCTTAAAACTTAATTATTGAATAAATGAGTAATAATAATACAAAGGAAGAAAAAAAGGGGGGGGGGGAGATAAGGAGACATTTATTGGAAGACTTTTACCACTTTATACAGCAATGAATTCTGTAATTTTAACTTCTTTCGAAAGGGAAGTCTTTTAATATTATTTTGCATGTATCTTCATCGTAACCATTTAATTTAATTTAAACATTTTATTTATTTTTTACATAAAATGTCTATTTTTATCAATCAGTTTAATTTTAATTTAAATTTTCCAAATATTATTTTTATTTTTGTTTCTAATTTTACTATTCTTGGTATCGCATTATTATAGTATATGGTAGTCGGGAGAATAGAAATAAATTGTAATAAAAAAATTATAATAATAAAAAAAACTCGTCTCAAATAACTTCAACTATCGATACTTTGAATTTAATTTATTAATAAAGTGGTGTAATTCGACTTTAATTAATTAATTGTGTCATCAACTTTAGAAGAACTATAAATGGAAAAACGTAATTCTTAGTTTCAAGTTTGAAAGACTTAACTATAAACCATCCAGACTTTTCCGAAAAGTGGACAACGTCGATAAATTTGTTGTAAGTTATAAGTAAATTTAAAATCTCGCTCTGCTGAGGCATATACGAGTATTATTTGATTATTATTATTATAATATAATGAAACTACTATGTAAGAATTCTAAAATACAAATTGCATACTAACAATATAATATAATATAATAATAATTTTTATTTTAGTAATTTGTACATTGAAGTATACAAATTTCTAATTGATTAAAATATTTCATATTCACTATATTTTTTCAAGTTTTATGTAGCTCCTACAATACATCTTGAACTTTCCAATTGGTGTGGACTTTAAAGTTTCTGGTAGTGTGTTATACAACTTCATTCCCTTGTACAGTAGACTGTTCTGCGTATTGGCTTTGTCCTTTTTTTGTAGCCTAATTTCCTTGCACGTCCTTGTGTTATATCTGTGAATGTCTTTATTGTATACAATTTTATTTGAGAAGTATTTTGGTAACGTGTTGTTCAATATTTTGTGGATAAATACCATCGTGTTCAAGGTCAGCATCTGTTTCACGGTCAACCAATTTAGTTCCTTTAACATTTTAATTATTTTTGAAAATCTGTTTCGTCGGAGAATTATTCTCATAGCCCTGTTTTGGAGAATTTGTAACTTATTTTGTTTGTTTTTTTTTTTTTTTTTTTAACAATAATAAATATCAACTCTTAGAGCCAACGTAGATCTCTAAAAGAATTTTCTTGTATCTAAAAATTTTCTTATGCGTAGTATTTGTGAAGCTTTTACTTATTTGTATACGTAAACACCTTATAAAATTACCCACTCGTCGATTTTTTAATCGTCGAATAGCAGCTGTATTTTTCGTGCAAATTCTTAACCGTGGTTAATAAAATTGACGAGTCTCGATAGAATTGAGTGAACTCATAAAAGCGCGGGTCGATAGCTTTGTTTATAGTTAAAGTTATTTATGGAAATGAAAATAGTGTTCAATAATAAGATCATCCTTTATAGATTCGAGTTTCATCCAGTTTCCTTCCATCGTTTCATCTGCTCTTAAGATTATAATATCTGAACGTAAAATTATTTGGAAATACCGAACCGATGGTTAATATTTTAAGCAGATTAGTAGCTTTAAAGATTATTGATCGTGCTGGAAATGTTTGGCGTAACTCTAGTTTAATAGAAGGAATTTATGAACAAAAACTACTGTAAGAAGATAGCTTGTTAAAATGTGATCACTGTCGCTAACTACCAAATCTTCCAATTAATTTGCTTGTTTTATCGGGACAAAGTTACCCAATCTGTTCGTCATGGTTCTTGGAGAATTCAACAGATGCTCAGAAAATATAAAATAATAAAGTGTAATGTAAAGGGTAGTTAATATTTAATAAAGGGATCCGGAAGGAGCTCTACTAGTCCGCCTGTAAATCTGTTTCGTAAGATTAAGGTACCAAATTAGAAATAAATACTGAGCGCTAACCTAGATAATTCAGAAGCTTTTCCAATTACAAGATGCTTCCACGATTTTATAATAAATTAGTTAAATTAATTGAGTTTTACCAACACTTTCTATCAATTCTACAAGGTTGGTTGCCATGTACTCTGTTAATTTTTAATGTTTGTTTTCTGAATTCCAGCGGTGGAATTTTTATTGAAAAAATAAATAGATTTGATTTAGGATAATTGCGGAAAAAGACTGTTTATAAAAACATAAAATACTTTTAATGAATATGAAATACAACGTATTTTAGACACAAAGCAGGGAATCTGTGATATCTAAATAAGCGAAAACTCTCAAACGGTGAGCTGAAATTTGCACAGCTTTCCCGTTCTAGAATTTTTAGAGGAATGCGTCTATTTTCAGGCCACAATGTCATTTCTTTCGTATAAATCTATCGGTTCAAAAATGAGACGCTATATTTAATTGTTTATTCCATTTTTTCAACATTTCTGGATAAGACAGATAAAAGTCACTAACTACCATTTCATCTAAAATATAAACATAATCCTATTTGTACCGTCATTAACTCTTCTTCCGAAGTTAAATATCTAGGTGTAATCATTGATCAAAACCTGAAGTGGAATAGTCACATTTCAGAGTTAGTGAAGAGAATAAGGAAATGTATATATATATTTGTTAGGTTAAGAAATATTTCAAATGTAAAAATTATCAAAAACGTGTACTATGCCCTTGTTCATTCTTTACTTATCTACGGAATTATAGGGTGGGGAGGATCTTACGAAAACAATCTAAACTCAGTAAAAGTTTCACAAAGAATCATCATTAAAGTAATATTAAAAAAAAAATCTGCCTTCTCAACAGAATCACTTTTTAAATTGTTTCCAGTACCAAATGTCGATGACATATTCAAACAAGCTTCTATTATAAAAATGTGTAAGGAAAAAAATAACAAAGAATATCAAGAGTTTTACAAACTAATGAGAAATGGAAACCAATTTATTACACCTAATTTTAAAACAACTCAAATGCAACATCATTATATTTTCCAAGCCATAAAAAACTATAATAACCTCCCTTATGAATTACGCAGTATCATCACCGAATCAGAACAAATAAATAAAATTAAACAATTTTTCAAAAAAAAAAAAATTACAGTAAAAAATAAATATTTTTTGTTATATTTTATATTATATTTCATATTATAACTTAAAACCTAAGTAAGAATCGTGGCTCCCTTATCAGGCACAAGAGCTCCTCTTTTCTGATAAGGTATACATGACTAAATACGACCTTTAATATAAAATTTTGTAAAATATGTATATATATATGTAACTCATATTTTTTATATTACAATAAAAAAAAAATCTTAGGTTTGTGTCGAAACAGATATTTATTTAAATATAATTAAAATACCTATACAATGAAACTTAATAGTCGCATGCTAAAAATGAGTGACTTTCGGTGCCAAAATAGTCACAAGGTGCTGACTGACGTTACCACGAGACTGGCCAAACCACGTAGGTACATTATTTTGCCTTGTGATCCGTCGTTCAAAATTTCCACATTTTTTAATTTTTAAACGTCAGGTATTATTTAACATAATTCGACTACAATAACAGGAACCATCGCCAAATATTCTATTTACCAGTCTCAAACGACAAAATGGTTTATCATTTGAAAAGGTAAATTAAAAAAAAAAAATAAAAACGCAGAATTTAATGATAAAAAATAATTATGTTTTGCACAATTGTTTAGTTAGTTGGTTGTTAATTAATTCCGTGTAACGATGAGAATCATTTCCTAGAATACATTATTAATGATATACAATTATCTAAATATTTTATTTTGACTGACGTGTGGTATCAATGACCACTTGGCAAATCAACAGAATTTAAATGCGCAAGACAAGCCTTTTCTTTGTATAATATTTAATTTTAATTTGGTAGTGGAAAGAAGGGAAGAAATTTAATGCCAAGCTTTGTTCTTTGGATCTATGAAGCAATCATACATTTACATGAAAAATTCTCTATTAATAACAACTACTATTGAATGTACCGGAGTGTAATGTCTTCTTGTAAGCAGTGGCGGCTCGTGACTTGTGGGTGTGCTAGAGTGCTGATATTAAAAAAAGGCATAATTGATGTTGTTGGAGCCGAAAAATATATATTTTTTTTTTTTGAAAATCAGTTTTTTGTATGAAAAATTTCAGAAAGTTTCAGTTTGGCGGTGTGCTGCACCGATTTCCTGAAAAATCTTCATACAAAACACCGATTTTTGAAAAAATAAAAAAAAAATTATTCGCATACGACAACATCCATGATGCCATTTTTTTAATATTAGCACCCTAGCACACCCAAACGTCACGAGCCACCACTGCTTGCAAGATGTTCTTTTACTTACAGATTTTACTGTGATTTTGGGCGGGGGTAAAATAGTCAAAACAACAACAATAATTAACACAATAGGATGTCAGGTGTTGCTGAATAGCAACTGGACAACCTGGTTTGCTCTTATATTAAACCACTGAAAAGAAAACAACCCACATCTTTAAACAAAAATGTTTTGAGATGAAGATTTTCATAGAATTTTCGACAATTGAAAATTTTGACTTTCAGATCAAGAAAGCCAATGTATATAGCGTATTCTGTCTCTCTTATTCTGTTTGACATGTTATATCGCCATTTGATTAGTAATTTATATTGAGAGATCGAATTACTGATTTTGAAATTAAAGGCTCGATTAGATAGACTTGGATTGGATCACAAAACATGCCCACATCGCATTTCTTGTGTTCTTCTTTTTTATTTGTATTTTACCTATATAGTTATCCCATTTACACAAGACGCCAGTCGTAATATTGTTACTGTAAATAAAATACTTAAAACGTACAACATTCAATTTGGGAGGAGGGTATGGGAACCATTTATTGGATAACCAACACCTCTGCCATATGTCACCCCAAGAGGTTTGCTACCGTCTGGTGACTTAATTTTTTTTTTTTTTTTTTTATTTATTATTTTTTTTTACATGTCATCTTTAGGGATGCTGTGTGGAGGGTTTTTTTTAAGGAAAGGAAGGAGAGGAGAGTTATGGGAAAGAAAGGGGTTTAAGGGGTGGGTAGGAATCTGGGGTTCAGTGTGTCCTGGTCATCCACCTCCAAGGTACCCGGGCACCCCTGCTAAAACACCAAACGTAGCGAACCACTTGGGGTGACCTATGGCAGAGGTGTTGGTTATCCAATAAAGGTTCCGGGGCGGCGGTACCCTTCCCGCCTCCCAAATTGACTTAGCAGGAGTGCCCGGGTTTATGGGGTGTGGTTTGTCCATGTCTTGGCGGCGGATGCGTCTGCCCACCAGCTGCATGGGAGAGAGTGGTTGAGGTGACTTCTCCAGCCGTACTCTCTCGGAACACCGCATTCATACGTCCGCCACTCCCGGACACACTGTCCCCCAGATTTCTACCCACCCCTAATACATTTTTCCTTCCTAGAACTTTCCCTCCTCCCTTTCCTAAAAAGACCCTCCACACAGCATCCCCAAAGACGACATAGGCCCTGAGGGGAATTATTTTCCTCAGGGCCTCCTGTATGGAGCTGATGTTAAAAAAAATACAATACCTACTAAACTAATTTCTAAGAGGAGAAAAAAGATTGAAAAGTCCTGTCACCGGCATAAAAATACTCAAAACAATATTCTATTTTAATTTCTAAGAGAAAAATACTATTACTATTCTACAATAATTTCTAGGAGAAAAATGTTTGGAATGCCCAACACCGTTATAAAAATATTCAAAATGTGATGCATACAATATTCTAAACTAATTTCTAAGTGGAGAAAAATGGTTGGAATGCCGTGTTACCGTTATAAAAATACTCAAAACGTGTAACATCCAATATTCTTTACTAATTTCTAAGTGGAGAAAAATGGCTGGAATGCCCTGTCAGCGCTAT
The DNA here is from genome assembly GCA_917880885.1 of Limnephilus marmoratus. Classification (NCBI taxonomy): domain Eukaryota; kingdom Metazoa; phylum Arthropoda; class Insecta; order Trichoptera; family Limnephilidae; genus Limnephilus; species Limnephilus marmoratus. Next base: position 16,943,394 of record OU862908.1, read on the forward strand.
AAAAAAACTTTTCTCTCTTTACAGGGAAGTCAGTTAACGATATTTTACAAAAAGAAAACATGTGAAAGAATTCCAATTATAGTATGCAGTCTGCGTGAAGCTGATTCCTACACGAAATTCCATTACACACGTTGATGTATCAGGAAGCGAATTCAATAAAGGGCTGAACTGAATAAAAGACTACTCTACTCGTAGAGAAATAAAAATAAATAAAACAATTTATTTATCAAATCCATTCAACAAGTCAAATTCAGTAGATGTTTTCACATAATATGTTCATTCCACGTTTTTCGGAGCTCGCAATCAATTACTGCAACTGACATAAAAACGTACGCCAGACTTAATTGAAACATTTTAACATAACTTAACGAAATATAATATACAGCCCTGATAATTTTATGGAATATTTTATCATAAATGAATTGTTTATCTATAGAAGGTACAGACATTTGAGAAAGGTAAAATCTGTACCCGAGAAGCATACGGACGCAAGTCCAAAAAGATAAATGTTTAGGAGAGCCAAAAAACTATTTTTTTATGTAACTATGGTCTGATAAATTCTTCGGATATCCATGCTGATAGATACCAAAAAAAGTAATTATTAAGTCAATTAGTTTTGTTTTCGAGCAAATGAAACGAAACATTTTATATGTAAAGCCTTAAAATAATGTTTAAAAAAAGGCTGACTTGAGTCAAACAAAAACACGGACTTGAGTCCTTTTGCTTCTAAATGAAGTGGAATATTTTGTTATGACGTGTGGTGTAATATGAAAGGATCAATGTTTTAAAGTTGTTTATTTCCATAAAAAGCGCAGTAATGTATAATGTGGGTCATAATACTACATAATACGTAGGATTTGAGTCATAATATCTACTACTCAAACTGCAACAAAATCATGAAGATCCAAGTCCATCAAGATAGTTGCATCCGCATACATTTTTGAAAATTCTATTTTTCGTCGTTATAGGACCTGTATCTTTCTGCCACTGATAAACATGATAATTCACTTCAAGTCTGCTTCAAAAACTCATTTCTTCAGATTTTGGACTTGCATCCGTATGCTTCTCGGGTACAGAAATAAGCCTTTTGGATTTTAATTTATTCCGGAAAGAGTAACTTTATGCACCGTACTGAATTGTTGTTGTAAATAAATTATATAATGATTTCTATAATAAGTAAAAATAATAAAAACGTATTAATTTACATATTCTTAAAATCGGAATGTAAGAAAATTAAACTAAAAAAAATACAAGTACCTTGAAGGTTCCTTCGTTTTTAAACGCTTTATTCGATTATCATTCATACATGTTTTCAAGGAGATTTACGTGTAGATATGCTCGGCTCCTACTCGGCTAGTACTGCATGGATTGAGGAAAGTATGCGGAATACTTTTCTCATGGCTCTGGCTTTGAAATAATAAGTTTTTGCGTGAATCCCGTGTGAATGATGATGGTGGTACTTACTATAAATGTATTATATATAATGATATTATAATATTTTTATATTTTCTTACTTGCGATTATAGTCATTGGATTACAATACAAACAAACAACAATTACATACATCATAACGGGGTATTTTCACGAACTATGAATACCGTTTAAAATGTGTGGAAGTTTTAAAATTTATTTTTCTGATTCTGATCATTTTACAAAAAATGTGTAATTTTAATATTTTCAACCATAATTATTGATTTGAAAAACCGCGTATTCCAAAACGATCTCAACTTGCTAACGTCATTATGACATAGAAAACGCCATCGTCTGGTAAGATGGCTGTCACCAAAGTGGCCCGGCGTGACGTCAACACCGCTTAATTCACGAATAAAAACAAACACGTTCTTTTGGTGGCTAAAAAATGCACATTTTAAATCGTTGTATAAAATTTAATCGTCAATATTGAAAAAAATTATCATTTTTGTAATTATTTTGAGAAAAAAAAAAACAGTGAAATTATCCTATTCTTCGGAAACAAACTACAGGCACAATAATTATAAAAAATATCCTAACCCACACTTTAACAAGCATACCATAAAATTAACGTACCTACAGTGCATAATATATCACTTAATTACTTAATTACTTAATTACATAATATATTACTTAATATATTATATTTATTACATAAACTATATAAATTTATTACTTAATTATTATTATTTTTAATATACATAATTGTTTATTATTATTTACCTGATATTATTTAGCGGTTGTTATTTACCAATCTTTATTTTTTGTTAATAATTAAATGCTACTGTGGTATGGTCACCTTATGAATGCATCTGTTAAGCCACAACTAACAGGTACCTTGTATTTTTAGTTTATAGTATAATGTTATTGTTGCAAACGATGAGCATACTGCCCAGCTATAATTAAATTATTAATAATCCATGTCTGAATAATTGTTCTCAGTGCTTCTTTTGTAGGTTTATAATTATATTTTTATTAAGTTTATATGTATGTTTTTTTTTTAAATTACATTGTAAAACTGCATATCTCGATACAGGAATGCCCTAGTGAGATATGCAGATTATGTTTTCATGTGTTTCTTATTTCTCAATAAATAAATAAATAATAATGCTGCTTGTAAATAAAAATGTTTTCGAAGAAATTTTATCACTCCCAATTGAAACCTGCGTTTTTCACGGAATTTTGTTGACCTGTATCTGAGTGAAGCTATTTTAAATAAAAATGCTAGTTAATTCATGAATCTTTTGAAGTGGGTTATCTATCTCAAAGAAAATGTTAGACTTTCCCCTCAGGTTGAGATGTGTACAAAGTAAAAAAAAGAAGATAGAACAAGAAAATCGAGTGAAGTTTTAACGTACCGCTAAAAGCAATACATCTAAAAGAAGAGTTGTTTAACAGTCTCCAGCATCTGAAAGATAAGGGAAGCGTATATTTTCTCGGATCAGAACTATCTATTCAAAGATTGGCTTTTCAGTTCTCTGAATAAATAATCATTCTGTACATTTTTTCCAAGAAACAGGGCACGGCAGGTAAGCCATACGTAAGACTCCATCCTTTTATAACGAAATTTTCGCTTTCGTCGAGCAAAATAGCCCGCTGTTCACGCCAAAGGAATGAATAGGGAGAACAAGATGTTCCAATTATAATTTTGCATGAAAATGACGTTCTGTCAAGAGCAGATGGAATATTTTACACGGATGAGTAAGGTATTCAGATTAACATTGCTCCGCGCAAAGTAATTTGTATTAAAGGTATATGTACCTAAAAGCAGGTCTGTCAAAACAATGACATGTGGTGAAAAGGGGCATGTTATACCCTTACCAAAATGAGGCGTCTAACCCACTCCAGAATAATAACAAAATAATACATACTTTCTGTATTATGTTCGTGGTATTTTTATCTGAATTATAAGCACAATATATGAAACTTTTGATGTAGGCATCTATTAAACAAATTTAATATTCGAGTTAAACTTTATACTTACGAGTAAAGTAACGAAAAATATGTGCCCAAAGCCTGATCAATTTTTCTTCTGTCAAAATAAATCAAATATTTTCTTGAGCACATAAACAATTTCATTCACAATTTGATACCGAAAGGTCTTGTGTTTTCTTTGAAAATCGGTATAGATCTCACCTCTATGGAATATCTGTTCGGTGGGTTTAGTTCAATTGTAGATTTAGCTTAGAAGGAACATTTGTTGCCATAATTAATAACAAAGTTGTGTCCAATCAAACCTCCCTAACAAATAATATAAATAGGTCGGAATAGTCAGTAATCCGCTCAAAATGAAAGGCAAAGTTAATGAAATTGTTTTGCTTTACAATTAACTCAAATAAACCCGACGTATATTATAATATTTTATTGATATCGTGTATTTATTATGACTACCTGAAAGCTAAGTCATACCTACATCAAAATAATATCAATTTCATTAGTTTCGGCAATAACAGGCTTTCAAATAGCTTCTCAAGAGATACATGTTAATAATATATATGTAATATATTATAAGTAAGGGTCGGTTGGTGTGTAAATATATCGGTTAGTTCTAATACTGATATTAGGTTTCAGTCATGATACCAGAAATCTTGATATAACGTATAATATATAATATCGGAGTATTAATGTTTATTTTTCACAGAAAACTTCTTCTAAAGGCTTTTCACTTTGTGATGGTATTAATTAATTTATTAAATAGACAAATAACTTAGTTCGCTTTACTTTATACCAATCGTTTGTAATTTACGTTATTTTTTGTGCATTGAGTAGATTTGTGCAATATTATAATAAGAATACTAATTCTCAGTGTAAATATTTTTTTTAATCGGAAAGGTGAAAAAATATTAAATCGTTATTCTTAAGGCGATGCACCACGTCTTGTACCTAATATCTGGAATCTATTACGCTAACAATAAAACTCCTTATTTAGATAGCGATAAGTTTTAAGTTCCTTCTCAACACCAGCCGCCTGATTTGATTTAAGCAAAAAAAAAAACGTCGCCGAAAAAAGTGTTTCATTTTATATTGCGAAGTTCAGATACAAATATTTAAATGTTTTACGATCATTTTCTAAAGAACTTTATTTGTCAAATCTAAAAATGGGTTCATAGGTTATATTTTCTGGGCTTATAAAAAGACTTTATAAAATGCTTGATTATTTCAAAAGCCAAGATGCTATACTAGCAGAATTCAATTAAAGCTTTTGAAATAATTCAAAACGATAAAATTTAAAAAAAAATCACAAGATTTTGAATTTGCAAAAACTAAAAGGGTGTTACCTTAACAAAAGAACAGTTTCACACGACACAAAGTAAAAAAATATATTATTCTAGCAGTTAGCAGTAAAACGGATAAATTCACAAATAATTTTAATGAAATCATATTCGAGCAAATTCGATGTAAAGATGAATAATTGTAACCGCCACAAAACCAAAAAAAAGGTGTTCGAAAAATAAAAAAGGGAAAATAATACTGAATATAGAAAAATTACAATTGAAAAATATTTTCAGTCTTCGAACGCCTCTCGCCGTGGTAATAAGTTTTTCAATGTTCCGACCTTATATTTACAATCCGTTTATATGAAAGGGGGCAGTAAATATCTGAAACAACTGAGTTAGTTAGTAGTTATAATATTGATTATTGGTATATTACGGAGCGGGGGATTTTGCTATGAATAACCTGCACAACTGATACACTACATCTACATGTCTATGGAAATACTTGTCAATGGAAGTATACATATAACCAAGTATTCGCTACAACTACATGTCTATGGAAATATTTGTCTATGGAAGTATACATAACCAAGTTATCGATAAGCATTCCCATAGCTAAATCCTTGCTTTTACGCAGTAAATTTTTAAAGTAAATTTTTTGTAAATGTATAAAAATCACAAAAATATCTTACTTAAACCATTATCATCTTACTTCCCTTGGGAGTAAATACTATGATATTAAACCTTTCCTTATTAATAAAACAGTATTTCATTCCACCCTAGACAAGGTTTGCTCAGAGGGTTGGTAACAAACTCGGTTGAATTTTAATAAAAATGGTACCTTGAAATGCACCGTCTGTTTCTTATTATCTTCATGACTTTCACCGTCGTTCTAGCAATTATCCATCAATCAGAGAAAATGCCGCATGAGTGACATTGTAAGTATAAATTAACATTTGTGTAAAATTAACTACCCATTGCAATAATACATATTCGGTTATTTTTTGATAGTTTGTGTTAGTGTAAAAAACATTACTCAATGTACACATTATCACCGATACTACGTTCGGTAAAACGTTGATCGAGCTCGGTAGACATTTATTTATTTTACTGTACTTGAAATAAAAAAAAATTAAAATACCTCCCTGATTTGGAAAAGTTTTCCATAGTTGACGGACCGCCAAACAACTCGGTCTTGGCACATACTATTTGCCTCAATCACTTTCAAACAAAATCTCATACATACTCTTATATTATTCTGACTTTTGGCATGGCCCGACTCAAGTATCTGATTCACTTGATCGTGCCATGTCTTCCTCGGGCGTCCCCGACTGCTTCTACCATTCACATTTGCGTCATATATTCTTCTTACACTTTACACTACTCTCTTCGTTCATTCGCTTTACATGCCCAAACCATCTGAGGATCCCTTTCTCAATCTTACTCATTATGCTTACATCAGCCTCACACGATCATGCATGGTTTTACCACACATACGTCTCAGGGATCTCATTTAAACAGCATTCAGCTTACTTTCATCCTTCCTCTGCCAGTTCCATGCCTCAGTGCCTTACATCAGGGTAGCATAATATTCTTCTTGCACTAAAACTTCGTTCATTCGCTCTACATGCCCAAACCATCTGAGGATACCTTTTTTAATCTTACTAATTAAGCTTACATCAGCCTTATATTCTTTGCGGATATTGGATTTCTCACAACGATCGTACATGGTTTTACCACACGTACGCCTCAGGGATCTCATTTCAACAGCATTCGGTTTGCTCTCATCCTTCCTCTGCCAGTTCCATGCCTCACTGCCATACATCAGGGTAGGTACCATAGTTGTGGAACATTAATAAATACTTAATTAAATGAAGACAATATAAGCGAGACTCAATCGAAAATCTGGAAACAAAAAATCAGAAACAGATATTGCTACCTCAGGGACTCGAACCCAGGACCTCTTGCTTTCCGGGCAAACGCGCTAACCACTGCGCCACGGTGTCGATATCAAATTCGGTCATTTTTAAATGTATCATACTTCGACTAAGAGGTCCTGGGTTCGAGTCCCAGAGGTGTCAATATCCGTTTCTGATTTTTCTGTTTTCAGATTTTCGATTGAGTCTCGCTTATATTGTCTTCAATTAATTTAATATTACAATTTGAGGTTTATCATAAAGTTAAAGTTAAAATAAAATATTAATAATTACCCCTACAAAAACTATCTCTCAGCTGAACAAAATCTCTTTTTATTCAGCAGATTTAGAAAAAGTTGGTGCTATTGAAGACAGAAAAAAATATAATTCTAAAACTTTTCCACCATTACAGTTTTTATGTAAATTAATAAAACTCACAATTATTCACTTAATAGAGTTTTTCAACAAACAACTGTCATAGACAACTGGTTTGGCATACGTGGGAGCAGAAATAACAAGGAATTCGAGATGTTTCTAGGATTTCAGACAGCTAGCCACTTAATTCTTCACACAGCGGTATACTGAACACTGAACACGTAATGATAGTTTCCGTTCCTGTGTACTTGAAGGAAAATAATAATTCAAACTGTAATAAAAAGATATATGCACTGAACCTAAACTAACCAAATCAAAAACACAATTTTTACATATATGTATGTATACTTGAGTCATGCATTTATACAGCTTAAAAATTTTTATAAAATTTATCATTTTAAGTCTGGTATTTTGCTAGATATAAAATGTCAAACAATGTCAAACTTCTGAACGAGGACAATTATTTGGAATTTTGATAAGAGCATATGTTATAAAGTGATTGAGGAGTTGGGTGTCATGTTATGGTACTTGAATTGGGGTAGGGTTTAATGTATAGGTTATTAAACAGGGTGTTAATATATCAGGGTTGTAGAATTCAATGTAATGCACTGGAAGTGCTGTGTTGTGTTTGTACCTACTATGTGATCATTTACACCTCTTATTAAGTGGGTGCATTAAATGTTAATTATTCAGGGTTATATATATGAAGGTACACAGTTATCAGCTTTAATCCCATAGGATCTTGGACGCCAAATCTCATAGGTACGAGATATGCTGACTGTGTCGGTAGGCATGAATACTCCCGTCAGAGCGTGGGCACTGTTATTTTATTCATTGTTGTGAAGCTTGGAAAATAAGAAATAAAAGAGTGGATGTAAAACAAGATTATTATATTGGAATATTAACATACCTGTGGACCATACTAAGAGCTAGCTAAAACCTATTATTTTTATGCGACGATTCCGGATGCCTAATATAGCACCGTGAGGGGCCCCTTTTCTCCCTCACGTTGCCTCCGCGCCAGGTTTGCAAGCTTCTCCATCCATCTGGGTGATTATTACGTTTGAGATCACCATGCCCATGGTGTCCATCATGTGGTTGCAGTAGTGGAAATGTCCTCCATCAGGTTGTGAAAAGAATCGGCGGGGACTACACGGACGGTCGTGTCCCTTTGTATTAATGAGAATCCATCTCGTCGAATGACGGATGATAAATATAATCGCAGATTACAGTAAAACTGGGTCGGTCAAGCCGCCATTATCGCACCACGGGATTCTACACTGGAATACCCGTAAATAAGAATTCTCCAGTCGCGATAACCTTGTATCGGCTGGGAATAAAAGGAAACTCGTTCACATTTTAAATAAACTTGTAACAACCCGCCGATTGAATATTTTACATATTAAATAAATTTAAGTCCACATTTTCGACTGTCGGGTTCACGTCCTGCCCTGGAGACGCGAAACCAAAAAGTCCCGGAAAACGATTATTATCCCCCTATCGACCGAAAGTAAAACCACTCGGAGAAAAAGTGTAATTTATAAGTGGCCAGTAAAATAATTGAATTTATTACTATAGACAAATATTAACAACCCTGGGGCAATTTTGAACATTATTCAATTATTTTCATAACACATATTTTTGCAATGTAAGAGTTAATCACAATAATACTTTCGAAATTGTGTCCTTCTGTGAATTGGTAAGACCATGTGACTTGCCAAAATTAAACGTCAAACGAATTACTATCTACCTCTTCACGCATTTTGCATTTTTTTCATATTACCTATTTATTAAACGACTTTTATGTTGTGTAGTAATTATGTTTTAAAGTTGGACCGGTCCTCAATAATCTGTGAAAAGAATTATTGTCGTCGGCATAGCGAATATTATCGATCACAGACATGTCATGAAATCATCGCTAAATATTGCGTAAATGTTGAACGGCATTATTCAGCCTTGTCAGAATTTTCTGTCGTTATTTCAGAAGATAGGTACCTACAAGATACCTATATGAGTATTTTAATGTCACTGGTCATTTCATCTCCGTGTTATAGAACAGATTTTTATTAACTCTAATGATTATTTCTTTGAATGATTTTCTGTGATGGAATTTCTGGCTTTACTTTCAACACAATTTGTGACAAGGGTATGGGAACCGCCGCCACGGAAACCATTTATTGGATGACCAACACCTCTGCCAAAGGTCTACCCAAGTGGTTCACTACGTTTATGGGGTGAGGTTTGTCCAGATATTGGCGGCCGATGCATCTACCCACCTTCTGCGTGGCGGGCCGGATCGAGAAACTGGTTGAGGAAGGTCTTTGGACCTCTCCAGTCAGAATCCCTCGACCCATCGACTCGCACCGCAGTTGGAAGGATGGATTCATACGTCCATCGCCCCTGGACACACTTACCCCCAGATTTTTTTTTTCCTTTATTTTTTTCCCATTATACATTTCAAAAGAAATTTTTACAGATTTTAAAAATATATATAACATAACGCAAGATAAACAATTAAAATAACAAGACAAGTAAAATAATGTAGAAAAGAAAAAATATATATAAGACAAAAGTAGATAATGGGAACCCACTAAGGCACTGCCTGTGCGTGGGTAATGTTAACTAAAGTGCTAAAGTGCTAAATTACACCAATAAGTTGGCGGTACAAGTAAAAAATGTAATTTTCAATGTGAAAGTTAAAAAATATAGTGACACATAGAAATTAATTGATTTTTGTTACGCTTTCAAGAAGATAAGTGTAAGTCTTGAAGTTACAGTAGAATTGTAAAAGTGAATCATGAAGGTTTACATAGAGTTTATAAAAAAAGTGTTTCAATATCTGTATCATTTAGCCATAATTTTAATTCTTTTATGTAAAGTGATATTTTACCTGTCATTTGAATGTGTTTTGGTAGAAGATTAAATGTACGAGGACCAATAAAAAAAGATTCCTACCACCTTTTCCTCCCTTTACAAAAAAAACCCTCCACACAGCATCCCCTAAGATGACACAGGCCCTGAGGTAAATTATTTTCCTCAGTGCCCTCTGTGGGGAGCTATTATAGAAAAAAAAAACAATTTCTCGTAATCATCGATGAAAATGCACAGCCATATCTCCGCACCTCCCTCATCTAAATTAATACAAAATAAGGCTTCTCCGGTTCCTAATCCGTTTCAGATACCAAATTGCATTTTACGAGGTTTCTTGGCATTTCTGCAAGATTACGACATGAATAACTGCGAGAAAATCTTTGTAAAAGAACCTACCAGGTTTAGTATTATGTGAACAGTGTGGAAATTTTTTCTTAAGATTTGAAGAGTTGAAATTCAATTAGGTATTCCATAATATTTCGTAAAACGATGTATGAAAGAGAGTTACACCAGTATTTCGACAATTATTATTAATTCACCAGCATTAACAGTTCTCTCAGTAAGTTTTTTTATCTGATCCAAAAGTCACCCCAATTTGCATGGCACATAAATGAGTATAAAAAAATTAGGCTTTACATAAACCAATCTTATTTAAAATACATTTTTCAAGAGTCAAGTATTTTTATGCCTGTTTTAGCTGTGTATAAATTCTCGATAAATATTAATAAAACAATCACAGTTCAGATATTTTTTGTTGTTGTTTGGGTAGTGATCGTTCCCCAGACGTAACTGATATCTGTAGACTTTAAAATATTTCTTTTAATTCAAATATACTTGGGAAGTTTGCCTGTAAATCATTTCACTTGAAAAATACTTAAGTAAATATTTTTATGTTCCATCTCTTCATCGGACTTAAAATGAGTTTAGAAATAATTTAAAAAAGGTTTAGTTTCTCAAATTGTGATAGAAAATATCCAAGTTTTATGTTTAGTTTTGTGTAACAACAATAAAAATAATTTGAATAGAAAAACAGAGATGTGTACTAACCTACGCCTCCAAATATTACACTATATTTACGAAACAAATATGTATGCAGGACAATAAACGACACTTAAAACACATGAGAGAGGTTTAATAAGTGTGTAATAATCTCTAAGGTCACAACTAGTTTAATCTAAGAGGTGTTGAAACGAATTTTAAGAAAAAATCTTATCTCGAATAGCAGAGTAATCACCCATTCAAAACATCGATTTTGATGATTATGGACATACCGAAGACACAGTTTGACCGAATGTCTTTATTGTCAGATATTGATACGCGGAATTGCGATAATACTGATAAGAATATTAACAAACCAAATCATGTTATTAATAATGTTTTTATTAAATCATTCATAAAAATGGACTGATACATATTTTCCTGTTTTTGTTTTATTTTCAATGGAAAACTCGACATATTGTCGAGTGGTTACAAGTATTTTTCTTTACCGCCGCGTTAATATTAGTTTACCATATAGACGTATTAATATTAGATGTCAATGGTTAGGCCACCAATAAACGTGCTAGTAACTCTCTCAAAAGCGTGTCAGAAGCGGTCTTCAGCAAGCCAGTATCATAAGTATCGCATCTCTACTATGCCTCATATGCGAGCAGCTCATATGCCATTCAATTCAACAGAGTTTGATGTGTACCAGTGGCACGTGGTGTGAGGTGGGAAGAGTGCTGAACGCGCTCTGCCATTAACTCAGAGTGAACTGTTGCTTTTGATTTTATTGTGCCCTGTTTTGTTGCTTTTTTGCAAGTTATATTTGTACAATCAACATGGATCGGTGGGGCGGAGAAAAAACTCTGAACTTCATTATGCACCATCGCAGCTAGCAATGCTTGTGGTATACAGGTTCGCCCTTTTACAAAATCTATATCAGCCAGCTATGCACACGAAATTAGAGATGTGAGTAGATATCATGCCTCTATCTTGCGTGTGTATACTGACCTACAAGAACGCGTGTAGTTAGCATGTCAGCTACTACCTAAAAGCATGCATTTTCACTGGCATGTGTATCTTCAAGGTTAACTGTAGTGTCCGTGGTACACTGTGGCCGCGGGGGGGGGGGGGGGGGGGGGGACCGGGTGCCGAACGTGGCCGAAGGTTTCCGATCCTGCCCGAAGGTGGTAGTGGAGGGGCAGGCCAGAGGCGCCGGCAGTGCACGGCGGCTGCCGGCATTCCGCGAATTACCTTACTAGCGTTAGCATTGTACTTCTTCACAATTGACTTAATAAATAACCATTTGTATAAACGAGACCTTTTCAATAAATTGTATTTGTAATTGTCACAGACATTACTTTAACCAAGAATACGATAGGTATAGAATCAATTTATGAAGAACAATAATTTCAAACCAACTTTGCCTCAAACTCGTCCATACCATAAGTCTTGGTAATAAATATAGTTCAGTGGATATTTTTTTAAAATCAATATTACTGAAATATAAAGTTGAAATTAATAACCTTGACTATAAACATAGTCAATTATTTTACAATTACGAATTTCTTTAATTTAATTTTAGCGCCCTTGAGATGATTTTTCATGAAAACGGCGCTTTATAAATCAGCCAAATATTATTAATTTTATTATTTTTCATTGTATTCTCATTGTTCTTGTAATCTCGGTTGTACCACCCCAGCTACGTTTGTATATTCAAAGTCTTATTTTGTTCCTACTTTATAATTCCTTCTACCTACATGTTTATTATTTTCTGCATAATCTATTTCTACGTATCATATTTGCAAAAACACCCCACATCACTAAGGGCGTCGACGCGCTGCGCCCTCCACGGTATGGGAGTCGGTGTGTGCTGTGCACGGGATTTTACAAGACGGATTGTGAAGGACCTGTCGAGATGGTTCCGGGAAGCAATTTTCATTTTATTGCACGGGTAATTGATTCCCATTGTAAAAATAGCCTAACTCCAGGACCCGATTAGCTCTTAAACGGTACATCCTGGTTAAGTGGCTAAGACTCTTGACTCACATTCCGGAGGTTGCGGGTTCGAACCCGGCATGCGCAAATAAATTTTATTTGATTAATTTGTGTTATTTCACAATTAATTCATTTAAAATAATATATAGTATATTTGCGGCATGTTCCAGAGTGGAAGATACTATCAGTATCGCCCTGGTGTAAGACCACCATTCAGAATTGAAACGTTGCTTGAAAATGGCTTTAGCCGTGTTTAGTGACCAGATCTGAATAGCCAGGTACTTCCCAACCTTCCTCTTCCCCACCTCCTTCCCCTCCCCGCTACCTTCAGCCTCACAACATACCCCAATTGGGGATGCCATAGTCTCACTGGCTCCAGACGGGAGCAGTTGAGATTCTTGTGCGGTATTCACTGTAAAAAAAAAAAAAAAAAAAACAGCGTCCTTAGATGCAAAATTACACATATCTTTGAATCGCCACTTTTCGCTAAGCTTGCAGGATGGTGGAATGATCTACAACTCATTGGACGCATAGGCGATGATGATATTCTCCAAGTGGGAGGAAGTAGAGGTAGATAACTATAAGAAGCATGGGTGGGAGACATTATAAGTATTGTGACAAATAGCTCTCCCGGTTCTAAACGTAAGTAATAGTCTGAGATACACTTTTATCTCCGGTACATCAAACTTCCACAACTATCAATTAATTATATGTAATAATATTTTGTTAAGGTTCTGTTCAAAAACACAATTCACCATTATAAGGTATTTATTTAATCAAAATGATTCTCAACATTATGCTTCTTTAGTAATTCCATTTAGGAATTCCCATTGTAAAACTAACATATTAATTTTTTTAAATAAAATTGTTACTTTTTCTTGAGCATTATCTTAACTTTTTTTATTATTAATTTAGTTCGTTTATACTACATTCGTGAATAAACTATTATGCACAAGCTATCATTACATTTTATAAAATTATGTTTTTAAAGTAAGCATATTATCCCTTTTTAAACACATTCGTACTTCAGACTTTCAGGCATTTCATCACACATCTTTAGTCCTCTATACGTTATGCAGTTTTGTGACTCTGATTTTCGCTTATGCGGCCATCTAACTCTATTTATATTTCTGGTTTCATATTTATATATATATCTCTATTAAAATTTATTTCTTTCTTAAATATTTTGGCATTAGGTTTTTCATAACTTTGGGCACAAAAATTTAAACATTAATTAACAGTATTTTTTATTGGAATCCAAATTAGCTCCTCTCTCTTCTGATCAACCTTTGCATTTTCGTCTTTCCCCAGTATACAACTCATAGCTATGTTCTGTGAATTTCTAGCCTGTTTTAAGTTTCCTTCATTGGCCAAATATAAAATCGTAGAGCACTAATCTAAATGTGGAGCAATTATAATTTTAAAAATGAGCTCTGTAGTATTTCCCATTAGCCTTATAAGAAAATTTACTTTTTAAATTGGTTTAAAAAATAGTGTAGAATTGTAAAATTGTATTAATCTTGGATAAACGTTGATCTGGCATCCATAACCTAACTAAAAATCCACCTAATATCCATAAAAGAAAATAGGCAAACCCGTGGAAATTACTGTTTTGTTTAGATTTATTATTGAATTCCCTAAAAAATCTGTTAGAGTTCTGCCATAAAGAAATCTATTTTAGGCTGTCGGATTGGCCCGTCCGAAACAATTTTCTATTTTTACGAGAACAAACAATGATTATTACAGTACTTATATGTTCATACAAGAACGAGTAAATAGCGAATGGCAAATCCAGGGTATTGGTCAACGTGTATCGTGACGTCACATCTACCAGTGATGACGTCAGATTTGAAAGCTGTTCTTGTTCTACCGGAGTTTCATTGGAAGATGCTCAGAGGAACTAGCGTTAATGAACCCTTCAGCATTAGTGAATGGTCGGGAAACACGAAAAACACACGTTAAGCATGTGCGCAAATTTGTCACATTGGAACGGGTCGCTTCCACGACCGTTCTTGAGTTTTACACCTGGTTGTCGAATGATTAACTGGCCTCCGTGTTTCCTTCTTCCTACAACATTAGTCTCTTGCAAAACCCAGTTGAACATTTTACAAAAGGGTTTCATTCCTTTCTAGATAATGACTTTCCAAAGATAACATAGACCCTGAGGGAAATTATTTTCTTCAAGGTCGCCATTGTGTGGAATATATAAAAAAAATGTGAGCAGTCATAGTTCCGGTCGTTAATGTTTAAGTTTAAAGTTGTGTATTCCCTTTGTAGCTACATGATAAATTTGTACACGTTTCATATTTTTTTGTTGATTTTGCAAAAGTAAAAAACTATTTTAAAATTTTTTAATGTTGCGAAACATTAGTTAGCTGTGTTGCGGGCGTTGTTAAATATTAGTAAGTACTGTTTGTTTGAGTGAAATAAACAATCTCATTATAAGATTGGATTTCATTATGCTATTCAGATATGAGTGTTGGAAATTACAACAAACAAACCGATAAAATTACCATAGTATATCGAAATAGATTTGTTAAACGCAAGAGGGCGTGATAATTTTCAATGTTTAAGACTAATGGACCTTTAAAAAATGTCATAAAAAATATTAACCTGCCCTATTAATAAAATTGCTCTTAGGCCATTTTTCTTATTATAAATCATATTTCTTTTTTGAAATAATTTAAAAAAAAAAATTAATCTAAGTTTTCCAAGATTCAGACTAATCTTGAAACATTGCATTTCATAATCAGGTTCTGGCCATCTTTCTCTATCTATATATTCTTCTTCTCGTTCTGTTACATTTCTCACACAATATTATCCAATATTGAAACTGCCACAATTCCATTAAATCCGGACAGTTGTAACTATTATGTATTATCAGGTTCTGGCCATCTTTCTCTATCTATATATTCTTCTTCTCGTTCTGTTACACTTCTCACACAATATTATCCAATATTGAAACTGCCACAATTCCATTAAATCCGGACAGTTGTAACTATTGTGTATTATTAACAGTGTATCGAGTTTTACATTGTCGATACTTGTTGTTTTAATAATCCTTATCGCCGAAACTAATGTCGAAATAATAACTCACCGCGCATAAACATGTTATCAGCGGGAATGTTGGCTCGTGTGCGTATGAGCAGGTACTTCCAAAGACAAAAGATACCATCGGAGGAACTATCACGAACACAACACTTCTTTATTGACTTACCACAAAAAATATTTTTGATCGAAATCAATGATTATTACCTCAATAATTATTATATATCTGGACAAGGTAAAAGCAATCAGGAGATTAGTGTTTTCGGAAGGAGATTAGATTACTTTCTGTCCTTACAAAGATACACCTGAGTCACGAGGTGTCAGCCGCATTTTCAGGATTCCGTCACTGGAATACTACTATTGACGTACCTACTATTTTTTACAAAAAATAGCTAGTACTCTAATATTATGTTTAAATTCTATTTTCTAAAAGTTTGAACGCACTATAATATGTATAATAAGTATTTAAAAAATTTGGAAAGCTATCAAACATTTTTTGATATTTTGTAAATGTACAAAAAAATGATAAAATTTAGAAATGGTAGAAGATTGCATCAGAAATGAAAAGATTACTACAATAATCCATATTCGTAAAATAGTTAACGATAAACAGAGCACAAACAAAAAGAAGAGCAAATTCTTAAAATTGGTAGGAATATTTTTAATATAATTCATAATTTTTTGACAGCCCATAATTATTACAAAATATTAATTTTAAATGTTCAATCCGAATTTCTCCATCTCCGGCACACATTTTATATTTCAAAGAGATTTGCTAATTATTTTGAATATGTATTTATAAGAAGAATTAATAAATTTAACAGATTATGAGCGGGCATCGATGAATTTCACGAACCTTTCAAAATTCATAACACACTTAAATAATCATATTATTTTATTGTATTTTTCATCTCCTTTACTTTCTTTTTTGCTTTCAGTAATTTGAGTTTAAAAAAATCCCTTACTTTTATTGTTATAATTGAATCCCATATCTATGTTTAAAAGTAGTAGTGGATTTTTGTGTTGTTTTTATTTTATTAAATTAGGTCTTCAAATTTAAATGTCATTATTTTATTATGTTACTAGCTGAAGGGTTCACGACGAGTTCATCGAAAACGAATTCATCGAAAATCAATTCATCGAAAGCAAATTCATCGAAAACATGTTCATCGAAAACCAATTCAACGAAAATCAATTCATCGAAAGCAAATTCATCGAAAACATGTTCATCAAAAAACCAATTCAACGAAAATCAATTCATAGAAATCCAATTAATTCATCGAATGATCAATTCATCGAATCGCCAATTCATCGAAAAAATATATTTTGTTGATATTTGAGAGAATTGCCGAAAGGACCGAGAAGTTAAAAAAGCATTGGTCAACCTAAACAAACCTAACCTAACCTAACCTAACTTAACCTATTTAACCAATTTTTAAATATTTTTTATCATCACTCTTAATGACCTTTCTGAGTTGTTTATGAGTTGGTTTCATTATGAGTTGTCTGGTCACCGTTCCTTAGATATCCCTTTTTTGCAGTATCAGACAATCGGAAATCGAAGAGAACCTATAAATTTTATATTGTCACTACGAAACTGACAGTTGCTAAACACATTTAACTCAGTTAAACAGACCTTTTTGGGTTTTTAATTTTGACAGCTCTAATATCTACAAAAAAATTTTTTTCGATGAATTGATTTTCGATGAACTCGTTTTCTATGAATTTGCTTTCGATGAATTGATTTTCGATGAACTCGTTTTCGATGAATTTGCTTTCGATGAATTGATTTTCGATGAACTCGTCGGTTACCAGCTGAAGTCCCGGGCGTTGCCAGGGCTTTACACAGAGTGTTTGGAAATTAGACGTAGACAGTGGCCTTGCTCTTGTTTTGAAGACCAAGTGTGAAAATTTTCATCAGTCTCGGAAAAAACTTTTATGTATACAAATCAAACACAACAGACAGACTTTATTCTTTATGTAAATAGATGGACTAGCTGAAGTACCCGTCTTGCTTGGGCTTTATCAAGAATATTTTGAAATCACATACAGACAGTAATTTTCCTCTAATTGTCAAAAGTTCAAAATTCTCTTCCTTATGTAAATAGATAGAAGAAATATAGATAGATATCCATCTACAATATTCATTTATGAATACTGTTTATAATGCTAATGAATAAATAAAGTAAAATATGTACCTAACTTTTCACAAAAACTTTGTAACAAACAAAAAAAATATGGACGAAACAGAAAAATCTCACTATACTAGTTTCAGTAGTTGGTCGACAGGTGTGCAAGTGCATATGCAACTGTGCATACAAGCTATGTTATTAACTATATGGAAGTGGTTTTAGCGGAGAAAACGGGAAATAATTATTGTATTTGCGGTTACAGAACGCAGTTTTCAATACTGCTCACCTTCAGAGTAGGGTATGCAATCCCGCAATCCCGCAATCCCGCGAGATTTCAGTAATATTTAATCCCGCAGATTTGTGAGATTTTCGTGTACGGGATTAAAAAAATACCAAATTTACACCAAAAACCTGCCCTTTGATCTGCACGTGCTTGCCAGTATGTTGCGATGCTTAAGATACGCAAGCGCCAGAATGTTAAGAAGAACAGTCAAGAATCGAATGTTATTAAAGTTTACAAGAGGAGATTGGCTAGTGACCCAAAGAGAACTGGATGGTTCAGAGCAAACAAGGATCGAATAGACTTACAAATTTGAGAGAGCTCCAAAGATGAGATATCCAAAGGTGGACATAATTCATAATAAATAGCAGAAGAAGAGGCAGCAAATAGCAAAAAGCAGAAGAAGAGATTTAAAAAAATGAATAAATCTCCACCCCGCTTGAATCTTTTTACGAGAACTTCCACCCTCCATTAAAATACTATAAACGTTTGCTATTTAAAACTAGAACAAGCAACGATCACGTTTTAGAATACACAGTTTTTTTTGCTATCTGCCCAAGCGAAATCATTTTTCGGAAAAAGTTTTGCAGAATAATGATTGTCAGCTAAACGTCAATCCACCTCGTTTAAATCCAACAAGCTTTTAAGACTGACAATCCGAATATCCAGAGGATTTACATGACAGTTTTGTTGTGCAAGGATTCCCGAAATTACAAAAAAAAATTGAAAATTTTCAAAATATTTTGTAAAACGACACATTTACGAAACCCTTGATCAACCCGCAAGAAACATTTTTTTTACTATATTATTACATCTACTTCCAAATGTCTTTTAAACTTAAATTCATACATTTTTTGGTTTGACTTATGTTTGAACCTGGTGATCGGAATCAACCCCGCTACAAGCCGGGCCCAAATCGGATTTGGTAAGGCCGACATTTATTTTTTACAAAGTGCTTTGATTTCTTCTAAATTCAGAAAAATGCGCAAATGTTTGCGTATGTATACAAAAAAATGTGAAATAGTGCATTGTCATCGACAACGAGTCTATCTGCCGAGTTTCAGCTAGATCGGATGTCGGTAAGTGGATTAATTTCCGCTTGATACAAAGATTCCGCTCCATTCATTCATTCATTAAATAAAAAAAAAAACAAAATTGAAATTTTAATAGTGTAACAATCAAAAAAGATTTGACTGAAGTGAAAATGGATAAAATTTTATTTTTTAAGTTAAATTCTTGTGTATTTAGTTCACAGGCTCTCCATATGCATAATTTTACTGTGAAAACAGTCAACATAGAGGTCACTGTCAAGTAGTGACCTAGTGACTACCTACCTATCTTATGACTCACAGTGACCAATGAATGACCATTGAGGTACAATAAACGGTTAAAACCTGACTTTGTACTCGTGTAAATGAACTTCTGAGTTCATTTTGTTAAAAAAAATGTTGAATGAATATTCTTCATCATTTTTTTCTCTTCCTGGCGAATGTTCTAATCCACTAATGTATATTATAGAAGTCAAGATATTATACAAACCATATCTCTATGTGAATTACCAAAATATGTTTAAAAATATATTAATACAAGAAATCGAATTGTTCAGAAATTCGAAGTTTAAATGGTTACATGAGAGATTCCAACGTAAATATTATTATTTTTATTTTATTGTATATTTGAGGTACCTTATAATTTTTAAAATATATTATTTGCACTGCCATTTCAAGCATTTGCTTGTGGATGGAAGACGTGTATACATTTGAAAAAGCATACAGATTAACAATACATAATTTTATGAAATAGTTGTAGTAGCCCAACATTTGTACACGGTTGACATTTGTCACATGAGAACGGGTCGTTTCTTCGACTCGTTCTTATGTTCAACAGCTCGGCTGTGGAATGATTTGCCGGCCTCTGTGTTTCCTCCTTCCTACAACATAGGTCTCTTCAAGACCAATGTTCATTCCTTCCTCTCCTCAAAAAGACCCTCCACACAGCATCCCAGATGACATAGGCCCTGAGGGAAATTATTTTCCTCAAGGCCTCCTGTGTGGAGTTAATGTAAAAAAAAAAAAGTTCATATTTCTGGTCGAATTAAGAATAAAAAATACACATGAATAATTGATATGGTTATATCGTAATCGTAATAACAGTGTTTTAGAAATTAAAATATCAGTCTTTCTGTCGAAAATATGTAATTTTCCTTTTTATCTCACTTTTTTCCACTTAAGGGAGTTCTTGGGCATGACTTCAATAATTGCTTCATAGAGTCCGTAGTTTTGTTCAACAAGTCGGAGAAGCCAAGTGCATGCATGCATATTGCTTGACGCTCGTAATGATGCGGCAATCAACCTATCGAGATTAGCAATCCAGATTTGGTCAAAAGTCGGCGAGGCTAAGTGCATTCATCTGCAATTTGTACTGTGAAGAATTATTGTTTCGCGCTGGTAGTGATGTGGCAGTCGACCTTTGCGACTTGCAGTATCCAGGGTTGGTCGAGGGGATCGCCTGGTCTGAGCTCAGTGCTGGAGACGTAAAGCTGGGACGATCTGCCTTTTGGAGCTGGAGCTGTTGGAGTGGAATCCGCCAAGGGAGTGACTAAAATAACTGATGTATATCTCTCTCTCCTTCAGGTAGAAAAAAGGCGAATTTCTTTATTATTTTTTCTACTATTTAAAATGGCAAGTTTTATAATTCATTAAAAATTGGAATCCAGTTCATGCTTAGAAGAGTTGAAATCTTGAATGGAAGCGAGCTTCATCAACACGGTGTTTAATAACATTGGAGTAACTCTAAGTGACCAGCTCAGATACGGGGCTCCATCGAAGCCAAAGTTAAGTTAGCCTCACAGAAGCTGTGGATACTAAGGGTCCGCAGATACTATAACAGTACACAACTGCTAACCCCGTACAAATTGCAAGTATAGCCAGGTTAAATTTGGCGGCTACCTCTGTCTGGAACCATAAACTGAAAAAATTCCCCATTCAGTGCAGAAACACGCGGTCCGTTCGATAGATTCTCTTATTTCAACAATCTTAATGTAATCTTTAGAGCACAGGCGTCGGGTGGGAATGCTGTCCTTGATCTATCGGTTCTTCAATGGAAGATCCTTTGGCAGTGATGCACAGTCGAGAAACACGAAAAATGCGCGCCCAACATTTGCACACAGTTAAGAACGAGTCACATAATAACGGGTCGTTTTATAACGATTTGCCAGCCTCTATGTTTCCTCCCTTCTACAACAAGGTTCTCTTCAATAATCATGTTCACTCCTTCCTCTCCTCAAATAGACTCTCCACACAGCATCTTTAAAGATGACACAGGGAAATAATAATAAAAAAATGTATTTAGATATAAATCCATTTCATCTAATCCATCTTGGAAGACTTCATCGCTACTGGAAACCTTTCTTCAGAATATTCAGAATGTATAGGACCAATATCCCCTCCTATCAAGCTCCAGCTTGACAATGTTCTTCAAGGAATTCCAAATTCAAAATTTGGATTCCAAGATCGTTCGCATAACAATTTAATCACTAACTGGAATTTTCTTCATCGAATTAATTGAAATTCATTTGATTACGCTTGTTCTGTCTCCTATAATACCTTAATTTAGTGAATCAATATTACTCGTATTTGATACACTGACAGATGACACTGTAAACGCGTTTTAATTCGCACTCTGACTCTGACTGATTTTTTTTTAGCAATTGAATGCTACGCTTGTCATTCACAAGACGTTTGGGTCTATTTACTCCCAATATTTTCTTCTGTTCTCTTTAAGGAAGGTTTCATTTATTTTTTGTGGTAGAGATTTCCATAACGTACTTAAATGAGTGTGTGAATTAAATAATTAGTTCCTACAAATCTTCATACAAATGCAATATGAAATAAACTTAATTACCGTGCAATGCACATAAAACTTCGCATTGAAATGTTGATTTCACGTATATGTACTTATTGGAATATTATTATTTTATTACCTACACTTGAGCAAAAAAAATAATCAATATTAATTTCATGTTACTTAAATAATAAACGATAAGTTGACCGTACGTAGGCAAGATGATATGACTATTGTTGACCATTGCCGAACAATCATTATCTTCTCCGGCAACAGTCTTACCGGGCAAAGTTTTGGCTGCCAGTGTTGCCGTGCACCGCAAAAGTATAGCCCTAACGAATAAGACAAATTCACAAACTAGAACACATCTCCTGCAATAACTCCACAAAATCGCAAGTTCGAAATTGTGCTAGTTTTGGAAACGGGTATGTGGTGAACAGAGACGCGAATGCAACAGTCGAGAAGGTACTCGTATATACAGGCATAGGCAATATCATAACTCACCGGAAAGACAACAAGAATAGGCAATATATTGCCTGATACATTGCCCTAAAAGTTGCTCGTTTATGGGCGCCTTTACACCAGAGTTGCAGATGTTTGAATATCCTACACTTTGTTAAACGAAATTCTGTTACTTTTACAAAACCGGATTATGATAATATTCTTCTTCTTCTTTCGTATGGTGGGGGGTCAGAGGGGGACATCTAGGTCTGCGAGCCAGTCTAGGGCCTCAGGCGTTGCCCTGTAGACCTCATCAATCCCGCCGGGGAATGAATGGAGCGGGCATTCGTTGACCACATGGATAGTATAATATTCTGAATCC
This sequence comes from Limnephilus marmoratus, assembly GCA_917880885.1. Taxonomy (NCBI): domain Eukaryota; kingdom Metazoa; phylum Arthropoda; class Insecta; order Trichoptera; family Limnephilidae; genus Limnephilus; species Limnephilus marmoratus. The sequence goes on from OU862908.1 coordinate 16,966,346, forward strand.
AACATTAGATGTTTTAAGACTGGTCAAATGTCAAACGAGCACTATACGATAATAATAAATAACCGCTAGTGGTTTCTAGTATGCACGGGATCATACTCGTCCATCGGAAAAATATTGGTTAATGATTTAATTATTTGAACTTACTTATATCTCTTCGTCCGATCATCCCAGAATTTATCCCAAAAGCTCGATCTGTGCTTGATTCTCAAGACGCTCGTGCTCAGAGTGCGTGGGAGCTTTGCAGCTGGAGCGGGGGGTGGCGCGGCGGCCGTCCCCCCACCCGCCCCGGCCATGGCTGACAGCAGCGAGGGCGAGGAGCAGTTGCCAAGGGAAGTCCTGCTGAGCGCTCCGCGGTACACGAGCGGCGAGGCTGGTGGGCTCGCGCTGCTGGACGAGCAGGTGCTCGCATCCAGGCGGCAAGCGGAGCAGTCGCTCGTGTCCAGCGGGCACCCGGCGCAAGGGCTGCCGGGGCTCGAGGGCTCCTTCGGAACCAGCTCGGGCTCCGTCTCGGGCACTTCTAGCGGAGGCACCTCCGCCCTGAACGTGACGTATCTGTCTTCACCTGGCGCGATCGTGACCATCGTACCGGCATTACGGACAGAACAACTTAGGTTATTTTGCAAGCTCCTCAAGCTCGCGTGGAGATTGCATGGCGGCAGGGAGTCCGGGGAGATCTGAAAGCTGCTCGGGGCGGACACGCAGGACTTGGAGGAGGGTCGCTTGCAGTATTGGAATAAGGACGAGGGGTCGAGGGGGGGACTTCCATCCGCTGGGTCGGCCAGTTTGACACATTCACTTGTGACACGGTTAAAGCATTTACTTAATTCACCTGCACCTCGCACATTCCTGGTACAATAACGTTTCGAGATAAACGAGCCAGCTCAACTATTATAACATCGCATGCTATTGTACACAGCTGATCAACACACCGAACCTTAATCAAATAACAATATTGATCTCTATTCAAATTTATGTCACGTTCACTATTATGGTTAAATGTGAAGTTAATTATTTTCAAGTTCACTTAGGCGTCTTCTAAAATAATGATTTTAATGACGGAAGACAATGATAATTCAACTTACTTCACACACTATATATAAATAATATATTATGATATTAAGAGCAAAATATTAAATTACGATTAAGATTTTTTTTTAAATTAGAGTGGCCCTTACCACAACTGCTACTTTTAAAACATATGTTCGAACTATTAATATCTACTTTAAATCGACTAGCAAATATTAATTCACGTATTTTATTAGAACCACAATCGGAAATTGGCCGTTCACTCGGAACGATTACGCGAAAAAAAAACTGGTCGGTTTCTAAAAATAATATTTGGATTACTTGTTGATTGATAAATTAGGAATCACACCGGCGCGGGCGATAGAATGATATGTCGGTGAGTGAACCGTTGGCGTTGTACCGTTCACGTTATCAGGGGAGCAGAACCGGAGAGGAACTGAGAACTGAAGCTGAATGTGAACGGAACGGAGCGGGCGGCCGATGGGTGGGAGCGAGCGGGCCGGCCGTATAGCGCCGCGCCGTTCACACCTTCGCGGGGCGTTACACAATATTATGCTACGGTTCCTTTGACAGAAAGTTAAAAAAAATCAGCCGGGAAAACGGAATATTCGTGCGGCTTGAGTTATACGCGATAATTAAAAAAAATATTTCTATAGATTTGAATGCGCTGGAATAACTAGGGAAGCTTTCCCAAGAAACTTCTTATTTAGGAAAATTTTCTATTCGCCAGCGATTTTACCTTTGAAAAGCACGAGATTTGGCGAAATATCGCTCCATAAGTTTTTTTTTATCTCATCCATATTACTTGTTTGGCGTTTGTTGGGTCTCCTTGCTTTGATTGAAAAGACAAAGTTATATCATCTGACTGGGGTTCACGTACTCTTTCAGTAATGAAAAAAAAAAGAAAATGAATAATGGATTTATTATCGGAGATGAATTTTGTAAATAAGTAGATTCTCAAGATTCGAAACGCATTCAAAATTGCTGTAATTTTCTTTTTAGGATCAGTAAGAAATTAATTTCCAAATGCATATCGATTAAATAAATTTTAATAATTCTGAATGCAGGTATGTAATAGTGAAAAACACAGAATTTTATTTATTTACATGAATGAACCTTTACCGCAAAATTTTCCATACTTACTTGAATATAAACCTGGTAATAATGATTTTATTAAAAAACAAATTTCCACAGGCTAATGTTATTAAAATATTGATTGCTTGTTATGAAAGCAATTAATAAAGCTTTGGCATTCTGTTTAAAATTGACGGCTCAACGGTATTTAAGGCGAAGCAATTTTATCTAAATAATTTAATGAAACAATGTTACTTCTAAAAAATCTTTTTCCCAATAGGTCAGATTTGATAAACAATCTTTCGCATTCTTGAATAAAGTTGACATTGATTTAGGGGAAGAAGGTGCCTATCCAGAACCTTTAAGGTTGAAGTTATTTTAAAGTTTTATTTTGCAAAAGCAGATAAAAATTACGAAAATACAGTTAGCATAGAGAATATGCAGGACAAAATGGCTTATATAACTAAAAGTTAAATGATACTTCGTGCTTAAAGTTGTTTAAGGACATTTGGAAAATATCCACATATCCTTCGAGGCATTTTAAACTTCCCAAGGCGTCACCATTGGTAAGTTATATCTGCACCTGGAAAGAATCAGAAGCCTACGTTGGAGGCCTCACGTGAAGTTGACTGGGTCATAGAATCCTATTTTAGCCAGAATGCCTGGTGTTGATAATAAACCTAGCTTTAGAAAAAACAACTTACAGAAGCTTAAAAGCCATCAGCTGTAATGCGATATCCTTTCTAGAACTAAGGATGCAGGTACCCAGTATTCCCGAGATAAATACTGTAGGATCATCCATTGGTAAAAACCGAACCCTCTCATGTAGAGGAATCGTAAAAATTTATTTTGTATATTCTCGACCATTAGTACATAGACGGTATCCTCAGGCCCCATATCTGAGACCCGCTCGCGAGAATGCTACGCACATGCTAAGCAAAGCAGCTTTATAATAAGGGTCGTTTGACTCCTTTGAATTGTGTACCCAACATGTTTGTGGCTGATTTAATTTGTAACTATTGGGCAACGTTGGTCAACTCCTTTGAACTGTGTATGACAGAACCCAACGTCTTTATGGCTGACTAATTTTTAACAATTGGGAAAAGTTGGTCAATTCCTTTGAAGTGTGTATGACAGAACCCAACATCTTTGTGGCTAATTAATGCGTAACTATTGGGCAAGATTGGTCAACTCCTTTGAACTGTGCATGACAGATCCCAATATCTTTATGGCTGATGTAATTTGTTACTATTTGGCAAGGTCAGTCAACTCCTTTGAATTGCGTATGACAGAATCCAACGTATTTATAGCTGACTAATTTGTAACTATTGGGCAAAGTTGGTCAACTCCTTTTAACTGTGCATGACAGATCCCAATATCTTTATGGCTTATTTAAGTTGTAACTATTGGGCAAGGTCAGTCCCTTTGAATTGCATATGACAGAATCCTTCTATTTAGAGCTGATTAATTTGTAACTATTTGACAAGATCGGTCAACTTCTTTGAAGCGTGTTTGACAGAACCCAAGATCTTTGTGGCTGATTAATGATTAATGATTTTGAGGTTGATGTAATTTGTAACTATTGAGCAAGGATGGTCAACTCCTTTGAATGGGGTATGACAGAACTCAAAATCTTAGTACCTGATTAATTTGTAACTATTGCGAAATGTCGATCAATTTCTTTGAATTCTGTATGAAAGAACCCGACATATTTGGGGCTGATGTAATTTGCAACTACTGGGCAAAGTCGGTCAACTCCTTTTAATTGTTTATGACAAAACCCAACATCTTTGTGGCTGATTTAACTTGTAACTATTATATGTAATGTTTTCATGAAAATATCACAAATGAAATCATCCACACGCTAAAAATAATTTGCTGACAAAGGTAGGATAACAAAGTGATGGAATGATGAAATGTTTCTGTTAATTCTGAGATATCTTTGAAGTGCGGACGTTTACTTAATCGTTAGGAAGCTTTTATTATTTATGTCACGGACACATCCACTGACGGGACAAAGAAAGATCTGATAATAAATTAAAATAGAGTGAAAATTTTCACCGTTGATAATATTATGTAATCCCTTAGAACTGTATTCATTCCTACTGTAATTGCTATTATTATGTTGTGTAAATTATCAACGATCTTTATTTTTAAGAAATAAAAAAAAATCGTGGTTTCTGTGAAAACCTACACCGAAAAAAAAACAATCATTTCCCACACACGCAGAGAGTTAGAATTTTCATTTTATAATGGTTTCATTTGTGCAAGCACAAACTTAGGCTCTCTTTCACCAATAGAAATTAAATATTCATACATGACCGCACATAATGTTAAATTATATTGCATACTCTAGTACCTATTTGCCGTGAATAGAAGTTAATTCAATGTTGTAATTTAAAACTGCAGTGTTATAATTAATGCAAAAACTAAAACATTCAATATCCACATATTTCGAGAATTTTCAGATATTTTGAAAACTTGAGTTGTAGCAAAATATTTTCGAAGAATTTATGATGAGTTTCAAAACAAAGTATTTCCTTACACTGCATTCTTAAACCCACATAAAGCAATGACTTTATTCTATTCTTATGTTGATTATTCGATAAAATATTGCATTACCCTTGTCCAGATTATTTTGTCTAAATTGGTTTTTTTTTGTTAATTTCAATAGTTTGGTAATTTAAAAGAATAATTGTTTTATTAATTTTGTAGGAAGAAGTATGAGGGGTTGGTAGGAATCTGTGGATCAATATGTCCAGGGGTGACGGACGTATGAATGCATTCCTACAACTGCGGTGCAAAGTGATGTATCGATGGACTCTGGTTGGAGAGGTCAAAAGATCTCCATTAACCAGTCTCTCTCGATTCGGCCCGCCACGCAGCATATGAGCAGAAGCATTGGCCACCAAGGCCTGGAGAAACCTCACCTCATGAACCCGGGCACCTCTGTTAGGTTACCAAACTTAGCGAACCACTTGGGTTGACCTATGGCAGAGGTGTTGGTTATCCAATAATTGATTCCCGCGGCGTCGGTACCCATACCCGCCTGCCAAAATGTCTTTGTGGCTGATTAATTTGGCTCTGCTCTAACCACCGAGCTAATTCGACTCCATCCCTTTCGGCCATATTTGACACCATCATACTTCGATTTAGAACTGCCAACATTAAATACAAATGTCAATTAAGGGCCTTTAATCAGCCAGCGGCCGAAAACCCACATTTCGTCGTAAGATGTTCTTACGATCGTACAGGGCTGTTCCAATAAGAAAGATTAATTATTCTCCTTACCAGATTTTTAAAATTAAAACTCAGTATCGATTTTATTTCATTCCAAATTTGCTTTAATTTATACCTACATCTAAAAATGCTGAAAGGCGTGATGATAAAACTATTAAAACTATGTACTTTTTGTAATTATCTTTTGATCATAGGTATTTATCATTTTTTAATAATGTCTAAGTAAAATAAGAATGCGAAAAAAACTTAAATATATTAATTTGTAAGACCGTAAATAGATAGACAAAATAGAGAAATTTTCGTCATAAATAAGTTTATTTATTTATTTATTTATTACATAAGATACATTTATACAGCAAATATAACATAATAATAATATTTCAAAATAACTGTAAATATTAAAATGTATACAAGTGTTATTATGTCTTGTTTGTCTATATTAGTTCCTAGCTAGGCAGATTGCCCGTTCTAAGGAACCAAATGCTGGTGAAAAATGCCAAAAATATATTCTGTACCAAAAAAAAACAAAGTGTTTTTTTTTTTTAGATTAAATACCTATAAGTATACTAAGATTTTACTGGTTGTGCCATTTAATAGTTAACCATGTAAAAGTTTAAGTTTTAAGTGACATTATTTAATAATTTTTCAGACTCAACCCTACCTAAGCCAATCAACCATTTATTTATTATTGAACCGATAGATGTCATTTTGCATGTCTTAATGTTTAATTCTGGGGGGATTTTATTGTATAATTTCGGTCCCAGATATGTATGTGTCATTTGGAACTTCGACGTATTGCTCCCTGGGACTACAAGATCCTTTCTGGTGTGACTTCTTGTGATGTATTTATGATCAATTTTTCTAGATTTTTGTGTACGTGGATAATAACCTTTTTTATGTAGTTTTGGCGAACATCAAGTACATTAAATTTTTTGTAGAGCTGATCGCTAGAAAACCTATAGGGTTTACGCATAATGACTCTAATTATGGATTTCTGGGCCTTCACTAGAGGATCTAAAATTGTTCTACCTGACGCTCCCCAACCAATACAACCATACGTTAACCCGTCTGCTTGGTTCAATATATTCGCGCCTCACAATCCGGAAGCCTCGATTTCACGTAATTCTGAAACTGTCACTTTGGATCGAGATTGTAAAATATCTATGCAAGATAGCTTTCATATTTCAAAGACAATAAGAAGCATTAATTCGTTCTCTTTCTTGTTAAAAGAAAAGTACATTAGTTTGCACGAGAGGAAGAGAGATATATAGTTTTTAAATGTAAGGTCGCTCGGGACGTTTTTGGTCTTATGAAAGTATAATGCGATTACGTGTTTTGGGATGTATTTATTCCTAAACAAGCAGACGGGTTAAGATGGGGTTGCATAATCCGAAATATATTTTTCTTAGGTCTTGCTGTTTGATTATATTTCGTAATACAAAGAATATGTGAATCAATTTTCTCACCCTTATTGTGAGGTTGTCGATGTGATATTTCCACTTAAGGTGATTGTCTATAATATCGCCTAGATATTTGATGTTTTTCACACTTTCCAAAACTTCACAATTGCAGATAGAATCAGTATTATCGGAATTACAGTTACGCTTATGTGTTTTTATTGTGTGTGATGTACTAGGTTGTCCTTTTATAGTTGAGCTGAATCTTATGTATTTAGTTTTTGCTATATTTAATGTAAATAGATTTTTGTCAAGCCATTGTTTTATTGCTTTGATTCCACTTGTGTTCGGATGTTTTTTTAAATGATTTTATTTGAACTAAAATTAAAATTTTGAAACATGCGTTTACTAGATAACGCATTGATTTACAATAATCTATGATTACATGGTATGAAACATGTCTTGCGAAATAAGATTTTCAACGGCCTATGGTATAACCTTATTTTACCAAAAATAAATATTTTTCTCAAAATTTAAAACATGCGTTTACTAGATAAAAGAATAATCTTTCGAAATCAATTTATAATTTTTTTGTGAAAAAGAGTCAATACGTCTAAAATTTGATTTAAAAATGACGCATTTCCGGTTATCTCTGGTTATACCCTCTTAAATATAACATCAATGACTAAATATGTCGACATTAAGGTTTTACTCTTAAGTTATTCCAAAATAAAATAATACAATGTTCTTAAAATTAAAAAAAAAGTTCTACTACTTATGTTGAATTTCTTCTTCTAAAATAGAAAATGCCACAACGTGCCCCGTCCCATAAAAGCTTATCATGTTATTAGGAATAATAAACTTAAGAATATTAATTTATTATTCTCGACGAAACCAGATAATTCAAAGATGACATCTACGCTATTTTGCAATTGTTAGCAAAAAGCATTAACCTTTTCTTCGATATCTAGACATACAATAGAAGTTTCCTCTACTGTCATCGTTCGAGTACAAATAGATACATATAGTACAATTGCATTGAACATTGTATACAAAATACCGAACACCGTTGTAGAAACCAATCCTCCACTATTCTGCAACAAGTGAGAAATACAATACGCTCTCTGTAGTGAAGAACAAACAAGTGCAACAAACTACAGTAGAATTCCGATCAAATTAACCTTGGCTACCGGGAATTCGATTTTCCAAATTTATTGCGGTAAAAACCCTGGCGGTGAATGCGTCTGCCGCCGACTGCTTGATGGGCCAGATCGGAAGGGACTGGTTGAGGGAGACTTTTTGACCTCTCCAGCAGAACTATCTGGACCCATCGCCTTGCACCGCAGTGCGAGGGGGCATTCATACGTCCGTTACTCTTGGACACACTGATCCCCAATTTCCTACTCATCATTCATAACTTTTCATTCCCAGAATTTCCTTTCCTTCCTTTTTCAAAGATGACATAGGCCCTGAAGGAAATTATTTTCCTCACGACCTGCCGAGTGGAGCTAATTTAAAAAAGGTAGTTTTAAAATACGACTAGAGTCAATTCTAAAGCATACCTGATTACGCCTTCAGGGTTTAAAAATATAGCAATTTTGAAAGAAAAATAATAATCAACCATCCAACAAAATAAAATTTTATTTTTATTTGAACCATCTTTTCATTATTTTTCAAGGTTATTCCCATTAATATGGAAAAAAATATTCGAAGATAATATTGTTAATTCAAAAACCTGAAATATGAGATTGACAATTATGATGGTTCGATAGAAGGTGGCAGTAGCTGAATTAAAGTAAGACGAGAGATTCTGGATTCGTCTCCCAGTTGCGACCGTTAACTTTTTATTTTTTTGTGCCTTGTTTTTTTTTTTTTATTTAGTAACTGTATAATATTTTTTACATTTTTATATGAAACATGTTAGTTAGATGTATATATAAAATAGAAAATATATTCGTAGTCCTTCTCACTAGGAGATCCTGTGCTGAGGGGGACTATGCTTTGGATAAGTTTTTCAGCGACTTCTATGGTTTAACTTCATTGTTTGGATAAGGTTTTCCAAAAACTTCTATGATGTTTTAAGTATACTAGTAAGGTCATTTTCCGATAGTTCCTTCAGCCAACATTTAATGTCCTTAATGTAGCTATTTTTTGTTTTAATTTTTTTGATACTAAGTGGGAGTTTGTTATATAACTTTACTGCTAAAAATTCAGAACTTCTTTGACCAAATGAAGAGTTACACTTTGGTATACTAAGTATGTCTGTTTGTTTGGCTCTGGTTTTATGAGCATGTGAGGTATCTGCCTCTGAGTCGTTTTTATGGTGATGTACTAGAATATTTTGGCATTGATTTTCTGTATGCTTGGAACATCAAACTGTTTAAAAATTTCAATGAAATTCTGAGTTATCTTAAGTTGTTTTAAGTGATTAGATGCTGCTGAGCCCCATCCTATTACTCCATATTCCAATCGAGAGATTTTAGATCCCTCATCGACAAGATGTTTCTTAATTTTTTGAAGAAGTAGATGAGTTTTGTTAGCTTTTTTGAGGTAAGATCAATGTGTGAATTTCACTGTAGTTTTTCATCAATTTCAATCCCAAGATATTTAATACTTTTTGTTTGGGTTATAGACTCTTGTTCTCTTTCATATTTTCGTTTAGATTTTTTAAAAATTTATTATCCATAAAAAAGTATACTTGCATTGGTTTTTTTTTACGCCTGTCTCACTAGGATACACCTGTGTCGAGACAGACTTATTATAGACAGATTATTTTATAATATCTTTAAAGAGATATTATATTTACTCATACATAAATGCATAATACGAGAATACATCAAAGCTCGATAATATTTTTTTAGTAACCTAATCATCATCCTACTTCGCTCTACGTTCGGACAATAAATTGAGGTTCTACTGTAGTTTTCTAAAACTTCCTTACGTCCTCACGACTCTTTAGGGTGTAAACTAATACTGGTTTGCGTGGGCCGCCCGCTTTAAAATATAAATCTTTACTAGCAGTTGACATTTTAGACATAAATAAAGTCATTTCTTTTATGACTCTTGAGAACTTACGACGCCACCTACAGGGACCTTTACCGCAAAACATTACCATAGGAAGTGGATAGGGTCTGCAGGTAACAGAGACTTGTACATTATACTTTACATAACTATTGGATATGGTTATTGCTTGAGTTTTTAACTCTAATAGCAGTATTTAACTCTAAAATCTCAAGTCTCTATAATCAAAATCTTAAGGGGAACGTATGCCCGGCCCATTTCTGCCTGTTTCATACAAATCTTAGATTTGGATTTGAGATCAAAATACCCAACCAAACTGAAAAATTATTTTTGTAATCAAAAGGCATATCAAATATCTAGTACGGATGTGAGCTGTTTTATTTATTTTTGTTATAAATTATACGATATAGGTTATTAAAGATTTTAGTGTTTCATGATTTTAAAGGCAACTTAGGCAATTATTTGTGAGTAAAATAAAAACATTAAAAAAATTATTTCTATATTTATTTTAAAATTACAATGAAAATAAAATAAAAATAAAAAATTCTTAAAAATCCATATTTTGGGTAGAAATTTTAATATCACTAACTATTTTTTATTCCGCCGTAAACAGGTAATTTGTATTTTTAATTTACACCCATTAAAATGATTTTTTTTTATTCGTATTTTTTATTTTATATATCATCATATTTGTTTGATAAATATTGTAAAATAATTTTTTTATTGTTTTTCGTTTACTCACAAATAATTGCCCAAATTGCCTCTAAAATCCAGAAACATTAAAATCTTTAATAGCCTGTATCTTAAAATTTAAAGCAAAAATAAATAAAGTAGCTCACATCCTAAATAGATATTTGATATACCTTTTGATAACAAAAATAATTTTTCAGTTTGGTTGTGTATTTTGACCTCAAATCCAAATCTAAGATTTGTATGAAACGGGCAAAAATGGGCCGCGCATAAGTTCTTCTTAAATAATCAAAAATATATCACGTACCACCGCCCTCAAGGATTTAATTAGAAAACCGTCTTAAAATATGTATATAACTTCAAGCATACACATTGTTCGATGCGGCGATGGTTTCAGGACGGCACACAAAAACAAGTTAGTAGGTATGTGTGTAGGTTCTTTGCTGTGTGTTGTTATTGCAAAACAATTAACCCATGAGCCGTTCATCAAACAATTCGTAATGGGAAATGTTAAGTGTGAAAATCTTTAATTCAAATTAAAATCGGTTTCTTTCTTTGTTAAGTTTTCAGTGGGCTTGCAATGCCTGTTTGATTATGAAGTGTAAGCTATATTAGTAAAAATGATTAACGTTAAGAGGGCATTACCAGAGAAAGCCGGAAATACGTCATTTTCAAAAAGGTTTTTAGACGTATTGACTCTTTTCCACAAAAAAATTATAAATGGATTTCGAAAGATTGTTCTTTTATCTAGTGAAGTTATGTAATAAATTTTTAGAATTTTTTTTTAATTTTTAGTATAATAAGGTTATTCCATAGGTCGTTGGCAGATTTGTTAAATTTTCAAAAAAGTTTTTGTATTATACCACACACATTTCAAATAATGTAATCATGGAGTAAAATAAATCAATACATTATCTAGCAGAGTTATGTATTAGAATTTTAATTTTAGTTTCAATAAAATCATAAAAAAATATGTACGTACATGTGTTTCTTGACGAAAATTGGTCCATTTGTGTATTTATTTGCGCACTTACAAACCAATATATTTCAGATTTTTTTAACATTCTTATTAAATTTAGACATTATTGAAAAATGATAAATACTTATAATCAAAAAATAACTACAAAAAGTACACTATTTTAATAGTTTTATCACCACGCCTTTCAGCATTTTTGGATGAAGGTATAAATTAAAGCTAATTTGGATTGAAATAAATTCGATATTGAGTTATAATTTTAAAAAGCTGGTACGGAGAATAATTAATCTTTCTCATTGTAACCGCCCTGCACGATCGGAAGAACAACTTTCGACGAAATGTGGATTTTCGTCCGCTGGCTGGTTAAACGCTCTTAAGTTAAGTTTTATGGCAATATAGGAATAATAAAGGAATCGCAACCAGAGTTTAGCCGAACACAGCACTCACACACATGCATATAACATAGCTATCATCTTGTCTTTAACTCAAAAAAGGTCCAGTATTTGTTTTAAATTATAATATTTTTTGGTGAAAAAATGTCGAATGTTATTTTTAATATTATATTTTCGCCCCTTTGGAACCCAGGCAAATGCTGTTTTACAGTGATGCTTGACAAGGACTAATTATAATATAGTAAATTATTGTCTGCCAGAATGCACCGAAGCCGACGTAAAAAAGCAAAACATGATGTCTCCTAATTTTCAGACTATAATTTTAAAGAAAGACAAACATTCCCGGGTAACGAATAACCTGACAATATTTGAAAATCCCTACTACCACCACAGTAAGCGGAAAACATTGCTCGTGTCGTGATGTAGGACTTAGCCAGCCGAGGAATCGAACAAGCCACACCTGAGTGGGATCCAAATGGGTGGATCCAAAAATCCTGGGTGCGAAGCCAACCCAGCCAATGACCGGTCTAAAAGTTTATTTTATAAGTATGACATCTCTTTTCCATTTCTATACGATTCTATTGATTAATAAAACGTCTCCATACAATGTTGTTATTTCTCTACGCGTAATAAATAAATGCAGATGAGTTTCATAACCTTTATTTAAAATTTTACACAAACATACGATTAACTACAAGTAACATTGATTCAGAAAGATATTTAGTTAAAAGTCAAATAATATCTTGCTAGCCAGTCCCCAGCAATACAAAAATGACGGTTTATTACGTTTTCGAATGACTTTCTTGTTCAAGACCTTCAGCTAATTTCGGTTCAATCTTCGGTGTCGGAGTAGGATCGTCGAAAAAGTGTGTGAAACATCTCCTTTGACCTGCTCCCTTCAATACACAAGAGCTTGAGCTTCCAAGCATAGTAAACTCGCTCAATACAACTTTGGTCAGTTTAGACACTTGGATGTTTAAATCCAAGTTTGCAACCTCGCAATTGTCTGCGTCCCTTATTGAGTAAATCCCCTGCAATGGCTGCACCTTTTCCCCTTTGTTGAGTGCAGTAAACTTATCAGCCAAATCGATGCTTGCAGCTCCAATGGGAAGCTGCGATGGAACACAAATCGCCCCTAGCTTGTTCACACTCAAGTTAATGTTCAACGAAAAGGCTTTGGCATTTTCTATTGAAGACTGCGATAAAGAAAACAAACAAGACATTCCTTTGTGCACTTCAAAATGATTTGTACCTGGAGGTCCTTGAGGTATCTCGATATCAAACAATATTTGATGAATGAGTTCAAATTTAGCACATATTTCTATATTTTCTTTCAAGCCGCAGTTGGTTTTCAGTAGTTTTAATTTTTTAACGAGTACGTCTAACACATAATTTGATTCTAAACTCGGAATGGACATTATGAAAGTAGAACTATAATGTGCATATAATACACATTAAAATTTATTTGTTAACTGTATGAAATTTCGGTATCGATCACTAAACTAATGTTATAATGGCATTATGTTGACAAATCAATCGTCAAAATCTAAACCTATTTTGTTTTAAATTGTAAAAAGGAACATTCTTTATTTGAGAATGACAGGGTACTGGATAAAAATACGATAACTTGTGTCAGTTCCTACCAAGATAAATGGAGGAAAATAACTATGTTAAGGGTTCTTAAAATAAAATTTGATAAATCAAAAAGGTAATAATGCATTGTTCATTAATTCATGTATGTAATAAGTAAAATTTTCAAAATTTTAAGCAACTCCCGACTCAAAACGAGCTGATGACCTTGAAACACCTGAACAGATTTTCATGAATTGTAGCTAAAAACCATTTCGATCACGTCAGCTTTCAAATAAAAAAAACCGCATCATAATCGGTCCATTCGTTTAGGAGCTACGATGCCCAGACAGAAACACAGAAAGTCAAACTTATAGCACCGCTCCTTGCGTCGCGTCGCGCGTCGGGGGTTAAAAAGAGAATGGAGGTAAATTACGCATTTTCTCGATCCGGGGCATGCGTTTGAAAACGTGATGTTGCTGGTAAAATGATTGTCCAATATAGTTACACTATATTGATTTTTATATAATTTCAAACTTCATTTACATAATATAGAAAAATGCAAAAAAAATGGTTTACTGTGACATTTTTGTTTTTTTTTTCATCTAAAAACTAGAAAACAAAACGGTATGGATAGTTAAGGGCGGGGTAAGGGGTTGGGTGATTATTCGGCTGAGTGACCAGTGATGACCTGTGGAAGAAATATTTTTTCTTTTTTTTTTTGTTCATAAGAACAGTATCATTGTTCGTACGCAGTAGAATTGAAACCTCCAGAAAACTAAATTAGACAAGGTGGAGAGGCTACGAAGCACCGCACAAAGAGGAGACCGATTATACTATCTCAAAAGCTATTAAAAAGTCACTGGAGAACTAAATTTCATTTACTTTTCTCACTTCAAATAACGTCAGGGATCCACAGGTAGCAAGTCAGGTACGTTCCTTGACATCCTGTATAATAGTTTTAGGGAATGGAAAGTCAGAAACTCATTTGTCAAAGCCCGTCAAGATAAAACATAATAATATCACTCAAGAGGAGTTGCTCATGCTCCTATCAACCAGCTCACATTATCAATGGGAGCTGACTGGGCGATTCAAAAAAGTACACAGATAACCGGCTACCGGGAATGGCTATTTCGTGGCTTACTCGTGACATTGAAATATACTCGTAATTCTCGCAACGCTAGCGTCACAGTGACTAAATCGTGTTGTTTCTGTTGAGTAGTCAAGAATAATAGGATGTAATGCAATATGCGCAAAAGAGCTTACATTTCATGAAATACTTGCGTGTTCTTCCAAAAGTACTAGAGTTTACATGAAAATTTTATGTACGGATTTGCGTGACAGTATATTTCAATATAAACGTAAGTATTTTGCGTTAGAACGGATTGTTTCGGAGAATTTGAGCAATTCTTCAAATTTCAAAGTTAATTTTCAAGTTCTGTGAAAGTTATATTCAAGTTATGATATAATTTCAGTTTTGTGAAGCAATTGGCCCACACTTATGTAACAATAGAACTTGGGTAAGACTTTCAAAGAACTAAAAAATTAACTTTGAAATTTGATAAAATGTTCAAATTATCTAAAAGAACCCTCCTTCCAAGTCCTTGTGAAATATAAGTTTGTTACAATCAGAATAACTTTCTGTCTCTGTAAAACATTGATAAAAAAGTATTAAGTTAGTCATCAATTTCAATATTGATTTTACGTTACTAAACCTATTGCAAAAGACGTCAGAAGTTAAGCGCCCATTTTTTCATAATTGCTCCTCGTTTTCGAAGGATGCTGCAATATTTGGAGGTAAATATTGGTACCGCCGCTCCGGGAATCATTTATTGGAAAACCAACACACCTGCATTAGATCACCCCTTGTTATTAGCTAGGTACCCATATTCATGGGGTGAGGTTTTTCTTGGTTTTGGCGGCAGATGCTTTTGCCCACCTACTGCGTGGCGTGCCCTTTGCTTTCTCCAGCCAGACTCTCCCGACACATCGCCTTGCACCGCAGTGCGAGGGATTAATTCATAAGTTCGTCACTTCTGACCCCCAGATTCTTTCCCATCCATCATAACTTTTTGCACAGAATTTCATTTCCTTCCTTTTCCTAAAAAGAGCCTCCACACAACATCCACAAATAGACATAGGCCATAAGGATTTTTTTCCTAAGGGCCTCCTGTGTGGAGATAATATAAAAAAAATATCTGCATAATAAGATTTTTTTTGGTTTTGCACTACTAAACAAATATCTATTGCAAAGGTATCTTTAAAAATTAACTGATTAGAAGGGTTTCTTCTTATATATTTAACCATTAATTTCTGAGAATTTCAAAATTAATTCGAAGAAATATATATCGTTTAAATATAGATACAACTAATTATCATAAGATTGTTTTACATATATTACGAGTGCCCGTGTAACACGGATTGTGAGTGGTGTAATGTAGTTAAGTAAGGAAAATCTCACTGGTTTTTCCATTAAATACCAAATGAAGACATAGGTGGTGTGAACCTTAGTTTCATGAAAATCCGAGAAGTGAACATTTTGGACGACCCGTAAATTTGATTATTGTATTATGTTGATCAGAATTATTATATTATAACAATCTTAGTAAATTATTTAAGTAGGTGGTAATTGGATAATTCATAATCAGCGATTTTTTAAATACTTTTGAACTAAAATGATCCAAAATGAAAATTAAAGAATGAGTGAATTGGCGGTTTTTCTATATATTACGGGACTACATAGAAATAGTTTTCACATCAGAAATACCAAAGCACTGCTGTTTGCACACATTAAGAATCTCCAATTGTAAGTTTTGTGCGTACCCCTGCCTTTTACAGAACAAGTTTTTAAGCGGTTACTCCAAAATACGCGAAACTGTTACAATCGTTTCGGAACTTTAACTTTTATGAAAACAACTTATTTTAACTTATTCTCCTCAGCTCTAGTTCTCAAAACTATTAGATGTTTAGTCTTCCTGTTTGCAGGACTAACTTACCATTGGTCATTCCGGCAGGAGAGTTGTCTTTTTATCAAAAAAGCATACTTAGGTGTTACTATTACTGACAGTGAGTGTATATATGTAAGTATTAATATTTAATATATATTAAAACGTTTTACAAAATTCCAAGATTAGTTGGATGTATCTTGTAGGAAGATAGTGTTGGGTATAATGCATATGGGTATAATCGTTCGGGGAACTTTTTTCAACTCAACTGGTGAAACGGTGGAAAAGTTAAAAAAAAAAAACTTTTCTGAATCCAAAACTTAGATAAAAGTTATGAGAACACAACGGCCGAGTAAGAAAAACATATGAAAATTCGTAACAATTAAATTTCACAATCATTAAAATAATCTCAAGTTGTAACCACCATAACACGGGCATGTGCCTAGCCTAGCATGGTGGTCGAAAAATCAACCCAAATTATGTAACCATCAAAGCAACGAATATGGAAAAAAAGTATGAATGTTTGTTTGTCCTTCTTTCACGTCGCAACAGAGAGATCGAAGGACGTGATTTTTTTGCGTAGGGATAGTTAGAGAACTGACAAATGATATAGGCTACTTATCATCCCGGAAAAAAATCATTACCGTGTGAATGTTCTTGTACAGTAATTTCTCCCTAATACCATGCAAGCAAAGCTGCGGATAAAAGTTAGTGTAATTAAAACGGCCAAAAGGACTTAGTTAAATCCTGAATATATTTTTTTAAATGATTAATGAATAATGAGCAAAATTAAGAAAGGGACCCTCAGATGGTTTGGGCACGTAGAGCGAATGAGCGAAGAAAGTAGTGTAAAAAGAATATATGATGCAAATATGAATGGTAGAAGAAGTCGGGGACGCCCGAGGAAGACATGGCACGATCAAGTGAATCAGATACTTGAGACGGGCCATGTCAAAAGTCAGAATAATAGAAGAGTATGTATGAGACGATGTATGAATGTGAGTGAGGCAAAGAGTGTGTGCCAAGACCGAGTTGTTTGGCGGTCCGTCCTCTCTGCCTACCCCTGCGGGGAAACGGCGTGATGGTTAGTTAGTTAGTTAGTTAAATGATTATACAGTTTTTTAAGAGTGCTTGCTAAAATCATTTTTAACACACCAAAAAAAAATGATATCCAAAAATCTCTCGTGATAAAAGTACTTGAATTTGTATCTGAGTAGTGACAGCGTCACATATTTTCTGACCGGTTATTTTAAATAATATTATTTCTTGTTAACGGCTAATTACGTATTGTAACGAGGTTACTTCATAACAAGTTTTTATTTTTATTTCATTGTATCCTATTAAAGTTTTCATTAGTTGTTAGAAATTTTTTCTCTTTTTCTCTTATTATAAGAAATAAAAAAAACAATCTTTCTTCACTGTACTATGACTGTTTATATATTAAATAACACATGTTTGTAAATGGCACTTTGTGCCGTAAAGTTTAAATAAATAAATAAATAAAAAGCCCTCTATCTTTATTTGATGATAATTATTAACCTATCAAACTTGGCACGAAAATGATAAAGATTTTTTTCCCGTTTGATGAAGTAAGACTGATAATAATCACGAATTAATTATTTTCGTGGTGACCTGGTGTTGGATAACTAATAACGAAAGAAATACTATTTAATGGAAATATTCATGCCGTGTGCACGTAGTTATTTTCTGCCCCACAGCAGTATAGCTGAACATTTTTGCTAGTGAATATTTGTTGGTGTTTTGTTATCATTTTAAGCATTCCTTAATAAAATTAAGGTATTAAAAATCATGATATTGACATCTTTTATTTTCATAAATCAAATTACGTACAATAATAATTTGGGAGGCTGGTATGGGTACCGCCCCGTGAACCATTTATTGGATAACCAACACCCCTGTCCTTAGGTTAGTCTAGGTCTTGGCGTCGGATGCGTTTGCCCACCTACCGAGAGATTGGTTGAGGGAGACCTTATGACTTCCCCAGCCAGACTCTCTCGACCCATTTGCATTACAGTTATGCAATTCATGGATTTATGCGACCGTTACTCATCTGGACGTTTGAACCCCAAATTCCTACCCACCCCTTATACGCTTTTCCTTTCCAAAACATATTTTCTTTCCTTTCTCTAAAAACAACTTCCACACGCATTTCCAAAGATAACATAGGCCCTAAGCAATGGTTTTCAAGGCCTCCTGTGTGGAGCTAATGTTAAAAAAGGTATTATTGAAAAGAAAATAGTGCTAACTCTAACTATGTATTGAATAACAAATATAACTATAACTCTAACTGCATATTGAATAACAAATATTTTAACCTTTAAATTAAGTCAACAATCAGAGTAAGTACTTACAATTAAAACACAATTTAAAGTGGTTCGCGTTCACAGTAGCTACTTATACAAATGAAGTATTAAATTACGAAAATAATTTCCGCTATCAACATTAAAAGCACCAAGGAGTACTCGTATACAAATTTCTCTTGGGGACTAGATGCGAATTCAATGTGAATAAAAATGAAATAAAGATAGCTTTACTTTCGAGTTTGAAACTCTTGTTACAAAGTTTCGTATTTCTCATTATCACAAAGGTTAAAGAACTGACTTTTTTCATCGAAAAGTCTAAGTTTTTTTAAATTTGCCTGTGTTACAGAAAAAAAAATCGCCAATATTTATATTCATCGTTTTTATTAAGCCTTTTAAATTCGTATGGAGATATTACTGAATTGGTTGATGAAATATTACAAAAATATAAAATCGATGAACGTTATCATCACTTGTCGGAGAGATGAAAGCATGAGAAATTTTAGTTAATATAACATCTGCGGATCGTAATACGTCACACGGGTGTGTTGCAACCAGCCATTCACAATTAAGTAGGAATGGTTATTAGTATTAACAATGTTTTCATGTTTATGAAATAGTGAATCGTTGATTGTAAAAGATGTATTCACGAGTCACTAATTAAGATTTCAAATAAATGTTTTCAAAAATGAAATTCTTGATCAGGACACATCGTGATGAGGTCACGTGCACAAAACACGCGATAATAACACGTGATCAGAAGACTCCATAGGAGATCCGCTTTAGGCCAATAAGGAAGGTAAGTAATATGCAGGGGTTGATAATTTGAATAGGCCACTTGCATGGACTTCATAACGACTTGGAAAAAATCGTGTGGATAGAGTTTTTTACTAAGATTACGAAAATGTTAGTAAAAAGTTATAGAAATGTACAGTTTTTTTATTTTTAAATAAATAAATCCATTATTTGGGCTCGTGACGTCACTACATGAAAATGTCCCGTCGCCGAAAATGTTCCGATTAATTTTATAAAATTCCACACTGATTTATTTTTTTATATGGCATCACTTTGATTTCAGGCGAATTTTTGAATTCGTTCACTAGATTTATTGTTTGTTCTCTGCGAACTTATCATTTGGTTTGATTTTTTGACAGATGTTCTGAAGAGAACCCCGTACAATTAATGGCTACGGGGTTCTCTTCAGAACGTGAAGAGGATGTCGGTACATGTTTTAGAGGTATAATGATTATGGTGCTGATTTTTACAAAATAAAATTTTATAATATTCTTATTATTATTACAATTTACAATTTCAAGTATATTACATTGAATTTAGTAATATAGACGCTGTACATTATGATGATTTATGATCACTAAGATGGATCAAGGAAAAAAATATTTATGAGATGTAATATTTTTGGTATGCCTCGTTATTCTACTGTGCCATTCGTGTGGAAAACGTTCTTTTTTTTAAAATGATTTTCGGCTATGTAATTATCGTTTTTTCACACCTATAAAATTATGTCCCGTCTTTCCGGTTTATAAAAAATGGTCTGATTTTTCGGTTTGAAATTTTCAAAAAATCCCCAGGGTTTCAAAAATACGATTAAAAAAAAAATAAAAATACCGAATGTCTTAGAATATTTGCCTAAACCGGAAAAAAATTTAAAAAAATGTGATGCAAGTGGCCTATTGCCTACTAGCTATTGTGTTACATATCTACAAGGGTCTATTGGCATCGAAAAAACAAAATAAGAAGTGAGTCAAAGAAGCCCACATATAAAACAAAGATAAATCCAGTAGTTACTCACGGTTGTCGGATGTGATGCCTAACCAAACACAAAGATTATATATATATATACACTTTAGTCTTTGAGTTCAAAATACGAAGAAAACTATTTGGATCTACGCTAGAATATGAAACTTAATAAATAAAAATTTTAACAAAACAAAAAAACGACTTCAAAAAATGCACTAAAAAGTAAAAAAATAATTTCGTATTCTTCTACAACTTTATAATCAACTTACCTTTTCTACTCATCAATATGTAGGTACGATTGTTATTTTTGGAGTCGGTGTCGGCGGGAGAGGAGCTGTCAAGTGAACACGCCGGGCCGCGGGTACCTTGGTTGACACCGACTCCGAAAATAACAATCGTACCTACATATTGATGAGTAGAAAAGGTAAGTTGATTATAAAGTTGTAGAAGAATACGAAATTATTTTTTTTACTTTTTAGTGCATTTTTTGAAGTCGTTTTTTTGTTTTGTTAAATTATTTATTTATTTTTTGATTTTTAGTGAATCTGAAGTACACTAACTAATTCGATTAAGATTCGGCCGAGTATCGTAAATTTGTTCTTCAGAATTGGAGAGTTCCGTTACTTTGTCATGGATCCCATAATCAGAACCTAACCAAACTCTCATCAAACTACCCTTGAAGTACATCCTTTCCAATAAAAAAAGAATCATCGAAATCGGTTGGCGTGATATTGAGTTATTCGTCCATTTGTCGCGCACATACTTGATGCAAATGTAAGACTTATATGATTTTCTCATGGATGCCATTGTCAGAACTGGACCAAATTAAAATGGGACCACACGGGAAGCACCAGCTTTCAAATAAAAAAATAATCATCAATATCGGTTCACCCAGTCGAAAGTTCTGAGGTAACAAACATAAAAAAAAAAATACAGTCGAATTGAGAACCTCCTCCTTTTCGAAGTCGTTTAAAAATATAGCTGGCACTCGCAAATACATAAAACACCCATAGTCTGCACAGGGTCGAACGCGTTGAAAGAATAACAGACGGTTGGACTACAAATTGACCACATCAAGTGGGCACCACACGGAATAAGACTGGTGCATTTGGTGGACCGGAGACCTGTAGACGAATGACCATTGACCAAGGACAGGAACACATTCGAAGGGAACACTTGTGTGGAAGAGGTAACAAAGTCAGAAAGTAAAAGGCACAAGGTAAAAGATACATGTAGTGTTTGCATTGAATCATACTATTTCTTCGTTTTCTTCAACTTCAATAAATTAGTTAAAATACTTATGTATTATAAACTAAATCCTTTATACGAATCTCCTGCTGAAATGGCTTTCACCAAGAGAGTTTCTGATTAAATTCACGATAAAGCCATGTTATTCATGTACCCGCTTATTTATAACAGAACAAATTTAATGCTTTCCTCCGTAAAAGCCAAGCTTAAGAAATACTTCTCTGGGGAAATTAATTAGCTCAAGAAAATTAAAAGACACAATTCGTAAACATCCCTGAAATATTTCAAAAAATCTTTTTTTTTTTATTTTGTTGGTTTAAATAATACAATATTACCAATTCAATCATATAATAACAATGCAAAGCAAAACGTTTCACAGCATAATCTAGTACGCGTTTTAATATGAAAATCGTTTACTTAAATGAACAATGAATGTTGCGTCAGCAAACATTGCTTAAAATAGAATGTATTATAGGTATAAAATGAACTGAAAAGCAAGCAAAATGAACATGATTTTTTTTATTAAAACCTTTATAACTTTTTTACAGTGAAACCGGTACGATCAAAAATTAACAAATGAAAAAAAGTTATAAGGATTTTTAATGAAAAATGTCATATTAAAATGGAATTCCACCATGAATGAACGGTGTCAAGATTAGAAATAACAAGCAAGAAGACACAAATAACATGGTGGCAGTGGCGAAGGCAGAAGTATGAAGTACCCAGTGGAGCAGCAGGGGGCGAGGGATCAAACGAAACGGATCAATTCAATGAATGATAAAAACTATAATGTTTATGATCTAGGCGCTAAGGGCTACAATAAAGGTGCCAAGGAAAGTGTTCACTACTAGAAACAGTCCAACAGGCAGGCCAGGCAACAGGCAAGGATAACTAAACTAAACTACTTCGGACAAGTTCACACAAACTGATGTGAGTTAAACAGATAGGTACATACGATCGGTCCACTTGAACAGCCTCCGCCTCTCTGAATCTGCAAGAAAGAAAATAAAGAAGAAGAGAAGATTTACACAAAACTTATTTTCTTCTAACTGTATCACACAAACCTACCGCTTATTACTACGATTTCCACTGGTCTTCTTCGGTAAAATAAACATAGGGCAAAAGTTATGTTATTTGATTTAGATTTCTGAATACATTTGATGAAAGGTCTTTCATGTATAACGCAAAACGCTTATTGTATGGAAAATGAACGACTAAGCTGTTAACTCTGAGACTGTTGAGTATCGGATGAAATATTAAAATGATTGTTTTTGAAACGAGAAAATTGCTAAGCTTGCGTTCAAAAACATCTGATTTATTTAGTTCAGGTATTGGTAAATTATACATACTCCAATAGTTAGGGAGCTGGTGGCAATTAAAGTATATGATTTCATCGTCGTTGATAATAAGACGTAATGTAGTCTCCAACTTGTGAACTAGAAAAAGAGTGGCGAGCTCAGGTAGCTCTGATTTTTCTTTAATAAATAATTTCAAAACTAAAGAAAAAAAAACTGTCATAAATTATATTATCGTGTATGCCATCAGTTATATCTTATAAAATACATTTTATAGATAACAAAATTAAAGCCGGCAAAAGTCAGGATTGTGGGAGTTTTTATGAAAATAATTATTTAACTGCAAAAAAAAAAATTAGTATTACATCATTCCATCGTCTTTTTAATAATTATTTTTATGTTTTATAGTCTTTGTAAAAATATACGAGTAAAAAAGGTAGTGGACATCTACAATTCTGATATTAGATGTAATATCAAAAACAAATATTTAATGCTTTATTTTTTATGTATTATTTCAAAATACATAATAATAATAAGTAATAATGACATTTTATATCATTATTATTTTTAACCATTGTTACACTTATTATTTGAATTTATATTTATTACATAAAGTATTGTATTAGTGAGTTTGTAATTGTAGTCCCTTACAGCTGTTTTAAGGTAGTAAGAAACTTCTGCCTTCGAAAAGAAAGTATCGATTTTGACTACCTTTTTCATTTTTATGTTTTCCATAACCAATAGAAACATTAGGCTTAAAGGCAGAAAAGATATTATAATATATATTTTTTAAATATTTTTGCAACAATACAGATTAATAATGCAACACCATCAGAGTGGCAAAAGGAACTTATTTTTATCTATTATAATACCTATAATTTCAAAAAGTATTCTAATCTGCCTGCCGATGATGTAGGTAATTTATTTTTTTATACATCATAATAATCAATGACGTTACATACTATAGACGAGGGGTAGAAATCTCAAAGTGGGAAGACAATGGCAAGACAATTGTACCGGTCTCGATATCTAGTACTTTAGTACTTAACTGCTACGCGTCGAGTAAGGTTGTGTCTTACCAGTAAGTAAATTGCATTTTAAAAAGTGTCAAAATGCCCTCCTGTGTGATGAGAAAAAGTTTTAATTACACTGCAAATAATAGTAAAGGCGAATGAATAACATTTCATTTGGAAGTACACGCAAATTACTTAATATTATCGATTATTATAAATATTACAATTAATTTTCATGTTTCCCGCTCGCGGTTTTACACGTCATTACGAGACAGAGAACGTTGCATTAAAAAGTAACAAGCATAACAAAGACAACCTACTAACTGTAGGTCGGTTCACACAGCGTCCCGCACTAGTTTTCTTCTTTTGGGAAAGATGGGGTAAAACGTACAAAGTAGGGTAAATCGTTAATTAACTTAATTATGTTTGAATTGTCATAACGCTCGAACCGAGCTTCCTTGCTGACAATGACAAGACACTATAATTTAATACACGTAAACACGCTAGTTGTAGTTAAGCTCTGTTGATAAATATAATTTTTTGTCATTTCATATGAAAATAATTAATACCTAATAAAATCCCAAAAATTAAAAAAAAAATCAAATTGCTATTCAAAACTTTACGTTTTACTTTTTTGGTGGTCATTTTTAGATTTGAATATAAAGCGTGGTATTTTGTCTTTCTAACACCGTTTAGAACATATTTCTCACTCTGTTAGTAAGGGAGTTACAGTGATTTATATGAGACCTGTGTGAGCTGGGACAAAAATAGTCTCGTGCTATTCAACGGGTTAAGCCTGTACAGATCTTTTTGTAATTTAAAGCAGTCAATAAGGCGTTAATAGGAAGAAATATTTTGATGTCATCAGCGAAGAGTAGAACATTTGCATAATGGAAGCATTTTATAATGTCGTTGATGAAAATTGTAAATAGATTTGTATACTCATTTGAACCTATGACCTGTACTGTATAATAAAATATGTTTTTAACAATACTACTATAATAGTACCAATATTGTATTACTAATGATCTCATATAATTATAATAAAAAATATTTGCCCGTGTGTCTTGTTTTACCCGCCTTTACCCTCCCCTGTGCGTAGTGTAACCGAGTGAGAGTATCTTGTTATCTCAGTCACACCCGTGATGTGAAAGCAGTATTCGGCAAAGAAATTAATACGCCGCCCGCTAATGTATCCGTGCCATTCATACATACACATTATTTGATTGTCTATCTTTATCACACAGGAATAAACTTTTGAATTGAGAAATTATTGAAAATCGCTGAAAACAAAAGAGTGTTCCTTACTTTCCACATTATATTGTGAGTATGTGAGACTATAACGAGTCTATTTATTTTATATAACGTCATTGATAATAATTAGAAAAAAAAACTTCTGAATGTAGCTATAACTTTGTGGTTATCCAGTATAGATAAATGAAACAATTTTACTTTGTTTGAACCACTATATATTTGAGTAAAGCCGACCGGTTTCAGAACGACCGTTCCTTCTTCAGGAATATACGTTTATACTTCTTAGTATACGTTTGCCCTGAAGAAGGAACGGTCGTTCCGAAACCGGTCGGCTTTACTCAAATATATAAGTGGTTCAAACAAAGTAAAATTGTTTCATTTATCTAAAAAATGAAAATAATTACTCTAAAACACAGCAGGAAAAACGTCTGCCATTAGCATCAATCTTTTTTTATATTAAATACAATTTTTTTATATTAAGGACTATCGCTACGCGTGGTAATTTTGTTTATGACACTTATTTTTTTTTACATTTTTCGCAAGCTCGCATTTGATTTTACAGCAATAAATGAATGGCAGAAATTGTTTAAAATGATTATTTTACTCAGTATTCTAATATTATCAACGTCTGTCAGACGATGAAATCATATGAAAATTACTGCCACCAGCTCCCTAGCTATAAAAGCAGATGAATAAAATGGTAGAACGTAAACACACGTTTTAATATTATATACGAGTAGATGACATATAATTTTAATGTAATGTGCGTGTTTTTAGTTGTATTTACTCCTCGGAAGACCATCCTGAAAATGTTGATCATTTTACAATACTCGTTCAAAATCTTTTTTCTAGAAAGCAAAAGAATTTATACAAAGGTATACTCAGGCTGACATAAAAAAATGAAATGTATAAAGGTACAGTGAAAGCTTCCTTAATAGAGTGTTATTACGTAAAATAAAATAAATAAAAATGTACCATGAAACATCATAAACTAGTTAAGGAGAATATACGGCCCTATTTTTACATATTATAAGGCTATAAAATAAAAATTATTGTCGAAAAGTTTCTTTTAAAAATGTAGGGAAATGTTACGGAAAATAAAGGTGAGTATCTAATTTGGACATTAATTTTATATTAAGTAACAGAAGATAACCTTTAAAATACTAAACTTTTATTCTTAAAATTCAAGATATTTTGAAACTTTCAAAAATAAATAATAACAGGATAAGACACTTCACAGATAATATATGTACTAGAAATGCATTCCACGTAGGTACAGTTGAATGGAAACTACTGTCGCCGTTTTAGTTCTAGCCCATTTAGAACGTGCTGTGTCTCTCTTACACGTCTGCCTGACATCGTATATCCTATTTGAATTTCATTCTCTGTTGAACAACGATACATGCCCACATCGCATTTTTTAATATGTTTTTAATTTATTTAGTGGTTTTGAGAAAGTGCATTTTCACTGTTTTTTATTTTTATTTTAGACAAAAATTCCGATAACGAAGGTATTTTTATTTTATTTTTATGTCGATGAATAAATTTTTATAACGATTTAAAATGTAAAATTTTCGATTTGCCGCCAAAACGATATGTTTCTTTTTATCAATGAATTCGGCGGCGTCAACGTTATGCCGGGTTATGTTGGTGACAGCCGTGTTAACGGTTAGTGGCGGTTTCTATGTCATAATGACGTTGTAGCCAGTTGGAAACGTTTTGCAGTGTGCAGTTTTTAAATCAATAATTGTAAACGAAAATATAAAAATGACACACTTTTAGTACAATGGTCAGAATCAGAAAAATAAACTTTAAATCTTCCACACATTTTTAACGGTTACACAAGTTTGTGAAAATACCCAATTGCGCACTAAATCAAGAGGAATTTTTGAGTATTATAATGGTACAGTTTTAAAAATGACAGTTGTATTTCGGTTTTTACCGATCATAAAACAGATGTTTATAACAGATTATTTATATATTTTCTCTGCAGTTTAGCTAAATCAAGAGGAATTTTTGGGTATGATAGTGACACAGTTTTAAGAATGACACTTGTATTTCGGTTTTTACCGGTCATAAAACCCACGCTTTAACTTTGCAGTTTAGTTTTTCGTGAATGATGGTTTTCGTTAAGCCATTTTCATAGTAGGCACCATATCTGTAAATTAAGGTTCTCGATTAGCAATCCGAATGTGGTAGTTTCAAATTTCGGTGTTCGCAAATACACTTTTTTTTGGTTAATTTGTGATATTTCACAATTATTTAATTAAAAATAATATATAGCATATTTGTACACGTTCCAGAAGGGAAACTACTGTTAGCATCGCCCTGGTGTAAAACAACCATTCAGAATTGAAAGGGTGCTTGAATGGTTTTAGCCGTGTTCGGCAAAAAGATCTGAATAGCCTGGTACATCCCCACCTTTCTCTTCTTCATTTCTTTCCCACCTCACTACTTTTTCAGCCTCACAACATATCTCAATTGGGAATTCCATAGTCTCACTGGCTCCAGATGGGAGCAGTTAAGACTCTTGTGCGGTGTTTACACCAAAAAAGGAAATGGGTTATTAAAAAAGCATAAAATATCATAATCGACGGTGGATAAAATAATTGGAAGTTTCCTTGAATTTTACACTTCAAAATATTCAGCAACCGATATTGGAGGTATTTTTTGGTTATCTCTATTGGTTTAAAATTTAAAACATTAAATTCTTCACATTTTCCACAAACCGTTGGGAAATAGTTTTACGTTTATTCAAAAGTTGCAGGTATGACCGGAAAAATTAATGCGTATCGATCAGGGAAATCTGAAATGCTGTAGACTCTGTAGAGGACAAAATGTTAACTGTTCAGGAAACCGAAAATAAAGTCTATCTCCGGTTTTTTTACACCTTTAATTATGAATATTTATTATAAAATAATATTGGATACATCTTTCAGGACACTTCACATTTAAAAAAAAAATTCTTTAAGAACAGTGTATTGTTTATTTTTAATTTTTCATAAAAAAATCTATTTAAAATGCACGTCGTAAAAGACGCACTTATTTTCCTAGAAATGAAAAATGATATTTTCGTTATTTGTTTATGGGGTGTTATGCTGTGTTGCGCTACCTCCTTCTTTAGTCGACGTTTCGGACATCGTTGCAGTGTCGAAAGGGATCTAACACATCTATCCGGATCTGCCCTGATGATGGACACTGCAACGATGTCCGAAACGTTGGCTAAAGAAGGAGGTAGCGCAACACGGCATAACACCCCAAAAACAAATAACGAAAATATCATTTTTCAACGTGTCAAAATGTCAAATGTCATTAGCCAACGTTTCGGACATCGTTGCAGTGTCCATCATCAGGGCAGATCCGGCAGATCCGGTAGATGTGTTAGATCTGTATTGGCTAAAGAAGGAGGTAGCGCAACAAGGCATAACATCCAAAAACAAATAACGAAAATGATTCGGCCGTGAAAATCTTAAAACGTATCGAAAAATTACGTATTTACCTCATTTTTGGATTTTTTGTCTTTTACAGCATTGAAACTTTCCGCTGTCGATATATTATTATTTTTAAAAGCTTGGCAAAATTACAATATACGTGTATAAATATAGCGCTTTAAATAATATTTAAAATGCATTTTTTTTTGTAAATACTTTGCGACGTTCAACATAAAAGAAATAATACGATAATGGGTACCTAATCTATTTTACTCTAGAAACCTCCGCAGAAATCTTTGAACTTAGCGAAGATGGGAAGATAAAAGGATTTCTTCCAATATATTAATATGTACCTGAGTTATCAATAAGCGGTACAGGGAATATTCGATTAGAACTCCCACGACGATCCCATTTACTTCGAAAGGGATTCCTTTGAATTACCATTAGAAAATATTTGGATGTATTCGATCACACACACAAAAACCACGCGCAGAAAAACCTTTTTTTTTACAATGATTTAATGGGTAATAATAATAATTAATAATCTACCTAATATCACTAAAAGCTCTTTGCGGACCAATCTATGTTAAGTAAGAAAAATTAAGATGTTTTATTTAAATGTAATTTCTAATAACTGTTTGGAATTTTGATTACTGAAAACAGTACTTATATGGGAATAAAGTTCATTAACAACAGAACAATTTTTTTGCCATTCACTAGAAGTGTGCTTTACTTTGATAACTTAATCACCATAGCAAAAAATATGAACTCATCCTGCCTTTGAAGTGAGGTTCGCATACAATATAACACGAATTTTGTGCTTGGTGGCTTCATTTTAGCGGATTATCAGAAGCTATTTTACTTGGTAGGATCCTCTTCGAGCCGAGACATTTCTGTAGCGGGACGCGGCCCGGTTGGCTGGGACCTTTTATTCCCGATCGATCCACCTGGGCGGAGCGGGACGGCGATATAACAACCCCTATTCCTTGCACAGTCACAAGCAAGACAGAGCTATATCAACAGCCCTTACCAGAAGCCCACACGAGGATGTGTCACTCGGAAAGTAAAGTTGAACTTCGGCAAAACGTTAAATACAGAAATGGGGAAATTATGACCATCGGCACCAAATACTCCCCCCCTTGCACTCAGACGCCTGATTTTACCATTCAATCGAATGGTGTATTTTTGCTGGTTGGGTCCATTGCGATAGCTCTGACTATTACTACACGGGTAGGTAATCGTAATCAATCTCCAAAAGCAACGTCAATGTCGATATTGTAAATACTGTGAATATTATATCAAAATTGGCTCTTCAAAATTGTTCGAATGTGTTCATTTGACAATCTTTACTTCCATATATGTCTTCGTTTAGTCGTTTGTATTTCTGTACCTGGGAGGTAATGGCCCTATATTTCACTTTTTATAATTTTACGCGAAGCACCAAAATGTAATTTCAAAATCTGTTTTATTGGATAATTTGTCAGAAGCGTTAATGAGAACGGGCTCTGTAATTAGTTTTTGGACATTACTGGTATTGGATTTTTAAATTTTTATTCATTTATCTTAAGTTGGCCTACATCATGGGTGTGCGTTTATAATTTGCAAATTATGGACATTTTTGTCACACATGTTTTTAAATATTCAGGAATATTAAATTACAAACTTAACATTAATGGTTACGACAGACGTATTATGTTCTTAATTCTTCAATAAAATTACATTGGGAGAGAATTTTTGCAAAACTTTTGACATTTCTCCTACCTTTTCCGTGTATTTCGTGATCGTAATTATTTGTTTCTTTAATTTTCTCTATCTCAATGATCTGTATACAAATAGATACATAAATATCAGTTGCGGTCCGTGAGTTTTCAGTGAGCGCTAAGATTGAAAAATATGACGTTTTTGACGTTGTTCAAAATTTCAATTTTTTATATGAAGATCTTCAGGATTCTTTCAGTCAAGGGAAGCGCCGCATCCACATACTGAAAAATCTTCACACAAAAAGTTGAAATTTTGAAATGAAATTAAATTCATTTTTAGCTACAACAACAGTAATGTTGTATTTTTCAATCTTAGCACTTTAGCTCACTAAAACTCACGGACCGCAACTGATAAATAAATGCATTCAAATATTAAGTTTGCTTTACCGTGATAAAATTTAGTTTTTTTAACATGTTTCTGTGTCTACAGAAATATTACGTTTGTGTATAATTCGCATTTTTTTATTTGCACTATGTATTTTTTTTATTTTTTCTTCATTGCGGAGAAAAATAATACTTGAATAGGTGACATAATTGTATTGTAAAATATTATCTGACACGTTTCTTTATTTAGGTACTTTGTTACTGATTCTGTCAATAAATTATATTTTTTAGCAATTTTAAAATTGTTTACTAGTCTGCATTTTTTGAAAACTTCTGATTTGATTCACAATAACACCTAGATATTTAATTTCTTCGACATTTTTTTTTTTATTTCTTCATTAATATCAACCTTAAATTCATAAACTTAAGTTTAAATTTATTTATTGGAGACACAGTATCCAAATCACTATTTATCTTGCTCTGCATTAGAGATTGTTTGCTAATAGTGTAATTTTGATATGTGTTAGCATTTTTACAATAATTTATATAGAACATAAATAAGACCCCATACCGATCATTGCTCATATTTGGATTAATAAAACATGTACATTTTTTTTAAATTTAATAATTTTAGTACGAAAAGAATAATAAAATTACACTAGGTCATTCATTACCGATGCTTAAAATCTTCAAAGAGTTCTAAAATTTAAAAAAAAATCATTTGTCTTAATGATCACATACACCCGTGAAATTAAAAAAAATATATATGATCTATGTTTAATTTTTAAGTTTAGTCTACATTTGATCCTGATGACGTGAAAATCGTTCACGAAACATGTTGATTGTATATAAATAACAGTGATGTAAACAAAGTTATTTGTTCTTGTTAAGTGAAAACCTTTCCGAAGAAGTTTTCTTCGAAACAATTAAAAAAAAACCTTATCATACCTTTTTTTTATTGTTCTTATTTCAAAGCATACAACGAGTAATTAAGTAAAAATTAATGTGTTTTGATTATTTTTTATGTTTTTGTTGCTCGTAGGTATATGTACATACGAGTTCCCTAAAGTCATCCATGTGGAATTAGCATTAGATGTATTCCTATTATTTTACATTGAGTTTTTTTTTTTTTTTTTTTTTTTACATTAACTCCACACAGGAGGCCCTGAGGAAAATAATTTCCCTCAGGGCCTATGTCATCTGGGATGCTGTGTGGAGGGTCTTTTTGAGGAGAGGAAGGAATGAACATTGGTCTTGAAGAGACCCATGTTGTAGGAAGGAGGAAACACAGAGGCCGGCAAATCATTCCACAGCCGAGCTGTTGAACACAAGAACGAGTCGAAGAAACGACCCGTTCTCATGTGACAAATGTCAACCGTGTACAAATGTTGGGCACGCGTTTGGCGTGTTTCCCGACTATGCACCGGTGCCGAAGGGATCAATGATGCTAGTTCCTCGGAGCATCTTCCATTGTAATACCGGTAGAACAAGGATAGCATTCCCACCCGACGCCTGTGCTCTAAAGATTGCAATCCGTCTGTTAAGATGGGAGAATCTATCAAACGGACCGCCCGTTTCTGCACAGAGTCGAGGGTATTTTTCAGGTATTTTGGAGCTCCAGACCAGAGATGGCTGCCAAATTCAACCGTGGGGCGTACTTGTGATTTGTACAAGGTTAGCAGAGTATCTGCGGGCCCTGTACAGTACGCCCAGTTTTTGGGAGGCTAGCTTTACTCTGGCTTCAATGGAGCCCCCATACCTGAGCTGGTCACTTAGGGTTACACCAAGCATATCAATGGAGGGCCTGTTCGGAAGATTGCTTCCGTTGAAAGAGACTAGATTTTCATTTCGATCCCTTTTGGACGTAATCAGACAAGATTGGGTCTTTGAAACATTAAATTCAACGAGATTATTTTTACCCCAAGAGAAAACACTTTCGAGGTAGCCGTCCATTCTTTGCTTCAAAGCCCTACGAGCTGTTGGAGTTTGTGAGCCCTTTGGGGGCTTGTCAAACAAAAAGCTATCATGAACTGTACTGTCATCCGCATAACAGTGAATTGGTGCACATGACAAAAGGTCGTTGATGTGCAACAAAAACAAAGTTGGAGACAGAACCGATCCCTGCGGGACGCCAGCATTTATCGAGTGTGAGGAAGAGGTGAAACCATCGACTACCGTCTGAAGTTTATGCTTTATTTGTATATTTTTTAATCTTTTTTTTATTTTGTGTTATACTGCTGTTATAAATAAAATGTAATTGTATTTTATATGTAAAAGCCAAATAGGGCGTCAATAAATAAATAAATAATATTTTCATATGGACAGATTACCGACTCAAAGTAAAATGCTTAGTCCATTTTATTAGTCTACAACAATTCTACAAGTACATAATTTATTTGGTGATTTATTTATTTATTTATTTATTGATTAATGCCCTTTTTCGGGGCTTTTACATTTTTGATAATATTATTAAAATTCCACATTGTTTCCTTGGCCCACTTCATTAGCCTCCAGAGGCCATTATTTCATCACCCCTTGCCATCCTCTGATTCATCTCATGTTTCTCGAAATGGAAAATTATATTTTTGAATGTCCGAATTTGAAATAATATTTTATTTTACCCAGTGCTTTTCACGTTTATTAAGAGATAACACGAACTTCGTTAGAATCGAATGAACCCAATAAAATTTTCCAAAATATACAGCACCTATCGAAATAATAACAACGCAATTCAGATTTTTCCGTTCTATTATTAACTCCAGAATGGTCGATAAGGGTCTCAAAACCAAAAATTACACCTTTCATTTGACCAAGTTTGAGTTATTCCGCAATTCCCCTGGTTGTTTCATCAACACTGTGCGTTGAAGTGTAAAATGAAAAAAAAAATCTTCATTCACAGCAAACGTATTTTGTAGCACCATTTTGATTTAAAATGACACAGTTTTAAGAACTTTTATTGTTTTAAAAACCAACATGTTTGATAAGCAATTCTTACTTGAAATGAATTGAAATTCCAATTAAACCCTGATGAAGCAAAAATAACCGTAATTTTCATAAGCATTTCTTATGAAACATTTTGATTATTTTTAACAATAAATTTAACAAAAAAAAATAAAATTAAGTGTTAATTATTTTTAATTTATTGAAAAAAATACTCTGAAAAAAAAATTATTTTATTTTGTTTTCAACACAGAGTTTAACTTAGGTAATAAAAAAATCATAAAAAATGAAATACGGCGTAAAAAAACAAACGAAAAGACAAGAATGTTTCGTTAAAATTTCGCCAATCAACCGGGATTTGGTACCAAATTTGGGAGGAGGGATTGGGTACCGCCGCCCTGGGAACCTTTATTGGATAACCAACACCTCTGCCATAGGTCACCCCAAGTGGTTCGCTACGTTTAGTGATTTAGCAGGGGTGCCCAAGTTCATGGGGTGAGGTTTGTCTAGGTATTGGAGGCGGATAACCAGGACACACTGATCCCCACCCCTTAAACCCTTTTCCTTCGCAGAACTCTCCTCTCCTTCCTTTCCCCAAAAAAACCCTCCACACTGCATTCCCAAAGATGACACAGGCCCCGAGGGAAATTATTTTCCTCAGGGCCTCCTGTGTGGAGCTCATGTAAAAAAAAAACCTTCAAAGGATTATTATTTTTAGAATTTTCCCCATTTTTTGAAGGTGGTTTTTTTCCCACCTACACAAACCATTTTCTACATTAACATGCATTTTTTGTGATTGTATTAAAACCTTTTTTTATTAGCACAAAATTTGTTGTTTTCAAACCATAAAAAAAGATTAATAACTTTATGTTTTCAAACAACCTGTAATAATAATTATTATTATGTATGCTTAAAAATTTTCAAACTTCCAAAAACCTATATAATTTACATCATTGTAAGGTTTCTGTAATAAACGTAGATCGGAGTTCTTTTGAATAACAAGTGAACCAATGTTTGGAATTAATGTAAGACGCGAACG
This sequence comes from Limnephilus marmoratus, assembly GCA_917880885.1. Classification (NCBI taxonomy): domain Eukaryota; kingdom Metazoa; phylum Arthropoda; class Insecta; order Trichoptera; family Limnephilidae; genus Limnephilus; species Limnephilus marmoratus. Next base: position 17,001,059 of record OU862908.1, read on the forward strand.
GAGGATATTACAGGCGTGTTTACATGTAGTTCTCTTATCCTTTTGATTACCACAGGAGTAGTACCTCCATCAGGTCTCGGAAGTTCAGAAAATTTACACATTGCAATAAAATCCAAATAAACGGAACATTTCTGAATGTATCCCAAAAACTTAAAACTGTTTCTGAAATGCGATTAAATATGCTTTCAAAAGTTATTATTGAAAATGAATATATAATTTCTAAAATATTAACATTTTAATACAGAAATAAATATGGCTAACCTTTCGTTTTTCTATCTAAAACTTCTGATGACGAAAAAAATGAAAAACACACACATATTTTATTAGGCAAATGTATTATAAATGTTATTATCAACTCTACGTTTTAGTCGTTTCATAAAAAAAAATGAATAAAAATTCTCAAAATTTTATACATTTTTCTCAAATTGAGATCGGAAACTTTGGTTTCACAGAGGTGCACATTTAAATTGTTCTATTTTGTTATTTTTATTTATTTTTTTATATTTTGATAGAAAGCAGTCACTTTGTAGTTTGACATGTTGATTGTTGAATGAAATAAAACAGTAACTTTGTTTTTTAACCACGATTTATTTAATTTTTATAATACCGACCGGTTTCGCTTTAGTCATAATCTTCAGGGTATAAAATTAAACAGAAAATTAAACAGTTTAATTTTATACCGTGAAGATGCTTGACTAAAGCGAAACCGGTCGGTATTATAAAAATTAAATAAATCGTGGTTAAAAAACAAAGTTACTGTTTTATTTCATTTAAATTATTCCATGGTTTAATTTTATATTTGATTAAAATAAAGCGTGGAGTTTTCTCTTTCTAACGCCTTTTAGATGTCAATTATGTTAATGGCACATATTGTTTATGTGTAAATAAATAAATAAGTACATAATGTACCAGTACCGAACAAAAGTGCACATAACATTGTGATGGAGCAGCTATCTAACAGTGATTTTTATTATTATATGGTATTTAACGAAAACTACATATGTTAGTAAAATCTTTAAGGGAATTGGTGTAGGCTAAGAAACCCCAAACTTGAGGTTGCTTTGCCTAATTTTTATTTTGATAATAACTTAACCCGTTTATTATGATTAACCATAACTAAAACTTTTATCACTCCAAACAATTGAATGATATAATCCAACACAATTCTTACAAAATACCAAAAAAAAAAAATGAAACTCAAGACATCGAAAAAGTCAATGGAGACCAAAATTTCGTTCATATTTTTTACTCATAATTACGTCGGGAATCACTGATTCTGTCTGTCCCTGTAATACCCTATATACATTCCCCACTTTTAACAGTGTGCCGTAGACGTTTAAACGCTTTTGTTTAAACGTATATGTTGATTCACGTAAAACGTTTTTGTTTAGACGTAGAACCATTTTTCTAAGGTCTAGCAGAATTAATGGCCAAGATGTTTGCAGCGACCTCTGGTCTGGAGCATCAAAATACCTGTCGTTTGTCTTCTTCCCCTGTCTTACCAAGCAATCTTTAGAAGTTTAGAGCATGGGTGATAGGAATGCTGTCTTTGTTCTACCGGGATTACAATGGAAGATGCTCCAAGGAACTATCGTCACTGATCCCTTCGGTACCGGTGCTTTATGGGGAAATGCGCCAAACATGTGTACACGGTTGACATTTGTCACATTAGAACGGATCGTTTCTACGACTCGTTCTTTAGTTCAACACCTCGGCAGTGGAATTATTTACCGGCCTCTGTATTTCTTTCTTCCTACAACTTTGGTCTCTTCAAGACCCATGCTTACTCCTTCCTCTCCCCAAAAAACCCTCCACACAGCATCATCAAATACGACACAGGCCCTGATGGAAAATATTTTTCTCAGGGCCTCCTGTGTAGAGTTAACATAAAAAATTTCTCACTTAACATCGCAGCGCAGTCAACAGAGCCAATGTATCAAATAATAAAAAATATGTGATAATCTTACATATATGTATATATAAATCTCGTGTCTCGGTTTTGTGGTTACACACCCCCGAAACGGCTCGATAGATTTTTATGATTTTTTTTACGTATATTTAATAGGTACGAAAATAGGTCGTAAGGTATATTTCATACCGTTAGGTGATTAGGGCGTCCCTATCCAGAAATATTTTTTATTTTTTTGACAATTTTTATTTTTTTTATTTGGTATCAAAAACTCAAATTTTCACCCTCCCATTTTTTTATCGCGATTTTAGTATTTTGTATGAACAAATTTAAGTGTTGTTCATATGGGCAGACACAAATTATAAGCTCGATGGTTTGAGCTTATTTGTATTGGCTAAAGACGGACTAACAAAAAATAACGTACACTCAATTGCTCTTCAAAATTATTATTGATTTTCTTTAGTTCATTTTTCCACTTTAGGATAAAAATTATATTACTTTTTTCACTTTGCATTTAACTTTTAAGAGATTCAACAATGAATATGTCCGTTACTTTATTGAAATACATTGAATTGAGAAAATTAATGGTTGGTGTGTTTTGTTTTCGTCTACAGCTCTCCATTCCTCTTTCTGTCATAGATCCCATCCTCAAACACTTAAAATACATTCGTTATTTTCATTTAACAACCAAAATATTTACTAGAAATAATTTATATGGCAGAACAACGTTTTCCAGGTCAGCTAGTAATGTATACATTGATCTGTGACAGGAATCGAACCTGCCACCATTTGGCGCGGAAATGAATACGTAAATCACTACGCCACCAAGGATATCATAAGACGTGAACCTTTCGATTTAATAATTTTTTTTAGGTACTATAGATTTCACGTAGTTTATTTATGAGCCTGAGAGTTGAACACCAAAATTTTAACATTTTTAGCAGAGAATTACAACAGCCTGTTACACAAATCACCCTCGGCGAATCTGAGTGCAAGTAACTTTTTGGTAAAAATGTCTCATGTAAATTCGAGACAATTTTTATTTATTTACAACTAACTTATTTAAATAACTTAGGTATGTAAGACTCCTTGCTTGTCACGTCCAGAGTTATGTACGATGATGTCAAACTGCTCGGTGTCTTTATTACACAAATTGATGTAAATGTTGAACCATTCTATTTCTGGAAGTCAAGCCAATGTAGGCAATCACGTGATTTGACTAATATTGTGGTGGCGCCGTAGATTAGACGGCCTTCTGTCACCGTACCAGATCACGTCTTTATTACAACCTGAATTACCATATAACCTGTTTATTTACTGTGCAGTAATTCAACAAATCATCGCGATTCTTCTGCACTTTTGATAAATAAAGAAAATAAAAATTAATATAAGTGAAATCGAAAAATTATATTTATATATAACAGGACGTATACGAGGGATTTTATCCAGCATATTTGAACATTGAGCATATTTGGAATCAAAATGTACATGTCACTTTGCTGTCCGATGACATGTTTTCTATTAAAAAAATATTTCTATCACATGTCGCTACGGTTCCCATCGCATAGGAGATATATCCAATCGCGATGGGTGTCAGCGATACGCGCGTTGTTTCGAGTATTAACACGCTATTAGAACGAGACGCAACGCTTATCAAATGAGCGGTAGGCTATAAACGCGCCACTATCCCAATTAGTCAATGGTGACGTGTAATGGAAAATATTTTTAATATTTTTAATAACAAAAAAAATGTCATCGGACAGAAAAATGACATGTACATTTTTTACTTCAAATATACTCAGGAATCGTTGGTTAAAATACCTCAAGTACGTCATAATATATATAAATGCACATATTTTTTTTTAATCACGTTTTTCGGGTCATTATAATGAACTGATATGAGAAAACGAAAATAGAGGAATCAAGAAGTTATTTCAACGCAGAAAATAATTAACAAAATCTACAAAAGGCTTAGTACAGAAAGTGCAGATATTCCCAATCTTTTTGGAGTCATTCTCCAATTTTCAAAATATTTTTCTTCAGTACCTCCCATAAATTTACTAGGCCCAAAACATTCAATTTGATAGACGTGTTCTAACATATAATCTGGGCATCATTTCGACGAGCTGGAGGCAAACCAAGTGGCCTTATTTTTGGCACCAAGGATCGAGAATGCCTTTAAACTACGAAATCAATCGTACATTGATCATCAAAGAGCGCACAACCAGACCCTGCGCAAAAAATAATGTTCGCTAAAGTAAGGCAAAGATTTGTAGCGCAGTTCACCGTGGGACTTACTGCGCAGGTTCTTCGTTTTCAAATGAACCAATGGCGTGGCTACGCTAAAATTGAGTAAGGTGGGTAAATTATAACACATTTGTTAAAGTATTTAACTAAATAGTGTAACAAGATACTCAATTTTGGGCCCGAACTTTTGTGTACCCAATTTGGGATTAGTAGTTAAGTTTTTTAGGGCCAGCAATTTACCCGCCACTGTAAAAAGGACTAGTAATTCGTAAGTAGATTATATTTTTGAGGGCTGAATAGTGATATTACAATGCGAGTTGCCTGTAAACTGACAAGATTAATTTTTTGACAACTCAGGAAGGTAGACGGTGACGCCTCTCGCGCTCCATGCAATTTGGTTTGTTCACCTTTCCCTGATTAGCTGGTCTATTAATTTGAATGTCTACGACTGGGCCCAAGAACAAACCAATAAATTAATGCTGTTGATTTTTATCATTTGGAAAGTCAGATTACAAAGAAAATTTTCGTCACAAAATCTTTTGAATTTCATGAAACGGAAACCCTTAAATTACTCAATTAACTACAATGTTATAATAAAGGAAATGCACGAAGTATGTCTACCGCCGCTCAAATCATATAAAATCGAACCCCAAAGCACTTCTAACTTTTGATTTATTGGATACACCCCTGCCATAGGTCATCCCAAGATTCCCAAGTGGTTCGCTACGTTTGGTGACTCAGTAGAAGTGCCCGGGTTCATGGAGTGAGTTTGCGTTTGATGCGTTTTTCCGCCTACCTATCTCTCTAGCCAGACTTTCTCGACCCATCTCCTTAAACGGGTGGAAGGGGTGGATTCATATGTCCGTCATTCATGGAAACGTTGCCCCCAGATTCTTTGAAAAGTCATTAAAAGTTAACTAACTAACTAACCACCACGCCGTTTCCCCGCAGGGGTAGGCAGAGAGGACGGACCGTTAAACAACTCGGTCTTGGCACACACTCTTTGCCTCACTCACATTCATACATCGTCTCATACATTCTTTTCTATTATTCTGACTTTTGACATGGCCCGACTCAAGTATCTGATTCACTTGATCGTGCCATGTCTTCCTCGGGCGTCCCCGACTCTTCTACCATTCACTTTCGCGTCGTATATTCTTCTTACACTACTTTCTTCGTTTATTCGTTCTACATGGCCAAACCATCCGAGGGTCCCTTTCTTAATCTTACTCATTATGCTTACATCAGCCTTACATTCTTTGCGGATATCCACATTTCTCACACGATCATACATTGTTTTACCACACATACGTCTCAGGGATCTCATTTCAACAGCATTCAGTTTACTTTCATCCTTCCTCTGCCAGTTCCATGCCTCGCTGCCACACATCAGGGTAGGTACCAGGACTCTATTGTGGACTGCTAGCTTCGCTTCTTTTGACAGTTTTTTTATTAGCGCCAACAGCATTCAGTCCACCATTAATGGAGGTATCGGCATTAACCCTTCTTTCAATATCTCTATCAGCCTTCCCATCTCTCGTAAATATACTACCCAAATACACAAACTCATCCACCTGCTCCAAGTATTGATCATTCACAACTATGTTGCGTACTGTTTTCGCACTCTCTCTTTCAAACACCATAACTTTAGACTTACTTACTAAAAGCTATGAAAAAAAATAATTTCAAAATAGCCCATAACCCTAACCCAACGTAGCCTATTTAACCATTTTTTTATACAATGACTTTTCTGAGATGGTTCTGAGTTGGTTTCATTCCGAGTTGTCCGGTCACCTCTCTAAACATCTGTCCTAGTTCCAGATTGACTTTTTGGGAATAAATCAGCAATACTTTTCAGTTATTCTTAAAACTAACGATACATAATATGGGTAAGTACCGCTTCGCTTTAGAAATAGAATCTTCATCCTTAGAGATACTTAACATGGCAATTAACTCAAGTAGGATTACTTAAAGGCTTATAAAAATTCTCGTCACAAAGAGACCATGATCCTGCTTAGGCGATATTTTAAAGATTATTGTGTTATCACCCACATAGGTTGAGAAATCTTTTTTATTGTTGTTAAATACAGACTCGAGTGTAGGCGAGGTTATTTATAAATAATGCGCGTATTGGCGATATGGATATTTATTATAAGTAATGGCTATAAATACGTCCTAACTAACGTGTTGGCGGTTGGAAAAAGAGAGTGAGGAGAGGCCTGCATCTCCTTTTATATGCGGGATCACCTGTCTCGCTCTTGTATGGCCGGAAACAGGTGTGCCACCCTAAAACCTCTCTCACAATTGTCTTAACAATCTCAAACATTTATGAAGAAGCATCAATAAAGTGCCTTTTTAAGAATTATTTAATTATCAAAATATTAGCATAATTTTGCTATGACACACGGAAGGCACACATTTTTTACATCAAATATACCCTAGTACAGGGATGGCGAACCAATGGCACGCGTGCCATTAATGGCACGCGACACAATATTTTGGGCACGTCACTGATCAGTGATCACAAAATTTATTATGCACTACGAAAAAAGTGTGATGTGATGTGACGTCATTTGATAAACTGAATTTGTCCCCATTCGATTGGTTGGAAATTGATTGAAATTGAAATGCAGCTGATTGATTTCCAGTTTAGTTCCACATGGATTCAAAAAATTGTTGAAACAAGGTGAGAGTTAGAATTAATTGAAATAGAAATATTGACAGGTAATACAAGTGAAAATGCTAATTACAAAATTTTGGAAACATGAATGCGTTACCAGATACATTTAATTGTTTGAAGCGCGCTGGCTCATGCCATTTAACAATATTTTCATCAACCTATGCCTGCGAGTCATTATTTTCAGAGAATGATGAATAACATTAAAGAGTCGGTTATTGACTGTTTGACAGATGACTCCAGTTCAGCATGCATTCTGCTAAAAATAATATCTTACAACCCTAACATATGTTATTTGTCATCTAACCTGCAACAACAGAAGTCACACTCATTTTACTTTAATCTAAATTTCGCGTATAATGCTAAACGATCCTATTTAGTAGTCCTAAATAAAGAGTTTTTAATTGATACTAAGTATTTATTATTATTATTTTCCCAATAATCACAAAGTCAAAATTATTTGATGGCACGTCTACGACCTCATTAAACATTTCTTTAGAAAAATGGCACGTTGATACTACATAAAGGTTCGCCATCCCTGCCCTAGTAAATAAACCATCATAAAGTTGTCGTAACATATTAATTTATTTGAGTCATTAATGCTTTTCGGCTTTTTCATAATATAAGATAGTATGAGGCATTAGCCATAACATGAGAAATTAGAATTGTTTAAGAAATAAAGAGCCACTAGCGTGTAAGATCACTGATCAAACCGAAAGATTGTGATTGCGAACTTTCAGTGTGATTGCAAACTTAAAAAAGAGAAAATATAAAGCCTCTTTGTGTCATAATATCACAAAAGAAAATAATAACAAAAATACAAAGCAAGCTTTATCATTTATGTACACTCGAAAATATAACCTCTGCGAGACGGAGGTCAAAAAAGTATTGTAGTACTAAAGTGCTAAAGCAGGATTAGCGAAATGAAGTAATGTGGCGCTATGAAAGCTGCGAGTTTATCAAACATCTCCCCTCATTCAAAATTCTGCAATTTTCAACACAGCGGTAACGTGAATAAAAATGAATATATTATAACTACTATATCTCATTTGACGTATTTATTAATTAGTGAACTCGGTGGGATAATATATGAAGTAAAATTACTTTGCCTTTACAAAAATACTTTCATTTTTGCCTACAAACAATTGATAGTAATAATGATAGGAATATATTAAATTTATACTTAATTCTGTGGGGTAATTACTACAACTTAAACTCCGAAAGGTAACTTCTAAAGGTTACTTACAAGGTAACTCCGAAATCAGCGTGTTTGAGTTACAAACTAAAAGCATAACTCTAGATCCTCGTCTATGAATGCTACAAAGAGAAAATTCGTAAAACATTGGAATCGCCAAGTTATAATACGTTTTGTGTACTATCTCTAAAAACACCGTATAGTTTAATTTTATAATTAGGTAAATCTAGTTGACACAAGCTTTTTATATGTTTCAATTAGGCAATTAGACTTAGTTGGTTGTAGCACTAAAATTTGTGGAATGTTTAAGTTGCATTCGTTGCATTTTTGTATATAACATCTAACATTTAACATTTTCTGTAACACTTTCTTAAAACCAAAATACAAGTATAACGGTTTTCCAATACGATCAATCTATGATGTACCATACTTATCAGTATAAAATATACAACAACATATTTATCAGATTGATTACCATCTTTTAATACAATTTACTAACAAAGCTGATTTCAGAGTTATCTAGTTGTAGTAATTATACCTCGAAAAGACCCTTCAGTGCCCTTCGATGGCAGGTTAAACAAGGCAAAAACATTCAAGTATTTAAAGAAAAGTGTTTTTCTTATTTCTCGAATTATATATTAAGAGTTTTTTAATATTATAAGTGTTAGGTACTAAATAAGTAACACGTTGCTTTGCTTTCGTGGAAACCGTGATACCGCAAACAGCTATATACCATAAGACATATTTTACGGCCTTAAGGTTAAACCTCATGATACCTATATGAACACTTGTATACCTTGCATTCACCCGCTTCCCAGAGAGCAAGTAATATTCTATTCAATGGATCTTGATAATACTAGTGAAAAACTTTTAGAAGTGGACACTGTAATTATTGAAAAAAAAAGATTTTCGTCAAGATTTGTAATTAATATTTAAAATATCAAAAGCGATAAATAACGACTTATTGTAGGTGTTTTTTTAAAGAAGTAAATAAAAAATAATTTAATGCATTTCTAAATAATATTATTTTAGATAATCTGGATGACAAAGTTTCAATACCGATAATTAATTTAAGCACTTTTATTATAACAATATATGTAATAATTTGTGTTCAACAATTTTATTTTGAACTTTGAATATTTAGCCATTTCCAAAACCATTTTCACGTGACTTTCCATGCATTCACCATTTTCCGGACACCTAGCGACAACTACGGGTATTACTTTGACGGAATCTTTAGCAAGGATTCGTACCTTTCGTTGAAGGCAGAAAAACATGATTTCATGAATTTCACCGGAGCTTTGGAAAATGGTTCACAGGCGGTCAACAAAAAATATCTATTAAAGCGCACCGCATTGCAAAATATTTGTATATTATAAATATAATCGATTAAAATAAAATAAAACTACTTTATTATAACATAGCATTACAAAGTTCAAAATATTTAAACATGTTATTGGTTTTACAGAAGATATAATAAATATTAAATTGAAAGTTGTTTCAAAGAAAGCGACAGAACTTTGAAAATGTGTCTATTATTTATAACTGAGAGTACTAATTTGTAACCAATTGTTTTAAGAGTTTTATTAATAAACATAGCGAATGTTAAGTATTTTATTTTGTGGGAAGTTTCTTTGTAGAACGCCATGTTCATTTTAAGTTTTTCTATTACATGCATACACCTAATCAATAATATTATTATTCAATTTATAGAAACAGTTTATTTATAAACAAGTTCTGCTGTGTTATAATTATTACACGTGACAGCTCTTCCGACTTATGAAGCTATTATCAAAAAGTTTGATACTGCCTTCAGAAGACGAAACAGTTATCACGCGTAAAAATAAATACACGGAAGAACTTGTTTAAATAAACTTTTTTAATAATATTTTTTAATACGCTTAAGTATAAAAGAAAATTTAAATAACGATATTGGATAGGGAAAATCATAATAATGAATCTATGTACAAGTCATAAGAATTATAAAATATTTCATTAGTCGTAAAGCTACCGATCTCGGCATATGATGGCACTAGCGAGATGAGTAGCTCATGTTTTTATAATTTTGAGAATTAATAAAAACTAAATAAGAATATATGCAACCCTTATATAAATTGGTACATTTTAAAAAACTTGTTAAAAACGTTAGAATACCATTATTTAACAAGCGTAAAATTAATCACGATAAATCATATTTAATATTCAATGGATTCATTACAAAATAATATACTACTAAAACATATTAATCTAATAAAAAATCTTTGTTCTTTAGAATTAATCGTAATTATTTAAAGAAAACACAAAAAAAATATTTAGTAAAATTTCCTATTATTTTTTATAAAATAATAAGGGTGCACACAGACGACAAAACATAAAACTAAAAAAGGTTCGCGCCCTCGCTAACCGCTACACCACATCCGAGACACTCACCTTTCGCTCGCGATGGAGCTGTTCCGAGACATGGACTTGGGCGACATCTCGAAGTCGCTGTCGGATCTGTAGAGGAAGCTCTCGCGCCGCTGCGGTAGGTTCTGCAGCACCAGCCCCGCGGAGGGCGAGGCAGCCCCCTCCAGGGGACTGCGCCCTCCCACGCCCGACCCATTCTCCACATCGAAGCTGGAAAGAAAAATAACACATGTTAGCATTTTGATGATTTGAATACGGTACAACCTCAAATTATTATCCGGACAAATTGGGGATTAATATAGTCCAGAAAACGAAAAATTTGTACAATACAAGAGAAAAAAAACTGTCAAAAATATTTTTTTTATTGAAAAATAACTTGACATATCTAGCTGCTTTACATGTTTATACATAATCATAGAATAAAGAATAAGACAAGAAATGCCTTATGGGCGTGTTTCGGGATTCAAGTACTTGTCTAATCGAGGCTTAAATTTCCAATACAAAACTGTGTTTTCGAAATTCAAATAGGATGGAGATCTACGATGTCAAACGAGTATAAGTATAAAGGGTTGTTTCCAAAAATTCGACGGATTCATCAAATATTTGAAGTTAATTTTTACGTTCTGTGTAAGTTCTATTCACTGTAGTACTGCCGCCCCGGGAACCTTTATTGGATAACCAACACCTCTGCCAAAGGTCACCCCAAGTGGTTCGCTACGTTTGGTGATTTAGCAGGGGTGCCCGGGTTCATGGGGTGAGGTATGTCTAGGTTTTGGAGGCGGATGACCAGGATACACTGAACCCCAGATTCCTACCCACCCCTTAAACCCTTTTCCTTCCCAGATCTCTCCTCTCCCTCCTTTCCTTAACAAACCCTCACCTTAACATGATAGCCAACGCCCGTTGAACGGACAAGGCACAAGAAGAAGAAGAAGAAGGTAGATCTTGGTATGTTTGTATCAGATAGGTTCCTGTTTTTGAAACACTTTAAATTTAATCAAATGCGCTATAACAACTGTATAAAACATGATTACATGTTTTTTTTGCAGGAAAACATAGAGAAATTAATGTTTTTTTAAACCCATTTCATTTTGAATAAATTGAGTAAGCAAATTTTAATATCTACAAACCCTTGCGACGTTAGTGACTACAGACCTATTCGTAAGTATGGTCATCAATACGGTATCTAAATACTTTCAAATCAAAAAATATTCTAGAACAAGGACATTTGCAATGTTCATTGCATACTGCGCATGTGCAAAATGCCGCTAAGCATCTTACGTATAAGAAGGACAATTTAATAAAAAATAGTTAAGGTTAAAAAAAAGATAAAAGTTCGCAGGTATTATATAAATGATGAACGAAAGAAGGGTAACAGAAAACTAAGTACCTACCTAGGTATTATGGTAATATATATTGCAAATTTTGATTTAGTACCGTACGTAGTCGGTCTCGGATAGAAAAAAACTTTACAAACAGAAATAAACATTAAAACAATAACACATTCAAAAAGACATGTTCCCAATTATGTCCCAACTAAGTTCCTAATTATTTCCTCTACATATATAAATTTCTCTAATAAACACTAAGCAGTTTTAATATCAAGTGATCTCAAGTATAAATATTATCTGCTTGTACAGAAAATAAATAAATAATCAAATATACATTTATTCGTAGCATCACCTTCATTAATCAAACGCATTGTACATATAGTTTTGGTGACCCGACAATTCGTCCTGCGACAATTCATCCGGCGACAATTCATCCTGCGACAGTTCATCCGGCCGACAGTTCATCCTTCCGACAGTTCATCCTGCCGACAGTTCATCCCACCGACAATTCATCCGGCGACAATTCATCCTGCCTAATCATTTAGAAGATTTTTATTAAGTAAGTATGCAAAGAGGATATACGGCCGTACAACCAAAATCGATATACTTATATCTGAAGGCATCTTGAGTGGAAATCCGCTGTAAAAATATTTTTACTAACAATAATTTCGACTCTCCGAAGAAGCATGCGTGAATAACAAAATACTTATACTTATACTTATAGGTTAGTTTAGGTTAGGTTAGGTTAGGTTAGGTTAGGTTGAATTGTCAGGATGAATTGTGGCCGGATGAATTGTCGGCGGGATGAATTGTCGGCAGGATGAACTGTCGGCAGGAAGAACTGTCGGCCGGATGAACTGTCGCAGAATGAACTGTCGCCGGACGAATTGTCGCAGGATGAACTGTCATGGAACCATAGTTTTGTATTAATGATCGACGAACAAGTGTGGATGCAATTTAATAGCCATAAATTGTTATAATTGTTTCTCTAGTCTGCAGTTAGAAATAAAAAAGAGTACTGCAGAAATATCTTGCATATTAATTTATTCAACGCCCGTGAGGTGATTTTTTTTATTATCATAAGGTAGTTGTTTTGAAATTGGCATTACGAAGATTTAAATCATAGTATTTCAGTATTATTGATACCGACTAAAAAGATTAATGTATTTTGTTGTTTTACAATAACTCATTAAAAAACATTACCTTCAATAAGAAGAGCAATGTGGAGCAGTTTACTAATTGCTTATTTCCATAATAATTCAATTGCGATGTGCCAAAGATGTTTTCATTTAAAGAGAGTGGAAATGTTGTGCTTTGATAAACTTGAAGGCATTTATAGTAAATTTGTATAGAACATATCACTAATATCACAACATTACATTTTGCGCAGACTTCTAGAATAAGAAGGGAATTACATATTAATTTATATGGAAAGTTGTGGTAACATTAGTTAAAATAGTAGGTAATATTATTGTAGGAATATATTATATTTGTGCGTAGGTGGGTACGAAGGTTAAAATAAAATAATAATTTAAAAAAAAAATTTCCTCCGGAAAAGTGATAAGTACTTACCTACAATATTATTTTTAAACCAATTATCATTATCGTTATTTGTTTTTAGGGTGTTATGCCGTGTTGCGCAACTTCCTTCTTTAGCCAACGTTTCGGACATCGTTGCAGTATCCATCATCAGGGCAGATCCGGCAGATCCGGTAGATGTGAATGGTCTGATGATGGACACTGCAACGATGTCCGAAACGTTGGCTAAAGAAGGAGGTAGCGCAACACGGCATAACACCCCAAAAAGAAATAACGAAAATACTTTTGGCCGTGAAAATCTTAAAACGTATCCAATTATTATTAATCTTTATGTTTGAAATGAGCGTCCATATGACATGTTTTTGCAGACATAATATGTATGTAAAAAACCAAAAGTATTGTTTTTTTTTCATTTTACGTGCAAAATAAAAACCTGGATTTTTACAGATCACCACTAAAACCACCATAATAACTCAATATTGTAAATAACTTATTTTGTCAATTTGAAAATATAAGAACAGGAGTCTGGAAGTAAATTCCAATGAGTTCCGAATGCTTAAAAATGCGATTTAACTACAATAAAAGAACTGTTTTATAGGTTAGGGGATGCCGAACTTTTTAGGAAACGGTGCCATAAAAGGCACCTTGGATATCAGCGGAACTCCAGTACAATCCGATTTATTTTACTAACGATATATTAAAGTAGGATTTTGAAATGTTGCCTTATAAGCTCAGATACACACGTATTCAATTTCGTCCATCTTAGCTAATTTAACACAGGTATACCCATGATAAAGATACAGTGGCCAGATCGGAACCTGCCTGAAAGCAGCTTTCAATGAGATTGAGAAAGTTGCCGCACAGTAGACGAACCTCGGAGTGAGTAGCCAAGTCGAAATACTTGCTTGCTTGCATTACTTCAACAATGTAACCACTCACGGCTAATGAAAATGTGTTTGAAGCGGCGACTTTATTTATCTCGGAACTTTTGTTACTCTGCAAAATGACATATAAGTATAAGACAAGAAATTAGGAAAGAATCTCCGTGGATAAAACAGATGCTACCAGTCACCACCGACCGACGTGAACATCGAACATCCCCTCGAGAAAGACCAACATCAATCTCTATAAAGCATTAATCACAAAGTGTAAAGCTTCGGCTCAAAGCTGGACTTTCACGAAGAGAGCTGTGAGGTATTTTGTATATCTTAAAGGAAAATCGTGATTTTTTTAAAGTCCGCCAAAGAAAATACGTTTTATATACTTAATTTCTGTTGATCTTGTAATCATGATAACATTGGTGTCGCATTCTTATCGGATTGTCATATTTGCAATCTTTCACGTGTGATTTTGCCAGACTTGACACAAGATAACCCACTGAACAGATATGTCCTAGAAGTGTAATCTATAATGATTTTAAATAAAATGGTTGTCGCATTCTTATGGGATTGTCATATTTACAATCTTTCACGCGTGGTTTTACCACACTTGACACACGAAACTGAACAGATACACTGTAGAGATATGTCCTATACTGATTTTAAATAAAATGGTTATCGCCAATTTAAATCTATAAAAGGTACTTCTTAATTCGTCTTTTCTTAAATATTATACTTCCACTCGATCTAAAATTCATGCACATTTATTTTACAAATACAATAGAAAAACAGTGTTTTTATTTTTTTAATAATAACATAATGATACAATTAATTACATTACATGTTATAACGTAATGTAAAATTTTCTAGAGCAAAGCTCGAGTTAAAAAGGCAGAAAAAACGCATGTAAACCGCAGTTTGTTCTTTTTGCTTTTTAGAAGAAATTATAAAAAATAACAATAAAGAAGGAAAAAGAATAATAATAATGAAAAAGAATATTTATACAATTTTTTGTTATATATATATAAAAAAAAATAGAATAAGTAATACCTATAAAATAAAGAAGAAGCTAAGATAAGAAGAAGAGAGAAAAAGAAAAAGTAAAAAAATGGATAACTAATATTATAAGCCATCAGCTGAGTTTGCCGGCCGGTCCGGTGTGATTGTGCTGTCAGTTTGTGTTATTTTTCGCGCATAGTGATTTTTTTTTGAATACCCTACAAGAATCCCAGCTGCTCCCGTCTGAAGGCAGTGAGGCTGTGGCATCCCCAATTAGGGTATATTGTGGGGCTGAAGGTAGTGGGTAGGGGAAGGAGATGGGGAAGAGGAAAGTGGGGAAGTACCTGGCTATTCAGTTCTGGTCATCAAACATGGCTAAAACCATTTCAAGCAATTCTGAATGGTGGTCTAACACCAGGGTGATGCTGAGAATATCTTCCACAGAGATTAGTTAAGTGTTTGATTTTGTTATTATTTCTATCTCGAACTTTTTATTTGGCATTTATTAAGCATTGAAATTCTTTCCGTTGAGTTATTCACTCGGATTTATGAATGATGCGAATTATGTAAAAAAAATATTGTTTTTTATTTCATTTAACATGTGTGATAAGAATGTTGTGATTGTAAACGCAATTAAAATTAAAATACTCAATTAATGAGGTCCTTCCTTTATAATGTAAGTGTTGATGTTTCTCAATTTTTTGTTCCAAGTTTTGTTAATTTTTAAAATTTTTGTTTGATTTATAGCAGTAATATAAAAAAAAAAATAATTATTATTTTTTCACATAGGTACTTCAATTATTGCTTTTTTAATACATTTAAAACTTGTAAACTGTCTGTATAAGTGTAAATAAGCCGAATTTCACCAAACCATAGATTTTTAACATGTCTTAAAAGTTTCGGTTTCGGTTTCGAAAAAGTTCTGTTTCGGTCGAACACTACTGATAACCTCAAAACCGAATCCTAACTCCTCCATTTCAAAACACAAATAAAGCCATGGATCCATCGATATAGATAATACACTTGGTCGAAGTACGGATCCAATTCTGCAATACATCTCAATTACAATACCCATACATTTTAAACTCTAACCACATAATCTCTCTTTATATATTTCCTACACAATTTTCCTAATTTGGTAATGATGCCCCTCCGCAACGTAAGCAGATATAAGTGTTAGAAATAGGACAGCAGTCAAGTACAATAAGCGTGTTTATACGTCAGCGCGTGTGTTTCCATAGAAATCGTTCTAACTCCGTTATTGTTTTAGTTACATCCCTAAACCAAAAAGCAAAAGGTCGATAGTAGATCAAGCTGTACATCTCTATTAAGAGGGCATTACCAGAGAAAGCCGGAAATACGTCATTTTCAAAAAAGTATTTAGACGTATTGACTCTTTTCCACAAAAAATTATAAATGGATTTCGAAAGATTGTTCTTTTATCTAGTGAAGTTATGTAATAAATTTTTAGATTTTTTTTTAATTTTTAGTATAATAAGGTTATTCCATAGGTCGTTGGCAGATTTGTTAAATTTTCAAAAAAGTTTTTGTGTTATACCACACCCATTTCAAATAATGTAATCATGCAGTAAAATAAATCAATACATTATCTAGCAGAGTTATGTGTTAGAATTTTAATTTTAGTTTCAATAAAATCATTAAAAAATATGTACGAACATGTGTTTCTTGACGAAAATTGGTCCATTTGTGTATTTATTTGCGCACTTACAAACTAATATATTTCAGATTTTTTTTAACATTCTTATTAAATTTAGACATTATTGAAAAATGATAAATACTTATAATAAAAAAATAGCTACAAAAAGTACACTATTTTAATAGTTTTATCATCACGCCTTTCAGCATTTTTGGATGAAGGTATAAATTAAAGCTAATTTGGATTGAAATAAATTCGATATTGAGTTATTATTTAAAAAAGCTGGTACGGAGAATAATTAATCTTTCTCATTGTAACCGCCCTGCACGATCGGAAGAACAACTTTCGACGAAATGTGGATTTTCGTCCGCTGGCTGGTTAATCGCTCTTAAGTTGTCTATAGAAATACATAACAGGAATCAGCTGTCAGTCGCGTAGTTGACAAAAATATTTTCCCGCGCAAATTTACTACCGGCCGCTCGTCCGCGCTCGACAATTTTAATTTTTATAAAATATTTTTATATGAAATGATATTGGATTGAATTATATAAGATGACAAAAGTGTTTATTATACATATATACAATAGAATAAGTATTGTTGTTTACATAATCTGTGATTTTAGTACCGTTTTCACATAAAAACATCACGTGAGTCATTTTTACCTATTTTTAATGTTTGCATTTATTTTTATTTATTTGTAATATAATAATTCAAAAGCTTATTTTGTAACCTTTCTAAAACAGTTTTTACTATTCGGCTACGTACAGAAATGTTTCATTTATAGAGCTTTAATTGTGAAGCGGTAATAATACAAAGTTTTCGTAAAATGTCATTTTGTTTGAGATATCTCAAGTCATTCGCGAAAATTCGGAGGGGTTAAGTATTTATAACTTAATCTGAATTGTGTAATCTAATTACTATTATTATCAACCACATTATGTATAATTCCAATCTGTGAACGAAACAATTTAGCGTATTTTAGGCATACGGACATGTCAAGAACACCCTTCCATCGTAAGTTCTATGCATAGCTGCTTAAGGTGACAGCCATTTCGCCCATCGATGGGATTATCCAACGCGCCTCACTGTCATGCACAAATCGGCTAGCCCCGCTTCCTGTCCATCCATTAATTGGAGTGCCTGCATTCACCTTTCCATCACTATCTTTATCAGAATTCCGGTCTCTAGCAAATGTATTTCCTAAGTACACGAACTCATTCTTTGCTCCAAGGATTTACAGGTAACGATTATGGTACATTATTACAACGGTGCTTACGTATTCACTCATTCGAAAACTACGATTCAACAAAATGATGTGACATTATGGTACACTAATTACCAAATCACTAGCACTACTCGCGTTAAGTAGTTAACAAAGGGGTTTTGCTTTTATTTGGGATCATTAATATTCTCGTTAAGAATTGTTTGATGTTTCGTCAATATTCAGGAATCAATTGAAGGCACAACTAAGGTAGGTATTAATTAATGGATAAAATAAGAAATGAATTTCGTAGAACACGAATATAACAATAACAAAATTAAAAATATGAGATTCGATGAAAAATTTGGTCAAATTCACAAAAATCTTTTATAGATTTTACTAAAGAAATATGTACCGAGATGAGAAAAAAATCGCATAAATTAGTATCAACATACATTAGTATCAACGAGACGGGAAGGCTGATAGAGATATTGAAAGAAGGGTGAATGCCGGTAACTCCAACAATGGTGGACTGAATGCCGTTGGCACTAATAAAAAAAAAAACTGTCGAAAGAAGCGAAGCTAGCAGTCCACAATGGAGTTCTGGTACCTACTCTGATGTATGGCAGTGAGGCATGGAACTGGCAGAGGAAGGATGAAAGCAAACTGAATGCTGTTGAAATGAGATCCCTGAGGCGTATGTGTGGTAAAACCATGTACGATCGTGTGAGAAATGTGGAGATCCGCGAAGAATGCAAGGCTGATGTAAGCGTAATGAGCAATATTAAGAAAAGGACGCTCAGGTGGTTTGGGCATGTAGAACGAATGAACGAAGAAAGTAGTGTAAGAAGAATATACGACGCGAATGTGAATGGTAGAAGAAGCCGGGGACGCCCGAGGAAGACATGGCACGATCAAGTGAATCAGGTACTTGAGTCGGGCCAGGTCAAAAGTCAGAATAATAGAAGAGAATGTATGAGACCATGTATGAATATGAGTGAGGCAAAGAGTGGGTGCCAAGACCGAGTTGTTTGGCGGTCCGTCCTCTCTGCCTACCCTGCGGGGAAACGGCGTTAGTTAGTTAGTTTCAAAATTTCACATTTACATATATAATGTGCGACCATTGATTAATTTTCATCTTTCAGTTTAATTTCAATTAAATTTTGAATTATTTAATTTTCAGCTAATATTTTGTATCATCACAACTAAAATCAATTAAAATATTTATACAATGGGATGTTACAATGGATATGTGTCGTTTTTTTGTATTTAATTAAAAATATAAACAAATGATTCGCAAACCGTAGTATAACCGCAATGGTTCCCTTGCAATTATTGAAATTATAGAAATTGTGTACTTTTTGTTATGATCAAAAGTATTTAAATTTTTCAATAAAATCTAAGCAAAATAAGTTTGTAAAAAATAATTAATAATAATAATAATCTTTATTCAATGAAATAACAACAATATAACTAAAAAAATTACATGCTCAATGTAGTTTACAAATAGATTACATCAATCAGTACAGAAAAATTAACAAATAGAAAGTAACGTAATGATATTAAAATATATATATTAAATATGTCAATATATTAAATATTGTATTAAAATATATTAGTTTGTAAGACCGCTAATAAATAGACAAACTGAAGAATGTTTGTCGCAAAACACGTACGCGGATTTTTTGATGATTTTCTTTGAACTAAAATAAAAATTCTGAAAAGTATCTTTCCTAGAAAATTTAATGATTAGTTTTACTGTATGATTATTTGATTTGAAATGTGTTTTGCATAATTATTATTTACAATTTTTATTATTAACAACATTCCGTTCGAAATTTATTTATTTTTAAGTAATTAACAACACGCTGAAAATTTAACAAATCTACCGATGACCAACGATATAACCTTATTTTAAATAATTTTTTTTTTCAAAATTAACACCAAACTTTACTAGATAAAATAACAATCTTTCGAAGTCAATTTAATTTTTTTGTAGAGAAGAGTCGATGCGACCAGATTTAAAAATAACATGTCTGGTTAGTCCCTCTTAAATAAAAAAGTAGATCGTAACTTTAAACAAATGAAAGAAGTAATATAATAACAGGTTGTATGAGTAGGTTCATAATATCATCCTACTTGTAAGTCTTGCAAAGCGAGAGTTGTTTATATTCCCACACTAAATTCTACCGTCTATCCCAACACGTTCCATGATTCCAATAAAACTTTTTTAATTGCAATCCGACAAAGTTTCCTTTAACGGGGAAGATTTCTCGAAGCTACTGAGTAGACATTTATTATTCACTCACAATATACTACATAAATATGCAAGCAATGGTAAGGAAAACAATGTTTTAATCGTGTTTTGCATATTTTATTGCAAGAACGGAATAATGTTTGCAATTTCGAATTTATGAACCCTACTAATTTAGCACACTCAAGAAAAATCTGAAGTTTCTAAAATGAGAGATGGATTAATGTTAACCGAATGCAGATGCCTATTTAAAAAATGCTGGTTGTGCACCCTTCACATTCCTTAAGGCTCTGCAACCGGGCCCGAAAAGAAGAAAATGGAGAGATACGAAATTACGAATGTTAGAGGAGAGCGCTAACATTTACAGCGACAAAATCGATGCGAAAATTGCGAAAATGTTTAATACAGCATGACTCGTTTAAAATTTAGCAAAAATCTCACGGGCATAATCTTAAACAGCATTTAAAGAAACACTGTGAATTTTTTCATAGATATAACTTGTAAAATAACTGAAACAAACGTGTTAATAATAATTTTTGGAGCATACTTTGCGATTTTTTTCTATCGAGGGAATTTTATATAATTAACGTTTCGGTGCGGGCAAAGTCTAGATATTATCTTCAAGAATAACATATTTTTTTAAGAGCTTTAAAACTTGCCGTGTTTAAGGGAAATATGCAATAAATCGGTAGAAATCCTGGTTGCGGGCCCTTAAAGAATCTGCGAATTTTTTTCTTCATAATTTTTCATATGGTTGCTTTTTAGGGAGACCATTTCGTAGGTAGGCAGATTAATTATTAATAACTTTAAGAGGACACCGGGCGGCGCTTTGTTCATATAAGCGTATTCCCTAATTTTGTCTCTGGATGTTGCCACTACTGCAAATATTTGTAATCTTAATATATTAAACAAAGTCGGGTTAGTTACACCATTTAAAACTCAAGAACGGCTGAAGCAATTTTTATGATCTTTGATATGTTGGATTTGTCTCCGCCCCGAACAGCAGAATAGCTATTGAAACATCGGAAAAATTCTCGAAAAAAAAATTATGAAGAAAATTCTTTTCCTCGCACATTCTGTATGGAACGAATTCTCATTTTTTGAAAAAGCTGCAGCAATATTGTGATAAGTATAATATTGAATAGGGAGCGAGTTCCAAAAAAAATCAAAAACGTCAAATGTCAACGCGCTGATTGTTTTGATTTTGTTCTTAAACATAATATAATGCAGCCGCCCTTTCTTACACACTAAATGTCAACAGTTGAAAATGAGACAAACGGAACTTATCTCTGCCCTCCTAAGGTAAAATACAATAATTATCATAAATCTCCCTCACACGTATAAAGAAAATAAAACGCAATTCCCGTAAGTAAGTGGAAAAGTAAGAAAAAAAAGTAACAAAAAATACAAATTCGTACTAAACGCCATCTCTGATACTGACAAAAACAAAACACCGACAGTTGCGCATCGGTAATTGCTTCATCATGTACTTTTTAACGTAATAAAAAATACTGAATTTGATTCAGCTAATGAGTTGAACACAACAGTTATTAATTCTGAGGCGGTACGAAGTTCGCCGCGTCAGCTAGTATAATATGGATATCAACCACTAGCATATCGGTAAGTTTTGCTTATTTCCATAAATTATTTCTTAAAGGAGTAAGGACCCTTTAAAAATCGTTAAAATTGCCTGCTTTAAACGCAATCAACAGACGTTCAGAATTTAAACTAGACAATGTCTTTGTTTTTTAAAAAAGTATTACAGACAGAGTGTTTTCTTCTAATACAGTTAGTAAAAAAATCTTAAAAAGCGGTTTAGTTTTAGAGGAGAAAAAAGGGGATACGAAACCTTGATTTTGATGATTTTATTTAGGTACTTAATAGTCCGAGGTGCAGTTATCCCTTTAGGTATTCGGTGGAGTAAGAGCGACAGTGAGGAAACAGTTTAGTAAAATACCTATTGTTCAAATTTCTCGGAGACCGGGAATTCTCATAACGTTACATTGCGATCTTTTATCCATCCCGTTCACTACGGTTCTTTAAAATGATTTAGCTTGTAACGGTTTAAAACATCGTACACTGATTCCCGATTTAGATAGTCAGAAGTTATTGATTGCTTATCTAGATCGATACTCAAGAGGCCATCACTACTACAGGTTGACGGCTGGGCAACAAGCAAGGTTCGTAGAAAAGAGGGGATAGAGCAGTGATTGGCTAAACATTCGTAACGTCCATGTTTCACTGGGAGATTTTATTAACTGCAATACAAGTAGCAGTGTTTTAATTCAAGCTACGTCACGCGTTCGAAATTTTGAAAACGTCCCGATGAGTTTGGTTGGACATTTACACAATACGTACTACACTTACCTACGTACAAAGATACATAGCTACTTACATACTTTACCTACATACTACTTACCTACATACGTCATAGACCCTGTATTTGTAGCTTGTATTGTCACATGTTCCTTTCCTACCTATCCCTGTATACCTGTTATTTTATCATACCCACATTCAGTCTTTAATCGACCATGACCGCATGAACATCTCTAATATCCCGCTTTCCGTATCCGAAATTAATCCCGCATACCGCGACTAATATAGTCATAATAAACCCAGCCAAGATAGCAGAGTGCCACAAGGTTCCGCAGGGAGTCCTTTTTTCCTTTCCTTATGTGCATTCTTTTTACTTGTGCAGTGGTCAAAACACATTTCAAAACATATACAAGGTCCTTCGACATCCGCATCCACATAAAACGCACAACAGAGTTTTTTTTCGAAAAAGGCATGTATGAGCGAATCTTGTTAAACACATTTTCTACGAATCTTGAGCAACAATTATCTGAAGTATCTATGATTTCAGTTCGGAAGCGGCAGAGCTACAGAACGGTTGATACTGAGACCACCAAGAATCAAATGCATCAGGCGGATCTACGCCAACGGAACACGTAAACGTATTACCCAATATATTTTGTTTTCGCCATCTTGGTTTACCATTTAAAATTAATTTTAACTTATTTTACTATGTTTTGTTATTACGTTTAAATCGCATGGCGCTCAACAAATTTAATATTTATATTTTTGAACGTAGCTATAACTTTGTGGTTATCCATTATAGAAAAATGAAACAATTCAACTTTGTATAAACCACTTATATATTGCGTAAATCCGACCGGTTTCGAACATTTAAGATGTCTTAATAATAATAATTTTTCTGAGTTCGCTAACCATATCATTGAAAATATCCATAGTTTTGAAAAAAAAACAGGGATAAATATTCTTCATATTAATCATAAAGGAAAACGTTTAGATAACTTAGAAGTCTTGGAAATTAAAAAAATCCCTTAAAAATAATGAATCTATTATCAACAAATAAAAAATATTATCTTATAGCCCAATCATGGATTTGTTCCCCTACCCACCCACTCTACATTAATACCTACCCACCCACTCTACATTAATACCTACCCACCCAATCTACATTAATAACTAGCAACGGCTCCACCCCTACCATAATAAAATATTGTTCGAAAGTGTCAAATTAGTATAAGCTTTCCCTGAAGAAGGAACGTTTGTTCCGACACCGGTCGGATTTACGCATTATATAAAGTGGTAATACAAAGTTGAATTGTTTCATTTTTCTAATTTAATATTTACTTGATAATAATTTAATATCAATATAACCTACGATCTACCTGCCAATTATATAAAAAATCTTCTTCGAGTTTGGTCCCCAACTTGGAACATATTTAATGAAATATTTTCAATCCTTCATTTAGTATTACCTATATTTGGCACTGTTTAACTACATATTCAATTACTAAATTTTATATTGTTTCACGTAGGTACATTCTTTTATGTCTTTATAATTAAAATATAACATTTCACTTTTAAGTAAAATCGCTATATTACAAGCTATTCACGAAGTCAGATATTAAGATGGAATAGTGAGGGTGGGGGGGGGGGGGGGGGGGTGGGAATATGAATAAAATATATTATAATATAAAGTACCAAGGAAAGGTACAAAATAAAATGTATATGACGCAGAATTGTTTAGGCTACTGTGTTCGTCTTAGATTTCAGGAGTTTAGATGCAGAACTGAAAGGTCAAACTGAAAAAAATCGAGTAATCATTTTCATAATTAAAAAAAAAACGGCGCTATGCAAATCATCCAAATATTATTATTATTTACAAAACCGAAGAAACGCAAGACAACTGATAAAAACAAATAACAAAAAAATAAAATAAAAACGCTCAGGTACAACGTGAATACTTACAGAAGACAAAGTTTTCAGAGTTTAATAAAAAAGTTTTATGAAAGAGGAAACAGAAAAAAAACCGAAAATATTAAAATACTAGATAAATCTATCTAATAAATTGAACGTACCTACACTGAAATAACATACACCCGTAATAAATAACATTTAAATGAACAAATAAGGAATAATTGAATTAATTATTAATGAATTAATAAACTTGGGAGGCGGGAATGGGTACCGCCGGCCCGGGAACCTTTATTGGATAACCAACACCTCTGGCATAGGTCACCCCAAGTGGTTATATGTTTACTATGTTCTATGTTTATCCTACGTTTGGTGATTTAGCAGGGGTGCCCGGGTTCATGGGGTGAGGTTTGTCTAGGTCTTGGAGGCGGATAACCAGGACACACTGAACCCCAGATTCCTACCCACCCTTTGAACCCTTTTCCTTCTCAGAACTCTCCTCTCCCTCCTTTCCTTAAAAAACCCTCCACACAGCATCATCAAAGATGACATATACCCTGAGGGAAATTATTTTCCTCAGGGCCTCCTGTGTGGAGCTCATGTAAAATAAAAAAAGGGAGGAATGCAGATCCGGGCAGAGCTTGTTTTTCGCAAAAAACCATGTTTTCACCGCGTTTTAAGTTGAGAACTTTAATCTGGAATGTTAAAAAAAGTGCGGAAAGCAATAAAAAAATTTGAATAAGTAATTAATTTTCAATTACGTTAAGTAAAATTTCACTTCGCGAACCGACACTATGACAACCCGGCGGCCATTTTGTCACTGATATATTGGTATCCCTGATACAAAGATGAGCAAGATACGATTGTAGCCGACTTCGTGGGATACATGGCGCGTAATTATGAAATTTGTCTAGCGGGCTTGTGTATGTTATCTTTACTTTAAAAAACAGCCTACGTTTTTTGGTTTATTTGGCTACGCAGGGTTTGTGTAGCGGGCTTGTGTATGTTTTCTTTACTTTAAAAAACAGCCTAAGTTTTTGAATGGTTTGTTTGGCTACGCAGGGTTTGTGTAGCGGGCTTGTGTATATTATCTTTATTTTAAAAAACATCCCAGGATTTGAATGGTTTGTCTCCATTCCAGTACCTACGCGCCTTATTATTTGTCCCACGAAGTCGGCTACAATCGTATCTGGCTCTTGTTTATAGGTCTGGGATACCAACATAACAGTGACAAAATGGCGGGCGAAGTGTCGTAGTATCGGTTCACGAAGTGAAATTTTATTTATACTACGGCTGTATCTCCCTCAATTTGGCCGAGCGCGCCTTAATTTTTTTATTCAGCTTCTCCACACTTTTCTCATCTAGAAAGTGCCTTTTTATTAAATTTCCAAACTGTGCCCGGATCTGCATTTCACCCTAAAAAAAATAATGAATTAATTGAGAATATTTTATAAATGAATAAATTAATGTTTTCATCAAGTTTAAAATTACGCAGTAATTTTAACAAGTTGTTCATGTTAACAAATATATTTAAAAGTACTTTTTTCGTACCTTATACTGCGGGTTAGTAGATAGTTATTTAATGAGGTCCAACAATACCCGTATTTAATCCTAACCAGGCAATTAGCAGGTGCGATAGATGAACGACAGTTAGACGATGTAATTTGCTATTGCAGAAACTAAAACAAATATTATATTTAAAATAGGTAATCGATTACTAAAATAATAGCAAATAGCAATTTTTGATTTATCAAGACAGGTACTTCGCTTTTTTTTACATGAATACCTCACAAGAGTCCGAACTGCTCCCGGCTGGAGCCAGTGGGACTATAGCATCCCCAATTGGGGTATGTTGTGAAGCTGAAGGTAGTGGGGAGAGGAAGGAGATAGGGAAGAGGAAGGCGGGGAAGTACCTGGCTATTCAGATCTGGTCACCAAACATGGCTAATGCCATTTCAAGCAACGTTTCAATTCTGAATGGTGGTCTTACACCAGGTCGATACTGAGAGTATCTTCCACTCTTAAACGTGCCACAAATATACTATATATTATTTTAAATGAATAAATTGTGAAATAACACAAATTAAATCAAACAAAATTTATTTGCCACTTTGGGATTCGAGCCCTCGACCTTCGGAGTGCTTGTCAAGAGCCTTACCGCTGGACTTACTCGTTCGCTTAAGAACATTTAAAAATACAAAAAAATTTAAAGAACTTATTATGTCTACCTTTTATTTTATTATCAATTTATTCATTTATTAACGTAATACTTACTTATTTTTGTATACTTAATTTACTTATTAATTTCATTTTAATTATTTTCTAGTAATTTTTTACTTATAAATATTTAATTATTATTATCTTCTTAATTTACTTACTGTCTATTATTTACTTATATTTTGTTTACTTATTATTACTTATCTGCTATTATTTACCGATTTTCAGTAATTGCTTGCCATTTTTTTAAATAATAATCCATTCAATCCCTTTTGTCATTGTCAGTATATTTACTTTGTAATACTTATTTAGTTTAAAGTAGAACGCTATTGTTGCTATCTTTAAATGTACTGCCCAACTGTAATTATAGTTTAAATAACTACCTACTGCTACAAAAGTACAGTAAATAAACACTACAGTACGTTACAGTAGTACTGTAATGTATATTTTATTGGTAATAATTTTGTAGGCTCCTGTTTTTAATATTATATTAAGATGTTATGTATGTATATATTTTTAATTTACCATACTTGTAAAGCTGGACATCTAATGAATGCCCTAGTGAGATGAGCAACTCATGATTTTATTGTCTTTTACTTTATTTGAAAACGTAATACATAAATTTCCGGGTGATACATCAAAATGAACGGTTATGTAGTTATACATCTCTCCGGAGTGTCTTATATCCATTTTTAGGGTTTGTTGGGACATTCCAGAATATGGAGAAGATAATAGAGAAGGGAGAAGTTTATTGGAACTTGGTATTTCCGAATAATTAAGTAAATGTAGCACAAATCATTTCAAGCAAAAAAAAAAAAAAACCCGAACGTTGATATACCACCACGTCAATATATTGTTCTCAGACTGGAATAAAATTTATTTCTAAATGAAATTACATTTAAAATCAATATGGTGGTTTATTTTCCATTACGTCATATTTAGTAATTCATTTAATTTCAAGTAAACCACATTTCGACAATTTTCCAGTAAAAGGCAATTTGGCCATAACAACCCCCGTATCGAGGGAAGTATCAAAAGCAGGCAATTTAGGATAATGAATAGAAAGCCATGTAATCTGAAAACACAATGATTTTAACTTGAGGGGGAGTATCAGATTGCCAGTATGCCTGTATTATTATATTATGGCAAGGGGAATAACATTGTAGATTCTTGGAGGAAGACCCTTTCGGGGATCCTTTAGGGATAGTTTTTGCAGAAGATTATTTTAACATTTTCATTTCTACAAATAGTCCAGACAGTGTTCCCACTGACATGCAAGGTAATAACAACTTTTGCAGGGTAAAACTCCCATTTTTCATTGCAAAAGGTCATGTAGTAGCGATTTTGATATATGTTGTTAAGATTGGGTATCTTATGAAACCTTGAGGGGGTCGAGCGCGAGCCGCCATCTTGGATTGAAGGTGCCAAAATTAGGTTTTGTCAAAATTATTGCTCAACGGTTGACTTTACAACAACAATGTCTATGGCAAACATGTCTAATACGTAATGACTTACAGCGGCAGAAAGAAGAAAATTTTGACAAAAAATCGTGAAACTCAAGTTTTCTTGATAAATTTTGTAATAACATATTACACAATACCATTTTAACGTATTTCCATAAAACAGTATAATTATACAGCAAAATCTATTTCAAATTGCAGTAATTTTTTTATGTTATTACATAGAGGAGAGAAAGAGACGGCGACTCAGCTACTATATTGCTACGGGCTAGGATCCCACTATGACAAACCCTACGTCATCGGGTGCACGGATGAAACTACTTGGTAGTGATAACGAACATTTAGTAAGCCTTAAAAAAGCTGGTCTGCCAGTGCGTCTTCATCGAGTACACAAATGAAAACAACATGATGCAAAACCAGAAGATATAGCAGATGCAGAAACACGCTTTCTTGTTGCTTTGTACGGGGGTGACAAGAATGAGAAAACCTTAGAAGAAGTCCGCTACAAACGTTTCCCAAAGTCGACAACAAAAATTAAATTCAATCTTGCCTCTTTGCCACCAACAGATGACGCTGCACGGTACCATGCATTTAGGACGTACCATCAAGTCCAAAAATTGTATGGAATCAAAAAAAAAACTGGGGCTGGAAACGTGTTTGTGAGTTATTTGAGTATTGTACCAGATAGATGGAGGGTATACTTTTACATAAAACTGCTTGGTTAAATCATTTTTCGGAGATGTCTGACTTCATCAACTGGACAATCGATATTTTGGATAAGGAAAGAGTTAAAAAAATAATTAGATACTTCGTTGTGGATGGCGCACTAGTTATGTTCGATGTATGAAAACAAACACGATTAAACTCAAAAAATATTATTTGTATTATTAAAATCATGAAAATAAAAACAATATTGCATACAAGGTCATATTTTACTCCAAATACCTACGTTTCTTAATCTTAACTTTAAAATAAATAATCATATACTTATACCTTATACCATCTAAGAAGGGTGATAATTGTCATGTAAAATTATTCCACAGTAGAGTAAATACGGCAATGTTTTTTTTTTAATTTGAATTAAATCGTTCAATATATCGTTATAAATATAAATAACAAAAATAAATATCATAATATAAATAACAAATGTGAACATTAAAATTTAAAATCAGTAAATGGGAAATAAAACCCACCGACAAAGTGAAATCTAAGAGAAGAAACTACTGAAATCATATTTATGTTGGGTGTAATAGCACGTACCCAGAAAGATTTTAACCAGCTATTCCATTGCTTATTTGGAGTAAAAATATACATGTTATTTGTTGTCCGACGATATTTTTTTTATTGTAAATAAAAAAACATATTTTTCACACGTCATAACTGATTCCATCCCTACAACGTCGCGAAGTGGTGTCGTGATACGCACGCTATTTCGTATGTTACCGTACTGTTGGAACGAGATGGAGAACTTATCAAATGACCCGCCGCTACACTACATCCGACTAGGTAGTTGCGACGTGTAATAGAAATCAGAAAAAAGATATTGGCACCTCTGGGACATTAATTAAATTAAGTTTTATAATTTGAGATTTTACTCATAAAGTAAAAAATTAAAAATAAATATTCATCCTAGACTTGCAGAAAAGTCAATAGATGTCGCATATTAAAAATAAAATGGATAAAAATTTATCCAGACACTATCTAGATAGCATTTAGTTTGGGTTGAATCTTGCAATCATATATAAAGATAGCAGCCAATAATATGTGCGTTAAGAAAATGAAGATAATGTTGGCAGTTCTTAGTCGAAGTATGATACAGTTAAAAGTGACAGAATTTGAAATCGACACCTTAACTCATCGTGTCCCAGGGGTGCCAATGTCTTTTTCTGATTTTTCTGTCTCCACATTTTGGATTGAGTGTAGCTAATATTGTCGTAATTTTAATTAAATATTATAATTTGGGAATTTACACACAGAGTTAAACATTTAAAAATGTATCATCGGATAGCCAAATGATTTCTACATTTTTACTCCAAATATGACTAGGAATAGCTGGTTAAAATTCTTCGGGTACGCGCTGTCATATCCGCTGCATAATTTTATATTTTTGGTTCATTTTACCAAAAATTTTCCAAAGAGAAAAAAAGAATTATTGAAGAAAGTAACCACTTTGTCGTTTGACATTATAAGTTATGTTTAAGCCCTTTATTATAATTTTTACATAAACTCGACTACTTTCGGCTACGTTCTGGTCCTGATCCTCTTCAGGATATTATTATTATAAACTAACACAAGTGCAGACATTTACAGTAATGTACAATATATGGTCAAAATAAAGAGATATGTAGAGAGTGCGGCTACGGTTGTATTTTAACACCTTGGTACACTGTAAAAACTATAGGGACGAGTGATGCTGACATTTTTACATTGTGTTCTCCAATTAGATGGGAAAGCTGATAGAGATATTGAAAGAAGGGTAAATGCAGGTAACTCCATTAATAGAGGATTGAGTTGGCGTTGATAACAAAAATATCAAAAGAAGCGAAGCTAGTAGTCCACGATGGAGTCCTGGTACCTACCCTGATATATGGCAGTAAGGCATGGAACTGGCAGAGGAAGGATGAAAGCAGACTGAATGCCGTTGAAATGAGATCCTTGAGGCGTATGTGTGGTAAAACCGTGTATGAAACCATGTATGTATACATGATCGTGTGAGAAATGTGGAGATCCGCAAAGAATGCAAGGCTAATGTAAGCGTAATGACAAGATTAAGAAAGGGACCCTCAGATGGTTTGGGCGAATGAATGAAGAAAGTAATGTAAGAAGAATATATGACGCAAATGTGAATGGTAAGTCGGGGACGCCTGTGGAAGACATGGCACAATCAAGTGAATCAGATACTTGAGACGGGTCAAATCAAGGGTCAGAATAATAGAAGAGTATGTATGAGACGATGTATGAATGGGTTCCATGGCAACTCAGAATGATTCCAACTCAGAAACACCTCAGAAAGGTCATTAAAAACTACGAAAAAATAATTTTAAAATAGCCGGTAACCCTAACCTGACTTAACCTATTGAACCAATTTTTTATATTTTTTTATCATCACTCTTAATAACCTTTCTGAGCTGATTCTGAGTTGGTTTCATTCTGAGTTGTCTGGTCACCGTATGAATGTGAATGAGGCAAAAAGTGTGTGCCAAGACCGAGTTGTTTGGCGGTCCGTCCTCTCTGCCTACCCCTGCGGGGAAACGGCGCGTGATGGTTAGTTAGGTTCTCCTATTAACCCTTCAGTTTTCAAAATATTTTTACCAAAAAGTCCCAACGACACGTTGAAATTTCAGGTTCTTTAATACGCTATTGTCGTAAAAAATACCATTTGAGAAACCATATAAAATTATGTAAACAATTTTTAATAAACCATATGTAATTGGAGATGTTTTTTATTTGAAATAAATATTGAAATTAACGTTTAAATAATTAAATTTCAATATGAAACATGAAAATGAAAGTGTCAAACTTACAAAATCTTACCTAAACATAAGAATTTTGAAAGAATTCGAAATTTAGAAAGACATTCCTTTTATGCAGGAAATTAGTAAGAAAACTGTAACGTAACTTTTGAGGCCGTTTATACAATAAAAATAAAGATAAATATTTTTTTAACTTTCATCTATCGTACACTTTGGCAATTTTGTGGATTTTATCCATACTAGTGATCGCCCAATGGTCGAAATTCGACCATAAACTATAAGTGTACGAAATTTCGTACTCCTCCGTCCGCGCAATTTTCGTAAAAAGGAGTACAAAGTTTTTGCTTCACGTG
This sequence comes from Limnephilus marmoratus, assembly GCA_917880885.1. NCBI lineage: Eukaryota > Metazoa > Arthropoda > Insecta > Trichoptera > Limnephilidae > Limnephilus > Limnephilus marmoratus. The sequence goes on from OU862908.1 coordinate 17,033,080, forward strand.
TCAATATACCGATAATCAAGTGAAAATATTTGAGACAAACTGAGAAAATTAATTATTTCGCTAATGAAGATAATATTAGCGACACTCAATCGAAAATCTGAAACAGAAAAATCAGAAAAAGATACGGCCTCATCTAGGAATCCAACCCAGTACTTGCTGAGGCGGTGTTCCACTACTGAGCTAATGGGACCCTAATGGGAATGGGAAAAAGAAGGAAAAACTAAACCCTTTCATACACTTCCCCAAATGATCATCTAGTGAATCCACGTTATGCAATTGCACTATATAAGTATTATAAATACAAAACAATACAAGAACAACATGTCAACCTACTAGAGACCAAATGGGAATATAATTCACCGACTCCAGATATTTTCATATCAGAGGGTTCGGCTCTGTGGCATTTCTAATTGAACATATAAATCGTACTGATCCCTCAATATAAATATTTAAAAAATCTTTTGTAATCCTACATGTATTTAAAATTACTGCTTTTTGCATTTTTATATACAAATTCTTTGACAAATCTAATATGCTTAAATTTTGAATCAGATTCCTAGGTATTATGCGAGTGGCCGAAATAACAAATGGTAATATTTTTATAGTCCGAGAATGCCAAATTCTTTTAATCTCATTTCCTAAATCTGTGTATTTTCTAATTTTTTCAGAAACAGTTTTTTGAATATTACAGGAATTTGGAATAGCTACATCAATGATATAAGTTATTTTTTTAATTTTGTCATGTAAAACTATATCAGGTCTATTATGACTAATTGTTCTGTCTGTTAGTATAGTTTTATCATAATATATTTTATAAAATTCATTTTCTATATATGAATTTGGTTCATATTCATAATATGGTACTACATTACGGCAATCAATCAAGTTATGTTTAATTACCAAACTTTGGTGAATTATTTTTAAAAAATTTAAGAAAAAATAAATAAATAAAAAAATAAAAATTTAAAAAAATTTATTTAAAAATTTTTATTTTAAATTTTTTTATTTAATTCCAATATTATTATAATTTTCTTTGCATGTTTTATTGGCTGCTGTCTTTATGTACTCGTAAGATTGCAATATTCGTCTCGAACTGTATGCTACCTGTAATGCTATAGTGTATTGGAAAAATGTATCTTTTTTTATTTTAATATGCGACATCTATTGACTTTTCTGCATGTCTGGACACTTCTGGACACATTGACTTCAAGACCCCTCCTTTTTCCTTTCCCGAACTTCTTCTCCTTCCTTTCCCTAAAGGACTCTCCACATAGCATCCCCAAAGATTACTAGGCACTAAGGGGATTTTTTTTCCTCAGGGCCTCCTGTGTGGAACTAACAAAAAAATGCACAGAATAGGTTCTTCTGTATTTTATGAATAATAATACCAAATAGTGTGTTGAATTTAAAATGTAATCTGGTTAGCAGAAATGCAAGTTAAAAGCCTTACATACCTCCCTAAAATCGGAGGCAATTTAGGGCTGATTTGTCTACACACGCTGTGATCTAGGAGGCAATCTAGGGTTCTCACCACTGCCCCGATACTGCCTCCAAGATCACAGTCTGTGTAGACAAATAGGCCCTAAATTGTTTCAGATTTTAGGGACATGTGTAAGATCTTTTAATACAAATATTTTAGTACGTAACTATACAAATTTAGATACATATATTGAATGAATTCCGCGTCAATCTGGAGGTAAAGAACGGAAAAAATTAAGTCGCAAATATTTATGATAGTTTACCTCGAGAGAATTTTTGATTTTCTACCTTATTTTTAGTAAAACACCACAAAGCACATTGATTTTATCTATTTTTATGAGTTCTTCATGCCACTGAAGCGATTTTCGCCATATATTGCGCTATTTTAAATGTATCCGATTGCTTTTCGGTTAAAACAGGCAATTATTTTCTTGATTCGGCATTTTTAAAAAAAATATAATATTTGTAGCTCCCACGTTTGTTATTTTTAACTTAAAACGAAGCTATTGAAAAGCATTATGTATTATGACTATAGATATCGCAAATACCAGCTTCGTAGACTATTTTATAACGATGTTAATAATAATTTTTTTAACGCAGAATTTCTGATCAGCTGTTTACGGTTATTAAGTAATTTTTCCATAGATATGCACCTTTCATTATCAAGTATACCACAGACAGTACACAGAAATAGATTCGAATAAGTACCTCTCACGGCAGTTTCAAAGTAACAACCACGCGTATTCGCGTAGTTATAAACTTTACGATTTTTTAATATTTTTTTCATAAAACCTATAAATACTCATTATTGTAAGCCATAATTGTCAGCCTGAAACATTCATTTACATTGAAAAATCTTCCGAGAAAAGATACTTGCCGCCAACGGGACTTGAACCCGTGTCCTTCTAATAATTGTAACCCTTTGTGCTATGCATAAAAAACTTGTCTAAACGTTGGTTTATAAATTAAAAAATAATAACTATAAATACTCGTATGAGATAAACGGTAAAATACAGGCTAATTCAATGGCTATATAGCACTATAATAAGTTTTTAATTTTCCATGTTAAAATTCGAAGGTATGATTTTTGTTAACGTTGGCGAAAAATTTTAAAATTGATCTTCTGAAAATATCGAGCAAACGGAGAAATTCTTTTAAAAATGCGTTGTCGCTCCAGTGCCAGTGGTTAGAAATTTCCATTAGATACACAAGTGGTTCTAATGTCTAATAATAATTGAAGACGAAACGTACACTTGCCAAATTTGAGAAAATCTGCCGTAGAAACGACTAGTCTACACGATAGTAACGGAATACTACGGCGTAGCACAATAAGGGGCAAGGCTATTATTGACGGCTACGACCGTAGAACAGACGAAATTGAATCTACGCTGGATAAAAGCTCATAGTTTGTACGCCAACTTTCAGTAACTAAAATATAAAGGGATTTTCAAGACGCCTTTCAAAACTTTACACATTAAGAATAATAAGGAAAGCAAAATTCAAACTGTATTGTAATAGTAGATTTTAACGATGGAGATCTATCATATTTCTCAAAAGAAAATAATTATCACGAAGACGTTGAAAATTGTCAGATGTGAAAAAACGAGTCCTGAGTTTATTTTGAGAAAATAATGTAGATGACATTATGTCCTCCAGTGACTTTTTTTTACTTAAAAAATCTTTCACTTGTCCCTGGTTAGGAGAAAAGAAGAGCCCGTTAACGCTGTAAGAAACGGTCGGTTAGTGGGCTCACAAAATGAAAAGTTGGTAAGATTTCTGTAATTATGTTGACTGGACAGTTCTCTCACTTAAACGTAGAAGCCAATAAACAACGGGTTTACCTGTCACGAAGGAAGCGCTCTGAGAATTGGAACGTGCAAAATGAAAAGTAAACCCAAATCCTAGCTATACTTTACAACAGAAATTATTTTCGCGAATCAGATTTTACACTAATAGTATATACATTATTTTGTCAATCTTACTAGATTTAAAGCGCAATCGAGTTAAATTGTAGGTAGGCAAAAATTTATTACTGGCAAATAAATGAAGAATAAAAAAATAAATTTAATGCAAAAAAAATATAATAAATAAACATCGATAATAATAAACACATTATGATTCATGAATGACTAATGACTGACTGGTTTATTGAAAGAGATCAATGTTTGTACTTTTGTAGAAACGTATTCTTTGCATATTTTTCATGTCACTAGGTACGGAATTGAATAGCATAAAACTACTATATAATAGGTTTTAAAAATGAGTATCTATCTACGCGTTATTTATTTTTACTTTATTTATTTATTTATATAGAAAAAAAACATTGGTTACAGTGGTGAGACAATGTACAGATATTAAGTAATATTTAATGGTGGGTACCTATGATATGTTTCTCTATAGTGTCTTATTTATGTATATTGAGTAAATACCGGGTGCCGTGCGTAGTGGGAATAATAATAATATGTATTGTTACACATATAATACATATCTAATCTTAATCACTTAATTAAACAAATACAATTTTTTTTTAATATTGACAGAAGGATAAATAACATAATTGTAAACAATACAATCAAAAACTAGACGATATGTAAACATCCAAAATAATTAAGTTTATGAAAAAATAATGATGTGATCAGTAATAAAAATCTTCGTTGATTTGACACAAAGGTGGATACAACAAACACCTTCAGATTGTATTTATGTATTATACATTTCGTGTTGTTTCTCTTTATTTAAACGGACACAAAAAACTGTTTTAAAAAAATCGTTTTCTTTTTCACTTAATTGATTCAAATAATATGACGTCACTAAATAATTAAACACACCTACATATTAGGTCCCTACATATTAAATTGGCGTTTTGTATGGGAGGAACATAAAGTCGATTTTTTTGTAATATAATATATTTATTTAATAAAAGTATGTACCATTGCTATCTATGCACTTTTGCCATCTCATAGGTAGTTCATCGATCCCTTTACTAAAAAAACCATTCGGACGGAAATCAATAAAATCTTTGAAGGCGGTTTGGACTGCCCCATCGGAGTTGAATTTTTTCCCTTGCAAGAAGTTATCCAAATTTAAAAAAAAAATGGTAATCTGTTGGGGCAAGGTCCGGAGAGTACGGTGGACGTCTTAGACATTCCAATTGAAGCTCCTCTAATTTGGTAGCCGTCTGTTGTGCAGTGTGTGGTCTAGCGTTCTAACGCGCGTTGTTGATTTGCTTCACTCAATTCGTGAGGTACCCACCTTTTAGGCTTTTTCACCTTCCCAATTTGCTTCAAGTGGATTAAAACAGTTTTATCACTAACAACGCAGCCTACAGCTAACTCGGACGTGGTTTGCGATGGATCCGCTTCCACAATAGCCTTCAATTCTTCATTATCAACTTTGGTCTCCGGCCGTCCACGGGGCTTGTTCTGCAGGTCGAAATTTCCAGAACGAAAACGTTGGAACCAAAAACGCACTGTGTTTTCTTTTGCGGCACCGTCGCCATACACATCATTAATCCTTCGAGCCGTTTCTGCAGCATTGGTGCCACGGTGGAACTCGTACGATATTTTAAGTTTTCCATTTTGTAAACTAAGTGACGCAAAGAAAAAAAACAATTAAGGAAAAAACAAATGAATTATAATTTTGGAAACAAAAATACATGAGTAAATAGCTGTATAAATTTGAATTTGGAATTCCTAACCAAAGAGAAGATATTTGAGATCAAAGTTGCTAATACGGCAAAACGCCAATTTCATATGTAAGGACCTAATATTTCCAGCACAAACTTTTAATTCCTGTATTTTTAATTTCATATTTTACAGACCTAATACGAATAAGGTTGCATCCGAAACGAAGACTTTCAACACAATTAAAATGGTTTACAAAAAGGTAACTAAATAAAACGTTCCGCAAAAATGGTAATATTTAACAAAGTATGAACTACATTTGGCTAAAAAGAAAACGTTAGAATTATAAATGACAAGACCCATTCTTATTTAGATTTATTAATAGCAATACCTTCCTGTCAATGAATCTCGTAATTAAAGATAATTTACAAGGCAATTATTGATGTCGGAATTTAGTTTACAGTTGAAAAACCAATTAACTGTCCGAACTGGTCGATTAAATAAATAACGAAATGAGCAGCAGGTACCTACTCATCTCTTTTTGTCTGAGTTGATTCAGAGCTCGTTATATTTGCAAATTTTTTTCGCAAATAAATTAAATAAGCAGATTGCAGTAACGCGATAAATGGTTCTTTATAAAAGCATTATACATTAAATAAATAGAAAGAAAGAGATTTTGATTTGACATCAAAGTGAAAGGAATCATGTTATCATTTTTCCCCAATGCTTTTGCATAAGATAAGTACATGCTATTAAAATATATGTATAAAATAAATATAATATATAAAATAGGTAAATAATGGGAACCCACTGAGGCACTGCTTGTGGATGGGTAATACAATAAAAAAATTGTATTAGGATCAATTAAAAAAAATAGCTGTAAAATTAATAGATGGGGACTACAAAAAAACGTGAATTATTAAATACGTAATATGTAGAATTTATGAGAGTTTTAAGCAAAACATAATGTAATAATAATAATAATATCCTTTCAAAAACACGACTTAGTTTAAACTAGGTAGAAATCTAAAAAAACGAAATCAATTATTTTGTGATATTTATGAACATGATTACATAATAATTTTAAATGGAAAACATCTATCAACATTTTAAATGGAAAACACGTATTTGTGAACTCGTCAAAAGGATTAGGAAATGTATTTATATATTTATTAGACTTAGAAATATTCTTAGCTTAGAAAACCTAAAAAGAGTGTACTATGCAACTGTTCAATCTATATTGCAATATGGTATTAGGGTAAGGTGGGGGAATGCCGGTCAGCGGGAAATGCCGGTCACTGTGGAATACCAAGTTCCTGAATTATTTAAAAAATGATACCTATACCGCCATCTAGTCTTCACTGGGGACTACTAATTTACATGGCCGCGGCCATCTTGCATCGCACGTCAGTATGGCAGTGCGTCGTTCATGTTCCGGAGTGTTTTGTTGTTAAAAATTGGAATTTTCAATCAAAGGTAAGCTTAAGTATATTATTTACGGCTGGATTTGCTTTTATCACCAATTATAACAAATTTTTTATCACTTTTGATGTGCCGGTTTGATTTTGGATAGCTTATTTAGATTTTTAGTGAATGTCAAAGAAAACATTTCTTTTGTTTTGAAATGGTGACTGCCATTTCCCGCAAAGTGCGGGCAATACCAGTCAATGAAAGGTTTAAAAAATGTATAAAAATAATTAAATTACTTAAGCTGGGTTATTTACAACATAGCAAACATAAAGTGTACTATTTTAGCTATATGAAAGTTTAATTACCTTTACACATATTCTTTAATACAAGAATTATGTCGTTTTTCGCTTAAGTGACCGCCATTCCCCCACCTTACCCTATTGGCTGGGGAGGAACAGACAATATTTTAAATCCCCTCAAAATAGTTCAAAAGGTTGATTATTAAGGTAATCTTGAGAAAACCGTCTAAATTTCCTACTGCAATTCTTTTTTCAATAATAATATTTTTTCAATGTTCCTACAATAGACAAAATCTATAAAAAATATTCAATACTTCAAATTTACAAAGAAATACAGTTAAATACTCGTAACTTCCAATTCAATACATCAGCAACTATTAAAATCCCTAAATTTAATACTAAGCACATTCAAAATTCCTATCTTTATCTAGGCATAATCTATTATGACAACCTCCCATTAAAATTAAAAACCAACGAAAATATGCAGGAATTTAAGCCCAAATTAAAAAAAAATTACATTAAACTGCTATAAAAGTCCCAAATATGTTTACTTCATATCTTAAAGTCTGCTATTTTATAAATCGTTCATTCCTTCATTTTCTTTCATTTCTTAGTTTCTATATCTCTAAGTCCACTATTGTATAAATCTTTCGTTCTTTCTTACATATCCTTTACTTACTTATTACAATAATTTTTGTTACTAACTTACATAATTCTTTCATTTATAATAATTTTTTAATTTATATTATGATTTTTTAAACTCTTCATGATTTTTATTTTTAAATTTATACATGATTTTTTTTAACCTACTTATTATGAAATAAGTACCCACCTATCTAAACAATTTATTATTGATACAATAGTTTCGTATTTTAGTTTATTGCTACATTTTTAGCCCAAATAGGGTTGAAATCATCACGTTTGTAATAAGGCCGGTCTTCTGCGGCCGTTTCCATAAACAATATCGCAAACATGGGGCACGAAACGCAAAAACACTATAGCCCTGATCTATCCGCCCACAAATTTTTTATGTATTTTGTCGGAGGAGACCGGCCTATGTTGCTCTCATAGAGTTTTTGTAAAAATTATCTTAGATATGAAACTTTTGGAGTTATTTTTGATTTTTATTCGGATATACAATTCAGCATAATTTGTAAATTAAAATATAATTTTTGTATACTTGTATTCAAAGGTAGGAATATTTATAATACCTACAGGATTTTGAGAGACACCTCTTCTTATAATACGACACTAACACAAACCCTCTTTGTGACTTTGTTAATTTGTTGAGTACTCTACCCGAGCAGGTGCACGTGTCATCTTGAAGTGTCTACAAGACTGCGAGGTGTCTGTGATACCACTGTTTATGAATAATGTAACTTTTGGCGAATACTAGACTAAGAAGGTCTTGTTTACGAAAAAACTAATGGTTACGCGCAATATTTTGATGTTTAGTAGGAACTCATTTATAAAATAAATAAATAACATTAGAAATTGTTAGAGAGTGTGACCTAACAAAAGTTAAGAGACCTTTATAATATTTAATATTCACGGTTTTTGTTCTAGACTTTTTAAAACTTTACATTATATTGAGATCCCACAAGAGCAGGTACCTACTATAAACTTGGGTAGAGAGGAGTCTGAAAAACTATTAAATAATGTCATTTAAAATTATACATAGTTACCTATTAATGGAACATTTAGTAATAACTTTGTATATATAAAAATAAAAATATTTTTTTTTACAGCAATTAACAATTCGGTTAGCATTTTTACGAGCATTCGGTTCCTTAGAAAAGTCAATCTGACTAACTAGGAAGTCATATCGATCTAACAAGACATAATTAATAACCCTTGTGCACATTTCAAATATATTCTGTTATGCAATATTATTATTTTTGCTTTTCAAATGGACCCAAAATAATATAATCTTAAACATAAAAATCTCGTGTCACGGTGTTTGTGGTCGCACTCCTTGGAAACGGCTCCTGAAAACAACCGATTTTTATGAATTTTTTATGTATGTTTGGTGGATATGAGAATCGGTTTTAAAGTAAATTTCATACCGCTAGGTGATTAGGGTGTCCTTATCCAGAAAAAAATTCTATTATTTTGATAATTTTTTTTTAAATTTTATCATCAACAAATACATATAACCCTAAATTTTCACAATCCTACCTCCACTCCCCATTTTTCAATCGCGACCCTCCCATTTTTTAATCGCGATTTTAGTACTTTTGTATATAAATAAATTTAACATCGCTCGTATTTCAAGCAGAACGAAATTATTTATATTGTTGAATGATAGATGGCGCTACGTCCTCCTCATCGAACTATCATTTACATGGCAGAACAACGTTTGCTGGGTCAGCTAGTAGATAAATAAAATAATCTATGTATATAAAAATGCTGTTTTCCTTGGTCACACCCTTATATTTCAATATCTTTGGTCACACCATAACTTCAGAACAACTTTACCTATTTCATTCATCTTTTTTTTTAAGTTTTCTAATACTTTGTAGAAGGTTCTTATGGAAATAAAAATTAAAAAAATTTCGCAGAAAATTGAATAATTTTAGAAAACTTAACGACTATCTTAACTTCGCACGTTTAATAGTTCGCGCGTTTGATGAAATTGAATTTAGCGGGCAGCTATTATTTTTTGTTGTATAAAAAGAATTGTAAATGGATTTTATAAGTTATAGATATTTTAAATAGGTTCCTGTATTAGGTACCAAATTTGATTGATTGTTCTTATAATATAGAAAAATCAATACTTGTAATATACGAAAAATTAAAATTTGAATAAAACAATTGAAATAGGTGGCACGCGAGCTGTTTGAAAACTGAATATACTGAGACTGAATATATGGAACGTGAGAAGGGGGTTTGCGGATGATGGAGCTGGAGAGGGGAGGGGGTGGGTGGGGAAAGTGGAATGGGAACGCGGGAGGGTAAGGGATGCGGGAGAGGAACGGGGACGCTAGGGAAAGGACATGCAGGGAGAAACAATTTATTTCATTGAATTTGGTATTGCAACGCATGCCGGGAACCAGCTAGTAAGTAAAAAAAATGAACAAAATAAAAACTTTCCAGAAAAGGTGATACTATATTACATTATTTGTGAAATATAACCGTAACACATATTTAATAAAAGGATTTGCCCACGCTGGGTTTTTTTCCGCTCTCCCTTCTTTCTCTCTCAGCTCTTCCCATTCATACTTCTTTCCCTCCCTCACTCCTCAAGCCTTTCCAAATACTCTCCAAATTCGGAATGCCATAGTGCTGATGATTCCAGATAGTGGGAATTCTTGTTCGGCGTTATAAAAAAAATCAAAAGATAAAGCAATTTGGACGGAGCATTGGTAGATTTTGATGACAAACAAAAATTCAATTTTTTATCAGAACAATTATCTTTTTATATATTTTGAAGGTTATTCCCATCAATGTAATATATCATTGAAAGGGAAGATAACACTAATAAATAATTAAACGAAAATATGAAAAAGAGCAAGACAAGCAAGCAAAAATAAATGTCCCAGTTGCGAACATATTCTTTCTATTTTTATGTTTGTTGTTCTTTTTCACATTTTTGTTTAGATTATTAGTGTTATCTTCTTATTCAGAGATAGCAAACAAAAATCTCTACAGGTATTTTTAAAGATTTGTCTGAGATTTTCAGTGGACCAATAATACGCTCTAAAAAAAAGGTTAAAAAATCTTCGCCGTTCTTATTTTTAAGGATAATTAATTCGATTACTGTAAAGAATAACACAAATATTTATCAAAAACTCTAAATTTGTTTCGCAGTTTTTTTTATTTTATTCTCGTCTCGGATTATTATTTCACGGAACGCGAGTTACAAAAATCTTTAAAATTATAGTTGTTTTTATGATTCCTGGAAAGTCGCATTCCAAATAAGTTTACGGCCTCCATGGTCGAGGGGTAAAGATCTTGACTTCGCAATCAAGGAAAAAGGTATGAGTGGTGCGTAGAAATCTGGAGGTCGTTGCATCTAGGAGTATAGATCCATCTCTCCCTCTTCGGTGCCAGGCAATTGGACGAGATATTCCTACTGGAAATGTAAAAAGGTCTCCATCAACCAGTCTCTCCCTATCCGCCCCGCCACGCAGTAATTGGGCAGATGTATCCGCCGCCAAGACTTAGAAAAACCTCATCCCATGATCCCGGCACCCTTCGTAAGTCACCAAACGAAGTTTTCCACTTTATATGACCTGCAATGGCAGAGGTGTTGGCTATCCAACAAACGGTACCGTATAGATGGTATCTCATTTAAATAAAATCATTATATTAATTTCATCCAAAAAATGATTGTTATTCAACACTTTCTTTAGATAGGTACCAGTGGCGGTTCATGATTTTCAGTGAGCTAAAGGGCTAAGATTGATGTTGTCGTAGCTGAAAATGAATTTAATTTTTTTTCCAAAATTTCAACTTTTTGTATGAAGATCTTTCAGTACGTGGATGCGGCGCATCCCTTAACTGAAATAATCCCGAAATCTTGAAATTAAAAACAAATAATTTTCAGTTAAAACAAACGTCAATAACGTCATATTTCTAGCTCACTGAAAACTCACGGACCGCCACTGGTAGGTACTTCTAAGTTCCTTTCTTATTCAATCTTACAGTTATTACTTCTAAGTTCCTTCGTTATTCAATCTTACAGTTATTACTTCTAAGTTCCTTCGTTATTCAATCTTACAGTTATTACTTCTAAGTTCCTTCGTTATTCAATCTTACAGTTATTACTTCTAAGTTCCTTCGTTATTCAATCTTACAGTTATTACTTCTAAGTTCCTTCGTTATTCAATCTTACAGTTATTACTTCTAAGTTCCTTCGTTATTCAATCTTACAGTTATTAATTAATTATTTTAATATAATACTTTATGACAAAACACATTGAAATCTTCGATATGTACATATATAACTATAGCAATCAGACGATATTAAATTACCGCGCTAACATTATTGTTACATAGCTATATAGTTTAATAAAATACTCGTACATACAATAGTACAGTACTCCTTATATTGTTAGATTTAGTTTTCAATCAAGTCACTGTTACATAGCTATATAGTTTAATATAATACTAGTTCATACAATAGTACAGTACTCCTTATATTGATAGATTTTGTTTTCAATCAAGTCACCCCATCCATAAAAATAAAATTTGAAGACTCTTGAATGACGTATTTTCACATTCAAAGACGAAATACTGCGCTGAAATATTCAACGAAAAAATGTCTCTCACGTTGCGTGTTATCACCCCCTTTGTGAAATATGTTGTATTTGCAAGTCCTAGATATTATCTTTGATATAATATTATATTATATTGAAAGCAAACACCAATTTTCTTGCATAACACGCAATCATGTGTCCCATTCTTTACCCAATCCAAGAAATTTTTTAAGAAAACGTAAATACGCAGTTCTTTGCTGAGATTTTTCAAAACGAAAACCCTTGATTTATATTTTGAGGTCACTTTCTCGGGAACAAGCAAACTTCGTAGAAAATGCTTTTAGCTTTTTTCGAAAACTAATTAGTCGGGCAGCTTTCGAAATTTCGAACGCGTGACACTTGAAGTAAAACACTGCCACTTGTATTGCAGTTAATTCAAATCTCCCAGTGGAACATGGACTTCAAGCTACGTCACGAATTCTGAGCCAATCCCCGCTTCTTTCTACCCCCTCGATGAGCTAACCTTGTTAATCGTATTTTCTACGAACCTTGGGGAACAAAAACCTTGCAGCAATTATCTTAGGCCAAAATTCGAAGAAATTTTCAACATATTAGATAGCACCCGTGCCTGGCATTTCTTGGGATTCAGAAAGCTTGGAATTAATGTGAAACTTTCTCAGAAATGCTAAAAAAATTAGGCTGGAAAAATAATCAAGATTGCTTCAAAATGCCGCAAAATGGTCAAAAACCATTTTTTTTGTTAATTTGAATCTGAAGAACGAAATTCCATGAATACGTATTTTGTAAATACATAATTTTTTTAAAGAAGAAGGTAATACCAATAAATCTAAATGATTATGTGAAAAGGAACAAGACACAGAAAAACAAAAGGGTTGCGATTAGGACTCAACCCAGGATGTCTTGTCTTACCGGGACAAACGCCTTAATCATCTCGGCCATTGGGACCTCTTATTTTTAAGACTTTTTTGTCGATCTCATAATATTTCAAATTTAGAATAAACAATATCATCTTCGATGATTTTTTCTCATTTTTTGCAGTGTTGCTGTCCTGCCACCTATTATAATTTTTTATACAAATTTAAAGGTAGTTTTATACAAAATAACAAAAAAAAAAGAATCATCCAATTTGGTGCAGTTGTTCGGGTTTATGCGCATACATACATTTCGGTGATTCATTTTTAGAGATAGTTAATAAGTACGACGCCAACAAAGCACTCTTTTTAGGGTGAATTGCCTAATTTAAAAAAAAAACATCGTTTCCAAGGCTATAATTGGTTTGCTTTTTTTTCTGACGTTTGCAATAAATCGATTTTGTTAGAGACAGAAAACGTATGATAAATAATTTCATAACGCCAGAGTTACCAATCTATATAGCCTATAGATCTCGCAAATAATGAAGCTTTCTATTAGTGAAAGAATTTTTAAAATCCATTCAGTATTTTTTGCGTGAAAGAGTAACAAACATAAATTCATACAAACTTTCGCCTTTATAATATGAGTAGCATTACAATTTGAGGTTTTACTCGTTAAAAATAAAATAAATATTCATCCTACACTTGCGGAAAAGTCAAAAGATAATTTTCGCATATTTAATAAAAATGGATAAATTTATCCAATCTTGCATTCATGCACAAATATAGCAGCCAATAAAAATATGCGTTAAAAAAAATAGGATAATAATGGTAACTCTTGTTACGGTAACGAAGTACGTTACAGTTAACTATGACCGAATTGGATAGGATCATATTAGCTCTCTGGCTCCACCTAGCAAGGCAAAGGTCCTGGGTTCGATTCCTAGATGTGACTGTATCTTTCATTAATTAAATATTATCATTTAATTGCTTATAATATGTTTCTAAGTTGTGTAAATCATTAACGGAAGCCAATATTATATTTTATAATACAGCAAAAATTTATCAGTTTTCGTCAACACTTAGTTAACATAACTTAGTTTTAATAAATACTTATATACGAGCATTGTGATTTGTATCAATCTCTTTACAAGATCGTTTATTAACAGCAGAAATAAAATGATTATTTCCGGATGCTTTTAAGTACACGTTTAGTATTTTCAATTGGTACATTTAACGTTTTGATTGTAAGCCTATTTATAATCAACAACAATATCAAACGATTCCATCGCTTAAATAATGTAATAAGCATCAAACAAACCAGACATTTTCTAGCAATTCTAAAGCAGTTATATTAAAATGAAAATGTTTGATTCTATCTCATACCTACTTCTTAATTTCGTTTAAAATTATAATTTAAATATTAATTGCAAATAGTTGTCATCATTACAAGAGAATTTGAAGATTATTTTAATGTATAACAAAAATATTTAATAATTTCCGTTAACATAGATTCTCCCATCTTAACAGACGGATTGCAATCTTTAGAGCACAGGCGTCGGGTGGGAATGCTATCCTTGTTCTACCGGTATTACAATGGAAGATGCTCCGAGGAACTAGCATCATTGATCCCTTCGGCACCGGTGCATAGTCGGGAAACACGCCAAACGCGTGCCCAACATTTGTACACGGTTGACATTTGTCACATGAGAACGGGTCGTTTCTTCGACTCGTTCTTGTGTTCAACAGCTCGGCTGTGGAATGATTTGCCGGCCTCTGTGTTTCCTCCTTCCTACAACATGGGTCTCTTCAAGACCAATGTTCATTCCTTCCTCTCCTCAAAAAGACCCTCCACACAGCATCCCAGATGACATAGGCCCTGAGGGAAATTATTTTCCTCAGGGCCTCCTGTGTGGAGTTAATGTAAAAAAAAAATAAAAAAAAACGCAAGGTAAAAACGTACTCGTAACAAGTAGCCAGCGTTAAATGAACCAGTTGTTTCCATGCGATTATAATGCTTTAAAAATAAAATAAAATATTTCGATACTTCTCACTTTGTATTATATTTCATTCATTGCAATAGAATTTTAAGCCTATTTACATAAATAACTAACAATAACCAAAAATAAATTTTCGATTGTCTGTGCGTCCTGCGTAGGTTTGGTTCAATGAACTCAAATTTGCTTCGATTTTAAGGGTCATTTTCAAAATTCAATGTAATTAGGTGAATAATTCAGATATTTTATTATCTACCTACTAAGCATAATATTTTTGACAGAAAATCATTTGAACTGTCGTTACTTAGTTAGTAACGACACTTATTAAAAAACTTTTTTTTATTTCTTCAAGGTTTTGAATATTATTACATTTATATCAGATGCTTGCTGATTTTATTATGTTCATGAGTGGATTAAGTGAACTTTGTAAATGTAAATGTAAATGTAAAAACCTTTAAACTGGCGTAAATACGTAAATGAATTAATACATTTTCAAAATTCAAAATCCCGGATTACGATCAACCTGACAATATTGGAAAATCTCCTATTACCGTCACAGTACGCGGAAAATGTGGCATTTGTCGTGATGAAGGACTTAAGCCAGCAGAGAAATAGAACACACGACGTCGTCTGGGTGGGACCCAAATGCGATGGCAACTCGGCCATTGACCTCGGTCAAACTTTATTCACCATATGCCTACCCTTATGCATTAACTGGGTCTCCTATTCATCTTAAGTTTCTTAAATACCTATTACATATATTATTATATAATGAATAACAGATCACTTTGTATAAACCACTATATTAATTAATTTCTGATTAATTTCTGAGATTTCTGTACATGAGGGAGTACGGCTATTACCCGTGGCTCTATCCTACCGACTTTCTTTTGGGTATGCTTGGAATGAACCATCTACGTGTCAGAAGGGATGCACACATTGCTACGCATTTCTTCAGATTGATTCGTGGATGGTTTGAAAACTCAGCTATCTTGGAGAACATTCATTTTTATGTTCCCGATGGTTATTTTCGCCATCGACAGCATAGGCTGTTCTATCTTTCGGCCTGCAGGACTAACTTGCCAATGGTCATGCCGGTCGGGAGAGCAATCTTGCTGTTGAACAGAATTAATTCGGATATCGACATATTTAGCGTCAGTGAAGCTGCCTTTAAAAGGCAAGCTCAATTGATGCTCATATAGTTTTTTTGCTTACCATTTATATTTATGTTTAATGAAATACTGTTACAAATGTATTTTAAAAACGCATTGAAATTTTAAATTTTGTAATGTTTTTGAAAGAATAAAATAAATTGAATTGAATTGAAAATTATAAACAATATCTACATGTTTCGATAACAATGTTATCTTCATCAGGATATGTTAATATATTAACATATTAACATATTAATATATTAACATATCCTTATGAAGATAACATTGTTATCGAAACATGTATATATTGTTTATAATATAGTGGTTTATACAAAGTGATCTGTTATTCATTATATACTTAATGATGCCACAAGTAATTTTGCGAAGTTTGAAGAAGTACATATATTATTGATTAATATTAAGTAGCTATGTATATTCCTTAGGCATTCCAATATTGTTTTGCGTAAAACAGGATTTCATTTTGCTTTAATATTTACACGTGTTCTTTACTACTTTTTAATGTCCTTTGCTGTTTTACACGCTCGATTCTCTTTATTACTTATTCAATTCCAATTTCTCATGTTGTAATTTATGCTTTATACTATGTTATGTTATGTAAAATCCTAAAGGCGTTAATGTTACATATAAATAAATAAATAAAAATTGGCACAGATTTGTCAAAAATGCCGACCATTCGGTGATTTTTCACGTGTCCGCGCTAGTAGTAGATACTTTTAATAATTCTAAAAACTAACGTAACAAGCGTTAACGGAACCAGTAATTGCTTGACGATTCTAATGCAGGAAAAATGAAATGATTTTTATTCCGCTTCTTTGCAGTTACCAGTAAAAGGCTGGTTTGTTTCCCGCCTTTTGCGTCAATTGATCCGGCGGCGCAGGTCTGCTTCCACTTCCCTGCAATATCCGGCCTTTTCACGTGCCTTGCTGGAATTATATAAAGGACGTCCGCCAAATGTTGTATTATTATTATTATTTGTCGTGTATGCCATTAGTGTCAGGAGATTCACTTTCCGCGCTCCGCCAAACACGGTTTTATTTAAGAGATGCTTCCTTTCTGAAAACGCTTCCGTTCATTTTGTTGACGATCCATAAAGCCGAAAACCGATTCATCAACGAAACCAAAAGATACTGTATAAAGAGTTTGAAAAGATAGACACTGACGTAATTCCTTTACAGGAGATGGATAAAGAGATGATCATTAACGACAAGAATGTAAATAGGCATAGATCATACTATCTACACTAAAATTGAATAATCATAGACGACCAACAACATTGGGAAGTCTTAAGAGCGTTTAACCAGCCAGCGGACGAAAATCCACATTTCGTCGAAAGTTGTTCTTACGATCATACAGGGCGGTTACAATGAGAAAGATTAATTATTCTCAGTACCAGCTTTTTTTAAATTATAACTCAATATCGAATTTATTTCAATCCAAATTAGCTTTAATTTATACCTTCATCCAAAAATGCTGAAAGGCGTGATGATTCAACTATTAAAATAATGTACTTTTTGAAATTATTTTTTGATTATAAGTATTTATCATTTTTCAATAATGTCTAAATTTAATAAGAATGTTAAAAAAATCTGAAATATATTAGTTTGTAAGTGCGCAAATAAATACACAAATGGACCAATTTTCGTCAAGAAACACATGTACGTACATATTTTTGAATGATTTTATTGAAACTAAAATTAAAATTCTAAAACATGCGTTTGCTAGATAATGTATTGATTTATTTTACTGCATGATTATATTATTTGAAATGGGTGTGGTATAATACAAAATCTTTTTCGAAAATTTAACAAATCTGCCAACGACCTATGGAATAACCTTATTATACTAAAAATTAAAAAAAAAATTCTCAAAATTTATTACATGCAAATGCTAGATGAAAGAACAATATTTCGAAATCCATTAATAATTTTTTGTGGAAATAGTCAATACGTCTAAAATCTGATTTGAAAATGACATATTTCTGGTTTTCTCTGGTAATGGTCTCTTAATCAGTGACATGGTAAAAACACTCCGCAAGTTCTGCCATATATTCAGACCTCTTAGGATCATCTTAGATTTACAGACTCTCAGAAGAAGCGTATATGCTGCCATTTTCCAATTCTTATTAGCAACGTATGGTATAATGGAATGGGGTGGTTGCGTTGAATCCATTTTTAACCAATTATTACAGTTTAAAAACTAATTTTGAGAATTATATTTAAATGCTACCCTACCCAACCCTCGAAAGAACTCTTTGCTAAAAAAAAGAAGGTCTTAGACATTCGACAGTTATTTACTAAGATAAGCATATGTTACACGGTCGCATTGTAACATCAAGCACATACCAGCTTTTCAAACCTGGGTTGCGTGATCCCTAAACTAGAATCACATTTGTTCAACGACATTTCTGGTTCATTGCTCTTAAAATATACAATTCATTGAGTATCTACTAATATTACGGTTAAATAATTCCTAATACCTTTTTACTACCCGTGTACAACATAGAATTTTTTAAAGGGGACGAGTTTTCTTTAAAGAATATATGAGTTCCTAACGCTGTCAAAAAATACATACTTTATCACACTTTTTCCCAATTTATTTAATTTCAGTAGTGTAGTCGCAAATAGATGGCAAATCAAAAAATGGACTATATGACAATAAATGGACTGTAATAAAAATTGGACTCTAATCAATAACGGATGGGGATGTGAACAGTAGACACTGAAAAGGAATCTGATTCAACTTGACTTCCTGAGCACGTTCTTGTTATGCTATTATCGATAGATTACTTGGCTTGGTTTCACTGCACAAGTCTTCGCGAGAATCGATATAAAAAACGAGAGATCAATAAGGAGATGATCATTGCACTAGTTCCTTTAATAGACTGCTTGTTCGGAGGATTTGACCCGGTTCCCGAGGGTCGTTGGAACTATGGACTGTACTCATGTTGAAATGTAACCAAGTAAGTACCTCTGATTATCATACTACTGTAATGGATAGTTGTTATGAATATTTGTACTATTAATGAATTTATAGGGACAAGGAAGGTACATAATTTGTACCTATGTCCTCACTATATACCTATAGTATTCATTTCCAAATTCCGTGTAGTCAATCAGTTAGATATAAGGGTGCAGGAGAATTCTTAAGTTATTGTTCACATTATTGTTTTGTTAATTATTGTCTGTATCTGTGTTTTCTCCTTAAATAAAATAAAAATAAAAAATAAAAATAAATATTGTCGGTAATATTATCGGTAATATTGTTGATAGGATAGGTTTTGAAAGTAGATAGGATGAAGAAAGACTTATACATACATAGTTGCGTCAACAAGTAGTTTCCAATATGGCAATACCTACCATGATTGGGTAACCTACGTAAAAATCTTTATCGTACATACAATAATTGGTATTTTCGTTATTTGTTTTTGGGGTGTTATGCCGTGTTGCGCTACCTCCTTCTTTAGCCAACGTTTCGGACATCGTTGCAGTGTCCATCATCAGGGCAGATCCGGCAGGTCCGGTAGATGTGACATGGCCCTGATGATGGACACTGCAACGATGTCCGGAACGTTGGCTAAAGAAGGAGGTAGCGCAACACGGCATAACACCCCAAAAACAAATAACGAAAATGCTTTTGGCCGTGAAAATCTTAAAAAAATAATTGGTATAATTTTAAATGTATTCTAATTCTTACTTTTTAATATTAATTTTTTTTATGTGTATTTAGTTTTATTTTTATTGCGTTTTTTCTCCTCCTCTTTCTTGTATTTTATTATTTGTTATTTTATTATGTCTACCATAGCACCGGCACGAGCGTAGTAAGTTAGTTGATAAAATTTAAAAAAAAAAATAAAAAAAATATTATTTATAAAACATATTAAAACAAAAAAAAATTATAAAGGATGTAAAACATGTGTTTAATGGGTTTTAGGGATTTTTTAGGACAGAGCAGTGGAACGTATGAGGCTTTTTTTGTATGCGACCGAAAATATTCGGAGATAATAATTGTTGGATGATTGATTATATATCGCCGTTCTTCTGAAAAACAACCTCAAGGGCGCTGTACAATTTTTAATTGATCCGCCCCTGACTTTTACATTATCTATCGGAAGGTGTACTACGCATATTATGCTCGCATCTGTCAATATAAAAAAAAACTGTTTTTTAAGCACCGACTTTTAAGTTTATCAGTATAATACGGCAGAGATTAGTGTAACTTATTTACTGACATTGTTCATTGTTGTCGTAGACAAAGATCAATACCGCGACATCATCGAGGCAATTGATTAGTTTATAATAAGATAAGAAACAGTAACAGAACAAGTTGACTATCTTGTGATAAACCACTTGTCTCATAAAGGGCTTTAGATATGAAAGATTATATATTTTGGTAAACAGCAATTATTTTATTCTCTAAGGTCAAATGGTTTTAGAGAACAGCGGCTTGCACGTTTTATTTGTAAATATATTAAAGTCAATAATGTTTAGTCGGAAACACTGAAATAAAAATAATTTAATTAATGAAGACAATATTAGCGACACTCAATCGAAAATCTGAAATGGAAAAATTAGAAAAAGATACGGTCACATCTAGGAGGTTCGTTTCCTATATATGACATTATTTTTTCTGATTTTTCTATGCAAGATATTCGATTGAGTGTCTTCATTAATTAAATATTACAATTGAAGTTTTAGACATAAAGTTAAAAAATAATTTATCTTGATGTTTGTTATATTATTAAATATAATAATTGTGTTACTGTCAGCTTGACATTTTTACGACCTCCGTAGTCCAGTGGCTAAGACTCTCGACTCACATTCCGGAGGTCGCGGGTTCGAACCCGGCATGCGCACATAAATTTTATTTGATTAATTTGTGTTATTTCACAATTAATTCATTTAAAATAATATATAGTATATTTGCGGCATGTTCCAGAGTGGAAGATACTATTAGTATCGCCCTGGTGTAAGACCACCATTCAGAATTGAAACGTTGCTTGAAAATGGCTTTAGCCGTGTTTAGTGACCAGATCTGAATAGCCAGGTACTTCCCAACCTTCCTCTTCCCCACCTCCTTCCCCTCCCCACTACCTTCAGCCTCACAACATACCCCAATTGGGGTTGCCATAGTCTCACTGGCTCCAGACTGGAGCAGTTGAGATTCTTGTGCGGTATTCACTGTAAAAAAAAAAAAAAAAAAAATTATATTCTATAAATGGTTTCTCCGTTAAGATTGCACATGCAAAAATTAGTAATGAAGATTGTTAATTTCGCTAAAATAAAGTAAACAAAAATTAATGACGCTACTTGTTTGATATAATGAATATAAAAATAATTCAGGAATTTTTTTTTTTACAATTTGAATTTTTTTTTTACATTAGCTCCGCACAGGAGGCACCGAGGCAAACAATTTCCCTAGGGGCCTATGTCATCTTTGAGGATGCTGTGTTGAGGGTTTCTTAAGGGAAAGGAAGGAAAAGAAGATATTGGAAGGAAAAAGGTATGAGAGGTGGGTAGGAATCTGGGGGTCAGTGTGGCCAGGAGTGACGGACGCATGAATCTATTCCTCACACTGTGGTGCAAGGCGAAGGGTCGGGAAAATCAGGCTGGAGAGGTCAAAAGGCCTCCCTCAATCAGTCTCCTCCGATCCAGCCTGCCCCGCAGTGGTTGGGCAAACGCATCCGCCACCAAGACCTAGACAAACCTCATCCCATGAACCCGGGCACCCCTGCTATGTCACCAAACGTAGCGAACCACTTGGGGTGACCTGTGGCAGGGGTGTTGGTTGTCCAAAAAATGGTTCCCGGGGCGGCGGTACCCATACCCACCTCCCAAATTAAAAAATATTAATAATAAAGCAAATTTACTTAAATTAAAACAAATCACTTTGTAAAAAAAACACTTATTTAATTAAAATTATCAACATGCTTCAAAACCAATGGTTTCTTCGCCAGGAAAAACTTGTTGATATTATTAATTAAATAAGTGGTGTTTTACATAGTGATTTGTTTTAATTTAATTAAAATGCCATATTTGCGAATATTGAAAAACTAAGTTAACAATTTAATAATGTGAGGCTCTTTTTAAAATAGTCCTATACCTTTATAAATAAGTGATCCCGAACACTTACGAAGTAAAGATTATCAGTTTTCGATTTTCTGGTTTCAATACTCACCAGTTAAACATTTTGAGAGCAATATAAGAGAACTTCCGCTGGGCGAAAGCTGTTTTCGTACACCGTAGCAAGTACAATATCAGATCTACTAAATACATAGATAATGGCAAATACAATATTAACTAACATGGGTTCATACGTCGATTAGATCTACGTTTTATCTTCCTCCTTCTTGTTTCTGTCATCCCAACTTTGTAGGTTATTGTAATTTATATTTACAATATTTGAATAACGCGATCTTACTCACTAAAAAACGCTTTCATTTTATTACACCGATGTTGTTCTTGTAATATGCAATTTTTTTTTTTACATTAACTCCAAACAGGAAGCTCTGAGGAAAATAATTTTCCTCAGGGTCTATGTCATCTGGGATGCTGTGTGAAGGATCTTTTTGAGGAGAGGAAGGAATGAACATTGGTATTGAAGAGACCCATGTTGTAGGAAGGAGGAAACACAGAGGCGGCAAATCATTCCACAGCCGAGCTGTTGAACACAAGAACGAGTCGAAGAAACGACCCGTTCTCATGTGACAAATTTCAACCGTGTATAAATGTTGGGCACGCGTTTGGCGTGTTTCCCGACTATGCACCGGTGCAGAAGAGATCAATGACGCTCGGAGCATCTTCCATTGTAATACCGGTAGAACAAGGATAGCATTCCCACCCGACGCCTGTGCTCTAAAGATTGCAATCCGTCTGTTAAGATGGGAGAATCTATCAAACGGACCGCCAGTTTCTGCACAAAGTCGAGGGTATTTTTCAGGTGTTTTGGAGCTCCCGACCAGAGGTGGCTGCCAAATTCAACCGTGGGGCGCACTTGTGATTTATATAGGGTTAGCAGTTGTGTATTATTAAAGTATCTGCGGGCCCTGTACAGTACGCCCAGTTTTTGGGAGGCTATACTCTGGCTGCGATGGAGGCACCATGCATTTATTTCATTAATTATATAATGTTGCCTATTTCATAATATACCCACGCATGTACAAGCACACATTTATTCCACTAAATAAGCAAACTTCAAAAGCGTACAAGTTAATGAAGCCATTTGAAATGTAAGAACGTTTGTGTGATCGTAAACTCAGCAATTTTAGCTGCCCTTGGTTCCATCAGAAACTCATCAACAGAAATTCATTACGAGGAAACGCGGGCAACGTTTTGTCTACGTATTCCTCTATTACTCTCTCGATCTTGATACTAGTGCAAATATTTTCATATATTATATACATATTGACCACTGGCACGTTTTCCTTTTTATGATAAATTGCTTCTTATAGGAGTTAGGACCCTATAAAAATCATTTAAATTGCCTAGTTTGAACGCCATCAACAGGCGTTCAGTATATAAATTTGACAATGCAATTTTAGATAAGTAAAAAGTAAAGACACAGTATATTGTTTATAATACAGTTGGTTAAAAAAATCTTTAAAATCGATCCAGTTTTGGAGTAGAAATCAGAAGAATTCAAAACCGCGATTTTGACGATTTCTTTAGGTATAATCGGACTGAGGTGCAGTTGTTCATTTCGCTCAGTATTTGGGGAGAGGTAACAGCGATGTTGACAGCAACACTCGTATACCTATTATTCAAATTTATCGGCGCCCGCATTTTCTCTTCACACTCCACCACAATGCAACACAGTTGTCCTATTGAAGAAAATTGTTATTTTAGACAAGATGTGAACACAGGTGTGAACGTTTTCTGTTTGTTTACCTTCCCGTAGTTCTCCTTCTGTCCGCCGGGGGCAGCCCTCTGCGGATGTAGCGGCGTGCGGCGCCGCGCGCGTTGGAGCGTCGCCGGCCCGCTTCCACGCGTCGCGACGCTCCTTCCGAGAACCTGCACAAGACACTGTTCACTCTCCGTGCTAGTGCGCGAGACATTTACGCACCAACGTACCACGAGACGGCATTTGTATCCCGGAGTTTAAAAAAAAAATTTGTGGAAATATTTATTCAATGATAATTGTGTTTTGTAGAAATTTACGGGAATAAATAGGGCGAGTAAAATAATTTTTTTTAATGCAGATGTCGCCGACAGTGAAATGATCGCTTTATAGATCAGTTTTTTTAAAAATAATTATTCTCGTTTTATTGATTTTGATTTGAATAAATTTCTAAAAACTGTGGGCTATAAATACCACTGATTAATTGTGATAAGTTTTTCAACGCTCGTAATGTTGATTTACAACAGAATTCGAGATCCATAATGGCTTTGGTTGAAAATTTGTTTGTGTGTTTAGTGAAATTTAATACTGAGATTCTCGTATTTTATTTTAGGCTATAATTACACCTTGTTGGATTTACGAGTTAATTCCTGATAGCAAGTGCTTGTAAACAAAGTTGATGCTGAAAGTGTTTTTTAGGTTATTTTTAGAATTTTATTATTGTAGGGTTAAAACAATGCTATCATAATACAGATTAGTGTATGAAAAGATGTCTTACTGTTAAACTAGAGCAAATAATAAACAATGTGCAAAGAAAGTAGTCTACAAAATAAACGTCAGTAAAAAGTACGACAGGGACACCACTGAGCTCGAATTACAATACCGATGCTGCAGAGGCGTACGTCATACAATTTTGCAACAAAAAACAATACATTTCGTATTGTTTTTTTTGATGCGAGTACCTACGTACGTAACATTCTAAAATTCAAAAATAAATAATTATTGTTATTTTCAGTAAAGAATGAATGAATTAATGTCACTGTTCTTAAAATAGTTTGTTGTAATGTCGCCTTCCAAACAATTCATCAGGGTTCAATTCCCGGCAGTGGAAATATTTTATTTTAATTTAAAAATTTTAAATCTTCAGCTTTATTTTTAATTTCAACTTTACAAATCTCACAATCGAGTTATTCCGTGATTTTTCAGGGGTCGTGGCTAGTTCTACAGCAATAATTAGATAAATAAATGTTTTTCATTCAAAATATAGCGATCGGTAATATTCGTAAGCTGTATTAGCTCATTACTAATAGGTATTACCAAGTTAGGTAAAGCTAGGACAAGTAGAGGAGATGTACCGAATATGGAATAGCTTAGGTACAAAAATTCTCTTCGATAGATACGCAATTATTATGACAATGTTTGTGTATATTCTTAAATAGACTTGCTCACATCAGAAAAAACATTTTAACTTTTGTATGACTTCGCGACTTTTTCAGCAGGCAATAAATACTATCTCATAGAACTTAAATCTCATTAAACGAGCATTCACATAATACCGTGTGTTGAAGATACTGAGCGGATTGGACTTCACAAAGGCCAACTTGACAGCAATGAATTAGCAATTGTTTTTATATTTATAATATGCTCACGATGAATTATTATTTTATCAACAATATTGATTAATAAAAGCATTGTTTTTTTGTTGCTAACTCGTACAAATTTATGAGTGTCGGTGAGTGATATAAATTTTTTTCACTGACGCAAGACAAAATACATTCTCCATTAAAGTGTGTGTTCGTATTATTTATACAGCACATTTAGTTCACATGCAATAGGCCAATTGCACGGAATCAGCATAGTCACGCGAAGCACATTTTTAAATGAATCACAGTCCTTTGTTTAGTAAATACATTAATTATACAAAGGGATAAGGTTTTGTACAAATCATGGAAAGATTTCAAAGTAATTTAGTTATCCTCAAAATTTTCTAAGATAATTTTTTTTACATTATATCCACTCAGGAGGCTCTAAGGGAAAAAATCCTTAGGGCCAATGTCATCTTAGCGGATAAGGGTGTTTTTAGAGAGGGAAAGGAGAGGTTATTCTGGGAAAGAAAAAGGTACGAGGGGTGGGGGTCAATCAATGTTTTCAGGAGTGACAAACGTATGAATCCGTCCCTCCCACTGCGATGCAAGGCGATGGATCGAGAGAGGTCAAAAGGCCTCCCTCAGCCAGTCTCTCCCGATGCGGCCCGCCACACAGTAGGTGGCAAATGCATCCGCCGCCAAGACCTAGACAAACCTCACCCGATGAACCCGGGCACCCCTGCTAAGTCACCAAACGTTTCAAACCACTTGGGTTGATCTACGGCAGGGGTGTTGATTATTCAATAAATGGTTCCCGGGGCGGCTGTACCCATACCCGCCTCCCGAATTACAAAAGGTAAAGCGGAGATGCTTGTTTTTTGTAACTAGATGTTAAAAAGAATAATAAATTGTATATTATGTACCTAACAGGCAACCAAACTCTTCCGATTCGGTTGAAAATGTGTTACGAATGTGTGTATAATATGCGCTACAGTCTCATCCGGGATACAAATGCCGTAGAACGTCTCGCGCACGGTTATTCTTGACTCTGCAATACCTCCTGTGAGGCTCTTCAGTCCCCGAGGGAGCGCTGCCGTAGCTGCCCGTGGTGACCGCACTCCCGCTGTTGGACGAAGTCGTGAAGCTGGACACCGTGGAAAAGTCGCTGTTCTCGCGCGACTTGCGCATGCGGTGGTAGCTCGGCCCATCGTCGGGCGAGGGCGCGGGCGAGCCGGGGCTGGAGGGCGGGTGATGGCCCGACTCGAGACCTGGCGAGCCGAGCTCGCGGCTGGGGGACCCGGAGAGCCCCACGGCGTGCCCGTTGGGACGGGGACTCACGCTGTCCCGGCCGGGGTCCGGACTGGGGGATCTGTCGCGGTTGGTCGTCATCAATTCTCTGAATAATGCCCATATCATGAACACGAGCGCCAGCATCATTACCTTGGAAGCGGAGACCACTCCATTTCCAGTGACAACCGTTTGCCTCTAGCCTCTCTCCGTTCTCCTAGGCATAACATTAGTGATGAACTCGAAGATTTCTCTTTTTATTTTAAAAAAATTGATACTTTATCAAAATAGTTATATTTTTCATTTACACGAAATGTTTGAATGATGCATTGTATTTTTTTCACTGCTTCATTACGTTTTATCGTTATTTTAAAAATGGTAATTACTTACCTATCTATCTACTTAGTTGAATTAAAATAATTAAATGTTTTTCAATTTTTATTTAATAGCACTTTACAATGTTTCATTAGTCGCATTTTTTCATTTTTTGCTGCAAACACCACTGAAACTGAACATAACCTAATGAGATATTTATTAAAAACCATTCTTGTCTTAGAAACAAACTAAGAAGATACGTCCATTCCCTACAAACACGAAATATTTATATATGTACCAAAGAAAAGCCCTATAGTTTTTTGTATTAATACCTACCTACATTTTTTTCCTTGTCAACGTTATGCATACCACAATATAATTGTCTACATATATCAGAGATCTAAAGGAGCTACTACTACGAAGATTAATTACCTGATGAATTCCATCACTCTTCATTGGAAAATAAATAAACATTTTTTTTTCTAATATAATTTTCTAAATTACAATGTTATCGTTAAAACCGCAAATAAAATATTTTCCATTGGTTTGGACTTAACAACACTTGAAGTAAAGGTACTGACACACCCGCTCATAAATAAACATGTTTGTGAGAATGCTTAAAATGAGCATGCTCTTCAACGGAAAACATTTGCTCGTATATGGCGTGCTTATTTTAAACATACTCATGAATTAACATGCTCAAAAAAAAACAATTTAACACACTTGCTATAACAGCATGCTCTCGGCCAAAATATAAGCTTTGCAAGAAAATATCAATTATTAAAACAGTGTCGGTTACAAATAGAGTGAGTCCAATTAGCCCAAAACTAAAAATAATATCTTATATTTGCAACGCGATTATCTAAGAAAATTTTGGAGAAAGAAAAAGAAAAAAAAACAAATTTGTTCCGTAATTTGATAATTTGAAGGGCAAATCTTAGAGAAAGTAATCATTTGTTAGTAGAAATGCGAGAAGAACATCTAAATAGTTATAAAAATTGTTTACCTAGGTAGATATTTGGTGAGTTTCTCTCTAGAATGAATTATTTATCGAACCGATACATGGTCATAACCTGTTCAAACATGCTTAGAGCACACCCCAACAACCGGCGATTGCAGTAACATGCTCACAAATCAACCTGCTATTGATTTGTGAGCATGCTAATTACTAGCAATATCGTAGACATGCCACTAAGTAGGTACCAAATGCTCAATAGTAGCACGCTTTTGTACTACAAAAGAGCAGATCTGTCCATAGCACTATGACTTGAAAAATTACTGAAACCATACCTAAAGTAAGTTGTGAAAATAAGTATAGTTTTTTTTTCCTATCTAACCACCGTGACCGTTCTATTGAAACAAAAAGAAATTAAAAATTGGTTGGATTATAACCTATAAAATGTTTATACTGTTTTTCGAATGTGAATGGCATCAATGAAAGAATGCATTTTCAGAGAGTTTTATTCCATCGATTGGTAATAAACAAAGAATAAATAAGAAAACTTGACGTGCCTTCCATACCAATTCAATGGAAACAAATGTTATATTTAGAGCTCTGTCTCGCTTACACTCGCCAGACATCGAAGATCTCCATCCCACTTAAATTTCGTAAATACAGTTTTGTATTAGGAATTTAAGGCCCGATTGGCCAAAAAATTGGATCACTAAATACGTCCACAAGGAATTTCTTGTGTTATGTTTTGTCCCACAGAACTAAACACATAGGTTATACCTAGTTATAGCCTAAGCCAAGTTATACCTTAGCCTTTTCCACCTCCTAATACAACATTACGCACGCGTGTTTCTTAAATGTCTTGATAAATGAAAGCTTTGACATTTAAAAGAAGGGGGCTTTGAAAATAATCAGCGCAAACGACAAACGTACCTATAGGCTACTGAATACATTATTATGTAGATACCAGATACTGACAAAAATGTTTAGTAATATGCAACTCCACATTAACACATCACTTTTGTAAAATATTTAGTAACAATATTTTCTTTCGAGATTTCATACATACGTACTCGTAGGTACATACATTTTTAGAAAGACGAAAAATATATTTTTAAAAATTGTATGACAGATTTAATATAAAAATGGACAATTAATCATGGAATGTGAATCATTCAAAGAAAATCTTGGCATTTTATTGACAAAAGCGCATAAAATTCAAAATTCCAAAAGCTGCTTAGCGTATTCAAACAATTATTCAGTGCTTTAGAAATATCAATATTATCACAATATCACAATAATCAATGTTAGGTATAATAGTGGTCGTCCGCACGGCGTCTATATCATACTCTAATACAGATTCCAAACTACTTACTTCATTTACATTAAGTATCAGATAGACTAGTTAAGTGATAGCTAATAAATGTGTAATTTTTTTCAAAATTATTATTTTTTAACCAAAGTTATTATTGAATCTTTAACTGACAGCCCTGAAAAGCAGAACTAATTAGCAGTACATGTAGTCATTTCAAACTTCAGTAATTTCAATTGAAGGTAACAATAATTGTTTCATAACGCTGATGGATTTCATACGTATTTGTGTTTCAATTTACCATGCAGATCGGAGGAATCCAGATTTTGAACTTCCGCACGTTAAGTGTACTTACCTATATGGTGGACTAAGTCAAGTACCGCAATATCGTCAGTCTATCAAGAACCATCGGAACAAATCGTAACGTGACATTTGGCTCTACGTTGAAATGTTATTTTCTATCAATCGGAAGCGTGTAATGTGAAGCATTATAATATCGTCGTCTTTATCGAATCCTTTGTGCGAACCGCTTCATCGTATCGTGACTCAAACTATATCGTGGTTCTAATAACCGAACAATCTTATCGTACGCCTTGGATACACCTATGACCGCCGCCGAATGAAGATCAAGCTACGAGACACAACAGTGAGTATTGCTTAATTGTGTATACCGGATCTTGTTTGGTAATTGGGCATAATTCTTATCGAAATCCATAAGCGTTTCATTTAGTAAGGAGTAGCCGCAAGGTTATTCTAAACCCCCGTGCCATCGTGCAAGATTCAATAATATCATTACTAAGTTGCTCCATTTTAGCCAGTTCCTAGAATCCAACTATATGTACAAATAAAAGTAAAGTATATTATACTTGATGTGGACAATTTTTCTAAGAATTCACCTTTATTTACTTATTTTTATTCTGCATAAAAATGTGTATACTTTACACGAGCCCATATTTTTTTTTGTTGTAAAACATATTTGTATCCTATAACTAAACTAAATGCTAGTTGTTATCATAATATGTACTTTGTTTAATGTACATTATTATCATTGTAATTACCCTCCTGTGTACCACTGTGTATCATGTATTATGTATCACCGGATTGTAATAGCCATTTGATGGCGTTGAAATAAATAAATAAATTATTCTTATTATTACAAATATCTTTACAACTATCTGACTTATTCAAAGACAAGGTAGAATTTCACCCTTTCCACGGTGGCAAAAAATTTGTCCAACTTTATAATATAACCTAATGCTATCTAACGCCAATTTATAACACTCTCATCTAAAACGCCAAAAGCTGAAATAAAAATTTTACACTGAATATCCATGGAACCGTTTTTTTTTTATATTTACATTAGCTTACCTACAAAATGCTATATTCTTTATTCGTTGAGCAGATTTTTGATTTAATAAGGCAGTTTGAAATCATATTACATCTAGTACGAAAGAGTCTACTCTAATTAAGAGCGTTTAACCAGCCAGCGGACGAAAATCCACATTTCGTCGAAAGTTGTTCTTGCGATCGTGTAGGGTGGTTACAATGAGAAAGATTAATTATTCTCCGTACCAGCTTTTTTAAATTATAACTCAATATCGAATTTATTTCAATCCAAATTAGCTTCAATATATATTTTATACCTTCATCCAAAAATGCTGAAAGGCGTGATGATAAAACCAATAAAATAATGTACTTTTTGTAATTATTTTTTGATTATAAATATTTATCATTTTTCAATAATGTCTAAATTTAATAAAAATGTTAAAAACATCTGAAATATATTAGTTTGTTAGTGCGCAAATAAATACACAAATGGACCAATTTTCGTCAAGAAAAATATGTACATATTGGATAAGTTTTAAGATTTTCACGGCCAAAAGCATTTTCGTTATTTGTTTTTAGGGGGTTATGCCGTGTTGCGCTACCTCCTTCTTTAGCCAACGTTTCGGACATCGTTGCAGTGTCCATCATCAGGGCAGATCCGGCAGATCCGGTAGATGTGTAATTTTTAGTCGTGAAGTGTGTGCTTATTTACTTCTGATGATGGACACTGCAACGATGTCCGAAACGTTGGCTAAAGAAGGAGGTAGCGCAACACGGCATAACACCCCAAAAACAAATAACGAACATGTACATATTTTTTAATGATTTTATTGAAACTAAAATTAAAATTCTGAAACATGCGTTTGCTAGATAATGTATTGATTTATTTTACTGCATGATTATATTATTTGAAATGGGTGTGGTATAATACAAAATCTTTTTTGAAAATTTAACAAATCTGCCAACGACCTATGGAATAACCTTATTATACTAAAAATTTTAAAATTTTCTCAAAATTTATTACGTGCGAATGCTAGATAAAAGAACAATCTTTCGAAATCCATTTATATTTTTTTGTGGAAAAGAGTCAATACGTCTAATACCTGATTTGAAAATGACATATTTCGGGTTTTCTCTGGTAATGCCCTCTTAAATGTTATACTTGTGTCATTGAAAGTAAGCTGGGCTGGTAATAAAAATGGTTATTAAAATTAGCAAATTGTGCTTAAGATAATTATTTTCCTCTAATTAGAATCAAATAGATAATATTATGTAACTAAAGGTTGTCTAAAATTTTGAAACATTATTAATGTTGGAGGTAAATTGTCACGAGTAAAATAACGCGTCCATTTAATAATTTTTTTATCCGTTGTTTTAATTTAATTTTTGTGTGAATACCTTACAAGAATCCCGGCTGCTCCCGTCTGGAGTTAGAGAGACTATGGCATCCCCAATTGGGTAATAGCCCATTTCTCTTGGGATGCTATGATTTATATGTACCAGACCACTACAGCCGAAGCCGACATCATGACTTATTTAAAGTACCGAACGGCAGAACAGACGTCTTGGCAAAGCATAGCATGACGAGGGGAGTGGTGCTGTTAAATGAAATTGCAAACCATTTGGATGTAAGTGACTGTTCTTTATATGCCTTAAAAATATTATTAAAGAGTCACTTGCCTAAATGCTGATAGGGTAACTAAATTGTACTGTAATTGGAATTATTCTGTTGTACAATAATAATAAAAAATAAAAAAATAAAATAAAATGTTCAGATTCTCAAATTGAGAAGCTTAAGGTATTGGGGAGGGGGAGGAGATGGGGAAGAGGAAGGTGGGGAAAACCCGGCTTTTCAGATCTGGTCACTAAACACGGCTAAAGCCATTTCAAGCAGCGTTTCGATTCTGAATAGTGGTCTTACACCAGGGCGATACTAACGGTATCTTCCACTCTGGAACGTTTCGCCATTATACTATACATTAGGTACTTTAAATGAATTCATCGTGAAATAACAAAAATTAATCAAATACAATTTATTTGCGCATGTCGGGATTCGATCCGCGACCTTCGGATTGCCAGTCAAGAGGCTTATCCCTCGACCACGGAGCTCGTTTATTCCTTTATTGAGATGCTTATTTAATTAATAACAACATATATTTGCACTAACGTAAGAGTAAGTTATGCACCTAATGATTCCACTTCAATGATAAACTAGAATAAATAAACGACAACTTGGTTTTTAATATGACAAAACATTATAACAAACATGTTTTAAAAACATTCATATTAGGGATGTTACGGAGCTCCATAACCATAACCGAAACCAAATCGTAACCGTAACCAAAACATCCAAAATAGTTTCGGATAAAAGCGGAGTCTAAATGACAGGTTTTTGTTTGTTTTACCCGGCCGAGCCTTCCCTAAACTGGTCACACATGCCGCTGCGTCTCTCTTGCAATTTGCATTGTTTATGATTTATTTTGTGATAATGGGTGTATAAACATAGACTAGAAATAAAAGTCAAATCTTGCTATTTGTACTTTTATAATTTTAATATTCTAATATCTGTAACCGAAATTATCCGAAACCAGCGGATAATCCAAAATAAATTCATATCCGTAACCGTATCCGAAACCGGTATAATATTATTCCTATATCTGTATCCAGATCCGAAATTTCATATCCATAACATTCATTTTGTAAATCATAAGGTTTCCACGCATTAGAAAATATTTCGAATAAAAGTGTGACGGTAATCTTTAATTCCCATAACCGTTTTGATATATATGTAAACCATATTATATATGGTAAACCATATTTTCATATATATGTAAACCTGATTGCTCTGTACTCACTATTAAAACCAATGTTAAATACCTTGGGGTAACTATAGACAGTAACATAAAGTGGAAGATGCAAATCAGCACAACAGTTGAGAGACTAAGAAAATTAGTGTACATTTTCATTAGAATTCGAAACATTTTAAATATTAGTATGTTAAGAACTATTTACTTTTCCTTAATCCAATCAGTGCTACAGTATGGAATTGTTGGTTGGGGCGGTGCATTCAAAACTTCTCTTTTACCATTGGAAATCATTCAAAAATTAATTGTAAAAATAATTTTAAAAAAGCCATATGATTACCCCACTATCAAATTATTTCAAGATTTTAAAGTACCTTCACTTCATGTTATTTATAAAAAAATTACAATTCTACAAATACACAAAGATTGCTTCAATAATGAGAGCTTCACTCCTTTTTCAAGCAGCATGAGAACAAATATCCTGGGCTCTATGACTGTCCCGCGTTGTAACACCACCACAGCTCAACAATACTATAAATATATTGGAGTTAAATGGTTTAACCAATTACCAGTTAATTTAAGATTGGAAACAAATTATAAAAAATTCAAAAAATCAATTAAAGCTCTTTATATATAACTTATCACAATCACTACATCTTATAATATTTTATTTATAAACACAATTGTAACATCTGATATCCTTTTTCTTTCTTTAATTTTTACCTTTCTTTTTTATATCCTCTTCTTTCTGCTTATGTTTTATATATTATATAAAACTATAGATGCATATTATTATATATACGATTTTTTTTTCTTTGTATACTGTTAATTATCCATCAATTGATCTATATGTATATAAAAAAAAAATTATATATTATTTAAACTTACATAAAAATTAATATCTACATTCGTTGTCTCCGCCTTTTTAACACGAGCTTTGCTCTAAAAAAAGGTGTAAGACGTATTAAATAATGTATATTTTTTTTTTCAAAAAACTTTATTTATACACAAAAACATGAAATTTTTGTAAAATTTATTAAATAAAAAAAAAAAAAAAAAAAAAAAAAAAAATATAATTTTAATTTATTTATTAGTTTTATTTGTTGGTGACCTTCTCCATTATATATTGCAAGAGAACGTGCTTCAAACTCTAAATTGCAGCTTAGTGGTATCGGAGTATTTTATTCCTGTTATTTTAATGGATTAATGAATTCCAATTTTTTTTCTTTTATGGTATAGTGTAGTGCATTGAACAATATAATTTGATACTCAAACATTAAACGACAATATTTTTCTCAGCATGGACCATCGTATCGATATTAATGATCATCGATTTTAATTTATTTTTTTACTAGCTGGTCCCGGCATGCGTTGCTATGCCATTTAATAAAAAAATTGTTTCTCCCTGAGTTTCCTTTCCCATTCGTTCCGTTCCCCTTCTGCCTCCCCTTCTTCTCCTGCGTCCTCTTCCCCTCTCGCGTTCCCACTCCGTCACCTCCATCTTCCCTATCCCCACTCCACTCCCCCCCCTTCCCCTGTCCCGCAAACCCTTCTCCCGAGTTCTCCTCCCCCCTCTCAGGTTCCCCTCCCCCCTCTCGCCTTCCCCTTCCACCTTCCCCGCCTTTCCTCTTTCATTTATCTCTCCCTCGTCCCGCCAACCCTCCTCCTGCGTTCCATATATTCAATCCCAGTACATTCAGTTTTTAAACAGCCCGTGTGCCACCTTTCACAATTTTTATTCAAATTTCCATTTTTCATGTATATTAAATTTGGTACCTAACATAGGTACCTATTTAAAATATCTAAAATTCTTGATTCGTACTATTAGGGGAGTACCTACTTTAAATAAATTTACCAACTTAAAGATTTTCAAAAATAGAATTTTATTTAACAATCATTGTTTTGCAAAATGTCTTTCTCAAACACGCGTACTGTCCAACGTGAGATAGTCGTTTAGTTTAGTAATATAGGTTTTCTGAAATTATCCAATTTTCTGCCCAATTTAATTAATTAATTTTTCCTTAATTTTTCTCTCCGTAAGAACCATCCTCGTACTTCAAGGAATATTCTAAAAAAATAATTGGCGAAATCGGTTCAGCTGATCTCGAGATTTGCGCTTAGCAACACATTTAGCGATTCATTTTTATATATAAGATAAATAAAATTAAAAACATACCTTTGGGTGCAATAATTTACACTTGTCCAAAGAATTTCTAATTTCATATGCAAGCACAAGATAGTGAAAACCTAAGCAGTTAATTCTTTTAATTGAAAAATAAAGACTTATTTACTTTAAAGAAAAATATACAGGATATTTTAATAGATCAACGGTTGTTGGTGATCGCGTGGTTGAAAATTCTTTATTATTGAAATATTTCGTTTGTGTTTCTTAAAAGTAATATAAAAGTGATATCAGGCCAAAAATAACGGCTAACGGTTTGTGAAAAAATGATTTGAGTAATTCTTTGCTAAATCTAAGGAAATTCTTTAACTTATCTTAGCGTTCTATTATTACTGTTGCAAGCAGAAGTCTCAGATGTTTTATATGACGAGGAGAAGAAGAAATAATATTATAAATGTATAAGGGAGTCCTAAAAGACAACTTCATCCATTTAAGGGCTACTAGGACACCGACAAGATTTAAAAAATATGACTAGCATGTTTTTATTTATAAGAATTCCTCACAAGAATACCATCTGGAGTCAGTGAGACTGTGGCATCCCTAATTGCGATATTTATGATGCTGAAAGTAGTGGGGAGATGTAGGAAATGGGGAAAAGAAGGTGGTGAAGTACCCGACTATTCAGATCTGGTCACCAAACATAACTTAAGCCATTTCAAGCAAAATTTAAATTCTGAATAGAGGTCTTAACTTAAGAGCGTTTAACCAGCTAGCGGCCGAAAATCCACATTTCGTCGAAAGTTGTTCTTACGATCATGCAGGGCGGTTACAATGAGAAAGATTAATTATTCTACTTACCAGCTTTTTAAAATTATAACTCAAAATAGATTTTATTTCATTCCAAATTTACATTTATACCCACATCCAAAAATGCTGAAAGGCGTGATGATTAAACTATTAAAATAATGTACTTTTTGTAATTATTTTTTGATTATAAGTATTTATCATTTTTCGATAATGTCTACAATAAATAAAAATGTTAAAAATCTGAAATATATTACTTTGTAAGTGCGCAAATAAATACACAAACGGACCAATTTTTGTCAAGAAACACAGGTACTTACATATTTTTTAATGATTTTATTTAAACTAAAATTAAAATTCTAAAACATGCGATACCCAAATAATGTATTGATTTATTTTACTGCATGATTATATGATTTGAAATGGGTGTGATTTAATACAAAATCTTTTTTGAAATTAACAAATCTGTCAACGACCTATGGTATAACCTTATTATACTAAAAATAAACATTTCTTCTCAAAATTTAAAACATACGAATGCTAGATAAAAGAACAATCTTTCGAAATCCATTTATAATTTTTTGTGGAAAAGAGTCTATACGTCTAAAACCTGATTTAAAAATGACACATTTTCTCTGGTAATACCCTCTTAACCAGGGCGATATCGAGAACACCTACATTCTACTCAGTAAAAAATCTTTAGTTTTCGAGATGTTGCAATTTTTATGAATTTCGACAAAATCGATACCTACATCAGTTTAGTAAGTGCAACATTTAGTTTAGTAAGTGTAACATTTCATATTTTTAGGTTGTCGTCGAATTTCGTTGAGTCTCGAAAATTAACGTTTTGCTAAAAACATTGTGATATTTTGCTCCGTCATGAATTTGCCTATCAGCCCTCCAACGGATTACGTTACTACTCCCTGTATAAAAAAACGACCTAAATATACAGTTCGTTCAATTCGCTTTAATAAAAAAAATACTGGTGTAAAATGTAATACAAACAGTTTACGCGCCTGGTTTTAGTGAATCTACCTCTGGGCTCCGGCTCCGTACCGAGAAGGCCCTGCGAACTGTAAAAGTGGCTATAGTTTGAATGTAGGTCGCAAAATACATTGCTTCTATAAATGGAGTAAGCCGGCTGCTGAGAGGCGATTTAAGTATACACGATATACTAAATGCTGCAATCTCTACGTATCTTGTCCCGGGCTGGTGGATCCGATACCACGTTACCTGCCTACTTACTGGAGGGAGGCAGTCATATACGATTATAGTTATAGTTATATGGCAGGAGGAAATCTTGATTATAGTTATAGTTATATCTCTACCGTGTTAAAGCGTATTATAATTTAGGAATATGATGGAATCAAATAGGTGTATTGTTTAACGTAAATATGCGACAAGATGCCCAACTGCTCCCAACTGTTTAGAACTAGTGAGACATTGGAATCCCTTATTGGGGTGTATTGTGACGCTAAAGGCAGTAGAGAGGGTAGGAGATAGGGAAGAGGAGGTTGGGGATTATTCAGATCTGGTTAAAAACATGGTTAAAGCCACATCAGTTTCAATTTTGAATGGTGGTCTTACAGTATCTTCCCCTCTGGAACGTGCCGTAAGGTATACTAGGTAATATACTAAGTAGGTACATTATATGCATTGTATTATTTTTTTTATATATTTATTGTGAAATAATTTTAACCCGCTACCTCAAGATTGCAAATCGAGAGCCTTAGCGCTCGTCCCAGAGGTCGTCAAAAGTTAAAAAAATATTTAGTATTTTTTTATTGCTGAATGGTGGTAATCTTTTAGTTTCTGTTTGTATATGTAACAAGTTGCAAGATAGTAAAATGAATTTGCCCACCTACTGCGTGGCGGGTCGGATCGGGAGAGACTAGTTGAGGGAGACCTAACCCAGGGGGCCTAGTCACTAATTTTTGTAAACCTCCGTTTCATGAAGTTACGGGTTTAGCTACGTCACATACCCGTATTTTGACAGATTCGCCAACTTAAATAACAACAACAACGGGTATGTGACGTAGCTAAACCCGTAACTTCATGAAACGGAGGTTTACAAAAATTAGTGACTAGGCCCACAGATCTCTCCAGCCAGACTCTCTCGACCCATCGCATTGCACTACAGTTGGAGGGATGGATCCATACGTACGTCACTCCTGAACACATTCGCCCCGAGATTTCTACTCACCATCTTATCTTTTTCCTTCTCAGAATATCCTCTCCTTACTTTCCTTAATAATACCCTCCACATGGCATTCCCAAAGATAACATAGGCCTTCAGGGATTTTTTTCCAATCCTATGCCTCCTGTGTGTAGCAATGTAAAAAAATTGCATATATACCAGAATGAAACTGAGATGGTATTTCAACGTCAAACAAGTGGAGAGATTCTGCAAATGGATTATTTTTATATGTGAATTAACCCAGA
Organism: Limnephilus marmoratus; assembly: GCA_917880885.1. Taxonomy (NCBI): domain Eukaryota; kingdom Metazoa; phylum Arthropoda; class Insecta; order Trichoptera; family Limnephilidae; genus Limnephilus; species Limnephilus marmoratus. Next base: position 17,071,919 of record OU862908.1, read on the forward strand.
AAAATATTTATGTTTCTGTTTTGTCAGTAGGTTCTAACTGCAGTTGAATGGGTTTTTTTTATTTCCAAATTAGGTTATTTTTAACCTTTAAGTTCTTTAAGAACGAGATCTGAAAATACTCATATATTCAATTTAACCGTGTAATTGAACTACTTTCTTGAATACGTATATTATTATATGAGATCAGATCAATATCAGAAAATTTCTTTCTCAGAAGAACATACGAAAAATCTGATTGAAAAAGAGCTGTCTTCTAGATTTATTTGATTCACCTCAACAAGAGGGGCCTTTCACAGATTTCAGGATTCGACGTGTTTCGACATATTAAATTTAGTACATACATTTCTATAGTGGCAAAGATTGCTAAGGATGTTCTATACAATGCCGAATAAAGAGGGGCGGGATGATTTCTACCCACTCAGGTACCTATATTTTGTATCCTGTTTCAAATTCAAAGCATTCAGAACATATATCGGAAATTAATGTTATACGATATTCAATATTTCTAAATTTCTGAATACTAAAATGAATAGTCAATATTATTATCAAATATACCTACGATAATGTTCTCGAATTTCATAACAATTCATTAAAAGCGCCTACTTGTAAATGTTGACGTTTCAAACAAGAGAATAATGGTTATTTATATAGATACTCCAATAAAAAGCCCTAATAAGTGTCTTGTGTTTTTATTAACTTAAAGCAAAAAATAAAATATTACGTCTCAGTGGCGTTCGTGATTTCAATCAGGGCAGGCATAGGCACTCGAAAAATCAGCGAATTAATCAGCGAAATAAACTTACCACAGACTTTTCGCTAAGAACAGCTAAGCTGCTTGCTTTAGCCGACGTTTGATTGGTTTCATAGCCACATCGAATTTTAATATCCACATAGCAGATTTATTGATGATTATAAGCCAATTATTGGATAATAAATACAATTTCGATAGTTCATTGAAATACAACGTAATATGATAATTATTTCGTTGTAAAGTTGTACTAATTAATAGAGGTAAGTACCAAAAGATGGCACTGATTGCTAAATATTGTGATTTATACCGAAAGGCACATTTTTCGAAACTGAAACAAACAAGTCTTCTCTTGAATACGCATTGCGCACACATGTACATTTTTGGTTAAATCATAACCTCCTGAGGTTTTGTAGAATACGTTCAGTTATTATTTTACCTATTTATTAAAAAAAACTGTAATATTATTCATATTTTTATGAGAGCTTACGTGCCTATATGGAATGCTCGCCTCTGTCACATTCCAAATGCCGATAAATTTATTAAAATGCGTTTGTACAGCATAAAAAAGTCTGTGAAAATTATTTATCGCGAAATATAACACATTTATTCCAATTTAATTACACCTTCGTTATGCTATAGTCATCGATAAAATTACGATAGAAAAAAATCGTTTAAGAGGGCATTACCAGAGAAAACCGGAAATACGTCATTTTCAAAAAAGTTTTTAGACGTATTGACTCTTTTCCACAAAAAATTATAAATGGATTTCGAAAGATTGTTCTTTTATCTAGCATTCGTAATGTAATAAATTTTGAGAAATTTTTTTAATTTTTAGTATAATAAGGTTATTCCATAGGTCGTTGGCAGATTTGTTCAATTTCCAAAAAAGTTTTTGTATTATACCACACCCATTTCAAATAATAAAATCATGCAGTAAAATAAATCAATACATTATCTAGCAAACGTATGTTTAAGAATTTAAATTTTAGTTTCAATAAAATCATTAAAAATATGTACGTACATGTGTTTCTTGACGAAAATTGGTCCATTTGTGTATTTATTTGCGCACTTACAAACTAATATATTTCAGATTTTTTTAATATTCTTATTAAATTTAGACATTATTGAAAAATGATAAATACTTATAATCAAAAAATAACTACAAAAGGTAAATTATTTTAATAGTTTTATCACCACGCCTTTCAGCATTTTTGGATGAAGGTATAAATTAAACCTAATTTGAATTGAAATAAATTCGATATTGAGTTATAATTTAAAAAAGCTGGTACGGAGAATAAATAATCTTTCTCATTGTAACCGCCCTGCACGATCGTAAGAACAACTTTCGACGAAATGTGGATTTTCGTCCGCTGGCTGGTTAAACGCTCTTAAATCTATTGTTAAATAAATAATTAGATGTAGATCAATCGAAATTTCGTGAAAACAATAATCATATACAACGTTACAATTTCACAACTAAAGCAAGATGTACAAAAACATAGATCTTACTTTCGTTGGTTTGTCTCAACTGTTAGATAATATCTTGCATATGAATACTAAACATTCCTTTGTCTAGAAGTATTGAGATGACAACATACAAAATAATTTATTTTCCGCAAATATTAACCATAGGTGAAACATTTTAATATAACACTCTGAATTTTAATTAATTTACCGGAGGTTTAATGTAATGTATATGTTGTAGGCAGATCATGATGCGCCTAGCCACATCGTGAAGTGCCTGAGACGCATCATGATCTGTCTGATTTTACGATTGGCCTGCGACATATATACCATTTTCCAAGTTCATACAGCGAAAATTTGGGGGCGATTCATGAAAAGTTTAGCAAAAGATATTATTTTTTAATTAATTCCCATTTAAAAAAATGTTAATGATAAATTTCTAATTTTTGCGTCGTACAAACATATCCTTATAATTATTATTTCTTTCTACTCGGTCGGCTGTTCCATTAAAGTTATGCAATGTTAGGCTGGTCATTTTATTGTCCGAACACGTGCATTTCTCGCAAAAGTAAAGCTATTATGAAACTGGATATTGTTTATTTAAAAATGTGTTATTATTGGTAATTTGAATGTCTTATTTAAAAAAAAAATATTAGTACTTTTTCTTAGATAATATGAATGACTGTCCCTCTCCCCCCTCCTTTCAGAGGAAACGTGGAAAACGGTGTACATTATGGGTATTTTTTTATAGACATAAGTAATTGATGAAAGTATTCGAGAATATCATTTATGACAATATTGAAAATTATTGAATAGCATTACATCATTGTTGGCCAACATATCGCAGTGGTCTACGTATTTGCTTTCGGTTGCGAGTTCAATTGTCAGAATGTATTTTTGTATCATGTGCGAGCTTTGATAGGTCAGTAAAATAATACCTACCCTTTTTGTAAACAGATATATTTTTTTATCATTTCGTTGGTAGGAAAATATTCATTTCGTCGGAGGGGGAAATAATATTAACTACAGGGAGCGCCATCAGTTTTTACACTTTTGATATCGCTCCTGCGGGAAAACTGTCAAAGCAAGATTCTTGGAAATTGTTTCGTCATGGATTGCTTTTATTTTATTTTATTTTTTTAACATGAGCTCCACACAGGAGGCCCTGAGGAAAATAATATCCCTCAGGGCCTATTTCATCTTTGGGGATGCTGTGTGGAGGGTTTTTTTTAAGGAAAGGAAGGAGAGGAGAGTTCTGGGAAGGAAAAGGGTTTAAGGGGTGGGTAAGAATCTGGGGTTCAGTGTGTCCTGGTCATCCGTCTCCAAGACCTAGACAAACCTTACCCCATGAACCCGGGCACCCCTGTTAAATCACCAAACGTAGCGAACCACTTGGGGTGACCTATGCAGAGGTGCTTTACAGGATAACAATGCGTTTTCTGGGTGAAACAGTTTTAAAATCTAACGATTCCTTTGGGATTGGTCGGAGACTGCATCGGGCTTATTTCTAATTACACAATTTAAATCAAATCGTTGATCTAGAAATTAGAGGAGATCGGTTTAGTTCTAAATGAGAATGAGATGGCCATGAACAAAGGGAGCGGGTAAGATTCCGGCTTGTCCGTGCGCAAGGTTTCGACTGCTTTGACGATACCCAGATCCTTTACGTCGAAAATTGAATTGAATTTACAACAACAGAACTTGGATCTTGGATGTAGCAAAATGGACAACGTGCCATACATACAATTTAACTATATCGCTGGTTAAGGATACGTTACAAACAAATTGATATCGTAAAGAGGTGAAATTCCACGGCCTCCACGCAGCCCAGACTTGACAATCCCCTTTTTAGTTGGGTTATCTCGAATTTCGGGTATACCAACTTCATAAACTAGCCATCATAATCCCAAACAAAGACGAATCTTATTCACAATAAATAAATTTGTTTACATTTATTAAAATAATCATTAATTTTCTTTATATTGATTGTTCAAAAGTGCAAGAACTTACGGTGCACCCTATGCAACTGAACATCGTTTGAAAGGATGTCGGTTTAAAAGGGATTACGATGTAGTATGACGTCAATATGATGTAAGAATTTTTCATGGATTTAATAGCAAACGAATGAGCTTTATGAATTTTGACCATAGAAAAAGTGCCTTGCCTAAAGCCGAGAAAAGTACATTTTCAACACCCCTTTTCATTTCCTCTACCGCTCCCATCCGTATTACCAGAATTACGAAACTTCCCCTATTTTCGGGGAAAAAATCGATGAAAATAATAAGAGCCATATAAGTGAGACATTCTAATATGACCTTTAAAACTTGAGATAGGTCAGATATGTTAGGGTGTGTTTACACGCGTCTTTTGGCAACTTGCAGAAGTTATTAGAAACATTAGGTACCTACCGGAAAACTTTACCCTATACTACCAGTAAACTTTGAACCGCTCGTTCATTCCTCTCGTGGTATCTTTTTAAGCTCTCAATCTTCTTGTATTCTGAGGATGCCTTCTATCTAAAATAAAATCAAGTTTTCTTCGACAAAATGGGAACGACTGATCTGTTTTCCTCTTTCACGTCAAAGTGTTCAGAATCCTTTATGGAACTTCGGCATATCTTATTATCTAACTCGATTTACAACCTGGAACTCTTTATATAGAAATATGTGCGTGATATGAAGGTGAGTACCTACCTCCTCCAAGAAAATAACCATTTTCCATCGGTTTAAAAGAAAACTCTTATATTTATTTTTATAACGCAGCAAAACAATATTTTGTGTTATCTTACCAAATTTTTATCAAGCGGAAGAAATCTTTTAATGTTTATACGAAAATAATTTACAATTCACGTAAATACGGTTTTTAAGCCTCGTTTTCTCGGCAAAAAAATAAGTACGTACTCATTCCAAGCGATCGAGACGAATCCGAACGATTTTCACATGATGTTTGTATACGGAAAAAACATTCGTTAAGACGTTCAAGATTATTTTTAGACTGTATAAATTATTATCGATCGAGTTTCGTACATCTCTTATTCTCGTTGGGGGCGTTCAGTAAACAAGCGCAGCGCAAAATCCCAATTAACTACGGTCTTGGCACGTGAAACGGAGCTACGTACAATGGCTCTGCCACGGCGTACCATCGGAGTGAAGTCGAAATAGCAATTAGAGACGGCATAGTGTCCTTCGTCTCGAATGCACGGCACAGCATAGAAACATAGCGTACAGCACTTCGTTATAAGTTATAACCCATCGCATAACCCGGCGCGGCGCGCGGCGTACTGATACCACAGTAAGCGTAGCACGGTGCGACGCATGGCGTGCTTTGCGCGGCATCTCTGAGCGCCGAACGTCGAGCGCGGCCGCCGATCCGTGGTATCATTACCGTCGCGGAAATATGTAGTGAAGTCACATGACACTCTAAATTATTATGACAACGGATGATTTGTCACTATCACTGCAAGGAACGATTTTATTTAATCTGTACTTTGTATACGGCGGCACAAAGATGACAATAGAATATTGTAATATCTGACGACACAATTTCCAAGAGAAAAACAGTATTCTGAATTCTTTTAGCTGAGCAAGGAAAATCCAAGTGCTTTGTAACAAGAGCATGGGCGTAGCCAGGTTTTGATTTAAGGTGGGGCAAAAAATAAAAATAAAGAGGAGGTACCGAAAAAAAGTAGGCTTCTACAACATATTCATGCTTATTCTACAGCGTATTCATGGACTCTTTGGATACGTAGAATATGAACGGAAGAAGGAAAAATCATCCAATGAAGTGCTGTAAATTTGAAAATGTTACTCGATCTACAATCCCATAGGTCAAATATCGGCCAGCCAGGGTGGGGCAAGCGCCCTTGCCTTGCATATTTAATAACGTAAAACGTATTTGAAAGCTTAGATTATATTTTTAGAAAAAAAGATAACTGCCATATACCACACATTTTGTAATTACGCATTTTTAGATTTAATTCTATAGTTAAAGCATTACTCACATTATAGGAATATTTTTTGGAAGAAAATTTTACAAAGGCAAACACGGTGAAGCTATTTTCGATAATTTTTTTATGACCCATATTTTTTTTACTGAGAACTTTGTGCGAATAATGTTTATTGAAATTTATAAAACATATTTAAATTACTCTAATTTATACAAGCCTAAAGAGAAGACGCAAAATCGAAACCGATCGGATTTGCTTTTCTATATCATTTCATGATACAGAAATTCTTTCACTAGGTGCTTTGGGCCCGATAATGTGTTTTTTTTTTTACAGTGAATGCCGCACAAGAATCTCAACTGCTTCCGTCTGGAGCCAGTGAGACTATGGCATCCCCAATTGGGGTATGTTGTGAGGCTGAAGGTAGTGGGGAGGGGAAGGAGGTGGGGAAGAGGAAGGTTGGGAAGTACCTGGCTATTCAGATCTGGTCACCAAACACGGCTAAAGCCATTTTCAAGCAACGTTGCAATTCTGAATGGTGGTCTTACACCAGGGCGATACTGATAGTATCTTCCACTATGGAACATGCCGCAAATATACTAGACATTATTTTAAATGAATTAATTGTGAAATAACTCAAATTAATCAAATTAAACATTATTTGCGCATGCCGCATTCGAACCCGCGACCTCCGGATTGGGAGTCAAGAGTCTTACCCACTGGACTACGGAGGTTCATTGAAATTAAAAAAAGTTAAATTACTCAGAAACATCTACAGAGAAATAAATATCAAAACTTATCGGATTTGCGTTTCTATATCATTTTATTACGCATTTAGTAGTGTCCGACCGAAACAGGAATTTCTATCAAAACCGAAACCGAATCTTCGGTAACTGTCTAAGTTTCGGCCGAAACCGAAAGTGAAACTTTTTTAGACATGTTTGAAATCTATTTTTTACTGAAATTTGGGTTATTTTTTACACTTACACATATAGTTAATACGTGTTAAATTAAATTAAAACAATAATTGAAATATGTGAAAAAAAATTACCTACTGCTATAAAACACACAAAAATTATAAAAATTACCAAAACATGTTAACTACTTCTTGGAAAAAAAATGTGTCAATAATCAACACTTATAAAGGAAGATTTGATTATTATTGATTTTCCCTAATAAATAAAATTAAATAAAAAATTAAATTAAATTCAGCGACAAAAAAAGAACCTATTTAATCGAGTATTTTAATTTTACTTACTTGCGTTTACAATCACAACATTCTTATTACACGTGTTAAATTAAAAAAAAAAAAAAAAAAAAAAAAAAAAAAAAAAAAAAAAAAAAAAAAAAAAAAAAAAAAAAAAAAAAAAAAAAACAAAAATTGAAGTGTGTTAAGAAATTTATTTTTTTGATATTACTGCTACAAAAAAAAAATTAACTGATGCCGAAACTAGATGTTTTTGCCGAAACTTGCCAAAACCGAACCCGAACCTTCGATCGGTCACTAGTTTGTTGTATATTTGTTGTGCGATTGTTTGTCTGTATATTATTGCTTATGAAAGTGACCACGCTCACACGAAGACCGCACACAACGATTTGTCAGACGAGTGGTATCGATATAATTATGCAACACAACACTAAATAAATTATCGATTGGATAGTTGAAGCGCCGCGAGATTGTATTAGTTTTTTGGCAAGCAAGACCAACAGTAAGTGTAACACGTTTCAAGGGCAGATTAATTTACTATCGCGAGGTTTCTCGATTTGACTCGACAACAACTGATTTACATTCTATTATAGTGTTATCACAACCATTTAATGGAGTATTACAACCGACCACAATGCAATCTTGACGATACGCTTCAATATTTCTTAATTATTCATTCAAGCAGATACTTGTGAGGGCATGTTTTTTCAGAAGCACGTATCCATTTGAACTACTTCTCTTGTTTTTTTCATTAATCATGTCACAATCGTTAGATTTAACATATCCAATAAAGAGTTATTTGCAAATGTAAATCTCGCATATGGTTTTGAAAAAAAAAGCGAGCTCATTAAATCGAGAGTATGCATAATTTATGTACAAATGCAGATTCGTCTTACTCAACCGACTGTTTCGTAAGATTTGTGAGTCTTTTTTCAAGTGAATAACTCAGTTCGAATACGGTTTATTGCATTGCCTTCCTAATCAGATTCCTTGCGATGGACGTTTAGGTTATCAATATTTAATACTAGCTGATACCCGGCATGCGTTGCCATGCCATTTAATAAAGAAATTGTTTCTACCTGCGTGTCCTTTCCCATTCCCCTACCCGAGTCCGCTCCCCCCTCCCGCATCCCATACATTCAGTCCCGGTACATTCAGTTTTCAAACAGCTCGCATGCCACCTATTGCAATTTTTTTACACAAATTTCATAATGCCAGAGCTCACCAGTAGTTTTATACAAACCTTGTCCTGACAATAACGAACACAAAAAAAAATAATTATCTAATTTGGTGCAGGCGTTAGGAAGTTATGCGCGTACATACATTTCGGCAATTCATTTGTATTTATATAGAAGATAGATATATAGATAGATAGAATAGGAAGATAGATAGATAGATAGATAGATAGATAGATAGATAGATAGATAGATAGATAGATAGATAGATAGACAGATAGATAGATAGCTATAGATAGATAGATAGATAGATAGATAGATAGATAGCTATAGATAGATAGATAGATAGATAGATAGATAGATAGATAGATAGATAGATAGATATATAAGGCTATAGATAGATAGATAGATAGATAGAGAGATAGATAATAATTAATAAATAGATTAATTAATATTATTCCCACCTTACTCTCAATGTCCTTTAGCTTGCATTTAATCTTTCCTTAGCGTTTAATTTATGAAAATTAACGTAAATTCATCACAACCTCAAACCCGATATCGGCAATTTATTGTTTTCAACAAACATGAAGTCGCACCATTTAATTACATCGTAGATAGAGAATGCAGATACAATACCTAACCATAAACGAAATTATAGCTTAAACATTTTCTCAGAATTTTTTTTTTAAACGCTGAGCTCTGAAATACAGCTATTTTAACGTTATAAAATAAGTAAAACTTGTAATCTCAAGACAAAGCTTAATATGAAATCATTAAACTTGACTATAAATAAGTTTATATTATGAGCACCAAAAAATGGGATTTCAATAAACTGAAGATTTTTCAATCGTTTCGCATGAACAAAATAAAAATAAAATTGTTAATTACTTTACAAAAAATATTATTGTGAACTACTAAAAAAATATTTTTCCATAAGAAATGTATGAACGCATATTAGAAACAACTTTTAATAATACAATACAAGGGCGGATTTAGGGAGGGGGTACGGAGGCACGTGCCCCCCCCCAGACGGTATTTTTGTGTACTGTGGCGATTCCATCACAGTACAGAAAACTGTCTTTATTAAACATTTAATTTTTCTATTGTTTTGACACTTTCATAAACCTTCCAATACTAACTTGAACTTGTAGAAATAAACTTGAAGTATGATACTTCAAGTTTATTTCTAACAGTAATAGTTGATTTTTCGCCTGTCCGCCCCTTGTGCCCGCCCAAAAAAAATCCTAACAGTAATTGTTGATTTTTTGCGCGTACGCCCCTTGTGCCCCCCCCCAGAAAAAAAATCCTAACAGTAATTGTTGATTTTTTTACGCGTACGCCCCTTGTGCCCCCCCCAGAAAAAAAATCTTAACAGTAATTGTTGATTTTTTTGCGCGTACGCCCCTTGTGCCCCCCTCCAGAAAAAAATCCTAACAGTAATTGTTGATTTTTTGCGCGTACGCCCCTTGTGCCCCCCCCCCAGAAAAAAAAATCCTAACAGTAATTGTTGATTTTTTTGCCAGTCCGTCCATTGTGCCCCCCCTCAGAAAAAAATCCGGGATCAATATTATGGCAAAGATTATGTGTGACAGTCTCCTTCGACGAATTTTTTTCTTACTTATAAAATTATTCACAAAATAAATAAAAAACGCTTTTGCTTTCGAAATCGAGCGTTTCCAGATTCCGTTTGCCAAGCGATTTTTAAGTCTATTACATATATTCGTGACGATATAAGACACACGAAAAATATTAAAATTTTTGGCTGTGGCTTCCTCTTAAGAAAAACCTTGAGTTAATGGCCCAGATGAAAGGAGATTCAGTTTATGGCAATATCCAGATATTGGTCCACTCGAACGAGTTTGTTTTATGAAAGAGCAGGTTATTACCACTGTTGACGTTAATGGAAGCATTCCCTCCATTTCGGTATTCAAGTACGCAGCATTTTATAAATAATTATAAAAATTACGTCAGATAAAAATATCGGTAAATAACTTAGTGGTGTATATCTGGGACCACTCCATTGCAAACTGTGTGATTGACTTAATTAGATCAATAATTATTATTCATAGCAATTTCTGCTATGTCCCCCGCATGCTATTTCCATACGAAATTGGTGTATGTAGTTTCAGCGCTAGAATTTGCGTTTTAAGATTAAAAAAACCCACATGGCTTCAAAACGACAATATGTATTGGATTTATTAATAATTGACAGCCTCCGTGGGCAAGGGGTAAGGCTCTTGACTCGAATTCGAAGATCGCGGGATCGAACCCCGGCGTGCGCAAATAAAATTTATATGATCAATTTGTGTTATTTCACAATAAATTCATTAAAAATAATATGTAGTATATTTGCGGCACGTTCCAGAGTGGAAGATACTCTCAGTATCGCCCTGTTGTAACACCACCATTTAGAATTGAAACGTTGCTTGAAATTGCTTAAGCCGTGTTTGGTGATCGGATCTGAATAGCCAGGTACTTCCCCACCTTCCTCTTACCCATCTCCTTCCCCTCCTCACTACCTTCGCCCTCACAACATACCCCAATTGGGGATGCCACAGTCTCACTGGTCCAGACGGGAGCAGCCGGGACTCTTGTGAGGTATTCGTTATAAAAATAAAATAAAGTAATAATCATGGAACACCGTTAATCGATTACAACGTAATTTTACAACAATTTTTGCTATAATTACACAATAATATTTTAAAGTATTTAGTTTTAATGCCATATTCTCTGTAGAATATGTTTAAAGTGTTGGCGATTATTATAACAAACATTAAAACAATAGGGCTTATTTTTATAACAATGCTGAGAGCAAAAATATTGTTGTTATTTTTGCCAATGAAGCGAGTGGAACTAGATTAGATTTTATACAATTTGAACTTTTTCAATTGAAATTGGAAGCCACTAGATAATTTTCGCAAGTTTGAATAGTTACAATTGATTTGTAAACACTGTAGGTACACAACATTGATTTTGGTAATAAATTTGTAAATATAAAAGCGTGTTTGTAGGGCATGTTTGATTGTCGTCTATTCGAGGTGACATGTTAAAAGGTTTATGATAAATATCTCCTACTCTCGACTAGGGGTTGAAAAGAAAACGATCTCGCACAAACCCTTGCGAATGTTTCGCGCGCTGAAAACCCTTAATTGCGTCCGCCATGTTGTGGCGGCCATTTTGGAAAAGTGCTCGCCACCTGATTGGCCGCCGGCGTAGACACGCGGGGGCCGCTCGGCGCTTTCCCACCCCCCGTCTCGCACCCCATACGAATTCACGTTAAGCCACGCACTGTTCACGGCTCTTGCATTGCCCACAATCAAGATCACTCACTGACATTTACGAGTGGATTATTTACGAATATTATTCACGGGAAAACATTTGCACGAATGTCAAACAACACTAGCGGCGGGTAAACTCGGCGGGAAACCGTCCATCTTGAGCGACGCGGATTAAAGCGACGCTTATTTAAGTAGAGCGGTTGTTTTTGGAGGTTATGTAGTCTTTTTGGAACGATGTTAGAGATATCGATTTTGTAGCTGGTTGTACGTGCGAGCCGGTTAGACGGCATTTACCGACTACGGCATGAGACCGAACACGACCGGCCGGGCTGTCATACCAGATACCAGTTGTTGCGTGCGCCTGCAGCGCCGCGCGGCCAACGTGGGAACCTGTCCGCCAATACACTTGTACATAACACTACACTACAGACTATAGCACACGGTACAGTACCGGTGCACGGTGCACGGTGCACAGGTGAACCTGCTCCGGACTATACTTCCTACTGCCTGTGGGCGTAGTCTGTACTCCATCCGACCTGGTTGTGAGCACGTGCAATCTCCCCTGCGTGACGAGATGACCCCCACTGCTATTGCCGCTGACTGACATTACGTCTTACGTCTACGTGATTGTCTTCTTTACGTGATTGTCTGCTCTAAATCATTAAAATTGATAACTCTTTTCAAAGCACACAACAAAGAGAAAAAACTTACTATCTTTTTGTGACAAATCAGGCCAGGTTTTTTTGGACTTAGTATAGTCAGTTAGTATAGTCAATTATATTAGAAACAATTATCTATAATAACAGAAAGCTGCAATGTACTTCATTTTACAAGCAATAATGTGTTATAGTGAGCCCAATAGTGTGTTTTCCATAATATTCAATTCAATTCAGTTATTTATTAATTTTAAAACATTGTAAAATAAACTTTCAATGCGTTTAAAAAGAGTATTAAGATTTAAAATTTAAACAGGTTTAAGTATTTTATATTTCAATGAAGCACAATCATATTTACAATAACAAAACTTGTTGTCTGAATTGTGCTTCATTGATATTAAACATATCGATATTCGAAGTGATTCTATTTAACAACAAGACAGCTCTCCCGACTGGCTAACCATTGGCAAGTTAGTTCTGCAAGCCGGGCGATAAAACCGTCTATGCTGACGATGACGGAGATAACCATCGGGTACATAGAAACTAATGTTCTCCATGATAGCCGAGTTTTCGAACCTTCCACGAATCAGTCTGAAGAAATGTGTTACAATGAGCGCATCCCTTCTGACCCGTAGAAGGTTCACACCAAGCATGCCCAAGAGAAAGTGAGTAGGGTAGAGCCACGGATAATATTCAATAATATTCCAATATTCTTCCATTAGGAAGTATTTATGATGTTACCACGATAATAATAATAAAAACTCCCCTGTCGTGTAAATGATGAGAGGTACTAACAAACATACAACGTTTAAAAAATAAACTGACATATTAAAAGGGTTTTCAGCAAAGCACAGGAACACCTTAATTAAAAGCGAACATCAAAGTGTCAACCTAAATTACCTTTTAAATATTCATATTGTTTTTCACTTTTTTATTTTATTTTATCTTAATTATTGAACGCCCGTAGGGCTTTGGCAAATATAATACATGTCCAACAATATTAATAAGCTAAAATAGGGGTGGGTACATTTGTAAGGCTGAATTTAGTCTCACGCTCACCGTCAGCGCTCATAGATCAGCGGGTAGTTCTTCAGCGCTGAGGCTCAGCGTGGCTCGTTTCAGTATCGTACTGACCGCCTTACTGTACAGACGAAGACGTAAAATGTGGAGTGTATTAGTTATTGCTGCTTTGTACAACCTATCCCAAAAAAATTAAAACGATTCGCCATGACTGTACACGCTGAAGACGTCCGCTCCGCTTGACACTAGAACGCTCACTGAAAGCAGAGGCGCTCGTGCGATCGTCAGCGCCGACAGCTACGCGGTGCGCGACGCGAACGGCCGCGTAGCCATCAGCGCTGACCACCTTGCGCGCTGATAGCTACGCGTCATTCAAAAACGCTTCCTAGAAGTTCATATATCTCGACCATCAGCGCCGACGGTGCGCGTGCGGTCAGCGTAAGACTAAATTCAGCCGAAGTTAAATATTTAATTTTATTTGATTTTATAATCAGTTGGGCTTTTACACTTTATTATAAAATCAAAATACTTAATAACTTATAGAAAATTATATAAAACGATTTTTAAAGCTTGCAGTACCATAAAACTGATAAACTGAATGGAACAATGTTATTAAAACATTTACCTAAAAGTGTCATAAAATAAAATATAATCTAAAACTATTCTGTAATACCATAAACTAAATTCAAAATTAATAAACGCAATAAAAATAACAAATTGTGAAAGAAACTTTTCGAATATCTGTAAAAACTTTTCGAATATTCAAATTTCATGATCGTGTACACCTGTTGTCCCCCTTTCGATAAAAAAAAACAAAAAGATGGCATAAGCACGACAAACGGCTGTTCCTCAGTGACGTGATTGGTGGAAGTGTACATATATGCACCAATACACACAATCCTACGTGCATGTTGTTTGAGTCATCTCTGATTGCGCGAACTGTAATACATTTTTATACATTAGCTTCACACAGAAGGCCCTGAGAAAAATAATTTTCCTCAAGGTCTATGCTGTATGGAGGGTCTTGTTAAGGAAATGAAGGAGAGGACGTCTAGGAAGGAAACAAGGTATGGTGGGTAGGAATCTGGGGTCGGTGTGGTCAGCATTGACGGACTTATGAATTCATCCCTTCGCAAGGCGATGTCCCTAAACCAACCTCTCCCGATCCGGCCCGCCACGCAGCGGATTAACAGGAGCATCCGCCGCCAAGACCTGAACATACCTCACCCGATTAACCCGGGCACCCCTGCTAACTGCCAAAAGTAGTGAACCACTTGGTGTGACCTATGGCAGAGGTGTTGGTCATCCAATAAATGGTTTCTAGGACGGCAGTATTCATACCCGCCTCCCAAATTGATAAATACTAAATCAGTTTCAAGATAACCTCGAAAATTCCCAATTCCTGAAGGTAAAATTTTAATAATCACCGACCAATGAGAAAAAAAAAATCTATTTAACCTGGAGAGCCACGCGTAGTTTGAATTCCTTGGCAGCCACATAGAATGGCTTATTCGGTAGATAGAGAATGCTTGAAAAATACGTGAAATTCCTGAGAATATGGGATGGAAGGAAGATCAAATTCACGTAGACAGCTTTTCTCGCCAGGAAATATAATTAAAAAAACGTTAAACTTTTTTTTCTAAAACTCGTCTGATGGTAGAATTACGATGTACTTTTACATGGATCTCAAATGTATTACAGAATTTTTAAAATTATTATTATTATCTTTACAAAGGTAAGTAAAGGTGTCATTGTATAACTCATCTTCATAGTGTGGGTAATACAATCCAAACATGATTTATTTATTGGTCACCTCACAATAAAAATCCCAATCGTGATTCATCAATATGGATCGTAGTGCTACCCTACACGTTCAACATTTATCGTGATTCCTCAATACTGATCAAATATGGTGATATTTATTGAATTTGAAGGGTAGCGTATTGGGATAATTGGATTTCTAGATTCAAATAAAGATTGAATTAAATTCGGAATTCCGAATCGTGATCAGATAAAATATTTATCAGGAATCTAGACATCTGCCATAAACATTGTGATCTGTCAATACGCTAGCCAATACATTCAATAAATATCATGATATTTGTAAAATGTTGAACGTGCAGGGTTCGCCAAAGATGTTGTGATGAATGCCAACCTTCAACCTACGATAAGCCTACAAGAAATTTTTTTTTCCCTCTAAATATTATGTAGAGAAAATGGTACATTCGGCGACATCTGTCCGAGCAGTTGGGAGCTATTATCTGCATAGAGACTGAAGCGAGGGAACACCATATCATAGTTATATCGAAAACAAAGGAAGTTTAAATTCTACCAATAAGAGAGTGGACTTTGATCATTTTGGGCGGCCTTGAATTAATTCTCACAGGGACTTAGGTTGAATGAACTGTATTAAAAACAATACTGAGGACAAAGAGTTGAAGGATTATTGACCCGGGTCGTGTTTATTTAAGGCGCGATCGAGAACTGCAGGTTTTGGGCACCTAACGTTTCAAATGGAAACAAGAAAATCTTAGGCGGAAATGTTGAAAATAAGTAAATGAAAAATCATCAATAAGGGCACGGAAAACGTAACATGAATGGTCCCAGGGGTCGATTTAATTAAAACCGATCTGGAATGATCACAAAAAACGGGTAGAATCTCGAAAATTTTCACAAACTGAATATAATAACCTGAAAAAGTGGGAAAATCTATTGATATGGAAATGGAATGGTGAAACGAAGTTATTAGAGCCAAATATCTCAAAAGAAAACTGATTGGAACTACTTAAATTGACTTTAATAGGTACCGATATAAGGATTACTCTGATCTGACAACACTATTCACGATAAACAGGATATTGAAAATATTGCATATCAAAGGCCACGGTACATTTTGGTCACTCTACAATTAAATCAAATCACAGGAAAAGATGCTTAACGTAGCCTGACACTGGGAAATGCGTGAGAACCGTCGAAGGAATCGCTAACCGTTTGACTAGAGAAAAAGGGTTGGCTATCACTTTGTTGATATGACTTTATCCAAATAAAATTATAGAACATGATTTCAAGCAATTAAGGGTATCATTAACACGAAACGACCTAAACAAAATTATACAAGTTAAATACGAATATTTACTCTAAAATAAAAACATTACTTTTATGGGGTAGGCATTAAAAAATGAATTACGAGCAAGTACATGAAATTTTTAAAATAAATACCTGTCAATGAGAAAATTTATGTGATTTTTTACGAGAGAGAGACACTAAACTAATTTGGTTCTAAGACATGAGATAGAAGATTAACAGAGATTTGACAAAAGGTCACATACGGAGGAACCGAATTTGGTCCTTTTTCCTATGAAAGTCTGGGCGGTCAGGAGTGATTTTCCTATGAAAGGAGAGCTCTAAAAGGTCTTTAAAAGACCATGGTTTGATAAAGAAGGGGGATTCGTTGGGAGATTGAGGGAGAGTTCGGATGAAATAACGGGAAGTGCGCGATCAAGAAAAATGTAAAGGTGCGCGAAGAAGACTAGTAAACTAGTGCTTCTAGTAGAGTTGAAAAATGTCTACAAGTGTTTGAAAAAAAATAGTAAATTCAGTGTTTTATTTTCCCTTTAAAATTGAAGAATAAAAATTTCAAAGACGATCAACGGAGAGTCCGGAAAAGTGCCTAAATAATACTTCGTGAAAGTTCGGGTGTTTTATAATGAAAGTGTTTAAAGTCAGTAAATAATAATTAAATGACATTCGGGGTTCTTTCTTACAACTTATATTTAGTGGGTTTATAACTTTTAACAAAAATCCAGTGTCTTAAAATAAATCAAATTACCGGATAAAAGAAAATATAACACGCGATTTTAAAATTAACTATAGGTGATATAATAATTAAAACTTTAACCTTACTTTAAATAACATGACATATGTAAAATAAATAACAATAACGAATTGTTCGAGTCACGTTTAAACTACAGTGGTTCAATAATAAAGCGGTTAAAAATCCTTTGTGAATTGAATAACGAAATTGTAATAAACAGTAGTGATAATAATTCGTACACTTGGAAAACGTGCGTATCTACGGTTATTAATTCTAAAGTGATATTAAAATATTGAGAATAAATAATAATTTACCTAATTCCGGACAATAAAATTAAACATCTGATTTGTTATTTGATGAATCACCTCTCGAAGGCGAATGAAATAAAACAGTAATTAATACGAGGTTGAGGAACTAAGCGAAATACCGAAGTGAATTTTAAATAGACAGATATTTGAAGAGTTTTTTTCATCATCAGAGTCTTTTCTCAAAAAGGGCCGATAGGAATCCATTAGCTAGGAAACGAAAAAAAAGGAAAACCTCGATCACAATGTCGAAGTTATGAAAGTTCCGGCTGGGAAAAATTGTAATCGATCGAGGGCGGTAAGATAAAACCAATTATTAATTATTTTCAGAGACAAAGAAGAAAGGGACGAGCGTGCATCACCAATAAATCAATCGGACCTTTGAAGTTTGTCACTAACACACTAATAACAATTTTCACTTGCTCGAAAGTGGGTCAAACAGGAAATACCTGCTTTAGAGTTAGGATACATATGTAGGTATTTACTTCAGTTAGGTAAATACGCTAATTTATTATAACTCATATGAAACGAATCGAGGCGCGTAGAACGTAATAAGTGACTATCGTGGAAGCTCTTTATTCTATATTTCGTGTGCGGGGGTATACAAGCGTCTCAAAATTAGGTCAAACAAACAAATACCTACTTATAAATTAGGTCATACAAGTACTTGTTTTAGTTAGGTAGGTCTATTGTATATTTAAGCGCGTATAAGAATAGGCGTCATACGATATCAGTTTGACTCGTAACCGAAATACCTATATTTCTCAAAAACAAGTCAAGCAAGGAATACCTTAGTTGAAACTAGGTCACCCAGGTAGCTCTTAGGTTAGCAAAGTACCTACTTAAATGATTAATGTTCGGGCAAAACTAGGTCAAATAAATAGAAAAGAATTAGTTAAACGATGAATTGTGCTTCAAAAGGACAATGACCGTAGAAATAAACAATCTCCAAAGTAGGTCAGTATACCGAAGGTCAACTATGTGAAGTGTGAACAATTAAACCATAACAAATGACGTACCTATTTAATATCGTTCATTGGAGGTAATCATTTATTGGCTCAATGTAATTAGGTATTTATTACACGATGTGAATAGAAATATGCCTCTCAAACAACTTAGGGTATAATAATAATAAAAATAATAATTTATCCCAGAATATATGCAGGGAAAGTGCGATACAATACGTTCCATATTTTAAAATTACAAATAATAATAATAATAATAAGACGAGGGAAAATAATTAACGACAACACATAAATTAAATAAACAAATAACCATGAGAAATGAAATACGTAACGCTAAAATCAATGGAAATAGCCAATTGGTAGGTATAACTAATACCTACCGAATCCTTTCACCAGCGTGATTAGGGTATGTTATATGACCTTCGATAGTGTATCTAAAAATTCGATTAGAGTTCAATGACACGGTCACCTAGATTCCATCAACGAATAAACAAAACAAAAGCACAAATGTCAAGGGGCAGGTTTATCAATCATAGCTTACGACGGAAACTTCGCCCAATATGTGAAGGTAAAATCGACGTTAAATTCAATCAATTCTAAACAACTGATTATACTAGAGCGATCGCCAATAGGTAGCATTGATTCCGCGCGCAAAATTTCGCAAAGTAAAGTACTGCGACTAGCTTCAAACTCAAAGAGAGCTCATCACAATTATTCAGGAGGTCATTACTTCAATGACAACTTGACTTATCTCGTTTTAAATCTTTCTTATAGCAAGTAGGTATCCAAGAACCCATAAATACCCATAATCCTAAAACCTAATACACGAGGAGCTAGTGACCTCATTTAAAAAACACTGGTGTTCAAATACTCATACAGTCCTGAATCCTAACTTTTCTCGAACGTAAGTTTCAAGGCTACGGTATGTGTTTATGAGCCATCCGGAAATGTAAGTGTCAACCTTTCCCGAACGGAGAGAGCTTTGATCTTGTGGCGGTATTGTCGAGGTGAGGCATACGGGGAAGAGGAAGGACGTGTGCGGACAATACGCAGACGCGGCATTAAAGCTACAGGTTATTCGCATACCGGAAGTTCTTGTCAAACCTGAAAGCAAACATAAGGTTCACGAGGTGAGTTTTATGTCAGCTAGTCAGAGGTGGAGTGTAACGCTGGGTCGGTCACGTGGGAGGAAGGATCTGCCCGTCACAAGCTTACGCCACATTCAACGGATAGAGGCATGATAAGGGAAGACATGAAATACCCCTTCTAGACTCAGTAGAGTTAAATTCAATCCGGAGGAGTCGGAAGTCGGAGTAAGACAGAAAAACGGCATGAAGACTTGGTATTCTCCCTGCTGGCGTGAAGGGCCCCTTTCATAGCATGAGACGCTCGTCGAAGAGAGTAAAACTCGGATCTAAGGATAAGTCTAGCAAACGTACTGGGAGAATCCGGGTTTGTAATTGTTGTTCATCGGTTTTCACTTGGTTAGCGGAGGAGCCGACTTTTCAGCAAACATATTATCCCCCTCCCCATATCCCTCCATTCCTGCTCTTTCAACAATTTTGCGAATACTAACCAATAACACTAACTATGACTACAAACACATTATGTTAGGAGAAGTTGCAGACAAGGACTTCAATTGAGAAAACTGGACTCTCGAATACGAACATTCTACACTGGTAAGGTAAGGTTTTTTTATTTCTTGAAATGATGTAATTTATTAACTGTTGTTTATGTTATCGATGTATCAGCGGTGATAGGAAGAATTAAATAAACACACTAAATTCCTACAGAAATCAGATAGACACAAAGTTTAAGGCGGGGT
The DNA here is from genome assembly GCA_917880885.1 of Limnephilus marmoratus. Classification (NCBI taxonomy): domain Eukaryota; kingdom Metazoa; phylum Arthropoda; class Insecta; order Trichoptera; family Limnephilidae; genus Limnephilus; species Limnephilus marmoratus. Next base: position 17,092,322 of record OU862908.1, read on the forward strand.
TAGTTTATCAAACTCGGTAAAAGATACTCAAATAATAATAATTAATAAATCGGAAGATTCTCACCCTTTCTCTAAAAGAATCTATGGGTTACCACACGTAATACATTATCTTCTCTACATATGTGTGCATATTAAGTATGCAAACAGATGTAAAATCTAAAACAAAAAATACACAACGCAGATTATAGAAATAATGTGAACAAAAATCTTAAATCTTGATTACTGTGAGAAAATCGCGGGGATTTAAGAAGATAGGGTAGGCTTAGCTAGATTATAATGTATAGGGGTTTAGAAATCACGAGCCTGAGGTAGAAATAAACCGAAAGGAGGGTTGAGTCAGGCCATCATACCTAGTGGTGTGATCAGTAGGACATAAGGGTAGAGTTATGAGCGTGGCTACGAGACAGGAGCTACGAGATTTAAACTACGAGGTAGAAGCTTAGAAAAGTAAATCAGCTAGGTAGGGTTCATCACAATTGGTGTCAAAAGCCAAGGGTGGCGGACCATTACAATGTCGAAAGAATTCACCGAAAGTTTTAACGATTTACCATTTTCGAGTAGAACGTTTCCATCACGACAAATAAACTATTTTATTATTAAAGACATTAAGAAAACATACACTTGAGGATCTTTTTAAAATTGTAACTCAATTTAGCTCTTGGCTAAGTACTTTTTTTTATTTTAGTCCCGAGAGAGCCAATGAAAATGCGGCATTTTATACGCACTTTTTCTCTCTTCCGCTGCATGATATTATATATTACATTTAATTCCATCTGGCATTAGCATGAGATTAGCTACAAAACTAGTGATGGGGCAAATTTTTTTTCAATATTTTATGTTCAGCTGAGAAGAAATCTTCCTATACCGAAAGGGATTGAATATATTATGAACTAATTGAGAATAACATAATGTTATTACAAATAGTGTTACTATTTTGTAACACATTATTTTATTTTAATCAAAACATTTGTTGAACAAATGGCAAAATTTATTGATTTAAATGAAAAATATATATTTTTTAATAATATTATTTTCTCGCCAGAAAACATACTTTCACATTTTTATTATTATTTATTAGTGTTGAAATTATCAAAAATAATAGTAATAACGCGTGTGGCGTGTAACAAAATAACATAGTGTTTATAAAAAATAAAAAAAGAGTATACGTGTAACAGTTTAAAAAAATCTTTAACGGCAAAAATTCTATTCGGTTCGCCCCACAAAATTTAAACAAATTTCCAATATTCCTCTAGTAAGGAATATGCTTGCAGAATCTTTGGATGCCTACCAAATGGTAAAATTGCAAAAGTAGGACGTAGGCATATATATATTCGTCGGTCTTTATGCAAGCAAACACTTAAAAGTGCAAAATTTTTTATCTTTGATTAATCAATTAAGTCTATATACATGAATATGTATAGGTATTATGTTAAAATTTAATTCTAATAAAAAATAACCCCTCTTCATTAACTTATCAGTTACATATACTAAACGTAGTTTCTGAGTAGGTCCGAGTAAGAAAAAAGTTTCCGTTGTTATTTCGCGATGAAAACAATTATATTTCAAGTGGATTGAGCGTATTGCATTGGAACAGCAGTTAATTCTTCCAATCAATCGCATCGATCAATTTTTCTTGTGCGTTTACATTTTTTGGAAAGCTAAAATAGATATTTTCAAAAAAAAAATTCTTTTCCAAAAAAAATACATATTTTATTCCCACCTTTCATAAACATATTTTTATCAATATATAATGATATGTACCTATATCATTAAGGAAAAACTTATTTTGTATTTTGACCGCCGAAAAAATGACTAATAAGAATCACCGATAAACTCCAGTGTGGAGTCAATCAAAACATATCTAGTAAAAAAATGCATATTTATAGATGTTTAATAAAACACGTTTTTAATAATGCATCATAATTATTGTGATCAAATAAAAATATTTCGACAACAAATCATCAAAATGTCACCTGCTACGAAAAAAAATATCGATTGAAGTAATGGCCCCATCGCTACTCGGCGTTCCACCGATCTGCCAATTTGTTTTTATGCTAATTTAAGCACTGCCAAAATTTTCGTGTAAAATCTAATTAATGCTATCAAATACAAAACATGTATTCAACTTAAGGTTGATAGAGATTCCGCCTTTCTTCAAGATCACAGGCATGCTACGATTTTTGCAAAAAGTCAATGAACATCATTGCCATTTAAAAAAAAAGTGTTGACTACACGATATGGCAAACTTTGAATTTACAAATTTGAATTATAGGCCGCTATTAGGTTTACAGTTATCATGAAACATGCCCACCTAGTACTTCTTGTAATATCCTTTATTTTATGTGTGGAGCATATAGAACTAGTTCAAAACAAATTTAAAAATGTTTTACCTTGAATTTCAATAATAACTTTCAAGGCACATTTCAATATTTGCGACAAAGACGAACAGTAGCAGATTTAACATTTTTACACAGTATTTTAAACAATAACATCGACTGTACCAAACTTCTGTCCCCAATTAATTTTAATACGCCGTACAACACTATTCTACACGCTTATTACATAACAAATACAGCAGCAAATTCGCCAATTAACCGAGCTCTGCATTTAATAATTTTTACTTAAACTTTTTTTCCATACTTTTCATGGGTTGTTATTGTTGTCTTCTTCTTCAATGCATTGTTGGGCAACCTTCAAAAGTTATATAAAGATAGTTTTTCTTATAAAAAATTAAATATTCATTTAGACTTTTATAAAAAATTAAATATTCATTTAGACTTTTATAAAAAGTCAATAAATTCGGATATATTTATTCAAGACGCTAACTAGGTTACAAACCAATTCTTAGAATGATTTTTTCCAATAAAAAGGGTAGTTTCCCGTAATATGGAAAAAAAGGATTTGTTGAAGATAATATTATAAATCCTAAAATTTGAAACATGAGATTGACAAATATGACGGTTTGACAGAAGGCGACAATTGCGAAATTGGTTAAACGCGCTTATCCTGGTTAGACGAAAGGTCTGGGTTCATTCCATTTGCGACCATTGTATTTTTCTGTTTTTCTGTGTCTTGTTCTTTTTCATATTTTCATTTAGATTATTATTGTTATCTTCTTTTTCAATGATATATTACATTAAATTATATATTACATTATAACAAAGGCGAGCAATAGCTGATTTGTTATGTATACACAAAATTTTAAATAATAACATTGACTTTAGCGAACTTCTTTCCCTAGTTAATTTTAACATACCATTAAGACGTACACGCCATACAGAACTATTCCACAGGCTTAATTACAAGACAAATGCAGCATCTAATTCACCAATCAATCCTGCTCTTCATATGTTCAATATTATTGGTCTAAATTCTAACATCGACATTTTCTCCGATTCACTGCCCAAATTTAAAAAGAGCATCATATCAATATTATTATTTGTTCAAAGCGCATACATACATTCATACATACACACATACTCACACACACACGCACACATATCTTCCCACTACATACATCACCTGGTAATTACTTAATACGCATACCATAAATAAGACACTACAATGAAACACATAATAGGTACCCACCATGTAATATACTTGTTAATTGTAATTTTTTTAAACCAAATTATCTAATGTACTATTTGTTTCTGTTAATAAATAAAATAAAATAAAATAAATAAAATTAATGGGAATAACCTTCAAAAATTATAAAAAGAAAGTTTAAAATCTCTAAATACATGCCAGAAACTGAAACTAGAACTTAGGAAATTCAAACATAATGCAGATAATAAATCCATTAAATGCTAATAAGGTTAACCCTTTCGGTTCAATAGTCAATAATGTAATATTAATAAAGGTAAATGTTTGCTTACGGGTGCGTGGTCCCGACTCTGAGAGAGCCCCCTCCCCCGCTGCCCACCCTCTTCCTCTTCCTCCGGACGCACCAATCCTGTCCCATCTTCAGCTGTTTCACATTATTCTATCGGAAAACGGGGCACTTTTTTGCCAGTCGCAGTCAATCGCAAAACTCAGCAATTTTGCGGCAATCTTCTTCCGAAAAAACATATTCGACGAGGACATGTTACTTTTTACACAGGTTTTATGAGAATATCGCTCAAATTCGAAGCAGTCTTGCGAAATTATTACTCACACACTTAACACATTTTAAAAGGGTTTATGTACGGTTTGAACATAGTTAATGAGGATCTTGTCACGTTTTGCACATTTTTTTTCGTTTCACCAATCAAATTAGTTCCACAGCGTAAGGTTTTGTTCAGTTTACAACGGAATTTTCTGAAAATATTGCAGAATTAATATTCGGTAAATTTTACACTATCTTGTATCTAATACACCATTTGTATTTAAGCTACACAGTATACGAAATAATAACATATTCCATTTGTGAAAATATATTCAAATATAAAATTCTACAACTTTACAGGAAAACCTTTCATAAAACTGTTATTAAGTGATTGTATTATCATGCTAATTTTTTTAAATAACGCTTCCGTATTGTTATTTCGAGGTTTACTTCTTCAAAAATTTGGCATTTTATTTCAGATGTTCAAAATATTTTCACTTTACAATAAAATGCATAAATTTGGAATATTTCTGAACACATTCCAAAACCAAAAACTGTTTTAGAAAGGTGATAAGAATCGCTTTCAAATTATAGAATTCGAAATAAACTTTTTTTTATTACAAAAATTTTGCATACAAACATAAAAAAGTTTTCAAAATGGCTCACCTTCCGTTTTTTCTATCTAATAAAAAAAATTAAAACACATATTTTATTAGACAAATATACAACAAACACATATTGTAACCTCACTTTTTTCTCGCTCTATGTAAAAATAATTTATAAAAAATTCCCAAATTTTCACTTTTTTTTCAATTTGCGATTCAAAACTTTGTGTACATAAAAGTGTACATTTTAATTTTTTGGTGGCTATTTTTTAGATTGGAATATAAAGCGTGGTATTTTCCTTTCTAACAACGATTAGAACATATTTTTAACAATGATAGTAAGGGAGTTACAGCGTTTTATATGAGTTCTATGTGCGTTGGGACAAATATGGTCTCCTGTGATTAAACGGGTTAAAATACACAAGTTTAATTTAAATATTTTGTACTAGGCCCTAAATGTATTCAAAGTATTTTTTTGTGAAATAAACTAGCGCCAAATGTCCCGTGTAATGGCGACATGCTGTATCTCCGAAAAGAGATAAATGTTTTGTTTTGTACTTTTGGTATAATAATATTTAGCTTGAATATTCAGATGCCCACAAATATTATTAAGTCAATAGTACTGGTAAAAATTTATTATTTCATGGATAAGTTTTTTAAATAGATGGTAACCTAACCGGTTAATAAATTAAATACATAAATTAATATTACAATGCCTTCGCCTTCTGGTAAAAGTTTAATTATACTCTTTGTTGATACCGACCTACTCACAATCATTAAAAGTAACTAATGCACTTTAAAAATTACTTTTTATTAGCTCCGGCGAACATTTACCACTTTTGGTAGTAAAATATTATTTTGATCCGATTACTGGAGTTATTTTAAACAATGAATTTATTAAAAAATCGTTGAGACTGATTCAGGCAGTTTTCTTTATAAATAGGTGAAAATTTTGTGAATATCACAACAAAACACTCAGTTCTCAACTTTACTAAACACGCCAGATTAACGATTTAGGCCATTATTCATCATTTTAAAATGCCAGCAATTTCTTTGAAGTAAATCGCTTATTTCGTTTCATAATATCCCTGTAGCCATAATCACTATAGGCACTGGGCACCGGACAGGCCCGCGGCAAGAGCGACCCAGACTTTGATGTTACAACGTAGAAGTTATCCTAAAGTGAACTCGACATAATTAGACAAAGACAAACCGCATCTACCACCGTTTGTAAAATGAAGAAAAAATGAAGGAAAGCCTCTTCTTCCTCCTCGTTCGCTGTTTTAATGAAATTTGCCAGGCTTTCCAATGAATGGCTTTCCTTGACAATAAGAAAATCTTAAAAAAAATATATATATTGTGTTCAGGAATGGATATTTCTACATACCAAAATTTACTCTGAAAAAATTCTATTTCATTCTATTTGACTGCAAATAATTTCACATTGTGCTATTGGAAGTTTGGAAATACGCTTGTTGTCCAAAAGTATAAAACGATTATAGGTTAATAATATGAACTCATTATTTGAAACATCGTACCTCCGCGCGCTGATTTGTTGATAGGCCACAAATGGCGTTCAGTTTTGGCGTAGACGGACGCTGTAAATTAAAATTATAAGATAACATAAAATTTTACTGGTCCGATAGTGCCTGTTGATGTGAAACCGGTCCTTTCTTTTATATATTCAATAATATTATTATTCCAACTGTTCGATAATGCCTTCAGAAGGCGAAACAGCTGACACGCATAATAATAATAACACTGCAGAATTTATTATTTATTTATTAATTTTTAATTAATATCAAATTAAAATTAATAATAATAAGTTATCAAGTTCTGCAAGTATTTTAGTATGTGTTTTTGTTACAGATCTTTCGACTTACAAGGTCAACTGACCGTGTGACAGTTTGGCTCAGGATTAATGAAAGGATACTTTGAAAATGACCTTGTAAGTCGAAACAGCTGTAACAAAAATACATACTAAAATACTTGCAGAACTTGATAATAACTTATGATCATTAAATTTTATTTTAATAAAATTAAAAAAATTAAATGGTCATGGAACCGGTCACGTAAAACACAAAAATAATTAATACAGCAGAACTTCTTTATAAATTAACTGTTTTTATAAATTCATTAGCAATATAATTGAATGCATGCATTTAAAAAAAATTAAAATATTATTTTTTTAAAAAATAATAATATTATTTTTTTAATACCTATTGTAAGTATATTATAATTATATAAGTCAATATTATAAAAAAAAATACAACTATATTATTTAACATGATAATAGTATTTATAACAGAACTATAAATAAAACAATAATTGCCAAATACTTTTGTAATATATCTACATTAAAGTGTTTCTACATTTCATTAGTCCAGAGCCAACTCGAGTATAATTTAGTATTTGGTCACCGATTTATAAGGTTTACTAAGATTCTACTGAAAAAATATAGCAAAAATTAGACATAAATTATAAACTTAATACTCATGTTAGAAATATAAACTATAACTGTCCAATGAAACATGTTAATTAAATAAAGCTGCTTGCCAAAGATTGGCATTTTTAAAATAATTTATTGACAACCCCGCATTATTGCAATTGTTCCTAATAGAGCCACACGAACTAAACATATTTTTCACTGCAACCATCATGTTAATACCAATTCGTTTATGAACGTCTTTATACCACGGAAATACAGCGTAGGTAACCAATATGCAACAAATAGCAAATATTTGCAATGGCACCGAAAGAATTTACAAATAAAAAAATCACATATTTTCTTAAAGCAATTATTAATATAATTAATTTTATTCATACGTTTACACTATAATATTGTTTTGCTAACCATTTTTTATGTAAAATGATGCTTATTCTGTATTTAAAGATATTTGTACCGTAAATAAATAAACTGTTTTTTTGTTAATCGTACAATAATATTATTGAAATATAAAAGAAAAACAATTAAAAGGGAGTACTACAAATTAAAGGTGAGCGTTCATCTGTCCGCGCCGGCCTCAACGCACGCACGGCACGCAACGGATTTTTCTGAATCTTTATATGAATTAGTACAGCCCTGCGTCCACCATCGGCAGATACCGGCGGCGGAAATATAGAAAAATCGGCCGGCGCGGACAGATGGACGTTCACCTTAAATATCATAACAATAAATAAATGAAACCGGTCGAAAAAAAAATTAATAGCTCAAAGGTTTTAAAATCATAAAATCTTAAAAAGTGAAATTCAATATAGAACCGTCAGTTGCAAAAATTAAAATTTTTATTGTAAATTGTTAAGAAAAATCATAACAATGTCATCGGAAACACTTTTAAATGATCAATGTAACTAAAAACAAACAAAAAAATGGTAAAAAGAAAGAGCAGATATTATAAATGTGCATTTTAATTATGTATTAAGTTAGCCTGATCATCTGTATGATGTCCATAGATATAATAGATTATTAATTTCTTTCCGATGTAAGTATTCCCCGAAGATCCCCAAGAACTCAGCGAAATAAGTTTAATCCGCGAGCGACTCGAAGCAAACGTATTTTTTATTCGATCTGAAGAATTTGTAAGAGCTTTTAAAAGGAGAGAAAGAGACGTTGAAAAATTTCTGCCGCGTAGAAACTCGTCACATAATATAAATTATATCATCGAATAATTCGTTTTTTATTTCACTGATTCATACTATCAAATAATAGATTTATCGGGTTAAAACTAATAATTTCCTATTGAATTGAATTGCCGGCAACCTGGAAGTTTATTGAGATAAAAAATGCTGACGGTGTAAGTTACCCCCTCTCTACTCTGTTCTCAGGCCGGTAATGAAACAAAAATATTTTAAATCTTAAAAAAGGAAAAGGTATAATTAAGTAAAAGATAAAATTTATACGAAATAAACATGAAAATACAAAAGTATATAATTCAAAAGAAAAAAAATACAAACAAAAGTACATAAAATGTCCGATTAATAAATAGATATTTAAAAAAAAATCATTCGAAAAATCATTAGAACTAATTGTTATAATGTTAAAAAAGTAAAAACAATGTAAGTTAATACATAATTACATTGAAAAATATATCAAATACACATCAAAATTCATCAACGCAACTAAATCAAAAAATTAAAATACCCCAAAAAAATAATGTAAGTACACAAGCTGATATATAAACTTACGCAAAAAAATAAACAATTATTAAAAAATATATATTTTAAAGAAAGAGTAAATATCTACACAAATATGTTTGGTAAGTGGCTGAGTTGGCATCGCGTTTGGGTCCCACTCGGGCGTTCGATTGGTTCCACTCGTCGCGTGTTCGATTCCTCGGCTGGCTAAGACTTCCATCAGAAGCAACATTTTTGGTTTACTGTGGTGGTAGTAGGAGATTTTCAAATATTGTCGGGTTTTTGTAACCCGGGAATGTTTATATTTCTTTTAAAAATATATATATATATATTTATAAAATAAAATGTTAATTAAAACATAAATGAGGAATACAGAAGTATCGCACGCATTAAGGCTCTGCAACCGGGCCCGAAAAGAAGAAGATAGAGAGATACGAAATTATGAATGTTAGAGGAGAGCGCTAACATTTACAGCGGCAAAATCGATGCGAAAATTGCGAAAATGTTTAATAAAACACGATTCGTTTAAAATAGAGCAAAAATCTCGCGGGCATTATCTTAAACAGCATTTAAAGAAACACTATGAATTTTTTCATACATATAACTTGTAAAATAACTGAAACAAACGTGTTAATAATAATTTTTTGAGCATACTTTGCGATTTTTTTCCATCGAGGGAATTTTATATAATTTGCGTTTCGGCACGGGCAAAGTCTAGATATTATCTTCAAGAATAACATATATTTTTTTAAGAGCTTTAAAACTTATCGTGTTTAATGGAAATATGTAATAAATCGGTAGAAATCCGGGTTGCGTATTGATTAAAATAATGGTTTACTAAATGATTACCATTATTTCGAAAAAGTACGTGAGGAGACCCTAAGGTAACCGTAATTTATATACAAAAATCAGGTATTTGTTTTCAAATTTATTTGATGCAATGCACCTTTTCTCAAAACAGTGTTTGAACTCGTCAATCCTGATGCCAATTCTTCCGATTATTGATTCACTTCTTTGACGTCGGCAAAACTTTTCTCTTCAAGGGCTTTTTTCCACCCGGAGGAGCAAAAAAGGTAGCACGGTCAATATCAAGTAAATACGTAGTTTGAAGTTTGGGGTGGTGCTGTTTTTGGCTAAAAAAAGCAGAAAACTCCGTGTGGTGCGGGCAGATGCAATATAGAAATGAAAGATCTTCTCACCCTTTTATCACAACTCGGGCTATTTCTTCCGAAAATATTGGAGCAATGTTTTAAATCTTTGAATAAAATTCAACAACATCAACTCACGACGTGTCATGTCAAACAACTTTCATCGTAAACACAATTTTATCAATGGTATCTTCGATGAATTTCCGCAACATTTTCTTAAGTTAGGCTGGTTCCAGAAAAACCTCCAGATCGAGGTTGATTGTCATTCGATATTTTCTTAAGTTAGACTGGTATAAAAAAAACCCCCGGAACGAGAGTGATTGTCAATCAACATTCTCTTAAGAGCGTTTAACCAGCCAGCGGACGAAAATCCACATTTTGTCGAAAGTTGTTCTTACGATCGTGCAGGGCGTTTAAAACGAGAAAGATTAATTATTCTCCGAACCAACTTTTTTAAATTATAACTCAATATCGAATTTATTTCAATTCAAATTAGCTTTACTTTATACCTTCATCCAAAAATGCTGAAAGGCGTGATGATAAAACTATTAAAATAATGATCTTTTTGTAGTTATTTTTGATTGTAAGTATTTATCATTTTTTAATAATGTCTAAATTTAATAAGAATGTTAAAAAAATCTGAAATATATTAGTTTGTAATGCGCAAATAAATACACAAATGGACCAATTTTCGTCAAGGAACACATGTACCTACATATTTTTTAATGATTTTATTGAAACTAAAATTAAAATTCTAAAACATGCGTTTGCTAGATAATGTATCGATTTATTTTAATTATTTGAAATGGGTGTGGTATAATACAAAATCTTTTTTGAAAATTTAACAAATCTGCCAACGACCTATGGAATAACCTTGTTATACTAAAAATTTTACAAAAATCTCAAAATTTATTACATGCGAATGCTAGATAAAAGAACAATCTTTCGAAATTCATTTATAATTTTTTATGGAAAAGAGTCAATACGTCTAAAATCTGATTTGAAAATGACATATTTCTGGTCTTCTCTGGTAATGGCCTCTTAAGTTAGACTGGTTCGAAAAACCCCCAGTACGAGGTTGATTGTCAATCGACATTTTCTTAAGTTAGACTGGTTCGCAAAACCCCCGGAACGAGGTTGATTGTTAATCAACATTTTCTTAAGTTAGACTGGTTCGCAAAACCCCCAGAACGAAGTTGATTGTCAATCAACATTTCGTCTCGTTCAAAAGGGAAAACCATTGATAAACTTTGTTTTTCTCTGAACAGCTGCATTGTGAGATTTTTATCGGAATGGAAGCTAAATTAATAATTACACTACCGGGAGAAAAGAGATATTTTTTTGCGAAAATCAGCGATTGACAAAATCGGGAAAAACTCGAAAAGAATGTTACTAAAAAAATACTGAAGCGGAAATCGGCCCATCACAACAACGTCCATTGGCATAGTAATGCAGATGGGTTCACAATACTCTCACTCAGTAGGTGGCCCGTGTTATTTCAGTACAGGTAAAATTGACATTATTTGATTTTGAAAGGCAATAATGATCACGAGGTAAATATAGTACTTTCAGATTTTTAAAACCTAATATTCCGTGATTCTTCACGGGTCTGCGCTAGTGTATTACTGATTAATGATGCTTCCAACTGTCTTGAAAGACCTACATAAGATAAAAAATTATCCTCCCGAATAACGCCTCTGAAACTACGCCCCGACTACTAAACACTTCGTGCATTTAAATGAGTTTATAATTTATAATCCTTACACAACGACTCCATTTTGACAGTTGCCTTGTATTACTGTACAAGATAACAAAAGGCAAAATAAAATAATTTAAAAATTGTAACATCTTTGGGTATTGTATAATATGTATATGTTACTGTAAAAGCCCGAACTACGGTAAATCCTAAGGTTTTCCGGTAAATCCTAAGATTTACCAACTCTTAATGGTAAAAGTCCGAACCGTTCTATAATCATCGTTCACCAACCTAACCTAACCTAACCTAACATGTACTAAATTCTAATGGTAAAAGCCCGAAAAAATATTTAAAATAAGAATATAATATTTAAATAAGAAACGATTTTTTCGGGCTTTTACCATTAGAATTTAGAACATGTTAGGTTAGGTTAGGTTGGTGAACGATGATTATAGAACGGTTCGGACTTTTACCATTAAGAGTTGGTAAATCTTAGGAATTACCGAAAAATCTTAGAATTTACCAATATTCGGGCTTTTACGGTGACATATATAATAAAAACACAGAAAATGTATAAAATTTTCATAAAAGTAACGTGATTTTATTTCGTGTCTTCTCGATAAACAACTGAAAAATTCCACGAAAGTATTGGTATTCAATTGAAAAGAATTAATCGATACAGCTTGGAACAAATATAGTAGCTACAGAAAACATTTGTTAGGCAAAGTTTCACATTGATAAGATGATGCCTACGTCACGTTTATGATTGCATGTTAACGGTTGGTATAAATCTCGCCAAAATACGATCCAACCAAGAAATAACAGCTGTATATTTCTGATACCACGGACGGGTTTGCTAAAGTAGGTTAACACTAAAAAAAGATTTTTCGGTAAATTAAAGGTCATTAATTTAAGTCCTTAATAACCGGCATCTGTTTTAAGTGGTTAGAACTGCATTGGAATTGATGATGTTCACTTATTCTATGTGATTAAAAAGATTATCATGAAAATCTAATAAAAACTAGACAGTCACAAAAGATGAATGGGGCAAGCTGTTGAGAGAAAAATAATTAGTACTACTCGGAATTGGTGTGAAGTGTGCAAACCTTGAATCAATTAATGCAATTAATGTATGTTAACTCAACTTTAAATAAAGTAGAGAACCTGTTTGCGCGTAATACAGCGTGCTAAGTAATGGATAACCTTTAAACTGTGAATGCAGGACCTCAAGGCCGTTCGGAAAATTGAAAATAGAGTTTAGTGAAAGTCCTATTAAGGTGCTCATTAATTTGTGATAATTCGTTTTATAAGAAAACAGAGTTTGGAAAAAAATAGGTGTTGAAATTTAAAAAAGCCGAGTAATAACTATTAGCAGACGAGAAGTTCTAAAATATACTAGTAGATGCATCAAACAAGATAACAGGAAAAAATACGAAACTAATTATCATTCCAAGACGCATTGAAATAAATTTCATGACTAATTTGCAAACAATTAAAATTTCTCACTGCACAACTGTAATAAAATGTGACTGCAATAAATTAACTAACATAATGGATAGATACTTTTTATAATATAATAATAGTCTTGTTTGCCTTTGTAACTGTTATTATCTTTGTAATCGATTGTATCTTTTTAACCAATTATATCTTTTTAACCCATTATATCTGTTTAACTCATTAAATCTTTTTAACTGTTATTTGCGCATTACTGCTGATGGATTATAAGCTTCTAAAAGATTTATTATCAATATCAAATATTCTAGCTAAAATAGGATTGCATATCCCCGATAATTTCACGCGAGGCCGTCAACACAGCCTTCTGATTCTTCCCAGAAGTGGGACTAACTTACCAATGCTGAAATGATGCCTCTGCTAAGACTTACTATGTAAATTAACTACCTCGCAGGAAATGTAGATATTCCCTGAATGTCTTACTACGAATGTAAGGACGATGTATTACGAGTATTTAAACTTTAGTTATGTGTAACCTTTTGTATACTTCATGTGACATTATATTTTTATTACATAAACCATTTCGTATAATTTTCTTTATCGCCTTTGCAAAGTATTTGTATTTTTACTTTTTTTTCTAATAAATTAATTACTAATGACGTGCATATATGCAACAATCCTTAACCCTTATGGAACGTACCCATACTACGTGACACGTTTAGGGGGGGGGGGGGGGGGTCTTCAAAATGTCACGCTCCATACAAATGAGCGGCGGGTTGCTTAGGATTTTGGTCACGGGGGGGGGGGGGGGGGGGTTAAAAATTGCAAAAAGTTGGTCACGTAGTATGGGTACGTTCCCTTAACTGTGTCAGTTTGATATTATGTTTTGTTTTTTTTTTTTAATTTTGTTTTGAATATACGAATGTAAAAGTCCAATTTGGTCGCATAAATAAGAAAAAAAAGTAAATAAAAAAATCAGAAAAAGATTCGGTAACATCTAGGATTTGAATTCAGGACCTCAGCCTTGTCCTTGGATTTGCTCCACCACTAAGCTAATTATACCCTATTCCCTTAGGTCATATTTACTATATAATACTTCGTCTAACTTATCTACATTTTCTTAATGCATGTTATCATAACCCTTCGCAACTTTCCACTTTTTTTATCTCCTTTCCCTCCGCACTTCCTTCAGCCGAAAAATATACCCCAATCAGGAATGTCATAGCCTTAGTGGCTTCGGAAAGTTGGGAGCAGTTGGGACTCAATGAAACTCTTGATGAAAAGAAATAAATGAAAAGTAAAGTATTGCAAAAACATTACCGTTTCTAACGTTTTAAAAACCGTGCCCGCTGAAGTTGGGTTTTCAGTAAGTCTAGTGTTAAGAGTAGCGGGTGAGGGGCGGGGTAGACGGGAGGTAGGGCGGGGGGAAGGGGAGGGCGGTAGTGACGTAGGCAGCGGGGTCAACAGCACGCTAGGGCAGGGTTCGGCAAACTTTCTAGTGAGAAGAGACAATGTTTTTATTTTATTTGTGTGAATACCACACCAAAGTTTTAACAATCTTCTGGAGCCAGTGATGCTGCCCATTGGCTTATGTTGTGAGGCTGAGGACTGTGAAACATTAAGTAAACAGAATCCCAACATTTTCATAGAGCCGAAATATAAATATAATTTTTTTCACAATTGCGTTATGACTGTTATAACAATACGTAACCATGACGACCGGCATTGCGTTGCACTGAATAATATTCTTATTTTATACTGATTTCTCCTCTCTATCCTCGGAATATAACTGTAGATTTTTATGAAAAGCGAAGCCTCCCACGGTTACTCTAATTTATATGCTTAGTATGTTTAGAAAGTAAGTGTACTGTGCCATAACGTCTGTGATTTTTTTTGATTTTTGGGGGTTGGTGGCATTGAGTGATAGAGAGGGGTCTTCTGACCAGAACGAGCATGGAACATGGTAGCAGGAAGCAGGAACATGGTAGTACGTAAACTCATGTGTAATGTCCAGTTGCGTGAAAGATGTCGGCAAAAAATCCCGCCAAGTGCTGTGATCCGCTTTTTACTCATGGAAGGAGTAATATACCTACAAGGAAAAAGGTTAAGATATCTGAGCTCAATTGTGACTGGAGATGACAGTGGGTGACTCATTATATGCCTGGAAAAAAACAATAGTCAAAGTAGCGTCACACCAATTCCCCATCTAACAAAATACCCAATTGTACAATTTCGGTCAAAAAAATCATAGCCTCAATGTTTAGGGACCGAAACGGTATTATTTTGATTGAATTTGTGCCTCAATGCACAACGATATTGTGATACCCTAAAAAGACTCAAAAGGGGCATTCAAAACAAAAAAAGCCGATGAGAAGAGTGTGCTTGTTGCACACAAGGCGCTCTTTGATTCATTTGCTTGGGATATTTTCAATCACCCCCCGCATTTCCCTGTCTTTCCGCCTTTAGATTATCATCTTTTCACCCCTCTGAAGGCATATATGGATGAAATTAAATTTTCAACTGACGAGCAGGTTCAGAAAGTGGTTCTGAAGTGGGGGGAGTAGCTGGTGGGAGATTTCCTCGAGGAAGGCATAAAGAAACTTGTGCCACGGCTCAACACATGCATTGAACGGGAAGATTATTATTTGGATAAACATTCAACAAGTGTATCCACAAAATCTTGTAATTTTTTTTCAAATACACTTTTAAAAAAAAAAGTACACTTTCTTTCTGAACGCCTCTTATAAGTACCTACATATATAAATTAGAGTATCCGTGGGAAACTTCGCTTTTTATAAAAATCTACAGTTATATTCCGAGATTGATGAAATTTTGTACACTTGACCTTGGAAACAAGAGACCGGTCTCGATTACATGAAATTTTGAAAAAAAAAACACCATCTCCTTTTCTCACCCCTTAGAGAACAATTTTATTTTTTTTCATGAAATTTTACGCAATTGACGTTCAAAAAAAGATGGAAATTGCTGTCTGCACCTGATTTCGAAAAAAACTCTGCGTCAAACCCGTACAACGCCGGGAACTTCAGCTAGTCATCAAATAAATTCAAAACTGTTGGCTCAAATTTTGGAAAATAGCATTGTACGTTGACGGCATTTATCTATTATTTTCATTGGCTAATCCATTGACACAGTAGATACTAGTACAAGCACACAAATAAAGAATAATATTCTCCATTTGTTAAAACGGCACAATCATAATGCATATTATGCATTATGATTGTGCCGTTTTAGTATCGTGCTCTACTGATGACGCTGCAGAACGGACGTAAAGCTGGAGTTGAAAAGCCGTAAATGCCTAAGAAAAGAACCAAAATGGCTCGCGAACCGCTGCTGACTGGCGACCCTTGTGCTAGGGGTACATTGGTTCAATGGAACACCTAACCAACCAACCACCCTACACAAACTAGGTTATATTCCAAGGGTTTAATCGGGAAATAGTACAATAATAAAATTACAAACAAAAAATAATAACGAGTAAAAAAATGAACAATAATTCAAGATTTTGCTTACTTTAAAAGTATTTGTGTTAATTCCAATTATCGAAAATGTTCTCAAATTGTAACAACCAAAGAAGCGACTATTTTTTGAAGAATTTTTGCATACTCGAGGCCTCAATTTTACTATGAATGTGGCTTCCCTCACTACAGGAGGCCAAAATAGGAACTAACATTAATTAAATTCATTGGTTAAATTATTAGCTGAAAAAAATTTATACAAAGAAAGGCATAATATTCCATACTTTTATCAAAGTCTCAAAATTCTTTCAGTGAGAGCAATTATGTGGTACAAAATTATATTTCAGCAAATAAATAACCCTTTATATATAAACAGGCTGGAAAACAACCATAATACTCGTTTTTACTTTAATGAAGGACTAATTGTACCTAAACATACAAATAAATATGGACAAAGAACGTTAAATTACATGATTCCCAGTTGTTTAAATATGTTACTTGCTGAAATTAAAAACTGTACCCAAAACAAACAATTGGTGAACTTACTGAAGACTTGGCTTACGGAAAGAATTAATTTTTATTAGCTTACAATAACATATTACTTATTCTAAAGGCTTTAAAATTGTTATTCATGTTTTCACAATTTTTTTTTTATCTAAGTATATTTCTGTAAAAAAAATAATTTTATCTTATATCTATAATTGTAAAAATGTATCTAAGTATATTTCTGTAAAAAATTTTTATTTAATTTTATATCTTTAACTGTAAAAATGTAACTATTTAAATCACTATAATAAGATCTTTAATGTAAAAAACCCGTTAGACAAACTACTAAAAAGTAGTTTATCGGGACTTTTTGTCTTATATTTGTAAAATGTATAAAATAAATAAATAAAAAAAAAAAAAAAACAACAACGAACTATGTATTTTTATGAACAGAAGCTCTTTTTATACCTAAAAAATCCACGTCAGTGATTGCAACAGCAAAGTTAAGTATGTTGATCTGTACATACCATACATTGGATATTAACCAAAAACGGATTTAAAAAAATTAAAAACTGTGTACAAAAAGTTAATCTCTTAT